>OY284472.1:7947900-9325085 GCA_958336335.1 Dilophus febrilis | reverse complement strand
TCAAACCCGGACTTTGTGCCGGCTAATCCAATACACTAATTTTTTGTTCTAACATCCATCTTTTTATGCAACGAGCGGTGAGTTTGGATTGTTATCGTGCATAAATTTCCTCTTTAGTAGCATAATATCATCAGCATATGGTTCCATTGCATATTCAAGTATGTTTCAAGAATACATATACTGATCCATTTTTCCTTCTATTCTGTGTATTGGACCAAAACCATGCCAAGATAGCGCTCCCCTAATCATGATACTACCGCCAGCATGTTTTACTGTTTTTAATGTGTATATATATGGATTGATGCTTTGATTACGTAGACATCTTACATACACTTTTCCATACGATCCACATCGATTATAATTTGATTCATCGGTCCATAACACACTATTCCAGAAACTTATCGGTTTTTGTATATATAATTTGTACTTGTAAAACTAAAATGTTTGGCGTAATGAATCACTGTGTTATTTAACTGTCCACCACTGTATAAATATATATTTTAAAACATATAAATATAAAAAAAAATACAATAAATTGTTAAAATATAAACACATGTTATTTTAATTTTACAACAATTTTTTTTTTGTTATTACGTACTCGTATATTATTTTAATTTAATTATATTATATTTTATATAGATTTTATTTTGATTGCATTTCAATAAAATGTCAAATTTTGTATCTTTTTTGGATTTAAAATAAAAAAAAATACCCCTCACACTCACATTCATTCGCATTCATTTGCAGACGAAAAAAAAATGTATATATACCTTTTATTTTACTTTTTTTTTTTAATTAATATATTTAATTATAACATATTATTAAGGACCGATATTTATATATTTATAAAATATATATAATTTAATTAAATATATATTTATATTTTGTTGAATTAAATCATTTCATTTTTATTTTTTCTTTTTGATGTTTTATTTATATCAAAAAAAAAAATTAATTATATTCTTTTATATACCATATATGAATATTGTAATAATAATAATAATTATTTAATACGTTTTTTTTTTGGTTTTGTTTATTTCATTTATCGATAATTGATAATTTATAAAGTAAAAAAAAAATTGTACGTTCTTCCATGATCCATATGATTGGTTTTAGTGTCCAAAGCAATATAGCGTTCTTGCTTTCATAATTTCTTGTTTTTTTTTCTATACAATATCGGGCATTAGATCCGAATAAATTAACCGGAAAAATATGTAAAGTGATGTAAAATTGAGAACATAGAAAAATTGTTTCATTTCTTCACTGAAATTTGAAACCACGATCTCCAAATTTTCTCAGAATTTTAAGTTATTTGTTTTATCAGCCAAACAATCAATCAACCACGGTCACTTTTTGGGTTTTTTTCGGATAATCTATACGATAAAATATAATGATCTTGATTTATTATAATTTTAATATAATAATTTTTCTCATGTTTTATTATATATTTTAGGTACCCGAAGTTATACGTTCTGTGACACCAAGTCGAATATTAGCATTACGTCAACAAACACAAATTTTATGGGAACGTTATTTTGGATCAATTGAAAAAATTGTCTTTACTACATTTGAGGTGAGTAAAAATATAATTTTAAAATATATTGTAATTGTAAAATATATTGTAATAGTTTATCATATTTTATATACACAATCTGAAATCTGTCAATTGAAAAATTATAATACGTTTTTTGAATCAATCGATTTGAAAATTGGCAAAGGTATGCTCGTTGGAGAATACACAAAATGTTATTTAAATATGAAAATAATAGTCTATTAATTTGAAGTTGTTAAAATCCAATGAAAAATATACGAGTAAAAATTGAAAATTTCTGAAAAATTATAATACGTTTTTAACCGCAATCGAGTTGACGATTGACAGACCGCAACATATCGAAATGGAATACAAAAAAAAAGGGATTTACATTTGAATATGACGCATATTGTATCTATAGGGATATAAACATTGAATTTCTGAAAAAATATTATATATCATTTAACGAATTGAGCGGAAATTGACAGGGATATTCTCGAAGGAGAATCAAAAAAAAAAGTTATTTAGATTTGAAAATGGCTCACAGGAATTGAATTTGAAGTTTTGACCATCCAAAAGATGCGGTTTAAAATTTACTATAGTTGAAAAATTGAATTACTGAAAAATCAAATCAAATTTCTATTTAAATCCTAACCTGTTTTTTTTTGAGCTGTTCTTTTATTTATAAATTATTTATTCATTCATTCATTCATTCATTCTTTTCTTCCATCCATCAGTGAGGTGTTTTGTCTTTCTTCATATTATTTTTGTTGATTATTAAGAGAAATTTAATTCTGAAATTCTGGAATTCTTGTAAGAAATGATAAATTTTTCGATTCATTGACATTCAACCAATAAGAATCCAGAATTAAATGTTTTTTTTTTGTATTCTTATAATAATTTTCCAAGCGTCATTCTATAATTATTAAAATTACTCAATCGCCCAAAAAACTTTTGATAATAAATTAATGCCCATAGGCATTTGAAAATTTATATATAGTTTAAAAATAGATCACCTTTTTGTTTTTTAAATATACTATATTTATCAATTCCTATATACCATAAATATATAGATAATCACCTATAATAAATAAAACCATTTTTCTATATAAAAATTATCTTCTCTTTAACTTAACTTTTCCATTTAATCATTTTCTTTTAAAATATAACTTTAAATTATTATTGTATATAATCTAAAAAAAAAAAAAAAAAAAATTAGACATTTGACAATTTGTTTATTTTATCATTTTGTAGGTCATTTTTTTTATATCTTATAGTTTATGTTGGGTCATTTTTTCATATTTTTTTTCTATACAGTATAATTGTGCATTAAAAAAATTGTATAAATAAACACTATAATGTTGTTCGTATTATATATTATATATGAATCATTATGAATTAGTGTTATACATTTTTGAATATACAATTTTCTTTCTCTATATTATGGCAGCATCACTTTTAACATCCTTAATTTTAATATTTAAGTGAAGGGGTTTTTTTTTCTTCAATTTTCTTCTATTATATTTTAATAATTTTATAAGATATAATAAAAAAAACTCTATAAAAACACAACACGAAACAAACTCTTTCCTATATTGTATAGTACAAGTGCATACACACATTTTTCATTCATTTAATTTCACATATGCATATATATTAAACGTTTCTTTTGGAAATTTATCTTTTGGTTAAAAAAATAAAAAAACGATGACGACACGGCACGGTATTTATGTTTTCAAAAAAACAAAAAACGGAATATAAATAAATTTAAAATGTTGTACACAAAACGGAAGAACTTGCAATTAAATTTTTAACATTAAAAAAATAAAAATGAAATTACATGTGCAATAACTAAACGAATATGCATATATAAAAATAGTGTCCAGGCAAGCAAACAAGCAAATGCACGTATACCAAAACATTTATATAAATGTATTTAAAAAAAGATTCCATAAAAAACATTATGTTTAACATTAATTATATATATATATATATAGAGTTTACTAGAAAAATGAAAAAAAAAAATATATTATAAATTGTTATATGTAATTTATTATTGTATATTATATATGTAATATAATATATTTATATATAGTAGTACCTGCAGGAAGAGGAAAAGGACATGATACATTGTATTTGAATATAAGACATTTTTAACATTAATTTTTATACTGTATAAAAAATGTATAATTTTGTTCACATTTTGATGTATAATTACAATTAAAATAAAATTGGACATAAGACATATGATTTCCGCGTAGTAATTCTCATGAATGCTCTAATGAAATTTTAAAGCTCATTCCTGAACCAATTAACTTCTCATATAATTCGAGAAATTCAAAAAAGACACATTCATATTTTGTATCTATTATAGTTTTTTGCGAACAAACAGATTTGGAAATTCATTTTTCCTATAAGAACATCAAGATTTTGGAATAGTCTACCTGAACTATAGTATTTCCTTCTACTTTTACGATATCAATCATTTAAATTAAACATTTCATCTTATCTAAAACCTAATCCATCTAAAGCGCAACTTGAACAATTGTTTGAAAACATATGAGTGATTTTTTCTTCCTTCGTTTTAGTGTATGGTTTTTTTTTTTATCTCATGTGTTTTTGCTTTATTTTAAAAATTTCATAAATTAATCCACATATTATAATAGATTTTTACCACCCAAAATCACTTAAATATGTATTCAATGCATCTAAAAGGTTCATCACCTGATTTAGTGATTTCGTTACCCGTGTGAGCCGGCAATAGAATTCCGAGGTTTTACGGGCGCTAAACCGATTCTGCCGTAGTAACGAACAAAAAAAAAATATATGAAATGACAAAGTCTGTTGTTAAACAACCGAACCGTGTATTCATAAAGTTCAAATCAATCCTGAAAAGTTCATCAAATTTTCATTCAAATAAATAGGCTTTTAAAAATAATGATTTGTTATTTTATAATAATTCAAAGTTTAAATACCTTAAATTTCCTTATATGATATTTAAATTGATTTATAGATTTATATATTGGCTTATTATTTTCCATATATGTATATATTTTACAGATATTGAATTTGAATATCTCTTTAGAAAAACCATACAATAAAATAATATTTATCCTGGAAAATTCTTTATTCAAAATTGAATTTAAAAAAAAACATATCCGCACTTGACACTTAAACATTCGTATATATAATTCACATATATACAATTATACATATATTAATTATAATTCTTTTCAATTTTTTTTTTATAAGAGTGTTTGAATATATTTATTAGTATTATTATTATTATTCAATTAATTCAAATTGGATATGTTTTATTTATTTATAAAAAATACAATAAAAAAAAATATACCTTTTCAAAAATTGATTGACATTTTTTTTTTATTTATTCGAGTAATAAATCCCAATTCAATTGCTTTTTTCCTATATGTATATATAAATAATCTAATATATATGTTTTATATATCACAATAAATAGAATATTTATGATGATGTTGACATTTTTTTTTATTATATTCAAACAGATTATTTAAAAATAAAAAAAAAACATTTGAAAGGGAAAAAAAAAACCCTTTCTTTTCTTCCATCCATCAGTTTTGTTTTATATATATAGGTATAATAATTTTTTTATTTGTAATTAATAAATCATTCATATTCATATATAGATCTATATATATATATAATATATAGAAATCTCGCATAGCAATTGAATAAATTTTAAATATATGAGTATGTATAGAATAGATTATGAATATTTCCATATATTTAGATTAGTATCAGAAGTGGCGATACAAAAACATGTATTAATATAACTCTACTCACAAGGTGACTAGAAAATTCAATGGGATTTTATCGATAGATAAAAGATTTAGAGAAAAACTTTTTTTTTTGATAAAATTTGTGGAAAATGTGGACATTTTTTAATCGTCTCCATTATGGAAAACTAAGCATTTTTAAGGTCATCAGAAGTTACCTTAGCATCTGATATAGTTATGAAAAAACCTATACTATTTATAAATTTTATTCAAAAATATATTTTTCTCTATAATTCACGTTTCTAAATTAAAATTACTGATTTTTTTTTTTAATTTCATCGGCAAATGTAACGAACGAATCATTTGGAAGTGTTTTAAATTATTGTTATATAAAGTTAATTATAGATATTTATACCCATTTTGTCCACCTTTCAGGCAATTTGTGGATACCACGCTAAAAAAAAATTGTTCTTCCTTTGATGAAAACCAGTCAGAGACCGAATTTTCGAGTTCTTCAGACGTTTTGAAGTGATCTGATCCTTAACCGCGCTTGACCCATCGCTGGGAAACAAATGGTATCCTGAAGGAGTCAAGTCTGATGAATAAGCCACATGCGATAAAACTTCCCAGTTAAGCGGCTTACCTAACGATTCCTGGGCCGGTATTGCTTTGTGTGATTGTGCATTGTCATGAAGGAAAATTACCTTGTGGGGTGTCTCTTTTTATATACTGGTCGTTTTTGCAGCAAAGCACGGTTTAAATTGATCATTTGTTGTCGGTAGCGATCAGTATTTTTCAGTTTCAGCAGGTTTTAGAAGTTCGTGGTACACCACACCTTTCTGCCACCAAACACAAAGCATTCTCTTATTCTTGCCGAGAATGCATTTCATAGGTGGTTTTACGAATTTCTTGTTGCCTTTCAATCAATTCATGTGCGGCACCCACTATCCTTCCTTTGAGATCATTCCCATTGTTTTCGTTTACACGATTTGTTGAGCAACTCCTACTTCGTTGTCCTAAAACTTTTTCGGCTGTCCCGAACGCTATTTTTTTCTTCCACATCAAAATCATCACTTTTGAATCGGTGAAACCATTGTCTGTGTGCATGTTCTTTCTGATAAACTGTTATCGCCATAAGCTTTTACAAGCATTCGATGTGTTTCTGCCGCCGCAGTTTTCTTCAAACAAAAACAAAAAAAGTAATGCTGTCCGTATTTCACGTTTTAATGACACCAAATTCAACATTTTCAATATTTTTTTTTTTAACAATGTTGTTGCTCGATAAGAGGTCTTTGATTGAGTACATATAGAATTTTTTTCTCAGAATTGACACATTTTCCGCAATCAACGAAAAATATCATTATATTGTAAAATTGAACGCTAATTCCTTTTTTGTTCTTCCAAATATCTATTATAGAAATTTAGTATGGAATTTTACAATATACAAAATGTATATTTTAGTGTGTAGAAAATAATGAAAATAAAAGAAACCTTTCATTTTTTCTGTGCGGTAATTTTTTTTATTTTTTTTATATTAGTATTATATCCTTTCAATTTCCCTCATATATATACTTAACTTATGTTTTATACTTCTTTTTTTTATATATACGATGATAAGTACGAAATATAAACAATTTTTATTTTTATTCATCATCAGACTTCTTTTGATACAAATATTGTATATTTTTATATATTATCTTGCGGTTGTATATATACCCATGTTCGATGTATGGTTATTATTATGTTTGGTTAAATAAAAGTGCATATATATACACATTCCATTTCATTATATTATGTGCCAACCGCATACACCATATAGTACATGCACTTGAAAAACTATTTGAATTTTATGTAAATATGTATATATCCGTAATTATAAGCTCATATATATGTATAGCTCACCCACAGTTAATTATTTATATTAGATTTTGAAGTGAATTTGAAACAATATCATCATCGTGTTTCATATATCCTTCACAAAAATGTATATATGAATGAAATTTATTTATTTATGTATATATGCATTGAAATGATGCGGATTTTATTTATTTACGTTTGTAAAATGAATAAAAAAATAATTAAAAAAAAAGAAAAAATTAATGATAAATAAATACTTAAATAAAAAAAAACATCCTTTTTTTGTGCAAAATTGTTTATATTTCTTTATTAAGTTTTCTCCTATATATTTATGTTATGATTTATGAGAGTTGCGGTCGATATTTTATTTTACTTTAAAACGTTATTTGAAAATCAACCCATCATATAATTAATTATTACATAATATTGAATATATTGAATTCAAATTCAAAGTTTTTATATTTGAAAATGTTTTAATATAAAAAAATCTTAATTATTTTTTTAACTGATCTTTATAGTTTTTAAACTTTTAAAGATTCTCATGAACACACAAAACAAAGCATTTATATTATTTATTTTTTTAATTCACAAACGGGAACTTTTAACATAATGTGTAATATATAATGATGTGTATATATTAAAAACAAATGAAAAAAAAAATTTCCATAATACCATAAAAATGTGGTCAGTCAATTTACAACCCCTAAAAATCGTTTGCATACATGCAAAAATTCTTTGTATTTAAAATACAATATATGTAAACAAAATACAATAAAAAAAATAAAAGATTAAATTGTCATGAATATTAAAATTAAATCAAGAAAATTGTTTTTCAATTTGTAAAAATCATTATATGAATTTTTATGTATATACTTTAAATTAACGCAATAGAGAAAGAAAAAAAAAACACGCATAAAGCACAAAACAAAATGAAATTGAACATCCCTAATTTTTTATTATTTATTTTTTTTACTGTATTTTTCTGTATACTTTATTCAACTTCATTTTTTTGGTATTCATTTTTCAGCAATTTTATATTTATTTTTACATTTAATTTAAAAGTTTTTTTTATGTATTTTCTTTGTGATGCAGTGATTCTTTGTAAAAAAAAAAAATTAGGCCATTTCAAATTATATCGGTTCATTTATAAATATTGGATTATACCAATCAATATATTATATTGTTTTATTTTTACTTTAACTTCTTCTAATTGTTCCCCCGTTATAGAATTCGTTGTGATTTGTGACAATTAAATTAAATATGTAAATTGGGAAAGATTTTGAATAAAAATGTGAAATTCTTATTATTATATCCTCTTTATAATATATAGATTATACGTGAACGTTTACCCGATTATCCACATCGTAATGGTTTAATTTGGAATACATCACCGGGTGCCCTATTAACACTTCCCACCTATTCGGATACCGTTCGAAATATGCCATATTTATTGGATATGATGGGTTATGAACCGGGTCATAATTTTACAGCAGTGATATTTGTACAAATTGGTGCAACATTAAATCCAAGTGCAGCTCTTTATCGACTAGTCAAAAGTATAACAAAAAGTCAATTTGTAGATAGGGTAAAGTATCTAAAAAAAAAAAATTATTATAATATATAATAAATTTATACACATTAAAACATTTTTCCATTCATTCATTCATTCATTTCTATTTTGTATATAGATATTAATATTATGGGCATCAGATCGTCCGGTACCATCGAAAAAACGTTGGCCAAATACAGGACACATTCAATTGCATGTGATTACATCAATAATAAATGATGAACGGTAAGGGTTTATTGTTTTTTTTTTTTTATTAAATTGGAAATATACAAAACCTTTTATTTAATTTTACTTTAATACATATAGACCAACGATATCACAAAGATTTTATCCACATTCCCTAATTGAAACGGATGCAATTTTATCACTTGACGAAGATGCCATTTTGAATACAGATGAATTAGATTTTGCGTATGCCGTTTGGCGTGATTTTCCCGATCGTATTGTTGGCTATCCGGCACGTGCTCATTTTTGGGATGATTCAAAAAATACATGGGGTTATACATCGAAATGGACAAATTATTATTCAATTGTATTAACGGGTGCTGCATTTTATCATAAATATTATAATTATGTATATACAAATTGGTTATCGCTATTACTATTGAAAACCGTTCAGCAATCATCAAATTGTGAAGATATTTTAATGAATTTATTGGTGGCTCACGTAACACGTAAACCACCGATTAAGGTGACGCAACGTAAAGGTTATAAGGATCGTGATAGTGGAAGGTGAGTGTCTGATTTTAAAATATATATATATAAGTATTTTATGTTTTTTTTTTTACGATTATTAAATACATGTTTTTTTTTTTTTTTTTGATTTTTTTTTGTGTATTTATTTAGAAGTCCATGGAATGACCCAGATCATTTCATACAACGGCAAAGTTGTTTAAATACATTTGCCGCTGTTTTTGGGTAAGTTTTTTTAATTTAATTTTTATTTGCATTCCATATTTAGATTATTATTTATTATTTGTGTGCAATGATTTCAATACATAATTATTTTTAAAGTTTTAAAGAATTTGTGTAATTTGTGGAAATTTTTAAATATTTGGAAAAGCTTTTTTAGATTTTATTAGAAAATAGAAAAATTATTCGCAATAAAAGCGGATATCATCATATCGAATATTGCGGACAAATTTTTATTTTGGAATTTCGTGAATTTTGTGTGGAAAATCATTTTAAATAATTTTATTTCCTTTACTTTGTATAGGTATATGCCATTGTTACGTTCCAATTTACGTTTAGATCCTGTACTCTATCGTGATTCTGTATCTAATTTAAGGAAAAAATATCGTCAAATAGAACTTGTTGGTAGCTAGCAGCAATATTATATTTTTTATAATAATTATTAATAGCACCAGCAGCAGCAGCAGCAAACATATATTAAATAATTAATAATAAGAAAAAAAAAGATGAAAATTGTTAACGCGTTAAGGTGAGGAGGGAAAGGTGAGAAATGGAAAAAAAAACTTAGATAATTATAATATAAATTTTTTATATAATTTTTTTTTTTATATAAATATATTTTTATGTACAACAAAAACAAAAAAAAAAAAATAAAATAAGAAAAAACATCTCGTTTAATGTTATTTTTATTTATTTTTATATTTTTTTTTTTTTTTTTTTTTGATTCATTTTTAAATTATCCCCACTTTCCATAATGAATCAATTTTTCTCAACATATATATATATAATTATTGTGGCGTTTCATTACAATAATTTAACAAAAATATATCATAATTTTATAAAATTCTTTTATTTTATAAATGGTTTTTTTCTTTCATAATTTTTTAATTTTCAATCATATTACAAAGAAAAGCCTTTGATCTTTTCTCTATAAGTGATTTATTTTGATGCCATATTTTTTACATAAAATTAAATATGTTTATATAAATAATATAAATAATAATAATATTAATAATAATAAGATAAATGTTAAAATAAAATAATCAATAAATTATGTATGTTATATTTATATAAATATAAATAAAATATAAATAAAATTAAAAATAATAAAATGATTATTAATATAATATAAATATGTATAATGTTATATTATTTTAATTATTATTATATTAATAAATTTTTTTTTTAATCATTATTTTTTATTTTTTTATTATTTTAAAGATATTTTTATTTTATATTATTTTTTTATATGTGAAAAACTAAAATGTATACAAAACAAAAAAAAATATAAAAATAAAAGAATTAAACCATTCTCAAAAAGACTTAATTTGGACTATAAAAAATGTAAATTTTTTTTATTTTTCGTTTTAAGGTGAATTTGTAAAAAAAAAAAAAATATCCAAAATTACTCTGTAAATTATTGTAAAAAAATTGTTTTTCATTAGTGATAAAAACATCATTTAAAATTGCTCTTTATCGTTTTTTAAATTGTATTTATTATTATTATTATTATTTTAATATAATTTTTATTTTAATATGATTATTTCTATTTGAAAAAAAAAAAAATGAAAAGAGCTTTAGATTATAAAAAGAAGCTATTTTATATTTAATTTTATTTCTTTTCTTTATAACTTATTATTTATATGGGTACGATGAAATATCTATATATTAATTTATATATCTATAAAAAAAAAGAACTGATTTGATTTGATTTGATTTGTTTTTTGTTTTCTTTGATAATCCATTATATGCATTTAATTTTAAAGCCACTGTAATCATTCATTTATATATGCAGTTATTTAATTAGCATTTATTGGCATATTATTTCCATAAAGATATTTTTGGAATTTTATTTCACGTATTTTATGGTAAATAAAAAACAAAATAAACAAATCCGCGGTGCTCTAAACCTCTTTTTTTTTCAAATACAATACTTTTATTTATTTTATTTTTTAATTATTTATATGTCATATGTCATGCGGAAGACGACTAATCTTAATCAAATGTTTAACCAAATATCGTTAAATTATTTACTATATATACATAAATGTTTAATGTAATATATTATATAAATATACAAATTTGTTTATTATCGAATTATTTTTAATATTTTTTTTTTTTTTTTATTTTATTTTAATGTTTAAGTTTTAATTATATATAAAGCAAAATTCCAATTTTAATAAAATGAAAGAAAAAAAAACGAAAAACGTAAACAACACGTTTTATATAAAGCGTTTTACAATTAAAAAATATAATATGTACTTTAAAATTGTTAAAAATAATTATAATTTATATAGTAAATTTATATATATATATAATTATCAAAAAAAAATATAGACTTTAATGTCGCCCCATATCGTACGCGCCCCCCCACCATCCCTTAATCATTAATAATTAATTAAAATCTATAACAACTTAACCAAATAATAAATTTATTATTATTATTATAAGAAAAATTTACTCAAATGTTATTTGACACTAAAACCAATAAATGTTATGTGTAAATATTATCTATTTTATATAGAATCATCTTCATAATGAAAAAAAAAAAAAAAAAAAACAAACAGAATTAAGAGAATTTAAAATACATACATATAATTAATTATAATAATAACAATTTAAGATAATAAAATTATAAAACAGATATGTGAAGAAAAAAATTAATCAAAATACATATTAAAAAAAATAATTAAAAAAATATTAATGAAAGAGCTGTGTTATAAATTAATTTATAAAAATTATACGTTAAATAACTAAAAAAAAAACAAAAAAAATAATACGAAAATAATGCAATAATTAATATAATTAAATTAAAATAATTGAATATATATAATAGATGTTCATTTATTTTTTTTTTCAGTTTTATTTAATATTATAATTTTTTTTTTATATAATTTAATTTTAAAAATTAATTAATTTATTGTTAATCTACACAACACTATAAAAATATATATAAAATCTAAATAAGCAACAACAAAGCAAAAATCAATTAAACACAAAATTTAAATTAAATAAATATATAATATATGGAAATAAATTAATAAAATAAAAAATAAAAACCCCATACACATCATTAAAATTAAGCTATTAAAAAAATTATAAAAAAAAAAAAAACAAAATCAATCAATTTTGTATGCCATTTTTTTTTATTTTTAAAATATTATTATTAAATTTATTAGTAAACAAAAACAAAAAAAAAATAAAATAAATAAATACCGATAAATTTGTATAATTTATAAATATAATATATAAATATAAAAATAAAAAAAAAATCAATGATATGAGGTAAAATTTAAATAAAAATATTAAATTTTGAATGAAATTGTAATATTATTATAAATATAATTAATAAGATTTGTGTAGAGTAGAAATAAGTTTTATCAAAATTCAAAAATCAAGCTAAATGATATGCAGATTCGTGTGATCTTTAACACCAAAAATCATACAGAATTTAATTTAGCGGGAATTTTTAAAGAATTTCGTTTAGGAAATTTTTACAGAATTTCATTTAGGTAATTTTTGAAGAATTTCCAGTAGGGCATTGTAGAGGATTTTCAGTGGGAAATTATACAGAATTTACCGTAGGAAATTGTAGAGAATTTCCTTTAGACAGGTAGACAGATTTTCCAGTAGGAAATTGAACAGAATTTGCTTTAGGAAATTGCACAAGTTATAGAGAATTTCCTTTAGTAAACTATACAAAATTTCCTTTAGCAAATTATAGAGATTAATTTAATGAATATAATTCCTTTAATAAATTATATACAGAGTTTCCAGTATAGGAAATGATAGAGAATTTTACAAGCAAGTTTTGCATAATTTCCTGCTGGAAATTTCGTGCAATTTCCTAAAAGGAAATGCTGTTTAATTTCCTAAAGGTAATTTTCTGTATAATTTGCCAAAAGGAATTATATTTTTTTAATTCTGTATAATTTCTTAAAGTAAATTTTTTTTTTCAAACAGGATTTCCTTTAGGAAATTATACAGCAATAAATTTTAATTCATTTCCTTTATGAATTTGCACAAAATTTTGTTGTATCAAACAGAATGTCCTTTAGGAAATTGCACAAATTTTCCTATAGGAAATTGAACAGAATTTAATTATAATTGTTTTGGTAAATTATATACAAAAGTTCCTTGTAGGAAATGGCCCCAAAATTTGCTGTATTAAATTATAGAGAATTTCCTTTAGGAAATTATACAGCATTTCCTTAAGGTAATTGCACGAAATATCCTGTATCAATTTATAGAAAATTTCCATTAGTAAAATCTACAGTATTTCTTTAGTAAATTGTACAGAATTTCCTTTAGTAAATTCTACAGAATTTATTAAGAAAATAATGCCGAATTTCCTTTAAGAAATCGCACAGAATTTCCTTTAGGAAATTATACAGGATTTCTTTAGGAAATGGCACAAAATATCCTGTATCAAATTATAGAGAATTTCCATTAGTAAATTGTTAAGAATTTCCTTTAGTAAATTGTACAGAAATTCCTTTATTAAATTGTACAGAAATTCCATTAGTAAATTCTACAAAACTTTGTTTAAAAAAATCCGGCAAAACTTCCTTTATAAAATTATACAAAATTTTCTAAAGTAAATAATACCGAATTTCCTTATAATTTTCCATTAAGAAATGACTATGTGATAATTTAATTTACAAAATTATGCAGAATTGCCATTGGTAAATTACACAAACCTTCCTTAATAAAATATTACAGAATTCCCTTTAGTAAACTAAACAAAATTTTGTTTAATAAAATATACAGAATTTACCTTAGGAAATTATTAAAAATTTCCACCAGTAAATTTTAAAGGATTTATTAAGAGAATAATACCGAATTTCCTTTAAGAAATCACACAGAATTTACTTTAGGAAATCATAGAGGATTTCTTTTAGGAAATTGCACAAAATATCCTGTATCAAATTATAGAGAATTTCCATTAGTAAATTGTACAGAATATTCCTGAGTAAATTGTACAGAATTTCCTTTAGTAAATTGTACAGAATTTCCTTTAGTAAATGATACAAAATTTTCTAAAGAAAACTATACGTAATTTTCTAAAGTAAATCCAACCAAATTTCCTTATAATTTTCCATTAAGAAATGACTATGTGATAATTTAATTTAGAACATTATGCAGAATTTCCATTGGTAGATTATACAAACCTTCCTTAATAAAATATTACAGAATTTCCTTTAGTAAATTAAACAAAATTTTGTTTAATAAATTATACAGAATTTCTTTTAGGAAAATCTACATAATTTCCTTTAGTAAATCGCACAGAATTTCCTTTAGTAAATTGTACAGAAATTCCATTAGTAAATTATACAAAATTTTCTTTTAAAAAATCAGGAAAAACTTGCTTTATAAAATTAAACAAAATTTTCTAAAGTAAATCATACCGAGTTTCCTTATCATTTACCTTTAAGAAATAACAGTGATATTTTAATTTACAAAATTATGCAGAATTGTCATTGGTAGATTATACAAACCTTCCTTAATAAAATATTACAGAATTTCCTTTAGTAAATTAAACAAAATTTTGTTTAATAAATTATACAGAATTTACCTTAGGAAATTATTAAAAATTTTCTCCAGTAAATAATAAAAAATTTATTAAGAAAATAATGCTGAATTTCCTTTAAGAAATCGCACAGAATTTCCTTTAGGAAGTTATACAGGATTTCTTTAGGAAATGGCACAAAATATCCTGTATCAAATTATAGAGAATTTCCATTAGTAAATTGTACAGAATATTCCTGAGTAAATTGTACAGAATTTCCTTTAGTAAATTAAACAGAATTTCTTTTAGGAAAATCTACAGAATTTCCTTTAGTAAATTCTACAGAATTTCCTTTAGTAAATTGTACAGAATTTCTTTTAGTAAATTCTACAGAATTTCCTTTATTAAATTGTACAGAAATTCCTTTAGTAAATTGTACAGAAATTCCATTAGTAAATTATACAAAATTTTCTTTTAAAAAATCAGGAAAAACTTGCTTTATAAAAATAAACAAAATTTTCTAAAGTAAATCATACCGAATTTCCTTATAATTTTCCATTAAGAAATGACTATGTGATAATTTAATTTACAAAATTATGCAGAATTGCCATTGGTAAGTTATACAAACCTTTCTTAATAAAATATTACAGAACTCCCTCTAGTAAACTAAACAAAATTTCCTTTAATAAATCATTCCTTTACCTTAGGAAATTATTCAAAATTTCCACCAGTAAATTATAAAGGATTTATTAAGAGAATAATACCGAATTTGCTTTAGGAAATGATACAGGATTCATTTTAGGAAATTGCACAAAATATCCTGTATCAAATTATAGAGAATTTCCATTAGTAAATTGTACAGCATTTCCTTTAGTAAATACTACATAATTTTCTTTAGTGAATTCTACAGAATTTCCTTTAGTAAATTATACAATATTTTCTAAAGAAAACTACGTAATTTTCTAAAGTAAATCATACCTTATAATTTTCCTTCAAGAAACGACTATACGATAATTTAATTTACAAAATTATGCAGAATTATACAGAATTTCCTTAAGTAAATTATACAAAACTTTCCTTTAGTAAATGCTACAAAAGTTCCTTTAGTAAATTGTACAGAATTTCCTTAGGAAAATATTCAAAATTTCCACCAGTAAATTCTGTATAATTTATTAAGAAAATAATACCGAATTTTCTTTAGAAAATTAAACAGAATTTCGTTTAACAAAAAATTATAAAATTATACAAAATTTCCTCCAGAAAATATATATAAAATTTCCCCGCGTTAAAATCATACCAAATTTTCCTCCAAAAAAAAAAACCATACAAAATTTCCTCCTATATAAAAATGATACCAAATAGCAAACAAAAGTTTATATACAAAATGCGCAATACAAACAAAATCATATAGAGAACAAACCACTCAAATTCGCACTCAAATACAGTATTGTTATTGTATTAATATATCTTCTTAATATACAACCCTACTGTTTATACGCATGCATTTATATATATATATGAAAAAAAAACCTTGTATTATATATGCAAACAAATGAGAAATTCCTTTGCGGCGGCCATTTCGTATAATTGTTATGTCTGGCTATTATTTTACTATGTACAGACATATGTATGCATATATAGTTATATATATAAAGAGTTTATTTTTAGATCGGAATGTGATATGTCTGGTGTATTTTATTTTAGTTTTCCATGATGGCGCTTGACCAAAAAAAAAAAAATTGGAATTCCCTATAGTCAATTTATTATTGAGAAATTTTTATATATGATATTTTTATATTTATATGTAAAATCTCAAAATAAAAATTTTTGATTTTTTTATTATTTTTAAATGAAGTGTTTAAATGAAATAATTAATTTTTATTCTTTTATTAATAATTATTTAAATATTTTTTTAATATTTTATTTAATAATTTTTTGGTGATTGGTTTTTTTTTTTTCGAATATATCCATAAAAATTTATTCGAAATTATTTTTTAAATCCCAATAAATGTTGTATATTATATTCTTTTGCCAACAAATCGCCACGCATATATAAAAATTTTTGTAAACAAATAATTTTTTTATTTCATTTTAAAATATATAGTTTTTGCATGAAAATTGGGATTTGAAGATAAAAAGAGAAAAAAAGAGTTTTCATATAGATTTTCCTTGTTTCCTTCACTTTCACATCTATTTTTGTATTCCTATCTGAAATGTGAATACGAGACACGTTTGCAAATTTTTAATAAAACAAAACAACGTTTGGTGTTGAAGAAAAAAAAAATAAATAATAAAATAATTATCGGAAATTTTCTTATCCATCAACATTTTCCTCCAGACACAACACAAAAAAAAACCAAAAAAAAGATAATAATAAAAAGAAAAATGTTAATATTTTGAAAAAAAAAATTCTTCCCAAAAAAAGAAATACAAAAGTTTTTTTTTTTTTTTTTTTTTAATTATCCAGACATAAGTTTTATTTACATTTACATTTAAATAGTAAACCATCGCCGCAGCTTCCATACATAAATTTTTGTGTCTGTATAGTTTTGTTTTGTTTTTTCGTTCGTTCGTTCGTTCGGTTGTCCGTAATATTTTTTTACGGTTTAGTTTTTGATATAAAAAAAAATTATTTTTAATTAGTATTTTTGTGTGTGGTGATTGAAGATCAGTAGCAATAGCAAATTATAATATGGCTATTAAACCAGGTTTAATTCGTAAATCATCTACAAAAAATCCACCGTTTTTCAGTCATGAATTTGTTATCCAAAATCATGCAGATATTGTTTCATGTTTTGCAATGGTATTTGTTGTTGGATTAATGCTTCAAGTAAGTTAAAAATTTATTTATTAATTATTTAAATTTAAAGTTTTCCTGATAATGTGTCTGTGTGGCAGCTCAATATCTCAAATTTTGTATTCAAATTCAGTTTATAATCCTCATTCAGATTCATTCAGAAAAACTTTGTGAGATAAAAAATATTTTTTTGTGCCACGTCGGTATGCATAACCTCAATTCAAATATTTAAATTGTTAAATTTCTTTTTATAAATATATTTAAAAATTATAATGTTATATGGTTTTTAAATAATTAATTATTTTTCTAATATAGGCAACAAGTTCATTAGCATCTGTATTCATTGCTTTACATCATAATGTTACCGGTGAAGAACCAAGTCAAGAACATCCAAGGTAATTAATTAACAATCCATCATATTATATATGGGATGGGGGAAAGTTCAACCTTTCACTTTTTAAGATTAATTGATTGAATGAATTTTATAATATATCTGTTATTATGTACACGCGTCTTTTCTTTTTTTTTTTTTTTTTCATTTATTGTAAATGTTAATAATTAGGTTAGTGATTGTATTTTTTTTTTTATTTTTATACGTGTGTTCTTTGAATGCGGCCCCAAAAGAAATAGATTTGTGTTTTGAAATTGTGTTAAACAAAAAACCCCTATAAATGTCTAAGATTTAAAATTAAAATTTAATTTTTCCTTTAAATATTTCTTAGAGGTGTTCAATATACATATGAATCAGGATGGAAAGATTGGTGTGCCGTATTCTTTTATACACTAATTTGTATTATAATGCATGCAATTCTTCAAGAATACGCTATTGATGTAAGTATAATTGTGTTTTTGCTGGTTTTCATATGAAAAACAAATTGATTTTTAATTTTTGTTATTATTTTTTGCAGAAAGTATCAAAACGTTTACATTTGTCCAAATTTAAATTGAGCCGATTTAATGACACGTGCCAATTGGCCGTATTCTATATCATATCATTTTTATGGGGTTTAAATGTTGTGTTACGTGAAGGATACATTGGTCATGCCGGGCAATTGTGGGAGAATTTCCCAAATCATCCGATGATCTATTTACATAAATTATATTTTATTATACAATTATCATATTATTTCCATATGTTACCGGAATTATACTTTCAAAAGGTGAAGAAAGAAGATCAACAACCGAAAATTGTCCATGCAATTTGTTCATTTTCATTTATTGCCCTATCGTACATTTTCAATTTTCAACGTATTGCATTGATTCTATTGACATTACACTATCTCAGTGAAATTGTTGCACAAATATTTAATTTAGTTGATATTTTCGATCGTGATGAAAAATATAAAAATTTAGGATTAATTAATAATTTTACCTTTGTCGTAACATCATTTGCAACAATGGTAATCTCTGTATTGACATTATTTTATGGCATTGGTAAAGGTGAAAATGGTGGTAGTGGAATAATTGCATTAATTGCTGTATTCGCATTACAAGGTTATTTAATATTTAAATTTGCCAATAATGTATTGAAAACAAAACGAGAACGTCGTAATGAACAATTAATGTCATCGAAAAAGAAAGGTGGTGCTGGTGGTGGTGGTGGAAAATCGGAAAAATCTAAAAAAGAACGTAAACGTGAAAGTGATTTACCAGAAGCTGATCAAAATGCAGGTGGTATTTCAACTGGCGGTGGTGGTGGTGGTAAATCAACAGATCAAAAGAAAACAAAATAATTATTCTATGAATGAATAGAGGTAATATGTTTTTTTTTTTTTTTTGTAATTTTTATGTCGGCGGACAAAAACATTTTTGTTTTTTTTTTAATTTTGTGTTTTTCTTTTCTTTTTTTTTTTTTTAATAATTTATTACTCAAGAGAATTCCATTTGATAATTCATTTTATTATTATTTTATTTTTTTCGTTTTATTTAAAGTCTTTATTTTTTAAAATCATCAAAACGATATTTTCCCAAAATGATTGTCTCTTATTATTATTATTATATAACTGTGTGTGTAAATTTTTTAATTTTTTTTTTTTTTTATGAAAGAAATAGACGAAAAAAAAATAAATAAAATTTAGTATTTTTATGTTAAATCTAAAATATATATATATATTTATAAAAATAAATTAATTATTTTTTTACTATTTCAATTTTATTTTTTCTATATTAATAATTCTATTTGTTTTTTTTTTTTTGGTTTAACAAAAAAAAAAATGTTAAAAATATCTATGGTTTTGAAATTTCTTTTATCTTTGTTTTTGCAAATCGAAGCCAATTTACAAAATAAAAAAAAAACTTAAATGTGTTTGCATGTGTGTATTAATTATTTAAATATATATATGCGATCGTGTATGTTTTTAAAATTGTTAATTATTTCGTTTGTTTTGTTCATAAATAAAAACAAAAAACCCCCAATTTTTAAGTGAATTTAATAAAAAATTTTTGTATGTAAAATGATGGAAAATTATAAAATTATATTAAAAAAAAAAAAATAACAGGAAAAAAAATAAAAATAAATTAAAAGATTTTTTTTTAAATTGATTTTATATAGTAATTATTAGAATTATCTATAGTATAATTATTATCATTTTGGGATTTTATATATATAGGACATCGTCTGTGAAAGTCTGAATTAAAACACTAGAGAATATCTAACATGAAAATCCAGGAATCATCAACTGTATATAATGAAATTCTTATCAATAAAGAACTGAAATTTGAATTGTATTCTATTAAAATGAAGAAGTGGATCTTTAAAGAATATCCCAAGGAGCGTTTTAATCCGCTGTTTAATAAGACGTATGTCGTGTATTTTATTTGTGTGTACGGAAAGTAAAGTGGCCGTATATTAAATAAAAAAATATAGTGTTTCAGTCTAACAATCGGGGTTTGAAATAATTATTATAAAAAAAACGAAACAACTCTATATGTTACTGTACAAAATAAATTCAATATATTTGTGTTTTTCATTGATAAAAAATTAAAAAAAAAAAAAAAACTTGATTTTGAGTGTAATTATTTTTTTTTTTTATTATTATTACGTGTGTCGTGTTTCGTATGTTTTTTATTTTGTGAAAATAAACTCTATAAATAGCAACAATTAAATGGAAAATTAAAATAGTTTGTATTTATTTGTTAAACTGTAAAAAAACTTGTATAAGATTTGTTAATTGAATTGAAAGAAAAAAAATTCATAAAATATAATTAAAAAAAGAAAAAATAGCTACGATTTTCAATAATAATTAATAATTAAAAAAAAAAAATAACTGCAATTTCAACAATATAAATATTAATAATAATATAATTAATTGAAATATTCTTTACTACATAATCAAATAAGTAAAAAAATTATCAATTTTTGCTACGTTTTTATATTTTTATATTTGTGGTGTGTCATCTAAAAATAATAATAATTTGTTAATTAAAAAAAAAACAACCATCAAGAAAATGTCCCGTTTATACCAAGTGAGTTTTTTTATAATTATTATATTTATTTTTACATTACAAAAAAAAAAAATTTCAATATAAAATTATGTTAAGCGTTTGATGTGAATGGAAGATTTTCACATTTTTATAGTTAATAATTTTGTCTTTAAAAAATATTGTTTGCTTGTTTGTTTAGTAAATATATAGGTCATGAATTTATTTATTTTCATCAATTTAAAGATAATAATAAATTATATAAATATATAATAATTTAACTTTGTATATGAATGACCCTCCTTTATTATTGCCTCTATATATTTTTATTTTTATACAGCTGTTATTACACTAGCGGTAAAATTTATATAATTAAATATTTATTAATCACCTATTTTTATTTAGTACACTTCAAACTCTTCTATATATTATAAAATTTTAATTTTTAATTTGTTCAACTATCAACCACGTATCTTATGTAAGCATTTGTTAATTTAGCATAAAGACACGTGAAGTCTTTTGTCCAAAATGTATATTAAATCATTACCCATATCCACTGACTGACTGCAGATATGCCAATTCCAAACGTACGATTTTCATTGAATATAAGTGCTTTATTATCAAAATATGGCAATAATAAGTATAGAAATACTAATTTGTTTATTTATCTCTTCATTAACCGGATTTTATCTATAACATTCCTTTTCTTTTTTTTTTTTTTAATTTTTTTTAAATATATTAAAACGAACGATAAAGTTTATATATTGATTTCCAAAACGTTGTAGGATATATTTACTGAAATTTTGGCTAAATGTTTTATAATAATAATAATAATAAAGCCTCTTTGGGATTTATTATGGAACTTATAATTAAAGATAATAAAATCATCATATGAATATGTGTATGAATAATAGAAAAATATAGATTTTAATGATCGTACAATTAAAAACAATAAATAACTCTGAATTCATTCCTGCTGAACAATCCTCATAATGATAAATCACAAGAGTTTTTCATTTTTGTTTCATCATTTTCGGTGATGATTCTCATAAAGAAATTTTCACCGTCCAAAGTCCTCTAACCTTTTAAATGCAAAACACTTATATAATGTATTTAAATTGTGTGTCTCCGTTCCATATTGAAAGTACAAACAATCATTGCGGAAATCTCTGCAGCATCTCAAATTAATCCCATTAATTTTAAATTTTAATGTTGCCAAAAAAGAGTTATACTATATATTAGGTTGTCTAAAAAGTATTGATAATTTTTTTTACAAAATTCAAACGATTTTTTTATATATTTCAAATGAAGTTTATTAAACCAAATATGCGCCGTATTGATCGATGACCCTTTGCCATTTTTCTGGTAAAGACATTATCCCATCACTGTAGAACTTCTGTGTTTTCTGGGCAAAAAACTGATCCAAGTGCATTTTGCAGTCCTCTGCGGAATTTAATTTTAAACCATTAAGGGAGTTCTGCAGAGACCGGAACAAATGATAATCTGAAGGTGCAAATTCCGGGCTATATTGTGGATGCATTAAAACTTCCCCGCCAAACTCTCTCAGTTTCTGCCGAGTCATCAAAGATGCTGTGTGGTCTGGCGTTGTCATGATGGAACACAACACCCTTTCGATTGATTAATTCTGGACGTTTTTTTTTAATCTCGTGCTTCAATCTTGTTAATTGTTGACAATAGAGATCGGAATCAATGGTTTGACCGGGTGCTAGTAATTCATAATGAACGATTCCTTTCCAATCCCACCAAACAGACAGCATTACCTTTCTTGGTGTTAATCCAGGTTTTGCTACTGTTTTAGGAGCTTCACCCTTCTTGGACCACGATCTTTTTCGTACATTATTATCGTATGTGATCCATTTTTCATCACCTGTAATCATTCGCTTTAAAAATGACTCGATTTCGTTCCTTTTAAACAGCGTTTCGCAAATGGAAATTCGGTTCATTAAATTGTTTTGTGTTAATTCATGTGGTACCCAAACATCGAGCTTTTTCTTGTATCCAGCCTTTGTCAAATGGTTTAAAACTGTTTGGTGATGGATGTTTAATTCTTTAGCGATATCATGACTGCTTACGTGTCGATTTTCTTCAATTTTTGATATGATTTCATCGACTTTTTCAGTGATTGGTCGACCAGAACGAGGTGCATCTTTGACATCAAAATTACCGGAACGAAATCGAGCAAACCATCTATAGGCTGTTAATTTTGATAAAGTTCCTTCACCGTAAACTGCACAAATTTGTTCATGTGCCTGCGTTGCATTTTCACCTTTTTCATAACAAAATTGTAAAATGTATCGAATTTTTTCACTAATTTCGCTCATCTTTAATGCACTACAACTTTTAAATGACTATACAAATTTAAATTTTTTTTTTTTTTTTATCTACGAAATGTCATCTTTCGAACGTATGTTAGTGTTACCTGATCAGATTAGTGCTACTTGAAATATTCAATTATAATGACATCTATTTATAAAAATTATCAATACTTTTTCGACAACCTAATATAATGGTAATGAATTCTAAAAATTAAAGTGCCGTTTTATCATTTTGTTTTTTATTTGTATATCGCCCCCCCCCTTTTAACTGATAAAACTCCTAATGAACTTAAAATGTATCTACATTTTATCTTGTCTTGAATAGATTTCCATTATAAGCCGGTTAGAATTTTGTTTGTTTGTTTGTTTCCAATGAGGGAATCAAAATATATTTAAACTTATCATTTATCGGGAAATATAGTTATCGTCGCGGCGTTGTCCTTATAGAAAAAATAAATACTTAATTATAACTTGATTTATAGAGTTTAAGAAATCTCTGCTATATTAAAAAACCAGATACATTTTCCTTGGGCTGACAAGGAAATTGAATTGAATAACAATATTTTAATGACCTGTAAATTAATATTTCTTGATTGTTTAATAGAAACTGATAGAAAAAATTACCAAATCTGGAAAAAAAAATGCGTTTAACAAAAATTTCCATAATAATAATAAAAATAATAACAAATAAAACATGCTTTTTTTATAGTTAAAATTGCGATTAGAAAAAAAAAGCAATATTTTACAAATAACCGAGAGTAATAAAACGCAATTAAAATTGTACTAAAAAAAAATAGGATGACTAACGTAAAAAAAAGTTCAGGGAAATTATAATCTGCGTTTACAAAATTAATTGATGGATGAACCTAACAATAACAAAAAAAAAAAACATTGTTGTATTTGTCTACAACAAATTCGCTGATTTTGCTATCGCACACACAAATTCTTATAAATATTATTATTGTTTTTCTACTTTCATGACGATGCAATAAACAAAAATAAAATTAATAATTTATTATTTTGGACTTTTGATATACTGTTTTTTTTTTTATATCTTGAAAAATTTACGTTACGTTCATTGATAATTTTTTTGTTTATATATCACACATTTTGTCTGTGAACGAAAATTTCTATATAAAATTGATTCGATAGTCTGAAAAATTTTATTATCGTAAAACAATTTTTTACGTTTTATTTGATAATTTTATTTATTAATCCTTTTAATATTTTATAGCAAAAAAATACAAATTTAATTATATATAATTCGTTTTTTTTACAGTCTATTGTTTTAAAATCTATTAATAATAATAATAATAATCTTATCATATTTTTATGTTATGTTTTGTGTAATGCGTTAAAACTTTACACCTAATAATAAAAAAAAACTTTTATTTTAAGTTAACCTAAATATATAATAAATAGTTGAATGTCTGCAAGATTTTTATCGCTAAAATAATAATAATAATAATTAAAAATAGTAATGACAAATTATAAAGAAAAATAAAAAATAAAATTTGCTAAAAATCTCAATCAATATTTACGTCAATTGATAGTTTAAATAACAAAAATGATTAAATATTTTATGTTTTTAACCGCGTGCAGACACAAAAAAATAAAAAAATTGGGAAATTTTACTAATTATTATTATTATTATATTATTTATAATCAACTATAGATTAATTTTGTTAATTGTTATCGCAGTTTTGCACTATAAAATTATTTAATTTTTAACCAAAAAAAAAAAATCCTTTTATATAAGTACACCGCATCATCATAGTTAAAACCTGTATATAAATAAACGTGATAGATAACGTGATATAGAGAGATGTATGTTTGCGATTATGATATATTTTAGTTGGAATACAATTTTTTTTTTTTATTGGGAAAATACGCGACGTGGTTTTATATTTATTTATTTCTGGATATATATGCTAATAATCCGCCGTATGATTGCGGATGTTGTGTATGGCGACAATACACAATAGAATTTCGCTTTATCTTTTATGATTTCGGATGTTATTAAATAATAAAAATAAATCTCTTTTCGCTATACAACCAACAACGTACGACGACCAAGCGCAAGCGGAAAGACCGAAGTACTGAATCAATTGTCGCCCATACCGAAACCGAAAATTCCAGTTCCAGTTAAAGTGATGAATGTGTTATTTATTATTATTATATAAATTCTGTATATGTACATAATACATTATAAATGATCTCTGTTGAAAACTATTGGATGGGGTTTCCTTCCTTGGACGGACTTTATCAGAATTGAGAATACACCACTGAATTTTCTCCGATTTTTAATGTATTTTATATATGGAAATTTTTTTCTAAATAAATTTCTGATTGCAATATCTTCAAAATTCATGGATCAATTCTTTTGAAAATTTTTAGATATTTATAATACATTATAAATGATCTATGTTTAGTATTGTATGGGATTTCCTTGGACGGACTATATCAGAATTGAGAATTGCCACTGAATTTTCTCCGGTTTTTAATGTATAAGCTTCATGATATAATGCCATATTGCTCCAGGGAGAAAACACAATCATAACACAAAAACCAAATCGTAGTAGATGCGAATGAGTGTATGCTTTATAGTTTAAGAATTCGATTAGATTAGATTATGTGGTATTGCCAAATATAAGGTTTATGCATTATTCTGCGTCAGTACAGATTAACAAAAACAATTACAATTCTGCTATACATAAAATTTAACTGAATTTATTTAAAGAATTTATTGATTTAAAAAAAAAATATTAGTTTTTACTTGATTCAAAGAACAAATTTTTTAATAGTAATTAACAAAAAGAATCTCGTCTGAAACACCCTCCGCATTTTCCTACGTCCCCGTCTATTCAGAAATGCGGTGAATCCGCAAAAAAAGGGAATCCTCCTAATCTGCCTTGGCATTTTCCTACGCTTCTGCCTCCTCAAACATTCGTAGACTCCATAAAAATCCGATATTTTTTTGCGGAGTTTCCACATTTTTTTTGAAGAGGCAAATGAAAATACGGAAGAGTCTTCGTAGGATTTTTTTACCTATCAAAGTAATATTTGGCTGTTTGAATTGTTGAAAATCAACGGGTAGTTTGCGGATTTGACAAATCCTCTTAATGATTTTACTGATAATATTATCATTCAGTCATTAGTTCAGCTCGCAGATCTTTTTATGCTATATTTTAAAGGTTTTTTTTAAATGGTTCTCAATAGTTTTTGACATCGCGCGGGTTTTCGTCAAACAAACCAAAATTTTTTTATCTTTATATTTTTCTGTGGATAATAATTAAAGCAAAAGAATTTTCATAATCTTTCTAAATGTATAGAAAAAAAATTTTTTGGTTACTTTAGAAAATGTTTAAATATTGAGAATTTTTATCAAATGATGCGGCAATTTTCATTAAGACTCTATTCTCAAACAGTTTAAATTTATATTTTATTCTTATAGAGGATAAAAATACTTTTCCAACACTGGTCTATTCATTCAGATTCGTTATCGGGTTGGGAAATTACAATGACTTTAGTATATCATATATATTTTTCCTATAAAAAATAAGTTTTCTTGCAAACTTTACACTGAAATATCTCGGAAAATTCATATGAAATCCATTAAAATGATGTGGGGAAACTGATTTGTACGATCTTTTTTGATCATCTTCGAACGCTATTATACAAAAACGCAATCCATTAAATCTTAATAATTGACTTAATTGATCTGAATTTCTTGTAAGTTTTTAATTGATTTAAATTGATTAAATTCTTAAAAGAATTTCTATAAACTTCTCCAGTTACAAAAATAATATAGTTTAGACGGTTATGTTATACTATACTAGGAAAGACGAACCAACCAAACCAAACCACATTAAACACGTATGTATCTATAATAAAATCTTATTGTATATGTATAAAATTCTAAGAACACTCTTTAATAAGTATAAGAATATAAAATTCATGCTAATTAATCATTCTATCATTTTATTCCACGTTTTTCAGTTCATTATTCAGTTCAGTTGCGTTTTTCTTCGAATTGAGGGAATTGTAATTACAAAACCAAAGGTAATAAAAATAGTTTTCAATACATTCGAATTCATTAATTTGATGATTTATGGAAAAAATGAATAAAATCTTTGAAAATTCTCTATATAATTATCTGATTCTCTATCGTTATAAAAGCAGAGAAAACCCACAACCAAGTCGAATAAATTTGTTTACAGATCATTGCGAATTGCGAATATCTGCTAAACAAAAATATGTTTTTTTTTTTGAAGAATTTTTAATAAAAGCTTCCTATCCCTATATCAGAGAAATCTGTAATTACAATTTATAAGTATAATAATGTTTTACTAAATTGATTTGCAACAACAGAATTAATTCAAATTGGACACTACGGACTTTAAAATTTCTAAAGTACACCTGCGGTTCAGATAACATTAAAATATATAGTTTTTTTTTATAGTTTATTATATATATATATTGTTGTTTTTATATAAATAGTCTCAAAACTCCAAAGTCTATAACAATTAAATTCTACTATTGAATCATCTCAAATATAAATAATCATCATCATCATAAGTCGTCACTTATTATTTATTTGTTTTTATTCCATATAATGAAAAAAATTATCATTACAACAAAGGGAAAATCAGCAATGCGAATTAATTATATAAAAAAAAATTCACTGTTTTTTTATAATAAAATAGAGTCAGAGTCTGTTTTGTATTATTATTATTATTATTATAAATTACAATGTCCAAAGTCCACGTAATTTTTCATTTCTCTACAAAAAAAAACATTATTTTTACTTTATAAATAAAGTAAAGTGGCTTATAGTTTGATATATTTGAATTGATCGAAAACTATTTATATATAATACAATATTTTTATTATATCAAACAGTTTTGGTTTAATAATAAATCGAGGGAGGAAAAAAATTGCGGTGATTAATTATTTTAATCATAGTATAGTATTTTTCTGACAAATAAATAACAATATTATTAATAATTGATGAAGTTCCTCTGCCATTCCATTGAACTATTTTATATGAAAAGACAAATTTTTGTATAAATACACAAAAAAAATAGCTAAAAAAATATTGATTACATTTGAAAAATATCGTGAGAGATAAGAACGATAAGAACGCGATTGTGGTGTGGGAATCAACGACTTTATTATTATTACTATATTGTACTAAAACTATTTATTCGCATTGTTAATAATCAATTGTATTTATAGTGTTATTTATTTTGTTAATCATATGATTAATTTTATCATAATAATAAATTGATATTTAGAAGCACCATAGTTCTAAACACAAGCACGACTAGAATATACTATACTCTAACCACTATTATATCGGACACCTGCTATTTTATTCGTATGCTCGACTTTGAGATGCCGAAAAAGGACTTTAAACACTATAATTTTTTAATCCTTTTAATTTTATTTCATAAAATGATGGTTTTAGTTAAATAATTGTGCAGACCATTTACACTTATATGTTATTATACGCCACTAATCTCCTTTATAACACCTCCTTTGGCCTTTATAATAGCATCCATTCTCTTAGACGTGGTATTTACTAAATTTTAACATTCATCTGGTGTTTTTATATTCCTCATTTCAATGATTTTTCCTTGGAATTCTTCACTCCTTCGCAATTGTAACTTTTATATCATGTTTTTACTTTGTTTGTGGTTCATTTCATTGTGGACATAAATAAAACAAATTTAAAACATGATCCGAAAGTTACAATTGAAGGAGTGAAGAATTCCAAGGAAAAATCATTGAAATGAGGAATACAAAAACACCGGATGAATGTAAAAATTTAGTAAATACCACGTTGAAGAGAATGGATGCTATTATAAAGGCCAAGGGAGGCGTTACAGAAGAGATTAGTGCCGTATAATATAAGTGTCCGATATTATAATGGTTAAATTTTTTTTTTTCTTAATTAGAATCATTTTGAATTAAATTCCATAACTAATTGAATTTAAAAGTTTTTTTACTTCTGTCTGCGCAATTATTTAACTAAAACCATAAAACCATAATTGCGGAATTGCCCTTAAAGTAAGGAAACGAAATCTCTTAATTATATAGACAATGAAAATCTACTATGCATTAAATACAGTTAAGTGAATTTCGGGTGGCGAAACTATTAAATTGTGGATTAATTTATTTGGAAATTATAATCTAAAACATTTGAGAAGAACAAAAAACTTACGAATACTGCAAAAACTTAAGATAAAATAACTCTCAACTTCCAACAATTTCCAACAATTTCCAACTTTAGATAAGTTTTTAAATAGCAGGAAATGTTTTTTTTTTATTTAATTGATTGATAGTCGTAAGTAGTTGGACAAATTATTAGTCCTAGGAAATTGTTCATTGCCTAGTTTTCAAAAAAAAAATAAAATTCATTGGCTCATTCGGAAACCCCTTTCAAAATATCGCCTTATTTTTTGCTATCTAAGAATTATAATATACTTATTATTTCAATTGTAAAATTGTTTTGACAAAGACATTCCCAAATTATGAATAGATTCTAGAATAGCTTTTATAATAGATTCTAGATAATGGAAAAAAATAAAATAATAATCTTTATATATTTAAATTGTAAAATGCAAAAAAAGAAAACCCCACTTTCCAATCCTCCAATTTGTAATTTTTGTATTGATCAATTCCGGTTCAATCTATATTTTATTATTATCTATATACAGAAAATTATGCTGATATCATTTCAATCTCACTCAATTATTATTATTATTATTATGATATATTTTGATTAATGGTTTTTTTTTTGTACGCGACAAAACAACATTTTATTTTTTCTTCTATTTTATTCAAATATAATATAGTAAATTGCGAGTCTCCGAAAGATAAGATAACACAACAAAAAAAAAATAAAAATATACTATAATAATAATAATGTTGTTTTATCAAACACTTTTTTAAGTGTTCACTCACAAAAACAGAAAAATAAATAATCAGTATATTATAATTTATATAATAACTGGAATGACTCTGAAATAACAGTCAGAGATTGACTATATGATGATAATACAAATAATTTAATTGATTGCTTTTATATATTTATTAATGCAATTATGTTTTTCCCCCCATTATTAAAGACAATCAAATATGTGTGTCCGGTGATTGGATCCACTGGTCGTTCCCTTGCGACAACACCGAATCGATTACGTTCCGTTGAATTGGCACCCGAATTAGCCGGTACTCAACCATTTTCATTGAGTTTAACCAATGAACAACGTGAAATTCAAGAATTAGCTAGAAAATTTACACGTGAAGAAATTTTACCAAAAGCTGCATATCATGATCGTACCGGTGAATATCCATGGGATATTATTAAGAAAGCCCATAGTATCGGTTTAATGAATGGTCATATTCCACAAGAATTCGGTGGACTTGGATTGAATGTATTCGATAGTTGTTTGGTTACGGAAGAATTAGCCTTTGGTTGTACCGGTATTGCATTGGCAATTGAAGGAACAATGCTTGGGGTAAGTTAATTGCATTTTTTTTGGGCTTTTTCACAACAAATATATAAATATTTAATGGATTATTTATTTTTTATAGCAAACACCCGTTGCGTTAACCGGTACAAAAGAACAAAAACAAAAATATCTAGGACGTCTCATTGAAGAACCACTTTTAGCTGTAAGTAAATCAATATGAAATGCAAATCACTCTTTATTATAATATTATAATAAATTCATTTATAGGCTTATGCAGTTACCGAACCGGGTGCCGGTTCCGATGTGAATGGTGTTAAAACACGTGCGGAAAAAAAAGGTGATGAATACATTTTAAATGGTCAAAAAATGTGGATAACAAATGGTGGTATTGCCAATTGGTATTTTGTATTGGCACGTACCGATTCAAATCCAAAAACACCGGCATCCAAAGCTTTTACCGGTTTTATTGTTGAACGTGATACACCCGGTGTAACGCCAGGTCGTAAAGAAATTAATATGGGTCAACGGGCTAGTGATACACGTGGCATTACCTTTGAAGATGTCCGGGTACCCAAAGAAAATGTATTAATCGGTGAAGGTGCCGGTTTTAAGGTAGCCATGATGACATTCGATAAAACACGACCGCCGGTAGCCGCCGGAGCCGTTGGTTTAATGCAACGTTGCTTGTACGAATCCACGAAATACGCATTAGAACGTAAAACATTTGGTGTACCCATTGCAATGCATCAAGCCATTTCATTTATGTTGGCCGATATGGCAATTGCAACGGAAACGGGTCGTATGTCTGTATGGCGTGCTGCCTATGAATCAGATCGAGGTATGTATGGGATAAATTACTTTTATCATTTTATCATTTATTTTATTGAAAAATTATTATTATCAATTATTATAGGACATAAAAATCGTGGTATGTATGCATCAATAGCAAAATGTTATGCATCGGATATGGCAAATAAAATAGCAAATGATGCTGTTCAGGTATTTGGCGGTAACGGTTATAATTCTGAATATCCCGTTGAAAAACTATTACGTGATGCAAAAATCTATCAAATTTATGAGGGAACATCACAAATCCAAAGACTGATTATCTCTAGAGAATTACTGGAAAATGCAAAATCAATGATGTAAAAATGTTTTCTTTGTGAATTAAAATATGGTAAATTTTTTTTTAAATTTAATATCATCCTCATCCTCATCATAATAATAACAATAATAATCATCCTCTTATTCATCTTCATTTCATCTCAATCTATCTATCTATCTATATTTATAAATAATTTATTATAATTTTATTATACAAATTTTATATGATTAAGTGTTGGTAAAATAATTTCTTCTTCTTCTTTTTGTTTCTTTGTTAACTAAACTGTTTTTAAATATAAACAAAATGATGATGATCCCGAATATATATATATTTTTAGATAATAAAGTTTATAGATTTTTTTATATGAATTTTTGTTCTTTTTTTTTGTCTAATTCTTTAATAATAATATTTTTTAATCGTCTTTAACCAGGTTTTCGAAGTTTAAATTAACAAAAACTGACATTTGTTTCATAATTACTACTAAACGAAAACTATAATTACTTTAAAAGGTTTTTCATGATTGTTTGAATGTCCCTTATTTTTAATATCATCTTTATATCAATAGAAATTCCTTATATTTACTATTTTAACCGATAAATTGAACCAATTGTGTATTTAGTTAATACAAACAATTAATTAATTATAATAATTAAACAATATATTAAATAGAAAAAATATTTTAATTCATAAAATTTAACCTAATGGTAGTATAATTACACATAAAATTTACAAAAAAAAAAAAAAAAACAAACAATCTATAGCGAATTTAATATAAATTTAATTTGGTTGTTATTAAAACACGAACAGTTTGATCAAATGCACCACAAACAGCTAATCCTATGTGATCTGAACACCAATCAAAACAATTTATTGGTTGTGTTGATATTGTAACCGATTGTAACATTTCTAATGTACCAGCAACACCACAATTATTACCATCTGAATATTCCTTAAAACGTTGTGATGGATAATGACTATAGAAAATAAGTAAGAAGAAACGAATAAATCAACAATTAAAAATTATATAATAAGAAGCAAAAAAAAAAAATTCTATATTACTATAGCCATAATCGTAATGATCCAGTTCCACCGCACGTTACAAATACATCACGATTTTGTGGTAAATGTTTAACACACCATACCGTAGATTTTGTACCCGAAATACAACCGTTTGTACCCAATGAACGGCCAGCATCTGTTTCAATGACGGATGCATAACCCTTTTTTGGATGTTGTGTTCGTAAATCAAAACAATGTAAACCACCCTCTAATGTTGTGACAACCATTTTATTCATTTGTATATCACGGCGATCAAATTCAATGCCACAAACACCATTATTTATATTCGTTTCCCATCGTACATCCATTTTACGTAAATCAAATAATTTCACATCACCATTATCATAACCAGCACAAATTGCACGTTCTGAATTATTATACGAATCACCAAATGCAACAGCCCAACAATCTCGTGGACCACTACCGCCACCACTACCACCACCACCGCCACTTCCTTCTTCATTTAATTTACGTGCTGACATATTTGCAACCGGATAGATACCTTGTCGTTGATCCCATAATTTAACACAACCATCTTTACCACCGGTTACAATTTCGGGTGCACCACAATTCAAAGACACCCCACCGCCAATTGCATCAATACAATTTATAATACCATCATGAGCCACTGTCTGATATACATGCAAATTTAAACGTTCAATATCCCTGTGTATTTGAAAGAAGAAGCAAGGTAATAAATCACTAAATCAGAGATGATTTTCAGATAAATTATAACCTACAATATTTGTAATTTTCCTTCAAAATCACCGATAGCTATTTGTGATCGTCGTAATGATGATGCACCAAATGTTCCACATTTAAATGCAGATTGTTTTTCCGTTTCGGTAAATAATTTTAATTTACCCGAATCCAATTCGAATACTTTTAGCGCGCCTTTCCCATTTGATTTTGCACCTAAAACACAAAATTTTGCCGAACATGGTATCCATTTCGTATCGAATATTGAATAATCTAATGATTGTTCAATGTGTGCAATTATTTGTGGTTTACTAAGGTATTCCATTTTTCTGTTTTTTTTTTTTTTTTTTGTTTTTTGCGAGTTTCCTTTTGTACGGATTCGGATTTAATAATTCTGTATCGGGCAACTATAGAAATATATAGAAAATGGAAAATATTTTTAATTTTCATTTATGATTGATCAATATATATATCTATCGATATTAGTTTATTGTGATGTTATGACAACGTATCAAGGTCTTCATCCCCTCGTTATAATCAGAATAATAAATACATTCCCGCGGCGCGGTTACGCGGTATACAAAAATTTCATTTCACCGCATATAATCGAGATTAAAAAATCGTAATAAAATACCTAATTTAATTTCATATATTAATTCTTTTTATTATTATTATTATTTAACTAAACAAACATACAAAATTGTACACTACACATTCGATAAATAAAAGGTTACTTAAAATACTTATAATTTAAAAATAAAGAAAAAAAAATCAGTTCTTCGGTAAACGAATATACAAAAACATTATAAAACGATGTAATTACAATATTTTCTTAAATGTTAAAAATTAAATTAAATATTATTAATCAATTAATAATCTATTAAAGGATCTACACACATAAATTAATATATATTGGCATTCTAATTATACACCTTTTTGTAGTACGCATTTTCCAACCCGAAAATCCACCAACGTATAGAATTTGCCATATATAATAACGTTCTAACAAAAAAATTCGCTCGAATGTTTCTTTCGAAGCTTAAATTTCCGCATCATTTGATTCCGAATAAAATCTTTTGTTAATAAATGTTCCCGAAACAATAAATTGTACTATCACTGGTCCCGCATACAGAATATTATGATATTCATTAACCAAAATGAAATATACAATCTTAATAAAAGAATGGCATAACAGGTATAAACGGAATATTTTCACAGTACTGGATGGTACTATTCTATGTATGGCATATCCATAATTTAAAATAACATCGGCGGCAATCAACATTAAAGGTACCGTACATACGTTCCCGTAATATTCTAAACCATTGTATTCAATGAAATGATATTCATTTAACTTCGGACCAACAAAAATGGCCACAATGGATAATACACAGAATAATTGAAAAATGTATTTCAAAAATTTAATCACATCACTGAACGACTCTTCGTCGGTCTTATTGGAAATCATATTTTTAAACTTTCTTCAAACAATAATTTGAATAAAAACTTAAAATGCACTATCAACAACTATAATTACTCTGTATACGTTTTGTAATTTAATTTAATATTTTACACAAATGGAATGGAGCATTATTTTCCTGACATAGCCTGAATCGGAAGATTGGTCGTTTTTGATGTTTATATTTTTATGAATTCCACTTTATTGGTATTTTATTTTGTATTTTTTTGTGTATTGTTAATAAAATAATTAAATTAAAAATAATATTTAGAAATTACTGTTAAATAATACCGGCCGACGATGAAGTGTTGTGTTGTTGATTGTGTAGTTAATTTTAAAAAACAATAGTAAAATTATTAAAAACAAATAATAAATAAAAATATGGCTGTCAAATGTCAAACAATTTATTAACCGGTCGGTATCAGCTACGGTGTTTTTTTTTTTTTTTTAATTGCAACAACCAAAAAAAACCTTTGAATTGTTTTAAAATTTATAAACACGAGTTTAATTTTTTTTAAATATATCTTTATTTTTTTTTTTTTCATTTGTTATATAAACAAACAAACATTAAATTTTGTTTAATTGTATTCTAATGTTAAAAAATAAAAAAAAAAAACAATTAAATTTTTAAATTTATCACCACATAAAATTCCAAATTTAAAATTTATGTTTAATTCAAACCTGTTAAGTTAATGAATGATAATATAAAAAATTAACCATAAATTAAATTTTGACAGCGCAAAACAAACCAAAAAAAAAAAAAAAAAAAAAGACAAAAATAGAAAGAAAAATGTGCTTTTGCTTTTATTTGATTTTTTTTTTTTTGTTTATGTAAATTTTTAATATTTTAATTTTTATTTCAATTTTCATTTGCGTTCGTACTTTCGTACAATAAATAAATATAAATAATTAATTTTTAATTTTTATTTTGCATTGCAAATTGTTATTTCTTTTTTTTTTTTTACAATTTTTTTTCGTTTCGTGTTTGTGTATTTTGTGTTATTTATTTATTTATTTATTGCGGTTAAATATATATATATATATATATATATACGTACATATATATATTTATAATTAATTAATTAAATTAATTAAATTTTTTGGTGTATGCGGAAAATATCAATAAAACGACACGAAAATAATGAAAATGAATAAAATGAAAATTAACATTTTAAAATATTGGCTATGTAATTTTACAGATGATTTTAATTTAAATGGTACGTAATTTTTTTTTTTTTTCTTTTTTATTAATTAAAAAAATGATGATGAAAATTTATTGTGCAGTTGATAAATAATAATAATAATAATAATAATTTTCTTCATCATCATCATCATTTAAATATAATTTATATTTAATTAGGAATTTATTATATTTAATTGTCATGATAAACCGGTTTTTCTAATTTAATTAATTATTTAATAATTTTGTTTTTACCGTAATTGTGGGTTTTTATTTTCATTTTTTTTTTTTTCAATTAGATTTACCATATGATGAAGGTATTCCTAAAGATTTATGGAATTGTAATCATTGGGTAACGTGCATTAATGAATCTTTTGATAAAATGCATATAATTTTAAATCATCAATCTAAATCGATCACTGATGCAACAGTTGGTGAAAGTAATGGTGAAACTAATGGTGTTGCTGTTGATTTTATGGATTGGAATTCAATAGAATTATTACAAATAGCCATTTCATCTGTACAATTATTTGTACAAGAAAATTTTTTGGGACCGCCACCACCACCAACAATTATAACCACAAAAACAACAACAACCGAAATAACCGCAAAATCAACAACAAAAACAACAATCGCCGCGGCAACACCAACAATAAATCACGGTGATCATAATATTATTATTAGTAGTAGTAGTAGTAGTGATAATGAAAATAAAACCATAATGACGACAGATCACCACAACGACGACGCGGACGACGACGAATCATCATCTAAAATTATAAAATCCCAAATTGAATCATTTGTTTATCATGAATTTATAACAAATGCACGGAATTTATTAAAATGTGACGGTGTTGAATTGAATGTAAATGTAAAAAATTTTGAATTATTAGCATTAAGTGAAATTTTATTTCGTCACTTATTGGCCATAAATTATGAACCATTAATTGTTAATTGGTGGTATACACGTTGTTTGTATATCCATCAACAGTGTCTGGATGAATTAAGTATAACATTGTATTTAGATTATTTTAAATATACAACATTATTAATATCGTTGATTGACGAGCTTATAGTTGTAAATGACACGAATGACAACGATCCGAATGACACGGTCGCCGCCACCGCCACCTCCGAAACAATACATTTAAAGGTGGTATTCCTATTGGAAGCGCTACAAGGTTTTGTTGTATACCGACGAATATGGAAAGCTGAACAATATTTAAATGAATTAAAGAAAATATTGTCGGTCGATGTAACGGTCGAAGGTATTTTAGGGGTACGTACAAAATATCAACAAAAACCATTGCCACAATTAAATTTAAAAATTGACATTGGCATTGACATTGGCCCGTTGGCATGTGAAACTCATAAATATACGCAATTACCGACCCTATTGAAATTGGACGATGACGTACGTTTGGAAAAAATTCGTTTTATAACCGATGATGGCGGCGTAGGTGGTGGTGGTGGTGGTGGTGGTGGTTTGGCGGTAGCTGAAAATAAAACTCAAGAATTACCGAGTGTTATTCAGGTATTTGTTTTATCAATGGTAAAATTTCTGCAACAATCTCAACCGAAAGATGAATTGGCCGATGAAGAATTACAACCGTACATAACGACATTATTGTATCAAGAGAATGGGCCATGGATAACAAGAATCACAACACTATTGTTAAACATTCATTTGGAGGCCAATCATAAGCGTACCGTTGAACGTAGCCTAAAACAATGTGAAGATATTGTGAATGCAATTGATCGTACCCATATTGGAGTTGGTCAACGTTTTTCGTATGCATACGCTTCGTACATTCAACCGAAATGGAAAATACGTGAACAATTCGGTAGCCTGTTGGTCAGTTTGGGTCTGATAAAAACCGCTTTGGACTTGTACTTGAACATACAAAATTGGGTGGAAGTTATTAATTGTTATACGGTATTGGAATTACGACATAAGGCAGCCGAAATTATACAACAACAATTGAATAAAAAACCGACCGTTGAATTGTTGTGTTTGATGGGTGATGCAACGGATATGGTGAAATATTATGAAGATGCATGGGAATTGTCAAATCGAAAAAGTGGACGAGCTCAACGACATTGGGGTTATTATTATTTTGCTCATAAAAATTATTCAAAAGCAATTGAACATTTACAGAAATCATTAGAATTGAATTCAATACAAGAGATGGTATGGGCACGATTAGGTTTTGCCGCCATAACAATGGAAAATTGGGAATTGGCAGCGTCCGCCTATCGTCGTTACACTCAAATTGAACCGCTCGGTTTTGAAAGTTGGAATAATTTAGCAAAAGCCTATATAAAATTGGGTGAAAAGGAGCGGGCCCAAAAAATTTTGCATGAAGCATTAAAATGTAATTATAACAATTGGAAAGTGTGGGAAAATTTTTTAATTGTCAGTGTGGATACGGGACATTTCGATGATGTTCTAATTGCCTATAATCGTTTAATTGAATTAAAAGAAAAGTATTACGATAAGGAAATATTGGAAATTATTGTGAATGCAATTGTTAAAAATATACCGGATGCTGATGGTAAGAAAAATATTATTTTTAATTTAATTAATTTAATATATTAATAAACTCTTCTTTTTTTTCATGGCTATAGGCATTCCATCGGAACGTTTAACAAAAAAAGCTCAATTATTATTTGGTCATTTATGTGTACAATTTCCAAGTGATGGTCTACTATGGGAATATTCGGCAATGCTTTGCGTGAACGAACCATTGGCACGTGCACAAAAATTACAAAAATCCTATCGTGGTTATACACAAATACAAAATCCATGGGCTAAAAATCAAAAAACATGTGAAAAGGTATTGAAAATATGTGAAAATTTATGTTTGGCCAGTTTAGATGCTATTTCAAATCATAAAGATACAGAAAAATCAAGTGTTTTATCACAATTATCATCGGCACGTTTAAGTGCACAGGTAAAAATCCTTTCGTTTGCCTGCCATTCATAATTTGTATTTTTTTAAATCTATTTTTATTTGTTTTATTTTGTTAAATAGGGAAGTATACGAGCAGTACTTAATGAAAAATGGACAGAATTTGATGAAAATATTAAAATTTTAAATGATCTTTTGGAACGTATCAAAAATGCATTATTAAATCATTTGTAAATAATAATGTATTGGAAAACAAAAAGAAAAAAAACGCAAAAAAAATTAATGGGCTTATTAATATACAATTTTAATTTAAATCAAAGATAAAATGTGTTTAAGAAATATTATATATATTAAAAAAAAAGATCAAGTTTTGAATTAATTTTAACATTAGGTTATGGATCATATCCGGAAGACAAAGTCCAGATTCATTTTACTAAATTCCATTTATGATGGGAGTATTTAAATATTAAATTCATAAGATATTTTCCAATCCAATTCAATCCATTAAAAAAAAACCTATAAAATTTAATAAACAAAACCGTATAAAATCAATTCGCCATCCATGGAATAAACAATTATGTAGTTATTTTTTTATCAAAACAATTCGAAGGTTTAACGTGTAAGGTTTAATTTACAAAAAAAATAAATGTCAAAATATAAATGTCATCTCATCTCATTAATTTATAATTTCACATTTTTTTTTCTGTTGAAGTGCGCACGTTGTTTTAATATTTTTTTTATTTATTAAAAATTATTTAATAATTTATCGGTGAATTAATAAAAATAAATGTAATTGCGTGCAATTAAAAAAAAAAAACAAATAAAAATGGGTAAAAAAACAAAAATTGGAAAAGATAGGAAAGATAAATTTTATAAATTAGCTAAAGAAACTGGTAAGTTGAAAAAAAAAATGAAATTTATAATAAAAAAACCCTCCACTAACCTAACCAAATTAAATTAAAAAAAAAAAACATAGGATTTCGTTCACGTGCCGCCTTTAAATTAATTCAATTAAATCGTAAATTTGGATTTTTACAACAATCACAAGTATGTATCGATTTGTGTGCGGCACCCGGTGGTTGGATGCAAGTGGCCAAACAAAATATGCCCGTTTCAAGTATTGTAATCGGTGTTGATTTATATCCGATAAGAGCTATTCCCGGATGCATTGCCCTAATCGAAGACATTACCACGGATAAATGTCGAACGGCCATCACCAAAGAATTACAATCGTGGAAAGCCGATGTCATTCTAAATGATGGTGCACCGAATGTTGGTAAAAATTGGCTTTTCGATGCATATCAACAGATTTGCCTGACACTGAGTGCATTGAAATTGTCAACGGAATTTCTGAAAAAAGGTGGTTGGTTCATAACGAAAGTGTTTCGTTCAAAGGATTACAATGCATTGATGTGGGTATTAAAACAATTATTTCGTAAGGTGCATGCAACGAAACCGTCAGCATCACGTAAAGAATCCGCTGAAATATTTGTTGTTTGTCAGTATTTCATTGCACCGGATAAAATCGATGAGAAACTATTGAATGCCAAATATGTTTTCGAAGAATTGGATTTGGATAAGGATAAGGAAATTAGTTTATTGCATCCGGATAAGAAACGTATAAAAGCCGAAGGATATTCGGAAAAAGATTTTGCACTGCGTAATGAATTAAAGGTTAGTGAATTTATAAAAAATGTAAATGGTTTATCGGCTTTGCAGGGAGTCAGTGAAATTATATTTGATGATGATAAAATTAAAGAACATCGTCGTACCACTGCAGAATTACGTGAATGTTGTCGTGACATTAAGGTATTGGGACGTAAAGATATTCGTTTATTAATAGCATGGTGGAAACATTTACATAATGAATTTTATCCAAAATTGGATAAAAATGAGAAAAAGGACGGCGATCAAGGTGATGATGATGATGATGATGCTGATCAATTGAAAAACAAAAAAAAATTAACACAAGAAGAAGTTGATGAAATGGAATTTAATGAATTGGAAAAACATATTTCAGATTTGGCCGTTGAAGACGCTAAAGATTTAAAGCGTAAAAGGAAACGGGTGCAACAAACCCGTCAGAAATTAAATGAAAAATTAAATTTAAAAATGGTAATCAAGGGTGATGCGGGACCACAGGAAGAGGACAATGAAGTATTCAGTTTAAGTCAAATTGGTACAATGGAAGAATTGGAACGTTTACAAGATCAACAACCGGATTTGGTGTTAAATGATGGTAAAAATCGAAATGATGAATTTAAAGCAAAATATAAACGTTACGATAAAGATGAACAACATTTAGACGATGATGGTAAATATAAATCAATTGTACAACGTGATTCAGATTTAAAGGATGATGCATCATCGGGTGATGAAAGTGAAGATCTAAATAAAACTGGATTAGGATTGAGTGATAGTGATAGCGATAAAGATAGTGCTGATGATCAAGATGCGGATGATGATCAAGATGAAGAACTTCATTTGGGACGTCAAAAGAAAATTCCAAAAAGTAAAAAAGGTAAAATCAATGAACAACATCCATTGATAACCGATTTGGATCATCGTGATAAAGATACAAAACGTAAACAACGTGTTCAATTATGGTTTGAAAAGGATAATTTAAAAAATATTAATGCTGATGATGCAATGGATGAAGATTTAGATTTAGATAAATTAACGGCACAATACAAATATAAAGGTGTTAATGTTATTGAAAAAAAATCAAATGAAGTAATGGCATCAACAACAACAACCGCATCCGCACGAAAATCAAATGAACCTAAAATGTCTGCATTACCATTGGGTAAAAAAGCTAAACGACGTGCAAAATATACAAATGATGAAGATAATAAAAATGAATCATCATCATCATCATCGTCTGATAGTGATACAGATACAGAAAGTAATCGATCGGCTGGGGGTAACAATGACGATGATGACGAATTTAAAATTGTACCACAAAAAGAAAAACCCAAAAAATTCATATTAAATGAACAAGAATTGGCATTGGGCGCAATGATGGTACAAAGTAAAAAAATTAAACGTGATTTAATTGATGCTGCATGGAATCGATATGCATTTAATGATCGTGAAGATTTACCCGATTGGTTTAAACAAGATGAATCGGTGCATATGCGTAAAGAGGTACCGGTAACAAAAGAGCTGGCCGAAGAGTACCGACAAAAGGTGGAAGAATTAAATGTACGTCCAATGAAAAAGGTGATGGAAGCCAAAGCCCGTAAAAAACGTCGTGCATTAAAACGATTGGATAAGGCTAAAAAGAAAGCTGAAGGTATTTTGGAGAATGCCGATTCAAGTGCTCAAGAGAAAATGCGACAAATTAAAAAGTATGTATTTGTTTTTATGTATTTACAAAACTGATTTCTACCTTTTAAGATACCGAACCCCAAGAGTTTATTAAAGATATCTCATCCTGTTGCTTAATAAATCATTTGGAATATGCAGATATTTTTTATTAGAATTAATTATTAGATTTTAATGGTTTTATTATTATTCATTTTTCATTTTCATACAGATTGTACAAGAAAGCCCATGAAGAGAAAAAGAATGAAGTTTCGTATGTTGTGACACGTAAATATTTGGCAAGTAAACGTGTACGAAGACCGGCTGGTGTTAAGGGACGATTTAAAGTGGTCGATCCACGTATGAAAAAGGATAAACGTGCGGCTGCCTCTAAAGAGAAAACAAAAAATAGAAGAAAACAACGTTAATGAAAACAAACAAAAAACAAAAAATGTTTCCCCAAAGTAATTGGTTTTTTTTATATAATATTCAATACATTTAAATAATTTCTATTTTTTTTTAATAATAAATTTTATTATAAATAATTCATTTACAGTTTATTGTGTCCTTTATTTTGAAATGGTTGTGGATTTTTGTATGTTTTGTTGTGGCGCAACAGAGAATGGATTTAATTTCCTATCAAATGATTTCCATTTATATGAGCCATTGATTGATCGATCTAGGATGATTCATGATCATGATGATCGATGATATTACTATAGATTTTAATGTGTATGAAAGAAAATGGGGATTTGGTTAGAGTATTAAACAATTGCTAAATTTGTTGCAATTATTTATCTTGGAAAAACATATATAATATAGAAGAAACAAGTTAAAATCAGATTTTTATCAGACATTCTTTGTTTGGGTTTGTTCAATTTGAATTGGAATCATCGTAAATTGTCCCCATGTCTAAGATGTAATAAATCATCAGTGGTTCGATAATTGCCAGCCCACTGTGGCGAAACAGAACCAGTTTATCGAAGAGTTCAATTGAAGAAGAATCTGACAAAAAGAATAAAAAAATAAATCATAGACTTTGGCTTGGGAAAAAAACAAGTAAGTTTATTGATTTATTTTACTTGTATTGCATGCAAACTTACTAATCCTTTATAACAATCCTAAACCTTTGGAGGCATTACGGGAATGTTTCTGAAATCCCATCACTTCAGTGACTTTCGTTTGAATTTTCCATAAAAAATTTTATTTTTAAATAAAAATATAACATATTTTTAGTTAGTTTATTTAATTTTAAAACCATTAATATTTAACATTTGAATGGATTTTTATTTTAAGGTTTTGATTTTCTTTACCATTTATCGATGAAAACAAAAACATTTAGAGGATTTTTAAAAGAATTAAATCATGGGATGAATAAATAAATTAAGTTTTAAATTTAAGAACATTGAATAGACAATATAAAAAATAAAACACAAAAAATGTTTCCAATAAAATTTTTATTTTATTTAATAAAATTAATCAAATGTTTTTATCATTTATTTAAACCCCCGCCTTAAATGAAATTATATGGTTTTTTTAGTTTATTTTATTTATATGGTTTTCTAATTTTTAATATGATCAAAAATTAACTACTATAAATTATTCGTATGGATGGCAGAATGGTAAGAGTGGCAGCCGATCACCAGGTGATTCAATATTAAAATGTTTTTTTGTCATAATAGAATTTGATTCGTATGCGAGTTGATGATATGAAGTATAGGCAGCAGCAGCAGAAGGCAGCATCACCTGAAAATGAAAATGAAAAAGGAGAAGTTAAATTTTTGCTTTTTATTTTGCTATTGGATTTTTCAATTTTTAATATGATCGAAAATTTACCATTGATAATATAATGCATGGATGGCAGAATGCTAAGAGTGGCAGCCGATAATAATATGTTTTTTTCATATAAAATTGGATTCGTATAAGAGTTGTGATATGAAACAGCAGCAGGCAGCAGCAGCGCAACAAAAACCAATCACCTGAAATGAAAAAGAAAAAAGGGAAAAATTAAATTTTTGCTTTTTTTTTTGGTAAAATTTGATCTGAAAAATACAAGAGTTAACTCTTGTAATTTTTTTTTTCACTTCGTCCTTGCGCCACCAAATTTTGCCCAGTTATAGACCTTCACTTAATCTATCATTTCCATAAATATGAACCCTGTGGATGGACTAGGTGACTCATGGTCTGACTTTGAAAATCGATTTTTTTGCATTTTCCAACCGTTATAACTTTGAATTTTCTTCTGGGAAATGTAAAACCACCCAGTACACTTGAAAGCCTATCAAATTACCTTTCGATTGATATAAGTCCCATGGATATTGCTCCACTGGTTTGACCAGGAGGCAGGATTGAAATTTGGATAATCTCAAGTAGACCCCGATTCCATGAATTATTACCATAGGAAAGAGTTGCTTCATTTCAAATTTCAGTATATCCTTGGAAAGGACAAGGATTAACCTTTGATTTAAAATTATTTTCAGAATTTTCCGATGAAAATTCGCGGTTTTCCTTTAACAATGAAAATCACCCATTTTCGATGAATTTCAAAGGTTACTTCCGAGATGATCCTGTGCGATATTAGTTTCCAGATTTTTGTCAGTTAAAATAGAGGATATGAGACGTGATTTGCCACGGCCCGGGAAATTTTAACCGCACTCGTTTCGGTACAGTGGTGGCCCAAAGTTGGGTCTGCATGAAAATTTCGTAAAATTTCAATTAGCCGTCCTGGGACAAATTGGACGATTTTGTAAAAGTGGTAAAACAAATGTTTCGTCATTCGACATCCTTTATCGTGTCCTAGAAGGCCAGAACTGAATATTGAAAAAAGTGGCTTTTTGTCATTTTTTCACTTTTTTGGAAAAAAAATGAAAATTTTTTTTTTTCAATGGCAATCGATAGGGCTAATAATAAGGAGTATTTTTAGTACTGGCGACTTTAGTCTAACTCGTTTATTTTTCTCAATATAGTCAATTGAATTTTTTTTAACAAAATCGATAATTTTATCATTAGCGTGTACAAAAAGTTATAATTAACGATAATAGATTACTATATGAGAAATTTTCACATTTAATCACTATGTAATCGTATTTCTCAAACGGAATTTGATCAATTTTTTGAAACACAGCTTAAGGGCGATTATTTCATTAATGTGTGTGTTTTATAATTAAAGAATTCTAGCTCATAATCAAATAAAAATCAAAACTTACCAGATTTTCCTTTTATCCTTTCAATAATTGAATCCTTGATTTAGTTTGCAGATTGATTGCGATCATCTGCAAAACTTTCAATTGAATTTTGGTGTTTTTTAACAGTTGGGATGGTTTTATGATTATTCAGTATAATTTCGTTGATTATGTCTTCGATAACTTTGAATTAATTGGTTTACATATATTAATTCGATCCCAAAAATAACCGTGTGGTGTGTTGATTATTTTCATCATAGCAGCATTCAACAACAACAAAAATTGTCATTCCAATATTGAATTGTTCAAATTCTTCATTAAATTAATTAAAGTTAAGACAATTTTATGGTGGTTCACTTTCTGGATCTCTGGATGATAATTAAATTGTTAATTTTGTACCGTCAACCGCAAAAACATTAAATTTTGACTTGCAAATTGAAATATAGGATCTATTGGAAAAAGAAGAATATAAAATTAAATAAATAAAATAATAAATTTGGAGGAATTATGAAACAAAACTCATGGAATTGTAATGAAAAATCCAATTAATTTATGATTATTGTTGGCCAATTAATGGATGGATGGATGAATGGATTGATGAACGGTCTATAATTACAACCAATATATAAATCGAATGAATAATTACCAAATTTCATTTCTTTCTCCATTTATCAATTTATCGTTTTGATTGATTGTTGTTTAAAAATTGAATCCTTCGAAAAATGTTCATTTTAGATGTTGACTTTTTGATACACAGTTGCTTCTATTCTGGATTTCTTTTGTCCTCGTCGAACGTGTCAATGAAATTCAAATCTGATATTGTGACTTTCCTCATCAGTATATTCAAAAACAAAAATTTCCATTTCAATATTGAATTGTTAAAATCCTTCATTATAATTAATTAACGTGAAATTTATGATTTGGTTCACTTTCTCGATCTCTGAATGATAATTAAATTGTTATTTTATGGTTTTGCGATCATCACCAACCCCATAGAGCATTCAATTATAACTTCCAAAATAAAATATAGGACCTATTGGAAAAAGAATAATACAAAATTAAAATTAATATAATTAATATAATTTATTATATTTATATTAATTAATAAAAAATAAATTGAGGAATTTTAAAATAACATAAAAAATAAACAAACAAAAACTGAACTAAAAACTTCTCTAAATTAATTTTAATAATAAAAATAAAACCCGGCAAAATAGAAATTGAATTTAAATAAACCAAAAAAATTTGGTCTACTCTTTAACTATAATATACTGAAATTTGAAGTCACCACTGACATTATTGGAACCATCAGAAATTCCATTTTTCCTCATCAAGATTTGCAAAAACATCAAAAATTCATCAAAAACTGGCAAAGAAATGGCAAAAAAAAAATGCAAAAAGTTAATAATACAAATTTTGTATTTTTTTTATTTGTTCATGCAAAATAACGATTTTGATTGGATTTTTTAAGGTAAAATCCCATTATTCCTGAGGATCCAGACCATTCCCAAGTATGGGCAGATACTTAAATTGGTCTAAAATTTTATAATCAATCGATTTATAATAGTTTGGAAGTTGTAAACTTATGAAGTGATTATCTATTAAAAAAAAAAAAATGGGTTATTTCGAAATATCTTGAAAACGATTAAGGATAGAAATACGAAATCTACGGCACATTAAAGATATAAAAAATAGTCAGAAAATGCAAACTGTCCGGTTAAATTATCTTTAGAATTAAGGATGTTATATTGAACTAAACGTATTTTTATCCTCTATAAGCCTAAAATAACAATTTAAACTGTTTGAGAACAGATTCTTAATGAAAGTTTCCATCATTTGATAACATTTCCCAATACTTATACATTTTCTAAGGTAACTAAATAATGTTTTCTACTATTTAGAAAGATTATGCCCAAAACTATTATAAGTCTTCTTGTATAATTTTAATGGTTTTCATATGAATTTTCCGAAATATTTCAGTTTTAAATAAATGCATTAAAATCAATTTTTTAATCGAAAATTCATCATATACTAATATTATTGTAATTTCCTAACCCGATAACGAATCTGAATGAATAGACCAACGTTAGAAAGGTATTTTTATCCTCAATGCGGATAAAATACCAATTTAAACTGTTTGAGAACAGATTCTTAATGAAAACTTCCATCATTTGATAAAAATTCTCAATACTTATACATTTTCTAAAGTAACCAAATAATGTCATATTCATATAAAAGGGTCATATTCGAGGTTCCACCAAATTGATCCTGAAACAGATAATAATCTGAAACTAACTAAAAATAATTCTCGGGAGAATTAATAGGATCATTCTCATTATTCCTGAGGATTCTTCAGACCATTACCAAGTATGGGTATAGATACTTAAATCGGTATAAAATTTTATTATCAATCGATTTATCATAGTTTGGAAGTTGTAAACTTATGAAGTGATTATCTACAAAAAAAAACCTAAACACTACAATTTAGATTAAAAAATGAGTTATTTCGGCTTAACTTGAAAACGATTAAGGATATAAAATCCAGATCATTTTCAATAAGTCAAAACCAATCCTTTAAATTGTAATATGCTGAAATTTGGAAGGTGCCAGCAACACACGGGAAGCTTTATTATTCAATATCATTTTCTATTCATACCACATGGTTTATTTCATAATAACACTGTATTTCTGTACTGTTTTTTTATTTTGGTATTCATTAAAAATGTAGATGTTTATAAAACCTTTTCGACAAAATATCGTATATGATTGAATATGGTTTTTCATAAGACTATGAGAATGAAATGATTACATTTAATAATAAGTTTACTTGATTCCGATAAGGGAAATAATTGATTTCATTTTATTTTGGTTAACAATTAAGTTAAAAATAACAACATTTTTTTTTTCCGGGAAATCATTTTCATATCTCCTTTTGCATATATATAGACAGATATGATTATATTATGGGATGCCGCGATTATAAAATAAAAGAACGTTTTAAACTATTTTGTGCTTTTTCTATAGTATCATTTATATACATAGATGCGCCAAAAATCTATATAGAAAGAAACATTGAAAACAATTTATTTATCATATTAAAAACACTAAATATAATAATTTAGATTAAAATTTGCAACATTTTTCATATCCATTATAGCTATTATACGCGAATATTTATATATATATTATATGTATATGTATAAATAAAATTAATATTTAAAAACAAATTAAATAATATCTGAAAATAACATTTTTTTTTTATTCATTCTCATATACAAAAAAAAAAAAAAATAAAGTAAATAATTTAATAAATAAATTATACAATGAATAATAAGAAGAAAAAAATTATTTAGCATATCATCAGCTGGATGACCTTGAATTTTAAGCAAAATAATATGATTTTTTTTTTTATGTGATATAGATGAAGAAGATTCTATAAATATTTCTACTATATGTGTGTAAATATAATATATATAAGTAATATATATAGATAGATAGAATGGAATATAGACTCTATAATAGAAGAGATAAAAAAAAACATACACATTTTGAATATTTTATATGTACCGCGCTTTCATATATATATATAGATGATTTTCTTCTATACAAAGTGTCCCAGTGTACCACCCTAAAAAAGCCGAATACCACGTATTCCTGGGAATATTTCCGGCAAAAAATTACTACCCAGTTACGCATGTTACTTGGGCAGGATGTTAAAAAATGATGTTCGTTGAAAAACCTGAGTTCACTTATTTACTCATAATTTCCAAACCGTTCAAGTTAGAATAAAACATTAGATACTCTATGTATATGGGTAAATGAATTATCTTTAATTTTGCTCGGGATGCAATTTTTGGTGTTTAGTTCTCGTTTAGAGTTATTGATGATGCTCAAAGTGAAAAAAATATCAAATTTTTCCACCAACTATTTCAGAAAAATTGATTTTTCTCAAAATTTTCCAGGAGAAAACATTTTTTTTTCCTAAATAACTTTTATGCGCAAAAAAAACATTCCCTTAAAGTTCACCACCATACAATAAAGTTAATCTCTGTGACTTATAAATTTGAAGTTATATTACATGATTTGGATGAACGGCGAAACTGCAAAAAACCATCACGAATTGAACAATATTTAAAAAAACATTTTTTTAATGCAAAAACTTATCTTTTAATAAAATTGTGTGTTTTTAATTGTTCAATTCGTGATCAATTTTTGCAGTTTCGCCTTTACAAATCACGTAATATAACTCGGAATTTATAAGTCGCAGAGATTAACTTTGTATGGTGGTGGACTTTAAGAGAATTTTATTGTGCACAAAAATCAATTCGAGAAAAATCAATTTTTCTGCAAAAAAGTTGATGGAAAAATATCATATTTTTCACTTTCAACAGAAACTAATCCCAAACGAGAACTAATAAATAGCAAAAATGTATCCGGAGTAAATTTTTTAAAGGTAGAGGTAATTCATTTACCTATATACATAGAGTATCTAATGTTTTGTTCTAACTTGAACGGTTTGGAAATTATATGAGTTAATAAGTGAACTCATGTTTTTCAGCAAACACATTTTTTTTTAATACACTGTAACTCGGTGTAGGGGTAGATAGACACCCCCCTCCAAGAACGATTTTTTGCTAGAAATAGTTCAAGGAACATGTGTGGTATTCGGCTTTGTGGGTTGATACTGGGACGCTCTGTATATATACATTAATGAAAATGTATAGATATTATAAATGCCTATATATTCGCACATCATGTATAGAGAATCAATGTACGCGTGTAAAATATTGTAAAATATATACTCATATATATACTAATATAAAAAATACTGATTGTTATTTTAAATAAAGGCATAATATTATTTATATTGTTTACAATTTAATTATAATTACATTTACGCATATTTTTTTTTATGTATATTATATACACTAAATATGTATATTAATGATCTGTTGTTAGTTATGTAATTTAAGATTATTTTTTATTATTTAATTATAATAAATTTAAATATATATATATATAGGTTTTTAAATTATTCTCATATATTTAGTTCTTAAATAATTATTTCATTAGTTCTTATTATATATTAATTAAATTTTATACGCGTATAGCTTAGTCTAAGTTGAACAATGTCACATGAAAATTAAAAACAATAAAAATCCCATTCCTACCGGGATGAATCCAAAAAAAAAAGGAAAAGAACTTCCTATTTTTGATTATGTATTTTATTTCAATTTATTTAACCAAATAATAAAATTCTTTAGATAGATATAGAAGATAATAGATAAAGTAAAATATTCAAATATATCATTTTAGATAATCGTTTTTTTTTTAATATAAAATAACGTATGGATCGTTGCTAAAAACTCACTATTTAATATATCTATATATAGATTTTACAGTCCAAATACAACCTTTTACAAATCAAATTCAACAAATAAAATATTTACAACAAACAAAAGATAGAGTATCTTAAACTGAAAGAAGGGTAGTTTTAAGCCAGTGCATTAAAAACAATGGATTAAAATAAAATCTTGTCAATTAAAATGAAAAACACCAAAAATAGCAAGCAAGAATGGGATTTAATGTCGCATTTTGCGACAAATATTCCTTACCAAATTTTTACAGTCATTTATCTCCAATGCTATAAATCCGATAGAAAAATATTGTTTTCTGAAACGAAATTTTGTTCAAATAATCTAATGTCAGAACCAGGAAACAATAGTTGACCTTATTATATATATATTATTTATTACAACAGTTGACAACAGTTACAATAGTTGACCTTATTATATATATATTATTTTAGATTTATTATATATATATTATTCAAAATTGTATATATATTATTCAAAATTGTATATATATTATTCAAAATTGTATATATATTCAATGATGGAGCATTAAATAATGTGCGTCCTGATGATCCCAACCATAGGATATTCTGATAGATATGGTCGCAAACGAATTAATTATAGTACATGTTGTTTCTTGAACAAAATTTTCCCGGAAAGATTCAATTTTCCAAATTAATTTTTATTTTCATGTCTCTCAATTTGAAAACTCAATTAATTTATGTTTTTTTTTATAGAGACATTGAATTTGATTTGTAAAAAGTTGAATTTGATTTGTAAAAGGTTGAATTTGAACTGTAAAACCTATATATATATAATATATGAATATTTCGCTAATTTTTTTATATATTTTCGATTATTTGTTTAAATATTGTTCAAATACAATAAAAAAATACGAATGTTATATTGATGATTATTATTATATATAGCAGTTATATTTTACTTTTGTATATATAAAATAATACACTCAAGAGAATTTTTTACAATATTCACATGCGGATATTAAAATAATGTTGATTGGTATTAAGAAAAAATAAAAAAAATTTGTTTCTGTATAATGATGCGAAGGTCACCTGAATCATATATAAATATATATATAGATTTTCTTTTTCTAACAACACGCACAGACAACGCAAATAAATATACATACGGCAAGGCAAGTGAAATATAGTATTTTATATATCTTTTGTAAATATAACCATATTTGAATTATATATATATATATATATTTTTCATCTCAATTCTTATTTGTATGTATATATATATATATCAGGATAGGATGAGGCGACCACACCATCATCATCACCATATCACCACCCAAAAATATACAACAAAAAGGTTATTATTCTTCTTTTTCTTATAGTATTGTTATTATATTTTGAGCGTGGGTTGTATTATAATATACATATATATGAATAAGATGTAGAAAATAATATAATCATTATTAATTAATTTTTATATTTTGTATATTTTGTACGTTATAAATATTCTTGATGTTGTTTTTTCTATCTTTCTTTTTTATGAAATGTGAGATATTTTCATTGAATGAATGTTGATTCTTTTTTTTATGATGATATGTATTTGAGTTTATAATATATGCCTTATATTGAATTATGCGTGAATATAATCGAATATATACCATATATAATATATGGAAAATCCAATGATCGTGATCATTGAAATATTATTGTGAGATTTAAGATTATTTATTTCGTATAACGATTTGATGAAATTTTTTGGTGATAGATACATTTTGTATTTTATTAATCAAGAGAACTTTTATGTTTTTGGTTTTTAAAAAGGTTTATTTAGAAAGTTAAAAAATTAATTTATGATTTTAGAAATTTAAAATTATTACAATTCAAAGAAATTTCAGCATGAATAAGAATATTGAAATATTTTTCCATCAAAATATTCATAATTTCGATTAAATATTATTTTAGTTAAATTTATGCATTAAAAAATGTCAATTCTATATAAATATATTGAGCTATAAATAAACATATATATAACGAATAGATAAAATGTTCAAGAGATGTTTTCATTATAAATATATAAATATGATATGATGATATATTTAAATGAAATTAAATTATTTATTATTATTCGATTATGTATATAATGCGTGAAAAATGATTCATTTTGGCAATTATGCTTGGCATAATAAAGTTAAATGAGTATATATACGACATTACATATTAATGCTATTAGGACAATGCGTGGTTTTTTTTTTTTTTTTGGAAATCTCCTATTTCTTTTTGATCTGTTCTCTTTAAATTTTTTTTGGCAACTTTACCTGTTGGGTGGTTTTCATTTGCCTTCCTTTTCGCTATTTCCATTGGAAATAACGATCTAAATTCAAATCTTAACATCTTTATTTACCTGTTTTATCGTTATAATTATTTTTTTTTTGAATTGTAACTTAAATAATACTACAGTAGACTCGCGATATAAGGAACAATTGATTGCAGGGGGTCGTTCCATATTTCGAGGTTTCCTTATATGGAAAATTCCGTAAATAATTGTTAAAACAGCTTTATATATCTATCAAACTATGGAAAAAGAGGTTAAAATTAAATGGTATATATTCAATTTAAGCAATTATTTGGAAAAATAATGGAAAAACAAGTGTCTTATTTATATGATTGGAACTGCAAACCAAATAAAAATTATGTATATATTGGGTTGTCGAAAAAGTATTGGTAATTTTTATAAATAGATGTCATTATAATTGAATATTTCAAGTAGTACTAATCTGATCAGGTAACACAAACATATGTTCGAAAGATGACATTTCGTAGATAAAAAAAAAAAAAAAAAAATTAAATTTGTTTAGTCATTTAAAAGTTGTAGTGCATTAAAGATGAGCGAAATTAGTGAAAAAATTCGATACATTTTACAATTTTATTATGAAAAAGGTGAAAATGCAACGCAGGCACATGAACAAATTTGTGCAGTTTACGGTGAAGGAACTTTATCAAAATTAACAGCCTATAGATGGTTTGCTCGATTTCGTTCCGGTAATTTTGATGTCAAAGTTGCACCTCGTTCTGGTCGACCAATATAACCAATACTGAAAAAGTCGATGAAATCATATCAAAAATTGAAGAAAATCGACACGTAAGCAGTCATGATATCGCTAAAGAACTAAACATCCATCACCAAACAGTTTTAAACCATTTGACAAAGGGTGGATACAAGAAAAAGCTCGATGTTTGGGTACCACATGAATTAACACAAAACAATTTAATGAACCGAATTTCCATTTGCGAAACGCTGTTTAAAAGGAACGAAATCGAGTCATTTTTAAAGCGAATGATTACAGGTGATGAAAAATGGATCACATACGATAATAATGTACGAAAAAGATCGTGGTCCAAGAAGGGTGAAGCTCCTAAAACAGTAGCAAACCCTGGATTAACACCAAGAAAGGTAATGCTGTCTGTTTGGTGGGATTGGAAAGGAATCGTTCATTATGAATTACTAGCACCCGGTCAAACCATTGATTCCGATCTCTATTGTCAACAATTAACAAAATTGAAGCACGAGATTAAAAAAAAACGTCCAGAATTAATCAATCGAAGGGGTGTTGTGTTCCATCATGACAACGCCCGACCACACACATCTTTGATGACTCGGCAGAAACTGAGAGAGTTTGGCTGGGACGTTTTAATGCATCCACCATATAGCCCGGACCTTGCACCTTCAGATTATCATTTGTTCCGGTCTCTGCAGAACTCCCTTAATGGTTTAAAATTAAATCCCGCAGAGGACTGCAAAATGCACTTGGATCAGTTTTTTGCCCAGAAAACACAGAAGTTCTACAGTGATGGGATAATGTCTTTACCAGAAAAATGGCAAAGGGTCATCGATCTAAACGGCGCTTATTTGGTTTAATAAAGTTTGAAATATATAAAAAAATCGTTTGAATTTTTAAAAAAAATTAACAATACTTTTTAGACAACCTAATATTATGAATATCAAATGCACATACCCAACCAATAAAAAAAACAATACATATTTGTGAAGCGAGTGATTTTACACCGAATGTAAAATAAATTAACGAAAAATCATTTTCTTTCCAAACCGCAGTCAATTAAATGTAAAAATATTCAATAAAATTTGATTTCTTCAACACACACGGCGATGGAATGATTCGTATCTATATTTATTTATAATTGGGCCTATTAAATATAGATTATATACGTTCATATAAAATCAAAAGTCCAAATAAACATTGTAAATTATATATAAAACAATTAAATAAATACAAAAATTTGTATATAAATACAAAATATATTGAAAAAAAAAAAAATTGATTATATACATATACACTTAAGTATGTTAAATAAATATAAATATTATAATTAATATCGCGCGGGTTTATTATCTTTTATTGTTTTGTTATTATTATTATTGTTTTATAATATAATAAATATTATTAAAAATTTTTATTTTTTTCTTTTAAAATTCGTGTACAAAATTTGTTCTTTTATTTTTATTTTTATTGTTTTTATTGTCAACGGCAGTGGTCAGAAATTTTTCCTAAAGAAAATTATACAGAAATTATGCAAAAAAATATATAGATAATTTTCACAACAAAATTATATAGAATTTCCCTTCAAATATTGTATAGAATTTCCTTTAGAAAACTAAACGTATGGAATTTCTGAATAAATGGTTAGCTTTTTACGATTAGTTTTGGTGTCATTCACACACAATCATATATAATAATATAAAAATAATTGAACTGTGTGTTCAACAGCGATTTGGTTTCTTATATATGGGACCGAATCTGCGATATAATAGGTGCGGTGTACTAAAGAAGACCCCGGGTTATCTTGTAAACATTTTTTTTTGTTTATAAATATACATAATAATAATAATAAATTTAAATGGAAATTTACATAATTGTCTTGCGATCGAGTCTATTTATAATTATACATATAATTTTTTTTAAATATTAAAAAATATCTAATTGCATATTTTTTTGTTATGACTACATTAAAAAAATGAAAAACATTATTATTATTATTATTTGCGCTATGTGTAATTTGATTATAAAAAATTAAAAATATATGAGATATGACATAAATATATATATATATATATATGTTTATTGAGAATGTATGATGCGGGATTGTTTTTTAGTAAAAAAAAAACATATTCTATTATTAACATATTATTTTTATAAAACATAAAACAGATATTAAATTTCATTTGTTTTTATAACTATACGATAATAAATTACTTAATAACTTCTTCTTTTTTTTTTTGTATTTATAAATACTTTTTATAAATTCTTATGAATTAAAAATTCTTGCAATTTATTCAATTTCACATGCGGTATATTAATATTTTATATATATAGTTAAAAATTCCATTTTTAGATAATTTAATTAGGTTATATAAAAAGGAATTGTTTTTGTGTTTTTTTCATCACCAACAGCTATAATTATACTGGGAAATGACAATGAATCTGGAATATTGAAATCAAATTCACAATTATTATATAGTAAAAATTATAATGAAAAATGAAATAAATACTATGGGAATTGAACGTTTTGACAAATTGAATAAATAATTCGATACCTTTAAACATATCTAAGTGAAAATTGATAACAAAAACAAAACATTTATTTTTATTATTATTATTTATTTATATAATAATGAAAAAAAAAAATTTATTAATAGAATTTCGCAAAACAAGTTGAATGAAAAAATGTGTATAGGAAAACGTAAAAGAAAATTAACCTTGATATAATATATTTATAATTTCTATATATATAATTTGTTGTTATTAATATACACGCACTTTTTTTTCTTGTTTTTTTTGGTATGTGTGGAAACATTTAATTCCTCATATATATAAATATAATATACAATAAAGTTTGTTTATAAAACGCGCGGCGTCGTTTGCACAAATTATATTTTGATAAAGTTTATATAAAACACACAACACAAAAAAAAAATCTCATAGATAACATTCATTCATTCATACCACAATCTCATTCCAACACCACCACCAAAATCGTACACCGCATCATCATATCATCATATAATATATAGAATAAGTAATATTATTAAGTGATAGAGAAAATATTTTTTAAATTATCCTTGAACATTTATTATTAAGTATATATTCAATCGCGTATTTTTTTTTTATCTTCCGTGCGTATACATAAATATATATATAATTATATGTTTTCATACATTTTATATAAGTATATAAAAGAAAAAAGTAATTTAATTAAATTATTTTTACGAAAAAAAAAAAATGTATTTAGATACTTAAATATTATATTAGATAGATATAGGGTATATAAAGTGAGAGCATTCTTTTTATGGATTTTACTATATACCTATCTATGCTTTATTTAAAATACATATATACTTAAGTAAAAGAAAATTAGAATTGATGACCATCAACACTCCTAAATAAAATTGAATTAGTTTATACATTTTTTTATTTATTAATATTATTATTTTTTTTATAATAGAATTTATTGAATGAAATAATTTACTCAATTTTGTTATTAATTTGATGTTTTTATTTTTTTTTTGTTTGCATATAAATAAAACAATTTTCTCAAGGTTTTCCTCTTATAACACCCTCCTAATATTTTCCCTATTTTATATAATAAGTTTTACTGTTTCAAAAATCTTTTGATCTCAAAATTCATCTCATTATTATTTATATATGATATGTTATTAATTATTAAAACCACATTTAAAATTTTAATATAGCATAGGAATTCCAAAGATTTTCTATATAATAATTCATTTATTCTGAATCTATATATAAATAAATACATTAATTTAACGTCAAAATCTGTATATACGCACATTTTCCAACAGCATGTGATTTTTTATTCTATATACAGTCGTGGTCAGTTAAATAACACAGTGATTCAATACGCCAAATATTTTAGTTTTACAAGTACAAATTATATATATAAAAACCGATAAGTTACTGGAAAAATGTGTTATGGACCGATGAATCGAAGTATAATCGATGTGAATCGGATGGAAAAGTGTATGTAAGACGTCTACGTAATCAAAGCATCAATCCATTATACACATTAAAAACAGTAAAACATGCTGCCCGTAGTATCATGGGTTGGGGAGTACTATCTTGCAATGGTATTCGTCCAATACACAGAATAGAAGGAAAAATGGATCAGTATATGTATAAAAACATACATGAATATGCAATGGAACCATATACGGATGATAATATGCTACTTAAGAGGAAAATTATGCACGATAATGATCCAAACTCACCGCTCGTTGTATAAAAAGATGGATGTTAGAACAACAAATTAGTGTATTGGATTATCCCGCACAAAGTCCGGGCTTGAACCCCATTGAGAATTTGTGGGGAGATGTCGAAAAAGGGATTAATGAAAATCGATCAACAAATTTGGACAAATTGTGGGCAGTCGTGCAAGAGGCTTTGCTTGCAATGCCATCAGATCGATGCGAATGTTTGGGGGAAAGTATATATTTCGTCGATGTGCCGAAGTAATTAAAATGAAACGTTTCCCAACAAAATATTAAACCAGCTTTTTATCAATTTTTATTAATTTTTCATTTTGTGATGCAAATAAAGCCAAAGTTCGTGGACTGTGCTATTTACATATGACCACTTAACTTTAAGAATATTTTACGTTTTATGTTCAGAATTTTTTTGTTAAAGAAAATATAGCCATTTATTTACATTAATTATGAAGTTATGTATTACTGTTTCATTTCTATAAACTCCCTTAGTCAGTTTAACAACACTGCTTCCATTAGATATTTTTAAGAATTCAATCCAAGAAATGGGTGTGTTATTTAACTGACCACCGCTGTATGTATATATACATGTATATAGATAGAGCTTTTCTTATCTTGTATTTGAGTAAACAAAAACCAAAAAACTTTTTCCTATTTATAATATAAAAATATGTTTATCTATCTATCTATCTATCTATTAATATACGATAAACAAATTTTATAGGTATATATAATTTTTAATTTTGTATTCGTACATACGCAATTTTGTGTTGAATATATATATCCTTGAAATGAAATTTTAAATATTATACATTAATATTATTATGTATGTTTAATGTTTATGTATATTTTTTGCTCTTCAATCAACATCAACAAATTTAAAACAATAAAAAAACGTGGAAAGTTTTATATCTATATATATTAATAGAAATATTAAATTAAATTTAAGAAAATAAAATTAATTTAAGTTTATTGAATATGTGGTAGTAGTCCTGACTAAATTATTTCCTGCATACAATCATTACACATAAACATTGCATTCATCAATCAACTCACCATATAATTAACGGACAAAACTTTTCAAATGCAAAACTATACAGTATACTAGTGGCAAATTTATAGACTATACACAATTAAAGAGACATGCACAACCAAACCTTCAAAAATCCAATATAATCTTCTTATTAAATTTTCTAAATTCTTATATAATAAACTTTATAGAAACTAATGGTCATAATGGTCATCATTTAATGATCATTATGGTTCAAATCGTTTTAATGAAGTTTCATTTTAAAGATATTGATATTGAGGAATGTATAGTTATATTGTAAGTGTAATGACCGTATAGATGATAAAATTGTCAATGTCGTAAATTCTTACAAAATTTGGTTGTCGTGCGGATTCAAATCCTATACTGCGCGAAGACATAATAAAATATATTTTGTGTTCTGCAGAGTTGCATTCTTTTCCCATTCGGTTTGACGTACGATTAATTATTTCGAAAAACACCCTAAAAACCATATAAATTATGAAACAAATCAGGTCGTTATTTTCAGACACTAAAAACAATTGTCAGTTGTCAGCGAAAACTTATTATATATAGGAATTATTAAGAGAAAATCTATTCATTATAAATGAATATATAGCTTTCATAATCTGTATAATAATTAGACATTTCCTGATTTGTTTTTTTTTATATTTCCAATTTACCCCTTATATTTTTTATATATACCAAAAATTGTTCCAAAACATACCGTTCTTTTTTTTTTTTTTTAGTTATATATCCTTAATCAATTAATTAATAAAAAGGATATATGATATGTTTATAAATGTCATATTAATTTATAGTTCTCTTATTTCGAGATAGATTTATATATGTTATGTGTAATATCAGTCAGTACATAACAAATCAATTTCTAATTAGAACAATAACATATATGGATCAATGATTTTGGCATTTTGATACAAAATTTATGTATGGACATAGAGTATATAAAAATAAATACATTCAATGCATTCATTCATGCTATTTATAAATCTAAATCAAATTTATAGATATAAATAGATAACAGAGGGTTGATGGGATTAAAAATAATAATGATTGTAATTAAATATAAGTAATAAAAAAAAACAAAATTGTTTGTAGGTTCGTAATTGAGTCAATTGAGTGGTATGTAATAATAAATTTAATGGTATATAATTTTTTCATTGATTAATAATAATTGAATGAGAAATTTACCCTAAAAGTTATCAGTTATCAGAAACAAAATAATAATCGTATGTGTAAGGGAAACTGTCTAACTTTAATACTTATCAAGTTAAAGGGAGTTGAAAATTGACGTTAATTGAAAAACCATTCATTCAAGCTGTAGCTTTAAAACTATTGAAATTCTATAATACAATCATCAGGTACTAAATTAATAATTAAACTTTAATTTCGAGTATTAAACAAAATTTTTGATATCTGCCTTCCATTCCGATATATTTTATTGACACTATCAAAGTAAGAAACAATATATTTTTTAATCAAATTTTTTCATAAAAATCATTTTTCCTCAAAATTTTTTACTGATAAAAATAATTTTGATTGTAATTTTCAAACCCCTTTGAAAATTGTCTAATGCTTTTTATTCAAATGCCTTCAAATATTTTACCACTTTAAAAACTAACTACCCTCAAGTATTATTGCAAAAAAATCAACCCACTATATTTTATTCTGTTAATTATATATAAAATATAAATATACAATTATGAACTTTTTCCATTTTTCGCAGAAACCTCATATTTATTTATATATCATATATGACTAAAAATAAAAATATTACACTTTTATTTTTAAAATATTGTATAAAAACATCAGGTGGGTATTGTAAATATATAATAAACTAAAAACTGTTCAGATTCAATCACATATATAAAATATTGGGCGATGAAATATTTAAAGTTTTTAAACCAAACGACAAAGGTTAAAATTTACTATATACTATAAATTTTTGTGGTGTTTCCTATGTATTTATTTATTAAAAAATATTTTATAATACTAAATGCATTTTGTTCAAAAAAAAATAAATTTTAAGTTACTTGATACGATAAATGATATATTTGTTTGTAAAATGACAAGGAAATATAAAATATAGTGCAAGTTTCTTTTTATATTCAGAATATGACTTGGAATATATTATATAAATGTATTTAAACACTGATATATTGATTTCATTCATAAAATATTGATTATATTTATTATTTTGCACATATATGCAAATGTGTACTTGCTCTTGAACTGTCTTCCTATTACAATAATATGTGTATACACTAAATGAATATTATTAATATTTGTTACTGTATATAGATAGATAGATAGATAGATATAGATATCAATGTGATTTCATTGTGTACGTACATTATATATATATAAATATTTATATAAAAAAACACATGTTTTAAAATAAACTGAAAAAATTATTATAAGTTTTATTATACATTTAATTTGTTAAAAATTATATTGACATATTTAAAAAAAAATCATATATGATTTCAAACAATTGTCCAATTGTCTTAGATAAAACATGTTTGATTTAAATGTGATTGTATAAGTGGTCGCATAAGTGGATGGGAAAACCCTGGGAGGAGACTATAGTCCTGATATTTATTGACAAACAATTGAATTTCTAAATCTGTTGGTTCGAAAAAAATTAAGATATTGATACAAAATATGGATGTGTCGTTTGACAATTTCTCGGATTGTATTATCAATATTATATATACTGTGAGTCTGTGACCTATATATTTGAATAAATCATTGACTGTGGTATGTGAAGAAATAAACAAGAGTTTTTTTCCCAGAAAAGATAAATCTGCATTTCCATAAGAGATTCCATATTTAGATTACTAAACTTCCAATTGACATTAACCGTTTGACATATTTTTGGTCTAAACTAAAATTATATTTCCTAAATTAAAAATACAATATAATATACGCACAATAAACATTAATAAAAATAATCATATTTTGATATTGTTTAAATTACGACGTATTCATCATCATAAAGCAAAAAAATACTGATATATAGTTTTAATTATTATGTACATATATTTATATAACCACATTTTATCATTTTATATAATAATATATACATTTTTTTATGAAATTATATTATAATTATTTTTAATTCTTTTTATTAATCTAATATATATATATGGCAATAATCACCACACCACACCCTAACGCAAACGCGATTTATTTATATATACATGTACAGACATTTTTTATGACCTTTTTCTTCACCTATATATTTATATGAATATTATTGTATACTATATACAAAAAAAACAATTTAAATCTAAACTAATAAATGTATATATAATTTATTTATATGACATTGTAAAATTTATATATTGCTATTGATCTTATATATATAAAATAATGCATAAAACTATATATCTATATAAATAAAAGGTAAAAATATTATTAGGAAGAATTTTTATAATTTTTCCAAAGGTTTTCATATATTTAAATACTCATATATATATATATAGTGTAGATCGTTTTTATTAGGTATATATGAGGTCGTTTTTATTCACAGAATTACTGATTATATACAGATTTTATGTTGTACGGAAAGATAATTTTGCATGTAGAAAATTATTCAAAGCAGGGTGTTGGATCTATACCTTAACGTACAAGTTTTACATTCTTTTTTTCGATACTATATAGATCAACTATAAAGCAAAAAACAAGAATAATGATTTTAAAGAAACGATCCAATCCAAAACTAAATAAAGAATATTGCCTAGACAATCAAAAAATAGAAATAGTGGATGAGAAAACAGGATTATTTAAAAAAGAAGTCGCCAATAGAATTAGTAACGCAAAAACAGCAATGAACCAACTAATAATCTATTAATTCTATTAATGGATCATAAATTGGGACGCTAGAATGCTACTATACGAATCATTGATAAAATCAGTATTACTATATGGGGCGGAAATATGAGAGATATCACATCCCGAAGAAGAATACTTCATCTGCAAATTAATACTCCAAACTATGCGGTTCGGTTGGAATGCGGGAGATCCCACCTAATGACCGAAACAATTAAAATTTATAATCCCATTAAAAAATATTGAATGGAGGGTAGAATGGACAATTAGTTGGGCAAACTCAATGCATTAATTTTTCCTCCATCGATAGCGCATCTAAAACCATGGAAACATAAGGTACCTAAGTGAAGAATGGAACATTATAATAGAATACCATCAAAAAATTTTAAAAGAGGAGGATGTGAAAAAATTAAAAGAATCCCAATCTTTGATACGGTATTATAGCATAATGGAAGAAAACATGATGTCACAACAATATCTAAAATCCGATTTGACCATAAACATGATAAGATGTATAGCACAAATTAGACTAATAAATATTTACACCCAAAACATATATGTAGGAGGCAAAAAATATAAGTTTAATTTAAAAGGGGAATGAATTCATATATGTAACACAAAGGAAAAAGATACATTAGAACACCTAATTACCAGCTGACCAATAGTTAACAATACACGGAAACGTTATCTGGACAAGATAAACAGGGAGACCGTAATTGAAATGTTAAATAATTTAGATGGGAAAAAAATCAAAAAAATTTTATAGTTTTTTTAATAAATTCATTGATAGTAAGAAGTGTATGTATGGACGATTAATAATATTAAATAGGTTTAAGATTATTAGATGTATATTTAGATTAATAGAGATGTATATAATTGAATTACTTATAATTGAATTGCACTCATTGTAAAAAGAAAATTTGTTATATACAATAAATATTAATAATAATAATAATAGATCAACAATAATAGATATATCTTTTATATAGTAATGAGACTGGGGGTTTTTTTTGCATGTATCGTGACGGAAAATGTATTATATTCCTTAATATATATGATCGAAATGACTTACTTTCTTAATGGACGTGAACTGAGACGAATATAAAATATTACAATTTGTTCAATAGATTTCTTTTGTGTGAATTATAATGGACCATGGATCTAGCCATGTTTGTTTCTTTAAATGTTAGAAATTTATATCTACCATCTAACAAGATCTCAAAAAAAAACAAAATGTATATATGAAAATGAATGACATTAAAATGCGTTATATACATATATTATATTCAATGTATAAATAAGTAATTCTATACGATTATCGCATATAAAATCAAAATCAAAATTGATGTATGTGGGTTAATTTTTAATATAAATTCAAATTTATTTATATATAATCATACAATTTTATTTTTTTTTCTATATGCATTCATAAATAAATTTTTCCAAAGAATAAAAAATCAAAATATTCGACGAATATAAAATAAGATACATAGATTTTAGAAATTATGTTTTATTTTTCTTATTTATATATATATAAAAGAAAAAATGGAATGATGTATATTTATACAAAACAAACAAATAAATGTAATTTTTTTGTATAAAAAAAATAAATATATTTTTGGGTAATTTTTATAAATGATTATATATTTATATGTAAATACACAAAATTTATATATATATAATAAGTTATAAGGACCTCAAAATACATATATATATATATATATATATATATCTATATAGTATTATTTAATAAGAAAAAGGAAAATTATTTATCAACCTACGCGCTGATACACGTTTTATAAATGTGAACCTACACACAATAAACCAAATGATGTATATATGTATGTAGAAAGTTCTTGCAAGAATCCTAAAGTAAATGTATTACAAAAAAAAAAAAACAATACAAAAAATATATCTAAAAATAATTTTGTATAATGAAAATCATATATACATATTTCTATATAATTCCACCCAAATTTATATTTGTGTAATATATAATTTATAAGACATCTCAAGGTATATTTAGCTATACACGCGTAAACTCAAGATATATTTTTTTGCAATATTATTCTTTACATCTAAATATATATGTATAATAAATATATACGCATATATTCCCAAACGATAAATGGTAATAAAATAAATTTTCTAAACATTTATTTATGATGATACACACACGCCGTTCGTTCGTTCATCCATCTCAGTATATCTATATATATTGTTAAGATATAAAATCCTATACAACAATTTATACGAATATTTTTATATCTGCGAGAATTACAATCATCATCAAGAAGACGTATTTATATATATATATATACTGTTTTCGTATATTGATGATATACATTCAACCTCATCATATATCCATGAAATATCATATACCACGCAGTAACAGCATCATTTTATTTTATAAACATATATACCATTTACATATAAATATATTTTATACAAAGTTGTTGTAAACGATATATGTATATGTATATGAGAGAGGTGGATGAAACATATAAAATATTCATACAATACAACAACAAAAAAAAGAAATACACATATAGAGGGTTGATATATAGTACAACAACCTTGACCGTATTCAACCTTGAATTCAACCCCTCTGTCAATGCCTTATATAATATATATTATTTATATTATTGTATATGTATATATCATCATTTTTAAATGTGATTGTTTTTTGTATATATTATATTTATATATTCGTTCGCCCATGAATTCGTTCAAAACAATGTATATATGATATTATATAATATATAGATGTGATATATACAAGTATTGAAAAACAAAACACGCAGTTATAAACCGTATCCTTTTGCAAGGATATACTCATAAAAAATGTCATTTGTATTAATATTTCTATTATATAGAAATGTATATTTATGAATTATTAATCTAAATTTATACGAAGATCGTTCTTTAAAGTTATATAAATATAAATAATATTGAAGATATTATTGTCAGGTCAAGTGAATATATAATGAAAATATTATATATGCTCTAAATGAATTGTAATCCGTGAAAGGTTTTGTTCCTTTTTCGTTTGATTAATTATATAAAGATAATTGAACGATTTCCTTTGATAAATACATTGAAAGTTCAAGTTTTTTTTTTAGTGAAAATTGATGAAAATGTTAATTGTATATTATATAAAATCGATTTTTGGTTAGTCTATTCCTCCAAATCTATAAACAATTATATTATAAAAATTGTTTAATAATAAATATATGTGTATATACATAAAACAATACATATATTTTCTATAATATAAACTATAAACGATCAAAGATCGGTAATTGATTTTTAGCAATATTTTTTTAATCGTTAAATGCGTTCACAGACGCAGACACAAAGATTATGAAAAACTAATATAAGTCTTCTTGTATCATTTTAATGGTTTTCATATGAATTTTCCGATATATTTCAGTTTTAAATCAATGCATTAAAATACAATAATAATTTCAATGTTATTTATAGGTCATTTAAACAGGTATATATAAATATGATTTGAACGTCCTTTTCTGTATTATGTCCTTTTGAAATATTTTTTTCAATGTTATTTAAGTCAATTTTACCCCTTTTATACAACCAATTAAGTGTTGGTTAATGCCAAATTAACAAATTATTATTATAGAAAAGCTTCGTCAACGTCGTCAATGCTATAAGGTTATTCTAAAATGAAGGTATTTTGAATTATTAAATGTTATGGATTCCAAAGATATGTATATAAAAGCTAACCCACAAGTATACAAAAGAAATTTGTTTTCCAACATTTACATAAATGAAATGTGTTTGAAATTTTGAATATACATATATAGTTGTGAATGGTGAAAAACGAAAATCTTACAGGTCTAGAAACAAAACGTTGCTGCGATGGTAGAGTTATTAAATGCTATAGATTTTTTCACATAAATATTACAAAATCTTCCAAAAAATGATATTATTTTATATATAGTTATCCTTAATATTTAAAATAAATGTATATTTTCGTATTTATATTCATAAAAACATATATTTTGATTTAAATATAAATAAATACGCAAATATTATATTATCAAATTTTAGCGCGTGTACGTATAAAAAAAAATCCACACAAAATATATTTGATTCTTCTTATATATTCTTATATATTTGCGTAAGCATTCTAATCTGTATATATATAAAATATGTAAAATGTAAATGAAATAATCTATATATATGTAATAATATTCAACTTGTTATAATATATAGAATCTTCTATATATATACATATCCTTATCCATATATAAATATATATGTATCCTTATTTTTTTATGTTTATAAATGAATTTTATAGTATACAGTTTTTTTTGCTGTATATATGCAAATAATAAAATTGAATATGTGTATGTGTATATCTAAGGATTGAAAAAGGACATTATACTTTTGTCAAGGGAAGTATACATTCAATATAAAAATTAAACTGAATAGAGTATATATTGTTGTTATTGCTGTTGCTGTTCTTGTTGATATCCTTTTTCTCTTCAAATAAAATTTCAAATAAATTCAAATTGTATGTTTTTTTATATATTATATATTGGATTTATTCAACTTACACAAAAATATTATAATACAATGCGAGCGAGGTGTGCGGCGGCGAGTGAGGGTTGGTATAATTTTTAATAATGGCCGACATACAAACATGTGGGTGAACAATGCGGGATAATAATGTGAGTCATATATATATAGGGATATGGATATAGATATATATAGATGATAGGATGATGATGATTGTATAATGATCCTTTTGGTTATGTATTTATATTTACTATATATATATATATAAAAATGAACGAACAAGTAAATTGCTATAGATCTGTATTGTGTGTATAGATATGTTATTGTATCATAGGGGGTATTGTACCAAAAATAAATATATATAACCCTGAACAAACAAATTTTCATTTCAAAAACCATACATATATTGTATATATATAAAAATGTATATTTTATATAAAATTTTATTACGAATATATACACATATAGCAAGGACGATTCCTAGTATTGTTCAAAGTGTTCTAGAACGCCCTAGAAATCTCAAGAATAACGTCCAAAACATCCTAATAATATCTATAATATCCTAACATTTTAATTAAATTATTAATTCATCCATTCAATAAAAATATTAAAAGTGAACATGCATTTTCTCGGCATACTGTATAGATATATAGCAAATATTTGAGAATATACAATTGAATACTCTGATGTTCAAGAAACACAATGAACAATATAATATGTAAAAATTCTCCTTTAAACCATAGGAATTAAAAATAGAAGACGGACTAAATACATTTAAAATACCAAATCATATGTATTTATATATACTCTGCCGATGTTCATAAATTTGCTTGAACAACACTTCTATATGCGTGCTTGACTGCCTGACTGTTTATATTTATATTTGGTTTCATTATGTACTACACTCGCATTCAGCATAAAAAAAAAATCGTAAACAATTCCCCTTTCACTGTGTCGTCTTTCGTCTACTAATCTACTATGTACTATAATTTGTGTTAAATGAATTGCTTGAACAATCATCGTAGTGTCGCTGATTATATACTTTCATATATAGCGCAGAAAATGCGAATATATGGAGGTATATAAGCGCGATATATGGGCCGGTATTGTTCAAATTTTATTTGAACAACATTATTATTTATTTCATTTCTCCTCCAAATTCATTCTTTCTATTCTATTCATTCAAACAGATGATGTGATTTTTTTATGCAAAATTAAAAATATAGTGTTGAATAAAAAATTCTATTTACATTTATTCATTTATTGTTAGACGTATTTTATTTTTTAGTTTCATAATTAATTATCGTCGCTCGTCCTATACTAAAATCATATTTTATTACCTTTTTTTATCTTTTAAGTTATTACTTCAATTTTCATTTTGAATATTGAAATATTTAAAATCTAAGCCACAATTCCACAAAGCGGTCATAGACGAATTCGTTAAAACAACTCGAAAAATGGAATTGGTTTATAAATAATGTTTCTAAAATTACGAATTGATTTCTATTATTTAAAGAACACTGAAAACACTAATTGTAAGTAGTACATAATATTAACATATTTATTTATTACATTTGTTATACGAAACATATTTACCTCTTTTCACATATAAGAAAATTGAAAATTTATGTACAATATGTTAACACGAGTTTTGTGTAGCTATGACCTGATAATTTGTTACACATGCTAAATGTTTACATCGCATTGTTCCATCAGAACGAAACATACACCAATATAAGTATTTTTTCTATCAACTATCTGTTAAAAATTGTTTCTTATAACAAATGTAATAAATACCAACAAGTTACTAAAAACTAGTAAAAAGGCCAGGAAAATCAGATTACAGCTTAACGTTGAACGTCCATCTATGCCTTCCTATTTTCGTGCATGACATATAGATATATTTAAAAAAAAAATATAATATATTTATTTTTTCAATGAATATAAGTACAAAGTCAGGTATATTATTAGATGCGTGTATAAATATATATATAATCGTTTGACGTCTTTCAAATCATATATCTATCCATATAATATAAACTATATATATCGGATGATATATGTATAAAAACACAAAATTTCAATTGATGTTTATGCAGAATCCTTTATTATATATATATGATGTATGTATATGTATAATGACTATATAGCGATGCTGTTCAATGTACATTTTTGTATAATGTTATACATTGAATTAATATATATGTTATCGCATTTATATTAGATTATTATAACTTAAAAAAACATCTTTTTTATATCAATTTCTTTTACTTTGTTACACACACGCATAAATAAAAATGTATACAAAAGATTATATCAAAATAAGTCAATTTCATATTATTATATTTATTATTTTTGACAATTTTTACAATGCAATTTTATATCTATATATACATTACAGATAGATCGAAACCATATCCAAGGATGTGCTTAAATCGGTGTAAATCGAAATTTTGTAACAATTGATTTTGGCATAGTTTGGAAGTTGTAAAACTTATGGTTTAAAGTGATTATCTATGCGGAAAATTTCCTGGAAGACATAATTTTTGGATTCAAAAATGAGTTATTTCGGAATATTTTAAAAATGATTAGGATTAGGAATTGCCAAATCTGCGGTATTTAAAAGATATAAAAAATAGCCATAGTAAACGTAACTGGTCCGCTTAAATTATCTTTATAGAACTAAGAAAGTTATTGAACTTTCAAAATTTAAAAAAAAAAGTCATTTTCAGGGTTCTACAAAATTGTTTCTGGGACATCTAAAATAATCAGAAACTGTCCAAAAATTGAGACCATCACTTCAACTATAATTTCCCTCATCAATATTTACGAAAAATACTAAATAAATCCCTGTTATATATCTTTAAACAATCACTGATACTAAATTAATCTGGTACTGTATCAGATCAGCAGTATATAGATGATTCAATGAAAATGTTATGTTACAGAATAATATTTGTTCCACTGATAATCTCAATCAATTTTATTACAATATTAACGGACTCCAATGGTTTGTGCAAATCAAATTAAAAGTATTTCTCTAAATTTAATAATTAATATACATATAAATTCAATTTGAAAATTTTTAATTCAATTAAAAAAAGAAATATTAGATATGGATATATATCGTATATAAAAATTCATTGGAATCGACTATATATATGATACATACATACAGTGATGTTCGGTAAAATAGGTGTAAAGCAATTTTAATATATTTTGATTAATTTCAAATACCAATATCTATTTGTGAATCATGCCATCCATACGACAATTTAGTACTTTGTTTACCTTTATTTATCACATGAAAAGAAAGAGATAAAAAATGTTGTCATTCGTATTTCTGGGAAATTAGCTAGGAATATGCTGTTCGGTAAAATAGGTGCGATATATTTTGTTCTACCAAAAACACAAGAAAAAGTATTAAATGTCCACAATATTAAATAAAATCTAAGTATTTCGCGTACATACCATTTATGATTTAATATTTTGTCGCATGTCCCTTATTTTAAATTACTGCCTCACATCGATTTAGCATGAACTGCACCAATTTTTGGCACCTTTCTATAGAAATCGCTTCCAAACTTTTACAATTTCTTTCCCCCGTTCTACTTTGTTTTTTGAGCCGTTTTGTTGCAACTGATGTTTATACGTGCTTCCACAAGTTTTTAATCGGATTCAAGTCGGGTGATTGTGTTGGCCATTCTATTTTGTTCCCATTATTTTGTGGAAACCAAACCGATGCTTTGTTAGCCGTATGTTTTGGGTCGTTATCTTGCTGATATGACCATATAATAGGCATGTTTTCTTTTGCGTATGGCAACATTTCGATTAAAAGTATCCTTATATATTCCTGTTCATCCATTGGATATTTTTGACCTAAATATATAGGACCAACTCCATACCATGATGATACCAAAACATATCATTAAACTACCACCTCCATGCTTAATGTTTTTTTTTGTGTTTTGCGGTAAAAATTCTGAATTTGGTCTTCGTCTAACATGTAATTTGCCATCTGATCCATGTAAATTTATATTGGTTTCATCAGAATAAAGAATATGTCGTCACTTTTTAATATCATTATCACCTGACCAATCACGATGTACATGTGCGAATTTTAAACGGTGTTTAATGTGTTTCGCTGTATGCATTGGTGCTTGTCTAGCTAGTCGCCCCTATAAATTTGATGCTATTAACCTTTTTCATACCGTGCTTGATGAAATGCTTAGATCAAGCTCTCTTACAAGTTCCCTGGATGATAAAAAGGGCTCTTTTTTGTGGCAACAACCACTCTACGATCGTCATTGCTTTTAGTTTTACGTTTGTTACCCGTTCTTTCTGTGGTATATTTGAATTTTAATGCGTTGGTAATTATATTTTGGGAGCATTTCATAATTTCAGAAATATTTTTATATGTTAGCCCGGATGCTCTTAGATCCTTTATACGTTGCCATTCAAATACCGTACAATGTGCACTTCTACCCATTGTGACTTAGAAATATGTATTTATTTAATCCGGAATGTTTCAAAAATTAAATTTAAATCACTACTTTACCTAAAATTTATTTAAAAATTCACAAACTCACCACCAATATATGTAATTTATTCGCAAAAACTAAATAAACCACAATTAACATAGTCCGCACCTATTTTACCGAACAGCATGTTCATAGCTAATTTCCCAGAAATACGAAGGACAACATTTTTTATCTCTTTCTTTTCATGTGATAAATAAAGGTAAACAAAGTACTAAATTGTCGTATGGATGGCATGATTCACAAATAGATATTGGTATTTGAAATGAATCAAAATACATTAAAATTGCTTTACACCTATTTTACCGAACATCACTGTATATATAGAGTATAGTTTTCTCCGGAATACTATATAGTGTTTAATGTTACAATATATTGTATTTAATATATAGTAATTTGTATTTAACTTCAATATATAAATTGTTATACTATTTATTATGTATAGAGTTATTAAAGTACCTACAAAAATAATACTGAATAATGTATATAGTAATTACAATCAATCGTTCCAGATCTATTGTCGTGTCGCGATGTCTATATATACATACATTATGATTATAATAGATATATAAATGCAATACATGCAAAATGCATATGGTAAATTTATATACAGTGGTGGACAGTTAAATAACACAGTGATTCATTACGCCAAATATTTTAGTTTTACAAGTACAATTGATATATACAAAAACCGATAAGTTACTGGAAAAATGTGTTATGCACCAATGAATCGAAGTATAATCGATGTGAATCGGATGGAAAAGTGTATGTAAGACGTCCACGTAATCAAAGCATCAATCCATTATACACATTAAAACAGTAAAAAACATGCTGGCGGTAATATCATGATTTGGGGAGCGCTATCTTGGCATGGTATGAATCCAATACACAGAATAGAAGGAAAAATGGATCAGTATATGTATATAAACATACTTGAAAATGCAATGGAACCATATGCTGATGATAATATGCTACTTAAGAGGAAATTTATGCACCATAACGATCCAAACTCGCACCGCTCGTTGCATAAAAAGATGGATGTTAGAACAACAAATCAGTGTAATGAATAAGCCCGGGCTTGAACCCCATTGAGAATTTGTGGAGAGATGTCGAAAAAGGGATTAATGAAAATCGACTAACAAATTTTGACAAATTGTGGGCAGTCGTGCAAGAGGCTTGGCTTGTAATCCCATCAGGTCGATGCAAACTAAATTGATGGAAAGTATGTCTCGTCGATGTGCTGAAATAATTAAAATGAAAAGTTTCCCAACAAAATATTAAATCAACTTTTAATCAATTTTTATTAAATTTTCATTCGGGATGCAAATAAAGCCAAAGTTCGTGGACTGTGCTATTTACCTGGCCACTTACCTTTAAGAATTTTTTACGTTTTATGTTTAGCATTTTTTTGTTAAAGAAAATATAGATATTTATTTACATTAATTGTGAAATTATGTATTACTGTTTCATTTCTATAAACTCCCTTAGTCAGTGTAACACTGCTTCCATTAGATATTTTTAAGAATTCATTTCAAGAAATGGGTGTGTTATTTAACTGACCACCGCTGTATATATATATAAGCTGTGTAACAAATAGTTCATATAATAATAATAATACGATAATATAGAAAATCTGTATATATATATAGGTGAATAAGGAGTACTTTGACTATATACAATTATTTTATATATTATCTTATATATATTTATGACGATATTTATGAAAATATTTTGTATTTTATTTGTAAAATAATTGTAATAAGTTATATGTTGATACATTATTAAATAAATAAGTAGTTTTAAGTTTATCATTTTTTTTTTTAAATTTAATTATCATTTAAATATATATTAAATTTATAGAAATAAAAAAGTAGGTTTGCTTTCAAATTTATTATAACCTATTTATATATGTATATAGAGTTATTTTATACTATACACAAATTTTTAGGTATAAATAAATAAATGATGTGTTTAAATCTCAATTGTTATACAGTTGTATATGATTTATATACCATATATTTGTTTTACTTTTAAAGAGAATGTATATGAAAATATATTCCAATTCATAAATCGCAATATATAAGCTTTAATTAATAAACTATATTATTGTATATATATATATAGAATCTATATATTATTATTAGTAGTAGGATGATTTACTTTATTGATATATATATATATATAGTTATATAAATATTGATTGAAATAAAAAAAAAACATATTGCCATAATGTGGGTTTTTTTTAATACTTAAATAAACTTAAATAACATAAAGTGAAAACTATAATTAATTTATTTTAAGCCTTTGTTCGACAATTAATCATTAAAATTTTGTATTAAAAAAATTATTGTGAACGATCATCACGCCTAAAGGATTCGTATTACAGTTTTTCTGCAATTAAAACGGAGAAATATCATTGGAAAATTCAAGCGTTCCTTCCATTTATAATCAAACTATAACGGTTTAAATTGTGGTTAACTGCAGTTGAGCGAAATATAGTTCATTTTTTGACATATTTATCTTATAGAAAAACGGTATTTATAGATCCTCTGAATTAACACAATTTTGGTATTTAATATAAATAAAAAAATAAAATTATACTCAGTGGATCCTGTGTCATTGACGCAGTCAAATGCAAAACGTCAATTCATTTAAAATGATTTGAATTAAAATAAAAATGTTCTTGTGATTATGATTTTTATATAATTCGAGCACTTATATCTTTTAACTATGTTTAATCAGGGCATAATACAATTATTCTACAATCTAATGACCTATTTTGGGAATGTCTTTGTCAAACAACTTTTCACGGAGTACTAATATAATAATTGCAGCGAAAAAAGCGGCTAGTCGGTTTGGATTTTTAAGAAGATCGAAAGAATTTCTCAATTCTGAAAATTTAGCATTAGTTTACAGGGCTTTTATAAGACCACTTCTATAGTATAATTCCTACATATGGGCTGGTGCACCAATTACTACACTGCGCAGTTTAGTGACAGGATTCAAAAACACGCTATTTCGCTGATCAGAAATGAAACAATAACAAATTCCATTGAATCATTGAATCATAGACGATCAGTAGTTTCATTGTGCACATTTTAAAGGTATATTATTACCATGAATGCTCTAATGAAATTTTAAAACTATTTCCTGAACCAATTAACTTCTCTTATAATTCGAGAAATTCACAAAAGACTCATTCATTTTCTGTATCTATTAGTTTTTTGCGAACAAACAGATTTGGAAATTCATTTTTCTCAAGAACAGCAAGATTATGGAATGGTCTCCCTGAACTAGTATTTCCCCCTACTTTTGATTATCAGTCATTTAAATTAAACATTTCATCTTATCTAAAAACTAATCCACCTAAAGTGCAACTTGGACAATTGTTTGAAAACATATGAGTGATTTTTTCTTACTCACGTTATTTTCAAAATTTCATAAATTAATTATAATAGATAACTTTACCACCCAAAATCACTTAAATGTATTCAATGCATCTAAAAGTTTCATCGCACCTGATTAAGTGATTTTGTTACGGGCTCACACGGGCAATAGAATTCCGTGGGTTTACGGGCGCTACACCGATTCTGCCGTAGTAACGAACAAAAAAAAGGGTAATAATTTTATAATGTTTTTAACCGATTATTAGCTTAAAATTACCTTCAATTTGGATTGAAAATGCTGAACCAAGATATATTTGAAAATAAAACTGTATGGAAATATAACAGCAAAATATAATAGTTTGTTTTAAAATGCAAATAAATTTAATTTACTAAATCGCATTCCGTATACGTTTTTTTTTTTAAAATACTGCGGGTTTATTAAAACGTCGCATTAAGAAATGATTTACTAAATAAATAATCATCCGGTTTTGATCAAAATATGTGGAAATGTTATCGATTTAAAATTTGACCCGCACAATGAAATGACATTTTTGAGTTTTTTTCTATCTATTATTGGACTTCCTATCTATAGACCAGTATTTATTAATTTTTTTGTAGGTATTTAAAAAGATATAAAATTATACATATGTATATATTAAATACATTAGTAAAAATTGAAAGTTTAATTCTTTGTTATATCTCTATATGAGATATTTTTTGTTCCATATTTAAATTATAGGAAAAATATATATACTACAGATAATTGTATAGAGAGTTTTATTGTTAAACAATATAACAATGCAAAAAAAATTGATACAAAAGAAGAAAATAAAATCTTTGAATATATATACCTAATAATACTATTATATATACCATCCTATATGCATTCACGTTTTTTTTTTCTTTCTATTAAATCTCTATCTCTATAAATATCTGTTTGTTGTATATATATACAAAATTGTTTTGTCTGAATTTGAATTAATTTGTTTTTGTTTTTTTTTTTTTTCAAAATAAAAGTGAAATTTTTTTTTTATTATTTCTCTATGTACAAAATATTATAATAGTTATAAAAATATAATATTATATTTTCTTTTGAATATATACCATTATTATTATTATTATTTGGCACACATATTCAAATTCAAATGAAACCAAAGTGAAAAATATATATAAGATGCAAAGAAAGAAGTATAAAAACGAAAATTATTAATATCAATAAATGTATTTGGATGGATTGGCAAGGAACGCTGCGAAAAGCAATGAACAACCAAAAGAAATAACACTGCCGCCCAAAGAAATAATAAGGAATGTGAGAGAACAGCTATGGGTAGAGTGGGAGCAGTTGTACTTGGTGGAAACACAGGACAGGGGTATATTTAACAGGGAAATCAACAACGGTGCACCGAACAGGAGGCCCTGGTTCCGCGACCTACGGCTAAACGGAAGGGAAGTACGCATGATAAGCAGAATGAGAAGTGGGCATGCCTACGACAGAAGGTACAGGAAACTAATTGGGATAGAACCGGACATGACCTGCAATGTGTGCAATAAGGAGGAGGACTACAAACATATTATAATGCAATGCAAAAAATATGAGGCCATCAGAGTGAAATACCCGGAACTTGTAGGAAACGGAGGAATCATAGAATTGCTTGGGACAGGGGACACAATAAAGTATAAAGGCATCATACGGTTCCTGGATGAGACGGGTCAAGTAGTATAATAACAAAATGAAATCAGACATTCTAAAAGGAAACATTACCATATAAGAAAGTTAAATTTATAAAAAAAAAATTAAAAAAAAAAAAAAGATTGAAAATTAAAACGACTCTATATGGTGCCATAGCGCTAGGAGGTAAAACAAAAAACACAAAAAAAAAAAAAAAAAAAAAAAATAAATGTATTGTATATACTCATGTAGCTCGCACGCTATATTCATCATATATATATATAGATATGATAATTTATGTATTTATAAATGCTGTAAATATATTATTGCATATATTGTATTCGTAATCATATTATTTATATATCCAGATGAATATGCAAAACATAAAAATTGTATGAACTTATAACATGTTATTATGACGACGAGATGATATGATAATAAACCATATATATGAAGATTTTGTGTCGTAGTGACTTTTATTAAAATATGGATATGGATATGGATGGATATGATGAATATTTTGGAGGTACATTTTGATAAATAATAATTCATTAACATACATTTTTTTTGGTTGATTGAATGAAAAATCAACATATATTCCGATTGTATATATGAAGGTATTAATCAATTTATTAAAATATATAACATATATAAAATATTTATTATAAATTGTAATATGATTAATGATTTTAAATTAAATAATGAAAGTGTTGTTAAATGAATATGTATATATAAATATATAGGATTTAATAAACGCGTGTATATGAACCTCGTGCGTATATAACTATCAATTCGCAGTATACATTTATTAACTTTGTTTTATTAATTAAGATATAAAAATCAGCGTAATTGAATTTTATGAATGTACTGTACTGATCAATTGTGATTGATGATTTATAATAATTTATATAAATTCGATAACATTTTAATAATTTTGAAAGCATTTCCATATAGGTTGTTGTAGAGAGAAAAAATATTCTAAACCATCCACTTTTAATCAATTTTTTTTCGTTCATTTAGATTTCATACAGATTTGAAACAAAAATGTTTGCGATGGTTTATATATGGATATGTGAATTGAATTGTAGGATGAATGAAGAGATAAATGAAAGAATAGATTGATAGATTTGATAGATTGATAGATTTGATAGATTGATAGATTTGATAGATTGATAGATTTGATAGATTGATAGATTGATAGATTGATAGATTGATAGATTGATAGATTGATAGATTGATAGATTGATAGATTGATAGATTGATAATTGTTAATACGGCAGAATCGGTTTAGCGCCCGTAAAACCTCGGAATTCTATTGCCCGTGTTAGCCCGTAACGAAATCACTTAATCAGGTGATGAACCTTTTAGATCCATTAAATACATTTAAGTGATTTTGGGTGGTAAAGTTATCTATTATAATATGTGGATTAATTTATGAAATTTTGAAAATAAAGCAAACATATGTGATAAAAAAAACTTACACTAAAACGTGAGTAAGATTAAAAAATCAATCATATATTTTCAAAGAATTGTCCAAAGTTGCACTTTAGGTGGATTAGTTTTTAGATAAGATGAAATGTTTAATTTAAATAACTGATAATCAAAATTAGGGGGAATTACTAGTTCAATGAGACTATTCCATAATCTTGATGTTCTTATAGGAAAAATGAATTTCCAAATCTGAAAAAACTAATAGATACAGAAAATGAATAAGTCTTTTGTGAATTTCTCGTATTATGATAATATACTGAATTGTTGCGTATACAATGGACAATCGAAATCAATTGAATTTAATATATCCATTATTGTTTGCTAAAGTACTTTACCTTTATAGACAATTGAACCTATAGTTTTTACTATAATAATTGTCAAATATAGAAAACATTTATTGAAAATATAAGCGATTTAATATTGTATATAAATCAATAAACATAAAGTTAAAGTTATGATCTTTTATAACTCCCCATTATGTATGTATAAATAGAAGATTTTTTTTTTGCGATAAATAAGAACATGATCTAGAATGAATATATTTATAATATAAACGATATAATGAAATAAATTTCGAAAGTAAAATAGTAAAAATATAATAATAAATATTATACTATAATAATAATATTTTGATTTTATCGCAATTGATATAATCGGATGTGATTTTGTCCATAATTGGTATTGTAAATATATGTGATATATTGTTATAAAAAAGGAAAGAAAGGAAAATATTGATAAACTATAAAAATTTGATCATATCTACTAATATATCTATGCATATATATATATAAATCTCTTTACATCTCAAAAATAATACACCATCTATTAAGCATTGGGTATGCATAATTTCTATTTAAAATTAATATAACAACAAAAAATGTTAATATATACATATACATAACAAAAAATTATGTATACCTTAAAAACATTTTTAAAAGAAATAATACATAAATATTATAATATATAGGTATATAAATGTTACTCTGTAATATGAATATTATAATAAATGAAAAAAAAAAAAATAAAAACGATAAAACAATGTGAAATGCAAAAATTTACTTTCAACAACTTATTTTTTTTTTTATTTTATATTATTATTATTATTTAAATACTTTTTACACACAGGTATATAAAATATCTAAATAAATATGCATAATATTAATAAATATAAAGAGAAGAAAGAAGAAAAAAAACACAACACATGCATATTTAAAATAAATAAGAAAATTCAATAAGTTGAAATAATAGCAATGACCTACTTATGAATTGTGGGGTCGATGGCTTATTTTATTTTATTTTTTTCATATTATATATCATATATATACAAGCAATAATAATATATCATTTATTCATATATAGTATATATTATAATATATCCATGGTATGGTATATTATATGGTTTGGCATATGTAAATGTATTTTATTTTATTAGACATATATATATTTGTATATAGTACTATATATTTTTAAAAATCATGTAAATTTAATGAAAAAATAGTAGGAGAGTAAAATTTAATTTTATATACAATCAATTTATCTTACAATGAATAGAGATTACCATAAATAAGATTTTCTTTGTTGTTGTATTGCACACACACCAGAGATGCATAAATGTTTATTATATTTATATATGTATTATAAATTACTTTTCTAATTCAATTCAATACCTTTTAAAAAAAAATATGTATGTATAATATATAAATTATAATCATGAAGGAGTTTAAAAGTCAAATAATTTAATATATTGTTGTTCGTATAGAAAAAGTTGTACCTTTTTTTCACTTTTATATTCATATATATAGAAATATTTATAATTTCACCAATTATATATATATATATATATATATATATATATACATTTATTGAATCTCTATAATATATCTCTCATTTCTTTAATATTTAAATATCTATAATACGCGAGTCAAAGGTATATAATTTTATAATTTGTAATGTAGTTTAATTTTTTTTTTGCATAAATGAATGAATAAAGTTTTTTGTTTTTTTTTTCTATTCATTTCAAATAAATAATGAATAACATGTACATTTAAAATTGGAGAAAGAAAAAAAAAATAAAACATTTAAATCGTGTTTTTTTTATGTTTGGTTTGTTAGTTGTTATACTAGTATATAGATATATAGTATAGATAGATGTATAGATAAATATATAAAATGTGGTATGCAACACTAAACAATCTATATATAGTATTGTATTGTATTTACTGATTCAATAACTATAAATCTATTATGTATATATATATATATATATATAAAAAAAATCTGCATGCAAACAACAAGTAAATTTTCCGGCTTTCAAGAGAAATCGAGAGTTTTTTTTTTGAATTTGAAAGTAAAAATTTGTATTATTTTTTATATATAGTATATACATACAACATTAATTTAACATGATTGTGTTTTTTTTTTTTAATTTTTTTATTAGCTTGTCTTTTTTTTCTATTATTTCTATTTATATATAGACAATATTTATGATATATTTTTTTGCTTTTTTTTATATTGGAACATTTTTTTTTATGTTAGTATATAAACTTTATTACCATCATCATATATATATATATATACAGACAGTGGTGGACAGTTAAATAACACAGTAATTCATTACGCCAAATATTTTAGTTTTACAAGTACAAGTTATATATAAAAAAACCGATACGTTTCTGGAAAAATGTGTTACGGTGGACCGATGAATCAAAGTATAATCGATGTGAATCGGATGGAAAAGTGTATGTAAGACGTCTACGTAATCAAAGCATCAATCCATTATACACATTAAAACAGTAAAAAACATACTGGCGGTAGTATCATGGTTTGGGGAGCACTATCTTGGCATGGTATGAATCCAATACACAGAATAGAAGGAAAAATGGATCAGTATAGGTATAAAAACATACTTGAATATGCAATGGAACCATATGCTGATGATAATATGCTACTTAAGAGGAAATTTATGCACCATAACGATCCAAACTCGCACCGCTCGTTGCATAAAAAGATGGATGTTAGAACAATAAATTAGTGTATTGAATAAGCCCGGGCCCGAAACAAAGTCCGGGCTTGAACCACATTGAGAATTTGTGTGTGTTATTTAAATGACCACCGCTGTATATAATATATATATATATATATATATAATAATTTTTGTAGACCACATCAATTATTCGATTATAATCGGTTTTAATAATTTTTTGGATTGGATTTATTATTGTTTTTTTTTTTATTTTAGTAAATATAACTTTATTAAATTACATGTATATACAAATGTTTAGAATGCGAAGGGGTTTTTTTAATTATTTATTGCATTTCACGCAACGCAGTTTTCTTCTATTGTATATTATATATATAGTTTATATGATAGAAGAAATTTATCAAAAAAAATTTTATTTTAGAGTTTCTTTTCAAATATTGCAAAATATGTTTATATATAAATAGGGAAATTTTATTGAATTTTGTCATTGATTGCGGTGGCTTTACCGTTCGAAAACAGCTAAAAATATAGTTGATGTTGATAAATAACCCGTTCAATGACCAACTGCATATAGGAAAATATTCAACTCTTTGTGAACATTTTAGATTCCCACAAATAATCGAAAAACAATCCAACATATTTTATGTCTATTATTATGAAGTAGTGAAGTCTTACAAAATTTTGTAAGAATTTTAGTTTGGTCATTTCATCAACTATATATACTGAGTGCTTATATTAATAACTATATAAGTGAGTGCTTGGGCTAATGAGTGCTTGGGCTAATCATATTTTATGTACATATTAACATATACCAAAAATTGATTCTGTTTTGTGTAATTCCTTTCCAATGCCGCAGGGAGTTAGTACATAGTTTAAAATATTGAATCCAAAAAAATAAAATGGACCATTTATTTTCAATTCATATATCTATATATATATTTTCTGATCAATTTCTTTCATCAAATTATAATCATAGATATATTTAGGAAATTCTGATTATATTCATATAGCATTTTCACCATTCATAAAGGAAAATCTTTTAAATTGCAAAATATCCTAAAACATCATATCATTAGCTATTAGCTCAAAAGAATTAAGGTGAAAAAATTATGTGTGCTAGACAGCACCTCAAAGATATATATGTGTTTATTGCATATATAGAAAAAACAATTAAGTAATTTACAAATCAAAGCGATATAATACACTAAAAACCCGTTTAAAGCAACTTATTTAATATTTCAGTCAATATCCTGGTTGGTTCTGCAGGTTTTGTTGACCTTCTTGCAATCTTAAATACACAGACAGAAACACTGAAAAACAAATCGATTTGGTTTTCAGTGATTATATTAATTTGGACGCTTGAATTAGATTGGATAGTAAAACTAATCGTCGGCGGTTTATTTTATGATTTTATAATCAACACCGCCAATAGCACCGATTCAACAATTTTTTTACTATATATAGGCTCATTCGGAATATTTTAAAAACTTTAAATTGCATCGGCATGCAAATATATCTATATACAATTTTTCATATTATACCTCTAACATATCAAAAAAAAGAAATTTGTATTTTGTACAAATTTGTATTTGTAATTTGTATGTCATATGTATGTCATCATAACTCTGTGGTGTAAATGTTAAAAATGCCAACCTAAAATTCTAACGAAATTTTGGGGTTGTGGGTTCGAATCTACTGAATGCATAAAATATGTTTTGTGTTTTCGGTTATTTTTCGAATCTGAATTTTAACACAGAGTTGTATATTCCGCTTGCGGTTGGTCGTACGGCTAATTACCGACACCGTAAAATCCACAAATTAAGAAACTAACAACAGAAGGCTGTTGTTGGACGCTAAAACCAGATTGTTGGTTGTATAGCGAAAAATTTATTTTTTTTTTATGTCATATATATAAAATATTATTGACAAAAATTACAGATAAGCAGATTTTTTTATTTATATTTCAAAGAGATGTAAAGTTATAAATAATGTTATATATGTTATATATATTAAATTTCATATAATTATATTTTGTTTGCATTAAAAATTGTATTTAATTTTTATATTAGTACTAGGTATTAAAAAACATGTAAACCAAATAAGTAGTTCACTAAACTCAATATAAATATATATGTATGTATATATATACAATACAATGTCGATAAATGTATATAAAATACAAATTACGTTAAGATAAAATTACCATATAGTGAATATATTTTAATAGAATTGTTGTTAAACACATAGAAATGTGTAAGTATTATAATTAAAAATAAATAAATAAAATAAAGTACATCGCAAGATAAGAGTGAAACTGTTAAGAGCTTTTATATACATTTTTCAAAATTATAATGTACATTACCTACGTGTTGAATGTAATATCTTGTATATATATATATACAGTTTTTTTGTTACCTGTTTTATATATAGTCATGTATAAATGTGTATAATATCGCACTATTAGTTTTTTTTTATTTCTTATATGGTAAACATTTATTATTATATGCCATTTGAAATTAGAAAACGAAATTTCTCCGGTATATACACACAATTTTTTCATATGCATTCGTGTGTAGGTATATATAATACCCATACATATAATATGTACAAATAAATAAATATAATTTTTTGAAATAATAAAACTACATATATTTAAATTTTTTCTTTCCATCTTTCCATATATATATTCATATAGTTTAAAATTTATTTATTTGAAATAACTCAATTTATAGTTCAACCTGACTATATGTTGGTATATATTTATTTAAATATAGTATAGTGAATATATAGTGAATAAAATGATGATTATTAAATTACAAATCGGTGATTATATATACCATCATCATAATCATCATATATGATGTGATGCTGTGTGTTAAAGTTATATATATAGAGAGTATATAACTTGAAAATGAAAAGAAAAAAAAACTGAATGTATGATAAATTATATTGCACCTACTAACTTATTTTTACCTATACAATAATACATATAAAGTTTTTACTTTTTCTTCTTCAATATAAAAAATCAACGATGACTAGTAAAATAATAATAATACAAATGATGAGAGTGAATTGACCCCCATAATATGATGATTAGAAATGCGCTTAATAATTTTTAAGTTATATATATATTATTAAAAAAAAAAATCATCAAATGAATCTTGCTTGATCGTTTTTTTATATTATTATTTGTTCATGTTCGTTGAATGTAAAACATGACATACTTTTAAAACTTTTTTTTTTGTTGTCTTGACTTGATTTTACATTTCATTAAGCTGTTACTTTTTTTTTAAAATGTTATTATTGTTGTTGTTTGTGCTGCTGCTGTTAAATTAAGTCTTTGAAATTTACTTTTACTCTTATTTACTTTTTCTTTATATATATGCATTTATCACGTCGTTTGGTTAAATAAAAAAAATTGTGTTAGGTTTCTTGTATATTTTAGTTTTTTTTACTGTAACTATAATAATAAATTAGCATTTTTCACGCATATATATAAATATATATATATGTAAAATGAGCAGATATATTGCAATATTATATTGCTTTAATAGGTCTTTTATTTTTGCTTTGGAGAAATAAAAAAAAAAAAAAGTGAATTAATTTAATATAATTACAATAGAGATATATTTGTAACACAAAATATGATTTTTAATGTGTATTTTTATCTTTTTCCAGATGAGATATCTTTATTTATACCTCTATGCAATTTTCATATATATAAATATGTTAAATATAACATATTGATATAATTGTTTTATGATGAATTTATGTTGTTTTATTTATAAATAATAGAATGAGAAAATAATAATAGAATCGTTTTAAAAATGAAAGTGTAAATTTATGGATGTAAACGTGATATGTTTTTTATATATATATATTATACATATAACACGAGACTACGATTTCGATTTCTACATATAAGCATATAAGTGAATAAATATTTCTTTATTTTAATGTATATATAATCGCATTATCGCATATATATCAAGTATGAAATGCGATTGTTCAGGTTTAATGAATTCAATGATAATATAATACAATAAACGAAGTTCTTATAAAGTCCTTATAAACTCTTATAGACTTTAACTATTTCCCCTAAAAAACTATCACTTCGATAAGTCATAGAAAACTTAATAACTTTATTTTAAATTATATGACCCTTCAAATAATGATGATGAAAAGTTTCCAAATAAAGCGTAGACAGAATATGGATATTTTGAAAAATTATTATATTTTAACCGATTGAATACAAAATTCCTGATCAAACTAACTCTTGATAAGGCAAAGAAAAAAGTAAATTAAATTTCAGTAATATTCATTAACATAATTTTCCGTTATGACTTAAATGTATTCAATGCATCTAAGGTTCATCACCTGATTAAGTGATTTCGTTACGGGCTCACGGCAATAGAATTCCGAGGTTTTACCGGTGCTAAACCGATTCTGCCGTAGTAACCAGGGGTGTGGAGTCGGAGTCGGAGTCGAAATATTTGGACCGACTCCTCGACTCCAACACATTAATAATCAATTACATTTTTCACTTTTTTTTAAATTTCATTGATTTTTTCATATTATTAATTATTAAAGTAAACATCAGAAGGTTTTGTCTTTTATAATACAAATATTGAATAATTGAGTATACTAAACCCAATTTATATATAGGAGTAAAAAATGGTATGGCATTTGTTAATGGAAAATGTAGAATATCGTATATTCACGTATAAACACTTCGCAGTGCATATATATTAAATCCCAATAACAATATTTGTATATGCGTATTTTATAAAGAATGGCATGGCAGAAACTGATAAATTCTGTTTAGAATTCAATGAATGCCTAAAGAGGGTGGAAAAATTCGATCGAAGCAGCAATTTAGATGTGCGTAGTGCGATAAGCAAATATCCAGAAATTGTACAACATGCTGCACTGTTAGCCACCGCACTACCACCAACCCAAGTCAATGTGGAGCGTTTATTTTCGGCTTTACGCATAATAAAATCAGATTTGCGAGCAAATATGAAAGCCGATTTGATTGATGCCATTTTATTTTTAAGAACTAATTTTTAAGGGAGAATAAAGAATATATGCGTTATTTAAATTATTTATTATTTTTATTATTAAATTAAATGGAAATCCGAAAATAAAAATGAAACTGAAGTTAATAAGAATTATAAATGTAGTTAATTCATATATGTAAAATCATTAAATATAACTTATTTCCCTTAAAACATTATAAAATTCTATAATGCTGGAGTCGGAGTCGGAGTCGATCGAAAATTGGGCCGACTCCACAACCCTGGTAGTAACGAACAAAAAAAATGACCCTCATCAAAGATTAGAGTAAAATTTTCCCATATTTACCATAGGGAAAACGTTGGTTTTTATAAAACCATATCGAAAAAATGAATAATAAACAATTCAATTCAAGTAAATAATAATAAAGTAATTACTTAAAAATAAAAATAATAATTTCAAGAGCATATACATTCAAGAAATATATACATAAATTGATTTTATTTTTAAGTAAAACATTAATTTTTCTATCAATTTAATAAATAAATTAAAATTGTACAAAATAAAAATATATAATTTGGACCTGTTTGAAAATCAGTAAAACAAAAATAAAAAATCTAACAGCAATTTTTCTTAAATCGCATATATACAAAAAAATTTTAATTACATTGTCATAATGATAAAATTATCCGAATGTTAATATTCAATACAATTTCAAATGGAAAATTCCTTCAAATTTATTTAATATTTTCAAAGTTGATTTTGAACATAACTTTTATAAGTATACAAAATGATAAAATCAATATTCGGCACATGTGTTCTGCTGAATTCATCTACAATAATTTTTAGATTCCTTTTCTTTAAAATTTTCAACAGATAAAAAACAACTGACGAACATAAAAACATTAAAAAAACGTAATTCTTACTATTTAGTGTAAATATAAAAAAATACAACAATGATTTATTTAATTTTTTTATTAAATTATATATAGGCAAAATTGAATTACATCGCAATTTAATCAAAAACAATATTTATTTTAATTATGAATAGTATTCAATTGATAAAACTTGACTAACCAAGCCATGTGTCGGTGCAATCAACAGAATATAAACAGTGTTTTACCGGTTTGCAATTTTGTGTGTGATCGAAAATACCTATTATTGAATGCGCCTATACACACATTTTTAGAATATTATTTTTATATTTGATTACGGAATTAATTTATTTATGCATATATTTATATATGCATTTGATAAAACGCATTTTTTCAATAATTCAAAAATTCGTCAATCTGTGCATTGCATTTTTTTTTATGAACATTATAGAACCATATCATTTTGGATTCAAATTATTCTGTAATCCATATAATAAATGGAATTCAAATTATGAAAAAGAATAATGAAAATTTCCCATATAAACCATACTTATAGGAAAAATATTGAGATTAAGAAAAATCCATATTGTTTTTTGACATTCATTAATCTGAATCACAATCTAAATAATCGCATATTTATTTAAAATATATAGTGATCGATAAAGATAAATTATGAATATTTATATATAGCATTTATAGCATAACCTATACTGCGATTTACTAATTTTCATTTACTACTTTAATATTTTAAAGTCAAAAATTGATTGTAAAATTTATTATTATTAAAAAAAAAAAAAAAAAAACGACTTGGTGGTGCCGTTGATAAAGCATCCAACCCAATTGCGGGTGGTCACGAGTTCAAATCCTGGCCGGAAAATTTTTTCTGTGCTTTTTATGATTTGAATTCATGAACTAAGTCACCATTTATTCATTGGGATTAAATTAATGAATATCTTTGGTATATTGTGTCGGACGCAGCCAAAGATTAACAAAGTCTACACACACATATACTCGCAATTATATATGAAAGTATATAACAAATACTCATCATCATTATTAAAATTACATTAATAATTATAATATTAATGATTTCTAATTCCGGTAAAAGCCAAAGGCCCTAGCAGCCATAGTGCTTATTAAAAACTAATGTTGGCATTTTACATACATCATTAGTTGTTAAATAATAATAATAATAATAAAATTTAAATATTCTTTAACGCAATTTTCTTTCTTTCAAAATATAGTGTACAACTTTATTTTTTGTTCAAATATAATAAATATCTATCCATCTATATGCCGATTGGTAAAATTTCAAAAAAAGATAAAATTAGATACATTATTTTATATGTAAGTATACATATTTTTATTTTATACTCGCAATACAATAACCTTCATATTATATTCATCAACGCGTATAATATTATTTTTGGTGGGTATATGACTACATATACCCGTACGCGTACATACACCCCATTGAAGAATAATAAAAATAATAATATTAATAAAAAAACATTATATACATTTTTTTTTGATCATACCAGTAAACAACCAACATATTATATAAGTGAATATCACAATATATATATATATATATAGTCTTTTTTGTATAAAGTTCAAGGTCGAATAACATATTAAACATTCACTCTCATGCTTCCAAAAAAAAAAAAAATTCGGAATGACGCAAATGAATAATAATCCCATTCCATCCCTTATGTATATATAAATGTGTATATACCAAATGATTTCATATATAATAAAATAAAATAAAATTTTTTCTTCTATACTATGCTATGCGTTTAATAAACATTCTAATACAAAACAATCATCGTCATTGCGTTTATCTCTCCCTATATATATATATATATAGGTATATTACTATATAGATATTTGTATATATACTTTCCACCCTTAAGTATATATTTTGAATAAATATATGCGTATACGCGTTTATTCAAAATATACGCATACAAATACAATCCTAAATTTTTGAATTATTATCAAAGACTGTATATACAATACATATGTATATGTATTATACATGATATAGAAAATGTACCACTCCCTTAGCTTTTTATTTTATATATATATATATATCCATTCATTTTTATTTTTCCAATTCTTTTCGTTAACAATGAATATTTATACATAATCATATAGCTGAAGGTTTTCTACAAAATGTTTTTATATGTATATTGAACTTTTATATATATGAAAACCTGTAAATATATATCTTATCATGTGTATGACTATATATATATACAGTATACAGATGATATACATGTATAAGAAAAACAAAATATATTAAACAACCCACACACAACGCATTTTCATTTTCATTTTCAGTAAAAGTATTTGATTTTTCCTTTATTTTACCATATAAAAATATATATATATGAGAACATTTTGTGAAATGAGTATATATTTGCCTATAAAAAGTAAAATAAAAAACAAAATGATATTATACGTGCTTTATATATTTGTACATATATACAGCGATGAGTGAGATGCGAAACACACTGCGAAGGATATACAATTTTTTTTTTATTTGTTAATAAAAAAAATACATATTTATATGTAACATAAAATATTTATATTGTGTATGTATATATTGCGAGATAATAAAAAATTTATAAATAGAATTTTTAGCTATCTATACATTTTTTTTTGGTATATATGAAAATATATGTATCCTTATTTTTGATTATGTATGAATCCTTATTTAAATTTAAGAAATTTGTAATGAAAATTTTTCAAATATTGTAATGGTATATGATGATGATGTAATGGAATAAAAATTATGGATATAATAGAAAAAATGCGTGTATAATTCGATAATTTTTATTTATTATGGGACGATAAATTGACGATAAAAATTTATAAACAGTGATTTTTATATTTGTAGTATAGTGTTAGAAATTAACATATAAAATTAATAAATAAAAAAGTTTAACGATTGAATTTTTAATAGAAATTTGGGATAAATAATTATAAGAGGTAAGTAAAATGAATTTTTTTGGGGATTTTTTCAAATCTTATTGAGGAAAATTGGGATTTTTGAGGCCATTACTCTAAGTTTTAGTATTTTATAGCTGCTTGGGGACTAACTTTTTGATCATGGTTTCAGATTATTAGCACAGGTTCCGTAGTAATTTGTCCAGTGACTCCAAATTTTAGTATGTTATATAGCTGAAGGATGCAGTCAAGTGTAAAACCTTCCCTTATTAATAATCCCATAAATTTTAACAATTGAAATAATATGCATTGATTATAAACATATTTATTTGAAGTTATCTCAAACACAAATAATATAGAAATTATAGGACTACGAATACTATATATATATAATAATATTATTTATTACATTTAAAATGTCCTTGCTGAATTTTATATGCGTATATATATACAAAAATATATAGATTTAGATTCTATATAGACAGTTTTAGTTATAAATATATGTAAGGTTTGTATATATACAATTAATCATTGTCAATTCGTATATATATATATATATATAAATTATTTAGAAAAAATTATATAGGATATAAATGATTTTACTTGGTTTTAATATAAGCTTTTGAAAATATTATAGATATAGATTAAATCCTATTACTGTATATATACATATATATATATATATATATATATAAATAGAATATATACCTATGTATAGTATAAATAAAGGTAGAATCGTAAAATAATATTTATTTAAATATCATTAACTTTATGGTTTTTCCATTATGTTTGAATATAACTTTTAACCTTCATAAATATATATATATATATAAATATATGAAAAATATATTATTATATATGTGTTTGTGTGTGTAGTGTATATGAAAATGTAAATTAAAATGAATAGGGGGTGTGTGTGCTATTAATGAAATATATTTTAATATATATGTATATAACATTTTATGTATACAATATACATAATATATAAAGAAATTATTTAGTTATAAAATTTAAATAATTATAATTAATTTTAGTAAATTAGAACCTTTAATTAAATTTTTTCTATTCGTCCATTTATAAAATATAATATTAATAATAATAATAATTCAGTAGCAAGATATATAAAATTCCATTTATTTATGGAAATATTTTTTTTCAAAATCCCTTTGAAAATTAAATTATATACATCTCAATTGAATACAGTTTCGATTTTATACATATTTTCCAAGTGAATAGAAAAATTAAAAGAATTAATATGTAATGGAATTTATAACATGATATGGCTATATATAAATTCATACCAGAATTCAGTCTTAATTATTCTTCAACGTTGACCATTTTTTTAAATCAATTACAACGTGGTGTAGTTGATTTTAATTTTCCGTTGGATAGTTAGCAATTAAAAAATCACTTGATACTTTAGATTATGAACGTTATATATTTCAAAAATTAAAGCTACCTTACATTTTTCTAACAGTTTCTAAAGTTTTCTAATGAAATATCCTTAAACCGTATATGGTATATAAAGACTTGGTTATAGTTTAATACATATATTCTTACTATATATACATGCATAATTTTTATACAACATATATCCATTATCTTACGTTAATCAATGAATTAAATCATTCTAAATCAAAAAAAAAAAAAACGTTCAATCAAAATAAAATTCTTTAAATTTCTTTACATATATAAATAAATTGTATTTATATTAATTCATTTTATTATATATACATAGAATAAGTTAATGTATGTGGTGATACTATATCTATCTATATAAAACTAAAATTATTATTATTATTATTAATAATTTACATTTGGTTGAAATTTTTTTTTATTTCTTGTACTCTCTGTTGATATTATTATTGTATTGAATTTATTTATGTTAATTCATTTATACATATATAGTCAGCCAGCTAGCCAATAATACAAAGTAAATATCGCATATACACAATAATAATAATAATAATAATAATAATAATACATATACTAAAATAAATTCATTGTCAAGGTCGATCATTATATTATATTATTATTGTTTTGTTTATTTATATATTGATATGAAAATATACAAAAAAAAAATAAAAAAAATATTTTTTTAATATTTCTTTTAATATACAATAAAAATAAAAAATAAAAACAAAAATGCACGAGGCAATACACAGATTTATTTTTATACATATATGTATATATTATAATACTCGCCGTCGCGTATATTTAAATGAAATATTTAACACACAATATAAATTATTGAATAATGTACAATATATGTAAAATAATGAACAGCAGAATATCCATATATCGCATATATATAGATTATGGGTTTGTTGAAATGACGAATTTAAAAAAAATGTATATTATATTCGTATATCATCCACTTTACTGATTATAAATAAATTATATTTATATGATCGCATTTTATTTTTCTTTTGTGATTATATGGAATTTTGAAGACTATTAAATTATATATATCAAACGCAGTATTATATATACGAAGTTATGCGGATACATTATCAATTGAATAAATATTAATACTTGTTATAGATATTCTTATATATATATATTTATAAATATATTATAAGTTATTTGTAATTATTTTGAATATGATAATTTTGATATATAGAAGAAAGTATTTCGTAATCAAAAATGAATTAATTTATTAATTCTTTGCAACTTTTTTGGGCTATAGTTTAAAAATGTATTATTATTTTGAATGGTTTTTTTTTTTACGAAATTCATAGACCGATATTTGTTTTTATTAAACTCTGGATAATGATTAATAATTTATAATAAAACTATCTTTTTATTGTTCATTTGTAAAGGTCATTAAAAAAATACATATTCACAAAACAATACAATAACTCTGTGGTGTAAATGTTAAAAATGCCAACCGAAAATTGTAACGAAATTTTGGGGTCGTGGGTTCGAATCCTACTGAATGTATAAAATATGTTTTGTGTTTTCGGTTATTTTTCGAATCTGAATTTTAACACAGAGTTGTATTTTTCGCTTGCGGTTGGTCGTACGGCTAATTGCCGACACCGTAAAAATGGACAAATTAAGAAACTAACAACAGAAGGCTGTTGTTGGACCTTAAAACCAGATTGTTGGTTGTTTAGCGAAAAATTTATTATTTATTTATTATATTCACAAAACTGTAGACTTTTTTCAATAAACTTATTTGGCAAGGTATTTTGTGTATACATTTTTTACTAAAATATTATATAAATCAATTCATTCGAAGTTCTTATTATCTAGACGAATTCAAATGGATTATGATTAGCTTTAAAAATGGGGGGGGGTTTCAAATCAAATTTCTCAATTATTGCTTTATTTTCGTAAAACATCTCATATATGTTATAATGTTTTTCTATACCATATCGTTAAGGTTCTATAATTTGTAAAATTTATCAAAATCGAAAAAATTACCACAGATGTTTTTTTTTCATAAATGAAATAATATATATATATATAAATTTAACATAATATGTATAAATAAAAACTGTATAGCTGCGAATGATTTAAGAAGTTTGTATTATTTTTTTTGTTTTTTGTTGTTTATTAATAAACTAATTTAAATATATATATAAAAGTATCTCACAGATTACATATAGAAAAATTCCAATGAAATAATTTAATTCTAAGAATATATTTTGTATGGTAAATACCATTTTATTGCAATGAATTATATATGTATATTTATGAATAGATTAAGTTAATTTTGGTAATATAAATGAACGATGACTGATTTTGTAGAATATATATAGAATATATATATGTCGCATGTGTGTTGTGTGTATATTAAATAAAATATTATTATTATTATTGTATGTTATTATATTATTAGTTATTGTTGAAAATGACAAAATATTTTTTAGAATTTATTATTAATTAAAATAAATCAAATATGTAATTTATAAATAAAATTATATAGTTGAATAATATATATGAATAAAATCAATCATATTTAGTTTATATAGTTATTTTTTCAGTAAACTTTCCAAATAAATTTTCCATAATTTTCATCGTATCAATATAATGCATTAACATTGAATTATATAAATCTATAAATGTATCATGTACTAATGATAAATTTATCAAATACTGTTTTATAGTTCGCTCTCTGCGGTTATAGTATATATATAAATAGTTATAAAACAGAACTTGTTGCTTGTTAAAATGTGTTATGTCTGCTGTATATGGGGTCGTACAATGTGGTTATAAATGCGAATATAAAACTATTTTTATACTAGTTTTTCCTTTTTTTTTATTTTTTGTTTTATACTATACAGAGATATATAGGTAAATGTCCGTATATGTTATATATTACACAAATATAGATATTATATTTTATTGATTTTAAATGGAAATTAAGTCATCGGAAATTTTATCGATTTAATATATCCCTCCTATCCTTCTATATTGTTTGTAGTAGTGTTGGGCAAAGCCGTTCATTTCACTGACTCAGGTCATCTCGTTTGATGTCCTTTAAGGACTCATAAAAAAGACTCGTTCGTGTGGTATGTTTGGATCTTTTGATTTAATCGGTCGAAATGTATGATGAAATTAATATTACCTATACCGTAAAAACAACAAATTATGAAACTACCAACAGAAGATCTTCTATGCATTTCTAGGTAAGATAATAATAAGTGATTTCGTCATTAATTCGACCGATAAAATCAAAAACCTCAAATATTTGAAAATTGAAAACAATACATACATTTTTTTAAAATATAATATTGATAAAATATTCTTACAAAAAAGCACAAAATAAAAATAACATAAAAATATACCAAAATACAAATAAAAAAAAAAAAAAATACTAATAAAAAAAGAGAAATATAACAAAATAAAAGAATATAGAAGGTATAGCTATAAAAATACACTTTTTTATTTGATTAATTTATAATAATATTATATATTATTATATGATTATATACAAAAAAATACACAATTTCAAAAGCAAGAATATCATCCAACATACGGCCAATATAACCAAAAGACACAGTCAACGCAAATCTACCAAACGAACGAGATATGCTGAACATACCAAACGGACGTCTCATACCAAACATACAAGTCATACCAAACATACGGGTCATACCAAACGAACGACATACGAAACGCATGAAAATAAAATAATATATACGTTTTGTCTATAATATAATCATATAATATTGATAAACTAATACGCATATATTACTATTCTATATACAAAAAAAAACACAAAAAAACAGAAATACAAAAATACAAATAAAGGCTATAAACAATAAAAGAAAAATACCAACAGCATGAAAGAGAAATAATGCTGGTTAATATAAACAAAACAAATATACAATAGTAAAAGACATAAATGATTTGATGATCATGACTATGATGATTATTAACTTATACTTTATTTATAATTTTGCTCTATATATATAATATTGCAAAACTGCGACAGTATTAAAAGTGTACATTGACGACTACCTATGATCGTATAGTATATAATGGTATATACAAATGTAAAGTAAAGCGAAACAACTTGGTGACTCGGTATCACATGACCGGTATAATATTAAATAACTGACTCGAGTCTTTTGAGTCACATGTCTGATTCGTTCGAAATGTACAGGTCGTTCGCGACCGACCCAAGCCTAGTTTGTAGTATTGTATAAATGGTGTTGTTTGTCATAATATTATATTATTTAAATTATATGATATATATAGTTATTCAAATACAGGTAAATATTTCGAAAAACACTTTCAAATTGTTTCGAATAATATTCAATTTTTCGGTATACTTCAATTTTAGCAATTAAAAAGAACAGAAAGGTGCGAGCGTTAAATAAAAATGTGTGTTTGCTGTGAATTTGCATAAATTTTGTAGAAAATTTGCTTCATTTAAAGCAGTACGACCAAGTTTACATTTGATTGATTTGCTTGAAAATGATATTAAATCATCATATTAAAAAAAAAGTTTTTAACCATTTTAAAATGTATTCTATATATAAGTTGTCTTTATCAAGCAGTTGTATAAAATATCCCATAATACGAAAGAAATATGACAAAATTTCTGAGATTGTAATTTTGAATCTTAATATACATTGGTTAGATTTGTTTAAAATCATACAGACGTTTTGAACTAATATTTCAAATGGTCTTAGCTGCTCAAAAAATACAAAGAAAGAAAAATAATTAATATAAAAAATATCAAATCGTGAAATAAAATGATATAGGAAACTTAACATCGTAAAATTAATATGTATATATTCTCTAACCCATTAAAATGCATTTTTTAAATCTGTATTTTTCAATTGATTATTATCAAATATAAAGAATACAAAATGTTTTATCATACGTATAATTTATTTTGGTTTTGAATTGACTTTCAACTAAACGATTTATTGAATAGAATTTTTAATATATATAAAAATCTCATCACATCATAAATGATTATAAAAAAAAATAATTATTTAATTTAAAATTCACAAACAGGAAGAACTGTATAAAACATTTCCAAAATTAACATACATCACACTTTTATCTATATATGTTATATTGGTTTATTTAATGCAAATATTTACAATAATGAAAAATTTAAAGTTGTGATATGTATATATTTCGTTTTCGATATATTATACTAAAACCATATAGAACACACACAAAATAATACCATATTGTGTCGGTTTTAAATCATATTTTATGCACGTTTATATATCATATATTATTGCTGTATATATAAAAATATTATTGTGTTAAAATTTAATTGAATCATATATATATATATATATATATATATAGAGGAATAATATACATATTATATTTTTTTGTGTTGGAATTGCGACACTCTTCTTATTAGTTTATTCATCATTTTGTATATATCATTTATATATAATCAATTCAATGTATATAATTTTATTATACTGTATGCACATGCAATGTTTGTATATTTGTTTATTTCACACAAAAGTCAAGTTCAAAGATAGGACGACCGCTAAAAATGTTGTTTATGTATATTATTATATATTTATATATATATATATATATATATATATATATTTTTAGTAATCAATTTTATTTTATAATTTTTTAATGCATTTTGGCATAATTTTATATCACTAACCAATTGTTTCTATAGAGATAACCAAATAATTGAATTTAAAATTTTGCAAAATAGTTTTTAAGGTTGAATTATCAAATAGGAAATGACCCCTTAAACCAAAAAAAAAGACAATTTTCAAATGAGGAATTAAAAATCTTTTTGTTTATATTTTATTCGATACACATAAAAATAATTTTAATGAAACGATGAGATTTTCAACATATGTGAGGAAAAATATATATTATATTTTACAATTGAAAAATGAAAATTAATAAACACAAAACAAAAAAAAAACAAGATTTTTCACGGTTACATTATAAACTATTATATGTACAAACATTTATAGAAAATTATATCTGATTTAAAAATGGTATTATATTATATTTATTAAAAAAATTTTGTATATAGAAAATTCCAATAGGAAAATGTATTGTGTTATATATATAATTACGTGTATTACGTGAAGTTGTTAATAAAAAAATATATAATTTATTTAAATAGAATTTATTATAATATGAAAATATATAATGAAAATTAATTTTCATCAGCAATTATAGCAAATAATTACTATTGACTATTAATCATATGTATATATATTATATATCTTGAAAATTAACAAGCTGATGTCTGCGTGTCAGGAAATTGAGTAATTCGATTGTACAAAAAAGTAAAATGTCCTAGAAAAACCATTATTAAATTATCGTTATTCTTAAATAGAACATTTGTATTTTAATTAAAAAATCAATAATTTCATTTATTGAACAGTGAATATGATTTTCTTCAAAAGAGACAATTAGGTTTATTTACCATATATCTATATAGAAACCATTGTCCAGTTAAACTAATGTATTTGATTTTAGAGATTATCAATATATAGTTTTATGTACATGATTTTTATATTTTATCATAATATAGTTACCTCTGGCTTAATGCATGTATTTGTACTATATTATAAGTATTAAGTATATACATATAGATTTTTATAAGCACTATATAAATGGAAGTATACATTATTATATATAATAAATAAAATAATAAAACCTTGACCATGAACTTAAATATAAAATAAAATTTCTTTTCTATGTACTAAACTTTGTTATAATAATAATAATAATAAAAATAATATAATATTCAACATATATTAGTATCTATACACGTTACATTATGATAAAAAAAAATCTCTATATGATATAGAATAAAAAAACCTATACCTATAATTATATTTATATGTTCTCTGTATAGTAATACACAAGTATAAGTATATATTTATATTAACTTACAAGCCGTCATTCAATAAACAATTTACACTTTGGTATATCTGTATTACAAATGTATATGATTAAAAAATATATTAACTATGTAGAGGAGTTATAGAATGCCCGTTTAAAAATGAAGGTTGCAAACTGGGCTATAACAAATCAAGTAGTAAATTTTGGGACTCAATATTCGAAGTATATTCTAATGAATTTCATATAACTTATGATCGAAATATTACCGAATGTTATGTTATTATTAAAGTGCATGGAAATACCTTTCTTTTGATGGTCTAATCATAAATATTCGGTACCTTGTTCGGAAGTTACAATACTTTGAAAATGCGGAAAATTTTCAATAATTTAACATAAAAATTATGATTTATTTTTACTTAAAAGTGGAAAATCTCGGAAAAGTCATATGAAAGCGACAAAAGTGATACGAGAAGACCTTTAGTAATTTTTTATGATCTTTTTAAATATGCAATAAAAAGTATTGGTCAACTTGGAAAGTGATTGAGTATTGACAATTTTTATGAAATAATTACATTTATCAATATGATTTAATTTGAAATTCTATCTAATTTTATTTTATTCTTAAAGTGCATGGAAATACCTTGCTTTTGATGGTCTAATCATAAATATTCGTTACCTTGTTCGGAAGTTACAATACTTTGAAAATGCGGAAAATTTTCAATAATTTAACATAAAAAAATATGATTTATTTTTACTTAAAAGTGGAAAATCTCGGAAAAGTCATATGAAAGCGGCAAAAGTGATACAAGAAGACCTTTAGTAATTTTTTATAATCTTTTTAAATAAGCAATAAAAAGTATTGGTCAACTTGGAAAGTGATTGAGTATTGACAATTATTATGAAATAATTACATTTATCAATATGATTTAATTTGAAATTCTATCTAATTTTATTTTATTCTTAAAGTGCATAGAAATACCTTTCTTTTGATGGTCTAATCATAAATATTCGTTACCTTGTTCGGAAGTTACAATACTTTGAAAATGCGGAAAATTTTCAATAATTTAACATAAAAAAATATGATTTATTTTTACTTAAAAGTGGAAAATCTCGGAAAAGTCATATGAAAGCGACAAACGTGGTACAAGAAGACAGTTAGTAATTTTGTATAATCTTTTTAAATATGCAATAAAAAGTATTGGTCAACTTGGAAAGTGATTGAGTATTGACAATTTTTATGAAATAATTACATTTATCAATATGATTTAATTTGAAATTCAATCTAATTTTATTTTATTCTTAAAGTGCACAGAAATACCTTTCTTTTGATGGTCTAATCATAAATATTCGTTACCTTGTTCGGAAGTTACAATACTTTGAAAATGCGGAAAATTTTCAATAATTTAACAGAAAAATTATGATTTATTTTTACTTAAAAGTGGAAAATCTCGGAAAAGTCATATGAAAGCGACAAAAGTGATACAAGAAGACCTTTAGTAATTTTTTATAATCTTTTGAAATATGCAATAAAAAGTATTGGTCAACTTGGAAAGTGATTGAGTATTGACAATTTTTATGAAATAATTACATTTATCAATATGATTTAATTTGAAATTCAATCTAATTTTATTTTATTCTTAAAGTGCATAGAAATACCTTTCTTTTGATGGTCTAATCATAAATATTCGTTACCTTGTTCGGAAGTTACAATACTTTGAAAATGCGGAAAATTTTCAATAATTTAACATAAAAATTATGATTTATTTTTACTTAAAAGTGGAAAATCTCGGAAAAGTCATATGAAAGCGACAAAAGTGATACAAGAAGACCTTTAGTAATTTTTTATAATCTTTTTAAATATGCAATAAAAAGTATTGGTCAACTTGGAAAGTGATTGAGTTGTTGACAATTTTTATGAAATAATTACATTTATCAATATGATTTAATTTGAAATTCAATCTAATTTTATTTTATTCTTAAAGTGCACAGAAATACCTTTCTTTTGATGGTCTAATCATAAATATTCGTTACCTTGTTCGGAAGTTACAATACTTTGAAAATGCGGAAAATTTTCAATAATTTAACAGAAAAATTATGATTTATTTTTACTTAAAAGTGGAAAATCTCGGAAAAGTCATATGAAAGCGACAAAAGTGATACAAGAAGACCTTTAGTAATTTTTTATAATCTTTTGAAATATGCAATAAAAAGTATTGGTCAACTTGGAAAGTGATTGAGTATTGACAATTTTTATGAAATAATTACATTTATCAATATGATTTAATTTGAAATTCAATCTAATTTTATTTTATTCTTAAAGTGCATAGAAATACCTTTCTTTTGATGGTCTAATCATAAATATTCGTTACCTTGTTCGGAAGTTACAATACTTTGAAAATGCGGAAAATTTTCAATAATTTAACATAAAAATTATGATTTATTTTTACTTAAAAGTGGAAAATCTCGGAAAAGTCATATGAAAGCGACAAAAGTGATACAAGAAGACCTTTAGTAATTTTTTATAATCTTTTTAAATATGCAATAAAAAGTATTGGTCAACTTGGAAAGTGATTGAGTATTGACAATTTTTATGAAATAATTACATTTATCAATATGATTTAATTTGAAATTCAATCTAATTTTATTTTATTCTTAAAGTGCATAGAAATACCTTTCTTTTGATGGTCTAATCATAAATATTCGTTACCTTGTTCGGAAGTTACAATACTTTGAAAATGCGGAAAATTTTCAATAATTTAACAGAAAAATTATGATTTATTTTTACTTAAAAGTGGAAAATCTCGGAAAAGTCATATGAAAGCGACAAAAGTGATACAAGAAGACCTTTAGTAATTTCTTATGATCTTTTTAAATATGCAATAAAAAGTATTGGTCAACTTGGAAAGTGATTGAGTATTGACAATTTTTATGAAATAATTACATTTATCAATATGATTTAATTTGAAATTCAATCTAATTTTATTTTATTCTTAAAGTGCATAGAAATACCTTTCTTTTGATGGTCTAATCATAAATATTCGTTACCTTGTTCGGAAGTTACAATACTTTGAAAATGCGGAAAATTTTCAATAATTTAACATAAAAATTATGATTTATTTTTACTTAAAAGTGGAAAATCTCGGAAAAGTCATATGAAAGCGACAAAAGTGATACGAGAAGACCTTTAGTAATTTTTTATGATCTTTTTAAATATGCAATAAAAAGTATTGGTCAACTTGGAAAGTGATTGAGTATTGACAATTTTTATGAAATAATTACATTTATCAATATGATTTAATTTGAAATTCTATCTAATTTTATTTTATTCTTAAAGTGCATGGAAATACCTTTCTTTTAGTGGTCTAATCAAAAAGATTGGTTACCTTGTTCGGAAGTTACAATACTTTGAAAATGCGGAAAATTTTCAATAATTTAACATAAAAAATATGATTTATTTTTACTTAAAAGTGGAAAATCTCGGAAAAGTCATATGAAAGCGGCAAAAGTGATACGAGAAGACCTTTAGTAATTTTTATGATCTTTTTAAATATGCAATAAAAAGTATTGGTCAACTTGGAAAGTGATTGAGTATTGACAATTTTTATGAAATAATTACATTTATCAATATGATTTAATTTGAAATTCTATCTAATTTTATTTTATTCTTAAAGTGCATGGAAATACCTTTCTTTTGATGGTCTAATCATAAATATTCGTTACCTTGTTCGGAAGTTACAATACTTTGAAAATGCGGAAAATTTTCAATAATTTAACATAAAAAATATGATTTATTTTTACTTAAAAGTGGAAAATCTCGGAAAAGTCATATGAAAGCGACAAAAGTGATACGAGAAGACCTTTAGTAATTTTTTATGATCTTTTTAAATATGCAATAAAAAGTATTGGTCAACTTGGAAAGTGATTGAGTATTGACAATTTTTATGAAATAATTACATTTATCAATATGATTTAATTTGAAATTCTATCTAATTTTATTTTATTCTTAAAGTGCATAGAAATACCTTTCTTGTGATGGTCTAATCATAAATATTCGTCACCTTGTTCGGAAGTTACAATACTTTGAAAATGCGGAAAATTTTCAATAATTTAACAGAAAAATTATGATTTATTTTTACTTAAAAGTGGAAAATCTCGGAAAAGTCATATGAAAGCGACAAAAGTGATACGAGAAGACCTTTAGTAATTTTTTATGATCTTTTTAAATATGCAATAAAAAGTATTGGTCAACTTGGAAAGTGATTGAGTATTGACAATTTTTATGAAATAATTACATTTATCAATATGATTTAATTTGAAATTCTATCTAATTTTATTTTATTCTTAAAGTGCATGGAAATACCTTTCTTTTAATGGTCTAATCATAAATATTCGTTACCTTGTTCGGAAGTTACAATACTTTGAAAATGCGGAAAATTTTCAATAATTTAACATAAAAAATATGATTTATTTTTACTTAAAAGTGGACAATCTCGGAAAAGTCATATGAAAGCGACAAAAGTGATACAAGAAGACCTTTAGTAATTTTTTATGATCTTTTTAAATATGCAATAAAAAGTATTGGTCAACTTGGAAAGTGATTGAGTATTGACAATTTTTATGAAATAATTACATTTATCAATATGATTTAATTTGAAATTCTATCTAATTTTATTTTATTCTTAAAGTGCATAGAAATACCTTTCTTTTGATGGTCTAATCATAAATATTCGTTACCTTGTTCGGAAGTTACAATACTTTGAAAATGCGGAAAATTTTCAATCATTTAACATAAAAAATATGATTTATTTTTACTTAAAAGTGGAAAATCTCGGAAAAGTCATATGAAAGCGACAAAAGTGATACTAGAAGACCTTTAGTAATTTTTTATGATCTTTTTAAATATGCAATAAAAAGTATTGGTCAACTTGGAAAGTGATTGAGTATTGACAATTTTTATGAAATAATTACATTTATCAATATGATTTAATTTGAAATTCTATCTAATTTTATTTTATTCTTAAAGTGCATAGAAATACCTTTCTTTTGATGGTCTAATCATAAATATTCGTTACCTTGTTCGGAAGTTACAATACTTTGAAAATGCGGAAAATTTTCAATAATTTAACATAAAAATTATGATTTATTTTTACTTAAAAGTGGAAAATCTCGGAAAAGTCATATGAAAGCGACAAAAGTGATACTAGAAGACCTTTAGTAATTTTTTATGATCTTTTTAAATATGCAATAAAAAGTATTGGTCAACTTGGAAAGTGATTGAGTATTGACAATTTTTATGAAATAATTACATTTATCAATATGATTTAATTTGAAATTCTATATAATTTTATTTTATTCTTAAAGTGCATGGAAATACCTTTCTTTTGATGGTCTAATCATAAATATTCGTTACCTTGTTCGGAAGTTACAATACTTTGAAAATGCGGAAAATTTTCAATAATTTAACATAAAAAATATGATTTATTTTTACTTAAAAGTGGAAAATCTCGGAAAAGTCATATGAAAGCGACAAAAGTGATACGAGAAGACCTTTAGTAATTTTTTATGATCTTTTGAAATATGCAATAAAAAGTATTGGTCAACTTGGAAAGTGATTGAGTATTGACAATTTTTATGAAATAATTACATTTATCAATATGATTTAATTTGAAATTCTATCTAATTTTATTTTATTCTTAAAGTGCATAGAAATACCTTTCTTTTGATGGTCTAATCATAAATATTCGTTACCTTGTTCGGAAGTTACAATACTTTGAAAATGCGGAAAATTTTCAATAATTTAACATAAAAAATATGATTTATTTTTACTTAAAAGTGGAAAATCTCGGAAAAGTCATATGAAAGCGACAAAAGTGATACGAGAAGACCTTTAGTAATTTTTTATGATCTTTTTAAATATGCAATAAAAAGTATTGGTCAACTTGGAAAGTGATTGAGTATTGACAATTTTTATGAAATAATTACATTTATCAATATGATTTAATTTGAAATTCTACCTAATTTTATTTTATTCTTAAAGTGCATGGAAATACCTTTCTTTTGATGGTCTAATCATAAATATTCGTTACCTTGTTCGGAAGTTACAATACTTTGAAAATGCGGAAAATTTTCAATCATTTAACATAAAAAATATGATTTATTTTTACTTAAAAGTGGAAAATCTCGGAAAAGTCATATGAAAGCGACAAAAGTGATACTAGAAGACCTTTAGTAATTTTTTATGATCTTTTTAAATATGCAATAAAAAGTATTGGTCAACTTGGAAAGTGATTGAGTATTGACAATTTTTATGAAATAATTACATTTATCAATATGATTTAATTTGAAATTCTATCTAATTTTATTTTATTCTTAAAGTGCATAGAAATACCTTTCTTTTGATGGTCTAATCATAAATATTCGTTACCTTGTTCGGAAGTTACAATACTTTGAAAATGCGGAAAATTTTCAATAATTTAACATAAAAAATATGATTTATTTTTACTTAAAAGTGGAAAATCTCGGAAAAGTCATATGAAAGCGACAAAAGTGATACGAGAAGACCTTTAGTAATTTTTTATGATCTTTTTAAATATGCAATAAAAAGTATTGGTCAACTTGGAAAGTGATTGAGTATTGACAATTTTTATGAAATAATTACATTTATCAATATGATTTAATTTGAAATTCTACCTAATTTTATTTTATTCTTAAAGTGCATGGAAATACCTTTCTTTTGATGGTCTAATCATAAATATTCGTTACCTTGTTCGGAAGTTACAATACTTTGAAAATGCGGAAAATTTTCAATCATTTAACATAAAAAATATGATTTATTTTTACTTAAAAGTGGAAAATCTCGGAAAAGTCATATGAAAGCGACAAAAGTGATACTAGAAGACCTTTAGTAATTTTTTATGATCTTTTTAAATATGCAATAAAAAGTATTGGTCAACTTGGAAAGTGATTGAGTATTGACAATTTTTATGAAATAATTACATTTATCAATATGATTTAATTTGAAATTCTATCTAATTTTATTTTATTCTTAAAGTGCATAGAAATACCTTTCTTTTGATGGTCTAATCATAAATATTCGTTACCTTGTTCGGAAGTTACAATACTTTGAAAATGCGGAAAATTTTCAATAATTTAACATAAAAAATATGATTTATTTTTACTTAAAAGTGGAAAATCTCGGAAAAGTCATATGAAAGCGACAAAAGTGATACTAGAAGACCTTTAGTAATTTTTTATGATCTTTTTAAATATGCAATAAAAAGTATTGGTCAACTTGGAAAGTGATTGAGTATTGACAATTTTTATGAAATAATTACATTTATCAATATGATTTAATTTGAAATTCTATCTAATTTTATTTTATTCTTAAAGTGCATAGAAATACCTTTCTTTTGATGGTCTAATCATAAATATTCGTTACCTTGTTCGGAAGTTACAATACTTTGAAAATGCGGAAAATTTTCAATAATTTAACATAAAAAATATGATTTATTTTTACTTAAAAGTGGAAAATCTCGGAAAAGTCATATGAAAGCGACAAAAGTGATACGAGAAGACCTTTAGTAATTTTTTATGATCTTTTTAAATATGCAATAAAAAGTATTGGTCAACTTGGAAAGTGATTGAGTATTGACAATTTTTATGAAATAATTACATTTATCAATATGATTTAATTTGAAATTCTATATAATTTTATTTTATTCTTAAAGTGCATGGAAATACCTTTCTTTTGGTGGTCTAATCATAAATATTCGTTACCTTGTTCGGAAGTTACAATACTTTGAAAATGCGGAAAATTTTCAATAATGTAACATAAAAAATATGATTTATTTTTACTTAAAAGTGGAAAATCTCGGAAATTCATATGAAAGCGACAAAAGTGATACGAGAAGACCTTTAGTAATTTTTTATGATCTTTTTAAATATGCAATAAAAAGTATTGGTCAACTTGGAAAGTGATTGAGTATTGACAATTTTTATGAAATAATTACATTTATCAATATGATTTAATATGAAATTCTATCTAATTTTATTTTATTCTTAAAGTGCATGGAAATACCTTTCTTTTGATGGTCTAATCATAAATATTCGTTACCTTGTTCGGAAGTTACAATACTTTGAAAATGCGGAAAATTTTCAATAATTTAACATAAAAAATATGATTTATTTTTACTTAAAAGTGGAAAATCTCGGAAAAGTCATATGAAAGCGACAAAAGTGATACGAGAAGACCTTTAGTAATTTTTTATGATCTTTTTAAATATGCAATAAAAAGTATTGGTCAACTTGGAAAGTGATTGAGTATTGACAATTTTTATGAAATAATTACATTTATCAATATAATTTAATTTGAAATTCTATATAATTTTATTTTATTCTTAAAGTGCATGGAAATACCTTTCTTTTGATGGTCTAATCATAAATATTCGTTACCTTGTTCGGAAGTTACAATACTTTGAAAATGCGGAAAATTTTCAATAATTTAACATAAAAAATATGATTTATTTTTACTTAAAAGTGGAAAATCTCGGAAAAGTCATATGAAAGCGACAAAAGTGATACGAGAAGACCTTTAGTAATTTTTTATGATCTTTTTAAATATGCAATAAAAAGTATTGGTCAACTTGGAAAGTGATTGAGTATTGACAATTTTTATGAAATAATTACATTTATCAATATGATTTAATTTGAAATTCTATCTAATTTTATTTTATTCTTAAAGTGCATAGAAATACCTTTCTTTTGATGGTCTAATCATAAATATTCGTTACCTTGTTCGGAAGTTACAATACTTTGAAAATGCGGAAAATTTTCAATAATTTAACATAAAAAATATGATTTATTTTTACTTAAAAGTGGAAAATCTCGGAAAAGTCATATGAAAGCGACAAAAGTGATACGAGAAGACCTTTAGTAATTTTTTATGATCTTTTTAAATATGCAATAAAAAGTATTGGTCAACTTGGAAAGTGATTGAGTATTGACAATTTTTATGAAATAATTACATTTATCAATATGATTTAATTTGAAATTCTATCTAATTTTATTTTATTCTTAAAGTGCATGGAAATACCTTTCTTTTGATGGTCTAATCATAAATATTCTTTACCTTGTTCGGAAGTTACAATACTTTGAAAATGCGGAAAATTTTCAATCATTTAACATAAAAAATATGATTTATTTTTACTTAAAAGTGGAAAATCTCGGAAAAGTCATATGAAAGCGACAAAAGTGATACGAGAAGACCTTTAGTAATTTTTTCTGATCTTTTTAAATATGCAATAAAAAGTATTGGTCAACTTGGAAAGTGATTGAGTATTGACAATTTTTATGAAATAATTACATTTATCAATATAATTTAATTTGAAATTCTATATAATTTTATTTGATTCTTTAAGTGCATGGAAATACCTTTCTTTTGGTGGTCTAATCATAAATATTCGTTACCTTGTTCGGAAGTTACAATACTTTGAAAATGCGGAAAATTTTCAATAATTTAACATAAAAAATATGATTTATTTTTACTTAAAAGTGGAAAATCTCGGAAAAGTCATATGAAAGCGACAAAAGTGATACGAGAAGACCTTTAGTAATTTTTTATGATCTTTTTAAATATGCAATAAAAAGTATTGGTCAACTTGGAAAGTGATTGAGTATTGACAATTTTTATGAAATAATTACATTTATCAATATGATTTAATTTGAAATTCTATATAATTTTATTTTATTCTTAAAGTGCATGGAAATACCTTTCTTTTGATGGTCTAATCATAAATATTCGTTACCTTGTTCGGAAGTTACAATACTTTGAAAATGCGGAAAATTTTCAATAATTTAACATAAAAAATATGATTTATTTTTACTTAAAAGTGGAAAATCTCGGAAAAGTCATATGAAAGCGACAAAAGTGATACTAGAAGACCTTTAGTAATTTTTTATGATCTTTTTAAATATGCAATAAAAAGTATTGGTCAACTTGGAAAGTGATTGAGTATTGACAATTTTTATGAAATAATTACATTTATCAATATGATTTAATTTGAAATTCTATCTAATTTTATTTTGTTCTTAAAGTGCATAGAAATACCTTTCTTTTGATGGTCTAATCATAAATATTCGTTATCTTGTTCGGAAGTTACAATACTTTGAAAATGCGGAAAATTTTCAATAATTTAACATAAAAAATATGATTTATTTTTACTTAAAAGTGGAAAATCTCGGAAAAGTCATATGAAAGCGACAAAAGTGATACTAGAAGACCTTTAGTAATTTTTTATGATCTTTTTAAATATGCAATAAAAAGTATTGGTCAACTTGGAAAGTGATTGAGTATTGACAATTTTTATGAAATAATTACATTTATCAATATGATTTAATTTGAAATTCTATCTAATTTTATTTTATTCTTAAAGTGCATAGAAATACCTTTCTTTTGATGGTCTAATCATAAATATTCGTTACCTTGTTCGGAAGTTACAATACTTTGAAAATGCGGAAAATTTTCAATAATTTAACATAAAAATTATGATTTATTTTTACTTAAAAGTGGAAAATCTCGGAAAAGTCATATGAAAGCGAAAAAAGTGATACGAGAAGACCTTTAGTAATTTTTTATGATCTTTTTAAATATGCAATAAAAAGTATTGGTCAACTTGGAAAGTGATTGAGTATTGACAATTTTTATGAAATAATTACATTTATCAATATGATTTAATTTGAAATTCTATCTAATTTTATTTTATTCTTAAAGTGCATGGAAATACCTTTCTTTTGATGGTCTAATCATAAATATTCGTTACCTTGTTCGGAAGTTACAATACTTTGAAAATGCGGAAAATTTTCAATCATTTAACATAAAAATATGATTTATTTTTACTTAAAAGTGGAAAATCTCGGAAAAGTCATATGAAAGCGACTATTTATTTGATTCTTTAAGTGCATGGAAATACCTTTCTTTTGATGGTCTAATCATAAATATTCGTTACCTTGTTCGGAAGTTACAATACTTTGAAAATGCGGAAAATTTTCAATAATTTAACATAAAAAATATGATTTATTTTTACTTAAAAGTGGAAAATCTCGGAAAAGTCATATGAAAGCGACAAAAGTGATACGAGAAGACCTTTAGTAATTTTTTATGATCTTTTTAAATATGCAATAAAAAGTATTGGTCAACTTGGAAAGTGATTGAGTATTGACAATTTTTATGAAATAATTACATTTATCAATATGATTTAATTTGAAATTCTATCTAATTTTATTTTATTCTTAAAGTGCATGGAAATACCTTTCTTTTGATGGTCTAATCATAAATATTCTTTACCTTGTTCGGAAGTTACAATACTTTGAAAATGCGGAAAATTTTCAATCATTTAACATAAAAATATGATTTATTTTTACTTAAAAGTGGAAAATCTCGGAAAAGTCATATGAAAGCGACTATTTATTTGATTCTTAAAGTGTATGGAAATACCTTTCTTTTGGTGGTCTAATCATAAATATTCGTTACCTGGTTCGGAAGTTACAATACTTTGAAAATGCGGAAAATTTTCAATAATTTAACATAAAAAATATGATTTATTTTTACTTAAAAGTGGAAAATCTCGGAAAAGTCATATGAAAGCGACAAAAGTGATACGAGAAGACCTTTAGTAATTTTTTATGATCTTTTTAAATATGCAATAAAAAGTATTGGTCAACTTGGAAAGTGATTGAGTATTGACAATTTTTATGAAATAATTACATTTATCAATATGATTTAATTTGAAATTCTATCTAATTTTATTTTGTTCTTAAAGTGCATAGAAATACCTTTCTTTTGATGGTCTAATCATAAATATTCGTTATCTTGTTCGGAAGTTACAATACTTTGAAAATGCGGAAAATTTTCAATAATTTAACATAAAAATTATGATTTATTTTTACTTAAAAGTGGAAAATCTGGGAAAAGTCATATGAAAGCGACAAAAGTGATACGAGAAGACCTTTAGTAATTTTTTATGATCTTTTTAAATATGCAATAAAAAGTATTGGTCAACTTGGAAAGTGATTGAGTATTGACAATTTTTATGAAATAATTACATTTATCAATATGATTTAATTTGAAATTCTATATAATTTTATTTTATTCTTAAAGTGCATGGAAATACATTTCTTTTGATGGTCTAATCATAAATATTCGTTACCTTGTTCGGAAGTTACAATACTTTGAAAATGCGGAAAATTTTCAATAATTTAACATAAAAAATATGATTTATTTTTACTTAAAAGTGGAAAATCTCGGAAAAGTCATATGAAAGCGACAAAAGTGATACTAGAAGACCTTTAGTAATTTTTTATGATCTTTTTAAATATGCAATAAAAAGTATTGGTCAACTTGGAAAGTGATTGAGTATTGACAATTTTTATGAAATAATTACATTTATCAATATGATTTAATTTGAAATTCTATATAATTTTATTTTATTCTTAAAGTGCATGGAAATACCTTTCTTTTGATGGTCTAATCATAAATATTCGTTACCTTGTTCGGAAGTTACAATACTTTGAAAATGCGGAAAATTTTCAATAATTTAACATAAAAAATATGATTTATTTTTACTTAAAAGTGGAAAATCTCGGAAAAGTCATATGAAAGCGACAAAAGTGATACTAGAAGACCTTTAGTAATTTTTTATGATCTTTTTAAATATGCAATAAAAAGTATTGGTCAACTTGGAAAGTGATTGAGTATTGACAATTTTTATGAAATAATTACATTTATCAATATGATTTAATTTGAAATTCTATATAATTTTATTTTATTCTTAAAGTGCACGGAAATACCTTTCTTTTGATGGTCTAATCATAAATATTCGTTACCTTGTTCGGAAGTTACAATACTTTGAAAATGCGGAAAATTTTCAATAATTTAACATAAAAATTATGATTTATTTTTACTTAAAAGTGGAAAATCTCGGAAAAGTCATATGAAAGCGACAAAAGTGATACGAGAAGACCTTTAGTAATTTTTTATGATCTTTTTAAATATGCAATAAAAAGTATTGGTCAACTTGGAAAGTGATTGAGTATTGACAATTTTTATGAAATAATTACATTTATCAATATGATTTAATTTGAAATTCTATATAATTTTATTTTATTCTTAAAGTGCATGGAAATACCTTTCTTTTGATGGTCTAATCATAAATATTCGTTACCTTGTTCGGAAGTTACAATACTTTGAAAATGCGGAAAATTTTCAATAATTTAACATAAAAAATATGATTTATTTTTACTTAAAAGTGGAAAATCTCGGAAAAGTCATATGAAAGCGACAAAAGTGATACTAGAAGACCTTTAGTAATTTTTTATGATCTTTTTAAATATGCAATAAAAAGTATTGGTCAACTTGGAAAGTGATTGAGTATTGACAATTTTTATGAAATAATTACATTTATCAATATGATTTAATTTGAAATTCTATATAATTTTATTTTATTCTTAAAGTGCATGGAAATACCTTTCTTTTGATGGTCTAATCATAAATATTCGTTACCTTGTTCGGAAGTTACAATACTTTGAAAATGCGGAAAATTTTCAATAATTTAACATAAAAAATATGATTTATTTTTACTTAAAAGTGGAAAATCTCGGAAAAGTCATATGAAAGCGACAAAAGTGATACTAGAAGACCTTTAGTAATTTTTTATGATCTTTTTAAATATGCAATAAAAAGTATTGGTCAACTTGGAAAGTGATTGAGTATTGACAATTTTTATGAAATAATTACATTTATCAATATGATTTAATTTGAAATTCTATATAATTTTATTTTATTCTTAAAGTGCACGGAAATACCTTTCTTTTGATGGTCTAATCATAAATATTCGTTACCTTGTTCGGAAGTTACAATACTTTGAAAATGCGGAAAATTTTCAATAATTTAACATAAAAATTATGATTTATTTTTACTTAAAAGTGGAAAATCTCGGAAAAGTCATATGAAAGCGACAAAAGTGATACGAGAAGACCTTTAGTAATTTTTTATGATCTTTTTAAATATGCAATAAAAAGTATTGGTCAACTTGGAAAGTGATTGAGTATTGACAATTTTTATGAAATAATTACATTTATCAATATGATTTAATTTGAAATTCTATCTAATTTTATTTTATTCTTAAAGTGCATGGAAATACATTTCTTTTGATGGTCTAATCATAAATATTCGTTACCTTGTTCGGAAGTTACAATACTTTGAAAATGCGGAAAATTTTCAATAATTTAACATAAAAATTATGATTTATTTTTACTTAAAAGTGGAAAATCTCGGAAAAGTCATATGAAAGCGACAAAAGTGATACGAGAAGACCTTTAGTAATTTTTTATGATCTTTTTAAATATGCAATAAAAAGTATTGGTCAACTTGGAAAGTGATTGAGTATTGACAATTTTTATGAAATAATTACATTTATCAATAAGATTTAATTTGAAATTCTATATAATTTTATTTTATTCTTAAAGTGCATGGAAATACATTTCTTTTGATGGTCTAATCATAAATATTCGTTACCTTGTTCGGAAGTTACAATACTTTGAAAATGCGGAAAATTTTCAATAATTTAACATAAAAAATATGATTTATTTTTACTTAAAAGTGGAAAATCTCGGAAAAGTCATATGAAAGCGACAAAAGTGATACGAGAAGACCTTTAGTAATTTTTTATGATCTTTTTAAATATGCAATAAAAAGTATTGGTCAACTTGGAAAGTGATTGAGTATTGACAATTTTTATGAAATAATTACATTTATCAATATGATTTAATTTGAAATTCTATCTAATTTTATTTTATTCTTAAAGTGCATGGAAATACCTTTCTTTTGATGGTCTAATCATAAATATTCGTTACCTTGTTCGGAAGTTACAATACTTTGAAAATGCGGAAAATTTTCAATCATTTAACATAAAAATATGATTTATTTTTACTTAAAAGTGGAAAATCTCGGAAAAGTCATATGAAAGCGACAAAAGTGATACGAGAAGACCTTTAGTAATTTTTTATGATCTTTTTAAATATGCAATAAAAAGTATTGGTCAACTTGGAAAGTGATTGAGTATTGACAATTTTTATGAAATAATTACATTTATCAATAAGATTTAATTTGAAATTCTATATAATTTTATTTTATTCTTAAAGTGCACGGAAATACCTTTCTTTTGATGGTCTAATCATAAATATTCGTTACCTTGTTCGGAAGTTACAATACTTTGAAAATGCGGAAAATTTTCAATCATTTAACATAAAAATATGATTTATTTTTACTTAAAAGTGGAAAATCTCGGAAAAGTCATATGAAAGCGACTATTTATTTGATTCTTAAAGTGTATGGAAATACCTTTCTTTTGGTGGTCTAATCATAAATATTCGTTACCTGGTTCGGAAGTTACAATACTTTGAAAGTGCGGAAAATTTTCAATAATTTAACATAAAAAATATGATTTATTTTTACTTAAAAGTGGAAAATCTCGGAAAAGTCATATGAAAGCGACAAAAGTGATACGAGAAGACCTTTAGTAATTTTTTATGATCTTTTTAAATATGCAATAAAAAGTATTGGTCAACTTGGAAAGTGATTGAGTATTGACAATTTTTATCAAATAATTACATTTATCAATATGATTTAATTTGAAATTCTATCTAATTTTATTTTGTTCTTAAAGTGCATAGAAATACCTTTCTTTTGATGGTCTAATCATAAATATTCGTTATCTTGTTCGGAAGTTACAATACTTTGAAAATGCGGAAAATTTTCAATAATTTAACATAAAAATTATGATTTATTTTTACTTAAAAGTGGAAAATCTGGGAAAAGTCATATGAAAGCGACAAAAGTGATACGAGAAGACCTTTAGTAATTTTTTATGATCTTTTTAAATATGCAATAAAAAGTATTGGTCAACTTGGAAAGTGATTGAGTATTGACAATTTTTATGAAATGATTACATTTATCAATATGATTTAATTTGAAATTCTATATAATTTTATTTTATTCTTAAAGTGCATGGAAATACATTTCTTTTGATGGTCTAATCATAAATATTCGTTACCTTGTTCGGAAGTTACAATACTTTGAAAATGCGGAAAATTTTCAATAATTTAACATAAAAAATATGATTTATTTTTACTTCAAAGTGGAAAATCTCGGAAAAGTCATATGAAAGCGACAAAAGTGATACTAGAAGACCTTTAGTAATTTTTTATGATCTTTTTAAATATGCAATAAAAAGTATTGGTCAACTTGGAAAGTGATTGAGTATTGACAATTTTTATGAAATAATTACATTTATCAATATGATTTAATTTGAAATTCTATATAATTTTATTTTATTCTTAAAGTGCATGGAAATACCTTTCTTTTGATGGTCTAATCATAAATATTCGTTACCTTGTTCGGAAGTTACAATACTTTGAAAATGCGGAAAATTTTCAATAATTTAACATAAAAAATATGATTTATTTTTACTTAAAAGTGGAAAATCTCGGAAAAGTCATATGAAAGCGACAAAAGTGATACTAGAAGACCTTTAGTAATTTTTTATGATCTTTTTAAATATGCAATAAAAAGTATTGGTCAACTTGGAAAGTGATTGAGTATTGACAATTTTTATGAAATAATTACATTTATCAATATGATTTAATTTGAAATTCTATATAATTTTATTTTATTCTTAAAGTGCATGGAAATACATTTCTTTTGATGGTCTAATCATAAATATTCGTTACCTTGTTCGGAAGTTACAATACTTTGAAAATGCGGAAAATTTTCAATAATTTAACATAAAAATTATGATTTATTTTTACTTAAAAGTGGAAAATCTCGGAAAAGTCATATGAAAGCGACAAAAGTGATACGAGAAGACCTTTAGTAATTTTTTATGATCTTTTTAAATATGCAATAAAAAGTATTGGTCAACTTGGAAAGTGATTGAGTATTGACAATTTTTATGAAATAATTACATTTATCAATATGATTTAATTTGAAATTCTATCTAATTTTATTTTATTCTTAAAGTGCATGGAAATACCTTTCTTTTGATGGTCTAATCATAAATATTCGTTACCTTGTTCGGAAGTTACAATACTTTGAAAATGCGGAAAATTTTCAATCATTTAACATAAAAAATATGATTTATTTTTACTTAAAAGTGGAAAATCTCGGAAAAGTCATATGAAAGCGACAAAAGTGATACGAGAAGACCTTTAGTAATTTTTTATGATCTTTTTAAATATGCAATAAAAAGTATTGGTCATCTTGGAAAGTGATTGAGTATTGACAATTTTTATGAAATAATTACATTTATCAATATGATTTAATTTGAAATTCTATATAATTTTATTTTATTCTTAAAGTGCATAGAAATACCTTTCTTTTGATGGTCTAATCATAAATATTCGTTACCTTGTTCGGAAGTTACAATACTTTGAAAATGCGGAAAATTTTCAATAATTTAACATAAAAATTATGATTTATTTTTACTTAAAAGTGGAAAATCTCGGAAAAGTCATATGAAAGCGACAAAAGTGATACTAGAAGACCTTTAGTAATTTTTTATGATCTTTTTAAATATGCAATAAAAAGTATTGGTCAACTTGGAAAGTGATTGAGTATTGACAATTTTTATGAAATAATTACATTTATCAATATGATTTAATTTGAAATTCTATATAATTTTATTTTATTCTTAAAGTGCATGGAAATACCTTTCTTTTGATGGTCTAATCATAAATATTCGTTACCTTGTTCGGAAGTTACAATACTTTGAAAATGCGGAAAATTTTCAATAATTTAACATAAAAAATATGATTTATTTTTACTTAAAAGTGGAAAATCTCGGAAAAGTCATATGAAAGCGACAAAAGTGATACTAGAAGACCTTTAGTAATTTTTTATGATCTTTTTAAATATGCAATAAAAAGTATTGGTCAACTTGGAAAGTGATTGAGTATTGACAATTTTTATGAAATAATTACATTTATCAATATGATTTAATTTGAAATTCTATATAATTTTATTTTATTCTTAAAGTGCATGGAAATACATTTCTTTTGATGGTCTAATCATAAATATTCGTTACCTTGTTCGGAAGTTACAATACTTTGAAAATGCGGAAAATTTTCAATAATTTAACATAAAAATTATGATTTATTTTTACTTAAAAGTGGAAAATCTCGGAAAAGTCATATGAAAGCGACAAAAGTGATACGAGAAGACCTTTAGTAATTTTTTATGATCTTTTTAAATATGCAATAAAAAGTATTGGTCAACTTGGAAAGTGATTGAGTATTGACAATTTTTATCAAATAATTACATTTATCAATATGATTTAATTTGAAATTCTATCTAATTTTATTTTATTCTTAAAGTGCATGGAAATACCTTTCTTTTGATGGTCTAATCATAAATATTCGTTACCTTGTTCGGAAGTTACAATACTTTGAAAATGCGGAAAATTTTCAATAATTTAACATAAAAAATATGATTTATTTTTACTTAAAAGTGGAAAATCTCGGAAAAGTCATATGAAAGCGACAAAAGTGATACGAGAAGACCTTTAGTAATTTTTTATGATCTTTTTAAATATGCAATAAAAAGTATTGGTCAACTTGGAAAGTGATTGAGTATTGACAATTTTTATGAAATAATTACATTTATCAATATGATTTAATTTGAAATTCTATCTAATTTTATTTTATTCTTAAAGTGCATAGAAATACCTTTCTTTTGATGGTCTAATCATAAATATTCGTTACCTTGTTCGGAAGTTACAATACTTTGAAAATGCGGAAAATTTTCAATAATTTAACATAAAAATTATGATTTATTTTTACTTAAAAGTGGAAAATCTCGGAAAAGTCATATGAAAGCGACAAAAGTGATACGAGAAGACCTTTAGTAATTTTTTATGATCTTTTTAAATATGCAATAAAAAGTATTGGTCAACTTGGAAAGTGATTGAGTATTGACAATTTTTATGAAATAATTACATTTATCAATATGATTTAATTTGAAATTCTATCTAATTTTATTTTATTCTTAAAGTGCATGGAAATACCTTTCTTTTGATGGTCTAATCATAAATATTCGTTACCTTGTTCGGAAGTTACAATACTTTGAAAATGCGGAAAATTTTCAATAATTTAACATAAAAAATATGATTTATTTTTACTTAAAAGTGGAAAATCTCGGAAAAGTCATATGAAAGCGACAAAAGTGATACTAGAAGACCTTTAGTAATTTTTTATGATCTTTTTAAATATGCAATAAAAAGTATTGGTCAACTTGGAAAGTGATTGAGTATTGACAATTTTTATGAAATAATTACATTTATCAATATGATTTAATTTGAAATTCTATATAATTTTATTTTATTCTTAAAGTGCATGGAAATACATTTCTTTTGATGGTCTAATCATAAATATTCGTTACCTTGTTCGGAAGTTACAATACTTTGAAAATGCGGAAAATTTTCAATAATTTAACATAAAAATTATGATTTATTTTTACTTAAAAGTGGAAAATCTCGGAAAAGTCATATGAAAGCGACAAAAGTGATACGAGAAGACCTTTAGTAATTTTTTATGATCTTTTTAAATATGCAATAAAAAGTATTGGTCAACTTGGAAAGTGATTGAGTATTGACAATTTTTATGAAATAATTACATTTATCAATATGATTTAATTTGAAATTCTATCTAATTTTATTTTATTCTTAAAGTGCATGGAAATACCTTTCTTTTGATGGTCTAATCATAAATATTCGTTACCTTGTTCGGAAGTTACAATACTTTGAAAATGCGGAAAATTTTCAATCATTTAACATAAAAATATGATTTATTTTTACTTAAAAGTGGAAAATCTCGGAAAAGTCATATGAAAGCGACTATTTATTTGATTCTTAAAGTGTATGGAAATACCTTTCTTTTGGTGGTCTAATCATAAATATTCGTTACCTGGTTCGGAAGTTACAATACTTTGAAAATGCGGAAAATTTTCAATAATTTAACATAAAAAATATGATTTATTTTTACTTAAAAGTGGAAAATCTCGGAAAAGTCATATGAAAGCGACAAAAGTGATACGAGAAGACCTTTAGTAATTTTTTATGATCTTTTTAAATATGCAATAAAAAGTATTGGTCAACTTGGAAAGTGATTGAGTATTGACAATTTTTATGAAATAATTACATTTATCAATATGATTTAATTTGAAATTCTATCTAATTTTATTTTGTTCTTAAAGTGCATAGAAATACCTTTCTTTTGATGGTCTAATCATAAATATTCGTTACCTTGTTCGGAAGTTACAATACTTTGAAAATGCGGAAAATTTTCAATAATTTAACATAAAAAATATGATTTATTTTTACTTAAAAGTGGAAAATCTCGGAAAAGTCATATGAAAGCGACAAAAGTGATACTAGAAGACCTTTAGTAATTTTTTATGATCTTTTTAAATATGCAATAAAAAGTATTGGTCAACTTGGAAAGTGATTGAGTATTGACAATTTTTATGAAATAATTACATTTATCAATATGATTTAATTTGAAATTCTATATAATTTTATTTTATTCTTAAAGTGCATGGAAATACCTTTCTTTTGATGGTCTAATCATAAATATTCGTTACCTTGTTCGGAAGTTACAATACTTTGAAAATACGGAAAATTTTCAATAATTTAACATAAAAAATATGATTTATTTTTACTTAAAAGTGGAAAATCTCGGAAAAGTCATATGAAAGCGACAAAAGTGATACTAGAAGACCTTTAGTAATTTTTTATGATCTTTTTAAATATGCAATAAAAAGTATTGGTCAACTTGGAAAGTGATTGAGTATTGACAATTTTTATGAAATAATTACATTTATCAATATGATTTAATTTGAAATTCTATATAATTTTATTTTATTCTTAAAGTGCATGGAAATACCTTTCTTTTGATGGTCTAATCATAAATATTCGTTACCTTTTTCGGAAGTTACAATACTTTGAAAATGCGGAAAATTTTCAATAATTTAACATAAAAAATATGATTTATTTTTACTTAAAAGTGGAAAATCTCGGAAAAGTCATATGAAAGCGACAAAAGTGATACTAGAAGACCTTTAGTAATTTTTTATGATCTTTTTAAATATGCAATAAAAAGTATTGGTCAACTTGGAAAGTGATTGAGTATTGACAATTTTTATGAAATAATTACATTTATCAATATGATTTAATTTGAAATTCTATCTAATTTTATTTTGTTCTTAAAGTGCATAGAAATACCTTTCTTTTGATGGTCTAATCATAAATATTCGTTATCTTGTTCGGAAGTTACAATACTTTGAAAATGCGGAAAATTTTCAATAATTTAACATAAAAATTATGATTTATTTTTACTTAAAAGTGGAAAATCTCGGAAAAGTCATATGAAAGCGACAAAAGTGATACGAGAAGACCTTTAGTAATTTTTTATGATCTTTTTAAATATGCAATAAAAAGTATTGGTCAACTTGGAAAGTGATTGAGTATTGACAATTTTTATCAAATAATTACATTTATCAATATGATTTAATTTGAAATTCTATCTAATTTTATTTTATTCTTAAAGTGCATGGAAATACCTTTCTTTTGATGGTCTAATCATAAATATTCGTTACCTTGTTCGGAAGTTACAATACTTTGAAAATGCGTAAAATTTTCAATAATTTAAAATAAAAAATATGATTTATTTTTACTTAAAAGTGGAAAATCTCGGAAAACTCATATGAAAGCGACAAAAGTGATACGAGAAGACCTTTAGTAATTTTTTATGATCTTTTTAAATATGCAATAAAAAGTATTGGTCAACTTGGAAAGTGATTGAGTATTGACAATTTTTATGAAATAATTACATTTATCAATATGATTTAATTTGAAATTCTATATAATTTTATTTTATTCTTAAAGTGCATAGAAATACCTTTCTTTTGATGGTCTAATCATAAATATTCGTTACCTTGTTCGGAAGTTACAATACTTTGAAAATGCGGAAAATTTTCAATAATTTAACATAAAAATTATGATTTATTTTTACTTAAAAGTGGAAAATCTCGGAAAAGTCATATGAAAGCGACAAAAGTGATACGAGAAGACCTTTAGTAATTTTTTATGATCTTTTTAAATATGCAATAAAAAGTATTGGTCAACTTGGAAAGTGATTGAGTATTGACAATTTTTATCAAATAATTACATTTATCAATATGATTTAATTTGAAATTCTATCTAATTTTATTTTATTCTTAAAGTGCATGGAAATACCTTTCTTTTGATGGTCTAATCATAAATATTCGTTACCTTGTTCGGAAGTTACAATACTTTGAAAATGCGGAAAATTTTCAATCATTTAACATAAAAAATATGATTTATTTTTACTTAAAAGTGGAAAATCTCGGAAAAGTCATATGAAAGCGACAAAAGTGATACGAGAAGACCTTTAGTAATTTTTTATGATCTTTTTAAATATGCAATAAAAAGTATTGGTCAACTTGGAAAGTGATTGAGTATTGACAATTTTTATGAAATAATTACATTTATCAATATGATTTAATTTGAAATTCTATCTAATTTTATTTTATTCTTAAAGTGCATAGAAATACCTTTCTTTTGATGGTCTAATCATAAATATTCGTTACCTTGTTCGGAAGTTACAATACTTTGAAAATGCGGAAAATTTTCAATAATTTAACATAAAAATTATGATTTATTTTTACTTAAAAGTGGAAAATCTCGGAAAAGTCATATGAAAGCGACAAAAGTGATACTAGAAGACCTTTAGTAATTTTTTATGATCTTTTTAAATATGCAATAAAAAGTATTGGTCAACTTGGAAAGTGATTGAGTATTGACAATTTTTATGAAATAATTACATTTATCAATATGATTTAATTTGAAATTCTATCTAATTTTATTTTATGCTTAAAGTGCATGGAAATACCTTTCTTTTGATGGTCTAATCATAAATATTCGTTACCTTGTTCGGAAGTTACAATACTTTGAAAATGCGGAAAATTTTCAATCATTTAACATAAAAAATATGATTTATTTTTACTTAAAAGTGGAAAATCTCGGAAAAGTCATATGAAAGCGACAAAAGTGATACGAGAAGACCTTTAGTAATTTTTTATGATCTTTTTAAATATGCAATAAAAAGTATTGGTCAACTTGGAAAGTGATTGAGTATTGACAATTTTTATGAAATAATTACATTTATCAATATGATTTAATTTGAAATTCTATCTAATTTTATTTTATTCTTAAAGTGCATAGAAATACCTTTCTTTTGATGGTCTAATCATAAATATTCGTTACCTTGTTCGGAAGTTACAATACTTTGAAAATGCGGAAAATTTTCAATAATTTAACATAAAAATTATGATTTATTTTTACTTAAAAGTGGAAAATCTCGGAAAAGTCATATGAAAGCGACAAAAGTGATACGAGAAGACCTTTAGTAATTTTTTATGATCTTTTTAAATATGCAATAAAAAGTATTGGTCAACTTGGAAAGTGATTGAGTATTGACAATTTTTATGAAATAATTACATTTATCAATATGATTTAATTTGAAATTCTATATAATTTTATTTTATTCTTAAAGTGCATAGAAATACCTTTCTTTTGATGGTCTAATCATAAATATTCGTTACCTTGTTCGGAAGTTACAATACTTTGAAAATGCGGAAAATTTTCAATAATTTAACATAAAAATTATGATTTATTTTTACTTAAAAGTGGAAAATCTCGGAAAAGTCATATGAAAGCGACAAAAGTGATACGAGAAGACCTTTAGTAATTTTTTATGATCTTTTTAAATATGCAATAAAAAGTATTGGTCAACTTGGAAAGTGATTGAGTATTGACAATTTTTATGAAATAATTACATTTATCAATATGATTTAATTTGAAATTCTATCTAATTTTATTTTATTCTTAAAGTGCATAGAAATACCTTTCTTTTGATGGTCTAATCATAAATATTCGTTACCTTGTTCGGAAGTTACAATACTTTGAAAATGCGGAAAATTTTCAATAATTTAACATAAAAATTATGATTTATTTTTACTTAAAAGTGGAAAATCTCGGAAAAGTCATATGAAAGCGACAAAAGTGATACGAGAAGACCTTTAGTAATTTTTTATGATCTTTTTAAATATGCAATAAAAAGTATTGGTCAACTTGGAAAGTGATTGAGTATTGACAATTTTTATGAAATAATTACATTTATCAATATGATTTAATTTGAAATTCTATCTAATTTTATTTTGTTCTTAAAGTGCATAGAAATACCTTTCTTTTGATGGTCTAATCATAAATATTCGTTACCTTGTGCGGAAGTTACAATACTTTGAAAATGCGGAAAATTTTCAATAATTTAACATAAAAATTATGATTTATTTTTACTTAAAAGTGGAAAATCTCGGAAAAGTCATATGAAAGCGACAAAAGTGATACGAGAAGACCTTTAGTAATTTTTTATGATCTTTTTAAATATGCAATAAAAAGTATTGGTCAACTTGGAAAGTGATTGAGTATTGACAATTTTTATGAAATAATTACATTTATCAATAAGATTTAATTTGAAATTCTATATAATTTTATTTTATTCTTAAAGTGCATGGAAATACCTTTCTTTTGATGGTCTAATCATAAATATTCGTTACCTTGTTCGGAAGTTACAATACTTTGAAAATGCGGAAAATTTTCAATAATTTAACATAAAAATTATGATTTATTTTTACTTAAAAGTGGAAAATCTCGGAAAAGTCATATGAAAGCGACAAAAGTGATACGAGAAGACCTTTAGTAATTTTTTATGATCTTTTTAAATATGCAATAAAAAGTATTGGTCAACTTGGAAAGTGATTGAGTATTGACAATTTTTATGAAATAATTACATTTATCAATATGATTTAATTTGAAATTCTATCTAATTTTATTTTATTCTTAAAGTGCATAGAAATACCTTTCTTTTGATGGTCTAATCATAAATATTCGTTACCTTGTTCGGAAGTTACAATACTTTGAAAATGCGGAAAATTTTCAATAATTTAACATAAAAATTATGATTTATTTTTACTTAAAAGTGGAAAATCTCGGAAAAGTCATATGAAAGCGACAAAAGTGATACGAGAAGACCTTTAGTAATTTTTTATGATCTTTTTAAATATGCAATAAAAAGTATTGGTCAACTTGGAAAGTGATTGAGTATTGACAATTTTTATGAAATAATTACATTTATCAATATGATTTAATTTGAAATTCTATCTAATTTTATTTTATTCTTAAAGTGCATGGAAATACCTTTCTTTTGATGGTCTAATCATAAATATTCGTTACCTTGTTCGGAAGTTACAATACTTTGAAAATGCGGAAAATTTTCAATAATTTAACATAAAAATTATGATTTATTTTTACTTAAAAGTGGAAAATCTCGGAAAAGTCATATGAAAGCGACAAAAGTGATACGAGAAGACCTTTAGTAATTTTTTATGATCTTTTTAAATATGCAATAAAAAGTATTGGTCAACTTGGAAAGTGATTGAGTATTGACAATTTTTATGAAATAATTACATTTATCAATATGATTTAATTTGAAATTCTATCTAATTTTATTTTATTCTTAAAGTGCATAGAAATACCTTTCTTTTGGTGGTCTAATCATAAATATTTGTTACCTTGTTCGGAAGTTACAATACTTTGAAAATGCGGAAAATTTTCAATAATTTAACATAAAAAATATGATTTATTTTTACTTAAAAGTGGGAAATCTCGGAAAAGTCATATGAAAGCGGCAAAAGTGATACAAGAAGACCTTTAGTAATTTTTTATAATCTTTTTAAATATGCAATAAAAAGTATTGGTCAACTTGGAAAGTGATTGAGTATTGACAATTTTTATGAAATAATTACATTTATCAATATGATTTAATTTGAAATTCTATCTAATTTTATTTTATTCTTAAAGTGCATGGAAGTACCTTTCTTTTGATGGTCTAATCATAAAGTTTGGTTACCTTGTTCGGAAGTTACAATACTTTGAAATTGCGGAAAATTTTCAATCATTTAACATAAAAAAATATGATTTATTTTTACTTAAAAGTGGAAAATCTCGGAAAAGTCATATGAAAGCGACAAAAGTGATACTAGAAGACCTTTAGTAATTTTTTATGATCTTTTTAAATATGCAATAAAAAGTATTGGTCAACTTGGAAAGTGATTGAGTATTGACAATTTTTATGAAATAATTACATTTATCAATATGATTTAATTTGAAATTCTATCTAATTTTATTTTATTCTTAAAGTGCATAGAAATACCTTTCTTTTGGTGGTCTAATCATAAATATTTGTTACCTTGTTCGGAAGTTACAATACTTTGAAAATGCGGAAAATTTTCAATAATTTAACATAAAAAATATGATTTATTTTTACTTAAAAGTGGGAAATCTCGGAAAAGTCATATGAAAGCGGCAAAAGTGATACAAGAAGACCTTTAGTAATTTTTTATAATCTTTTTAAATATGCAATAAAAAGTATTGGTCAACTTGGAAAGTGATTGAGTATTGACAATTTTTATGAAATAATTACATTTATCAATATGATTTAATTTGAAATTCTATCTAATTTTATTTTATTCTTAAAGTGCATGGAAGTACCTTTCTTTTGATGGTCTAATCATAAAGTTTGGTTACCTTGTTCGGAAGTTACAATACTTTGAAAATGCGGAAAATTTTCAATCATTTAACATAAAAAAATATGATTTATTTTTACTTAAAAGTGGAAAATCTCGGAAAAGTCATATGAAAGCGACAAAAGTGATACTAGAAGACCTTTAGTAATTTTTTATGATCTTTTTAAATATGCAATAAAAAGTATTGGTCAACTTGGAAAGTGATTGAGTATTGACAATTTTTATGAAATAATTACATTTATCAATATGATTTAATTTGAAATTCTATCTCATTTTATTTTATTCTTAAAGTGCATGGAAATACCTTTCTTTTGATGGTATAATCATAAATATTCGTTACCTTGTTCGGAAGTTACAATACTTTGAAAATGCGGAAAATTTTCAATAATTTAACATAAAAATTATGATTTATTTTTACTTAAAAGTGGAAAATCTCGGAAAAGTCATATGAAAGCGACAAAAGTGATACTAGAAGACCTTTAGTAATTTTTTATGATATTTTAAGGATGCAATAAAAAGTATTGGTCAACTTGGAAAGTGATTGAGTATTGACAATTTTTATGAAATAATTACATTTATCAATATGATTTAATTTGAAATTCTATATAATTTTATTTTATTCTTAAAGTGCATGGAAATACCTTTCTTTTGGTGGTCTAATCATAAAGATTGGTTACCTTGTTCGGAAGTTACAATACTTTGAAAATGCGGAAAATTTTCAATAATTTAACATAAAAAAATATGATTTATTTTTACTTAAAAGTGGAAAATCTCGGAAAAGTCATATGAAAGCGACAAAAGTGATACTAGAAGACCTTTAGTAATTTTTTATGATCTTTTTAAATATGCAATAAAAAGTATTGGTCAACTTGGAAAGTGATTGAGTATTGACAATTTTTATGAAATAATTACATTTATCAATATGATTTAATTTGAAATTCTATCTAATTTTATTTTATTCTTAAAGTGCATAGAAATACCTTTCTTTTGGTGGTCTAATCATAAATATTTGTTACCTTGTTCGGAAGTTACAATACTTTGAAAATGCGGAAAATTTTCAATAATTTAACATAAAAAATATGATTTATTTTTACTTAAAAGTGGGAAATCTCGGAAAAGTCATATGAAAGCGGCAAAAGTGATACAAGAAGACCTTTAGTAATTTTTTATAATCTTTTTAAATATGCAATAAAAAGTATTGGTCAACTTGGAAAGTGATTGAGTATTGACAATTTTTATGAAATAATTACATTTATCAATATGATTTAATTTGAAATTCTATCTAATTTTATTTTATTCTTAAAGTGCATAGAAATACCTTTCTTTTGGTGGTCTAATCATAAATATTCGTTACCTTGTTCGGAAGTTACAATACTTTGAAAATGCGGAAAATTTTCAATAATTTAACATAAAAAATATGATTTATTTTTACTTAAAAGTGGAAAATCTCGGAAAAGTCATATGAAAGCGACAAAAGTGATACGAGAAGACCTTTAGTAATTTTTTATGATCTTTTTAAATATGCAATAAAAAGTATTGGTCAACTTGGAAAGTGATTGAGTATTGACAATTTTTATGAAATAATTACATTTATCAATATGATTTAATTTGAAATTCTATCTAATTTTATTTTATTCTTAAAGTGCATGGAAATACCTTTCTTTTGATGGTCTAATCATAAAGTTTGGTTACCTTGTTCGGAAGTTACAATACTTTGAAAATGCGGAAAATTTTCAATAATTTAACATAAAAATTATGATTTATTTTTACTTAAAAGTGGAAAATCTCGGAAAAGTCATATGAAAGCGACAAAAGTGATACTAGAAGACCTTTAGTAATTTTTTATGATCTTTTTAAATATGCAATAAAAAGTATTGGTCAACTTGGAAAGTGATTGAGTATTGACAATTTTTATGAAATAATTACATTTATCAATATGATTTAATTTGAAATTCTATCTAATTTTATTTTATTCTTAAAGTGCATGGAAATACCTTTCTTTTGATGGTCTAATCATAAAGTTTGGTTACCTTGTTCGGAAGTTACAATACTTTGAAAATGCGGAAAATTTTCAATCATTTAACATAAAAAAATATGATTTATTTTTACTTAAAAGTGGAAAATCTCGGAAAAGTCATATGAAAGCGGCAAAAGTGATGCAAGAAGACCTTTAGTAATTTTTTATAATCTTTTTAAATATGCAATAAAAAGTATTGGTCAACTTGGAAAGTGATTGAGTATTGACAATTTTTATGAAATAATTACATTTATCAATATGAATTAATTTGAAATTCTATCTAATTTTATTTTATTCTTAAAGTGCATAGAAGTACCTTTCTTTTGATGGTCTAATCATAAATATTCGTTACCTTGTTCGGAAGTTACAATACTTTGAAAATGCGGAAAATTTTCAATAATTTAACATAAAAATTATGATTTATTTTTACTTAAAAGTGGAAAATCTCGGAAAAGTCATATGAAAGCGACAAAAGTGATACGAGAAGACCTTTAGTAATTTTTTATGATCTTTTTAAATATGCAATAAAAAGTATTGGTCAACTTGGAAAGTGATTGAGTATTGACAATTTTTATTCTTAAAGTGCATAGAAATACCTTTCTTTTGATGGTCTAATCATAAATATTCGTTACCTTGTTCGGAAGTTACAATACTTTGAAAATGCGGAAAATTTTCAATAATTTCACATAAAAATTATGATTTATTTTTACTTAAAAGTGGAAATTCTCGGAAAAGTCATATGAAAGCGACAAAAGTGATACGAGAAGACCTTTAGTAATTTTTTATGATCTTTTTAAATATGCAATAAAAAGTATTGGTCAACTTGGAAAGTGATTGAGTATTGACAATTTTTATGAAATAATTACATTTATCAATATGATTTAATTTGAAATTCTATCTAATTTTATTTTATTCTTAAAGTGCATAGAAATACCTTTCTTTTGATGGTCTAATCATAAATATTCGTTACCTTGTTCGGAAGTTACAATACTTTGAAAATGCGGAAAATTTTCAATAATTTAACATAAAAATTATGATTTATTTTTACTTAAAAGTGGAAAATCTCGGAAAAGTCATATGAAAGCGACAAAAGTGATACTAGAAGACCTTTAGTAATTTTTTATGATCTTTTTAAATATGCAATAAAAAGTATTGGTCAACTTGGAAAGTGATTGAGTATTGACAATTTTTATGAAATAATTACATTTATCAATATGATTTAATTTGAAATTCTATCTAATTTTATTTGATTCCTAAAGTGCATAGAAATACCTTTCTTTTGATGGTCTAATCATAAATATTCGTTACCTTGTTCGGAAGTTACAATACTTTGAAAATGCGGAAAATTTTCAATAATTTAACATAAAAATTATGATTTATTTTTACTTAAAAGTGGAAAATCTCGGAAAAGTCATATGAAAGCGACAAAAGTGATACGAGAAGACCTTTTAGTAATTTTTTATGATCTTTTTAAATATGCAATAAAAAGTATTGGTCAACTTGGAAAGTGATTGAGTATTGACAATTTTTATTCTTAAAGTGCATAGAAATACCTTTCTTTTGATGGTCTAATCATAAATATTCGTTACCTTGTTCGGAAGTTACAATACTTTGAAAATGCGGAAAATTTTCAATAATTTCACATAAAAATTATGATTTATTTTTACTTAAAAGTGGAAATTCTCGGAAAAGTCATATGAAAGCGACAAAAGTGATACGAGAAGACCTTTAGTAATTTTTTATGATCTTTTTAAATATGCAATAAAAAGTATTGGTCAACTTGGAAAGTGATTGAGTATTGACAATTTTTATGAAATAATTACATTTATCAATATGATTTAATTTGAAATTCTATCTAATTTTATTTTATTCTTAAAGTGCATAGAAATACCTTTCTTTTGATGGTCTAATCATAAATATTCGTTACCTTGTTCGGAAGTTACAATACTTTGAAAATGCGGAAAATTTTCAATAATTTAACATAAAAATTATGATTTATTTTTACTTAAAAGTGGAAAATCTCGGAAAAGTCATATGAAAGCGACAAAAGTGATACTAGAAGACCTTTAGTAATTTTTTATGATCTTTTTAAATATGCAATAAAAAGTATTGGTCAACTTGGAAAGTGATTGAGTATTGACAATTTTTATGAAATAATTACATTTATCAATATGATTTAATTTGAAATTCTATCTAATTTTATTTGATTCCTAAAGTGCATAGAAATACCTTTCTTTTGATGGTCTAATCATAAATATTCGTTACCTTGTTCGGAAGTTACAATACTTTGAAAATGCGGAAAATTTTCAATAATTTAACATAAAAATTATGATTTATTTTTACTTAAAAGTGGAAAATCTCGGAAAAGTCATATGAAAGCGACAAAAGTGATACGAGAAGACCTTTTAGTAATTTTTTATGATCTTTTTAAATATGCAATAAAAAGTATTGGTCAACTTGGAAAGTGATTGAGTATTGACAATTTTTATGAAATAATTACATTTATCAATATGATTTAATTTGAAATTCTATATAATTTTATTTGATTCTTAAAGTGCATGGAAATACCTTTCTTTTTATGGTCTAATCATAAATAATCGTTACCTTGTTCGGAAGTTACAATACTTTGAAAATGCGGAAAATTTTCAATAATTTAACATAAAAAATATGATTTATTTTTACTTAAAAGTGGAAAATCTCGGAAAAGTCATATGAAAGCGACAAAAGTGATACGAGAAGACCTTTTAGTAATTTTTTATGATCTTTTTAAATATGCAATAAAAAGTATTGGTCAACTTGGAAAGTGATTGAGTATTGACAATTTTTATGAAATAATTACATTTATCAATATGATTTAATTTGAAATTCTATCTAATTTTATTTTATTCTTAAAGTGCATAGAAATACCTTTCTTTTGATGGTCTAATCATAAATATTCGTTATCTTGTTCGGAAGTTACAATACTTTGAAAATGCGGAAAATTTTCAATAATTTAATATAAAAATTATGATTTATTTTTACTTAAAAGTGGAAAATCTCGGAAAAGTCATATGAAAGCGACAAAAGTGATACGAGAAGACCTTTAGTAATTTTTTATGATCTTTTTAAATATGCAATAAAAAGTATTGGTCAACTTGGAAAGTGATTGAGTATTGACAATTTTTATGAAATAATTACATTTATAATTATGATTTAATTTGAAATTCTATCTAATTTTATTTTATTCTTAAAGTGCATAGAAATACCTTTCTTTTGATGGTCTAATCATAAATATTCGTTACCTTGTTCGGAAGTTACAATACTTTGAAAATTTAACATAAAAATTATGATTTATTTTTACTTAAAAGTGGAAAATCTCGGAAAAGTCATATGAAAGCGGCCAAAGTGATACGAGAAGACCTTTAGTAATTTTTTATGATCTTTTTAAATATGCAATAAAAAGTATTGGTCAACTTGGAAAGTGATTGAGTATTGACAATTTTTATGAAATAATTACATTTATCAATATGATTTAATTTGAAATTCTATATAATTTTATTTGATTCTTAAAGTGCATGGAAATACCTTTCTTTTGATGGTCTAATCATAAATATTCGTTACCTTGTTCGGAAGTTACAATACTTTGAAAATGCGGAAAATTTTCAATAATTTAACATAAAAAATATGATTTATTTTTACTTAAAAGTGGAAAATCTCGGAAAAGTCATATGAAAGCGACAAAAGTGATACTAGAAGACCTTTGGTAATTTTTTATGATCTTTTTAAATATGCAATAAAAAGTATTGGTCAACTTGGAAAGTGATTGAGTATTGACAATTTTTATGAAATAATTACATTTATCAATATGATTTAATTTGAAATTCTATATAATTTTATTTTATTCTTAAAGTGCATGGAAATACCTTTCTTTTGATGGTCTAATCATAAATATTCGTTACCTTGTTCGGAAGTTACAATACTTTGAAAATGCGGAAAATTTTCAATAATTTAACATAAAAAATATGATTTATTTTTACTTAAAAGTGGAAAATCTCGGAAAAGTCATATGAAAGCGACAAAAGTGATACTAGAAGACCTTTAGTAATTTTTTATGATCTTTTTAAATATGCAATAAAAAGTATTGGTCAACTTGGATAGTGATTGAGTATTGACAATTTTTAGGAAAAATTACATTTATCAATATGATTTAATTTGAAATTCTATATAATTTTATTTGATTCTTAAAGTGCATGGAAATACCTTTCTTTTGATGGTCTAATCATAAATATTCGTTACCTTGTTCGGAAGTTACAATACTTTGAAAATGCGGAAAATTTTCAATAATTTAACATAAAAAATATGATTTATTTTTACTTAAAAGTGGAAAATCTCGGAAAAGTCATATGAAAGCGACAAAAGTGATACTAGAAGACCTTTAGTAATTTTTTATGATCTTTTTAAATATGCAATAAAAAGTATTGGTCAACTTGGAAAGTGATTGAGTATTGACAATTTTTATGAAATAATTACATTTATCAATATGATTTAATTTGAAATTCTATATAATTTTATTTTATTCTTAAAGTGCATGGAAATACCTTTCTTTTGATGGTCTAATCATAAATATTCGTTACCTTGTTCGGAAGTTACAATACTTTGAAAATGCGGAAAATTTTCAATAATTTAACATAAAAAATATGATTTATTTTTACTTAAAAGTGGAAAATCTCGGAAAAGTCATATGAAAGCGACAAAAGTGATACTAGAAGACCTTTAGTAATTTTTTATGATCTTTTTAAATATGCAATAAAAAGTATTGGTCAACTTGGAAAGTGATTGAGTATTGACAATTTTTATGAAATAATTACATTTATCAATATGATTTAATTTGAAATTCTATATAATTTTATTTTATTCTTAAAGTGCATGGAAATACCTTTCTTTTGGTGGTCTAATCATAAATATTCGTTACCTTGTTCGGAAGTTACAATACTTTGAAAATGCGGAAAATTTTCAATAATTTAACATAAAAATTATGATTTATTTTTACTTAAAAGTGGAAAATCTCGGAAAAGTCATATGAAAGCGACAAAAGTGATACTAGAAGACCTTTAGTAATTTTTTATGATCTTTTTAAATATGCAATAAAAAGTATTGGTCAACTTGGAAAGTTATTGAGTATTGACAATTTTTATGAAATAATTACATTTATCAATATGATTTAATTTGAAATTCTATATAATTTTATTTGATTCTTAAAGTGCATGGAAATACCTTTCTTTTGGTGGTCTAATCATAAATATTCGTTACCTTGTTCGGAAGTTACAATACTTTGAAAATGCGGAAAATTTTCAATAATTTAACATAAAAATTATGATTTATTTTTACTTAAAGTGGAAAATCTCGGAAAAGTCATATGAAAGCGACAAAAGTGATACTAGAAGACCTTTAGTAATTTTTTATGATCTTTTTAAATATGCAATAAAAAGTATTGGTCAACTTGGAAAGTTATTGAGTATTGACAATTTTTATGAAATAATTACATTTATCAATATGATTTAATTTGAAATTCTATATAATTTTATTTGATTCTTAAAGTGCATGGAAATACCTTTCTTTTGATGGTCTAATCATAAATATTCGTTACCTTGTTCGGAAGTTACAATACTTTGAAAATGCGGAAAATTTTCAATAATTTAACATAAAAAATAAGATTTATTTTTACTTAAAAGTGGAACATCTCGGAAAAGTCATATGAAAGCGACAAAAGTGATACGAGAAGACCTTTAGTAATTTTTTATGATCTTTTTAAATATGCAATAAAAAGTATTGGTCAACTTGGAAAGTGATTGAATATTGACAATTTTTATGAAATAATTACATTTATTAATATGATTTAATTTGAAATTCTATATAATTTTATTTTATTCTTAAAGTGCATGGAAATACCTTTCTTTTGATGGTCTAATCATAAATATTCGTTACCTTGTTCGGAAGTTACAATACTTTGAAAATGCGGAAAATTTTCAATAATTTAACATAAAAATTATGATTTAATTTTACTTAAAAGTGGAAAATCTCGGAAAAGTCATATGAAAGCGACAAAAGTGATACTAGAAGACCTTTAGTAATTTTTTATGATCCTTTAAAATATGCAATAAAAAGTATTGGTCAACTTGGAAAGTGATTGAGTATTGACAATTTTTATGAAATAATTACATTTATCAATATGATTTAATTTGAAATTCTATATAATTTTATTTGATTCTTAAAGTGCATAGAAATACCTTTCTTTTGGTGGTCTAATCATAAATATTTGTTACCTTGTTCGGAAGTTACAATACTTTGAAAATGCGGAAATTTTTCAATAATTTAACATAAAAAATATGATTTATTTTTACTTAAAAGTGGGAAATCTCGGAAAAGTCATATGAAAGCGGCAAAAGTGATACAAGAAGACCTTTAGTAATTTTTTATAATCTTTTTAAATATGCAATAAAAAGTATTGGTCAACTTGGAAAGTGATTGAGTATTGACAATTTTTATGAAATAATTACATTTATTAATATGATTTAATTTGAAATTCTATATAATTTTATTTTATTCTTAAAGTGCATGGAAATACCTTTCTTTTGATGGTCTAATCATAAAGTTTGGTTACCTTGTTCGGAAGTTACAATACTTTGAAAATGCGGAAAATTTTCAATCATTTAACATAAAAAAATATGATTTATTTTTACTTAAAAGTGGAAAATCTCGGAAAAGTCATATGAAAGCGACAAAAGTGATACTAGAAGACCTTTAGTAATTTTTTATGATCTTTTTAAATATGCAATAAAAAGTATTGGTCAACTTGGAAAGTGATTGAGTATTGACAATTTTTATGAAATAATTACATTTATCAATATGATTTAATTTGAAATTCTATCTAATTTTATTTTATTCTTAAAGTGCATAGAAATACCTTTCTTTTGGTGGTCTAATCATAAATATTTGTTACCTTGTTCGGAAGTTAGAATACTTTGAAAATGCGGAAAATTTTCAATAATTTAACATAAAAAATATGATTTATTTTTACTTAAAAGTGGGAAATCTCGGAAAAGTCATATGAAAGCGGCAAAAGTGATACAAGAAGACCTTTAGTAATTTTTTATAATCTTTTTAAATATGCAATAAAAAGTATTGGTCAACTTGGAAAGTGATTGAGTATTGACAATTTTTATGAAATAATTACATTTATCAATATGATTTAATTTGAAATTCTATATAATTTTATTTGATTCTTAAAGTGCATAGAAATACCTTTCTTTTGGTGGTCTAATCATAAATATTTGTTACCTTGTTCGGAAGTTACAATACTTTGAAAATGCGGAAAATTTTCAATAATTTAACATAAAAAATATGATTTATTTTTACTTAAAAGTGGGAAATCTCGGAAAAGTCATATGAAAGCGACAAAAGTGATACTAGAAGACCTTTGGTAATTTTTTATGATCTTTTTAAATATGCAATAAAAAGTATTGGTCAACTTGGAAAGTGATTGAGTATTGACAATTTTTATGAAATAATTACATTTATCAATATGATTTAATTTGAAATTCTATATAATTTTATTTTATTCTTAAAGTGCATGGAAATACCTTTCTTTTGATGGTCTAATCATAAATATTCGTTACCTTGTTCGGAAGTTACAATACTTTGAAAATGCGGAAAATTTTCAATAATTTAACATAAAAAATATGATTTATTTTTACTTAAAAGTGGAAAATCTCGGAAAAGTCATATGAAAGCGACAAAAGTGATACTAGAAGACCTTTAGTAATTTTTTATGATCTTTTTAAATATGCAATAAAAAGTATTGGTCAACTTGGATAGTGATTGAGTATTGACAATTTTTATGAAATAATTACATTTATCAATATGATTTAATTTGAAATTCTATATAATTTTATTTGATTCTTAAAGTGCATGGAAATACCTTTCTTTTGATGGTCTAATCATAAATATTCGTTACCTTGTTCGGAAGTTACAATACTTTGAAAATGCGGAAAATTTTCAATAATTTAACATAAAAAATATGATTTATTTTTACTTAAAAGTGAAAAATCTCGGAAAAGTCATATGAAAGCGACAAAAGTGATACTAGAAGACCTTTAGTAATTTTTTATGATCTTTTTAAATATGCAATAAAAAGTATTGGTCAACTTGGAAAGTGATTGAGTATTGACAATTTTTATGAAATAATTACATTTATCAATATGATTTAATTTGAAATTCTATATAATTTTATTTTATTCTTAAAGTGCATGGAAATACCTTTCTTTTGATGGTCTAATCATAAATATTCGTTACCTTGTTCGGAAGTTACAATACTTTGAAAATGCGGAAAATTTTCAATAATTTAACATAAAAAATATGATTTATTTTTACTTAAAAGTGGAAAATCTCGGAAAAGTCATATGAAAGCGACAAAAGTGATACTAGGAGACCTTTAGTAATTTTTTATGATCTTTTTAAATATGCAATAAAAAGTATTGGTCAACTTGGAAAGTGATTGAGTATTGACAATTTTTATGAAATAATTACATTTATCAATATGATTTAATTTGAAATTCTATATAATTTTATTTTATTCTTAAAGTGCATGGAAATACCTTTCTTTTGGTGGTCTAATCATAAATATTCGTTACCTTGTTCGGAAGTTACAATACTTTGAAAATGCGGAAAATTTTCAATAATTTAACATAAAAATTATGATTTATTTTTACTTAAAAGTGGAAAATCTCGGAAAAGTCATATGAAAGCGACAAAAGTGATACTAGAAGACCTTTAGTAATTTTTTATGATCTTTTTAAATATGCAATAAAAAGTATTGGTCAACTTGGAAAGTTATTGAGTATTGACAATTTTTATGAAATAATTACATTTATCAATATGATTTAATTTGAAATTCTATATAATTTTATTTGATTCTTAAAGTGCATGGAAATACCTTTCTTTTGGTGGTCTAATCATAAATATTCGTTACCTTGTTCGGAAGTTACAATACTTTGAAAATGCGGAAAATTTTCAATAATTTAACATAAAAATTATGATTTATTTTTACTTAAAAGTGGAAAATCTCGGAAAAGTCATATGAAAGCGACAAAAGTGATACTAGAAGACCTTTAGTAATTTTTTATGATCTTTTTAAATATGCAATAAAAAGTATTGGTCAACTTGGAAAGTTATTGAGTATTGACAATTTTTATGAAATAATTACATTTATCAATATGATTTAATTTGAAATTCTATATAATTTTATTTGATTCTTAAAGTGCATGGAAATACCTTTCTTTTGATGGTCTAATCATAAATATTCGTTACCTTGTTCGGAAGTTACAATACTTTGAAAATGCGGAAAATTTTCAATAATTTAACATAAAAAATAAGATTTATTTTTACTTAAAAGTGGAACATCTCGGAAAAGTCATATGAAAGCGACAAAAGTGATACGAGAAGACCTTTAGTAATTTTTTATGATCTTTTTAAATATGCAATAAAAAGTATTGGTCAACTTGGAAAGTGATTGAATATTGACAATTTTTATGAAATAATTACATTTATTAATATGATTTAATTTGAAATTCTATATAATTTTATTTTATTCTTAAAGTGCATGGAAATACCTTTCTTTTGATGGTCTAATCATAAATATTCGTTACCTTGTTCGGAAGTTACAATACTTTGAAAATGCGGAAAATTTTCAATAATTTAACATAAAAATTATGATTTAATTTTACTTAAAAGTGGAAAATCTCGGAAAAGTCATATGAAAGCGACAAAAGTGATACTAGAAGACCTTTAGTAATTTTTTATGATCCTTTAAAATATGCAATAAAAAGTATTGGTCAACTTGGAAAGTGATTGAGTATTGACAATTTTTATGAAATAATTACATTTATCAATATGATTTAATTTGAAATTCTATATAATTTTATTTGATTCTTAAAGTGCATAGAAATACCTTTCTTTTGGTGGTCTAATCATAAATATTTGTTACCTTGTTCGGAAGTTACAATACTTTGAAAATGCGGAAAATTTTCAATAATTTAACATAAAAAATATGATTTATTTTTACTTAAAAGTGGGAAATCTCGGAAAAGTCATATGAAAGCGGCAAAAGTGATACAAGAAGACCTTTAGTAATTTTTTATAATCTTTTTAAATATGCAATAAAAAGTATTGGTCAACTTGGAAAGTGATTGAGTATTGACAATTTTTATGAAATAATTACATTTATTAATATGATTTAATTTGAAATTCTATATAATTTTATTTTATTCTTAAAGTGCATAGAAATACCTTTCTTTTGGTGGTCTAATCATAAAGTTTGGTTACCTTGTTCGGAAGTTACAATACTTTGAAAATGCGGAAAATTTTCAATCATTTAACATAAAAAAATATGATTTATTTTTACTTAAAAGTGGAAAATCTCGGAAAAGTCATATGAAAGCGACAAAAGTGATACTAGAAGACCTTTAGTAATTTTTTATGATCTTTTTAAATATGCAATAAAAAGTATTGGTCAACTTGGAAAGTGATTGAGTATTGACAATTTTTATGAAATAATTACATTTATCAATATGATTTAATTTGAAATTCTATATAATTTTATTTGATTCTTAAAGTGCATAGAAATACCTTTCTTTTGGTGGTCTAATCATAAATATTTGTTACCTTGTTCGGAAGTTACAATACTTTGAAAATGCGGAAAATTTTCAATAATTTAACATAAAAAATATGATTTATTTTTACTTAAAAGTGGGAAATCTCGGAAAAGTCATATGAAAGCGGCAAAAGTGATACAAGAAGACCTTTAGTAATTTTTTATAATCTTTTTAAATATGCAATAAAAAGTATTGGTCAACTTGGAAAGTGATTGAGTATTGACAATTTTTATGAAATAATTACATTTATTAATATGATTTAATTTGAAATTCTATATAATTTTATTTTATTCTTAAAGTGCATAGAAATACCTTTCTTTTGATGGTCTAATCATAAAGTTTGGTTACCTTGTTCGGAAGTTACAATACTTTGAAAATGCGGAAAATTTTCAATCATTTAACATAAAAAAATATGATTTATTTTTACTTAAAAGTGGAAAATCTCGGAAAAGTCATATGAAAGCGACAAAAGTGATACTAGAAGACCTTTAGTAATTTTTTATGATCTTTTTAAATATGCAATAAAAAGTATTGGTCAACTTGGAAAGTGATTGAGTATTGACAATTTTTATGAAATAATTACATTTATCAATATGATTTAATTTGAAATTCTATCTAATTTTATTTTATTCTTAAAGTGCATAGAAATACCTTTCTTTTGGTGGTCTAATCATAAATATTTGTTACCTTGTTCGGAAGTTACAATACTTTGAAAATGCGGAAAATTTTCAATAATTTAACATAAAAAATATGATTTATTTTTACTTAAAAGTGGGAAATCTCGGAAAAGTCATATGAAAGCGGCAAAAGTGATACAAGAAGACCTTTAGTAATTTTTTATAATCTTTTTAAATATGCAATAAAAAGTATTGGTCAACTTGGAAAGTGATTGAGTATTGACAATTTTTATGAAATAATTACATTTATCAATATGATTTAATTTGAAATTCTATCTAATTTTATTTTATTCTTAAAGTGCATGGAAGTACCTTTCTTTTGATGGTCTAATCATAAAGTTTGGTTACCTTGTTCGGAAGTTACAATACTTTGAAATTGCGGAAAATTTTCAATCATTTAACATAAAAAAATATGATTTATTTTTACTTAAAAGTGGAAAATCTCGGAAAAGTCATATGAAAGCGACAAAAGTGATACTAGAAGACCTTTAGTAATTTTTTATGATCTTTTTAAATATGCAATAAAAAGTATTGGTCAACTTGGAAAGTGATTGAGTATTGACAATTTTTATGAAATAATTACATTTATCAATATGATTTAATTTGAAATTCTATCTAATTTTATTTTATTCTTAAAGTGCATAGAAATACCTTTCTTTTGGTGGTCTAATCATAAATATTTGTTACCTTGTTCGGAAGTTACAATACTTTGAAAATGCGGAAAATTTTCAATAATTTAACATAAAAAATATGATTTATTTTTACTTAAAAGTGGGAAATCTCGGAAAAGTCATATGAAAGCGGCAAAAGTGATACAAGAAGACCTTTAGTAATTTTTTATAATCTTTTTAAATATGCAATAAAAAGTATTGGTCAACTTGGAAAGTGATTGAGTATTGACAATTTTTATGAAATAATTACATTTATCAATATGATTTAATTTGAAATTCTATTTAATTTTATTTTATTCTTAAAGTGCATGGAAGTACCTTTCTTTTGATGGTCTAATCATAAAGTTTGGTTACCTTGTTCGGAAGTTACAATACTTTGAAAATGCGGAAAATTTTCAATCATTTAACATAAAAAAATATGATTTATTTTTACTTAAAAGTGGAAAATCTCGGAAAAGTCATATGAAAGCGACAAAAGTGATACTAGAAGACCTTTAGTAATTTTTTATGATCTTTTTAAATATGCAATAAAAAGTATTGGTCAACTTGGAAAGTGATTGAGTATTGACAATTTTTATGAAATAATTACATTTATCAATATGATTTAATTTGAAATTCTATCTCATTTTATTTTATTCTTAAAGTGCATGGAAATACCTTTCTTTTGATGGTATAATCATAAATATTCGTTACCTTGTTCGGAAGTTACAATACTTTGAAAATGCGGAAAATTTTCAATCATTTAACATAAAAAAATAGATTTATTTTTACTTAAAAGTGGAAAATCTCGGAAAAGTCATATGAAAGCGACAAAAGTGATACTAGAAGACCTTTAGTAATTTTTTATGATCTTTTTAAGTATGCAATAAAAAGTATTGGTCAACTTGGAAAGTGATTGAGTATTGACAATTTTTATGAAATAATTACATTTATCAATATGATTTAATTTGAAATTCTATATAATTTTATTTTATTCTTAAAGTGCATGGAAATACCTTTCTTTTGGTGGTCTAATCATAAAGATTGGTTACCTTGTTCGGAAGTTACAATACTTTGAAAATGCGGAAAATTTTCAATAATTTAACATAAAAAAATATGATTTATTTTTACTTAAAAGTGGAAAATCTCGGAAAAGTCATATGAAAGCGACAAAAGTGATACTAGAAGACCTTTAGTAATTTTTTATGATCTTTTTAAATATGCAATAAAAAGTATTGGTCAACTTGGAAAGTGATTGAGTATTGACAATTTTTATGAAATAATTACATTTATCAATATGATTTAATTTGAAATTCTATCTAATTTTATTTTATTCTTAAAGTGCATAGAAATACCTTTCTTTTGGTGGTCTAATCATAAATATTTGTTACCTTGTTCGGAAGTTACAATACTTTGAAAATGCGGAAAATTTTCAATAATTTAACATAAAAAATATGATTTATTTTTACTTAAAAGTGGGAAATCTCGGAAAAGTCATATGAAAGCGGCAAAAGTGATACAAGAAGACCTTTAGTAATTTTTTATAATCTTTTTAAATATGCAATAAAAAGTATTGGTCAACTTGGAAAGTGATTGAGTATTGACAATTTTTATGAAATAATTACATTTATCAATATGATTTAATTTGAAATTCTATCTAATTTTATTTTATTCTTAAAGTGCATGGAAATACCTTTCTTTTGATGGTCTAATCATAAAGTTTGGTTACCTTGTTCGGAAGTTACAATACTTTGAAAATGCGGAAAATTTTCAATCATTTAACATAAAAAAATATGATTTATTTTTACTTAAAAGTGGAAAATCTCGGAAAAGTCATATGAAAGCGACAAAAGTGATACGAGAAGACCTTTAGTAATTTTTTATGATCTTTTTAAATATGCAATAAAAAGTATTGGTCAACTTGGAAAGTGATTGAGTATTGACAATTTTTATGAAATAATTACATTTATCAATATGATTTAATTTGAAATTCTATCTAATTTTATTTTATTCTTAAAGTGCATAGAAATACCTTTCTTTTGGTGGTCTAATCATAAATATTCGTTACCTTGTTCGGAAGTTACAATACTTTGAAAATGCGGAAAATTTTCAATAATTTAACATAAAAAATATGATTTATTTTTACTTAAAAGTGGAAAATCTCGGAAAAGTCATATGAAAGCGACAAAAGTGATACGAGAAGACCTTTAGTAATTTTTTATGATCTTTTTAAATATGCAATAAAAAGTATTGGTCAACTTGGAAAGTGATTGAGTATTGACAATTTTTATGAAATAATTACATTTATCAATATGATTTAATTTGAAATTCTATCTAATTTTATTTTATTCTTAAAGTGCATGGAAATACCTTTCTTTTGATGGTCTAATCATAAAGTTTGGTTACCTTGTTCGGAAGTTACAATACTTTGAAAATGCGGAAAATTTTCAATAATTTAACATAAAAATTATGATTTATTTTTACTTAAAAGTGGAAAATCTCGGAAAAGTCATATGAAAGTGACAAAAGTGAGACAAGAAGACCTTTAGTAATTTTTTATAATCTTTTTAAATATGCAATAAAAAGTATTGGTCAACTTGGAAAGTGATTGAGTATTGACAATTTTTATGAAATAATTACATTTATCAATATGATTTAATTTGAAATTCTATCTAATTTTATTTTATTCTTAAAGTGCATAGAAATACCTTTCTTTTGATGGTCTAATCATAAATATTCGTTACCTTGTTCGGAAGTTACAATACTTTGAAAATGCGGAAAATTTTCAATAATTTAACATAAAAATTATGATTTATTTTTACTTAAAAGTGGAAAATCTCGGAAAAGTCATATGAAAGCGACAAAAGTGATACGAGAAGACCTTTAGTAATTTTTTATGATCTTTTTAAATATGCAATAAAAAGTATTGGTCAACTTGGAAAGTGATTGAGTATTGACAATTTTTATGAAATAATTACATTTATCAATATGATTTAATTTGAAATTCTATCTAATTTTATTTTATTCTTAAAGTGCATAGAAATATCTTTCTTTTGATGGTCTAATCATAAATATTCGTTACCTTGTTCGGAAGTTACAATACTTTGAAAATGCGGAAAATTTTCAATAATTTAACATAAAAATTATGATTTATTTTTACTTAAAAGTGGAAAATCTCGGAAAAGTCATATGAAAGTGACAAAAGTGAGACAAGAAGACCTTTAGTAATTTTTTATAATCTTTTTAAATATGCAATAAAAAGTATTGGTCAACTTGGAAAGTGATTGAGTATTGACAATTTTTATGTAATAATTACATTTATCAATATGATTTAATTTGAAATTCTATCTAATTTTATTTTATTCTTAAAGTGCATAGAAATACCTTTCTTTTGATGGTCTAATCATAAATATTCGTTACCTTGTTCGGAAGTTACAATACTTTGAAAATGCGGAAAATTTTCAATAATTTAACATAAAAATTATGATTTATTTTTACTTAAAAGTGGAAAATCTCGGAAAAGTCATATGAAAGTGACAAAAGTGAGACAAGAAGACCTTTAGTAATTTTTTATAATCTTTTTAAATATGCAATAAAAAGTATTGGTCAACTTGGAAAGTGATTGAGTATTGACAATTTTTATGAAATAATTACATTTATCAATATGATTTAATTTGAAATTCTATCTAATTTTATTTTATTCTTAAAGTGCATGGAAATACCTTTCTTTTGATGGTCTAATCATAAAGTTTGGTTACCTTGTTCGGAAGTTACAATACTTTGAAAATGCGGAAAATTTTCAATCATTTAACATAAAAAAATATGATTTATTTTTACTTAAAAGTGGAAAATCTCGGAAAAGTCATATGAAAGCGACAAAAGTGATACTAGAAGACCTTTAGTAATTTTTTATGATCTTTTTAAATATGCAATAAAAAGTATTGGTCAACTTGGAAAGTGATTGAGTATTGACAATTTTTATGAAATAATTACATTTATCAATATGATTTAATTTGAAATTCTATCTAATTTTATTTTATTCTTAAAGTGCATAGAAATACCTTTCTTTTGGTGGTCTAATCATAAATATTCGTTACCTTGTTCGGAAGTTACAATACTTTGAAAATGCGGAAAATTTTCAATAATTTAACATAAAAAATAAGATTTATTTTTACTTAAAAGTGGAAAATCTCGGAAAAGTCATATGAAAGCGACAAAAGTGATACGAGAAGACCTTTAGTAATTTTTTATAATCTTTTTAAATATGCAATAAAAAGTATTGGTCAACTTGGAAAGTGATTGAGTATTGACAATTTTTATGTAATAATTACATTTATCAATATGATTTAATTTGAAATTCTATCTAATTTTATTTTATTCTTAAAGTGCATAGAAATACCTTTCTTTTGATGGTCTAATCATAAATATTCGTTACCTTGTTCGGAAGTTACAATACTTTGAAAATGCGGAAAATTTTCAATAATTTAACATAAAAATTATGATTTATTTTTACTTAAAAGTGGAAAATCTCGGAAAAGTCATATGAAAGTGACAAAAGTGAGACAAGAAGACCTTTAGTAATTTTTTATAATCTTTTTAAATATGCAATAAAAAGTATTGGTCAACTTGGAAAGTGATTGAGTATTGACAATTTTTATGAAATAATTACATTTATCAATATGATTTAATTTGAAATTCTATCTAATTTTATTTTATTCTTAAAGTGCATAGAAATACCTTTCTTTTGATGGTCTAATCATAAATATTCGTTACCTTGTTCGGAAGTTACAATACTTTGAAAATGCGGAAAATTTTCAATAATTTAACATAAAAATTATGATTTATTTTTACTTAAAAGTGGAAAATCTCGGAAAAGTCATATGAAAGCGACAAAAGTGATACGAGAAGACCTTTAGTAATTTTTTATGATCTTTTTAAATATGCAATAAAAAGTATTGGTCAACTTGGAAAGTGATTGAGTATTGACAATTTTTATGAAATAATTACATTTATCAATATGATTTAATTTGAAATTCTATCTAATTTTATTTTATTCTTAAAGTGCATAGAAATATCTTTCTTTTGATGGTCTAATCATAAATATTCGTTACCTTGTTCGGAAGTTACAATACTTTGAAAATGCGGAAAATTTTCAATAATTTAACATAAAAATTATGATTTATTTTTACTTAAAAGTGGAAAATCTCGGAAAAGTCATATGAAAGCGACAAAAGTGATACGAGAAGACCTTTAGTAATTTTTTATGATCTTTTTAAATATGCAATAAAAAGTATTGGTCAACTTGGAAAGTGATTGAGTATTGACAATTTTTATGAAATAATTACATTTATCAATATGATTTAATTTGAAATTCTATCTAATTTTATTTTATTCTTAAAGTGCATAGAAATACCTTTCTTTTGATGGTCTAATCATAAATATTCGTTACCTTGTTCGGAAGTTACAATACTTTGAAAATGCGGAAAATTTTCAATAATTTAACATAAAAATTATGATTTATTTTTACTTAAAAGTGGAAAATCTCGGAAAAGTCATATGAAAGCGACAAAAGTGATACGAGAAGACCTTTAGTAATTTTTTATGATCTTTTTAAATATGCAATAAAAAGTATTGGTCAACTTGGAAAGTGATTGAGTATTGACAATTTTTATGAAATAATTACATTTATCAATATGATTTAATTTGAAATTCTATCTAATTTTATTTTATTCTTAAAGTGCATGGAAATACCTTTCTTTTGATGGTCTAATCATAAATATTCGTTACCTTGTTCGGAAGTTACAATACTTTGAAAATGCGGAAAATTTTCAATAATTTAACATAAAAATTATGATTTATTTTTACTTAAAAGTGGAAAATCTCGGAAAAGTCATATGAAAGCGACAAAAGTGATACGAGAAGACCTTTAGTAATTTTTTATGATCTTTTTAAATATGCAATAAAAAGTATTGGTCAACTTGGAAAGTGATTGAGTATTGACAATTTTTATGAAATAATTACATTTATCAATATGATTTAATTTGAAATTCTATCTAATTTTATTTTATTCTTAAAGTGCATGGAAATACCTTTCTTTTGATGGTCTAATCATAAATATTCGTTACCTTGTTCGGAAGTTACAATACTTTGAAAATGCGGAAAATTTTCAATAATTTAACATAAAAATTATGATTTATTTTTACTTAAAAGTGGAAAATCTCGGAAAAGTCATATGAAAGCGACAAAAGTGATACAAGAAGACCTTTAGTAATTTTTTATGATCTTTTTAAATATGCAATAAAAAGTATTGGTCAACTTGGAAAGTGATTGAGTATTGACAATTTTTATGAAATAATTACATTTATCAATATGATTTAATTTGAAATTCAATCTAATTTTATTTTATTCTTAAAGTGCATGGAAATACCTTTCTTTTGGTGGTCTAATCATAAAGATTGGTTACCTTGTTCGGAAGTTACAATACTTTGAAAATGCGGAAAATTTTCAATCATTTAACATAAAAAATTTGATTTATTTTTACTTAAAAGTGGAAAATCTCGGAAAAGTCATATGAAAGCGACAAAAGTGATACTAGAAGACCTTTAGTAATTTTTTATGATCTTTTTAAATATGCAATAAAAAGTATTGGTCAACTTGGAAAGTGATTGAGTATTGACAATTTTTATGAAATAATTACATTTATCAATATGATTTAATTTGAAATTCAATCTAATTTTATTCTATTCTTAAAGTGCATCGAAATATCTTTCTTTTGATGGTCTAACCGTAAAGACCGTGTTCGGAAGTTACAATAATTTGAAAATATGATGATTAACATTTCAAAGTTATTGCTAAAGTTCTATTTAACTAGTTGTGTATCCAGATATATTTTAAATATTTCTACACAATTAAGCTGACTCTTAAGTTCCATATAATATAATGAAATACATTTATTAACAAGATATGCGGAATAGATTTATGGAAAATTATTCTGATGAAATTGTGGTCATTAACAAAAATGTAAGACAAAATATGTAAATGGTAAAACTGATTTGCATTATGAATGATAAAATCATATAAGTAAATGTCAATGCGTAAGTTAAAACCTGAAATAAGTTAACTCAAATCAATAAAATAATAGTAATAAAAAAAATATGAAATGGAAATAATAACAAATATTTAAGATACAGTTAGTTATTATCGTGTTAGTAAAAGTACAAACTACACTATAAAATAAATTACAACTACCCTAACAAGCCCAATACAAGTTACATTTACAACGATGATTTGCGGATGGGGGTCCTCAAACAGACCAGAGCTGTCGGGATGGGAAGAAATACTTGGCGCGTAGTCGGTCCGCTGAAGGACTAGAGGGCTTGACCCAAGTACTCCCTGGATATAGGATTTAAATGATAATTGGCGCCATACTCAGACATGGATTTCTGAGTGGCAAGACCCAATTAATGTTCATTTTTTTTTAATATATATACAGGATAAAGTATTGTAAAGTAGTCAGTCCATTAATGAGAACTGACCGCTTACAATTACTTTTTTTTATGGGTGTAAAGGAAAAATAGGACAAATTATTTATAAAATAATAAATTTATATAATCAATATAATAGGGGTTAGTATAAAAATAATGATAATTCATGGTAGATTTGTGCAACAGAGATTATTTAGTATAAACAAAAAAATGTTAGGGATTAAACTACCAATTAGCAAATAAAATAGAATGTTAAACAATTTAATGTAACACTACAGAGCATATGTTAATATTGTAAATTTACAAAAGTAAAAGAATATTTAATTAAGTAAATCTACCATGAAGAAAAAACGCGTTTTTGTATTTCTTAAAGTAAAATTTACCAAAAAATATATTTGTCAAAATCAATTTATTATTTTCATCATTATAATTATTAAAAAAATTTAAATAATAAAATCGAATATCCGCAATTATGTAATCGTATCCGTTTTTTTATCTATATAAATAAGTGATGAACACCTAACTAAAGATATAGACAAAATGAATATAAAATGAAAATTATTATGAATTCAATGGGCTCTTTTTATAGGGAATTTAGTATTGATGAAGTTGATCAATAATACCAATATGGGTTTGACGAAATAAAGAATATATTATATAAAGAAGTAAACTGTCCCGATTAAAGAAAAGAACCCCCAAATAGGAAATAATTAAAAACTATATAACTTTAATTATGATTAAAGAAAATTCTAAAGTTTAATAATGATTAAAGAAAAGTCATAAATTTATATTATGCTCATATCACCTACCGTCCCGTCCCGTTAAATGATCTATGAAGATTATATATTTATTGAGATATTATTCATTGTATGATTACTTTAAATATATAATGAATTCTATTTTTCTCGTTTTTTATTTTTCATCTCGTTTTATTTATTCAAATTCATTTAATTATTTAATTTAAATATTAAATTGACAATTATATTTCTGTTAAATTATACACTTTAATAAAATAGAAAATAAAAAATTGTTTAACTCACATTAGTTGGTATTATAAAAAAATTCCGTAAAGCGGGCGGAAATAAAATCGTACATACCTGAAAAATCGATAAAAACAAAATTATGTTAATTCAATTTGTAATTTTATAATATAGTTAAGGATTATTTTTGTAAATATTAAAAGATCGTTTAATTATATTGTACATATGCCATTAGAATCGATTTATATTATATATGATGATAAAATTAAAGATTAAAAAATTATATACCTGAGAGACTTTAGATGAATAGCCGACAAATGATGTGAGAAGCCGCAATTTTGATATGGAAACCGCAATGCAGCAGCAATTTTAAATCTCCAAATACTCCAAAAAATAATCATAATTTTCACACTTTTCACTTTTTTTAGCAACATTTTGTAAGGAATATATTGTAAAACTATTATAAACTTAAAACAAATACTAAAAAAAAAATTAACACACGATTTAAAAATCACGCACGGTTAAAATACTTGCAAATGTGATATAGATAAATATAACCAAAATAAAATTATTATAAAATTTACAAAATCATCAGATGATATAAATTGAAAAAATAAAATCCTGTAAAATCCCGTACATTTGATTTTATTGTTTTCTATTTTGTATGTTCATGATGTGATTGTTTATATTTGTTGGTATTTATATAATACATAATACTTATTGATACGAGATGATGTTTGGTCTATTTCTAAACCATAATAAATATATAATAATTTATATTTGGTGTGTGTTTTTCAAGCATACTCTCTGATATAAATTAAATCTTGTTATTTTCCATACATCTGCATTCAAAAACAACAAATTTTCATATATGCAAATTCATTATCATTGCATGGTGTTTTTTTTTATTGTTAGGTAATGATTGCATATGGTAATCGTAATGATGATTTTCAATTTATCTTTATCAAATGATAAATTAATAAATTTTGTTTATCTGTAAATTTAAAATATAAAATAATTATGAGGTTTTTTTTTTGTCTTAAGAAAATCTTGTATAAGTACTTTTAAAATTAACGTAAATTAAAATTTTAATTAATTTTTCTATATTTTACTCAAATGGATATATAGCAAAACAAAGAGATTTTATTATAATTTATTTTTAAAATTAATATGCGAACAAAATAATTAATTGAATTATAAAAAATGTATGTTCATTTCAATAAAGCAATTGATTTTAAAATTTAGATAAAAAAATGACGGAAATAATTCAAAAATATATATTGAACTCACCAATTTGATATCGATCATCTAATGATGTTATATACTGCGGAATATTTCTATGATGGAGCTGTAATTTTTCTGATGCGATTTATCTTGTATGAATAATAAATGAATAAGAATTTCCACGAAAAACGCATATAAATTTTCTGTTGATAATTTTAAAAAAGTGATTCGAAATTGATCAGCTCCTGATGTAGATAATTTATTGATGATGATGATGTATTATAAAAATAAGATGTTCATTTTTAAAATCCCCATTCATTCATCAATCAATACTGTAAATAAAAAGAATAAAAAATTAAGGAGCTATCGTATATCATAACATTTTCAGCAAGAAGTTTAATTAAAATCCATTGATTTTTTAAGAAAATATATTAAACACATTATGTCCACGTTTTATTTACGAGTATTTATAAGACATTGACAATTAAACCAAATGGAGTGTGTGTTTCTTATTAGAATAATCTGAATTATTAACAACAACAAATAATTTACCAGATTTAATTCGTTTTAAAGATCACTTTTTTTTTCTTTATATCTATTCGTCATACGAATTATGAGTTAATCGAAATTACCTCTTATAAATATATTTCCATTGCGAAATATTTGATTGTTTCTTACATTAGAGTGGTTGATTGATTGAATTCATCACAATCTTTGGATTTCTTTAAATAGTTTTCTATTTACCAAATTCACAAATCAAAATAATAATTTATTTTATTTCAATAATCGCACCATCAATAAATTTACAATCAAAAACACCAACTTTTAATATAAAAAATAAATGTGTGCTGTGCGTGCATACACACAAAAACAAGAACAACAAACGATCATATAAAAATAAATTATTAAATCAAATATAAAATTACCGCATCATCATTCAATTTGTATATAAAAATGTTTTATATTTACTTTTCATACAAAGTAAAAAAAATTACGGGTATTTTTATTTCATTATATTTTATATAGGGTGATCCAAATATTAGCAGGAAATTTTGAATTTGATTGGAGATGTATTTATATTGAAATAAAAATTAAGAATTTTAAACATGGAAGACAAACAATATATCATCCACATTCTGTCCTTTAATACGAAATATTTAAAAGGTGATTTTGAAAGATTTTCATAATCGCCAGAAAAGTTTAACCGATGGAAAAATGATAACGATAGATTCTTCATAGAATTTCCGATCAGTAACAAAAAGTTTATTTAACACAAATTGTACAGCAGAGATTAATGTAAGATTTTGTAATAAACAATTGCTAAATTATAATTTTAATATTCATTATTATGGTCATAGTTAATTATTAATTAATCATATGATTTAATTTTAAATTCTATCTAATTTTATTTAATTCTTAAAGTGCGTGGAAATACCATTCTTTTGGTGGTCTAATCATAAAGATTCGTTACCTTATTCGGAAGTTACAATAATTTGAAAATGCGCAAAATTTTCATTAATTTCACATAAAAAAATATGATTTATTTTTACTTAAAAGTGGAAAATCTCGGAAAAGTCATATGAAACCGATTAAAGTGAAACTAGAAGACATTTATTAATTTATTATGATCTTTTTAAATATGCAATAAAATTGTATTGATCAAATTGTAAAGTGATTGAGTATTGACAATTTTTATGAAATAATTACATTTATCAATATGATTTAATTTTAAATTCTATCTAATTTTATTTTATTCTTAAAGTGCATGGAAATACCTTTCTTTTAATGGTCTAATCATAAAGATTCGTTACCTTATTCGGAAGTTACAATAATTTGAAAATGCGCAAAATTTTCAATAATTTCACATAAAAAAATATGATTTATTTTTACTTAAAAGCGGAAAATCTCGGAAAATTCATATGAAAGCGATTAAAGTGAAACTAGAAGACATTTATTAATTTTTTGTGATCTTTTTAAATATGCAATAAAATTGTGTTGGTCAACTTGGAAAGTGATTGAGTATTGACAATTTTTATGAAATAATTACATTTATTACTATGATTTAATTTTACTTTCTATCTAATTTTATTTTATTCTTAAAGTGCATGGAAATAAGTTTCTAGCATTAATATTAAACTATTTAATTTTTAACGTTTTAACTGATTATTATTATTATTACTTAAATAATAATTATTATTTCAAAAATGTATAATAATAATTATTTCAAATAATCATGCATCATATAGACAGTATCTAGATACTTAAAATAGTAATAATGATATTATGAATAATAATATAATATTTAAAATATTATTATTTAAAAACTAATTCCTGTTCGAATTATACAAATTTATATTCTAGACCGATTTCAAATTATAAACACATATAAATGATGTACAAAGATAAGACCAGGAATGTATTTTTTAGATTAACTATCCAATGCTACAGAATTTTTTTATTATTTACGTACATAAGAATTTCAATATTCAATAAGATTCGAAACAATTAAACAAAAAAAAAACACACACACTAGAAGTAATACGGACCTGTTTGAATACATGAACATACCTTTATGAATTACTAAATGATAAAATTCAATATTCGGGATATGTTCAGATGAATCTACAATAATTGGATTCCTTAATTTGTTTTAATACTAGCAACGTATAAAAATTTTAACCGAATCACAAAAAAAAAAAAACACTTGCAAATAAAGCAACTAAATTGATTGAAATCTCGTATACTAATGATGACAATATTTCAATATGTGCAGAATAAAGAATAAAAAAAAAAAATTATAATATACCGTAATGTCGTCTGTGGAAAAATATCATAATAAAATATGATATGTATATATAATAAATTACGGTAAATGATTGGATTATATCGATATATGCTCATCATATATACAATAAATGTATGCTATATGCGTATATAACATTTTAATAACTATTTTTTTTTTTAATGTATATTTTATATATGAGTGTTGATGCAAAAGTAATTATTAATTCAGTCATATGCAATGATAAAATTAAAAATGTCTATGCAATTCCAAATAGATTTGCAAATGATAAAATATTAAATTAACTTTCATTCAACCATCGCAATTTTTCACACTCAAATTGTTTGCCATTTCGAATATTATGTCTACAAAACTCAAGTGAACAAAACTTAAGATGATAGTATGGTCGAGTTGGTAGCGATGCCGCCGATTTTCAAACAAAAAATCTCACATGTAAAATAAAATTACATGTGAGATTTGCTTTTAATTAGGGAGGGTCATGGTCGTTTGATTTGCATTCTGTGTGCGCACTGGGGCCACACAGATCTCCGATGCTGGTCAAAGAATGCCTATCTTTCGGCGATGAACCCTCCCCAAAGTATATATATACATTGACCGTGCGGGCGTTTCTGCCCGTGTGGTTGGTGTATATATATACTCGGGTATCCAGTGGGGGGGGTACCCGCTCTACACCCAATTATAACTGTAAATATCTATCGTTGAAACTTACATAAGATTAAAAAAAAAAGAGGAAGGAAAAATATAACAAGAAAAAATTTCCTAATATATTTTTTTTTTTCATCTTTTTCTTATCTTATGTAAGTTTCAACGATAGAAATATTTTGTCTGGAGTGTGGTCTGTGGTTATAATTTTCGTATAATCTCTTTTGAAGAATTTTTATTTTGGTTATTAAACCAAACCATAAATGAAAATGGGAAGATTTTAAGTTTTTCTTATTTTATGGATGAAAGAAATTGGAAAAATAATAAATAAATTTAAATATTATAAAATTTTGTATTTCTTTATTATATGTCTTATAATCTAAAATGAATTATACATTGATGATAATTTAATTTCCTTTAACATATACAAATGATGATGAAGATAAAATGATATTTCAATATACAAATTATTATATGTACAGCAAACGTCCTGGTTAATTAAACCAGAATTTTCTTGTAAAACATTTTCACTAAATAAATTATCAATAATTTATAAATCTATTTGCTTTTTGAAATTTTAGTCATTAAAATATATTGAATTATTTCATAAGATGTTATAGACTATAATTAATATAAACGGAATCTGTATATGTATAATTTAATGAAGAGTGAATTATCGTAAAGTGAAAGTGAATATAGTAAAGCGTTTTTTAAGGCGATTGAATTTTCCAATATTAAATAAATATATTAAAATATCTATTCTGAATAAAATGGTTTATTTTTACTTAAAAGTGGAAAATCTCGGAAAAGTCATATGAAAGCGACAAAAGTGATACTAGAAGACCTTTAGTAATTTTTTATGATCTTTTTAAATATGCAATAAAAAGTATTGGTCAACTTGGAAAGTGATTGAGTATTGACAATTTTTATGAAATAATTACATTTATCAATATGATTTAATTTGAAATTTAATCTAATTTTATTTTATTTTTAAAGAGCATGGAAATACCTTTCTTTTGATGGTCTAATCATAAAGATTCGTTACCTTGTTCGGAAGTTACAATACTTTGAAAATGCGGAAAATTTTCAATAATTTAACATAAAAAAATATGATTTATTTTTACTTAAAAGTGGAAAATCTCGGAAAAGTCATTTGAAAGCGACAAAAGTGATACTAGAAGATCTTTAGTAATTTTTTTATGATCTTTTTAAATATGCAACAAAAAGTATTGGTCAACTTGGAAAGTGATTGAGTATTGACAATTTTTAAAGTGCATAGAAATATCTTTCTTTTGATAGGCTTATCGTAAAGACCTTGTTCGGAAGTTACAATAATTTGAAAATATGATGATTAACATTTCAAAGTTATTGCTAAAGTTCTATTTAACTAGTTGTGTATCCAGATATATTTTAAATATTTCTACACAATTAAGCTGACTCTTAAGTTCCATATAATATAATGAAATACATTTATTAACAGGATATGCGGAATAGATTTATGGAAAATTATTCTGATGAAATTGTGGTCATTAACAAAAATGTAAGACAAAATATGTAAATGGTAAAACTGATTTGCATTATGAATGATAAAATCATATAAGTAAAAGTCAATGCGTAAGTTAAAACCTGAAATAAGTTAACTCAAATCAATAAAATAATAGTAATAAAAAAAATATCAAATGGAAATAATAACAAATATTTAAGAAACAGTTAGTTATTATTGTGTTAGTAAAACTACAAACTACACTATAAAATAAATTACAACTACCCTAACAAGCCCAATACAAGTTACATTTACAACGATGGTTTGTGGATGGGGGTCCTCAAACAGACCAGAGCTGTTGGATAGGAAAAAGTACTTGGCGCGTAGTCGGTCCGCTAAAGGACTAGAGGGCTTGACCCAAGTACTCCCTGGATATAGGATTTAAATGATAATTGGCGCCACACCCAGACATTGAATGCTGATAGGCAAGACCCAATTTTAATGTTCATTTTAATAACGGATAAAGTATTGTGAAGTAGTCAAGCCATTAAAAAAAAAAACTGACCGCTTACAATTACTTTTTTTTATGGTTAAAAGGAAAAAAGGACAAATAAATTATAAAAAATATATTATGTAATCAATATAAAATTTAATGGTTTAGTAAAAATAATTCATGGTAGATTGGCAAAAAAAGACATTTTAGTAAAATATAATCGATCATCGATGATCAATTATGGACTTTATTAATTAAATTAATATTAAACCAATTGCAAAAGAAAAATTGATATGTTCTATTGTATTACTTATTAAATGTTTTAATATTTCTTGTCCTACACAGTACAAAAATTGTTTAGATTATAAATTCATATTGTTATAATTATTACTATACAAAAGTGGAAAGAATATATTTAATGTAATCTACCATGAACAAAAAAAACGTTTCTTAAAGTAATTTACACAAAATTGGTTTGTCAAAATCATTTTATAATTTTCATCATTATATAATTATAAAAGAAAAATTTAAATATGGAAAACTATACGTATATTATCCAATTATGTAATGGTACGTTTTTTTTATATTGTGCGTATATAAATAAGTGATGCACAAACAACTAAAGATAAAGAAAATAAAATAAAAATTCACATGAATTCAATATATGAAAATTATATAATTTCATATTAAAATTGGGATCAATAATATTTTAGAGAAAATGGAATTTATATTAAAAAAAAGGGGGGATATTGTTCCTTTGAAAGATCAATGGCAATAGTTACGAAATGTTTAAGTTTATTAATGGATTAAAGAAGTCAATTAAATTGTCTAAAAATTATATTCATATATAATTTGTTCATCTGTTATGGATAAAATACAATATGATTACTTTAAAACTGTCAATCTTACTCTATTTCATCATCGTTCTATGTTCAATTAATTTTATTGTTTAACTTATACATTCAATTTATAATGACAATTATATTTTTGTTTAATTACTGAAATATTATAAAAATTAAAAAATGCGTTTAACTTACATTGGTTAGTATTTATTAGTTGGCAGAATCACAATCAAACACATACCTGAAAAATAGAAAAAAAAATAAAATAAATATATGTTAAATCAATTGTAATTTTAATGAAAGCAATTAAATGTGTAATGACTTTTTGTAGAAAATTAAACTCGAATAGATTTATATTTATTGAATGAATATACCTTAAAATTATCATTAAAACTAAATGTTATATTTAATATACCTGAGATAGTTTTGTTTTATGAATACACAATGATGTGAAATCCGCAATTTTGATATGTAAACAGCAACGGTAGCAATTGACATCTCCAAATAATCGTATAATTGATCGACATTGAAAAAAAAACACACACAAATAATTTTAATACATAAAATTATATATCATAAAAAGTTTTATAAAACACCCATTAAAATAATTTCATGTGTTTTATAAATGCATTATATCGAATTTTTACAGATTTATTAACTAAAAATGTCTTAAACTCTAAATTAATTCACTTTTTAAAGAACATCTTAACCTATTATTCTTAAGGAATATACAAAAAATATAATAAACATACTAGAAAAAAAAAACAAAATAACTTTAAACACTCGATTTAAAAACCACGCACATTTTAAATTATAAAATATTGCAATTGATAGAAATTTAACCATAATAAAAATAATATACCAAAAATCAATCAAACAAATTCATCAAACAAAAAATAACATACTGTATAAAATCCCGCAATTGATTTTACCAATAAAATTAATTTTTTTTTTCTATTTTGTATGCGTTCATATATGAAAGTATCATATTGTGTGTTTTGTAATCGAACAATACAACAAATGTGTATATTGATGAAACAAAAAACTGGATGAGAACAACAATAATTCACACACACTATAAATAAAACAACAAAATTATATTATAAAATTAAAATGTGGTAATAATAAAATGTTGATAAATAAATTGTTACACACTTTTATGGAATAGGTAAAAAAATTGATTTAAAAAAAAAAAAAAAAAGGCAATGACCTGTATTTCGATATGGATTAAAACGTCGTGTGTGATAACAATCGAATTTAAAAAGAAAAATTGAGATGTATATAGATGTATAGATAATGCTGGAAATCCATGAGAAAAAAAATTGTAGGAACAATTTCCGAAATGGATTAATCGATGGATTTTCTATCAACTGAAAAATGAACCCATTGAATGAAAAATGTTCAACATCAGGGAGTATTCAAAAATTTTCTATTAAACATATATATTATGACCATTTATTATAATTTGATAATCGCATTACATAATGGCTATAAATGATAATACACCAATACAAAAAAAGTCTAAATTTTTTTTTTTGTTAATACCAACACTACTACAACATTTTCCTTTATGTGGGTTCAATTAAAACTTTTATTATATAGGTAAATGAAGTGCATAGAAAAATCATGTATTAACAATGGAAAACGCAAAAAAATAATAATTGATTTACTTACCACCTTTGATTATGGAATATGGTGTGCATCATTAAATCGGATGTTAAAATTTTCCCTTTGATACTTCAACAAAAAAAAAAATCTGTGACTGTCTAAATTATAAATTTTTCCATAATTTTTCCATTAGAACAAAAACTTTTAATTTTATTAATTATTAATTTAATATTACACTATTAAAAATTATATTATTATATGGTAAATGTATCTTTACTTGTTAATTTTAAAATATTTAATAAATTTGTTGGTGCGACGCAAAAAAAAAAACTATTAAATAAAAAAAAAAATGTATTGTTGAAAGAAAAAAAAATTGAAAATATAATTATATATAATATTACAACAAAATATATATTACTTGTATATGCACGCATCCGCACACAATTTTACATTATGCCTAATGTAGACGAATTCACGAATGACCGAATAAAATCGTCGTATAAGTATATTGTATAACCACTGAATATAAATGCAATATTCTTTATTCTATTCTAAAAATGTTCTAAATGCGCAGACGTCTATTACCCGCATTATAAAATATTATATTTTTTCTTCATTTGGCCTAACGGTAAAACTGGCCTAGCTGTAAAATTGGCCTAGCTGTACATTTCCTTTTGTAAAGAATATATGAAACGCATATGCATGTATATTGTATATATGCCTGCATATATAAAAAAAAAAAAAATCAAAAATTTTTAATGTGGTAATTGTTTTTTGAGAATTTATTTAGATATTATTCTTTGTATGGACAAGAACAAATTATAATTTATATTTATTACGCACATTTGATTTATTTTATTAATTTTTTTTTTTTTTTGCCATATAAATACATAGAAGAAAATTCAAAGGAAAAATAGGAAAAACTTAATGGAAAATTTGTAAGTAATTAAATATTATTATATATTAGTATATATACACATCGAATATATGTTTTATTATAAAATTGTTCAAAAGTGAATGGGTGTAATCAGGAACGGATTTTATTTAATCAAATGGAATTTGTGGAAAAAAATTTTGACTGCGTACAGAATCTATTATACACTGTTTAAGTATTTTGATTGCTTATCAATATGCTTGCATTGAATATCACATATTAACAATCATAAGAGCTGCGTACACTGATTAAATGTGATGATGATGATGATGATGCTGATATGATATGATTATATAATACGAAACGAACATTGATAAAGTGTAGATGAATGCAGATGAATTATAATATATTATATTTTCCGGGAGAGATTTGCAACATTATATCAAATGTGAATTGTGAAAGCTATATTTTTCTTTTGGTAAATATTAATATTTATTTATATTTTTTTTATTATATTATATATTATTTAAGAAAATATTGTATTTTATTGTACTTTGGTATTTCTATCCTTTTCATGGTATTTAAAATTTATTTTAATTTAAAAAAAAATGGAGGAGGTTTTTCGATAGCTTATTTCTCTTTAAAACATAAGTTTATAATTTCTAAACTATAAATCGATTGATAATAATAAAATTGTTGTTCACAGATTTAAATATCTGAATATACTTGAATATAAATTATATTGTCAATCAATAGATAAAACCACATAGTAAATAGAATAAATGAACAAACAAAAATTAAATTAAATTAAAATAAAACTAAAAATACCGATTGCGGAAGTATTTTCTCTCCATCATCATATGGTATATATGTACGTAATTACAAAGTTATCGTTTACGTTCAATTTTTTTTTGGTTTTATACCACCCTGAACGATAAAACTAATTTAATTTATGTTTTTTTATGATATGTGATCCGTGTGTGTAGGTGTTTTATTTTTTTTTTCTACATATATCATTGCATATAATATATATCTATATAATGTGATATTTGTTAATTTATTTAGCTATTATTGTATAGTATAATGATATTAATTTTATTTGTCGCGTTGATGATGATCGTCTGCGATGTACACAAATATACTAAACTAATCATAATCATATAAATATTCATAAATAATATTCGCAATAAAAATTTTATACATTTAATAATTTAATAAAAAAAATTTATATACATTGTAATATATAAATAATATAAATATTATAAAGATAACAAAAAAAATATATGAACAATTTTTTATTTTTTTTGGTAATAACTTTTCGTAAATTTTTATTATATAGTTAATGTACTTGAAAAAAATAAAATCACACATATAATATCTGTATATATTATATGGTATATACAAAACAAAATAATATTATTTTTTTTTTATTTATTAATAAATACACACATATATATACTTATAATATTTGTTAAATTGAACATTTTTATCAGTGACATAAGAATTGACCTTGTGGTGGTTCGCAAACAATTATTGTTTTATGATGATTTTTTTTTATTTGGTATACAAATTGTATAATTTTTAAAAAAAAAAATACACTTGCGTTACATCTGAGGCTCATTTAATTGGAGCCCGGAATAAAAATAAAACATATAGCTATTTAAAAATTAAAAGTATACAGCAAAGAATATAATTTTGATATGACATCGCATAGATTTAAAAAGTTACGGAAGCTCTCTTATTACAGAATTTACTATCTATTGGTATATAATAAAATGATAAAATTTATAGAAGAATAATGTGTGATGTCAATAGGAGAAGAAGAATAAAGTGTGATGTCAATGAATAATTTTTATTGAAGTCAATAATTGACTGTTTTAATGGTATTATTTGATATATTGGTCACCTTTTAATGTGATGTTCAAAAAAACGAACAATTATATCATTTGTTTTGATCAAATATAGATAGATCTCTGTATGTATATTATAAATTCAAATACAAATTTCGTTATAATAACATATACTATATAGATTTTTGATAGATATACTTAACTATATGATTGCCCTATAAATATGTTAACCTTCCCATTGCAATTTAAAATAATAAATATTTATAATAAAAGCACAAAGATTGAATTAACAAAATATTTGTATTTAAAATATTAATTTTTATATAGTTAATCTCCAGTGTGGTTTATACAAAAAAAAAACAAAACAGATATAAATTATATTATAGAGATGTCTGCGAAATTCGCAAACAAATTCAAAGTCAAAACCAATTCAAAAATTAAGTATATTTATTTTATTATATATCTTTTTATCAATTGCAAAAAAAAAATATTTGAATTGATATTTTTGATAATATTTTTATTATTGCTAAAATAAAATTATTAAATCATAATAAATATAATTATTCTGTTTTGTTTTGATGTACGGAATCTATAAAAATTAATTCATTTATCATGTTGTTTTTTTTTGCGTTATGTAATTGATAATGAAAAATAATATTTAATATATATAGATTATAAATAAATAGGGGGATATATCAATAAGTTCCTGACTTATATATAAGTACTTATTTGTATAAGGTTTTACAAATTACATTTATATGTTGGATGGTGATTTTTGTTTCACTCATAAAATATTTAAATCACTTCAGAAACTTCAGTTTTGGTTATTTAAACATAAATTCTTATTAAATATTCAAAATAATTAGAAGAATATAATAAAATAAATTCAAGTTATTTTGGAAATTTTCATCCTTTGAGGTATATTGAAAAGGATTAAAGTTTATTTAAATAGTTTATTTAAAGGACATTTTTATAAAAAAAATATTTCTATATCAATGTTTATATTAAAATATATTCATACATTTTTACAATAAAATTTTCAAACATCCATCAATTCAGATTCCGATTCCAAGTCCATTCAATATAGACGTGATGACTGTGTGTATTATAGTATAACCAAAATTTTTCTATATATACACAATTCTAAAGTCAAGGTTAAGGTAATTTAAAAAAAATACGCAAATATGATGATATTTTAATTTTATTTTTGTATATATCATTCACTCACTAAGTATATTACTGATAACAAAAATTAAAAAAATGATAATTCGCAAGTATATATCAATAAAAAAAACCAAATGAATTTCATAATTTCGAATAACAATAAAAATGAAAATAATATCATACATGCTATATATTTATTGGAATGTCTGCGTGATGATGATGATGAATATAATTATTATAGATTAAAAGGAAGATTAAAAATAAAAAAACAAGGATATATGTATTTCTAAAAACCCAACATTGATAACATTTTAAAGCAAACAAACTTTAGAAATGATAAGATTTCAAGGATATTGTGCATTGCGAATTTAAAAAAAAAAGATATATATAATCACAATTTTTATCTATTTATAATTTTCTGGTATATTATTTGCAATTTTTATATCCTCATGCGTGTGTATTTCTTTTTTTTTTTTTTTTGATATGCGAATCGAACAAAGAATTTATTATTATTATCGCATTATTCGCAAAAGCTCTATAAAAAAAAAAATATTTAACATGTAATAAATAAATAATTTTGGTTTTTAAATTAACCTTGATTATATTTCAATTGAAATATTAAAAATGTTTTGGTTTTTGGGGTATTATCAAAATATATCTCTTTCTAAATATATAATCATAATATAATTTAAATTTCTTCAAAAATATTTATTTTGTGTATAGTCAGAAACCAAGCAAAAAAATCATATCCTATATAATAATAATATAATAAAAAATCTTTTCGTATATTAATCATTTTCGGTTTTTTTTTTTATAAAACAATCACCAAACAACAAACTATATGTTGAAAAAAATATAATGTGATGCGATTATTATTATTATAGTCGATGTGGGGGAGACCAAGTCAAGTCTATATAGTGCGAAAAAATTTATAAGGACCTTGAAAACGAAAATGAAAAAAAAATGTCATTTTTAAACGTTCTTTTAAAAGATATTCTATAATATAATATAATAAATAATAAAAGAAAAAAACACAAAAAAAAACAAGCGACGGCAAAACAACATATTAAAAAAAAATAATAAATCGCATTTCTTTTTTTTTAATGTATTTTATATTTTGGGTGATTTTTTTATATATTTATCAGCTATAAATTTTCTAATTGTGAAAAATGCAAATCTATTTTCTATTTTTTTCAATGAAAAACAAAAAAATAATAAGAATAATAAGAATAAGAAAGAATATTTGGAAGATAAAATTCATTTTGAGATAATTTGATAAGTATAGAGAGTTGATAATTAATTCTATATCGATAATTTTTCATTGTTTTTCTAAGGTTTATAAAACAGAGGATACAGAAGATCATATGTCTGTTTCATTATGGATGCGATTCGCTATATTGGGACCCTGCATTATGCAAATGTCCATTTTTTGGCTTGAAACTGGCATTTATTTGTATAACAAAATGATTGAGTACATTTGTCAGGCTGACCTGCATTGATCTGAATAAATGGTAATCAGAAGGAGCAAGGTCTGGAGAGTAAGGGTGGGTGATCAAGATGATCCCAACCGAGCTTCTTAATTTTTTCCTTAACGATGTTTGCACGATGTGGTCTCGCATTGTCATCGTGCATTAAAACTTTGTGGTGTTTTCGAGCTATCAATGGCCGTTTTTCGTTCAATTTCTTTGCCAATTCGTCCCAGTAGTCGTCGTCGGTAGCGATCAGATGTAACCGTTTCATTCGGTTTTAACAGCTCATAATACACGACACCTTTCTGATCCAACCAAATGCACAGCATAAGCTTCTGGTGGCAATGAATATCGCGTTTTGATTGTCAAGTTGATGGTTGGCCGGGGGTTCAATATATGATGCTTTACGTTTAGGATTGTCGTAATACACCCACTTTTTATCGCCGCAGTGACAATTCGACTAAAAAAACTATATTTTTTGTGCTCGGCAAGATGTTTATATGGCATACATCGTTTCGTGCTTTAAGTTGATTTTCATTCAGTTGATGTGGGACCCATTTTCCTAGCTTTCTAATCTTTCCCATTTGTCATTTTTAGACGTTCTGGCAAACGTCTAGAAATGGTATAGGCATCTACATTCAACTCTTGCAAGCAAGCCCTTGTTGCGTTCGACACGAATTTCCATTCAACAATGCCTGCAATTCTTCGTCTTCAAATTTTTTTTTGGCTGACCAGGTCGTTCTTTGTCTTCTACTTCAAAATCACCACTTCTGAAGCATGTACAATCCACCGTTCACAAGTTTTTTTTTAGTTGGAACATGTTCACCGTAAGCTTCTACCAACCAAAATCGATAACTATCAGCAGCGGTTTCCTTCAAATTAAAGAAAGTTATTAAACTTCCCCGCAAAATAACTTTTTCAGGTATGTGTTTCGACATATTCAAAGCAAAAAAAAAAAGCTTTGTTGTTTACACTTCAATGAAATGACATATACTGAAATTTATAGAGTAATGACAGACAAAAAAAAAGAATATGGGTGCGGTGTGCTCCGATGCACACAACGCTAATTACGCCATATGTTATCTAAATCGACATTAAGTCCAATGCAAGGTCCCAATATATGATATGATTTTAATCAGTAGAAGACAATAAAATTAATTTTTTTTGTTATGTTAATGATGACAAAATATGAAGATGTACTAACCAAAACACTGCGTATTAGAATTAAATGTTTTGAATTGCATTCTTATTAATGTCTTAATATATATTGATTTAAAAAAAAAAACATTGAATATAACATATATACAAAAGAATTTTGCTTTTGTGTCAAAATATTAATACTTTTCTCGAACAGGATATGAAAGGATTAATTACAAAAATTAATTTTATTTATATTTAAGTATATAGAATTGTTAGAATACAATAATAAAAACACAAAAAAGCAATTTAATTCTTTAATTTACATAATTTAATAAATAAAAACAACTTTAAATCCCAAAAAAATATTCACTTCAAATTGTTCTATATCGCGCATAACATTTTATATAATAATAATGATAATGATACATTAAATTAAAAAATTAATATTATTCTTTATATATTCTGTTTTGACTTAAGTAAAAAATAAGCACACACACATAAAAGATATATTTTTGCCATTGTCATATCGTTTAAAAATTTTATATATTTGATATTATGTAAGTATTAAAATATATAAAAAAAAATTTGTCGTTCTTTAGAGTTCATTTTTTTGCCTTAAAAATTTAAATTTTATCATTTTATATATATTTAGTTATATATTTATATAGGACTATTTTAAAAGTATAGTATTGTCAACTTCTTTTATATTCACATATAAATTGGTTTTAGTCGTCGTCGTCGTCTTGGTCGTCGGCCATCATATTATTGTTGTAATATAAATCTCATATTTCCCGCATGTATGATTTTTTTTTTATTATTAACAAATTAATTTATTTGGTTTTGCTAAATTCCTGTGTTGTCTCGTCGTCTCATATTTGGTTGCCCTTCCAAATTAATAAAATTCTAAGTATATATATTTTTTCTACACATATAGATATTTGTTGTTTTTTTTTTTTTTGCATATAATATTCAAATGTGTTGTTTTCCTCTATATATATATAAGTATCATATATATTTTATTTAGCAATTTTGTGTCTTTTTTATGTTTTGCATATTCTTTTGTGTATTATATTAACACAAAATAAATTTTTGATTAAATACACGAAAATTTTAAGATATATTTAAATTAATTTTTTGTATTGTTAGAGATAAAGTTTTGCATATATTGAGTTGTCTTATATTGAGTTGTCTTTTGAATATTGAGTACGCGACGATATCCATATAAATAAATAGTTTTTAAATAAACTTTTTTTTATGAATGTGTGAATTCATGCTTTTATATTGATTATTAATGACAAAAATAGAATTTGAAAGGTAAATTATTAAAAGATTTCGATTGCGATATGATAATGGAAATTTAAAGCCGGTCGGGAATCAATTGTTTATGATAATCAATTGTTATTATTATTCTAAAACCAAACAGATTTTTGAACGTGTGTATATATAAAAAAAAAATTGGTAAAAATTAGTATTTAAAATACGATATTTAACTAACCAAATCTGATATATGAATAAATTTTTTATATATAGAAAAAAATCTATATAAAATAAAATATTTATTATTATTAAAAAGATGTACATTCGTATTCGGCGCGATATACCATATATATTAGCTATATATCTATCTATATCAGATATCTATATCTATATATTATATACAAAACATATTATAATAAAATTTTTGATTGTATAAACAAAAATATATTTTGTTTTGCGAATTTCCTCTAAAAAAATATATAACCGCGCGCGGTGCAAACACACAACCAGAACCACACACACACACAGTCATTAAACATCATACGTGGAAAAATAAAGAAAAAAAAAAACTAAATAACGATAAATATAAATAATAAAATTAAAAAAAAAAACCTTGTTATCTGTCAAGGTTAACGCGATTTTTTTTATATAAACGTATTTTCGTGACTTTATGAGAGTATACAGTGTATATACAATTTATATATATATATATATATAGATGAATAATAAAAAATTGTATATATGAAAATGATGAAAATGATAACTGCGTGAATGTATATAGCATATATGAACAATTTCGATGTATAAAAAATAAATTATATGTGATAAGAGGAAATTAACAAACATTTTTATTCAACTATGTTAATATTATAATAAATTCGCAAAAATTTTTAGATATAATTTCAGCAAAACAAAAAAAACAAACAAATTCTTCTACTTTTTTTTTATTTTCTGTCTCAAAAATATATGTTTTACTTAAACAAGTTAAGAATTCATATATCTTTTTGTAAAATCATCTTCTATATCATTTATTTTTTGTTCGATATAACCGGAGTTTATATATTTTATAATAATTATTATATATAGAGTTTATTTTATATACTAATTAATTTATATGTTTTTTTCTTTTATTTCAGATATTAATCCTGATGGGAATATATTAATTTTTGCATATATAGGCAACGATTGACAAAATGATTTGATTGTGTTTGGAAAACTTCTATATATCAATGGTCAATGAAAGATATACCGCAGAAATATTATAAAGTCAGCAATATGGTAGAATAAAACTTCTACTGTGCTATGATATATTTATGATGGTAACATTTGAACGTTTATTAAGACTTGCAAAAAAAAACCTTAACATTCGAAAGAAAACATTGAATTTGTTAAACAAATCATATTATACATGAAGACAACCAATCTAAATGGAAATGGAATTGAATAAAATAATAAAATATTTGTAAAACAAAAGATCATAATCGATGTTCATTGATGAAATTCAAATAAGTTAATATAGTACAAACTTTTCCATATTTATAAATATATGAATTCGCCAATTGGCAATCGTAATTCAAGAATATAGACTTGATGAAAATTGAATGAATGAAAACCGAATGAAATGGATTTGAACTTACCAATGTAAAAAATTGAAACAATGTAAAAAATTGAAATGGAAAATCGAACGATCATAAAATGTTTGCAATCAGAAGATCATAATCGTATGGATGGATGGATGGAATTCAAATTTATTCATATCTAAAATTATTCATATTTGTTATGAATTCGGAAATTCTAATCGAGTACAGATTTGATGAAAAATCAAGGAAAAATGTAAATTGGAAAATTGGCAAAACCAAAAGAAATGTTTGTATAGAGATCAAACTAAAAATACCGACGGGAATTAAAATATTTAATATTTAAAAATGTTAACAATTTTAAATGAAAAAATAAAATACCTATATAACAAAGTCCATTTGTAATAAAAACGTTTCCATCATATAGGATGGGAAAAGGGAAAAGCCATCAAAATTTAAATGAAAAATTGAACGATCATAAAATGTTTTGTAATCAGTAGAACGTAATCGTCGTATGGTTGGATCTTCAAAAATACTTATATTTAAAAATATTCATATTTGTTATGAATTTGGCGGTCCTGATCGATCCTAATTTATATTGTAAGTTGAATAAGAAGCAAAATGTACGGAAAACCAAGAAAAAAACGAAATGGAAAGTCAGAGAGGAAAATCAGTGAAAAGTCCATCTGCAATTCATGGAATGGAAAAACCATTAAAATTTAAATGAAAAATCGAACGATCATAAAATGTTTTATAATCAGAAGATCATAATCGTATGGTATGGATGGAATTCAAATATATTTATATATTAAAATATTCATATTTGTTATGAATTTGGCAGTCCTAATCGATCCTAATTTCTATTGTAAGTAGAACAAGAAGCAAAATGTACGGAAAACCAAGCAAAAAACGAAATGGAAAGTCAGAGAGGAAAATCAGCGGAAAGTCCAACTGCAATTTAACATTTCCATCATATTGGATGGAAGGGAAAAACCATCAAAATTTAAATGGAAAATCGGACGGATCATAAAATGTTTTATAATCAAAGGCACGTAATTGTCGTATGATTAGAATTCAAATATATATTTATATATTAAAATATTCATATATTTATTATGAATTTTGAAATCCTAATCGATATTCAAATATAGATTTGATATGCGAAATGAATGAAAAATAAAGAAAAAATTTAAATGGAAAATTGGCAAAACAAAGAAATGTATGGGTATTTTATAGGCGTTCATAATGAAAATATCAATGGGAATTAACATATTTGATTTGACAGAATATTAATAATGAAATGGAAATAAAATACCCGATACAATAAAATCCAACAAAAAGAACATTTCCTTCCACTATTTGATGGTTTATATGGTATTATGTGAATATTTTTGCACGAGAATGATCAATAAACATATATTTGATAAATGATTGACGGCTTAGAAGGAGGTGGTGCACTTTTCAAACACGACAGATAATAAAATATAAGTTTATTAATATAATGAAAAACAATCAATGAATTTATACTGAAAATTTTCTCGTAAATGTTTGAGATATAAATTGTAAAGTGTAGTTATATATATATTAATAATTTTAATTATAATATTTTTTTTTATTTAGTATCTTAAGATAAAATAGGCTATGAAACTGTATTATAGATATATTATATATAAAATAATATTTATATATAATTAATGATTTGCATTAATTAAGTAAATTAATTGTTAAGCCAAAAAAAAAACCCTACAGTTGGTTAAATAATGATTTATTGGTTTACTTTACTTATAAACATTTTTAATTTTTATTATGTTAAATTAAAACCCACGGTATATTTAATTTTAATTATTTGTAAATTTATAATCGAATATGTCAATAGATAAACAACATAATTCTTATTGCATATTTTTTTCATTCATCCAACCAAATCAGATTTGTGCATGGTTTGTTAATATTAAAAATGTTATTTAAAATTTTATAATAATAATAATAACAATAATAATAATTGTTATCAAATCACAAGCGATTATTATTATTCTATATATAAATATGTAAATTTGATATATAAATATGTAAACAAAAAGACAGAAGTCTATTAATTATAATTTATTATCTATGTAAATGGATAGATAAATTTCAACAAATAAAACTTTCCATTTTCATTTTGTATAAATATATAATTTATAATCAACATAAAAAATATGCTTTTTTTTTAAGAGTTGTTTATGTATAAAACAATATATTAAATATAGATAAAAAAAATATTAATTGTAATGAAATTGCAAGTATCACAAATTTTTTTATTCATTATTGTGTCATTTCTTTATATGTAAATGTATGAATGTATAAAATTGTAAATTTATAGAATCATTGAAAATTGATTGGAACAAAAAAAAACCGTATTGATATTTTTTATATATATAAACAGATACAATTAATAATAATTTAATTATAAATTGTACAAATAATAATAAAATAATAAATAATAATATTAAAAACAACACACACCGATATTATAATTACAAACTAATTATTAATAATAAATAATATCGGTGTGTTTTGCATTTTTGTTTTTTTTATTTTACCTTTATTTCACCTTCATTTGTTCACTTTTAAAGAATTTATCCCAAAAAAAAAAAACCTATTTCCTCATTTCCTTTTCGTTTGTTTTATTTTTGTAGAATTTTCCGGCATTGAATCATATTTTAGGAAAACTATAGGAAGGATTCTATCTATAATTGGATGCTGAACTAATCAAAATCATAAGGTAATAATAATAATAATAATAATAATATTTATACACTTTTATTTTCACTGCAAAAATTTTAATAAAGAAAAAAATAAAAATATTGTACATCATCACGAGGTATGTGCACTATACAACTATTCACAACATTAAAAATGATTTTCAATATAAAAATATATACTATTTCAATTGAATAGAAGAATAAAAAATATATACCAACAACATTATTTGTACCAGTTTTATTCTCAAAAAGTGTTGTATACCAATATTTTATTTTATTTTATTTTATATATATGACATATTAACCTGATTATCAATTGTGTGTTTGTGTTGCATATATATATAAAATTTACCTTTTACTTGTTTGATGCTTACGGTGTATGTCTGATTGTTATCAATTTTTGTTTGTGCTGCACATTGAAATGATTTGTTAAATATATTTTATTTTATTTTCAATATTAAAAATGTTTTATTTTCAATTCTTTATGCATATGAATTCTGCAATCCTAATATAAATTTCATTGGATTTGATGAGAAACCAACGAAAAACCTGTCGAAAATACACTGAAAACCGGCCGATTTTGAATTTTTGTAACAGGCGATCATAATCACAGCATCGAATGATATTGAAATTTTTAATATTAAATGTATTTTCATATTAAAAATATTATTTTCATATAAAATTTGTATTTTCAATATTAAAAATATTATTTTCAAATATTCATGCATGTGAATTCTGCAATCCTAATATAAATTTCAATGGGTGTGTTGAGAAACCAACCAAAAACCCGTCGAAAATACACTGAAAACCGGCCGATTTTGAATTCTTGTATCAGGCGTTCATAATCACAGCATCGATTGATATTGAAATTTTTAATTTTTAATGTATTTTCATATTAAAAATGAATATTTTCAATTCTTCATGCATTTGAATTCTACAATCCTAATATAAATTTCAATGGGTTTGATGATAAACCAACCTAAAAACCCGTCGAAAATACACTGAAAACCGGCCGATTTTGAATTCTTGTATCAGGCGTTCATAATCACAGCATCGATTGATATTGAAATTTTTAATTTTTCAATGTATTTTCATATAAAAAACTTTTTTCATATTAAAAATTTTTATTTTCAATTCTTCATGCATGTGAATTCTGCAATCCTAATACAAATTTTGTAGATTTGGTCAAAATCGACCAAAAAACTGAAAAAATTTACAAAAATTGAATGAAAATCGACTGATTTTTAAGGTTTTCTATCAGGCGATCATAATGTAATTGTGATTGGGAGTAACCGAAATTTTAATTTTTAATATTAAATATATTTTTCATATTTAAAATTTTTATTTTCAATTCTTTATGCATGTGAATTCTGCAATCCTAATATAAATTTCAATGGGTGTGCTGAGAAACCAACCAAAACCCCGTCGAAAATACACTGAAAACCGGCCGATTTTGAATTTTTGTATCAGGCGATCATAATCACAGCATCGATTGATATTGAAATTTTTAATTTTTAATGTATTTTCATATTAAAAATGAATATTTTCAATTCTTCATGCATTTGAATTCTGCAATCCTAATACAAATTTTGTAAAATCGGTCAAAATCGAACGAAAAACTGAAAAAATTTACAAAAATTTAATGAAAATCGATTGATTTTGAGGTTTTTCTATCAGGCGATCATAATGTAAATGTGATTGGGAGTAACCGAAATTTTAATTTTAAATATTTTCATATTAAAAATGTTATTTTCATATTAAAAATTTTTTTATTTTCAATTCTTTATGCATATGAATTCTGCAATCCTAATACAAATTTTGTAGATTTGATCAAAATCGAACGAAAAAACCTGGAAACTATTAAGTTTATTTAGAGAATATTCTTATAAATATAATAAGAATTCGGCACAAATTCTAAAAGAAAAAAACCCCATCAAAAGATTTCATGGCAAAAAATTGGAAAACGTAAATGGAAATTAATTAAAAATTAATATAAAAAAACAAACAATTTTTTTTTTTATTACCATCAAATTTTCTTTTATTTTCATTTCTAAAAAATTAAAATAAAATACACAATTCATACACAATAAAACAACATTTAAGTTGAAAAGAAAAAAATAAAAAATAAAAAATAAAATATAATAATTATATTTATATATATATATAGTATATTGGCTTTTCCCGATAAAAGTTTGTTTCATTTTCATTTTCATTTTCTTTTTATATAATAATATTAATATTAATATTAATAATAATAATATACTTAAAAACTATTAATTATATTATATATCAATTTTTGTTTTAAAAATTATGTTTTTTTTTTTTTAATTTATTTATTTATTTATTTATTTATAATATAATATATATTATAGATTAATTTCTATTTAAATATAATATAAAATATTCATTTTGATAAATATTTTTTAAATATGTATTTTTTAATTATTTATATATATTTTTTTAATTTAAAATTACCTTTACTTTTCTTTAATAAATTTTTGCTTGTTGTTATTTTTCCTTTTTTTGTCATCATTTGAAATTTTTTTTTAAAGGTTCTATTATTTAATATATTGTGATTTTTTGCATTAAACATTTTTTGTTTTTTGTATTTCATTTATAATAATAATAATAATAATTAATATGAAGATTTTTTTTCTTTTTCATGTTCTTCTAAATAATAAATTTTTTTTTTATTTTATTTTTGGTTTTTGGCTGTTTCCAAAAAAAAAAAAAAAAATTATGATTTTTAACAAATTTTTAAATATTTCTTTTATTTATAATTTTATTTTTTTTTTTAACAATAAACTTTGTAAAATGTTTTCTTTGATAATTTTCTTTCTTTTTTTTTTTTTATTTATTTATTTATATTGGGGAGACTGTCGTCGGGTGGGGAAGGAGGGATGGATGAGGGAAGATGATTATTTTATTTAAAACGATTTAAAGTAAAAAAGATATTACATACATAAGTTTTTTTGTTTTTCTGTGTTTAAAAATGATTTTTTTTTTGTTTTGTTATTAAAAATAAAAACATTATTTTTGGAATGTTATTTGTCACATCATCATCATCATCATCATCATCATCATCATCATCATCATTGGGATATTAAAAAATAGAAATATGAATGAAAAAGAAATTAAAAAATTAAATTTAAAAGTAAAATACACTTTTTCTTCTATTGCGTAATGGTGTAGGGAAATTTAAATTATGATAGAGTAGGGGAATTATGAAAATTATTGATGGATAGATGATAATAGATTTTTTGTTTTTCTGTTAATTTATTATAATATTATTATTATTATTATTATTATTATTATTAATAAATATTTTATTTTGTACTGAGAAAATTTTGGAAAAGATAAAACATTTCGTTTTTGTGTTTGTTTTGTGTTATTTAGAAATAAATATAAATAAATAAATAAAAAAATTGTTTGTACAAAACGGAAAAATAAATTACAAGAAACAGTTTTGTTAGTTTTTGTTTTTTTTTATGTTTTTGTGTTGTATAACCGCTCGATAAAATTAATTTTTATATATATATATATAATAAAATGTTATTATTTTCATTATTATGAAACATCATATTCAATTTTATGTTATTATAATTATATTTTCAAATAAATATATTTATATATTGTTTTAGAACCTTCATAAATTAATTTCATAAATTATTGATTTTTATTTAATATAATATATTAATATATTTTTTATATTTATTGCATTAAATATTGTTTTTATGTACAACAAAAAAAAAACTATGTTGAATTATAGTTATATGGAGGAAAATTGTATTTTTCTTTAATTTTGTTTTTAATTTTTAATTTTACTTACATTCATCGTGTTTTTTTTTTTATTTGTTAAACATTTTTTTTGTATTGCAATTTGTATTTTATAAACAAACTATAGAAAAGAAAATTATATAAAAAGCACTTTTTTTTTTTATTAAATTAAATTAAATTTGATCTTTTTTCTTCTTTCATATAATTAAATCACTTTTATTTATTTATTTATTTTTGATGTCTGCCTTTTCCTTTTTTTTTTTTTGTTTTTTTGTTTTTATATCCTAAAAAAAATTAAAATAATAAAAATAAAAATAAAAATCCACAAACAAATGAGAGAGAAAAAAACACAGATAAAGAGAGAGAAAGCGCAAGAGAGACATTAAAAGGAAAAGGCAGACAATCAGCCACAATTTAATACAAAAAAAAAAATATTAATAGATTTTTTTTACAATTAAAATAAAAATAAAAATGATTTAATTTTTCTTTTGTTTTTTTTTTTTTTTTTTTATTATCATAAAAATTGTTTTGTAGTTTTTTTTCCTTCTTCATCTTTTCATCATTCATTTTTTTGTTTTGTTTAAACAACAAAATTAAATTTTTAAAAAATTATAATTTAATTGTTCCGTTTTTGTTTTTTTTCTATCTTAAAAGAAGAGCCTATATTATTTATATTTATAGTTTAAATGTTTTTTTTTTTTGTTATTTTCTCTACAAATATTCATCATTTTAATTAATTTATCTTAATTAATAATTTTTTTAAATCTAAATAATTCACAATAAATTTTAATAGGTTTTGTTGTTTTATGTTTTTTTTTTTTTTGCATTAAATTTTATTTTTTTATTTTTTTCATTTTACTTATTATAATTTTTTATGTTTAATAATTACACATTTTTTTTTATTTTTAATTTATTAATAATTCTTAAATAGAATAATATTAATAATAATCTATTTGAATATAATAATAATAATAATTTTTTAAAATCTGTAATTGTTTTTTTTTTTTTATAATATATTTTTGTTTTTCAATTATTAAATTAAAAAATAAAAAAAAATATATTTTAAAGAATTCTTTTTTTTCTTTTTTTTTTTACATAAAATATAATAAAGTAAAAATTTAATTTAAATAAATTATTTGGTTTTATTTTTTTTTTTTTAATTAATATTAAAAAACGACTTACCATATTTTGTTTGTTTTTTTTTTTTTTTCAATTATTTTTTGCTAATCAAAATTCAATTTTTTACACGTCGTCGTTTTAATTTTAATTTGATTGTTTTTCTCTTTTTGCTAATATAATTCGATGAAGAAAATTATTTTATAATAAAGAAAAGAGTTTTGTTTTTAATTTTATTTAATTTAAATAAAATTTTATGTTTTTTTATTTTGTAAATTTTTTAATTATTTAATAATTTTAAAAAATTCAATTTTCACATTTTCTTTTATATTTAAATATATATATATATTTAATTTATTTATGTATATAATTTATTGATTTATCAATCATCAATCATATCTAATGCAAAAAAAAAAAAAATAATTAATTAATTTAATTAAAAAAATAATATTTTATACTACTAAAAAAAAAAAAAAAAAAAATTAAATTAAATAAAATGGATAATTTATTATTTGATGTTATATTTTTTTTTTTTTAATTTTTTTTTTAAAGGGAATAATAGAGATCTCAATAAATTTATTTTTTTTTTTTATCCTTATTTTTAATTATTATTTAAATTATTTGTAGTTTGTTTTTTGTTTTTTTCCTTATTATGTTTTATCTATATTTATTATATATATTTACAACAATAAAATGTTTAAATTAATTTAATTGATGTTAAATTACAAACTACAAAAAAAAAAAAAAAAACACAATTTCATTTTCATCCATTTACAAATGGATCTTTTGTTTTTCATTTAAAATTAAAAATGTAAGACTTAAAAAAAAAAAATTATCTTTAAATATGAAATTAAAAAAAAAAATTATATTTATATTGATTTTAAAAATGAAATTGTTTTTTTTTTTTTTTTTAAATTAATTAATATCTTAATAAAGAAGAGAAAAAAAAATTATGTTTGTTTGTTTGTGTGATATTCTAAAAATTAATTAAAAATATTTAACAAAAAAAAAACAAAAAAAAAAAAAAAAAAAACGAAATATACTAAAATAAACAAAAAGTATTTTGTTTATAGATTTTTTTTTTTTTTTTTTTAAATAAAATTAAATTATTAAATTAAAAATAATAATAATAATAATAATAATAATAATAGTAATAATAAAAAAATACACTGTACTTGTTTTATATATTTTGTTGTTGTGGTTGTTGATGTTCTTGTTGTTGTTGAATATATTCTTACAGTCATAAATATTAAAAGTAATTGGCGTTTTTAAGACTTAAGACGACGAGGATTTTTTTTTTCCACTAAGAAGATGACCACCACTATGAATCATGTAGCACCTTATGTAATATGGAACGTGTTGATGTTGATGCAGCTGTTGTTAAATATTGATGTTGATGTAAATATTGTTGATGGGATGATGATAAGGATGAGGATGATGATGATGGGGGTGGTGGAGGTGATGGTGTTGGAGATTTTTTAGATAAATTCAATGGTTGTTGGCCATCATCCGTTGCTGATGTTATATCTACTTGAATTTCAAGTATTGAATTTGTTGTTGGGATGATATTTGCTGTTGTTGTTGTTGTTGTTGAACCGGCTGATGTTATAATTATCGGTGATAGAGCCGGTGATAATGAATGTGACCGTGATGATGTGGATGGTGTTGGAGTTGTTGTCGGTGTTGGTGGTTGTTGGGATGATAACGATGATGTTGTCGATGACAGCGACGATGATGATGTTGAATGTGGCGATTGGAAATAACGATGTGATTGTTGTTGTTGTTGTTGTTGTTGATGATGGTTATTAATATGATGATGTTCACCGTTGTTGTTGTTGTTGTTGCCATTCATTTGACAATTTGGTGATGGTGTCTGTTGACGTACAGTTGTTATTACACTATTTTGCCATCGATTACCACCACCACCACCACCGTTGTTGTTTATCGATGAAAATGATGATTGTTGGTTTTGCTGTTGTTGCGATTGTGATGTTATTGATGTTATTATTAAATTATTATGATGATGTAATGGACTTTTATATCCATTCATTGAATGTTGTTGTTGTTGATTATGGCTATGATTATTATTCTGATTATTTAAATTATTATTTTCAGCCTGTGTTTCTCTTTTTATATAATTTTGTATAAAATCAGTACGTTTTATTTGTTCCGGTGACATCATTGGTTCTTTCATTAATGATTTTGCCAAAACTGAATAAGTAGCTGATAAGGAAGACTGTTGTTGTTGTTGTTGGGGTTGTTGGGGTTGTGATTGTGATTGTGATTGTGATTGTTGTTGATGAGATTGGGATTGTAATTGTTGGGACTGATGTTGTTGTACATGATTTTGATGTTGTTGTGGTGACTGTTGTTGTTGTGGACGTGTTAAATGCATATGTAATTGGCTTTGTATTATTTGTTGTGGTTGTTGTTGTTGTGATTGTTGTTGCTGTGACAGCGATTGTGATTGTTGTAATTGTGGTGATTGCGATTGTTGCTGTTGCTGCTGAAGGGAATTATGATGATTATGGTTATGCTGATGATGCTGCTGCTGTTGTTGTTGTTGTTGTTGTTGATTATGATTAATTGTATTTGATGGTGATGATGTTGTTGTACGTGTTAATGGTTCAGCTTCAGCATCACCGCCATCACGATGTCTTAATGCACGGAATTTTTTATGTGGTTTATATGCAGCATCAATTAATGCAGTTGTATCATATAATGGTGGTGCTTCTAATACACGTTTTAATACAGACATTTTACTATCATTATTATTACGTTGCTTTGAATCATCATCGTCAACCGTTGAACGTGGTGATAATGATTCATTTATATTATTATTTATATTATTATTATTGTTTAAATTATTATTCACATTATTTATATTATTATTATTATTATTTGACATACGATGATCATTTTTCTCATTGCCTGATTCAATGCCAGAATCATTTGGTGAATCTAATTTTCTATAACGACATTGTGGTTGCTGTTGTTGTTGTTGAGCTTGTTGATTATAATTATGTGCCTGTTGTTGTTGTTGTTGTTGATTGGATGATGCCGGTATTGTACGAATGACTGGTGTTATTGTTAAACCATTTTGTGTTAAATGGGCGGCTGTACCAACAATATCATCATCAGAATTGACACGATTGGCACGTAATAATGGACATCCATTTGAATTATTACCATTTATCATAATATTTACATTATTCTGATGATTATTATTATTATTATTATTATGATGGTTTATTATTAAATTACCAGATAATGTTGCGGCTAATAATGGAGTTGATGATACGGTTGTATTACTTGAATGTACATTTGAACCACCAACTAATGGACATGACAATGACATTGATGATGATGATGATGAGGATGAGGATGTTGTACCAACAATTGAATATTCAGATGATTGTACTTCATTTGAATCTGTACTCGATACAGAACCTAATGGACTTTTTGCCAAATCTTCATTAATATGTTCGGGTGTACCCCAACGACTTGAACCCGAACTTTTACTACACAATGAATCATTATCATCATTCATCATATTATTATTCATCATATTATTTTTCATATTATTATTACTACAATTTGTTAAATGGGTCCACATTGCATGATGATGTGGTGGTGTTGTTGATACTGGTGGTGGTGCTGATGCGGGCGATATTTGTTGATGTGATGAACCAGTACCATTTGTTGTTGCTGTTGTTGTTGTTGCGGTGGCGGTCGTCGTCGCCGTTTTCTTATTCATTTCTTCCGTACGGAATACAACTAATTTTTCTGTATGTAATGTACTTAATGTACGTAAATCAGGTAATAAACTTAATAAATCATCCATAAATGCACGGGCATTTGAACGTGCCAATTGTATTTCATTTTCTAAACAATCTTTTAATTTTGTGTACATACGATTGACCAAATCAATGTTACGTAAACCGGGACGATCGGGTGTTATTAAAACAATGGCACAAAATAAACCAATTTCCGTATCGGTTAAATTCATTGCATTCATACGATCGGCAAATTTAAATGTTGAATCAACTAAAAATCGAGCATTTACACTATTCTGTATCGATTCACGACGCATTACATGCCCATTTAAACATATTATACTGTCAATGGCCGTATCAAACATACACACCAATCGCACGAATAACGCATCAAATAAACCATTTTTAAGTAATGCAAATTTATCCTCTTGCGATAATGACTGGAAACCCGGTATTAAACCGGCAAAATCAATAACACCACGAATTATATGAGAGAATCGTTGCGAAAATTCCGATTCTGATTGGATTTCTGGTGCTGGATTCAATGGACATGCCTGCAAATAGAAAATTTAAATATCATATTATAGTTTGGAAAAACCAAAAAAAAAAAAAAACTCGTGCCTATAATCTTATATATTATCGTATTGGGAAACAGGAAAAAAAAATGGCTACAGAATCTAAATCGTTTGAAAATTAATTAATAAAATATTCAAAAATTAAAATAATCTTATAATACTATATAAATAAATATTATAAGTTCATCAACTTTATTTCTTTTATTTCTATTCATTCCATCTTCCACATCACACACAAAAAAAAAATAAATATATTCTAAAAAATTCGCAAAAAAAAAAAACTTTAACTCATATTATTATTATAAGTTAAAATATAAAAAACTGGTCCGATCGATATGGTATCATCATCAACGCATATATATATATATATATATTTATAATATACAATTCCATCGAGTCATTATACATATATATACATGATCATCATGATGATGATGGCCAGCGTGCGAATCAATGCGACTTCCTTTGCTACAAGGTCGACGAACTACGAGTTCAAGGTTTTCCTTTACCAGTTTTTTCTTATTCATATATAATTTTTCATATACATATTTTATTTTTTTTTTTTTACATTTAGTTTACGAACTCTTATACGTTCCGCGCGATCTTTGTTCAAATTTATTTATAATAATACAACATATTATTCGTACGTATCATCACACACATAATCATATCATATATATATATATATATTAAACATATTCATCAACATGATCATGATCATGATGATGATGATCTCGTCGTCTTTTTGCTTATATAAATATAAATAAATTAAAAAAACACAAGCAGATCAGAAAAGAATATTTAAAAAGAATAAAAAAAATTTGTTTTTAAACCAGAGAGTTACTGATTTTAATGCTAATTAAATAATATATATAACGACGACGATTTAAATTTGATTAAAAAAAAATATAAATAAAAAGATCATCGCTTATTTTTACATAATCAAAATTAATTAATTGTTAAAGGTTTTTTTTTTTAATTATGTATTTTATTATTTTTTTTTTTAATTAGCATTTAATTTTGATTGTTAAATCACAGACCTTTTTTTATTTTTTTGCTAAAATTTTCCATCAAAGAAAAGTTTCGGATGGTTTTCGTCGGAAAACTTAAAATCTATTTTTCCTATGGGAGAAAAACAAAACAAGTGTAATTTAGACGAACCACAAAGTTCTTTATTGATCTATTTTTAAGCTAGATTTTTCCAGGATACGATTTTACCGGATAAATAATAAAAAAAAAAAAAAACAAGGATTAAAATATAAAAGATTTTGCATAAAAATAAAAACTTTTATTAGGAAGAATAATTCATAAATTCATTCAATTCCTTATAAAATACACCGGATAGAAGCAAAAAAAAAAAAAAAATGATATACAAATTTTGATATTAAAAATCAAACACACGAAAAAAAAAATCAAAGAATATCTTCTTTATTTTTTTTTTTTGTATTCCTTGACGATGATTTGCTAAACAATCAAAAATTTATAATACAAATATTATAAAAGATTTTTTTACTTTGAACTTAAATAACCTTAAATGATGATTATTTTTTTTTTTACCACTTAAAATTTCACAAATACATAATCAAAATAAAAACACTTTTTTTTATATAATAACCAATAATCGTTATTTAAAAAAATATATACGAAAACAGAATTAAATAAAAAAAAAAAAAAATCAATGATTTTTTATTTAAATTTTTATGTTTTTCGTTTCGTTTTTTTTTTTTTTTTGGTAAGTGTTTTTAAGCATAAATTATCGCGGAGGATAAATTATATAAATAATAATTTCTGTGTGTGTGTGTGTGTGTGTGTGTGTTTATTTGCGTTCTTTGACTTTTATTATTATACTACACAAGAGCATTGAAATTGTCCGTTTAATGAAATTAAATTCTGCAAAATAAGCAACAAGCAAAACATAATTTTTTGTTTTTTTTTTTATTTATTATATATACAAACGAAAGAAGATCATTAAAAATCGAAAGAAGAAAAAACGAAATAATAATATATAATGGAATTAATTCAAGTTTAAATTCGGTTTTTTTTTTTTACATCTTTAAAATTTGTATATAAAAAAAAAAAAAAAAAGAAATCAAAAGTCATTAACCCTTTTTTTTTTATTTATTAAATGTTTCTATATTCAGTGTTTGTGTTGTGTGTGTTTGAATTGAATTGAATTTTTAAAGAATTAAAGAATGTGTTTAAAAAGAATATTTTTTTTTATAATATATTATGGATGAAAAAAAAAATTCTGTTGTAAAACCAAGAAAATCTGTCGATTTCTTTAGGAAAATAATTTAGAGATTTATAAATTGACAAAAAAAAAAAAAAGTTCTACAAAATAAAAACAAAACAACAAAAATGAAGGAAAATTTTCAATATTTATATGGTGAGAATTGGAAATGCTCATCACCATTAATATATATATATATATTATGGAATAATTCTAATATACTTCCTCTTCATCATCATCGCAATTGATATTCAATATATCTACTCTACTACTAAAAAATATAATTTTTCTAATTCATTATACATTCTAATTCATTACATCATTACAAAATTGTGTAAAATAAAAAAATTTACATCAATATATAGAGAAAAAACAAAAAAAAAATTCATTTAATATTTTTTTTTTTCTATGTATATATATTTTTTCATGATCACAATTTTATGTTCCTGATTTTCTGTGTTCCGCGTGTGTATGTTTTTTTTTTATTATATTATTAATATTTTTCCATACAAAACAAATACACACACACAATAAAAATTAAAAGTACGTATATATTTTTTTTTAATTATAAATAACAAATATAACAAAAATTACCTCTAAAAAAAATTTTTTTAGTGTTACAAGTTTTTTTTTTTATGTAATTGATAAGAAAATAATGTGTTTATTTATATATAAATCTAAAAAAAAAAAAAAATTACATGTTTATTTATCGTTTTTTTTTTTTTTTAAATCCACGTGTATATTACAATTACAATTATCAATATTATTATGATGATGATGATGATGATGATGATGAAGCCGCGATTGTAAAAATAAAAAATATAAATAAAATGTTTTTACTATACGCAACAATTTAAAGTGAAAAAATTATATTATTGTAAATGTAAAAAAGAATAAAAAAAAAAAACGAGCGCGAATTTAAAATTTACGCGCGCCGCACCATCAATAATTAATTCTGTTTACAAGAAGATTTTCATATATAAAACATATACAAAAATACAACTAGAAAAAAAAAACAAAATCTCGCGGAAAAATCATCATCAAATGTAAAATTCTATATATATTTGAGAATTTTTTATACAAATACCTTTTTTTTTTTTTTTTAAAGAATTATAATATTAAAAAATCTGTATATATGAACACAATCAATAAAATATATACTATACTATACTTAAAAAAGAAAAATACAAAGACGACGAATTGAAAAATAAAATATTAAAATAAACGATGACGACGTCGACGCTCGACGACGACGACGATATATAAATAATATATTATTATTATTATATGTTATTTTTATTATATTATTTTTTATTTTTTTTTTTCATTATTCAATTTAATTCAAGGTTAAAAAAACGATAAATTATTTCAATTTGATTCTGTATTTCAATTTTATTTTGCAAAAATTCTCAATAAATATATAAATATGTAAATTAGTTAAATTCGGGTTTTTTTTTTTTTTAGTTTTTCCAATATACAAAAAATTTTATTATGTGGTGGTTTAAGTTAAGTTTTTTTTTTTGTATACGCCGGAATCGTTTGGGAAATATTATTTAAAATAAAAGAAACGACCAAAAAAAAAATTCTAATAAGAATTAAGATAAAAAAAAAAACAATTCTATTAAGAATTTTAAAATATTTTCTCTATAGATATTTTAACAACAGACAGACGACATTTCTTCTATATACAGAAAATCAGAAAATCTTATTAAAATATATGCAATTTATTCTTATATTCTTATTTATATCAATCGTTTTATTTATTAAATTAATTCATTTATTCACGTTTATTATATAGTATATAGACACATATTATTTGATGATATGATGATGACGAGAAATGATTATACTACTTATATGCACAATGATGACCTCGACATTCACATCATTATTGTATTATAATTTTATTATTAATATTACAATAATTTTATCGCAACCGCAACAAATAAACAATAATAATAATAAAAATAAAAAAATATAATAACAATTAAAATTGTTTTTTAAAGTAAATTATAAATATTTATTTATTAGTTATAATGCACAAAAAAAAAAAGCGCAATGATATTTTCTAAATACAGGTACAAAAAAATTAAATTGGTGAAATTTTACTATTAAGAGATGGTTCCTTATGGGATTTGATTTAAGAACAATATTCAATATTCAAACAAATTCTAAATGGAAAAATTTATATTTAAATGGAAAAATTCATATTCAAAAATTTTCCAATTCATTTTGTTGATTAATAAAAAAAAAAATCTTATTTATCTTAATTTATTTATTTGGAAAATATATTCTCAAGTTTATAGTCACTTATTTACTATTTACTAATATCTGCTCTAATAATATTAATATAAAATATTATAGTAATATAGCAAAAAAAAAAAAAAATTATAGTCTATAGTAAGTTATATTAGTTTTTGTCGTCATTGATCAAATCAATCGTCGTCATTCGTCATCCGTCATCAATCAGGCAGTAAGTAAAGCAATTCACAATTCAAACAATTCACAAAATACGGAAATCTATTTTTCAATATAAACGCCATATAGCAAAATAACAGTAGTATATATGTATAATAACAAAAAACCACCAACAACAAATATTAATTTAATATTATTAATAAAAACAATTTTTTATTTTTTTTTCAAGATTAATAATAAAATATCGGTCGGACACAAGGTTATTAATTTTTTTAATACAAAATTCAAACGAACAAAAAAAAAATGAAAAAAAAATTGAGAAAATTTTCAATATGCAAAAATAAAAGAAAATTTTTTTTTTTTTAATTCTAATATAAAGAATTTAAAATAAAACTTAAACTGGTATAAAAATATGTAAAAATTATATGAAAATCAAGTGAATTTTTTGTCATCGAAAATCTAAATCTTATAAAAGAAAATGTGTACATAATGGAAATGCATAAATGAATGCATAAAAGAAATGCTGAAAATCCTTTGATTTTTTTTTTTTAGAATAAAAAATTATTCTTTATAGTCTACAAACAAACAAACAAGAACAGAGCGGATAATTTTATTGTGTTTGTGTGTCTGATTATTTTTTTTTTTTCTTAATTTGTCTTTTAATTTATATTTAATAATAACCTTGTGATTTTTTTTGTTTTCGTTTAAACCTAATATTTATTTTGTTTTTTTTTTTTTCTAGATAAATATTTTAATTAAAATTAATATTATATAGACATAAATTTTTTTGATTCTCTTCCTGTTTTTATTTTTTTTTTTTTGTTTACTTGTATATAAAAAAGGCCCAAAATATATATATTGGGTTTTGGAATATTAAAGAAAAATGTGATAACTATAATGAAATAAGATTAATTAATCGTTATCTTTACTTATGGGTTTTTTTTTTTTTTTATTATATTAAAATATTTAAGTCTTCAATAATTAACGATCTTCAATAATTTATTCTTTTCACAACAAATTATCAACAACTATTTTTTTTTTTTTGTACTTTTTTGTAAAAACAAATTACACACAAACATTTTCGCATCACTTTCATGAACTTAAACTATATACATTTTTATGTATATAATCATCAGATAAATTACGCACACAAAAATTGTAATGAAGACAAAAAAAAAATTGTAATAAAATATTCTCAAGTTCATTAACAATTTAATTTATTATTATTTATTTTTTTTTTGTTACATGTACAGAATAACTAAATTTTTATATTCTGTTAAAAAAAAATACGTCGTCGTGTGTTTAAAGAAATAGTAGAAGAAGAAGAAGAAGAAGACGTTTCAATTTTATTATATTATAGTAGTTTGTGCGGTAAAACAAAAAAAAAACACACTCACAAATTTTTTTTTTTATTTATTAAATGATTAAACACAATTAATTTATATATGATAAATCTACAAAAAAAAAAAATGTTCGCAAATAAAAATTTTTTTTATAATACACATGTAAATATTTTTTCAGTTTTTTTTTTTTCGTTTCTAAACAAACAAAAAAAATTAATTTTTATTTGTGGGTTTCTTCTGGTTTTGCTGATAAAAAACAATAAATGTTACAGTAATATCGCATTTTTAAAATACATTACATATACAATTTCAAGGTGATTTTTTTTTTTTTTTTTGGATTGTAATCTCATTTGATCAACACCACACGGTAAAAAAAATAGCTTTATTCGATATTAGAAGAATGCAGACCAGACATTAGAAGAATGGACAAATGAATTGATTTAAGAAATATTTAAGAAAATTTATCCCCCCACCAGACAAAACTATAAAGAACTTTAATTTGACTCTATAATAAAATAAAAAAACGACTATTGTTCTGAATAATCTGTAGAATTTTCCAATAATTTTTGCGAATTACTGTAACGGATGAGTAATATTAAAATATACAGAAACGTCTACGCGGACAAACGACGACGACAGTAATAATTTGGAAATATTATGCATATATATATATATATATATATAGATATATATTTTCAATGTACACGAGGCTTTTATTTCTCTGATAATAAAATAAAATTGTTTTTTTTTTCATACTAATATATTTGGCTATATAGCGATAAAGATTCTTATATATGGATAATGATTTTGTGTGTAATTTATTATAAATAAGTTTCGTCGTTTATAGTCAAAAAAAAAAAAAAAGATTATACGAAAAAAAAAAAAAATTAAATGATTAAATTATTTGCAAATTTCAATGTCAAATTTATTTAAAGAAATATACACACACACAAGAGATTATTTTAAAATAAAAATATTATTATTCAAGTAGTAGTATTAGTAGTTAAAGGAATATTTAAAAAAAAAAAAAAATGATTTTTAGAATCGATTTATAAATGGTAAAATATTTATATTTCTGTATATATATAATTCACGGAAAATTTACTGAATCAGAGGAATTATATATTTAAATTTGTGACAAACAGGAAATGTTGTCTTAAAACTTATCATAATATAGATATATATAGAGAGAGATTAGATTATAAATGGAAGGAAAATTTCATTTACATATATATATATATTATTCAAAATTCGTTTTTGGAACAATAATGAAAGAAGATCAATCAATCTTTTTTGAGAATTTTCCCAAAAAAATATTAGAATAAAAATTATCAAAACAAACTTTTACAAAAATTTAAATTTTATTTTGTATTCAATCAACCAACGATTTGTTATTTTTATTTGTACAATAAAATACAACAACTCATAATAATTCTGGATTTAAGGAATTAACGACGACGACGACGACACATTCCACCGCATGATATAACATTTATAATTAAATTATTTTTTGTATATATATAATAAAGAGAAATAATCAATAAAAAAAAAAAAAAAAAACCACTTCATTTAATAAAATCTTATCAACTCATCCCAAAAAAACAAAAAATAAAAATTAAAACTGGTTACATAATAAAAAAATTAATAAAGCACTATAAAAATTGTGTGCAAATAAATATAATATAAAGAATTTTATACATTTAAGGTAAAAAAAAAAATTTGGCAAATTTGAAAAAAAAAAAAAAAGAAGGATTTTTTTAGGTAGGTTTAAAAAACAAAAACCAATAAAATTTACATTTATTGGGAAAATTTACATATTTTTTTTTTTTTGTTTTAAATAACAGGTTCTTTTTTTTTTTTTTAAGTAACCATTGCGATGATGATGATGATTGAGATTTAACGACTATATTCTAATAACCAGGGGTGTGGAGTCGGAGTCGGAGTCGAGGAGTCGGTTATATTTGAGTGGAGTCGGAGTCGGAGTCGAAATATTTGGACCGACTCCTCGACTCCAACACATTAATAATCAATTACATTTTTCACTTTTTTTTAGATTTCATTGATTTCCTCATATTATTAAATATTAAAGTAAACATCAGAAGGTTTTGTCTTTTATAATACAAATATTGAATAATTGAGTATACTAAACCCAATTTATATATAGGAGTAAAAAATGGTATGGCATTTGTTAATGGAAAATGTAGAATATCGTATATATTCACGTATAAACACTTCGCAGTGCATATATATTAAATCCCAATAACAATATTTGTATATGCGTATTTTATAAAGAATGGCATGGCAGAAACTGATAAATTCTGTTTAGAATTCAATGAATGCCTAAAGACGGTGGAAAAATTCGATCGAAGCAGCAATTTAGATATGCGTATAGTGCGATAAGCAAATATCCAAAAATTGTACAACATGCTGCACTGTTAGCCACCGCACTACCACCAACCCAAGTCAATGTGGAGCGTTTATTTTCGGCTTTATGCATAATAAAATCAGATTTGAGAGCAAATATGAAAGCCGATGCCATTGATTGATGCCATTTTATTTTTAAGAACTAATTTTTAAGGGAGAATAAAGAATATATGCGTTATTTAAATGAAATTATTTATTATTTTTATTATTAAATTAAATGGAAATCCGAAAATAAAAATGAAACTGAAGTTAATAAGAATTATAAATGTAGTTAATTCATATATGTAAAATCATTAAATATAATTTATTTCCCTTAAAACATTATAAAATTCTATAAAGCTGGAGTCGGAGTCGGAGTCGGAGTCGATCGAAAATTGGGCCGACTTCACAACCCTGCTAATAACTATAAATTTTTTTTGCTTGGATGATATTCAAATATATTCTACGTGTAGAATAAAATATATTAAAGAATATATTTAACGACACAAACAAAAAAAAAAAAAACAAATTAAAAAAAGATGTGTGGTGTTATATAAGGAAAAATTAAATATAAAATACGCAAAAATATATATATTTTGTAATGAAAAAACCTTGAAATGATTTTATATATATTTTAAGAATTAAAAAAAATAAACTTTGTAATTCAATAGTAAAATTAAAACCAAATTATATATTGGTTTTATAACGTATTTTTTTTTTTTATTATAATCAAGTAAGTATAATTTTGGGAATTGACTTAAGTATATAATGTAAAATCTATTCATCAATTCCCTAGGTTTTGAGAACTTTTGTAATTTTTTTTTTGTCAAATATACACAAAACTTTGCGGAATTATTAACGCGATATAGCCACCGCCCACGCAATTCCATTCATCCATCCATCACACAACATTTATACATTTATTTATATTGATTTATATTCAAAATATAGTGTTTTATATATATAAACAAGTATTATTATATCTCTATTTTATATTTAGTATATATTACCAATCGAACATTAACCTTGAAATAATCGACATTATATTGTATAAATTATATACAAATAATGAAATTTATATATGTACATAATAATAATAATAATAATAATAAAAAGAAAAACAATTTCAGTAATTTGACAATAAAAAAAAAAAAAAAAAACTCGTCATATCTTTTTTTTTTATTTTACATGAATAGAAAACAAAACGATAATTATCCAAAAATAATAATATCAATTCTATGGCTTTTTTTTTTTCGTTAGTTAGTATAGGTTCGTTTAGTTGTTTATTTATTTGGTTATGTATTTTTCTGTATATATTTATTTATATTATATATTGAATTTGAATAAATTATATTGAATTTATATAATATACATATTCATATATAGAGAAAAATTCTTTTATTCTAATCATCAACAATAAAAAATAGATTCTCTATTATATAGTATTTAGTATATAAAAAGAGGATTAATAAAACAACAAAGCAAATTATTATTATTATAATAAAAGAAATGACGTCAATTGATGGGGAGGAAAAAATAAAATAAAATAAAATATATTTATCAAAACAACAAAATGATGAATAATAATGACCAAAAAATATAAAAGAAAATTCGGAAAATTCAACAATTAAAAAATTAAATTAAAATTTGATTTAATGCAAAAATAATTTTAATTAAATTATTTCTATATTGATAAATAAAATAATCAAAAATCAAGGTTAAAAACCAAAAAAAAAAAAATTGATTTTAATAATAATTAAATTTATTATATTAATTAAATTGCGCGATTTATACAATTCATACAATTTAAAAAACGAAAAATTGTTAAAGTATATTCTATTTAGAGTGGTGAGTAGTATAATTTCGAAAATAATATAAAATATACCATTTATGATGTGGTTTAATTTGTTATTTGTATAAAACAAAAAAAAAAAATATAAGGAAATATTCATTAAATTATTATTATAATTAATAAAATAATAATAATAATAAGTAAAAAATTGTATCTATTAATAATATATAATAATAAAAATTTTTTTATTGTGACATAATATTAATATTATAAATAAGGAAATGAATTTATTGTTTTTTAATATATTTTTTCTATATATATATTTGAAAATTGTATGTTAGATTTCCTAAAAATAAAAGTGTTTTTTTTTTTTTTTTTTTCATTCGATATATATATTATATAGATTATAAAATTCTAAACAGACCAAAATTTTACTTTTAATTGATGAACTCTGCGCGTCCATAGAATATTCTTTTGAACATTTATGTAAAATAACGTAAAGAACGTAAAAAAAAATTGCAATTCATTCATTCATTAATTTTTATTATTTATACATGCATGTTCGTTTACTTTTTTTTCTTTTTTATACTCTTGAATATTTTATTTTTCTATATAAAAAAAAATTCTTATATAGTTTTTGTAGTATATATTTCGTAATGTTAGTATATATAAAAAAAAAATAATAATATATATATTGAATGACTTCAAACGACCTTGTTCATATACAATATATATATATTGTAGATATATAGACATATAAATTCTGTTTGTTTGTTTGTTTTTTTTTTTTTTATTTTTGTTCTTACTTTAACCTTGTCTCTGGTGGATGTGATAATGTGGTAATATGCAAGCAAGAAAAGAATATATTACAAATTCTGAATTCTATGGCGATCGGTAATATAAAGGTATAATAAATAAATACAACAAAAAAAGGTATATTTATTTTAAAAATGAAATGAAAAATATTATACACATAAGAGACTTCTTTTCTTAGAACGATTTACCTTTCTGACAAAAAAAATAAAGGTAGAAAAAAAAAATAAAAATAAAAATAAAATGATCTTGAAAAAGGGAAATCAATTTTTATTTATTTAGAATTTATCCGCATTTCGTAGTAATAATATAAAATTATAGTCGTCTCGAAAACCAACACAAAAAAATCAGGATATTTTTTTTTTTTTTTTTGATATTTCAAAATCTATATAAGGAATTTTAATTTCCTTTTTAGAATATAAAATTTCGATAGAGTTTTTTCTTTTTAAAATAAAACTATAAATTAAATTAAGGAAAATGCGGTTCTAAATTTTTGAATTGATTATTGACCATATTAATTTTTGACCATATTAATTTTTGATTCATTTTCATTATCGATTTATTTATTATTATTAATTCTATATATATTTTAATTTAAAAATAATAATACTATGGATATTATAAAAAAAAAAAAAAAAAACCAAAAAAATTATACCTTGACATTTAACTTTAAAAAAAATTAATATTCTAAAAAAATAAATAAACCATATGTCGTTCGTTTGTTGAACAACAACACAAGAAATTTTTGGTGTTTTTGTTTTTTTAGTTTTAAATATAAAAAATATTTTATATATTATTTAAATTATATTTTATAAAACAACCTTCAACTTTTGAATAATTTTTGAAAATATAATAAGACAGAAACCCCTAAAAGTGTTTTTTTTTTAATTATTATTGATTATTAATTTGTTATTTATATATAAAAACTAAATCCTCCAACGAACAGGCACAATTTGTCTGGAATTTGTCTAACGAATATGAATTACTTTGTAAAGAGATTTCGGTTTATTTACTATATAAAAAACCTTTTGATAATCGAATTGAACAATATATATATATTGAATGAAGAACTTGTTGAACAACAACTGAGATTCTAAAAGTGATTTTTCTACCTCTAAAATTCAATTTTTTCCGTCTATGAAACAAATTGTTTGAAAATCTAAATCTAAATTATTATTATTATAAATATTTCATATCAAAATAATTATTGTTATCTTTTTATATATATATGAAAAAAAAATATATATATATAATTAAATAAGTATATATTAAAAATAATTGCGCGGCGACAAACACTCTAATTAATATTTTATATATTTTATGTTGAATTGAATAAAAATTTATGCAAATTTTTATACGATGACAAAATAAATCGTTTTATTTTTTCTTCTTCTATAAATGTATTTAATATGTTTTTTTTTTATATATATAATACGACTATATATAAAAATGTGTTTGTATATTTTTAAAATTCTATATATACATATAATATATAACATTGAAATCCATCATTCAAGTTCAAATAATTACAAATAATAATTATGTATTTGTATATTAATATATTGTATATATGATGATGATTATTATTATTATTATTATTATTATACAAACAAACAAACATTCATACAATACAAAATAAAACACAATATATTCGAATAGAAACAGAGTCGTAAAATGTAATATTTACGAGAAGTATTTCTCTATATCAAAAAAATAATAATTCTGATTAAAAAAACTCTTCACTTTATAATAAAAGATATACAAGTGTAAATAAAATTTATATATAAAGTTATATAGGAATATTTTATTTTATATATAAATAGTGCAATGAACGACCATCATCAGAAGAACACACATAATAATTATGTGAATATATAGTTTTTTTTTTAAAAGATAAATCTTGTCGGAAAATATATATATATATAGGGAAATTATTTTTTCAAGAAAAATATTTATATTTATATATAGTGATAGATAAATTTTTATATAGTCTGTAGCCATTTAAAAAAAAATAAAAAAAAAAAATAGATATATAAAATAATAAAATAATAATAAAACATACAACACGTACCAGCGTTGGTTGTTCATAAATTGGACATTCTCTGGCTGTTTGACGCATTCCCGCTACAACTTTACTTGTATATTCACATGTTTTTAAATGTGCATCTAATACGGCTTTTAATAATGCATTTTGATCGTCTAATTCACTAACAATTGCAGCTCGTTGATGTCCACGATTTTGTGTACTTTGTTGCATAGCTGCTAATATACGGGCTTTTTCACGTTTTGGTACACGTCCAAATCTGACCGCTATTTTTTGGAAAAATGAAATAATTTCAATATAAATTAATAATTTTTTTTTTACTTTAAAAAAGTTTTACAATAAAAGTATCGTCTTTATATTTATTTGTTTATTCGCAAAAATATAGACAACGCAACGCAAGACAATGACGACAGAAAATTAAAACGAATCAACATCTGTTATACTATATATTTATTATACTATATTTTTACAATAAATTATGGTGAGAAATTATAACTTTCAAAAAAAAAAAAAAAAATTAAAATTAAATAAAATATTATTTAAAACATCAAAAAAAACCAATATCATTTTTCCTTTTTTTTTTTTTTTTTAAATGGATAAAATAAAAATAAAAAATTTTATTGACCTCGTTATAGTATGTTTTATTTTTTTTTTTTTTTATTTATATATGCATTTTTAGTTGCTTTTATTTCTTAAAACCATATATACAAAACTAACCGAAAAAAAAAAGGTATAAAGGTTTTTTTTATTTCTTTTAGTTTATGTTTGCTGAAAACAACAAACGGAGGCGACCTTCTTCGTTAATTTTAATATACCAAAACGAACGAAATTCTTCATCATCAGACATTGTTGGATGATGAACCAAATAAAAAAAATTAAAAAAAAATAAATGTCTATAATCTCTTTTTCTTTATATATAGGAAAAAAAATTGTTTTTATTTTTGTTTTCAACTGCAATATCCTTTTTTTTAATTATTTACTTTTAGAGTGATGAAGATATGCTTCGAGATGCAATCTTTTTAAATAATAATAATAATAATTTATGGTTATTTATATATAAGGACAGGACAGGACAGGTGGTGGTGGTTATTTATTTATTTATTTTTGTTTTTTTTTTTTTTATGTTCAATTTGATTTTTATCGCATGTTTTGCATTTATTTTTTTTTGAATGCATTTTTCCTTTTTTTGTGTGTTTTTGTTGAAGTTTTTTTTTTTTCATTTTCTTTTTTATTAATTGACAGCTGCCACGCGTTCCACTTCTGTGTTTTTTTTTTTTTTCAAATAGTCTTATTATTAATCCATTCATCCATCCATTCATTTAATTTAATATTTATTATCCAAAAAAAACTTTTAACCAATCACCCCCTTTTTTTTTTTTTTTAGCTGGTACAGACAAATAAATTTGAACAACACCAAACAAAACCAACAATTATATTTATATTTATTTATGCACAATTATTTTATATATATATATATATAGAAGTAGGTCAACGAATTATCCATCTCTCATCATGGGTATATATATATAAAAAAAAAAAACCAATGTGTTATATTATATTGCTGCATATACATATGAAAAAAAAATTATTTTAATTTACATAAAAATTGCGTATATGATGAATTAATTATTATTGTTTTGTATCTGTATATCAACTAAACAATATATTTGCGCGACATATGAATGAATGGGAATGCAGCAATATAATGAGCTTTTTTTTTTTTTTTTGTATTTTTATAAAATTTTTGTATTGTTGAAAAGAAAATGAAATTTGTATTTATTTAATTTATCCATAAAAAACAAAAAATAAATACACTTTCACCATAATAATGGTATAATATAAATACAATAAATATACACACACGGTACGCGGTATATAATATATATGAATGAATGAATGGTTTTTATCGTCGTCGTGTCATCGTCATCGTTGGATACATCTGTTGGATACAGAGCATATATGATCTGATATAAATAATATATATAAAAAATGCATAATAAAATGCATTTTGGATATGAAATACAATAAAATAATGCACCTTTTTTTTTTGTTTTTTAGGATCATTGGCACAAATATTTTTTTCTTTCTATACGCGATCAAATACATTTTGGTGCGTGTACACAAATTTTTTTTTTCAATATAAATTTAAAATAAAATTACTATAATTTAATTTTATTTCCCCTTCCCCCCCCCCCCCGGTTATTATTTTTTTTAACTTATTGCTGTTTATATTTTTTTTTTGTTAACAAAAAGGTAAAAATCAAATAAATATAATAAAAAATTAAAAAAAAAGGCCAATAAACTTTTGTGTACAAAAAAAAAAAAAAAACGGCACGATATACTTTTTTTTCTTTTTTTTTTTATATATCAATTTTCAATTCATCATTCATTTTGCGTTTTTTTTTTTTTTGTTTGAACGTATTAAAATTTTGTATTTCATCAATAAGTAGTTTTTAATATATAATATAAATAATATAAAAAAAAAAAAATTCACTTTCTTTTCAGTTTTCATTTTTTTTATAATTATTTGAATGTATGGATGGATGGATGGATGAAAAAAAAAAAAATTAAAAAAATTAAAAGCAAAAAACAACATAATGAAAAAAATTAAAATTAAAATTAAAATAATGATGTTGATCTAATTTCTAATTTGGTTCCTGTGTGTGTTTGTTGTGTATCTGTTTTTTTTTTTTAATATAAATTATAACTATTATGTATGTTTTATATATATTTTATTTAATGTTGTTTCAATTGAACTATGACAAAATTTTCTTAAAAAAAAAAACATTTCCTGTATAAACAAATTTTCTAATTATCATTCATTCATTCATACATAAATTATTTAAATTCACTTCAGTTAATAATTTGAATTTATTGACATTTGGAAGTGAAACTTTTAAAAATTAATATACATTTTTTATATACAAATGTTTAGGATTAAGCTATTATATATTTGGATGGTGGGTATTTTATTTAGTGTCTATAGCAGTAACAAATTTGTTGAGGAATATTATTTACCTGTTGATATATTTATTAGACATCCTTTACTACTATTATTAGAAAGTGTATTTTTATACACTATATATAGAAAATATATGATACATTTACCCAATTGATTATTAAAACTAAAAATAAAGGTTAGTAGAGTATTTTATTTTTTCTTTCTTAATTATCATCAAATTAATTTTTTAGTTATTTATAGTGTGTTATTGAATCCGATATAATATATCGCAATGTCTTTATTATATATTTATTTACGCCTCCACATCCACAAAATTCAATCAATGCACATTCATTTCTAATATTATTATTATTATTGTATTAATAAAAAACTAAATAGAAAACAATAATAAATAATTGGTAAAAAAAAATAAAGTCTTAAACTCTATATATTTTAACAATGAAATCCAAATCCAACCCATAGTATAGCAATGTAAGAAAATCACGAATTATAAATATATTTACAAAAAAAAAAAAAAAATACACATAAAACAAGAAGAAAAAGTATGTTACTTTCTTCTTTCTCATCATCATATTGCCTTGTCATTACTATTATTATTATTATTATTTTACCTTGGAAGTAATAAATACACACTATGAACACTTTATAAAAAGCGTAACTGAAAAACCATATATGGATAAGACAAAACTTTTGAAAATATGTATTAAAAATAATTGATATCAATATAACGCAATCAAAAAACGCACATGCGTTTCAGATTTTCAAATTTGAATTTTTTTTTTAGTTTTTTTTTTTAAATGTTTAATTTTTGATGGTATTAATTTAATATTAAAATAAAAATCATATTAACATAATTATATTTAATTTTTTTTAATAAAAATCAAACAAATTTAGTGATTTTATAAAAAATGTTTTGTAATGTTGTGTATAAATATGTATAGATGGATACACATTGCGTTATTTTTTTATGAAAAGAGAGTGGTATCACAATATTGTCAAAATATACAAACAAGATGGATTATAAAAAAAAATTATTTATTTTTTTGTTTATATATAAACAATTTATAATTTTGTGATAATGTGATAAATAAAAAATTAAAGTAAGCAATAAAACATATTTCTGTAATTTAATTAATTACATTTTTTATATAATGAAATTAAATTAAATTAGTTTGTTTCAAATTTTTTTAGAATACTTTTTAGAATATATTACAATGTAAGACAATACATGGAATGTGTGGAATCAATTAAAAATCTATCATAAAATGATGCAATGAATGTGTATGTACAAAATATTGCCGAATTATATCTAAATTGGAATGAACAATTAATTAATAGCATTAGTAGTGGGGGTAGCGGAAGCAACAAAAAACGTGAACCACAATGGAAAAACTCTTATACTCCATACAAATAAATTTTTACTGTACATTTTTATATGTATAAAAGATATATTTATTTCTATATAGTATATATATTTTTAATATAAACACATTGTGTGAAAACCAAGCGAAAACATTTTTTTATTTACATTTTTATAAAAAAAACACCGCTGATCAACTCCTAGAACGGAAAGCATTTATATAGGGTCAATCCCTCACCCAACTACAAATCCCTATATCAAAAATTTCTAATTTCTTCAAAACTCATTGACATTCACGAAGAAAAAAAGTTGGAATTTGGTAGAAGGGATGGTCTAACATACCCCAAATGCAACTAACTCTATCATAACAAAAGTTTTTGGTGAAAATTTCAGCCAAATCGATCGACCAGTTTCCGAAAATAGGGGAGACAACAGAGCGATAAGCTTACAATTTTTTTTGCATTTAAAGGTATAAAAAAATGTATTACAATATAGTATATATTGTATGTAATTAAGAGTAAAGCATTGACATAACAATTTTTTATTCACAAACTAAAATAATAAGACACTTACTGAATGTAAATGCTTATATTTTTATATATATTTTTAATTGTCAGTGCTCTTCGGCGCTCATATAAATTATAAACGAATGTCATTGTACTTGCGTTAAAAATATATTAAATTATATGACGTCATTTTGCCAATGCGTTTTTTTGATATCAATTTTAAATTTTCAAAAGTTTTGTCTTATCCATATATGGTTTTTCAGTTACGCTTTTTATAAAGTGTTCATAATACACACCAACCGTAGATTTAGTTATATTTATTTATATCTTATATACTATATCACGTATTTTTTGTACATATATAAATAAATATGTATATATATATGTATAGAAAAAGTTGTTGAACATATATACAAATATAAAAAAAAAAAAAAAAGTGGTTTTAGTTGTGTTTTTTTTTTTTTTTTTTTTTTTTGTAATGTAGTTTCAAATGAAGGTGAGAGTTATAAATAATAATAAAAATAAATTGAAAAGAAAATAAAGCGCCATATATACATATATTTAAATTCAATTCAATTTTAAATCCATTCAATATTTATTATTTATATATTCAATGGTTTTGTTATATATATATATTTGTGTTTTGTTTTAAGTATTTCAATCACAGACAGACAAAACAGACAAAAATCTTGAACAATTTTTGGGTTTAAAGAAAAAAATAGCAATGATTTAAAGTAATTTATTTATTTTTATTTTCTATGATTCTTAAAAAATTATAGTTGATTTGAAAATTGACAATTTTTTTCAATCATATATCAAGCGGCGATTAAAATTTCTATAGAACAACATATACTAAGCATACGCAATACATCAATACACAATAGAGAAATAGTAAAGCTACAAACCAGCCCTTTTTTTTTTTTTTTTTTATATATGAGCATATAAACAATACACAACGGTTTAATAACGAACGGTACTTAAAGAGTTCATTACACTATATGGGTATATAGAAGAAAAAAAAAACCTTGGATTTTAAGTTAAAATTTCACTCATTTGTTTTTTTTTTTTTTTGTTTTACCCAGAATACATAAGCGTGATTTTAATTACGATAGGTGATTGTTGAATTTGTTTTTTATATTGAAAATCAATATTTAAAAAAGAAATTTATAATAATAAAATACAATTCAATATAGAAATGGAAAAGGTGGGGGAGTTTAACAATTTTTTTTTTTTTATTTATATTTGTATGTAAAAATTTTCATTAGAAATATATTTTTAATACATTATTATTATTAAAAAAAAAAAAAGAAATTACAAATTAACCATAACTTACGGGCATTATGATAAGAAAAATTTCCTTTTAAAATTCCCTTTAAAATTGGCAATTCATCAGTCATTTTGAAAATTGTTTTTTTATTTTTTTTTATTATTTTTAAAAACCAGATAATTATTTTATAAAAATATTGTTCTAAATAATTAATTTTTAAAACTTTTTATGATGATGAAACACACAATTATTTTTTAAAATACTCTAAACACACATAAATACATTAAAATTCTTTATTTAATTGTGAAAATTTTTATATTATTTTAATTTATTTCACATTTATATTTATTTTTTTAATTTTTTGTATAGTAAAATCACAAAAATGAGAGATTTTCATTTAAAAAAATTAAAAAATACACAAATAATAAAATTGGAAAAAAATATCTATTATTTTTTATTATTTAATTAAAATAGAATTATTTTTATTTTTTGGTATTTATCTTTTTTGTAGTAGGAACTCTTGTTTTTTAATTTTTTATTATTAATAATTTATTATTAATAATTTTAATTTATTTATATTTATATTTTTAATCACACTTTAAAACAAAAATATAAAAATTTATTTATTTTCCAATGCCGGTGTATGCTCCTTTTTAAGGAATATATAAATATTTCTTTTTCTTTAAATGATAAAAAAACACACTTTAATTTTTGTAATAATTTTTATTTTTTTTGATTTTATTTTTTTTTTTTAAAAAATCAACAATTTTTATGATATGCACAATTTTTTTTTATAGAAAATTTATAAAATTTCTATAATAATTACATTATTTATTTGATCATTAATCACCACAACAGGTTCTTAATCTCAAAAAAAAAAAATTAAACTTTTGGTATAATGAAAACTTTACATTTTAAAGAAACAATTAATTAATTAACTGTTATCAAAGAATAGAACACAATATTACGAAAAAAAAAAAATCATTTTAAGTAAAATAAAAACACATTTAAAATTATTTTTTTGGATATAAATAAAAACAAAACAAAAAAACAATTGTAAACGCACGTAAAATCACTCAACACACCGCGATTAATGTGAAAGTCTAAAATACGACTGTGGTGGATTGTCACTCACTGTCGTCGATTTTGCCAATTTAGTTTGGTTGTCGCGCGTGGTTTATTATTATTATTAGTATTATTATTATGATATCGACGATTGTGTTGTCGTAGTCGATTGATTACTACATACAACAACAGACCGAATGAGAATGGGAGATGATGACGACGAACAAATTAACTTAACTGTAAAAACATAACAAAAATAATATTCAAACAAATGCCAATTCATTCATTTTGGTATATACCACTACTATTATACTATTTTGCCTTCATTCATTTTGTGTTTTGTGTTTGTGTGTAATTTTACAATAAAAGCCATCTCTTTTTTTCTCATCATCATCATCCTCATCATGGATTTTAAATGAAAATGATCATTGAAATATATAAATTTTCATTATTTTATTACTATATGTTTTCATTTACAAAATGTATTTGTTTCATATTTCAAAAGCAGAGAAACAGCAAGTAATAATCTGGTCTGGGCATATGAAAAACGAAAGAAAAACGACATGTTCGTAATGAATAAGAAACAATAAAAAAACAAAACGATAGACAATCTGAAATATAAAATGGAAATAGATTTTGCGCTTTTGTGTAATACACAAACACAAGCACAAATTCAAACCACTTTATATTTTATAAATTAGAAAAATGTGCGTAATCATCAAATTAATTTTTACCCGAATAACATAACTATCTCTTTTATCCATCATCATCAACATCAGTATCTTTGGTATTCTTATCAATGGTTGGAATTTTTATACATATATTTTTATTTTTTACGTAGTAAATCGTCATTATATTATAAATGTTTTGAATGAATAAATTATTTACAAACTCACACACACATTGAATGATAAAAGAGCCAATTTTTTTTTGTATATGAAAATATGAAAATGATGGTGTGATGTTTTTGTTTGTTTGGTTGGTAATAATAATAATATGTGGATGAATAAATAATTTTTTAAATTAAATATTTTATAATATGATGAGATTGTTTATTCATTACGATAAATTTAGATTTATAATAAATAATCTTTATAACAATAGAGCTCTATAGCTATAAAAACAGAATATTTTAAGTATTATATTTAATTTTTAGCATCTGGACGCGTACGCGTTATATGTGCGCACATTGAACTGGCCTTGAACTTCTTCTTATTCTTATTCTTCTTCTTCTTAATTTTCTCTCTTATTCTTTCTATACATATATATATATATATATTTAAAGAATATAACAATAAATAAATAACATGTGAACATGTGTGTTTAAATGCGAATATATTTTCTGTTGTTTGTACATTTAATTTGGGTAATTTAATTAAAACCATTATCTTTAATCCCACGCAATACCTGAATAATATTATCATAATATATATAAAATAAATGTAGAGGGAGGCATAAATGATAAATGATAAATGATAAATGTCACCCACGTGTGTGCGATATTATCTATAATAAAAGATTTTTTTTTTAGGATGAAGGTGTTTTAGATACATTATTTGTTAAGTTTGTAATTTTATAAATGAAATAAAACTGTATGTGAAAATATTGTAATATCAGACAAAAGAGGAAAATTAATATAATTCCTTCCCGAAAATATTAAAAAAAAAAAAAAAACCAAAACCCCCCCAAACATGGAATATTTCCATATATATTCTAACCGCTATCATAATATATTTATCAGCCACCACAAAAAAAAGAACCAACAAAAAGGGGAGTCAATGAACATATGCAAACATTTTTTTAATATATATATATATATTAAAAAAAAATCACTTTATATACGTTCCTGTTTTTTTTTTTTATCATATTTTATACAATTTACACACAATTTATTCATATAGCAACCATACAAATAAAAATAAGTAAAAACACACACACACACATTTTATAGCAAAACGAGCAATGTTCAATGTCCTTGACTTGAAATAACCTTGATTCACCCCAAATAAACATATATATATATATTATATATAACAAACGTTATAATACGAATAATCATTATTATTATTATCATTAAAAATCATTAAATAATTCATAAAAATCATTTATTTGTTATCCTTTTTCGTTTTATTTTATTCATTCTATTTCTTTCATACCATACAATTAAAATATTATATATTGCGGATTCTTTCTTTAATACTCTTATTAAACAAGTGAACGAACGCCCTGTTTCACAATTTTCTAATGTGAAACGATATATCAGTAATTTTGAAACAATTATATATTCTATAAAGAAAGAATGATGTATATTTATGATGGAAAAATGAATGAGAAATGAAAAAGTGAATGAGATATTGAATGTATATTATAAAATGTAAACCAAACGGCGCAACTCTTAAATTTAAAAAAAAAAAAATATGGTTCTTTTTATATATAGTGGAAAGAAGTTTATTCGCCTTATTGTATACTAAAAAAATAAAAATTGTTTTATTATTTTATTATTTTAAAAGCACTCGATTTACGATTTTTTGTTAAAAGGGAAGTGGATGGTTTTTATTTTATATTATATCATATCATATTTCATGTTTAAATGAAACGTAACGATAGTTATATATCTTAAAATATTATTAATAATATTGAAATTAATATAAGGACAAAAAAAATTATTAAATCAGAAATTAAGGACATTTAGGAAAATTATATATAGAAATATAAAATATGGGTGAGATATAAAACTTGCTTTTACCATCATAATTAAATTTTAAATAAACATTCACTAATCATAACCCAAATTTAATTTAATTTAATTTTATTTATCATATATATTGCAAATATTATATTTTTTTTCTTCAAATTATTATCTCTTCGGTTTATTGTTATATCTCTGATAAGATATAAAAACAAAATAATATAACACATTGATAATAACAACAAACAGAATATTGCGTAAGTTAGCAAAATAAAAAAAAAATTAGCTCATATCATATGTGTGTGTGTGTGTGTGTGTGTGTGAGTTCATTAACCTATGAAAAATATTTTTAAATGCGCAATTTTGCCTGTTTTTTTTTCTATTACTATTTTTATTAATCTTATCTTTTTTTTTCTCTAGATATTTTTGTCAAAACAAGAAGAAAAAAACAACTTCTATTTGTTTTGATATTTATTTTTTTGTGTGTTTAAAAATCATTTTAATTTCACTTTTATTTTTTTTAATAGAAGATTCGAGAAATTAATCGCCCCGCACGTTTTACACATACGCAGCATTTCTCGCAGCAGTGTTGATCTAAATTTTTAATAATATATTGAATTGAAATGTATATATGCAATACAATACAAAAAAAAAAGCACAACACACAAACGCATTAACTATATATATTTAAATATAAAAATTGAAAAATACGTGATATGCAAATGAAAAGGAAAAATCCACACAACAACACAACAAAAAAAATTATAATTTCATAATAAATAAATTATGAATTAAAATACTATATTGAATGTGTATGCAAACGTATTATTATTATTATTACAGTTTGTTTCCCAAAAAACAAACTGAATAAATATGAATAAAAAATTTATAAACTTTTATTTGTGAGCAGCCTTAATTCTATAATATTTGATATAGAACCAACCACCTTCTTAGAACGTTTGTTAAAACAAACCTTTTTGTTTTTTTTTTATTATTTTGAATCAATTACGAATCAATTTGTTTGTTGGGTAATTATGTGTGAATATGTAAATATTACAATATATATAAATTTTTTGTTTTTCCTATCACGAAAATTTTATCTCTATAAATAAATAAATGGGATTTTCACATATACAAAAATATACGAAACACACGCGCTAGCACACACATTTCTTAATATTTATATTTAGTTATATAGTATTGTATATAGTATATTTATAAGCAAATCAACACAAAAGTATGTATATAATCTCACCTCGAAACGGTCATTGACTTAAGTTTTTTATTTTTTTTTTTGTTATTGTATTCATTTTAATATTTTATTTCTACACATTTTTTTTTTTTGTTTTGTGTGTTGTGTTGTTTTTGCTTTTTATAATTATAGTACAAAACTTGTTCAGAAATTATACTGATTTTGTATGTAATATATAAGTAATTAAACTTTATATTAAAAAGTTTGATCTATTTTTTTTTTAAAAGTATAATATAAGATATTTTCTAAAATAATATAGGACATTGTATTTTATAAATATTTAGTAAAGGATTTAAAATACAATTTTGTAAATAAAATTTTAATATTTTTTACTCTATAGCAAAAATTGCTTTAATACAATGAATAAAAAAAAAAAAAAAAGAAAGAAAAAAATTAACTTTCACTATCTTTTTTATTATAAAAAAAATTTTTTTTATGATGTATTTTTTTTTTTTGTATGTATTTTATCCAATATAAATTTTTAATACGGATTTAAATCCATTGATCAGTTGGAAAATATATTTATAAATATGTATATCTTATGGAGAAGGTTGACCCAAAAAAAAAAAATTGTAATTTATGAGTTAGTTTTTCTTTCATTTATCGAGCTACTACTATCCGGATCTATTAATCTATTCAATTTACTTGATTTAAATATACATTTAAATATAAAATTTTGTAATAAAATAATCAAAATAATTGATTTTTAACCATCACACACCCAATCGAATCTGATGATTTTCATATAATCAAAGATAGAAGGAAGGTTAATGATAATAATTAAATTGAAATCGTTTTTTTTTTTTTAAATAAAATTGTCATTGATCATAAAAATTGTAGTTGTATTATTGAACGCAATTATATTTATTTCTATATATAATAAATAAATGTTAGGAGTTTTTTAGTCTGTTAAAAAAATTACATTTTTTATAAAATTAAAAGAAATCGTCTCCTCGTAATGTTTGTAACATATAATATAAAACTATATATAAAAATCAATTAATTAATTAACCAACAATATAAAAAAAAAAAAAAAAAGAAATATTATTAACCAGAGAGTAGCAAAAATGTATTTCAATATAATATAAATTTTATTATTATTTAATTTTTATTTTTATTTTTTTTTTTACATAAATATATTTCAATTTCGAAATAGAAAAAAAAAAAAAATAAATCCTTGACATGAAAATTAGTTTATTTTATATGCTCGTATATACACAACATTTTTTTTTTTTTTTCATATTATATTTATTTATTTATTAACATTTGCTTTTTTTTTTTTATTTTTCATTCATTATGTTATGTGTTTTCTATATATCATATATTGTATTGTATATGTAGAGTAATAGATAGATTTATTTTTTTCATATATAAATTGATATAGACCATGGATAATATATATATTATAATAATAATAATAGACGATGACGATGATGATAATGACGATATAATAATAATTATTATTTATTAAATAAATTACGAATAAATAAATCCGTGATTGATATAAATATATATATATAATATCCTTGTATAAAAGATTTTATAAAGAATTTATAAATAACAAAAAGCCTCGCTTACAAAAACAGAAGAAAAAAAACACACATCATTGAGGAGAAACGATTACTTAAATAAATTTTTTGGAACAATTCATATTAATATTTTTTTTAATATAATATAGTAAAATGTATAATTGAATGAAATTTTAAATTCTTTAATCATTTCTTTGATGTGTTTAAAGAATATAATAAAATATTACAATTTAATGGTAATTAAATGCTGGAAATTGAAATATCTCATCACTCTTTGACACCTTACACAAAGAAATAGTTTGAATTTTATTAATAAAATCGTTTATTACATATAATTTATTAATTATAATTCAATAACAAAAATAAACCCAAAACCCCTGTCAACGTATTTTTTTTTTTAATTATACTTTTTAAACTAATGGCAAAAAAAAATAAATAAATATGCAATCGCAATCGCAAAAAAAAAAAAAACGATTATAATTTAAAATAAATCAGTAAATATACATGAACAAAAAAAAAAAACTTTCACTGCGGAAGAGAAGAAAATTTACCTTGTTTTTTATTTAACAAAAAAAAATCTATATATATATTTACCAAACTATGAATTTATTTTCATTCATCGTGTGTATATGAATATCATAATTTAAACAATAAAATTATTTATAATTTAGTGTTTTAAATTCAAAAAAAAAAAAATGAAAAAATGTTTAGGCTGTGTGCGGCGGCGACTTATTATTAGTTTTTTTCGGTTTTTATTAATTTTATTACATTTCCACACATTCAAAAAAAAAAAATTAAAGACAAAATTTAAAGTGTCTTGCAAAAATTTATACATATATAAAAAAGAAAATAATTTCGCTTTCATTTCAAAAGCTATATTCATATAGTTTTGTTGTAAAACTAAATAAATAAATATATATATATAAATGAATTATTATTATTATTATTATGCTTGGCAGACACACACACACGAGGAGAAGAAAATTTATTGTGATTTCAAAATAATGAATAAAAAAATTCAAAAACATAACAAAACAAAAAAAAAAGCAAAAAAGACAAGAAATTAAATAGTAATTATTATTATTTCTTAATACACAAATTACTTTCACTTTTCATCTGAATTTTTTTTTTTAATGTATTTTTAGTTCATTTATTTATTTACATCATCACGTTTATAGTTTTTTTTTTTTTTTCAAATATAATAAATACTATTATTCAGTTAAGTTAAAAACATGTTCAATGTATATTTAATAATAATTTGTTGTGTGTGTGTTTTTAAAATTCCTCTAAATACATTATCATTTTATAGATTTTTAGTTTAAAGGAGGTTCATCAACACAACACAATGAAATGAAATTGAATAATATATTAAAATCCCCTTTAAAAAATCCAAATCAAATAAGATAAGGCCAATAATGAAATACAATTAATTGTATTTTAATTATTATCATTTTATTTTTTGTTTTTTTTATTTATTAAATAGGATATACAAAAAACAAATAAAAAAAATCATCATAAAAAATATTATATTCAGTTCAAGTAGGACATTATAAAAATAACCTCATTTATTATTATTATTATATATAGTTTCATAAACAACAAAACCATCAACAACACATATTGCAAATATAATAAATAATATGTATGTAGGTAGGTAGGTATATATATTTTTTAATATATTGAAATGAGTGTAAAAAATATTCAAAAAAAAAAAAAAATAAAAAAGAAAATTGTGCAAATGTATTTAAAAAAACATATATATATATATATAGATATTTTTAAATATTATATATCCATTTACTTTTATGCTTATTTTTTTTATTTTTTTTTTTATATGAAAAAATAAATTCCTATGAAAAAAATTGCAATATGTATATAAATTTTCTTATATAAATCACACAAGCTTCATATATATATATATATATTTGTATAAAGCTCTTCAAATATTCATTTATAAAATCGTCATATAAGCTGATGATGATGATGATGATGATGGCCATTTTTAAATTCAAACTTTACTATATATATTATATATATAAAAATGAAAATGTGTATATATATATAAAGAAAAGCTAACTTACGTACGTAAATAAATATAGTATTTAATATATATATGTACAGATAGCTATAGATATTTATATATATATATATATATATATATATTTAAATGGTTATACAAGTGAACGACCGTGCATGACCTAAATTTAAGTCAATGACTTACTATAGCTATACAATTGTATATATATAACTATACGACGATATGATATTATAAATGTTGCTGGTTGTTTTTGTTGCTGCTGCTGCTGGTATATATATATATATATATTTTCAATATATCAGTATATTATATTAATTTTATTTATTTTTTTTTTACGCAAACGAACACACGATTTTTATATATAAAATATAGGTTTGTTTTAATTTTCATCATCATCATCATTATCATAAACAATTTTTCATATCGTTGCGTTGTCGTCGTCGTCGTCGTCGTCGAGGTTTTATTTTTATATAGCCATATAGTTTTAGAGAAATATATATATATAGATTAATTAGAACACCAAACAACCAACAACAACAACAATAACAACAACATGAACAAAAAAATATATTGTTTTTTTTTTGTCAATTTTCTAGGAATATAATTACATATTTTTCTATTTTTTTTTTTTTTGCTTTGGGGGGGAATTATTTTTTTGTAAATAAGCATTTAAATTTAATAAATATAGGACACAATTAGTATAATGACATTTTTTTTTTTTTTTCATTTTTTAAATCAATCAAAATTGTTTTCTTTTAATTATATATATATAATTGAGAAATGGAGTTTTGAATGGAGTTAGAAAAACTTAATATGAAAACCCCAACGACAAGTTTTTTTTTTTGGTAAAGAAAAATAATAATATATAGGGAATGGTGAAGCGATATGATATATATCGTATCTTTGAAATTATCAAGCAGCTTTTACAAGATTATGTTGAAAATTTCCATCATCAAATCCAAGGAAAAGTGCACACACAAATCATGTAGAAGTAACTTTTTCCTTCAAGGAAAATTGTCAAATTGTTAACCAAACCAAAAACTAAACCCATAAACCCCAGTCACTTAATGAATTATAGTACTTTTATAACATCAAAAAAAAAAAACAACTAATCATTGCTTAATAAAATGAAAGAAACCAATTTCATTACATATTTCATATGAGAAATCTGTATTCGAATAATGTAGTTATTATAAAAAAAAAAAAAAAATCATTGAAAAATGAAAGTTAATCGCAGAGTAATAAATGAAAAAAAAAAAAAATAATAAAATAAATATAATATGATATTATGGACTTGGAGTTTTTTTTTTTTTTTTTTCATTTTATAATATTTTTTTATACATTTTTATTATAAAATACGAAAGGTAAATAACCTGAATGTATGATGAGGTTTTTTTTTTACATCATTAATTTATTTATAATATATTATATATAGATATAGATAGATATATACTCTATGTTGTTTGTGTTATTTTTGTTGTACATGTCGTCAGTTTGTTCAAAATTAAATTTTATTTTTGTTTCTTTAAACGAGTGTTTTTTATATTATTATTATTATTATTTCAATTCACAGCTCGTATATATTAATGTTTTTTATTTTACAATTTGTAATGTGTAAATTTTATGTCATTACGATATATTTATTTTATTATTTTTTTTAAGTAATATATTAACTTATTATTATAAATCTATCGAATGATGTGTGTGTGTGTGTGTGCTCACTTTTTTTTTTCTTTTTTTTTGGATACATTTACGATGGATACAATAATTGTGTAAAAGTGTGCAATATACATAATTGAAATTTGCATAAAAATACAAAATAATTTTTTAGGTCTTAGGATTATAGATTTTGTTTTTTTTTGGGGTAATTTTCCATAATTGAATTGTAATTTTCCATAGTTGAGTCGTAATTTTTCTAATCATTATTATAATATTTGCACTACGATTTGAAAAAAAAAAAAAACAGCAACAAAAAGAATTTAGATAAAGAAAGAAAAATCCAGATTTTAAATTACATTAAATGAAAATTATATGCGGCGGTGATGGTGGTGATGTTGATATAAATAAATTTTTTTATTTTCGGTATATTTTTATTTTTTATTTTTTTTTGCGATATGAACTAAATTTTCTGATAAATTATTATAGTATAGTATATTTTTTGTGCCTGTTGCTCTACACTTCTATACAAATTTTGTTGGTCTTTTTTTTATTATTATTTAATTTTTGTTAAATGAAAATAATAATAATAATAAAAAATTATAGCAAAAAGAAATGATGATGAGTGGTGGTTTATTTATTTTTTTTTTTTATTACATATTTTTTATTAACAATTATTTTATTTGCAAATTTTCATATTTATATCCATATACCATCATTATCAAAATGAAGTATGAATGTGTGTTGTGTTAATGAGGTTATCACAAAAATATAAATAAAATGGTTTATTTTTATATGAATTTTTTTTTTGCTATTATTATTAATTAAATGAAAATATATACGCACACACACAATAGAATATATATACAAAATTGTGTGGATAAAAGGAGAATAAAAAATAAAAATAAAATAATAACAATTTTTCGCGTATTTATACACAAAAGAAGCATATAAAAAAAAAAAAAAATAAAATAAAAATAGAACTTATGTGTTATAAAAATTTTTGCACATATAGTTTTTTTTTAATTTTCTTTTTTTTGGGTCAACCAAAATTGAAGGTTATTTTGTTTTCGTTTTTTTTTTTTTTTTGGGTTTTTGTATATACAAAACATTTTTAAAATTATTATAAAATGTATATTTTAAACAAAAATATGTATTGTATACTAGAAATGCTTTTCAAAGGAGTCGTCGTCGTCGTCGTCGTCGTCGCCCGTTAGCCATTGATGATATTTTTTTTCGTAAAATAATAGCAAAACTAACAAACAACCAACAACATTATAAAGTGTTAAAAAAAAAAAAATTAAATTTGAAATTATTTTATTAGATATTTTTCGTCCTTGTCCTTGTTTTGTGTTTTTTCTTCTTTATAATAAATAATGTATGTATGATGTACATTTAAATATTCATGGGTGGTGAAAAACCTTTGAAATTGCCCTTTTAAAGGATGTAAAATTTTATATTGCAAGGAATTTTTGAGTGAGGGATTTTTCTTTTTTTGTAACGTTAAATCTCGCTAACCTAATCTTTTCCAAATGTAAAAATTTAAAAGAACCCGCAGTGTTCGAGAGATTAAATACATATATATTCTTAAATATATGTATTAATACCTCAAAAATTTATATTTAAATTATTATAAAAAATTACACAATTCACATCATATATATGATAATCATTTTCATTTTCATTTATCATAAATATATTTATATATTTATGTACAATATATAAAAAAAAAAATAAATATATTACATATAGATGTATAAATGCGTGTGTGATGGTAATATAATATGAATATGAATAATAATGAAAAAAAAACAGAAAAGATTTTGCAATATTTGTCTTTTATATATTTAAAAAATAAAATCAATTCAGTTCAATTTACTCTCAATTACTTTTACCTAGTTTCAATTTTGAAATCAACAAAATACAAAACAACAACTAAAGCAATATATATTTATTTATCTACAACAACTCTACATATAAAAAATAAAAAATTAATATTTTTATAATACACGCGACTATTCGAAATATATATATATATATACACATATGTATCTCTACTATATCGTATGTGTATGAAAATAAAACGCACTCTAAATAATAAACGCGCAGTCAACAAACTCAAGTATATATATATGATTTATAAATATATATAATGTTATAATAATTTTTAGTTTCATTTTATAATTTGTGTGTATTTATTTATTTATATATTAAATTATATGCTATTTGAATATTTATATCATTATATAATTTAAAAAAAAAAATTAAATTACATATCAAGATTTTTCGTTTTTATAATTGAAATTGATAGTATAGTTTAAAATATATCATATATGATTTGGAAATTTTGATTTCAATCTTCTTCCTGGGAATCAAATGCTAAAAATTCAATCTTATTTAATATTGAAAAATCTAACTTAAGTTTATTCAACTCAAAATATCGCTAATATTAAACGAAAATCTATTTTTGTTGATTATTGTGTGAAGAGATTCTGATCCGATCCCCCCCCCCCCCCCCCCCTCATGCCCACAATTCAATTAATTCAATTATGAAATGAAATTGATAAATTAACCCAACCCAAAAAAACCAAACCAAATGTACTACAAAATTAAATAGTAATTTATCTAATAATTCAATTCAATTCAATTAATTTATTACAAAAAAAAAAAAAATAAAAAAATATAAATAAAAATAGTTCACACACAAATATTATGTATATTAAAATAAATAAATTATTGCACAATTTATTCTACTGAAAAAAAAAAAATAAATAAATAACTCAACCACATTCAACATCAACAAAATCATCATCATCATCATCATCATCAACATCATTTAACATCGTCACCGTTTTTTTTATTTTTAATATATATTTTATATAACGTTAACAAAAATATAAATTCATATAAAATCATAATAATAATAATAAAATACAAGGCAAAATCAACGCTTGAAATAAACTATCATTAATAAAAAAAAATATATTTTTCACTATTCAAAACTATATATCTATATGTAATATAGCTGCTATATGTAAATGTATATATATAACTATATATTATACATTTATATACACATATATCTATATCTATATATATAAATAAAATTACATTGAAACGGCGCTGCCCTAAATAAAGTTCATAACCGATGATGACCTACTTTTCCACAGGCCGGTCAACGAACTTACTCAATAACGCAATTTTCAATATAATAACTATGTATATATAGCAAAAGCACAATTTTATATATACATAAAAAGCTTGAAGAAAAATATCACTTTCTATTATATGCGCATACTCAAATACTTTATATTTATATATATATATGCATTAATCTATATAGAGCTTTATAAAGCTGTATGGTTATTTTATATATTAGAAAATTTTATATGTATATTTATAAAAAAATTGTGCTTGAGAGGAAAATTGCTTTATAAATTTTACATTATAAAGATTTTATTTTTTATATTTTTTTACTTTGTGTATTTTTTTATATTGTATTAATTTTCATTTTCATATAGTATTTTTGTTGATTTATTAAAAATGGAAAATTCATCGTTTATTTTTTTAATTTGTTAAATTAATTTTTTGAAAATTCAGATGTTGATCGTTTATTTTGGCAAGGGGTGGTTGGTTTAAAAAGGGATGGAACTTAATATTTAAAAAATATAAAATATTTTTTTTTTGTACTCACCATCTCGACTCATACCAACGGCAATACATTTTTTCAAACGACAATACTGACAACGATTACGATTTATTCGTAAAATACTGCACTGTTGATTTTTTGTGCATGGACGATATTGAATTTTCTGTTGAATTGATCGTCTAAAGAAACCCTGTTTAAATAAAATAAACAAAAATAAAATTAATAAATAAATAAAAAGGGAAAATTTCTTATTAATATAAATATGGAATAATAACTGATAAATGAAATTTGCAACCCAATAAAGTCAAAATTCTATTCAAATAAAACATTCAATAAATAAAAAAATAAATATAATGTGTATTTAATATTAAATCTTACATCTTTTTCAGATAAATTTTCATTAAATATTTTACATAATTCTTTAATATTTTCTGCATCATCATCATATTCATCTTCTTCTTCTTCTTCTTCATCTTCAACATGATCATGATCATAATGATTTTCTTCCTCTTCATCATTATCATTATCATCATTATCTTCGTCATCATCATCGTCGTCATCATTATCACCATCACAATCATCATCAACAATATTCATCATCATATCATGATGATGATGATGATGATGATGATGATCATTCATCAAATCATCTGGACAACAATCTTCATCAATATAATCATTATCTGTATCATCAGCTGAATCACAATTATTATTATTACTATTATTTACAATATTTTTTTCATAACCACTACGACAATTATTAACATCACCACTTTCATTTTTTTTACTATTATTAATCAATTTATTTTTTAATTTATTCATTTTTTGTTGTTGTTTTCCATTTATCGATGATTGTGGTGTACGATTAATACCATCAATACTACTTGTACTGCTATTACTACTACTGCTACTACTGCTACTGCTGCTACTACTATTGTTGCAATTACAACAACATTTTTTATTTTTTAATAAATTTTTCATCACATTTCGATTTTTTATCCTTAAATTATTTTTACTAACATCAACGTTATTATTAATATTGCTATTTTTATTATTATTTATAATACCACCATCACAAAATTCACCATTATTATTATTATTATTATTATTATTATTATTAATATAATTTTCTAAAATTGAATTTGAATTTAAATTATCAGTAGTTGTTGTTGTTGTTGGTAATTTTTTTGATTTTTCTTCATCATCAACAATTGGCATTGGTACATCATCCTCATCGGTTATTCTATTCATGATTTTGGCAGCTATTTGATTTTGTGATGTTTGATGTCCATTTATTTGAGGAGTAAATTCTCCTGTAGCAGTTATTGTTCCAGCTGATGTACTACTTTCCATTACTGGACTGTCAACAATTGGTAGTATTATTGTTGATGATGATTCTTCTTTTACAATTTCTTCCAATTCTTTTTTTTGTCTCCATTCACGTGCTATTCTTGTTTTTTTCCATGGACATATTTGTTCAGCCAATGTTATATTATTTAATAAATTAGTATTATTTTTTTGACTATTTTCATTATTATTATTTTTATTATTATTACTATTATTATTACTATTTGAACTATTACTGCTGCTACTACTTAAATTTCCTTCATCTTCACTTAATTTATCATTATGATCGTGATCGTTTAAATGTTGTTGAAGTTGTTGTTGTTGTTGATTATGATTGTTATGTTGATATTCAATAAAATGTTTATTACGTTTACGAACACTTTTTATATCACCTGCACTACTATTCAATAATAATTCACTATTATTAATACTATTTAAATTATTACTACTTAAAGTACTATTATTATTTATATTATTATTATTACTATTGAGAAAACGAAACGATTGATTTTCACAAATTGATTTTTGTGATTTCAATGGTGCTGATTCTAATAATTTAACTAATGCACTATGTGATTGTTTTAATTTATTACTTTTACTATTATTATTATTAATATTATTAATATTATTACGGTGGTTGTTAATTTGATTATCAATGGTTGTTGAATTATTATTATTATTATTAGTTTTTGTATACTCAATAATGGTAACTTTATTTTTATTATTATCATTTACAACAACAATATCATCATCACCATCATTATCACCACCATCGCCAATACCGCCAATATTCATTGTTGTTCTTAATTGTTTTTTATGCGGATATTCGGATGATGATGGAATTATGGTGGTTAATAATGGAATAATTCCATTTGATGGTGATGATGATTGTTCTTCTTTGGTTATTAATTTTTGATTATTAAATTGTAATTGTTGGTGGTGTTGATGGTGTTGCTGTTGCTGTTGTTGTTGTTGATCATCATTTTGAATTGCACAACCCATATTTATTAAATTTTTTTTATTATTATGTTTAGGAAAAAAATTTAAATTTCTTTTTAATGTTTATAATCTCCGTGGTCAATGGTTAATTAATTAATTATTTGATAGAATATTACGTTAGGAACGATTTTAAATAATTAAAAATAAATGCATTTGATAATAAACGTTGCGTGGGATAAAACAAAAATAAAAACAACTGGCGAAATTTTGAGATTGTGAAGAATTTTGTGTGGTAACTTTTATTTTTTTTAAATGATTTTAATAGTGTTTTTGATTAAAACATTTTAATTTTTTTTTTTTGAATAATAAATGAAAATAAAAATTAAAAACCAAACTTTTTATTTTACTATAACAGAAAACTTATTGTGTGCACTTTTTGAAAATTACATTTAATTATAATATTGCACTAAATAAATAAATTAAAAAGAATTAACTTTAAAAAATTAAACAAATAAAAAAATTTATTTATATTAAAATAATATAATCACAAAAAAAAAATATTTATCACAAATTTTCTTATTATTATTATACGAATTTTTCCCACCGTTTTTCATATATATATATAGTAGTTTTTATTTTGTATTTTTAATAATTATAATGAATTGTTTTATTTTTTTTTGATTTATTTTATATTTGTATTTGTATTTTTTTAGGATAAAACAATTTTAACAAATGAAAATAAACAAAAAAAAAAAAAAAAAAAAACTTAAAAATATATATTCTCTGTTGTGTATTTATACGATTAAAATATTTTATTTTGTATTTTTAAATTGCGTTGTTTGCACTACAACAGTTCATTTGCGAATAACCAAAGAAAATATAATAGTAGAATATATTTTTATTACACACATATATTGAATTGGAAAAAATATATATAAAAAAAAGCTTTAAATACTATTAAATACTTGGTGGAATGAATGCTTTTTATATAGAAATATAATTTTCCATTTATATATAAATGAAAAATAAAGTCAAGTAGTTTTTTGATGGTATGTAAAATATATAAATATACGACGAAACGAGTTCGGTTTCATCGTTGTATGTGTTTTTTTAATATATATTCATGAAAAGTTTGAAAAGTTTTTGTTAAAAATAAACATTTTACAGAGTGTTGTATTTTATATACGCGAGGTATTATTCCACCATAATATTAATATCACCCACCACCACCTTCTTATTTTGTTAAATATATTTTTATATACTTTTGCAAGTGTATGTTTTTATGATATATATATAATATGACGAACGAAACGACGAATTCGAGAGCTCTAAATATATTGTATGTATATAAAAAATAAAACAAAAATGAAGAAAAACCTCAATTTTCTATATGCATAAAGAAAATTTTTTCTTTTTTTTTTTTTTTGTATTGCATCATCAACATCGCAAATATATTTGTGTATTGTGTATGATATGATGAATGAGATATAAAATGCAATGACGATATAAGTTTTTTTTTTGTTATTCGAAACATAAATGGGATTAGTGAAAAATCTCATATACAAAAGTTCATAATCAACACACAAAAAAAAATTATTAATATTAAATATAGAACAGTAATTAATATTTGCATTTTTTGCAATTTATTAACAAAAATAAAATAATCCCAATTGATGATTGATAAAAATAAAAAACGAAAAGATAATAATAAATTATCAAATTACTAAAAAAAATAACTATTTGATAAAAAATATTTTTGATTATTAAAAGCATATTTATAAAATCTTATAAAAATCATAATACAATTTTGATGTATTTTTCATAAGTGAATTTTTTTTTATATACTATACATAAAATATAAATAAGAGTAATAAATAATATATAATCTGAATATTTATGTATATATAATAAATATAGCAGCAAGGCAGTTCAACGACCCAGTCAGTGTCGATTGCAAATCTTTTTCTGCTTTATTCATGTTATATATTCATTTGTGTACGTATTGCATGTATATATAGTACAGAGTTTATATGCTATATATTGAAATTGGGATTGAATGCGAGCTTGTATATGTTTTAAAATTATCTATATATATATATAAAATGAAAATTTATATATATACATATGTGAAACTGTTGGGTATATATTTTCATATAGTAAAAGCATTTTCATCATATATATATGAAAAACTTTGCTGGGTTATAAATTTGTATATTGAAAATATAGTGAATAGTTATTCACTCTAAAAATATATATATACACATCGTAATCGTATTCATATGTATTTTTTTATGCATATATATACTACACAAAATATTATAATAGATATGGTGCAAGTTTTCAGATATATATATAAATATATTTATATAACACAAATAATATTTGAAAATATATAAAATGAATGAATGTATAAATAAAAATCGTATATATAATAATAATAATAGTAGTAGTAGTAGAAAAGTGTATGCCCTCGGCAAATTTTATAGTATAGGTGTCTCGTGACCCAATTTTCGGTCAATAAACTGCGAGTTGAATATCGTTTTTTATATTTTATTTAATTTTTTTTTTTTTTTTGCTATATTTATTTATATGATATGATATACTACCATTTGAAATGTGTTGTTTTTTTTTTCTATATATGAAATATATGAGATGTGTTGTAATAATTTTTTATATATACTTATGCATATAGTTATATATATATTATAATAAATGCGATTTCATATATATATATATATAAATAAATAAATAATTAAGTATGAATATTTCTAGTGTGTGTTTGTTTGTTTTTTTTTTTTAGTGTAACATTTTCATATATATTTTTGTGAAAACTCACAAGAAATAACACCAGCACAATTGATTGTATTTTTGGTTTTGTATTGGGTTTTTTTTATTTTTTGGATGGTATGAAAATTATTAAAAAAAAAAAAAATTATTTTAACTTCGCGGTGTGATATGTAAAAAAAAAAATAAATAATATATTTATAATGAATTTGTTGGTATAAATATATTATATAAATGGATGTATGGTTGGATGGATAAAATAAAAAATAAAAATATATATATTTATATGGAGGAAAGTGAGAGGAATTTATATTAATAATAATAATATAAAAAAACTATATACGCAGCATATCACACACATCAAGATGTTTTTGTCTTAAAATATAATTTTTTTGTTTTTTTTTTATAATTTTTAATTGAAATACTATTTGTTTTAATTAATAAAAAGTATATTTTTTTTTTGGTTAAAAAAAATAGATGAATTTTTAAACAAATTGACATATTTATTTATTTATATATGTATAAATACGTATATGGACCAACATATAATTGATTGATTGTGAAAAATTATTGTAAAATTAATTTGATATTGTGAAAATGTTAGAGTTTTCGATTGGTACATATTTTTATGTATGTCATTTAATTGGTTAATAAGGATTCAATAAGATTATTAGTTAATAAATTCATTGAATTTAAAGTCGATCACGACAAATTATCTGAATTATTGTTTATATCCAATCAGATATTCTTCGACACAGAACAAAAGGACACACATTTCGTTTATGAGATCATAACAATTTCAATAATCTTTTCTATGATCTTCTATTTCAAATATGGATTGTTCATCATTAAATGATAAAGATCATATATAAAAACCTAAAAAGTTTATCTAACAAGATTACAACAATCTTTGATTTATTATATTACAACATAGTTTGCAATTACAATAATATAGGAGTGAGTGTGTTTAAAGTTCAATAAAAATGAATGCGGTTTGTTTTTTTTTTGTATCTGATGGTCACAATATGCAGCAAAACATTTAACTATAATAAATAAGGATCGAATTGGAAAAAATCCATATTTTAATTATATTATATTTTATTTTTCAAATAAATGTAGGTAAAATTGAAAAATACGCATTACATTAATATATAATTATAAGATATCAATATTTATGTGAATATAAAAAAAAATAATCGTATATAACCTTCAATTGAACCCACTTTTACAATAATATATAATATATAATTAATAGAAAAATATTTATATATACGGTTTTTAGAAAAAAAAAAAAAAAACTTTAAAAAATTACACAATTATAATTTGTTAACTTATATTTTACTTTTATTTTTTTTTATTTAATATGTTCAATAAATATATATTATAGACCTCTATAACGCAATGAATATTGCAAAAAAATTAAAAAAATGATCATATTTAATAATATAATAATAATATATTTGTGTTATTTAATACACATTTATTATTATTTATTATATATATTTTTAATAATATTTAAAAAATACAATTTCTTAGAATTTTACACCTTTGGTGTGCGGTGGAGACGGTAAATACTTTTTTTTATTAAAATTTGATATTATTAAATAGATTTTTGATCGATATGTGTCTGTAAAATTATATTACCAATTTTTATTATACTTTTAATATTATAATTTTATGCATAAAAAGTATATACAAATAAATCATTTGCAAGCGAGTTCATTAACTTATTTCTCAGTTGTCTATATATATACATAGATAGATAGATAGATAGACGTACATATACAAATAATATAATATATATAGTAAAAATTTCGCTTATTTTATAATATGATATTGTTTATTATTGTTATTATTATTATTATTATATGAAAAGAAAATAAAAAAAGTACATATAAAAAAAATGAAATTCGATGATGTAAAAAATAAAAATTGTGAAAATACTATAAAAAAAAATGGAAAAAATGAAAACTATGAAAGCGGTGATCATTTAATGTAATATAAGTATATTATGATAATATAATAAACAAGATCTTATTATTATTGTTAATAATTTGTTATGGTTAAAGAAAGATTTATTAATGTATATTTTTGAACTATATTAACATCATTATTACTATTGCTGTTTTGAAATGTATGTATAGTAAAGAAGAAAATGTTAATAAATTTGTTATGGATTTAATTTTAATTTTTTTTTTGTTTGTATTTTGAATTTCCTTATATATCTATCTATGGTTTAATAGAAATTTTGTACATTACGTAATTTATTCAAATGATGTCTGTATCGCCGCGATAATTTTTTTAATAGAGAAGTATTCAGTTTAAGTTTCTAATATCGAGAAAATTTCAAGGAAAATTCTCTGTATGGTTTTCTACTAACAGAGAAAAGTTCTGTATAATTTGCTAATATAGAGAAAATTCCAAGGAAAATTCTGAATGGTTTTCTAATAGAGGAAATTCTATTAAGTCTTCTAATGGAGAAAAATTCTATATAATTTTCTAATGGAGAAAAATTCTATATAATTTTCTAATGGAGAAAAATTCTGTATAATTTTCTAATACAGAGAAAATTCCCAGGAAAATTTTGAATGGTTTTTTAATAGAGGAAATTCTATAAAGTCTTCTAATAGAGGAAAATTTCGTATAATTTTCTTAATAGAGAAAAATGTCTGCTTAAATTTTCTAATAAAATTATTTACAATGCTTATTAATTTATTTGATTTTATTTAAATTAAATAAAAGAATATTTAATATTATATAAAGAATTTTTCGCAAAATATTCTAGTCAGGTATATTTATTTTATATATAGTAATAACGTAATAATAATAATAATACACGTATTTATTTATATAATATGTATATACCTTTTTCTCATTCCTTTTTTGAATTTTCTATAAGTATATATTTAAAAAAAAACAAAAAATATTGAATAGATAATAAATATAGTAGTAATTCTTTCTTTCGTATAATATACATAAATAAATATATGCATATAGATATAAGAAATAAGACACAGTTAGAAATGTCAACGTTATATTATTCTTCGTTTGTTTTTTAAAAACAAAAAACCTATAGAAGAAGAAGAAGAAGAAATTTTATATATAGATACATGTATTTAACTAAAATAGATATATAATAAAATATGCACATATATGCAAATTTCATATATATACATATCAATATATGTTAAACTTTTTAGCTATATATATATACCATTTTACAAAGTACAATCAACCTATTTATTATTTTGTTGTATATTTTATCATCATCATCAACGCGACGATGATCATCACAAGTAAAGATATATATATAAAAATAAGTGATGATGAGTTAATTTTTTAATCCATTGTTCATTTAATTTATAAAATACAATGGATTGAAGACGACGACGATTGTATAAATGGTAATCGAATTGTAATTTTTTAATCGTGTCCAAAAATGTCTTTTATGGGAATTTAATTATTTATATATAAATATAACGAATATATTTTTTACAGATTGTTACATTTGAAGAAGAAGAAAAATGTAATTCATTTTATGTGATAAAAAAACAAAAAAAATTATATACAAAAATTCCATTAAATTTGTGATGTGATTAAAATTTGTTTAACAATTAATCAAAGAATTAATATTTTAATTTTTTTCTTGTTGTTGATTCATAAGCGCGCGCTGTCGATATTTATATATCATTATAGTTATATAGAATTTCCACAATATAAACATATAAACAAATTTATATATTGATATGTATACATGAGGTCGTTAAACTATGTATATAATATACAGGTGTATAAAAAATAAAAGATATATACATTTCGTGACGCATTATTTTTTAAGAAGATATTATATTCCATAAACTTTCCATAAAAAAACTATTTTTCTTATTCTTCTTCTTCTTCTTCTTTTATCTCTAATTTCTTTTTATTATTATATAAATTTCTGATTAAAATACCATTTATATTATATTCTTTCTATAGAAAGAATTTATTTTTATTATAATTAATTATTAAATTATAGAAAATGCATTCAACATTTTTTTTAAAAATTGCAATATTTTATTCGCACAATATCTTTATTTATTTATTCATACAGAGTAGACATATATATTTTGATGTAATTGATGAAGTATAGTATATTATATTATAAGGTATAGTTTCGCGATGCATTTTGATGTATGTATGTTTATTTTTATATATAATAAATATTTTGCAATCAGTTAGAAAATTATGCGGTATGAGTTTTGAATTTTAATTGGCAAAAAAAATCATTAGAAAATTGTGTGATTTTTCATTTAATTTTATATACATGCTATACGCAATACGATACGACGACGCGGATCTACCATATTAGATGCAATGTGATTTTAAATATTCAATGTAAAAAACAGAAAAAAAATGTTTCTATATAAATTAAGTTGAATGAACTATTTTAAACTCTTCTATATACAATATATGAATATATATATACATAATTTATATTATAAATATAAAAATATTTTGTGTTTTATTATATATATGGATGTATGTATATTCTTTAATTGATTTTTGACTTTGTATTGACGGGAAATTTGAATGACTTGTTTGGTCATTTATCCATTTAATATGGTAATTTTCGGAATATTTCTTTATACAAAGGACATACAAAACATCACTCTATATTACATCAATTTTTCATAGCACTGATTAAAAAACAATTGAGTTTTGCAGTAAAACAACATTAAAGCTTTTTTTTTCTTCATATGTTTTTATACAAATAATTATAAAATAATAATTAAAAATTGTGTTTTATAAATAAATACTTGGATGTGTATCCTAAAATTAATCCTATCCAAAATTCTATATTCATTCACGGGGATGAATGGTCTATATTTTTTCCCTTTATATACAGAATCATTTTTTTTTTTGTCATTCATGCGTTATAATAATTAATATACGCGCGCACGGGGTGGTTATGTCAAAAATCTTAACACAGTCGATAAATAAATACAAACCCAAATGAAACATTAAAACCTCATATAAAGTGTTAACATTAATGAATAATGGGAAAAATTCTGATAAAAAAATATTTCTACTTTGTCAATTTTATATTATTGTCAAAGTGATTTATTTTTTGTCATTATTTATTTATGTCCTTCCATCAACATTTTTATACATTATGCATGAAGAATATAGAATAAAAACAAATTTAAAAGTTTAATCACGCTTAAAGGGCAGCACCCTATTTATATACATACATAAATATTATGATTCAGATACTAAAATGTATATTATATAGAGATACATGTTTATATAATGAACATGCATATTATTATACATATATATAATAAAAAAAAAAAAAAAGAACAATAGAAAATGTTAAAAGTCAATAACCTCAAATGACATATAGTATATTATTTTTATGTATAAATATAAAGTGTAAAAGTATATTATAAAAATATATATTAAGTAGAAAAAAAAAGGAAAAAAAAAGTAGGACAAAAAAAAGGACTCAAATAATCCTTATACATTTTTTTGTTTTTGTTTTTATATACATTTATAATCATATTACATTGAATTTTTATATTGGAATGTGTACCATACATTTAAATATATGAGAATATTCTATTATAAATATGGAAAATTCTTGCATAGAAATGGAAAATTTTGTCTATGTTGGTTTGGTTTAATATATACATAAGTCTTATACAAATTTTTTTGCTGCGTGAAAAACAAAGAGGAAGAAAAATAATTTAATATATTTTAATATACAATAATTAAATTTTTCCATAAAGGATAAAGGTCCTTATAAAGTGATTTATTATATTTATTATTATATTTGAATGATTGATTTATGTGAATTCGAGCCATTCGAGCACCCACACAACATCATACATACATATATATAGAAACTATGAACTTATCGAAATATTAATTGGAATTTTCCAATATTGTTCTGTTATTTTTATATTATCAAAAAATTGTTTGTTTGTATACAGTAAAAATATGATGAAAATCTAGACCAAATATCAAACATCACAAATTACACAATTTATTACATATTTGTGTATCTATAAAAACATATTTCTATATAATTTTCTATTTATATACAATACATGATATATAATTTATTCTATTGTATAGAAAATAAGTATATACAATTTGAAATGAATCAATTTAACATGAATATATAATAATAATAATAATCTAAATGTATAGAAAATTGTTCACAAATTGAATATATTATTGGTGAATATATACCACCTTCTCTATAGCCTAAAAATATACTCTATTTTGAAATATACTATACGAATAGGAAAATAGAAGGAAAATTTTAATCATAGAATTTTCCTTCTATGTATAAATCCGAAAATATATTGTATATATAATAATCGAGGTATATATACATAATGATAAAATAAAACATAAATATATATATATTTATATTATATATACCTACACGTTGTTTATAATATATATAGATATGTAAAGAGGGTTATATTTATAGAATGAAAAGTAGGTCAATGAACTTTGTAAATAACCATATTGTATATATAGGCAATAAAATTTTATATATATATATTTTTGTTTTATATATAAAAAAAATATATAGCACAAAGTTCAAAGCTGTTCCATGTTCTAGATATTATGTAAAATGATCACATCGTCATCATCATCATCATCATCGTAGTCGACGTCGTCAGCAACAGCTACATAAAACTAAAATACAGCAGCAGTAGCAGTAGAGCAGCGATATGTGTATATAAATAGGATAGCAAAACAAAAAAAAAAAAGTATAGCAGTTGCAAAACTTCCAGAAAATTGAATGAAATTACACTTTACACACGCAATATAACATATATATATATATATATATAGGGATATTATTATTATTACTATATACAACTACTGTATATAATGATGGTGGATTATTAATATATTTTTTTTTTTGTATAATTTTGTTGCACATGCAGTAGAATATATGACAAAAGAAGAGGTTCATGAAATTTTCATTCAATTAATTTTTTTTTTTTTTTTTGTTGAAATTCGCATATATTTTTTTGCTCAACACAAGGGTTTTTTTTTTGAAATATGTATTATAGTTTCATTTCGTTATTAAAAAATTTAATTATATATAAACATTTCCTATATATTAGTATAAAACATCTTATGATATTCATTTTTTACCTCGATATAGTATATATATAAAAAAAAAAAAATTCTTTTGTTACTTTTTTTTTTTTTGTATTTTACATTAAAAAATTTTTGGTTTCTTTCTTAAATTTTTTTTTCATACATTTACATAAAATTATTATGTACTTAAACAAAAAAAAAAATTAATAAAATAAAGTCTCTTTTTATATTGTTTTTTATTTTTGCGTTATTTTTTTCTTGTGCTTTTCTCTGTTTTATTTTTAACAAAAAAAAAAAAAAAATAATGTAGATATAATAATAATAATTTGCCGTTTTTTAAACAATTTTTTTTTTATGTTATTTAAAAGGAAAAAAAATTAATAATAAATATATATTACATGACACATTATTACTATTATTATTATTATATTGTATTATTGTTTAGCAAACATAATAAACATATATATATTATAAGTGATGTCAATGAACCCCCTGGATTGAGTGTGGATCTCCTCATATACTTGTATAATGTATATAGTTTTTTTAGTATATAGAAATTATATATGCATATAAAATAAAAATATCATCATAAAAAATTCACGTTTTCTATAATTTGTATTTGTTTTGTTTTGTGTTTATATAGAAATTTTATTATACATATATGATGATTATTATATTGCAAAGTTCTTCTATGATAATATAGTTTTTTTTATATATTGTGTGCATATGTGCGAATTATTGAATATATACAGAGTAAAAATTCGTTCCTCACGTTTCGATAATTTAACGAAAACTTTATACCTTTGGTTGTTCAATGCCGTTGCAGTTTCACGGGGAGGTTGAAAAATGTAAAATAAATTTTCAACGAATTTGTCCTTTTTAAATACGGGAATTCTCATTTCAATTGATTTTTACAGACCTAAGATTACATTTTTTTGTAAATCAGGCAAAGTACCTAATGGAAGAAATTCTTCCAATGGAAGAAAAGAGCAGAATTGATCAATCTTATAAATGATATCATTAATAAAAATGGCTTTAGAATAACAACTAAAATGTTTTAGCAGGTTTAGAGTTCGCGTTGTTATATATTAATAAATTAATGGCAACAAACAACACACCATCATATTGAATAAAATATATAGGAAAAAATTCCAAAGTATGGGATGATATTTTTTTATTTATGAATTAATAAAAAAATCTTATTCGTTTTTATATGTTTGTTATATATATACATATTTAAAATATATGAAAATTTTTGCACAAAAATATATTAAATAAATATTGTCATTTTCATACACACATTTTTTTTTGTATATACACTATAATTTAAATGTATTACAAACAAAAATTTTTGTGTATCAACATCTTATATAGATAGATAGATAGATAGACGACAACGATTAATAATCTACATATATATATATATTATACATGAAAATATACGCATATATATAAATATAAAACATATTAAATAATTGAATAGAAGAAAAAGACTAATAAAGTATTTTATTTTTAATAGTTATATTATGTAAAATAAATTTAAATTTATACAAGTAGCAAAATTAATTTATAAATATATATATTTTATAATATATATAAATAAATAGTTAGTTGAATGACCTCTTCTTCATTTGAATACTTTTGATATGTGAATTTGAAAGAAATATATATATATATATATATATATATATATATATTAGTTTAATTTTTTATTTATTTACTTATTGATTGTTTTTTTGTTTTTTTTTTTTGCTGTTGTTTCTCTCTTCTGAATTTTGTTTACCACAAAAATGTTGTTAAAATAAATAAATAATTATTATTATATAATATTTATTATTATTATTATATAAATATAAAATTTTGATATTTATTTATTTGCTCTGAGTAATGCTAATTTATTTGATAAACAAAATGATTTTTTTGTTGGGAAATTTTAATATATTTTTTTTTTAATATAATTGAGAAATTATAATCATAATTGCAAAAGTGTTTCCAAATGGATTCGTGATTTTCATTAGTTTTATATTACAAAATAATGTTTTTGTTTTGTTGATGGTTTAAAGAAAGGGATTATTTTGAATAATATCGAATTTGGAATAAATTAGAGAAAATAATATTCATATTTTTATTATTTAGTAAATGTTAAAGAAAAAATTTGTTGTTTTGTTATTTTCAATTTAGAAAATCCTTTTTAACATCTAAAAAAAAACCCAAAATATTATCGACAATTAATCATTTAACAAAACATTCATTTGAATATAACCAACCTTTCTTTTTATTTACACAAATCAAATTTAATCTACACAAAACAAAATTATGAATTCAATCACTTTCTCCCAATAAATGACTATATATTATGTCCAAAACAAGCAAGTAAACAAACATTTTATTTTATAATTATTGCGATCTATAACTTTTAAATATATAACTATAAAGTCATTGGATATATATAAATTATTGTTAATAGATTCCCCCCCCCCCCCCCCCCTCGACTTCCACATATATTATGCGATGATAATCATATAATAATAATATCGATTCATCCATCCATCCATCCATCTATCTATCTATCTACATATATAGAGATTTCATTAAAAATTGTATATATTAGAAAAGAAAATCTACATTACATCTCGTATAACACAATTTTAATAATATTATCACCAAGTGAAAGTATAAAAAATGTTGTTTTGCAATCTTTTCTATATAAAATTATATCTATATATATTTATTTCTCTATGGTATATATATATATATAAAAACAAAAAAAAATGTGAATTCAATATGAGATCTAATGTATATAATGCTTTTGAGATTCATAGATAGATATATCTATTATATTGTACACAAAAAAAAATTAAAAAAATATATATTTTTTGCAAAATAAAAATAGATTGTTCAAAATTCTATATAATATATAAATATGTAGACGAATGAATGGCCAAACAAACAAACAAATCAACCAATAGATCAAGCAAACCCACCCACCCACCCACCCACCAACTACAATCATCCAAAAATCTTAATGATTTATTTTCTAAAAACATGTATACAGATAAATTTTTTAAATAAAAAAATTAACTAAATTACTTAAAAACAAAAAAATTTTATAAAAATGTCTATTATTTTTTTGGTTTTTGTGGAAAATTTCGTTTTTGTTATTACTCATAAAAAATAAATGGTTATATTTAACCATTCCGGAAATGAATACAAAAAAATATTCAAATATATATCTTTTAAAACTAATGCATAACAATTTATTTATGGAAAATGAGGTTTTAAAATCAGATAATTTTCTTGCAGATATATTGATAAAATTTATTTCTACATTACGATGATCATTAAAAACTTACAAGAATAATTTAACAGTGAATTTTATTATCATTCATTGTAAGAAAATGTCAGGAAAATTCCTGGAAAAACTATTCATATTGGATATATACGGACAATAAATTTCAAAAAGGGGGGTTATTAATCCCGGATAAATTTTAATGAATTCATAATAATTTTTATAGCCGAAAATCTCACCTTTTAAATAAATAAAATTAATAATCCATCATTAATCTTATTTCATTTCCAATTGGAGACAAATAAAATAGTCATATAATTATACATATAAAATTGACATCGATTGTGTAAGTAACAAAAAAAAACAATAAATATTATGTAAAAAAAAAAAAGTGAATTATTTACACTAATTTATATAAAATTGTATTTTTTACAGTAAAAAAAATATTATATAAATACAATAAAAAATATACAAAATATTATATGATTATTTTTATTATGTAATAATATTTGTGAGGTGAATAAACTTGCAATATATAAATAATAATAATAATAATAATAATATATAGTTAGTTATATATAGATACGAGTGTATCACTTTTTTTTTCTGCTGTTGTATATATAATACTGGTATTTTATACTATTTATATAGTATTCTACCTCTATCTATATATTATTATAGATATAGAGCAATATAAAAAATTCTATCTATATAGAATCATATATATATATATATAAATTCTAACATAATTTTCTTCATATTTTATTGTATGCGTGTACGTAAATTCTATTTATCGTTAGTTATATATGAGATTTTTCTATTTATTAGTTTTCTTTTAGATTCATCATCGCGTACGTATTTATTTATTTATTTTAATATACATCATCATATTGTACAGAGTATATAGTATAAAGTTTAAAATTAGTTGAATGTACTTTGGGATATTATATCTACACAAACATGTGTACAACCATATATATATATATTTATAATATTATAAAAAATTGCGAAAATTGTTTCTATATACATTTTTTATACAGAGTCACTGCGGTGCGTTTTTTGCTGTGTATATTCTATACACGTTATTTTCAATATGAGGAGTTGAAAAATCATATCTACTAACATATATACAATTACTAAAAATGTATGTATATGAATATATTGCACATTCAATTTGAATCTATTATATGTATGTGATATTTATATCTATATTGTAAAAATAGAATATATATATATATATAGAAGAAAAATTGTTAAGAAATTGGCGCGAGCGGGCAATGAACGCAAAGCAACACAAAACACAAAACACAACAATACCATAGAAAAATATATATATATAGCACACGACGTTGTTGTTCAATAAATATAGTATATATATTTGTAAATAAATAATGTAAAAAAAAATAAAATATATAAAAAAGTTTTGTATTTAAATACAAAAATAAAAATTTCAATATTTTGTATTTTTTAAAATAAATTGAAATAAATAGAGCAATTATACATTAATTATATATCTATCTTTATCTATATATATTGAATTGTATTTATATATAAAATTTAAAAAATATATGACAATATAAAGGAAAAATGTTTAAGGATTGTCTTAATTAATATATTTAATAAAAAGTGATGGATTAGTTTAATTAAAGTATAAATCAAACTCTATTATAATAAGCATTTTAATTTTTAAGGGTGAAATTACCATAAAATGGTATTGAATTTAAGGGTGAATCGCAAGTAAAATAATCTGAATTTTCCGAATTTACAATAATATTTAAGGGGACTTCATACAAAAAATAGGGTTAAATTGACAATTTTTCACGTTTTCAAGATTTTCACTATATAATTTCTTCTAAAATCCCATTTGATTGGTAAGAAAAGTTTTTAGAGAATTTATTTGCCTATGGAATGAATTCCTGAACGTTATTTTAACTCAATGAGTAACCAATTGTTTATTGTGTTTTAACATACATAATAAAAATATAAATTTTAAACTTTAATTGGAGTATAATAAATCAACCTCTAAATCATTTAAATTTTTAAGGGTGAAATTTCCATAAAATGGTATTGATTTTAAGGGTGAAACTTAAGTAAAAAAAGCTGAATTTTCCGAATTTACAATAATATTAAGGGGTCTTCATACAAAAAATAGGGTTAAATTGACAATTTTTCATTAAAAAAAAAACTAACAATTACATTCTAATAATATCCTAATAAATATATATACAAATTATAAAACGAAATGAACAAATTATAATCAAAAAGATTAACGAGAAGCAAAAAAAAAATCTATATACATATTCATCATTAAAAGCACGCGACCAAAAATATACAATCATTAATCAAAATCTTCTAATTCAAAAAATAAAAAAAACAACCAAACTAACAAAAAAATCACTATTTTTCTCTACACCTAAACTTAAACAAAATTAATATATCAATTAATCATTCTCGAAAATTAATTATTCAATCAATCAATCAATTTATACAAAAATTAAAAGCAAAAAAACAAAAAAAAATATAAATAAATATCCACTCTCAATTTAATTTAAATTTTTCAATCAATACGAAATCATGAATATCAAATTTCCATGTTTTATTATATTATATATATATATATATAAATTATAAATAAATAGAAAGAAAAAAAATTAATTCAAAATATATATAGTCTATATTATGAAAATAAAATAAAAATCATATCAAATAATGAAAGTTTAATAATTGAAAAAAAAAAAAAATTTGTTTTGATTTTGTTTATAAATATCGTTGTTTTTTTTTTTTTCTTTAGCTTTAGATACCTTAAGCTAATTTTTATTATTTTTATTATTATTATTACACTAATATAACAGAGATTCATGTAGATACATTTTTTTTTTTTTTAGATTTGCTTTCGCCATAAATTCTTTTTTTGGGTTTTGCTTTCAATAATTATAAATGAATTTAAACACACAAAACAAAAAAAAAATTATTTTGTTATGTTTGATCCATGAAAATTCATTTAATTTTTTTTTTTTTGATTTTGTTTTGGTTTATTTCATGTTTTTTTACCTTTAAATATTTTAAATTTATTCTATATATACTATTCGCGATTCGCGCGCGTCTGTTTTTCTATTTTCTATTGAGTTTGAGTTTTAATTGCAAAAAATTTATTATAATAATAGAATTTTGTTGAAGTCATGATGATTTAAGTAATCGAATATATATGCACATAGTATTTGATATGCAATGTGACGATGATAGTGAAACGGAAATGATATGCTTTCGATGGTTATTTATGTATATATATATATATATATATAGGAAAAATCTTATAAATAAAAATTATATTTGCAGAAAATCTCAATCATTATTATGCAATTTTTTCTACAATCATTATTTTCCTCATCGAAATAATTATAATTTTCACTTTAGTTACATTAAGATAACGCCAGTAAAAAACAAAAAAAAAAACAAAAACATGTTCATTACCTTTTGTCTAATTAATTCTAATTGTATATGATTTTTCTGCTATAATTATTTTATTATACACACACTTTTTTTTCCAAGTAAATCTTTTTTATGAGAAATATATATAAAAATTATGATGATGCATTGAAGAAAAATAAAAAAGAAAAAAACTTTTTCCATGTATAACACGTTTTTTTTTCTTTAATATAATAATAAATTTATTCTTAATACTTGTTTTTTTTCTTTTTGATAATCATAAATTTTTCATGTTATTTTTCATTTTATTTATTTATTTATATACAAAGTTTAGTGAACTTTTTACCTTGTATTCAATGCTTTTATATGTATTATATTATATGCAAGATAAATGATGAAAGAATGAAGAAAAAAAAAAAACGCATAAAGTGTATATAAAAAAAAAAAATAAATAAATAAAGAAACACATGGTCGATGTGTAAAATATGCAATCTTATATTTTTATATATACTAAAGTTCGGTGACTCGTTTTTTTTATATATTCTTGTATTGTATATGTATATACAATAAATAAATATTGTAATTGTATAAGATATAATATACCTATATTTATTTTTCTTTTTATAGTTTATCAGATTTGAATATATAATATACGGTTTATTTATTATTTTTTTTCTTTTGCTTTATTCGCGTTCTTGAGAAATATATATATATATCTATTTACCATACGAATAAAAATGTATATATATAGTATAAAGAATTTTCTATTAGCTAATTGATTTATTTCATTTTTTGATTATTTGCATATTCGATTATTTTATTTTGTGTTGCGTTTTCAAGTGAAAATCTACTAATTATTTGTGGAAAATTTTTATTTGCAAGAATTTTATTTAAACACAAAAACAATTGGATTATTTTAAGGATTGATTTAAACAAAAAAAAAAAAAAATTCAATTCTAATAAATCAAAAAGTTTTCCAATTGAACACTAACAAAAAACTAGGAGAAATCCTGAAATTATTTAAAGACTTTTATATAATTAACCAAAGATACTTGACATTTTTTTCTTCTTTATATAACGATCTCTTCTGGTTTTAAAATTTAAACAATCTGAGATATTTACTTAATTTGGGATTGATGAACTTTATTCATATTATTTTTTACATACAAAAAAAAATATAATAAAAGTCACAAAGAAAAGAATCATTAATAAATAATAAAAAAACGTTCAAAAACCTATATAAATATATATATATATTTACCTGCCTTTAATAATAATTAATTAAATATAAATATATATAAAAAAACACCTTTATATATATTGTAATAATAATAATAATAAGAACAAAGAATTGAATTATTATTATATATATTTGTTTTTTTTTTTGTATTGTATACAAACTCATTGTAATTTGTTTTGTTTTGTTTTCTTTATGTGACTAATAGAATTCTTTTTTCTTTTTTTTTAATTTCAAATCATTCATCAATCTAATATTTTAAAAAAAAATTTGAGTCATATATTTTTTTAATTTTAGGTTTGTTATCAATAGAAATTTTAATCAGACTGTAAATGTGTTTGTTGTTTATTTTTTGTTGATAGTCTTTTAATTTTACCTTTTTGTTTTGTAGAGAATTTTTTTTTTTACATAATAAATGAATTTTATAATAATAATAATAAAATGTGCTAATTTTTTATACAATTATATAATTTATTTTTATTTTGTTAAACTTTTTGCATTCTTTTTTTTAATTTTTATGTAATATATATATTCGCGTAATTTTTATTTATTTATATACAAAGGTTTTTTTTGAAAAAAACTTTTATCAACGAAAAAAGTTACTAATTAGATTTTGGTTAAAAATTAATTTTAATTTTTAAATTAAATATAAAACATTTTTCAATGATTTTCTTTATATTTTTATAAACTAATTCTATTACAATGATAAAAAATATGAAAAACAAGATATATTCCGTTACTACAAAAGTTAAAAAAAAAAAAACTAATAAATAAAATTTAATTGACTGAAAAATTATGTGATTTTTTGTTTTTTGTTTTGGTTTGCATAAAGTTTAAAGGTTCAATGGTCCAAAATAATATATAATGAATTGTTTATCTTACAAAAATATTATAGGTCATTTTTACCATAAACAATTTATTCAAAGTAAAATTTTTGGTCATTGAAGAACAACACACTCATCAATGGTTTATATAAATCGATAAATGTATGATTAATTAATTTTCATATAAATTCATAATAAACATTGAATAAAAAAAAAAAAATCCATCGATATATAAACTTTTTTTTTGTAATACACAAAACATTATCTAAAAAAAAATATTGATTTCAATTGAGGGTGTACATTTATTTTTGTTTAATAACTACACCTATACCCATCGCGTTAAACTTTATATATAATTATCTTTTCTTTTTTCTTTTTTTTTGTATTTAAGCGATTATATTTAATTCATATAAAATTCATACAGAAATAGAAAAACAAATTCAAATTGCATGTCATATACTGTCATATATATATATATTTGAAATAATTATTAACTATATAATAAAAAAAAAATGATAAATAATTAATTTTGTTGTCCCAATTTTTGATATCATAAATACAAAACGAATGGTAATTATGATTATAAATAAACATGTGTGATAGGAAAAAAAAAATATAAATTACATTTAATATATAGATAAATATAAAATTGGAAAACAAAAAAAAAAATTTACTTCAGTTCAATGAACTTTTATAAATGATTATTTTCTTATCATATTTTTTTATTTTTTCTTTTTAAATATTATTTAAATAGGTTAATGCAAATAAAATCAATTATTTCTTTCTTTTTTTTTTCAATTGTATTATAGCATTAATTAATTAGAGAGAATAAATATTTAAGTAATTATATATTTTGTAAATTTTATTTGTTGTGCTTTAAATTTAAACGAACGGAGTGGTTTAGTATGTAGATTAAAAATATTGTGGGGGTTTTTGTGTTTTATTTTATAGAATTTTTTTTTAAAGAATTCATTATTAATCAATCATTTTTATATCGAACCCGGATGGTAAATTTATCAATCAATGGCTTTTCCTACTAAAATCAAAGGATCATATGAGAAATACATCTAAAGATATTATTATGAATGATCTGTTTAATGCCCAGTTGACTAGAATTTTCTTTTGGTGCAAATTAACGAAAAAAAAAAATTTGAGGAAAATTTCAAAAATATTTCAATGTATACAAAAAACAAAAAAAGCTACCGCAAGTTTAGTAAGTAGATTTTTTTTTAATTTTATTATACACACACTCAAACATACGATATATATTTATTTTTTTTTTATTATGTAATAATATAAAATGGTTAGTAATTTTTAAATATTTCTACGAAAATTTACATAATCATATAATAATAATAATAATAATAAACAAATTCATAGGTCATTGACTGGTTGTTGTTTTGATCAATTTTTTTTTCTATTTTATTCTATAATATAAGCGGATGTAGGTATATGAATCTTAAGTTGTTTTTTTTTTTTTAGTGGATATATTTTAAACGTACGCGTATACCAATAATATAGTAATATTATATAGAAGTATAGGAGGTATATTATAATATTTCATTTGTTTATTTAAAAAAAATAAAAAAAAATTTTGTTTCTTAAATTATTATTATTATTACAAGAAGTATTTGCATATAGAATAATTTTTATTATTGATTTTCTACTATTTGTTTAGTCGATTTTACGATATGTATGATGACGACAATTTTGCGAAAAAAGAAAAATAAATAAATAATATTTTAACGCAGGAAATTCTAATGTAATGATGATTATATTCATATATAGTTATTAAGAAATTTACGTTGTTGTATTTTTGCAAATTTGTTTTGAAAAAAAAAAACATTCAATCGATTGCAAATTGTAAAACGTGTATGGGATATTCAAATGATTCACAAAACATCTATTATAATAATGAATTAATGTTATACATTTAAAATGATGCACAAAATTATCTAAAGCGGGAATTTTAGTATATATGGTATGGTATATATACAAATGGTCTAATGGTAAATAAGGCGATTGTATTGTATTTTATATATATACTTATATTAGAGAGATGTTTTGAATATTAAACGATTTTTTTTTGTATTGTGTTGTGTTACCAAGAACTAATCTTTAAAACGATGCACAATGCAAAAATTATATACATATTTATTATAAATAAAATAGAGTCTAAAGTGTTTTAAAATATAAAATATAAAGGTAAAATTTATAATATACCTTTATTATATAGTAAATATTCTATTCCATATAATAATTTAAAACTCTATATACAACAATTTATAATATATAAATGTTTAGTTTCTTATCATTTAATGTATTATAAAAGTGTAAAATATACCGTTATATTTAGGCACATTATATGTGCACTCACCTCATCTAATATATGCATTAATTTATTTATTTATTTATATATACTAATAATAGTAATAATAATAATAATAATAATAATTTAATCGTGACTTTATGGATTAGAGAGAAAAAAAAATAAATACATTTATTTATAATAATATATAGAAAATTGTATACTTCCTTGTTGCAATTTATATATCTACATAGATACAATTAACTACTAACTAACGAACGATCGTCTTCTTCTTTCTTTATATGCAATTGTCACATTTCATTTCATGTGTCTTAATAAATTAATATACTTTATCCGCAAGTATATCGCATTAAAAAAATGAATGGTATACGTTTTTTTTTTGGTTTTGTTTGATTAAAAATTTATTCTAATGTGAAAAAATGTTGTTAGAAATTAATTGAATAATTGAACAAAAACGAAAAGGTTTATGACCTACGATATATATATAATATACCTTTAAGTGGATAGAGAAATTAACAATTGCGTAATTTTTAATGGCAATCCAAGAGTAATTTTGTTATTAAAATCATAGAAGATTTTTTTTTGACGCCCCCATACCAAACCTTCATCACTTCATCAATGCAGTATAAATGGATTTAGAATCGCAGGATTTCATTACTCAATCATCTTTGATTGTAAAATAAAAAAATATATTAAAAGGAACTCTTTTGTGTTATACGAATTCCTTTTCAATTTTAAAGGATCATATATATATTTATTTATTATATCTGCGGAGGAAACTAAACAATAACAACGACGACGACGACGACGAAATAATACGCAATATAATATAATTACGTTGTTTTTTTTACATTTGGCAAATGGCGATTTAGAATGAATACGCGAAAAAAAAAACAAAACAACATAAAACTTATTAGAATGTAAACAATTCACAAACAACAAAATAAAAAACCATACGAATATAAATAGAATAATAATAAAAAAAAATCATATAAATTAAGAGAACGAAACAAAAAACAAAAGATAAATAAATAGAAAATTCAACAGGTCATTGGATTTTTTGGAATTTTCACAATTTGTTTTTTATTTTTTTTTTGTTTTAAATTTTACCTGTACGATTATTATTATTATTATTATTTTGTATGTGTGTTGTGCATAAAAACTATTTAGTTTTATATGTGTTATGTTTTGTTTGTTGTTTTGTTTGCATTGAATTGAATTGAATTTGTTTATTTTTATTTTGCGCTTATTTTTGATGATTTATGGATATAATATTAGATTGTTAAAAGTTCTTATGTATAAATTACCTTTATATTATATTATAATATGTATTGCGTTTGAGTTGTGTTGTGGTTTTATTTGGTAATTTTTTTTTTTTTTGATGTTTATAGTAAAAACAATTGTATATGAATGAATGAATAATAAAATAGAAATAAAGAGATTAAGATTAAGTTTGTTGAAAATGAACGGTATTACACACAAACTTAATAATAACAAACGAATAAAATAGTAAAAAAAAAACAAGAAGTTCTTATATATATATATATATAAATTTCTTTTAATGGTCAATAATTTGTGTGTGTTTTTTTTTGTTCTTAGAAGACCTTCATAGTAATTTTGTTTTATTATTAATGTTTTTTTTTTTCATAAATATGTTATATGATTGTTATCTTTCATATTTATATACTGAAAATTTGATTTAAATTTATCATCATATGTATACATTAATCGGAGCTGTGGATAGTAAACAATTTTTTTTGGTAAATTTATATATATATGCAATTATGAAGTGTACTTATTACACGTAAATGAAATAGCCATAATATAAATTGTGTATATGTTAATAAACTTTATTATATAAATATGGTAAATTTATTTATTTTTTTTGCAAAATATAACCAACCACGACCTAATTCTTTATTATGATGATGATTTTTTTTTTAAAAAATACTTGGAAATAAATCTGACAAAATCTACATAATATTAATAATAATAATAATAATAATAACGTTTTATTTTGTTGATTTTGTGTGTGTGCGTATGTGTGTTGGATGTATGTTTTTTTTTTTTTGTTAATCAGATGTTTTGGATGATGGTCATTGGCCATATAATTGTGTTGTTGTCCACTGCTAAAAGAATTATATATATATATATATATATTGTATATATAAAAGAAAAACAAAAAATGGAAAGGTAAAAGGGTAATGTACTCTTAAGCTGTTGTTTAATTTTTTTTATAATTGCGTGTATTTGTGTTATGTTGCTTTTGTCAAATATGGACTTTTTTTATTTTTGGTTTAAGCAACAGAAAAGTTTTGATTCTTTTAATATCTCCTTATATAATGCGGCGATTTATGTTTTTGGTTTTACTATGATTTTATGGGAATTTTAGTATAAATGATTATTCAAATTGTCAAGTAATTATCAATCAATATATGATCTTAAGAATGAATAATCTTAAGAAGAATGAGAATTGGAACAGAATATGATAAATTCTCGTCTATATAACAAATTAGAATCGCTAATATTTCTATATAGCAAGATATAGAATTTAAAATTGATAATCAAAATATAGTACAAAAAAATTCCTAATTGTAAATCTTTTAATCAGTAATTATTACCAACAATTTTAAGGATATTTATTCAGTATTGTTTACAATTATTAAAAATTAGAATTTTATCCCAAAAAAAAAAAAAACACACCCCATTTATATTCATTATCCCATTCATTTATCCATCATATACAAGAAAATATAATATAGTATATACGCAAAATAATATATATAGACTATAGAGATCGTTTACCTTTCATCCGATTATTGTGTGTCAAACATTAAATATTAATATACTGAATTTTTTTTTGAGTGGTTTTACTCCATAAAATTCACTATATTATATATTTTTTTTTGTTTGCATAATATTTAATTTATATAATCTGGGTTCTGGGTTCATCAGCGAGGATAATAATAATAATAATACAAAACAAATTTACATTACAATTTATAATTTGTCGCCAGGTGAACTTTTTTTTTTTTTAATTCTGTCAGTTTTTTGTTCTATATTTTAAATTTAATTTTAATAATAATAATAATCCGTATATTTCTTTTTGTTTTTTTAAATCAACAATGAAAACCAGCAACAAAAAACCGAAAAAAAAATCCATTTTAAATATATAAGTACTTCAAAACAAAAAAAAGTATACCTTCACCGCATTTTTTATAATAATTATATATTAAATACTATATTAATATATATATATATATATATATATATATTAAATTGCAATAAAATTAATATAATGTTGCATTCTGAATTCTGAATTTTTTGTTTAACGGTACATTCATTTCAGTATATTTACCCTTTGTTTTGTGTTCCTTTTCATATTTAATATTTAAAAAATCTTCAAAATAATATTTTTATTAATTTTAAAACACATCAAGCAGAATGAAAGAATCGTATTATTTGTTTTTTTTTTTTAAATCCAAAAAATATAGGATATACAATACAAAATGGTTCACAAGTTCGTATGCATAAAATAATAATTGGACTAATTGGTGAGAAATTTAAATAACTATATTTTGGTAAAATAAAGAAATTATGACAAAAATCCACCAGATTGAAATTGTATAGAAGTGAAAATTGTTTAAATTTCTTAAAGAAAAAAACAAAAGATAAAAAAGAACAATTCTTAAATTTTTTAAAGAATTTTTGCGGTATTTATTACTTTAAGTGGTGCCGCGCAATGTGGTGTAAAAAAAATTCAATTTTTTTTTTAATTCATCTCACGTGTGCGTATGCATTACAAGGAAAATATACATTATTATTATTAATAATAAAACAATCAGCTGCTTTTGATATTTATACATAAACAGTTGTAAATTTATATATAATAACATCATATGTACTACAGATTGACTCTTATATATATTGTGAATGTGATGCTGCTACCTTTTTCTTAATTTATTTATTTCATTTTTTTTTGCTTATATACCATCTTCTATATACTTAATACAATTTATATATATATATATATAATAAAAGTAATGTGATGTTATTGACTTTTTTGTGGTTTGCTTTTATGGTGTGTGTGTTTGTGTGTGATGCGAATGAGATTCTGAATATATATGAATATGTATTATTAGTATTTTGTTGATGTTTTTTATATTTCTATATATTGTATATATTGTTTGATGGTGGGTTTATTGAACTCTTTTGTTTACAAAATAATAAATATATGCAAATATATTTTATTATTAAAAAAAAAATAGATAAATAGAAAAATAAATGTTTATTAGTGAATTGCTAATAATATTTGCATTGTGATTCGTTTAAATTTAATATTATTATGAATAAATTCATTCTATTCATAGGTATTTTTATATTTAAATTAATTACTTTTTATATTATTTTAATATAATGGTGAAAATAAATCATATTAAAAATTATATAAATATATAGAGCAAAAAAAAAAATATATGAAATAAAGCACTCAGCTATAATTTTTAATTTATTTACACCCCCTATATGATGAATTAAAATAATATGATTTCAACCACAAATTTCTTATATATATATGTAAATTAACAACAAAATAAAAAGTAAACATAAAATGCAGAGCAATGTATGTACAAACAACAGATTTATATGGCAAAAATAAAAATTAGGTATATTTTCCCCAGAAATTAAATCAACCTAGTTTTTTTTTTTTTTACTATATTTTACCCACACAACACATCGCAATCTTTATATACATAAAACCATATAATACTGATAATATATATATATATATATGTTCTAAAATAGGTAATGATATAAAAATATTTATAGTAAAAATTTCTATGTATTATACAATATATACACACAACACATGACATGATGATATTATTATTATTCCAAATGTATCCTTTTTTTTTTAATATATATACATAAATATATTATTTTTTACCCTCATTCCCTTAAATGAAAATGGTTTTTTTTTTATTTTGTATATCAACAATACACTATATAAAGAAAAAAATGGAGTACAATTTGTTTATATGAATATTTAAAACTAAAAAAAAAATTATACAAATGATATACAATATATATATGAATAATAACCACACAATTCTATATACAATATACAATTTATATACAAATATTATATATATATATATATATATATCGTTCAAAGTGAATACCCTAGCCACGCGATTGACCTCATTTCGACCCTTTTCCATGACGTCATTGTGATTTCCGGGACGGAGAGCAACGACCTGATATGTACTTGCTTTCAATGCTGTTCGCATTTTGTTCTTTCTTTTTGTTCACAATATATTCACAATTTAATTCTATATATCGTATCGTATCGTAGAGTGTTGTTGTCTTTACATATAAGCATATAAACAATTATATACATATGATATGATCTACTATACACTATATATAGTATAGATAGAGGAATATATATATATGCTTTTTATGCTATATATATATATATAAATTTTATTATATACAAATTTCATTACGTAGGTATGAAAATTGTATACCATAAAATAAAGTTGTTATTGGTTCTATCTGTAGTATGATAATTTATATATATATGCCATGTACAATATTAGCAACACCAACAACAAATATGAACGTTATTATATCAACGACAACAACAACAACAAAAATTCATGAATAATAAGAATATATGGTACAATAAACTATTAAAAAAAACATACACTGTGTGTATATATACAAGGTATATTTTTGTTACAAAATTGTACAATGATATTAAGAAGGTATTAACAAAATTAAAAAAAATAATTGCATTTTACCTGAAGTGATTTTTCGATTAATTACATTATTGTACTTATATATGAAAGAATTACTTTATCATAAATAAATAAATAGACTTTGTTGTACTATTCTTGTATTTTGGTTTATGTATATTTTTCTATAAATTTATTGTTATAATTTTTTTATGATATTGTGAGATTAATAATAAATCATGAATAGATTCCTTTTAATTTTAAATTATTTGGGGTGGTGTAGTTATTTATCACATTAATATAGAGGTATAGATTTGTGAAATGAAAATTTGATATCATTATTTGAAAATTGATCGTTTCACAATTGATGAAAATCTCAATATAAAGATGATGCCAATGGACTCTGCTGATTCTCTGACGAAACCGAATACATTTTTTTTATAAATGTAATATATGTGTAGTATATATATTGAAATAAATTGTTATATATGTTAAGCAATATAATATATATTGTATATTATTAATAATATACATATCAATTTCCTGTAGTAAAATATGTATATTGTATATATACAAAATTTTACACAATTCTATCGTTCTATATATTTACATTTATTACAATATAAACATTTTTTTTTGTTATATGCACTATATATATATTGTATATTTAGAAATATACATACGAATAATGATAATGATCATGTTCATGATGATGATGATGATGATGTCTCAAGTCAATGAACTCCTTTGCACCAATTTATATGACCTCTTATTTATATATATATATATGTAGTTATGTACATATATATAATAGTCTATAGTGTATATATGGCACATTTAAATATATGGTAACAATTTAATATATATATATTAATTTCTGTATATAGTATATATATATAAATATCATATTATATATAGTTTAATGAAAAATTGTTAATGGGAAATTTATTTGTATTTATACATTATTTTAAACTAAATAATTTATATGCAATTTCATATATATTAGATAAAATTGTATTTTGGATTTTTTTAACTTAATAAATAATGCAGGAAAAATTATCGGTGATGGCGGAAAATACAAAAATATATTGTAATTTGAAAAGGAAAATGAATTGAAAATATAAAAAAGGTTTTTTTTTGTATACTATTCATTAGGATTTTCTTCTGTAATCCTATTCAAAATTTTTGTTTTTTGTGTATTTTTTTATATAAAATACCTTCTATTTTAAAAGGCGCTTTTGTTTTAAAATGTCAATTAGTAAAAAATTAAATTTTTCCATGGAAAATTCATATATAGAAATTGAAAAAAAAATGACAATGACTAATAATGCATTTTAAAGAAAACTTCAAAATAGTAATAAAAATTCATAAACATTTTCAAAAATATCGAAATGAAAATCGATTGATTTTCCCTATAGATTTTCCTTATAGGAATAATGATGTAGTATTTTTGCGAAATGATCTTCTATTCTATTCTTCTAAGAACACTATCAAATTGTAAAGTTAATAGCTGTAAAGTTAATGTAAAGCGCAAAGCGTAAAAAACAAATCATAAAGGATTGAGATTATTGAATTTTCTAAATATTTACATACAAAATTATTACAAATTTTTTGATTACAAAATCACCGCAAGATACATTTTTTTATGATTCACAAGAAGAATGTTAAAATGGAAAAAGAATATGATTCATATTTTCATTGATGCGTACTTATATGATATGATAATTGATATATTATATATATAAAAGAAAAAAGTTAGCACACAAAAATAGTATGCTTTTAATATAATAGATTTTGTTTTCGGTTTTGTGGTTTTATAAGTTAAATAATTCTTATACGCAATAAAATTATAATAATATCAAAACAATAACCAAGTAAATAAATATAATTAAAACAAAACATTAAAAATATAATAAATAAATAAGTGATTCATCAAAATTTGTTTTTGTTTACATGAATTTTCTTTATACAATTTAAAATTTGAATGAAAACTATAAATTTTTCTTTAACAATATATGAAATTTGAAGTCCACAATATGAAAATTGAAGTCCTTCAACCAGATTGTTTGCAATTCGCAAAAACAAAAATCACACAATCAAAATAGATCTATTTGATATGATTGTTTAATCTTTAAAATTTTTAATAAAACAAATTTTTATATTAAGAAAAAGTCACCTTGTTTTTTAAGTTCTATTTTTACTAATTTTTTGTTTATTTTATTTCTAATAATTATTTTTGCAAATAATTTTTGTATTTAAATACAAAACAAATAAATAAATAAAAAAACATTTGAACACATATTTTTGAAGAAATCTATCCCCATATTACAAATAATTTTACAAAATTATTATAAAACTAAAAAATATACACAATTTTTCGTTATTGTATATTTTTCTCATTCATAACGGCGAATTAAAATCAATATTTAATTTTATTTTATATTAAGACTCGCAGGTCTATTATCGTATTTTATTATATTTAATTTATATGATTTTTATTTTTATTTCAATATATACCTGAGATCGCAAACGAACGTCGTCGTCGACGCCGTCAGAATCGTCACAACAGTGACGGAAAAGATATGTAAGATAATGGTTTTTTTAATAACATATTGTCGATAATTTACACAACAACAACACAAATAATGTATAATAATTATTATTGGTATACAAATACAAAATCGAATGTTCTTTATTGTATGATGATTATTATATCTATCTTAAATTAATATACAGAATGTTTTACATTTGTTTTTATATATCAAAAATCATATAATTACAAAAGTTGATTATAAGAGAAAAGAAAAAAGTTTTTCAATTTAAATCATAAGTTATGGAGACAGAAATTACTTTTTGGCATTGGGATATTGTTTAAGAAATAAGGGAATGAATTAAATAATTTAATTCAAATAATTTTTAGAAACGTTGGATAAGAAAACATCTTGTATACCTATATCAGATGAGAAAACCGCATATATCCATCATCATCTTATAAATACTATAAATATAGTGGGCATCATACGGCATAAAATATATATTATAGTATTATAGTAACATGTGAATTAACTCTTCTTCTTTTCATGCTGCTTTCATGCATATTGGATTAATGGTAAAAAAAAAAAAAATAAACGTGAATAGGTAACGCGTTTTTTATTATTATATTGTAATATGATGACGATTTACGCATTTATCGATTCATGTTTTTAAATCGATGGATATATTTGCATAAGTTATAATATAAGAAAGATAAGTAAATAAAATAAAATCAACAACATATTTTTTTTAATAATCTTTTACTGGTGGTTATTGACTCCGATGTTTAATATTTATTTACATACATGTAAAATTCTAAATATATCATCATGATTATCATCATATAGGTAAGAAAACAAATGTTTTTTTTATTTGATTTTTATTATAATAATTTCTTTATAATAATAATAATAATAATAAGAAGAAGAAGAAGAAGAAGAAAAATAGTTTTGATTTTAATTATTTTCGTTCGGTGAATTATATAAATAAATAAATATTATTAATATCATCTCTATATTCAATAAACAAATAAACAAAAATGAAAAATTCCATGAAAAAAATTATGTATATGACGATATGACGTATGTGTTTTATTGAAAATATTTATATATATAATAAATATAGCAGTAGATATATTAAGAATTTTCCAATATACAATATATTTGTATAGTATAAATGATAGTATTTATCATTTACCAAAAGAAGATCTTATTTATATGGCATATGTAAAAAAAAAAATCATGTATTTGTGCAATTTTAATATATACATTTTTGTTGAATACCAGTTTTATATATGGTATAGTCACAGGTTATTGATCGCGTGAGAGAAATATTATATATATAAATATTATAAGTTTTATTAAGATGATGATATCATAATCATATATATTGTGATGTATCTTTTGATGCGATGCTTTGCTTTGCTTTTATGGTAAAAATATCATATATATAATGAAAAAAAAAACAACGTGGTATTTGTTAAATAATTTGTTTTTCTTTTCTTTTCTTATTTTTTTTTTTTTGATTGAAAGATTTACTTTATTGAATTTTTTGTTTTTTTGGTATCGCCACTCTATATATTGATGATTTGTGATATATTATCATACGTATTATCATACGTATTAAGATACTTGTCTTACAAAATACTTTTGTATATTGTTTATCAATTCATCAGTCAAAGGTTCTATATCAGTGTGGGATGACAACTGATATACTGATCGCGAAAATTGACATGAGACAAGACGACCAAATTATTGAGGAATTAATTTAAAAATATAAAAAAAAAATGTTAAATACATTTTATTTGCATTGTTATTTTATCATTTTTCTTGTCTTGTGTTACGCGTTGTGTAATAGAAAATAATTTTTTTAATAAAAATGTATAAAAAAACTTATTGTGGGGCACGTTCAACGTCGTCATAGTCGTCGTCGTCGTCGTCGTGTATTGTTTGTTATATGATTCACGTGTATGTTAATTTGTTTTTTTATTTAAATATAAATGTAAAACTTTTATGATGATAATAATAATAATAATGAGATGATTATTTTTTGGACAGATGGAATTTTTTGTTTATGATTTTATGACTATTTTTATATATTGATTAGTCACATTATAATAATTTATATAATTTACATATAATATTTTATTGATATATATATGCGAATGTGTGATTTTATGATGTGAATTATAAAATATATAAAAACATTTAATTAATATAAAAATGTTTATTCATTAAATATATAAAACAATTTGATTGATGAGATATTAATTTTCTTAATATTAACATTGATTTATTGTTCAATTAATTGCTTTAAATTTGAATAGGATTTTGGTGAATAATAATGTTAAAGAAGATGCAGAAGAAGTTGACGCGAATATATTCCATAATAAATGAGACAATCAAAATGGGATTTTTTTAAGATGATAATCATAAATGAAGCAAAAAAACAAAAGGGAAATTTAACTTAATGAATATTTAATTCTAAAAAAAAAAAAATCAATTATATTTTTTCGTAAACTTTCAAATTTGGTAATCCCTTGGGAATAAATGATAAAAAAAAAAATTTAACAATATATAATAATGGAAAATCAATAACCTTTTACAATTGAATGTATTAATTGTTTTGTGTTTTATTAAAAATTCTTTGTATTACTTCAGAGAATAGATCAGAGAAAAAAAATCATTCATTCATTCAAATGGCATTTATTTCTATTATATATTGTAGTATTTTAATCAGTAATTGCATTATAATTGAATTCAATATAAATCGCTATAAAAAATTTTCAAATAAATTAATATAAAATATAGGTAGAAAATAAAAAAAAAACCATTATATAGATATTACATTACATAAAGGTAAGTATAACAAAAATAATTTAATTACAATGCACGCGTGCATTTGGTCTTTTTCTTTTTTTTTATTCTATCAAGTACCTAACTATATAATATATTATTGTATATATATTTTTTATAAAATATAAAACGTGTACTTTGTATTTTTTAATTTGAAATGTACAAAATAAATATATATATGTATATATTATTTATATTAAATAATGTACTGTATATATATAGTAAAAAATGAATTGAAATATTCAAACACCATTGAAATTTTATATCTAATATATATACACAACAATTTCTAAATAGAATAAATGGAATTATTTCTGATTTTATCTATACAAAATTTATATATATAACTAATGTACATAATTATTTTTATTATAATAATTTGTTCAACACTTTTTAAAGTTAAATGGAAAACACTCACACGACATCAACGACGACGACGACGACGACGACGACGGCATTATCAATTACAAGTATTTAAATATATAATAGTATATTTTTTATTTAATAAAATAATTTCTATTTGTTTTTGTTTTTTGTATATCTATGAATTATAATAAAAATATTATACTATTCAATAAAATGCATTGACCTCTTGATTTACATATTGAAAAATTATATAACATATTCAGGTATATAAAAAAAATCAAAAAACTGAACGCATAATTTCTTTAGGAATAACAATTAAAAATGTTGTTTTATAGAACAATAAATTGTTAATGTCCTTTCAATTTAATTTTAAAGTTATTTTAAATTAAATCAAAAATACCAAATGATTTTTTTTGCACACAGATTTTTTGCATCAATTAGATTTGTAAAATATTATAATATAACTATAAAAATGCAACAACACCACACCACAGTTGAAAAAAAAAATTGTGTAACGCAAATAGACGCATATTATTATGTATATAGCTATATAGATAGAGAGATAGGTAAATTAAATATATATAATAAATAACCAGTATATTATTGTATATCTAAAATCTAAAAACATGTATCATAAATATATATATATATATACGCGATTATTTATGCTGGCATATAACATATATAAAATAATAATAATAATAATAAATATTATTACAAATGCAATTTTCAATTTTAAAATGCATTTATATTTATATATATTTAGATAGAGTTGTAATAAATAAAATAATATATTTATAAATTCATATAATTATATATATATATATATAAATATATATTTCTAATAGATTTTTTTTCAACACATAAGAGAAATATTTTAATATATTGCAATGCAAAAATTTTTATGCACATTCAAAAAACGTGCGTCTTTTTATATTAAAAATAAATTTAAAAAAAAAAATATAAACGTCTTACACACACACACAAATTATATGAAAATCATGTAAAAACTAAATTGTAAATATATTTCTAATGCACTCTATATGATAATTGCATTGCACATTTGCATTTGTTTTATGCATGTAGATTGTGATTTCCTGGAATTATATATATATCTGTAAAATGTATATTTGCATTTATACAGATGTGATCAATGTACTTACTAACTATATATAGAAATGTGCGTATATTGAATATTTAATATATATATATATCTATAGGAATTTTGTTTTGTAACTAACTACATAAATAACATAAAGTTCATTGTGCTATGCTGATTCAGAAAGAAATGACATATATAAATATACACTAAATGTATGGGAGAGAATGAACAATTTTAAGCATATATGAAAAATATTTATGAAATGTTATAGAATTTTCTATTATGTCATTATTTTTTGAAATATTTAAATATAGATTAATTAATGAATCATATATACATAGATATATGTATATTAAATTAAAGTCAAGCTTGATCTTAAAAAAAATTCCCCAGAGATACAGATAATTTAATAATCATTCTAATCATCCCCTGGAATTTTGAATTATAAATATAAAAACTATTGTATAGATTCTGTGAAGAGTCTCAATATCTCATCTGAAAGGATTCTATTAAGATTCTGTATAAATTCTATATGAACATGAATTTTCGTCAACGATCAGTTGTTTTTTTTCCATTTCGCAGTCATTCTTTATAATTACAAATTGGTAAAATTTAAATCCAAATGATTTTGGGGGAAAAATCATTATGGAATATTGAATATTTTTATTCACAGGAGCTGTCAATCATTTGATAAAATAATAAGTGATTTTTTAAGTATATATATTTAAGTAACCTTTCTCATTATTTATAAATATCTTATAATATAAAATAATAATAAATATTATGATTAATCATCATATTTTATAATATAAATACAATAAAAAAAAATCAGATTTAAATGCATTAAGAAGAACCAACGAGTGAGTTTATTGACATGCGAAAATGAAAAATTAAAATTGAGTTTACGCATATTATAAATAAATAAATCAATCTTGCAATGATTCATTATGTTATGATGACCGTATAGATTTTTTTGGATTGGTTTGGTGGATACTCTTCTTTTATATAATTATAATAATTGTAAGGTAATTGAACCTCTTTTTTTACAAACCAAACACCATTTTTTACAAATGATTTAATTATATTTATCTGAATTTATACATTCATTATTCATTATTCTTTCTGTTTATGTTGAATTTTATATTAATTTACCGTCTGAATGAAATTTTTAATTCATAAAAGGACATATAGAGTCTAAATATTGTGGTAAATTATATATAGTTATTTATTAATCATTATTTTAATGATCTTGATTGAACTGCTTAAGTTTTATATAAAGTATATGCTGTGTGTGTTGATTTAATTTGTTATTGAGAATACAAAATTTGATTGATTGTCATCATATAAATCAATTAGACATCAATGCATGCATCGCAGACAATAAAACCAGTAATGATTTTATCATTTTAAACTGTGTCATGTAAAAATTATTATTATAAAATTATGAATTGACTAAAATATGAGATTGTTAAATTGTTAAATTCCAATTTTCATCCCTATATAGATATGAATAAAAAGATTTGTTTTGTTTTTTGTTGAAGCTACCGTTCATTCTATTCTATATATAAAAATTAATTTGCTTGGGATTTATTAACTTGAGCAAAATTCTTATTCTTAAATCATTTAATTCAATTTCCACTAAATACTAAAGCCTATTTAATAATTATCAAAACTTTAATTGTATGAATTTAAAAAAATATTTTAAATTAGAAAATTACTATAAAATATGTCAAATAACTCAATTAAAATTTTTTATTATTATAAATTTAAATTTATTAATTCTATTCGGATATTTGGTTTAACAATTGATTAAAATTTAATTAATATACAATAAAGTATAAATAATATGATTTATTTTATATATATATATATCGAACCATATGGTACTTATTAAATACTGTCCAAAAAAAAACACATTGTATTTGTATGTATAAGCGGGAGTAATAAACTTTGGAATGAAAGTATTTATATATCATACAGAAATATAAGAGAAAAAAAGGTATATGTACATTTTATATAAATGAAAACAACAATTTAATATGATGATGATGATGATGATGATGATTGTGAAAACACATAAAATTGCATTCATAACATATACTTTATATATTAATAAAAGTACAATGACTTTTATTGCTATATATATATATAAATATAATATAGATTAATTATATATAATTATATATCTATATATGACCATTTCAATGTAAAAAAAAAAAAGTTTCCCTCAAAGATAACAAATAAACAAAAAAAAAACTTATTTTATATTGATCAAATTACAAATTTATATATCTATAATATTTTTTTTTTTATTATTTCTGTAACATATTTTTCGTATTCGTAATGGATTGAAAAAAAAATTAAGATTAAATGCTGCGAATGATGTGGTATATAAATTATTATGCAATGTCAAAATAAATTTTTTTTTTCGATACCAGTGCGATATATATTTCAAAACAAATTATTAACTTTATATTTTCTATATGATATATTTATAATACTATAATTTATTTATTTATTATTCTGTATATAGTTAAGTATATAGTTTAATAAATACAAAACAGAAAAAACAAACCAATAATAAAATAGAAATAAAAAAAAATGTATGTGTATAATAACAAAACAATATGCAATTTCTAACACAAGTCATTGACTTATGTTTTTTTTTCTAGTATTTTATTATTATTATTAGGTATATTATATTATGATTCAACATTCAACGTCATTGGTTTTTTTGTTATTATTTTCTTTTATTTTAACTCATAGCATAGATATACGTACGTTTTGTTGTGTGGACATCGTACCGATGATGATTTTTTTTTTACACACTTTACAACAGACATATTTTCTTCTTCTTCTTCTTAAGAAAAGCTTATTTAAAATATTTTTATATGGAAAATTTTTAAAATAAAACCCCACTATTTTTTAGATATATAGAATTTTTGTCCGTTCACAAATACAATTAGAATTGGAAAAAGCGCAATTACTATACCGTCATCGTCGTATATATAAAAATTTTCTATTAGATGTTTTTTTTTTAAAGTTCTATGCAAGCTCTATTTTTACTTTGTATTTTACCATATTTATATATACCAATAATTTTAAGCTTAAAGTTTGTTATTTAAATAGCTATAGATTTATCTTTATATATCAAAATATGAAATAGGTAAAAATATTGTACTATTTTTGGGAGAATTTTTATACTAAATCTATGTATAAAAACTTTTCTAATACATATTTTTTGAATGGAAAATTTTGATTTTTGTATTTTTCTAAAATAAAAACCAAAGATGAATGCAATGAAATGTACCAAAATAAATGATATATACCTATAATTTTTTAATACATGATCATATGCAAACGTAAATTTATACATATCGTATTTATATATAAAAAAAAAAACGATGCAGATATCTGAATATATAATAATGATGGTATATAATGATTATTATATATATTATTATGTATATAGAATTCTATATAGAACATTTCTGATACAAAAATTTTTGTAATAATGCAAATATAATACCATTATACAAATTATATAGAAAGAGATGCGTTTTTTGTTATAAAATAACAGTATAAAAACCAGGAAAATTTTCATGATACAAACGAACGAATGAACAAACGAACGAACGAACGAGTATATAAAGAAAATATCATGAAAATGTATATTATATATATAGTATAAAATATTTGTATATATTCTAGAGTTTTGAAATTTGTATATAAAATTGTATATAGTCGCGAGTGCTCGACGACAACGAGGTCTACTATATATTATATATATATATATCTCGTTTCTTATGTGTTCATTGACTGCATTTTATTTTTTCTATTTTGTATATATATATAAAATATGTTTCTGATGCTATCATTCCTCTATACGTATAAAATCTCTGCGTATATATACAACAATTTACACAAAACACATAGAATATATAGTGCTGATTGTGAGTGAGGTATGGTAAAAAAAAAATAGTGATGAACAACAATTGAAAGTACCGCTGGGTGCAATGACTGATTTTATATAAGCTCCTTCACTGATTTTTTTCCTCTATATACATACATAATATAGCTGATTGTCTATATATAATAAAAATATCGTCGTTGTATCGTTCGTCGGATTGTTTCTGATTATGTTCTTTATTAAACTCTTTGTATATACATATATGATTTTCTTATCATAAATTACAATAATTTATTACAATCACTACAACAAAAAAAAAATGGGATATATCGCAAAATAAAAAAGAAAAAACAGAGACAATGAAAATGTTTGTAAATAAATGAATATGGGGGAACGAAATGTTATAAATAAATAAATATAGTTAAACGAAAGGGGGTGAAATTATATATATATAAATTTATTCTAGAGCACATAAGCATACTTTTGGACAAAATCGATATATATATATATACATAACCGTCTAATAATATTGTATATATAATGTAAAAAAAAAAGAAAAATCTAGGTTAAATTTAAACCTTAGTTCGTTGAACCAAAAAGTGTATATAGCATAATATATAAATTCAATTATTTTATATTGTACATATAATTTTATATACAATAAAATATTAAAAAAAAAAAACACTTTGTGATATTTTATTTGTATATATTCACACTTGTGATTTTTATTTTTTTGTATTTTGTATATTATCATATTATACATACAATAAAATATATAATAATAATCAACCCGTTTAATCTATATATTCATAAATAAATAAATAAATATATATTTTGTATTATAAATATACGTATAGAGAAGTTAAAATAATAATAGTAGTTTTATTAATTTTATTTTTTTTTTAATAATATAGTAATAATAATGAAAACAAAATAAAAAAAAAAACTTTATATATATAATAAAAATAACCTACTTTTTACTATAAAAAAAAAATAATAAACAATTTTATGCAGATAACGATAATATACAAAACAAACAATAATTTTCAAATGCAAACAACCACCAAAACATTACAAAATTATAATTAAAAGATTTCATATGACCATGTATTTTGCCATTATACAAATTTGAGAAAAAAACCAGCAAAAAAAAAAAATTAAATGAAAAATAAAAGCGATCAAAATTTTTTTAACTTGATTTTGTTACCTTTTTTTTTTAAAAAAAAATTGATCTTTAATTTTTGCCAAATTCACTTTTTCTATGTGTGACCCCCCACACATCACACATCAACAAAAATACTTAAACATGACAAGCAAATTTAAAAAAAAAAAAAAAAAAAACACAAAACGTTTTTCAGGTGTAAAATGAATGAAAAAAAAATTAATTTATTTATTTATATACATGATATAATATATTATATACCATATAAAAAGAAATTTACTTTCTTTTCGCGTGCTTTTAGAGTTTTTGTCTATATATTTTTATAATAAAAAAATTAAAAAAAAAATATACAAAAGACGCGATGAGGTGATTTCTGGTATGAATGAATATTTATATATGATATATTATTACAATCTCGATTATAAACGCAGAAGAAAAAAAAAATAAACACTTTCACGTACAAATAACCATTTTTAATTATACTTTTTTTTTTTTTTTTTTATAAAATACAAAAAAAATATAATTTCTTCTTATATTTTATACATTTGATATTATTATTATTATAGTAATTATATATTATATATTACAACATATATCTCTTTACTTTATATATATATTAACTCTGTGTTTTTATATATATAGAGATATATGTTGTGCAATTTTATAAAATGCAATTAATTTTTATTTGTTATGTTTCTGAAAAATGTATATATATATGATAATATGCCGTGCCGTGTGCTTCTGTGTTTGTGTTTATAATTAAATAAATAATATGTGAATTTCGAAATTGCAAGTGAAGAAAAATTAAGTATTTTTACTCGTATTTATTTATTATTATTAATTTTATAGATATGCATTAAAAAATGTTTAAGGTTTGAGAAATTATTTCATATATTGTTACTATGCGCGCTTATCTTTAATTCATTTAAAAAATTATAATTAAATATTGGGTAAGAAAAAAAAAACAATGGATTTATTAATCAAAATATTGAATTGGTGGTTTTTTACTAAACAAAACAAGAAAAAATTAAACCCACCAAAAAATGGAGGTATATTTTTAATCATCAAAATTTTAAGTTAAATGTTATTTGAATACTTAATCCTCATCCTCTGTTAGAACAAAACATTTCCAAAAAGAGATTTTGGGATAAAAATTGAACTCTAGACTCAGGAAAATGTAAATTAACTTAAGTAACAAATGTTTAGCGTTTTATTTGTTAACAGAAAATCAGATAAACTAGACAATTTTAATTGCAAGGCATCGTTGCTAAATTATTTTTAAAAAAAAAAATCATGTTGGGTCAAATTTGATCCGAAACAGAGGATGAGGGTTAAGGAAATAAACATTTTAATTTAAAAAAAAACAAAGGTTTGATATAAATCAAACAAGTATTAAAAATTTTAATAGTATGTATATAAATAAATTAATTTAATTATTATCAATCAATCAATCAATCATCTATTATACTGTAACTAGTAATAAACCATTAATATTATTCAAATGTATTTCCTGTGTTAATTTACTACATCTATATATATATATTATTAAAATATAAGATTAAAATCATTCTTCATTCTTAAATATATCTATATTAGGAAATTTTTATATGTTCTATATGTCAGTTCTCCATATATATATATATATATATATATAATATAATATAAATTACACTTTGAGATAACAACTCATTAAATTGCATTCATATGATGATACTTTTTTATACTATATGCAGCACGATGTATATATTTGCAATAATATGGTATGAAAACAGAAAATATATTAGAAACGAGGATAATAACCTCTACTATATAATGTCTAATAATATTCTTATAAAACAAAATAGAATAATAATAATAATAAGACATATAACAAACACGCATAAAAATAACATATAATATTGGACACAAAATGCAATGCAATTCAATTCAATATATGTATAGCTATAGAGAAACATTCTTTAAAAAAAAAAAATATATACACACCAGTAGAAAAACTAAAAGGAATAAAAAAAAAATGTTAGAAATAGCATATATGTATAATACCAACAATAGCAGCACGTACAATATTTAGAATGATTATATGTATATAAAATAAAAAGTTCATTGGACTAAATTGACCTCGAGCGCAATTCTATCTATTGCACAATTGCTTATATACTATTTTTTTATAAATAAATTCTATATATATAATAAGAAATAAATAAGAAACATTTTCAAGTGTTACTACAAAAACATATATGTATATAGAATAGAATGATTCTATATATTTCTTCTGTGATACCACCAAGTGCCAACCAACTTCTTAAACAGAAAATTTAAAATTTTACATTTGTATTGTAGAATCATTAATCAATGAGCAAGATTAGCTTACTGCTAAATAAAAGAAAAATCATTCTCTATACTATAGCAGTTGTTTTGTTACCCCTTACTTTATATATATATATTTTAATTTTTTTTTTGCTTATACTTTTCGAAAAAGAAATATTATTTTTACAATCATGTTGTAAAAAATAAAAAATTAAATATATCGATTTGAGAAAAACTCATTTTCTAAAATAATACAAAGAAAATCTTTTATAAAATTAAAAAATTATTTTCAATTTTGCCTGTATTCCGGCGAATAAAACATACTTTTTGTTTTTTTTTAAATTCATTTTATTGTAAATTTTAATATGTATTTTTAAGCTGAGTGTATCGGAGGAATAAGTTTTTCTTTATATTTTCTTTCATACATTTTCCATATTCATTACAGTACAAGAACAAATTATTAAATTAATTTTTATATGTTTTTTTTTTAATAATTTTGATAAATAATAAAGGTTTTTTCATTTAATTGAAAAAAAAACCCAGAAAAAATTCTTAAAAAAGTTTTTCCAACAAATATTGTGCAAAAAAAAAACAGTTTTTCCAGAAAATTTTCCCAATCATTTTTTAGCTGGGGTCTATCATCATCATCATCATCATCATTATAACAAAACAAAAACTGGAGAAAATAGTATATATACCTATAAGTTCATTGCTCTATGGAATGCAGCACCACATCATAAACTTATATATATAACAATATACCATATAGACTTTTCATGCATGCGTTCTCACTATCCATAAATATATATATGGATTTTCTATGCATATATAGATACAATTCTCTTTTTATATAGAAAATTTATGCATGTGAATTTTCCTTATATATTTCTATTGTATACATATATAGGAATAGTAGCATATATAATAAGAATATAGTATATACAATATATTAATATAATATAAAAGAATATAATACAAAGATAGAGAACAATATATATATATATATATATATATGCAGTATTTTTTTCTGTATATAAATAACCTAAATGCAAGGTTGATGTCCCAAATTGCAGTACAATGACCTGAAGAATTGAACCATTCTAAAAACTATACTATAATAAATACACGGTTCAAATATGATATTATAATACAATAATAACCAACCATTAATTACATATATATACGTTTATACACTCTGCGTGTTGTATTTCATTATACATCATACATATATAAGAATTTAAAAATTAAAAAAAAAAAAAGTGCATGGATCAATTGAATGGATATATACTCAACACTCAACTGATATAAATAAGGTAGAACAAAAAAAAATAGATAGGTATTTTTTGTTGGTATACCTTGGAATTGATATAGTGTAGGTAGAATTGTATATAGCATAGCATATAGTTTATAATACAATAGCATACAGATAGAGCAACGTTTAAAAAAAGAGATTTTGTATGCAGAAAACAAAAGCGAACGTAAAGAATTATATATAGTTTTTTTTTTTTTTTTGCTTTATCATTAAGTTGTGTGTTTCAGTATGTGTTTATATATGCGATTGCAACAACAGAATTGTGATATTATTACGTTAACTTTGTATACCTAAAATTGATGACGAAATTTTTCTTGTCTATATTTAAATAATTTTTTTACATGTATATTATATGTTGGAATTTTCAAACGTAACAATTAAATTTCTTTGGATTTTGTTCAAAAAAAAAATTAAAAATTAAATGACAATGACGTCGTTTGGATGGTTCATCGTTCGTTCGTTGATGATGAATGGATGAAATGGAATACATATATGTATGGATGGATCGAATGAGATAAATAAAAACATATATTCGTTATCACATCTACAATAAATATAGTTACTCAATAAAATAATAATAATGACGATATATGTAATATGATTATGACGACAAAATATTTACATGAACGCTGATGCTATGTAATATAAATATATTTATAAAATACATTGTGCAATTTTCATTAAGTAATAATGGTAATAATTACAGATATATATAGAGTACGCGACGATACGCATACAATTTATTATTTTATCTATATATTTTGTTGCACGTAACGCATATAAAATAGAATACTATATACAAGACACGATAGTTTATTGAACTTAATCACATAAACTGCATATCTATATACAATATATATATATATTTATTTTTATACATACAATCTGATGATGTTAATGATTTATATTATGGGTTATTTTTTTGTTGAGGTGTTTTTTTGCTGCAAAAATATCATCATGATCTTTCAATCATGGCATAATAATTTTAACCTGTTTTCGTTTCCCATTTCTTTTTTCATCATCAACATTTTCTCTTAAATATTCAAACCGAAGAATTCCTATTCTATATTCCAGAATAGAAGAGTTAATATGTATGATAGATAATAATAATAAAAAACATATATAGGATTTGATTGAATCATATATTTTCCTGTAAAATGTTCTATAAATTAATAAAAAAAAAACTACTAAACACATAACCAATTATTAGAACAATGCATAATAAAATTGTATATATATGAATGGATGGTATAATAGCAATAGTAATATACAAATGTATTTGTTATAGCATATATATTTATTCAGTCAATGCCCGGATTGAATGAGTTTAATGGCCTCTTTGCATATATACCATACATATTATAATAATAATAATATGAAATATAATATACCAACAAAACGATAGAGCACTTTGTGTAATGTATATTGTGTAGTGTACAACAGCATAATTATACGACGCGTTTATATACATAAATTTTACAACAGTTCTATATATATACCATATATATAGGGAATATATTACAATATACATCAAGATTAAAAAATTAAAATAGTATTACTTTAAGTATACATTAAAAAATAATTTGTTTATAATTTGACTATTTAAATATAAGTGAAAAGATTTTTTTTTCCATTTGTATTGTATTGTATTGTTTTTATCGTAGACATTGTATAAAGGTTTTTATCACAAAAATATATTATATTAATCTAAACCGAATGTTGATAAGGTCATTGCATGCAAAAACATATATAGCATAGAAGATAAATTGACTTTATTGACATTGAATTGAAAGTATGATAACAATCTGGAGATGTGTTATGCTGTCTGAAAAAAAAAACTTTCAATTAAAATTCACTTTATTTAAATGCATATAAAAAATTGAATACTAATAACATTTTGCCTGTTAACAAAATAACTGAAAATCAAGTAAAAATATAAAAATGAAAAATAACATAATAAAATTTCATTTTCAATAATACACTAACAAAACTAAATAAATCTTAAATACAAAAATTGATTTCTTATATACAAAAAAAAAGCAAAACACGATAGAAGATTTTACTTTTTCAATGTTTAAAAATAATTTAATAACAAACCAAAAAAAAAAAAAACAAAAAAATTATAGGCTAGACCATGCTAGACACATTTATCATAATTATATCTATATGTATATATGGTATATATTTCATCAATCGATTATCGAGGATCATAGACCTTCCTGCATGCATGCATATCTAATGTCTATCTATCTATCTATCTATTTAAAAAATATAATATGCTTGTAAATTTTTTTGTTTTGTTATTTTCTTCGTTTAAAAAACAAAAAAAACTTGTTATATGCAAAGCGATGCAAGAAGTCAAAAAAAAAACAAGAAAGAAAAGAATATTATATACACGCGACATTTGTATATTATAGAATAAGAATAAGAATCAGATTCATAACAATATATAGAATTAATACTTTTATTTTAAACCTTATACCTAGAATTAATATCATTGCACATTTAATTTTGAATTCTTGGTTTCATTTGAGCGATTAATTAACGAATAAAAGGTGTAGAAAAAAATGATAGAATAAATATAAATTCTTTACAATCAGAATTATAAAAGTGAAATGAACATTACAAAGATAAGTGCTGAAGAAATTTATTCGTTGTTAAATAGAAAAGAATTAAAGGACAAGGAAAATTATTTGGAAAATTAAAAGGATCAAAGGACGAAATTAGATAATGAGATGAAAGAATTCAGGGTAGAGTTTATCAATAATAATAATAAACAAGATACAAAGTTTTAAATATAGTACAAAATACAAAAAACACTCCCTACAAATACTTTACTATATATACCACAATTACCAATATAGACATTCAATAATAATAATATATTAAATTCAAATTCAATGCCATACATGTATTTTATATATATATATATATATAGAAAGATAGAATTATAGAATTATTCTTTCCAGACATATAGAGAACATTAAAAATTTAATATACCATATATAAATAAAAAAAATTCTTATAGACATTCAATTTTTTTTTTTTTTTTATAATTCTTTCATTTTTTTTTGTTCTTGTAAAAATGTATGTTATACAATTTATTTTGTTCTACATCACTTCCTAAAGAGTTATATTCTCCTCATCAGCGTATAATTTTTATTACAAATTCATTTTCTATCTATTTTCGGGAAGAGTTTTTTCGTGTTGTTGTAAATATAAAAAAGAACAACTCGTATTTTATTATCTATATCTATATATAGATATATATATAATATAGGATAGACATTTCCACACTGACTGACTGATCTGTGTAATCTGTGAATGCATATATTGTGTATAAAATAATATAAATATAGGATAGGCATAATGATGATAAAAAATTTGTAATACCCTTCACTTTCATTGGAACTCATACACTACTATAATATTTCGTTGTCGTATACTATTTTTATTTTTTTTTTTAGTCATATATAAAGTCATCACTATACGTTTTTATGTGTCTGGAACTGGATTCCATGTCTGTTGTATTATATTTCTATATGGTGTATGAATGGTATGGTTAAATCTATAAATATGCATATATATTTATATATAAAGCCTGCTGGTTTGATATAAAATGCATTTTATACATATATATCCGATGGAGAAACAATAACAAAATGTTAAAAAAAAATATATATATTGGTTGAGTGCATATTGCATTTAAAAACAAATTTATATATACTATATATATAAATATATATGTATAATAAGTAGACGAATATATTAACAAAAACAAAATAAATATTCAACAACCGAGAAATACCATTTAAAAAATTTAAAAAAACAGGGCAATTATTTTAAAGGGATAAATTGAATTTTAAAACAATTCACATTATTTTGGATTTTTCAAAAAATGATCAAGTGATTTTTTATTATATAAATAATTGTGTCAATATAAATTTAGATTGCATACAGTGAATTTTGAAATAACTAAGGATTCCTAAAGGACAAATTTTGTTTTTTTATTCATTCAATAGATAATAGAAAAGGATATTCTATCGTATTGTCACATTGTAAATGTGCTTTTATTATTTAAACAGGATATATAAAACGAAAAAACTATTCAATGTTTTACTAAAAATACAAAAATCATCATTAAAATTAATATTTTCCAATAAATGCGGCACGAAGTATTGTTTTCTATATAACTATACAGGTAAAATAAATTGTACCTTGATCACAAAATTTCCTGTATATACAATTAAATAAAATTAAGGTCACTCGATATACCTACATATTATAAAATAAATTACCTACATTTTTTATTTAAGGACGCGTTAATAAAAACAAAATAATAAACAAATAAAAAATGATGATCACCCTTTATAAAAAAATTTCTTTGAACAAAAAAAAAGGGATATAATAAATTGTTTGTGAATGAACAACATTTTTATATATTTTTTTAATATTAAAAAAAAAAACCATATTATTTGTAGGAAGAAAGGGTTTATACTTGTTATATTATATATTTTATTTTTTTTTGTATTGTGTCTCTTATGCATCTCGTTCATCGTACGTGTACATATGCATTTTAATTTTTTTTTTTTATGTTTTATGACCTACAAAATAAAAACTATATATATAATATATATGAATTGGTTGCATTCTTTAATGCATATATAAAAAACAAAAAAAAAACAGAAAGACGCAGACAGACAGGACAAAAAAAAAGGGTCTATGATGGTGTTACTTATATATATATATAAAACAGGATTTATTGTTTTATTTATATGTTTAAACAATTTTTTTTTTCCCTTGTGATATTTTTATAAAAATTTAAATGTAGGTCCTCCACAACACTTTATATTATATAACCCCATTTTTTATATTTAAACAGACACTTGTTTCATATTTTATTTAAAATAGATTTTTTTTTTTTCTTTAATAATAATAATAAATAATTATATATTTCTATATGCTAGAGTATTATTAAATATTAAATTATGATAATCAACAACCACACCTTATATTTTTTTTGTAATTTTATTAACAAAAGGATATGATGATGTAATGGAATACCAAATAAATTATCAATAGATTTTGTTTTAAATTACAAAAAATGTAACGGAAGGGGAAGGAGATATAGATTTTGTTTCCTTTATTTGCAATTTTATGAAATTATTCTCACCACTATCCTTTTTTCTTCTTTTTTTTTTTTGTTATTAAGTATATATAGAAAATGTCAATAAACCATTCAATATTTTCAATGTCAATGTTAAATAAAATTAATGAATTTTTTTTTTTTTGGTGTTGTTAATTCAATTCTATTGAAATCAATTAAATCAATCTTAATATATTTTATAATAAATTAAAAATTGTTCAATTATTCAATATATGGTTTATAAAATATCATATTTAAATTTAAATTTTGCTCTTAAGTGAATTTATTAAATGAAAATTTGTTTGAAAAGAAATGACATAATCATTTTTAGTTTATTAAATTTTATTTTATATATATAAAAAAAAATAAATTAAATCAAATAAATGATCTATCTGGTGTTGATGATGTTTTTATATGTGTTTGTGTGTGATTTTATATTTTATAGTCCACTCTCCTATACTAAAAAACCATTTTTTTTTATTTTTGGAAAGAATTATTATTATATTTCCGCATTTTAAATTTTTTGCATATATGATTTCATAATTATATAATAAATTTTCATGATTTCATATTAAAAAAAAAAATAAAAAATAAATAAATAATACAAATTGACCTTGTGTCCACTTTTTTTTTAACGAAAACAAACGAGAAAAACATGAGCCGCTTAAATTATAATAAATATATATATATATATTTTTAAATTAAAAAAAAAAAAAACCGAGCACATGTAAAATCGTCATATATATATTTGCAAATTTTTTTTATACACATTTTCATACATCACCCAAACACCCAAACACACACACACACATTACAAACAAATAAACGAGAATATCATTAAAAGAATATTATAAATTACTTTTACAATTGTGAAAATTTTGCAATGTTTATGATTATTATTATTATTATTGTGTGACGATTTTATGATCATATATTTAAAATAATTTTAGTCAGTAAAATAAATTATAAAAAAAAAAAAAAAAAGAAAAATATCGCGAAAATAACTTTAAATTATGCGAATTTTTATAGTTTCGGGGTTTTAAGTGGTTTATATTATATTAAATATTGTATTTTTGTCTGCGTTTGGTGGTTGCGTACGTACATATAAATTGACAAACGATAAATCAAACATAAAATATATGGTATATAATAAATTTGGAAAAATCAAATTCTGTTATCAATTTCAAGTGAAAGGATATATAAAAAGGACAATGATCTTTATCTTATTTATATATACACATATATATATTTGAAGTTTTAACTTAATAATTTGAAATTGCTTCCGTGTTATAAGAATAAAATATTAAAATTTTATTATAATATATCCAAGGTACAGCAAAAAAAAAAAATCTTGGTTACTGTTCAGGAAAACTCAAAAAAAAACATTTTGGATAATTATAATTTTTTTGTGTGTACAATTTATGCGTAATGTGTGCGTAGGAGTACGTGCGGTAATATAAACACCTGTTTTGTTTGTGTTGTGTATTACATTTTTTTTTGTGTGTATACAAAAAAAAAAAAGATAGATGATCGTTGAAATTTTTATTGATAACCTTCAAAATGATTATTTAATTTATTTATTTTTTGTATTTTCGCTTACAAAATTAATTATAATAAAATAAAAATATATATACTTCCTTTATATAATATTCGCAAAATTTTAATTTACATATAGTTTATTTATATATTTATATATATATATTTTTTTATTTGGCTTTAATTTGAATGTATTATATTGTATTTACAATTAATATATGATGATTGAATATGTGTTAATTATTTGGTTAATATATTTTTGTATTTTCGATGACAAAAAATAACGATTTTATAAGTCAAATTACAAAAATGGGGTACGATTTTTTTTGTATATGGTCAGAAAATATTATTGTAATGTAACAATTAATATATTAAATTAATAAAAAAATAATTACAAATCATTATCCAATATTGTAATAAGAATAATAATAATGAAAAAACAATCAAAATTGGTTTTATAATAACAAAAAAAAAAAACAATGAATTATTCAATATAAAATAATTATAATAATAAAATTAAAATTTTGCGTTGACATTGAATTAGTTTATTCACATCTTTATATATGCTTATTTTTTTTCATTTTATTTTATTTTATATACACAAACCCAAATATATGTACGATGAATATATATACAGAATAAAAAATTAAAATATTTTTTTAGCAGTTTATACATTCAAAAAAAAAAAAAAAATACAAATTTTTAACATTGAAATTCGACAAAATAAATAAATAAATAAATAATTTTATGAGTAATGGAATAATATTTAAAAAATATTTTTTTTGCTGTATATAAACATTTAAAATTTTATTTGCTGTTTTACCTCTAGAACAGAACCGTTTTTTTTTTTGTACGTTTCAGTGGCAGTTAACGTCTTTTTTAATTAACGTATTATCATATGTGATTACGTAAACGTAGTATATACTACTTTCGATTCACATCACAATCATACAAATCAAATTATAACATTGGTATTTTGTAAGGTTAATTGCGCGGGTGGTCATTCATTCATTCATTTTTGAATTAAATTGTTTAAGGAAAACACTTTTTCAAGTTTCAAGTCAATCACCCAACAGGTCATTCATTCAGTTTATTTTATTTAAATATAGTATAAAACTATAATATTTTGTTAAAATGTAATTTTTTAATGATTCATACAAATTATTAAATTATAAACATTTTTTGTGATTGAAATTCATGGAAGAAATTAACAAATTCTGCGAAAGAAGAACATAATTTTTTGTATTATTGAGATAATACAAAAAATGCTTAAACTTATCAAAAAATCATCAACAAATATTTTTTAATAATAAATAAAGATATGAATCCAATTCAATATCGGTTATAAAAATTGTCTATATAAAGAAAATTCTTCAAAATCATTACAAAACGAAAATTTTTGATCGTAACTGATCATATTTCGTATATATAATTATTAATTAATTTATATATAATTTGTATATCTATATCTATATATATATATATCTATATAGATATGTAAAAACAAAAATGAAAATATCATTTCCTGATTATTATTTTTCTGTTCGTGATCACTCTATAAAAGTAGATATATACATATATAAAAATGTTGTGTGCGAATAGAATGAAATTAATACGAAAAAAAAAAAATGATTAATTCAATATAAAAAAAAAAAAAACGCGTAAAAAGCTGCCGTTAAATGTCCGATCTTGAACTCTATTTATTTTTTATACATGTATTTTTATACGTACGTGAATAAATTTTTTTGTATTAATTTGTTATTTGTGAGGTAATTTTTTTCGTATATATAGACTATATATGAATATTTATTAAACAAAAATAAATACAAAAAAAAACAATCAAAAAATAATTGAAACATATACGAGTATATATGAAAGAGTGATGACGGTCGATAAAATCTTGCCTGTATATAATGTACTATACTTGTTCTTGTGCTTGCTTGGTGATATATATACAATAACTTATATGTACACACAATGATCGCAAATTATTTGTAATTACATTTTTTTTTCTGTATGAAAAATTTTGCAAAAAAATATAATCATAATTTTTTGTTTTGTATAACTTAACTTTATGTGCGTGTATATATTTGCTTTATTCAACAAAAACTCAAATTCATATTAGCAAACCCAAAAACACACGCACTCAAAACGACGACGATGATCGATCATCATCGATTGATGATCGGTCGGTGAATGATCAAAATAATTGTTGATGGTTCATCTTCTTTTTTTTTGTTTTTTGCACAATATTTAAATAAATTTTTGTTTTTTAGCAAGTTTTGTGAGAATACGGAAAAAATAATTTTTACTTACTTAAAAAATAATAAATAAATGATTTAAATTTTTTCAAGGGCAATATTTTAAAAGAAAAATTATATATATATATTGTTGATGAATAAGAAAAATACAAATAAGCTCGGGGTTTTTTGTTTCTATACGCAAATATAATGTATATGTTATATTGTATATATAACATGTAGTTTATAAATTTATATATGTATATATATGCTAAAGTTTAAGTTATCACAATTACTTAAAAGAAAAATATATCTTAAATGCTTAAATATATACCACACATAATAATAAAATAATCTTGTATAATCTCTGTGTATCGCGTATATATTTTACACATATATTTTTTAGAATTTTGAAGGTTATAATTTAAATTTTTTGCTTTTTTTTTTGTTTTTGTTGTTAATTATATTTATTTTTAATACGTAATTTTTGATTTTATTATTTAGATATTATTTATGTGTATTGTCTCATATATCGTTTTTTTTTTATTTGAATTTTGCGGTAATCGCCTGATGGATGAAGTCTCACATTCAATAAATCCAATCGAATTAAAGTAAGAAAAATAATATACTTTTTTTATAGGTCAATTAATTATCGTGAATTTTACTTTTATCGAACGCGTAATAATGCGAAATATGATATGATATTTATATATATTAAATGAAATTATATATATTATATTATATCAAAAAAAAGGATGAAAAGAATAAAAGGGTTTTTCTGTCATCAATCTTTCAAATTTCGATTTCTATAGGTAAAATAATATAACAAAAAAAAAAAAAATATTGCACAAGCACACGTGGCTGTCGCGCAATCCTTTTTTTTTCTTGTGTACATAATTTTTTTCTGATCCTTGTTATATATATGGTATAAAAAAAATGACAATAAATAAAAAAAAAATCGTTTCGGAAACGCTATTGATATACCTATATAATAAATGTATATTCGCTAAACAAGATTTTGTTCTTTGTAAAAAAAAAAACACTTAAAAAAGGGGTATATACTCTTAAATTTTAAACATATAAGAAAGCAAAAAAAAAATACTTTCAAATAAAAAAAATAAAGGATTAGACACACCAAAAAATAAAGGGTTGCAAATTTCAAATATTTTTTTCATTGTTTACCATCCTCATATATTTTTTTGTTATAAGGTATTCCATATGTTTATAATAATAAATAAAAAAAAAAAAGGAAATTTATTCTTTACTCACCTTACAGCCCTCGCATGAATGTACACCATAATGAAAACCGGAAGCTTTATCACCACACACCCGGCATAAAACTGTTGTTCCATCAAATTCTAAAAATGTAATTGAAAAAAAAAAACAGAAGAAAATAAATAATCAAATTTCAAATAAAATACAATAATAACAAAAAATTAAATATATTATTACAAATAAATAATCAATCAATTATTATTTTTTACTTTTACTATCATTTTTATTCGCATCATCATATCGATCGATGACGATGAGAGATCATTAATCTTTTTAAAAATATATGCAAAATGAAATTAAAAGCAAAAAAAAAATTACATAACTTTCACATAATAATCTTTACCACGCGCGGCATCATCAACATTTTGCCTTCTATTATTTATTCATTCATTCATTCATTCATCATTCATACGCTATCATATTCATACGTCATTATATTAAAAAGATCATATATATATTATATATTTTCAATTTCAATATTAAAATACGAAATTGGAGAAAGTACGACGCCATCAACATTCCAACATTAGAAGAAAATAAAAATTAATTTTTTTAATGACGTTACTAATATAAAAACCTGATCTATCTATCTCTTTATACTTCTATACAAATGTATATATCAAAAAAAAAAAACGATAGAGCTCCACAAAACCACATGGAGACTCCATATATATGTTATATATATAAATACAACGCGATCATATACAAAAAAATAAAATTCCAAATATACAAACAACAAACAAATAAATAAAAAATAAATATATATACAATATACATACTGAAGATAACATTGAAAAATCTTTATAATGAGAGAAAGAAATTTAATTTTCATTGTATAGGTATACGGCAAGCAACCACACAAAATATATATATATATAAATATAATAACCCACTTTCTTCTTTATTTTCTTTCTCCATTTCTTCATCACATCTTTTGCTTTTATATTTATTTTCTACTTTTTTTTTTTTTCTTATTTTTTTTTTTTTTTATTTTCATGATCACCAGCACAACAATATCACGATCAATTTCATTTCATTTTCTTTTCATTATTACATCTACTCATCTCATTCTTCATTTATTTATAATATCATTTATATTTATATATGTACAATTATAACAAACGAAGAATTTTCAAAACGAACGAACGAGAGCAAAGACGCAAGTTATATATGTAAGTAATGCGATAAGATGCTGGCTGATGATCATTTCTTATTTTTGAATGTAAATTTACTTGTATTGTTGTTATCTACAATGACAGATATATGGCATTTGATAAGGTTTTTTACTTTTTTTTTTTTTTTTAAAAGGCATCATATGTATAAATAAATGAATTTATTACATTAATTATATAGAATGTGTGATGCTGATGAGATGATATAAGATGATGTATTTTTTTCTGTTAAATAAATTAGTTTCGATATAGAAAATCTAGTGAATTTCTTGTAATACATCAAAGAATTTTGAATTGGAAATTCAATTGTGTTTTTAATCCCTTTTATTTTCATAATTAAAAAATGTATTTATAGCTTTAATTGTTAGATTTTCTAAATATAAATGAATTTTCCCCTAACGTAATATATTTAAAAGATTAAAGAAACTTTAAGAATTTTTTTAATCAAAATATAAAAACCTAAAATTTAAATAACATACCAAAAATATATTTAAATTAACCTAAACTTTCGAGCTTTCTTTTTGTCACCAATCAATTTGGATAAAGAAACTGAAAATTCATAAGGTGAAGGTAAATAATTTTTGTATTTATGATCTTGAAAATTAATGTTATTGTGCTAATATTATAGAGGGAAAAAACTCATAATTCCTTCGAAATACCTTTTTATTATACATATATCATCAAGTTCAAAACCATGTAAAAAATTAATTAAAATACATTCAAATTTCAAGTATATGTTTTTAAAAAAAAAAACTATTGCTATATAAACAATTAAAGGTAAATTTAAAATAAATAAATATTTATATAAAAATCCATGAACATAAACAGAAACATTCACCATGCATACCTTGGTGGTTTGCTAACCTTTTTTATTAACCTTTTTTTTTTTTTTATATTATTTAAATGTTTAAAAATCATTGAACTAAAATGAACTTAGTTTTTTGGTTTTTTGTGATATGATATTAATAATATATTAACTATTTTTCTATCAATTCTCGCAATATAAAAATCAAATAATAAAAATATTCGATAAAATTTCCCTTCATCAAATTTAAATGAATTTATAATTTCTAATTATATATATTTAAAAATTATTATTATAATGAATATATAATGAAAATATTTTTAACATTCAATTTTTTTCTTTTTTCCATTTTCCATTTATTAAATTAACAATATATTAAATTACCGCACATCATGAACATTTTTAATAAAAAAAAAATAAATCATTATACAAAAAATTAAAAACTATTTTAATTGTGTATTGAATTCAATATAATAATAATAATAATAATAATAAAAAATAGTCAAAGAGAAAGGGAGAGTTTTTAAATTAAATAAAAAAATTATATATATCTATATATATATTTAAAAAATAAAAGTGCATTGTATTAAAAGAAAATAATAGAAAATTATTGATAAAAAAAAATTATTATAGAAGAAAAAAATAATAATAAATATAAACAACCAAACAATCAAGTTTTTTGTTTATAGGTTTTAAAATAAAATAAAGTTTTTATTTTAGTGGTTTCATATATACTTTTTAAAATACTTTTTTTTTCTATTCATGTTCAAAATGTCATAATTCAAATATTTTAAAAAGAAAAATCCTAAGGTTGTAATAAAAATTTTTAAGTTTGATTTAAAGTTTCATCGAGATATTGAGAAAAAGGATTTTAAGAATCAATTATTTTGTAGACTGTGTGACATTAAATTATTTTACTATCTTATATTCTTTAGAATTTCGATTACTGATAAGAAAACAATTTAATATTATTTCAAAATCGGGTATAATTTGAGATCATCTGTAAACTATAAATGATAGACGAATCACTAGAATTGAGTTTTATTCAAGGAACAAAATAACTGGAAATCTATACCCAAGACTTTGAATGTTTCTAACAATTTATGGTGAAAAGTTTAATCTTTTTTTTACAATAAAAATAAATAATAAATTCAGGAAAAATAGATTTTCAATGTTAAACTTTTGCTATTCCCTTTCAAGAAAGCGTCAGCGTATTTTGTAAGTAAGTAAGTAAATATATATATATATAAATAAACGCATATTTAATTTAGACAAGTGGTTAATGCACTTTTAATAATAAATAATACAACAACAAAAATAATTTTATTTCTTATTTTCTGTTATTGTAAATAATATACAATATTTAACTTTCTCTCATCATCATATCATTTGTTTTAGTATATGCATGCATGGATGTTTTAGTATAAAAAATATAAAATTTAAAGTAAAATTGAATTTTCTTTCACCATCCATCAATGCTATATACAATACAATACAATATATCTATATTTAGTATACATTCATCAGTATGTAACCGCATGCAATGCAATGCATTCATAAAAGTTTATTGACATTTTGAAGGTTCATGAATTTTTTTTTTTTTATTTATTATTCTATTTCGTTTTTCTATCTATAATCATCATGACTCTGTTCTGCTGCTGGGTAATGCAAGTTAATTTATTTAAAAAAAAAAAAAAACCAAACCAAACAAATATATAAATTGTGTAACAACACAATTTTTTGTTTAAATATTGATTTTCCAAATATGTATTTTTTTTATAGTAAATTAAATATAATATTATATAATAAAAAGAATTTTCCATAATGACATCAATTCTGAATTCTAACTTTAAAATGCTTTGTTTGATTACTAAAATTCCATCAAGAGGTCAATAGGTAAATGCAATTGATTTGTATTGAAATAGAAATCGTTTATGATGTTGTTCAATGGATGTTCAATGGATGTTCAAGGGATGGTTATATCGATTTTTTAATCCGTGTAAAGTTAACTCTTGAGCTAATCTATAATAATCACATAGAGTTTTACATATCCGATTAAGGAATTGATAATTTAATATCTAATTATGGATAAAACCTTTAAAGAACTTGCGATTTTTAATATGATTTTACAGTGAAACAGATTTTATAGATAACCAAACCTACAGATTTCCACAGAATATTTTTAATTAGTAAAAGCAATAATATGAATATCAACCGAACGATAATTTTCAATCATTCAACCAAATTATCATTAGAATAACCACATCGCATCATAAGAGAGACTTTCGCTTAATATATACAAAAAAAATGTATTTAAAAAGTCACGAAATCTCATGACTTTTACCTATGAAATATTGTTTGTTTTTTTTTTGCTTCTTCAATCGCCCATTGAATATATCAAAACAAAAATTTTATAAATTAATTTTATAATATACCTATAAATATCATTTTTTTTTTGGTTATGATTTAATTAATTATTTTTGTCCATAATTAATTTTATAAAGCAATAACGCATAGAGAGCAAAAAAAAAAAAATGAAAACGAAAACGAAAACGAAATCAATAACAAATGAAATATCAAATTCATAATCTTGTATTAAAAAAAAATTACAACTTTTTAAAAAGTAAAATTAAAAGAAATGAAAAAAAAAAAAAAAGTGAAAAATAACAAATAGAAAAAAATTATAAATAGACAAAAAAAAATAAAAATGAAAGTTATAAATAGAAATATTTTTTATCTTAAAACAAAAAAAAATGTATACGAAATTTTTTTCTTGTGTAAAAAACAAATATTTTAGAATGTATTATTAGCGTTAAAGCATAAATAATCACTGCTATATCTCTACTATTGGCACAGTGAGCTGGATGGAATGATGCTGGGGGCATCTATCTCTATATAACATATCATATGGACGTAATGTTAGATATTTGGCGCCTATTATTATTATTAATAGTATAAGATTTTGATATGCACTCACAAGAGCAGCAACAAGGTGAAAGTAAATAATTCACTTAAATTAATTTATATATTATATATATATATTTATCGATAAAGTTTTTTTTTTGATATAAATTAAAAATAAAAAGTAAAATTTATTAATAAATTATAAATTTTATTTTTTTTATATATTTTTTTCTCTTTCTACTATAAATTTTTAAATTAATAATAGATTATAATAATATTTGAATAATAAATAAAATAATAAAGTTCAAGATCAACGCATAAATATTTATTTTTTTCTTTAATAGACTTATCACACACACACGATAGTATATGTAAATAAAAATGAAAAATGAAAAATAAAATCGTTTAAGTGAAATTCACTTTCAATATTTATTTTTACAAATTATTATTTTAAAAAATTTGAATATTCACATTTTAATATTAAATATACATACCAATATTTAATTCTGGTTCACCTTTAACCGAACTTGCAACGGTTCCGTCCATTACAGGAAATGATCGTGTGTATTCGGGTGTTTCAGGACGATACGGTATCAATGGTGGTGGTTGTGATACTTGAGATTGAGCGTCTTTTATTGATGATGGTATAAGACCACAAGAAGATGAAGATGATGAAGATGATGCCATTATTGATTGAATTTCAGATGCAGTTGATTTTTGACATGATGATAAACAATATGATTTTGTTTGTTGTTGTTGTTGTCTTGATGCAATCATTTGTAGTTGAGGTGGATCAACAATTATTGCTGCTGCTCCCGGATGGTGGTTTACCGAATTGTTCGGTGAGGAAATTCCTCCATTTATTGTTCTTTCTTCAAATAATTGTGATTTTTGTTTTTGTTCTTGTTCATGTTGCAATTGTAATGTTTCAACTTTGATAATATTACGATTATTTACACGATTATTATTTATAAATATAACATTACTCTGATGAGCCTGTTGATGATTTGTCAATTGATGTTGTTGTTGTTGAGCATTAGCTGAAGAAGATCGATTTGATTGTTGGGATGTCAAAAATGGTTCAGTGACATACATTCTTGGGGTGGTTGTATCAGCAATATTATTATTATTATTATTGTTATGATGGTTGGAAGTTGGTGATTGTGATTGTGTACATTCAGATACTTGAACATGTATAACATTTGGGCCATCATCAGCCATTGTGGTGGTGGTGGTGGTGCTGGCTTGATTCGTTATTGTTGTTGATCTATTATTACTATTATCACCACCATTTATGGGTGGTTTAACAACAATACAACGTTGATAATTATTTTCAGTTAAATTTTGATTATTATTACTATTCATCATGATATTATCATCATCATCATCGTCTGAATTTACAACATAAGGATACATGATTTGTAATTGAATTTAAACTTAATTTTTACTATAAATTATAAATATTTTAATTATATATAAATAAATACACGCACAAAATATTATTAATAAAAAAACACAATATAATTAAAAAAAACTTAAACGATATATATTTCGAAGAACACCAGCAGCTCGTTGAAGGAATGTTATATCCTCAATAAATATTTAAAATAAATTGCACAATTAAAAACAAAAAACAAAAAATTGGAATGCAGTACTACTTAAAAATCACTACTATATTATTAATAATTAATTAAATACTAAAAATATCAACAAGTTATTTTAATAAAAATAAAACGCACTAAAAATTATTACTTCACTGTTATTACACTAAATTCACTTTTAAACTTTAACATAATTGTTGGTTTTTTGTTTTTTTATTTTTTTTTGATTTTGAAAACACAATGTATAATAAATTAACACAAAACACACGATACGATTTTTTATTTCTATATTTAAAAAATTAATTAAATCGATCACAAGTTTTTTTTTTTTTTTGATAATAATCTCAATATTAAAAAAATTTTTTAATTTAAATTTTAAATAAATATAAACATTATTTATTATTTATTTTTCGGGAAAATTAATTTTGGAATATAATTGAATTAAATACAATAAATATTATAATATAAACACTATCAATAATAATTGTTTTTTTAAATCTATTCATTTTCTATATATATATATATATCGAAGATCGCACAATAGTTTTCGTGGCATCGCCAATGAAAGGAAAATTTGTACTGATTCTCAATTTAACTTGTTCTGTGTGATCTAGAGAACTACCGACCGACCGATCGATGCGGTGTATTTTATTTTTGTATATATAATAAAAATAATAATAATAATAACAAGTTTTTTTTTTGTATTAAATGTTACGATTACTAATAATAATAATAATATTTTATTAATACTAATAATAATAATAATCGTAAAGCGAAAACCAAACAATATCACCAACGAATGATCGCGTTAATGAATGTGCATAAGTATATTTATTATTATTATTATAATACATGAGAATGTGTATATTTTTTTTTTATCAATATCTATATATATTTATATACACTCTCCTCCAATACTTTACGAATAGCACATATATTTAATGTTCCACACAATTTTATGAAGGTCAGATTAATGGTGGGGGATCTCTTAGTGTATGTTATTGCTGATCAACTCAACTCAACTCAACTCACTATACACAAGTATATATATTATAAATAAAAATATGTATAATACCATATATTATATGTATACTGACTAGTGACTACTAACAACAAAATACATCACTATACACTATACATCCAATATCCAAATGTATATATACATTAAACACTAAAATACAACACGATCGTTTGAAACCATTTAATTTTTTTTTTTAAATATATTTTTATATGTATTTTTCACTACATAGTAAAAGAGCAGAATTATATATAAAAAAAAATTAAAAAACAAAATTCAATGTTAAAAGAATTAAAAAATAAAATGATCAACAACAAAAACAACAACACAATTTATATATGATTGTGAATTTTATCCATATGGAAGCGCCGTCATCAACAAACATGCGATCATGATGATAGTTCTTTGAAAGTATTGTATATTATATATACATAAGAAAATATATTATGTATAAAAAACTATATAAATTTTTCTTCTCACTTTTTATAATCATTTTCCATTTTTCATTATGCTAAAAAAAAAAAAATAAGCATAATAAATACATAAAAGACGAGTGCATACGACGACGACGACGACTATCGACACCGATCAATGACTTTATTGATAGATATTATCAATAATATATATATATATATAATTCACTTTATAAGCGCAATTTTGCTTTCTTAAATACACACATTAATTGTATGTGTTTTTGAAAAGAGTTAGAATACTTATTTTATTGGAACTATACGTACAAGAACATTTTCATCAGAACAGCCCATTAATCAAAAGGAAATTTTTTATAATTTTCATAATGGAAATTCTGTAAAATTTTCCTTATGAAAATTCTAAATCATTTTCTTAAGGAAATGTTGGATATTTTCCATGAAAAAAAACATGAACATTTCCTAACCCAAAATTCAGTATAATTTTTCAAAGGAAATTCTGTATAAGGAAAGTAATATTTGCAATTTAAATCAGATCTATATTTAAAAATTGTACTTGATTACGTTTTAAAATAATTCAAAAACTATTATTTCTCAAATGAAATTGTTTTGTGGGTGTGATGATGATCATTGAATATCATATAGCATTATTACCATTCAAAGTATAAGTACTTTTATACAATAATAATAATAAATATAAAATGATCATGAGCGAGTTCATACACATTTTTGTAGAAAAACTACTATTCTATATACATATATTACAAATAAATATAAATAATGATCGTCGTTAGTATAGTGTTAGTTATAAGAAATGATAATGAAGAAAAAAAAAAGAAGAAAAGTACAAGTTCATTCAATTCATCATTTATTAGTTTTAATCATTTTACAATAATGCGACGATAGCGTTATAATGTTTAAAAATAAGATAATCGCACTATGTTTTATAAATAATCATTGGCAATGAAGTTCATGGGTATATATTATTATCACATAAAGAAAATATAATTGTGTGCATATAATTTTTCTTTATATTACACATTTCAATATATACAAATATATCTTGTATAAGATCTCAACTGTTTTGCTATCCTATATAATTTGCATTTTGCTTATGCGTTCATTGACCACAAAATAACTATTTTATAATATAATTTCAATGTAGAGGATATTATAACAAATTCGATGTATTTGTTATATATATATAAGGAAAGATATTTATTTATTAAGACAAGGACATTCAATTTTTTTTTGTTTTTAGTATGATGACAAATAACGACGACACGTAGGAAGATTCACCAATGATATATTTTCCATTTATGTATATATAAAAAAATTTTTTATTAAGGTAAAGAAACTATATTGAACTGCTTTTATGATATATATATTTATATAAAAGTTCATTATAATAAATTATGTGCGGAGGATGTAAAAATAAATGTATTAATAGCAAAAAACACATTTCAATAATAGAAAAGACCATGAAAAATTATTTATTATTAATTTTTTATTTGAACTATTCCGCTGTATGTGTACATAAATGTTTTATATACATTCATTCATTCATATGATAAAATAAATAATTTGAAAATTTATTTAAAATTGTGAGTGCATTTACCTCTATCATATCTAATTTTGCATAACCTTTCTACATACATATATATTTAAACTAATTCATTGTTACACTTATATTTAATTAAATAACTTATTTAAAAACATATTTGTTGTGCGTCAATATAAAAAAATAATTTGTATTAAAGTATTATAAAAACCATATATAAAATGATTTTGAGGAGGTGAAATTATAATAATAGACATTGTATATTTGTATTTATTTTTGTAAAAATTTTCGGAATGGATGGAGAGTTCATGGTTTTATTCAGTCAGTCAGTCAGTCAATAAAATATATATAATAATTATATCGGTACACATTGTGACAATTTTTGTTGAGTATGGATGATGGAATTGCTATTAAAGAATAAATAGCAATTTTTTTGTTGTTTTAATTGAAAATCGATATACATTATTATTTACCCATAAAAATACATTATGTTTTATTTATGTTAGATGTTATTTTTATATCTATAGATTAAACTTGATATATATAATTAAGTGAGTTGCGTGTGTATATACATAAATAAAATTATTTTAACAAACATTTTTGCCATATGTTATTTTTTTTTAAAAATTACATGTAATTATAAAAGGTTATAATTCAATGATAATAATGTGGAGGGCGATATATCAAGCAATATGAACAATCATAAAAAATAGGGATTATTTTAATTCATTTAATAAATTTAGAATTTAGTGACAGATGAAATACAATATATTATTTCAAAACATTGTTTTAATAATATATTATTAGGGATATTTCACAAAAAAAATTTTGTAAATAAATACCTAATTATGTGCGGAGGCTGTAAAATTTGTATCAATAGAAAAAAAAAACACATTTCAATAATAGAAAATAAGGCAATTAATTGCCTTATTGTGAATACCATGAACGTTTTTTTAAGGTTTTAAATGGGCATATTTATTATTCATTGATCTGATCAAAAGGATTCTATTAGAATTAATATTGAAATTAAAAATTATTTTGTCTAAACAAACTATAATAGGATAAAATTAAATTTTCCGGAAAATCTTCAACAGAATTTCCCACCAAACATATAATGAAAATTTAATCAATTTTTCATATTTGACATGGCAAACCAATTTTTAAATTTCTTCACTGGTATATACACATATTGATTAAATTTTCACTAAATACGAATGTCGGAAAATAGAAAATTTAAACAAAATATAATAAAATTATTGCAATATTTTGAAAAATTCAACTTGAATATTCAAAGTGCGTGAAAAATTTATAATAATTTCTATATTTCTATATATTTTCATTTAATACAATAAATAAATAAAATATCATTATATTTTTTATCACAATAGACAAAATAAAAAAAAAGAAAAAGAAAAGTGAAATAAAAATAAATGTAAAATTTTCCTTTAACAAATAAAAAAAAAAAAAAATAAAAGAAAAACAATTAAAATAAAAGTAAAAAACACAATATAGAAAGAGAAATTATATTAAAAAGAAAAAAAAAACTAATAAAATATTCAGTGAAATTATTATTATATTTGCTACGCTAATATATAAATAAATTCAAGTTTTTTTTTAAATAAACGCCCGCTCAATTGTTTTGTAAATTATTATTTATATATAGATTTTTAATTTTTTTTTTGTACATATATTTGAATGAATTAACACACAACATAAGCGCAAAGTATAATAGAAATGAAATGAAATTCAATCATTTCTTTTTATTATTATATTGTATTTAAATTATTATAATTTATGAATTTATTAATTTTTTTCTATATAAGATGAAACATAATTTAATTCAAAACATTATTACAAACTGTTGTTAATTATGATGCTGATGACGAAATTAAGTATATAAAAATATTGTTTTTTTTTTCTTTTATAGTTGATTCTCTAATTTCACAATTTATATTGATCATTCATTATTTATAATAACTGCATAATAATTTAATTCATTTTTAAACCATATATTATCTTGGAAAAAATTATAAATATAATGCTATATTCTGCAAAGTTCATAAATGAAAAAAAAAAAGAAAAAAAAAGCGATTGAGAAAAGTAAAAAAGAAATCTATCAGATTATTTATAGTAATATTATATTACAATTATTATTTACTGTGCTTATTCAATTCAAATACAAAAAGAATCAGAATCAGAAAATTATTTATAAAAAAAAAGAAATGCGATTAAAAAAACGTGTATTTGTTTCTTCTTTATACTTTAGATTTGGTATATAACTCGAGTAAAAATGTACAATAACGAAATGGTATACATATGTTTATGTACATTGTACATACAGTACACAAGAATATATAAAGTTCTTTGCACCGAAACCTTGACTTTAAAAAGTTTTTATTACGCAAAAAAAAAAGAAAAAGAAAAAGAAAAAAAAATACAAAAACAAACATGGAAAATAACACTGAGAAAATGAGAAAATATAATAAAATTATATTATGTATATATATATATATATATGTTGTACTTTGTATATAATCTTAAATATCATTTTTTTTTTATTATTTATTAAATAAAAAGAAGGTATTATACACTAAAGCATTCAAGAACAATTCTTTAAAATATCATCATCAGCATAAGAATCATCAGATGAAAATAAGAATAATAATAATAATAATAAGAATTATCAACATTTATTTATAAAACATATCCTTGTTTAAAAATATAACTTATTTATAAGAAAAACACCAATAAGAATTTATTTGATACTCGCGTTGATGGTATATAATATAACATTCATGTGTAATATATAAATAGATGATGAGGTAAGAACCAAGGTCATAGCCCTGCTGTTTTTTTTTATTTTTTTTTCATCTTCTCATATTCTTATTCTTATTCTTATTCTTTTGTAAATATATTATTGTTATCTTATAAACATTTATATATACGTAATATTACTCTACTCTAAAAAGAATAAAAATATTGTTGGTAGAAAAAATAATAAGATTTTGAATATCAACCCAATGTATGTTTTTTTTCTTCTTTTTTTACTTGACTTCGTTCGAACGAAAGAAAGACATACATTTATTTTGCAGTAGGGTGGTTCATTCAATGCGATTATGCAAAATTGAAATGAGTCCATTTGATTCCAGAATATTTCTTTATAAATCAAATTTTTATTTATAAATTAAATTCTTCGACATTTTTACTTTAATATTAATACCATAATTACTTTCATATCTTAAAAAAATGTTGTTAAAAAATGAAAAAGCAGATTTTTTATTTAATTTTTGCAGCATTTTTTGATTTTATATTATGAAACACTCTAATTAGAATTTATATGCGTATATATCTTTCTATATTATATATATATATAAATTATTATAATGATATGTATATAAATTTATTTTTAAAATAAAATTGTTTTCCTGTTTTGTGTTTTTGATTAAAACCAATTTTTTTTTTAATTTTTTTGCTTTTATTTGGTTCTTCTTTTTTTTTTATTCTTATTTTTTAAATTCTGTCTTTTTTGCCATTTTGTTAATGCGAAATGGACATTTTTAACGCAATTTAAACAACAAAAATAAAAAAAAACCATATAAAGAGAAAGGAATGAATTTTGAATATTAATTCCATACCATAAATAAAAAAATAAAAAAACAACCACATTTTGTAAAATAATTAGGAAAAAATAAAATGATTTCATCGATCCAAAAATATTTTATTGTATTTAATTTGAATATTTTATTTAGAAATTTGATAAGGTTCTAATAATTTTTACAGAATATAGATCATTAGTTGTTTTAGTAAATTAGTAAATGTAATGGAAAATCATAATAGATTTTGAAAGAATTATGATCGCGAATTGGGGGAAAAGTGAAGAAATGTAAATGTAATGACTTGCTGGATGTGTTTTTTTTAATAAAAATGTTAGTTAAAATCATCATAAAAATAATTAATCAACCCCAAGATCACTTCCTTAAGTTGAGGTTGAAAGATCGCATTATGCTGATAATATTTAAAAATGTAAAATAAAAAATATAATTGAAAAAATTTACGTTACGACATAATACAAAATATAAGTTTTATACAAAGGAGTTACAATATTTATCATATCAATATGATGATGATGATTAAGTAAGAAATTTTTGTTTTTTTTTAATCTGCTGCATATTGCGATTATATAAAATTAAGTAAACATCTTAAATATAAACACTTTTTTTTTTATATAATATAAATTATGATGGCATATATGAAAAGAAAATATGTATACAGTTTTTGTTTGGTTTTAAAACAACAAAACACAACACAACGATGTTGAAGATTATATTTTTAAACTTGATCTTGAAATTGTTTTATATATAAATATATTTATAAAATAATTATATAAAGATCGAATTTCATTTTTACGTATATATAACTACTATAGTTATTTGTGCGTGATCTTATAAGAAATTGCAAATATTGAAATGGATGGGGTATGGGGAAAGAAAAAAAAATGTATATATAGTAAAAATATTAACAAAAAAAAAAAACATTTGCTATATAATTACACATTTTTTTTTGGTTTTTGTTATAGGTCAATAAGCTTTTTGGGGGTCTATCTCACTGGTAATAATAATATAGAATATACTTTGATATTTTTTTTCTATTTAAAATGTCACTGAAATGATTATCATTCTTCTTAAGGTCTTTTAGACACATGATAATATTTAATAATATTTTTTGTTATTTTATTTAATTTTGTAAAGTTAAGTTCTATTATGAATTTTCAATATAGTAAACAACGAGAATAATATCATTTTATAAATTATATATGATTGTTTTTTTTTGTAAGGTTCATTCATTTATTAATTTCAAATGTTAAATACCAAAAATTTATGTCATGTTAATGGTATGAATAAAATATATATTATAATTTTACCACTCCCGCAATGAGTCAGTTAAAATTTATTTTAAATATATTTCATTTCAAATTCAATAAATGCATTGATAGACGGCAAATGATGAGATGGCATATTGACAAACAAATTATATTTATACATATTTATATATCATATTTTAACAATAATACATAAATAATAATTGAAAATCGATTCATACATTTGTTTAAAATGAATTTTATAAATGCATATACATATGTATAAAACAAATCGTATCATTATATAGTTACATTAAGTTACGAATTTAAATAAAAAAAGAAACAATAATTTTGTTAATGCATTCAATATTATTATTCATATACACACTCACTCAATAGAATATTGTTTCATCGTATCAGGTGTTCAATTTATAGTAGAATAATTTTAATACAAAATAAATGTATTTTACAACAAATTTTCCGGAAAATACAATTTTATGAATTACATATAACAATAGTTCTTCTTCAATAGATTATTAATTGCTTTGTATTATTTGAAAATTTAATCAATTTCTGATTTTTCATAGAAGAAAATTTTGAAATGGCATCATTATTTCAAAAGATATAACGATTTTCGCCAAAAAATTGTTTGTGAAAACTTTTCCCATTTTTATTGTCCAATTTTTGGCTATATCTTTCGATACGATATGCAGGCTATATCTTTCGATACGATATACCGAAAAAACAAAAAAAAATATGAAACTATCTTCTTTTTTTCGCCAAGAAGTAATATTGATGATGGGCGTCGTAGAAGATAAATAAATGATAGCGTCGTCACTTTGAATATTGAAACGTGTTTATTATTGTTAAAAATTCAGCGAGAAATCAGATTACTCATTTGATCCTGTATTGTTGAAGTGTTTTAAAGTTATTATTAATATAAATTCTTTTAAAAATATTTTAAAGTGCAATTAATTTAAAGTGAATTAAAAAGTGCAATTTTCATCTTCAACGCAATTCGCGGATGATACTTTAAGAGGATATATTTATGAGTGATATCTTCTATTAATCTTCTTGGTGTGTTTTGCTTTCGTATTACGTATGGAATACGAAAGCAATACACCACAAGAAGTATTGCATTCGGGACACAATCCTTCCCGAATGAGGTTACGAATTCGATAAGAAGATGATATCTTCCGCGATAAACTTTATCTTCCTCGCAATACGATGGGCGAATCATCCGCGAATCATCTTGCGTACTGAGATTATTATTATTTATTTATTAAATTGGTATATTATATTTGAGATTACTGGTTTTTTATTTAGGTATATGATTTTTTATTTATATGATATCGTAGTATTCTATTAATAAATCATCATTATCTACTATATATATTATCAAAAGGTATAGAAAACTAAAATAGTAAATCCCAAATGTATTTTAAGATGCTCGAGAAAATAATAATAATTCTATATTTTTATTTTTTTTACAATAAAAACAAGTAAACAAAAAAAAGTTGAACAAACGACGAAACAATTAAAATATGTACATATTTTATAAGAAAAGAAAATCTTCTTAAAGACACTGAATAAAAAAAAAATATTTTACACGTGCCACATGCATCTATCTATATAATTTTTTATTGTATTGTATATTTTACCAGTGAATCAGATTTGTTTTCTATCCACTAATGTATATATAAGTAAATATATTATGGAAAAAAACACGTGTAATTCAATAATAATAATAATATGTGTATACTAATACAAAAGAACAAGAATATCTACAAATATTCATATATATATATATATATATATAGATGTATATATTTTTGTCAAATATATTTCGGATATAAAAAAAAATAGGTACTTGTTGATTGCTTGATATACCTCTGCGATTTCTATATGAAAACTTTACATTGCATTTATAAACCAAGTTTTCGAATACATCAACGTTTATGTACACGAAACGAAATAATTAAGAATATTTTCTATATATGTATAAATAAATAATTCTTGAATGAACTCATACAAGGTTATATATATTTTCTTTTTTTTTTTTTTATGATGATTTTGTTATATATAGTAAACATTTAAATATATGAATATATAATCATCGATCGCACAGGTATTATTAAAAAATACAAATATAAAACTTTCTCTTTTTACTGTTATACCTCTGTTAAAAACTTTTAAGTAATTTTTCTATATAGAAATTATTTTGTTGATTGTTCAAATAACTATAATGAAAAAAAAAAAAAATTCTTAACCATATATAAATATAATATTCTATGATGAGAAAGTAAGTAATTTATTTGGAAGTTGGCTACGTACGTTGTACGTACACAATGACATTGAAAAAAAAAATGAATGGGTTAAAAATTAGTTAAAATAAAACATTAAAAAATAATATAAATTTACAATAAGAATAAAATATTTTCTTTTAATATATTAAAAGTTATTTTGTTTTACTTTTGGATAAAATTCTTATACTAATAATTAATTCTGAATCAATAACATCGTATTTATTTTACATTTTTTATTTTGAGGATTATGGGTTTTATTATGGGACATGAATTGAATATAAAATAATTCTATTCTATATTCGTTATTATTTAAATTCAATTTTTTTTTTTTTTGTTTAATAAAATCATTTAATAATACGTTGAATTTTTAAAAAATTATTATTCGGGAAATGAATCAATTCTTTATTTTTATTATTATTCGGCAATTGTATTGTATATATGATGAAAATTTATATATGAATAAAGAAGAATATTAATTTGGGTATGTTCTTAAAAATCAATACAACTTGATAATAATAATAATAATATTTATATATTATATAGGATGATGGATGGCATCATAAAAAAGATATTTTATTTCGTAAGTATTAATTTGAAAAAAAAAGGTTTTTATATAAAAAAAAATCATCAAATATTGTAAATTAAAGAAGCAGAAAAAAATTCATATATGATTCATAGATGTTTTTTAATTTTCCAATAATAAAATTAAAGTATAATAAAATCATAATTTTATAGGAAATAAAAAAAAAAAGAAAAGGAAATACACTTTTGATTTTGTATCATCTTTTCTATATACAGACAGTATCCTCAAAATAAGATGCAAATACATCTAAATATTTTGTCTGGTGATATTCAAATTCATTGCATTTTGACCAGGAAATGTGACTGAAAAATGTTTTATTAATCAAAAAGTTAATATATGAAACTATATTCTCTGTCATATTTATAATACAATATATAAATATATTTTCGGTGCTGGAAGGTCAATAATCAAATATATATGAATAAAATTAACGAAAATTATTGTACAATATATAAAAAAAATAAAATAAAAATAAATAATTCATTTAATAAATCACGGGAAATAAATAAATTTGATGATGTTTTATGAATAATAATTAATTTTCAACGGTCTTTTTTATTTTTACATATATATCGTTATTTGTTGGTTGTTATTTTTTTATATAATACATATCTATAGGTCTCTAGAGTTATAATAAACATTTATTTTTTTTTTTTTATAAAGTTTATTGTACATATTTTTTTAATTTAAATGTATTATATAAATTTGTCAATAATAGCTCGCGTGTAATTCACACATAATAATTTAAAAAAAAAATTTATAATATTGAGACGATAAACTAAAAAAGAAAAAAAAACAAATCGAAACGAAACGAGATGACAAATTCGTTTTGACTTTCGTTTGATCAAAATAATATAATTAAATCAACAAATTTATATTTTGATCGTCATATTGGATCATCAATTAGATCGTCAGGAAGTCGTGTAACTTTTGCGGAAATCTCTTTATATAGATTTTATGAAGGAATGAATGAATCTAATCAGAAATAGAATTTGTATATATATTTGAAAAAGGGATAATTTTATTTCTAAAAGTAATAAATTTTATATATAAAATAACTTTTCATTGATATTTTAAACTTGTTACGGACAATTTAAATGTTAGTTCAAGTTGGATGACAAAAATCAATGACTTTTTAAGGATTTTCTTTGGAAATGCCCTAATTTATTTATCACATTCTGGAAAACCGTCACTTTCATGGGAATTTTCCGAAAATTTTCACTGGTAATACCCTAATTTTATTTTGATATTTTGAAAGACCAACTTTCATGGGTATTTTCCCAAAAATTTCACTTTAAAAATAATATAACCAATTTCGTGTAAGTAAAATTTATTAGAAAATTAAAGATAAATTCAAAATATTATAAAATTTCTTAACCAGTTAATGAATCGCGGCCTGATTAGACCTGCAAATGCAAGGTATTTTTATGTTCTATAAGAAAATAATATAATCATTCGATTTGGTTTCTTAAAAGAAAATCGTATGAGAAAATAATTAATAATTTTTGGTAAAAATTGTCATTACTAACTGATTTTTTACATAAATTAACCCCTCTAATTTTATTGCATAATTCGAAATATCCTTTAAAAATTAATTGAGATCTCAAAATTTTATGGTTTTCATAAGAATTTTCCGAGTTTTTTCACATTAAAATGTCACATGAAAATCCAATTATGGTGTGAATTATTTTGCTAAAATAATAAGAAAAAATTTCAAAGGCTATCAGAGCATTTGATAACTTGAACTCAAAATTAATATAATTTTTCTTCAAATAAATATATATATATTTGATAGATAAAAGTTCAACGAATTATTTCAATTAAAATTATTTTTCTTCAAATATAGTACATTGAAAAAAAATCTATATAATAATAAGATAAACTAATAAAAATGTATATACCATATGTAAGACAAATATTCGGGGACGTCCTTCACACATTCTATACATATATATTATACGTATATCTCTAATTACATATAGGTTTTTAAATTATAATAAATGTGTTATTTCGTTCAGCAAACTTTGTAATGTAAATTAAAAAAAATATATCGCACATTTTGTATGTTTTTAACAACACGTATGTTGAAAAATTTAAAAAAACGAACAAATTCGGCAAAAGTGGGTGCTTTATGGGTTCGTTCATGTATTTATGTATGTATTATATTTATATAGGTACGTATTTAAGTTAAATAAATCAATTAGTTAAATTTTTTTTATTACTTCTGTGTATTTTAAAAAAAAAAAAAGTAAATGTGAGAGAGTATTTGTTATAATTTCACTTAATATATAATATTTTCCTTTTCAAATCGTGTTTGTAATTTACATAAAATTCGTTACCTTAAAAAAACAATATTTAAATATATTTTTATTTTCGCACATATCATATCATATAAAAATGGTTGGTATTTTTTTTTTTTTGCTTTTCGTTGATGTTGTTCAGTCAGTCAGTATACGAATATTATATATTCATTTATGTATATATATGTAAATATTTTTTTAAACAAATAAATATATATATTCATTGATTTGGTAAATGTATGTGTTTTATTTTTTTTTTGCAGATTATTAAGTTTTTTTTTTTTTTTGGTTTTCAGTTCAAGTTCATTTCAGGTATAGGTCAATCACTTGTTAACTCACCGGAAAACAGCGTATAAAATACACACATAGGCACCGCGAATGGAACGAACAAACAAAATTTATTTTATTTTATTTTTTTAGCTGTGCTGATATATTTCTATACAACAATTGAATCGTTAAACCATTTGTGTATGTTTTATTTTTAATATGAATATTTAACACATTAATATTTATATTCAAGTGTATGTATTATATATAGAAACATTTGATATCCTACGAATTATTCCTTATTTGGTTAATGAATATATAAATTGTTTTTTTTTTGTGAGTGTCATTTTCTTAAAATAAATATCAATAAAGTTTTCCGCACTTTTATATAATATTGGTCATCATATATTTTGTATAAGCATATATATATTGATGAATAATATATATTTATATATAAATAAAATAATTTATGTGCGATGACCAAAAAACGGTCAATAAAATGTTTTCTTTTCTTATATAACAATACAATAATGATTTGATATTCATATATATATATAAATAAAAGTGTTGAAAATTGAAGGAGATTTTAAAAATAATAAAAATATGTCGTTATACGTTAAATGAATATTAAATTGATGAGGGTTAAAATATGATATGATATATTATGGGTGTAATCCGGGGTTTTTTTTTGCCTTTATATATATTTTACATATCTACAATTTTTATATCTTTAAATTAAAATGTTAAATTTGAATATTTGAATATTTTTATATATAGGAAATTATTTTATACCAGATGTACCGGAATGGATTTCATTCATGTTAATGAAAAATATTCGTAAAGGCATCAATAGCAAGTTCAGATTCAGAGAGAAATTGCTGTAGAAATGCTGTAGAAAGTATTGACAAATAAAAAAGTGTATTAAATAGAAAAATTAATTTAATGCAACAAAACAAAACGGAAATAAAGATCCGTTTCTTCAAAAGGCGAACGAAAAAAACGTGGATATCTAACGATGGAAATTATTTTTAATACAATATTTTTAGTTTTTCTTCTTATAGAAAATTAAAACATTTGGTACATCTTGTTTAAGTCAAATTTATGTTTTCTATATAAATATTTTTAATATATATATATTATTTTATAAAATATATCGAAAAATGTTTATGCTAGGACATGTTTTTTTTCTTTTTATCTTTCCTGTATTTTGTATAATTATTAAATTAACACACCTGCGATATTTTAATGGAAAATGAAAAAAAAAAAAAACCAAACAGGAATATTATTATAAAACTTAACTAGTAGTATATAGAGACTTTCGTCGGCTTTACGTTAATTAAAATAACATAATAATATAATGTGAGATTATATAAATAGAAAAGATTAATGATCTAATAAAGTGGTAGTGTTTATTTTGAAAAATAAATATCGTTATTCAATTCGATTGTTTGTTAAATTTTATTGTATCCTTATAACTATTATAATATATTTTTATTTAAATTTATATGTTATATAAGAAATGTGGTGATATTATATAAAATAAATGGTATGCGTAACGATTATCAACATTTTTTTATATCTGAAGATAAATTTAACGGAGTAGAGAATCAAAAGTATTTTAAAATGTCCTTTTTTTCCCTACATTATAAGTATTTTTTTTTCATTATCTAAAAAAACAATGAAATGGTCGTGTTCATAATTAAAAATCAATTTTAATATATATTGAAATATATTTTGTTAATCGTAAATTAATACATTTATTTAAAATTAATTATTTTGTACTTAAATTTTACAATAATAATTAAAAAAATACTAATAATCATTAATCATAATCAAAAGAATAAAAACAATATAAATTCACATATGCCTCTAATTATTATATACATATAATTGTAAATTTATATCGTAGCAAAATTACAAAAAAAAATGTAATATCTATAATAATAATAATGATGAAAAAATACAACCACACAATAAATAGAAAAACCATAAATAATTATTATAAATAAATAAAAATTATATTACAAGAATAAAAAAAAATATAACAATTGGCCAGTCGGTCAAACTTCCGCGAAGAAAAGTCAAGGCCAATTCTTATATATTAAAATTTTTTATTATACAAAAAAAAACGATGAGAATATCACGCAGGTATTTTATATATATTATGGACTATAGTTATATTTATTATTAACAAATTATACCATCATCGTAGAATATTTATTTAGAAGAATAATAAAAAATGTATATACAGAATTATAATATAAATTAGATGGATTCGCTCTAAAGAACGCGAACGAAAAAGTTATATATATATTAATTATATTATCATGTAAACTTTTCTACATATAAAACAGAAAAAATACTAAAAGAATATATAAAATTATTATTCTTTCATAGGAAATGAAATTATTTATAGTACATATAGTTAAATATATAAAATATACGAGTTAATGCGAGTGCGATTTTGTTTTTCAAATTCAAATTTAATTAACTTTCTTATATTCTGCAATGAATGATCATGATGAGAATAAATGAATAAATATTCTTAACCATGTAAAAGTTTCGATATTCAATTCAGCACACACATAAAACATATAAAATTAAGAGTTCATTAGTCCTTTTTTTCTTGCGTTTTGATTTAATAAAGTTATTTTAGCGCTTAAATTTCAATAAAATATTTTTTTTATATATATATATATAATGATGAGATGGTATATGGATATTATTATTCTTTTTCCCATAATCATCATCACCATTCACCATCATCATCTTAATCGTTGTTATTTTGTATATATACGTTTTTATATTGTAAAGTTGTTTGTATGTTAAACGGATGAGAAAATATATGTTAAAAATAACGAAAAAAAACTACTTTTTTTTTAATTGTATTCTTTTGGTTTAACTCATTTTTATTTTTTCTGAAAATTTATTATAGTTCTTATATAAAAAATTTTGCTTATTTTCAAGTTTTGATGATTTAACAAAATTTAATTTTATATGTAAAAAATAATATAAATTTGTTTAATTCACAGGTATATTTTTAAAAGATTGAATGTATGAAATGGGATTATTTAGTTGGAGTCAATTTTAGGATAGAGTTTTCATTATTATGAGGTGATCTAAAAAGGATATTTTTCTTATACAAAACTTTACTTTTTCCTTTTTCCGAATATTATCCATTACAACTTCTTAGAATTTTCGCAAATGGACGGTAAGTATTGAGTTTTTTTAAGTATAAACAATTTTCCGGAAAATTCTTCCATTAATTGTCTTGGAAATGCGAATGTACATAATCAAAACGTTTGTGTTTGTGAATTGATTGCGATTGTTTTACGTAAAGAAACCCAAACAAAACATTTTATCATTAATCTATTGATGGTGTGTTTTATTTAATCATATTTTATCAATATCCCGGAAAAGTCTTTCATCTTTTTGTTTTCAAATATATGAGGCACATGCACTTGATATTTGAAAGAAAATAGAAAATCGTACGTGCTTTTGTCTTTATATTACATTTTAATAAATATAATAAAGTTTTTATTTTTTTAATTTTCTTCCATCATGTACAAAATATAACTTATATATAAACTATATACATATAGTATATTAAATAAATAATGGCAATGAACAGCAAAATAAAACAAGTATATATATATATACAATACAATACACATTCAACTGCGGGTACATTGATCTATAAAAGTAGTTTTTTAATGCCATTGCCATATTATATTTTTTTATTTTTTTTTTTTGTATATTTATATCTATCTGTATGGTATCTCTGTATGTTATTTGCACGAGATGATGAGGATATAATAAATTTGTTTTTTTTTACTAAATTATATTAGGTGAATATTGATATATAAATGATGATCGCAAACAGTGTTGTTGAATCAATGATATATATTTGATTGCTAATATGTAAGGTAGAAATTTGATGATTGTATGTAAAATACATATAAAAAAAAACTCTGATTAGGAAAAATAAAAAGGTTATTCAAAGAAAGGACATGCGAATTTTTTGACCTGTAGAATGAATTTATTTATATTCATATTTTATTTTATTGGTATATACAATAATTTCTATTTTATATCCGCGTAAATACAAAATTGTAATCCTTGAGCGAAATATACGAGTGAGTTTTGTGGATTAATTAAAAAATTTTCTAATTGTATCATTGCATTTTCCTATATATACATATATGAAATAATCTTGTGAATTTTTGTTATAAAATTATATAATGAGTCATATACTATTATACAATATTGAACAATATTGAACTATATTTAAATGTAATTACTAAAATCGATTATGATGACATTTTTTTTATTATTAATTAAATATTATATCTGTATACAATAGTAATATATATATATAGTTCAATAGGTTCGTTACCTTCGCACATTGTAATTTGATATTATAATTATAATTATGTGATATATTTGTGAAAAACTGCTTAAATAAATAAATAAATAAATATATTTTTATCTGACACATTTTATTATTTAATTAACTCATATCGAATCGAACAACAGAACCATAACAATAATAATAATTTATATTAAAATAAACAAAATAAAAAAAAAAAGTAAATAAATAATAATAATTTTGCTGATTGTAAATGCAAAAGTCAAAATATATGTAAAAAAAAAAAACAGTTTTTTTTTAGCAAGTGCTGACAATTGAATTTTATTTTTAATATATTTTATTATAAATTAAATTTATTTATATAAATATGATTAATGGGTAATGATGGGTTTGAAAAAAAACACCAAATAAAAATTCAGATAAAATTTTTGAGATTGTGGTCATTTTGGATTCTTCTTTTAACTGAAATGATAAATCTTTATTTTCGAAACATCCCCCCCTTACCCTTACACCGGAAGGAAGAGTTACAATGGAGAATTTCAAGGGAAGAGTTACAAATTTTGATTAGGTTTGATCGGTTGAATCTAAAATTATTGATACCGTTTAAAAAACAAGAAATTCGGGCGAAATTCCAGCGAAATTCCAACTTAATCGTCGATTGTATAAGCGCAAATTTTTTTTTTTTATATAATTAATGTTAATTCTTATTGTTTATATATTGATAGTATTAAATAATGTTATTTATTTTTTTTTTAATATTATTATATTAAACTTATCAATTTAGGTGCATTTCGGTTTTCTGCCCTAAATTCATTAATTATTATAATAATAATAATAATAACAACAATAATATTGCATATTTATGCATTTACTTATAAAAAAAAAAAAATAATATATAAATATATTTATTTAATTGAAAATGTAATCTTTTCAATGTTTTGCCGTTTTCGTTTTTAATTATTTGTATTTATTTAATTAAAAAAGAATTGTTATTATTCATATTGACGACGACTGACGCATTTTTCAATGTATACATATGAAATTAATATATATATATATATACTGATAGATAGATAGGAATGGGAATAAATCTTTATTGGGGATTTTTTTTATTTAATTTGCTTTAGATTGGGGTTTTGGTTTTCATTCACAATCATTTGAATTTGATTAAAAAAAATAGGCCGCCATCATATAAAAGAATAAATTGATTGCATTTAATATATATTTTTTTTGCATCTGCAACTGATACATACATAACTGATACATAGAATGAGAGGGTTATTTTTTTTTTTTAATAATATAATACATTTAAATTTGCAATTCGAATTTGAACTAATTTTGTTTATTCGCCTATTCCACCACATATAAATTTATATAGAGTTATGGAAAATGCAATTTTAATTTAATTGTAAATGTATATTATAATTTATTTTTTGCATAATTTTATTTTTAATTTTATATATATAATTTTAAACAAAACAAAACCAAAAAATATATGTTGTATGTAATTTGAGAAGTAAATTTTTTTATTTATTATTGTACAAGTTAAATATTAGGAAATATTTATTATAAAATATAATTTTGCATTTGTAGCTATATTTAATTTTAAAAATATATATATAATAAAATTTCATTTATTCGACTTTTTTGTTTGTTTTTTTTTAATATATTTCAAATATTACTTAATATTTTTTGTTATTCTATTTTTAGAAAAGATTTGCACATCATATTGGAAAAAAAAGAATTATTATGGATGGAAAAAGAATAGAAATATACAGAAATATTATTTTCTAATTGCAATAAGGGAATAATTGGCAATAATTTTAATGAAAATATGCAGGTACTTCTGTAATAAAAATTTTTCATATGATTACAGATAAATTTGATTATTTATATATTTGGAAAAATTCAAGGAAAATTTCATGGAAAATTTTCTAAAAAGGATCTTTACCTAAACATTTAATGTTTTCACATGAATTTTCCGCAAAAAATTGAAATGTGTAAACCCCAATTAAAAGTAAAACTATTCAGAAAATTTTATATATATATCTTCTTCTTCCGTATTCTGTACGCAATTAATAAATTTACTAACCAAACGTTCATATCAAAAAGATCAGATTTTGATTCAGATAAATTCAGTATAGTTTATATGAGAATTTATAGCAATTTATCACATTTTTTATGATGACTTAAAAACACATCAAAATTATTCATTTAAAGGTATAAATTATAATAAGATAAATTACATATTTTGTGATATAGTAAATATTTCCTTTGAAAAAAAAAATAATTCACATCAATCAAGGTTTACAATTAATCTTAAGACTTTTTTTCATGTCCATCATATACAATACAAAAATATATAATCTGATGTAATTTAATTAAATAATTTATATGACAAGTATTATATATAGAGTTGCATTGTGACGACAAAAAGGTGTAATCAAATTACACATTTATATATATGTCACCTTCATTTTATCACCAGATTTACCATCAATAACAAAATTCCATCCGTAAAAATTACGCAAGATTTATTTTTATCTTTTTAACACACATTTATTTTGTTTTCAAATTCATTTTTCATTTCATGCGACAATTTTCAAAAAATATATATTAAATGCGTGTGTTTGTGTGTGTGTGTGGTTATTATAATAAATAAATATTTTCATTTTCAAATACTTATTTTTTCTTTCTTTATATAATACATACTATATAAGATTGAATAATAAGTTAAGTAAGTACATATATGTACGATATAATATATGTAATACAATGAAAATATAAAAAATAAAGCTCATATACAATCAAATTTTAATAAAATTATATATATAGTTATTATACCAACAAAAAAAGTTATATTATATAAATATTCATATATTATTATTATTATAAATAAATTATATATAGAAATGTAAACTTTTACCAACCATTTTGAATTTATTTTCGTGCAAAAATTCAAGGTTAGTCGGACATTGACGTTTTGGTTTTATATATATATATAAATAAATAAAATATCAATATATATATGTATATATAATTATTGTTGTTTTTTTATATTGTTATTATTACAGGTAAATTTTAGTTGTATTGTGTATTCTATAGCTAAATATAATATAATTATAATAATAATAATAATTATTATTATTATTTATTTATTTATTTATATTAAAAGAGTTTTGTGTTGTGTTTCAAATATATAAAAATAATATCGTATAATAAGATATGTGTCGTCGTCATGTCATATATTCGTGTATTTAATATATTTTTAAATTTGAATTTGGTTTTTTTTTTACTGCTGTATTTCAGAGCTTTTCTTTTTATTATGTATTTGAATGTAAAATTAAATATTCTGTAATGAAATGTATAAGACTTTTATTTATGTTAGTATAATAATATTATTGAAAAAAAAAAAGGAAAATGAAATTTGAAATGAAAATTGTAATGGAAAAGTAGTTATATGAATTTCAATTATATATAGTCAATAGAGTGCGAATATTACAAATATCATACCATTTTATATCCTTTGGAATAGTATTCCCTTTGGAATAGTATTCCAAAGGACGAAGGTGGTTTTCTTTTATTGGTTTTCTTCACAAAATGTCAGAGAAATAGAAAAATGTCTATAACTAGCAATTGAAATTATTTTAAATTAAAGTATTACCAAAAAGGTATTTCAATGGGTCATTTTTGTTAGATTAATAAAGGTAATTTACTGGAATTGTTTAACTAGGAAAAACAAATAATGTCATTTCCAAAATAACAAAGAAGGAAAATATATTATATATTAACTATCATAAGTAATAAATACTATCATGTTAATTTTTTTGGGGACGAAAGGACAAACTCATCATATATAGGTAAGTTACGAATTATGAGAGAGATTTAAGTTACTTTCATTGCTCGTAACTTAAATATGACATCTTCAAATTCTATTACATAAATATAATTAGAATTTTCCCGGATTCTTATGAATACTAATCAACATTTGATAAATAGAAATGAGAATTTTCTCTGCATGATACATTTCAAATGTTGGTTATACCAACGTTTTTAATTTAAATTTATAGTTTGCAAATTATAATTATATAATTATAAAGAAGACAAAAATGATATGATATACAGAAAGAATGAAAAAAATTTTCTGGTTATCTAAAATCCATAAATATAATACGATAATAATTTATGCGACAAATTAAATTCCTATATACATATTTAAATATAATAAATTATCTCAAGTTCAATAAACTAATTTAATTTTAATTTTTTTTTTTCATATATATATTATATCCTTCATCCGTCGTTTTATGATATGTACGTAATGATTATTTATAAAAAAAAAACATACGTAAACGTTAAAATATTCGTTGGCTATCAAAAAAAAAAAAAAAATTAATTATTCTAAAACTTGTTAAAAAAAAAAAACATTGATATATAAAGAATATAGTTTTTTTTTTTTTCTTCACCATTAAATCTTCTTATTTTATATATAAAGTTATCATAATAAGGCGACGAATAGAATAAAGGTAAAAATAAAAAACTAATAAATTTATTGACTATTAGAACTATAGAGAACAAAACATTTTATAATTTTTTATATGTATATTCAAATTCATTTGCAAAACATTTTTTTAAATGCTATTATCTTTCTATTTTATTTCTGTACATCTATATATATTAGAATTAAATATTTTTGGGGGGGTCAATGCCGGACAAAAATTTTTATTATAAAATCATTTTCAAATTATTATAAATGAAGGCTAAATTTATCAGAGCGCCTATTTTTTTTTATATTATTATTATGTATTTATTAATATATCTATAAGTTTATTAACAAATAGGCACACATGAAATTAAATATAATTAAAATTACTAATTTCGTCTTCATCTTCTTCTATTATATTTATACTTCTATTTTGTTCTCTATTTTTTTTTTTTTGAATATATTCTTAAGAATTTTACCAAAGTTTGAAAGGTATATTATATTTTTATTAGAATTAAATTACATTTGCGAAAAAAAAAGAAAAAAATAAAAATTTAAAACGTAATTTTTTTTTACAATGTTTTTTTTTTTACATTATATAAAAAAAAATTATTATTATATTATTTATTCTGAATATTGAATTGAAAGCCAAAAAAAAAAAATAATCAACAATAACAACTTTTTCTTAATTTAATTCACGTTTATTTTTTTTTTCATTCCAGGTATTTACAGGTATTTTTTGATATTTTTTTTTTTTTTATTTATTTGTAAGTATTTATATGGAGGAAATGATGGTGGTTCAATATAATATTCTATATATATATATATATATATATCTGGATGGTTCTTTTATTTTGGTATTGTTGTGAATTTTAATTTCACGCATACACAAAAAAAAAAAAATTAAAATAAATACTCATTTTATTTTCATTTATTCTTTTCTTTTTCTGCTTATGGAATATTTCCACTGTTATTTTTTATTTGTTTTTATCGAACCAATCACGAAATAAATAAAAAAAAAAAAAAGAAGAATGTTTTGTAATATATAAAACCAAATAATATAATATTAAAATAAAATGTTATTTGTTTTTTTTTTTATTTAAAAAAATAAAAGGTATATGTTCTTATATAGAAAAATTTGAATGTGCTTATATTTACACATTTTTCCATTTTTGATAGATCAATAAATTAAAAGTAAAAAATACCACGCAATTTATAGAACAATTTTTAATAGTATTATTATTATTATTATTATTTTATTTATAATAATAACACATACAAAATAAGAAATGGAAAATATATTTATATTAAAGAAATTAAAAAAAAAACAAAATAAAAGTTATAGGAAGAAGAAGAAAAAGAAGGTCTACATTTGAAACATTATATATTTTTTTTTTTTGGCATATAGAATTTACATTTTTTTTTATTTTACTTTCGCGTGACTTTGATTTTGGTTGTTGTTTTGTTATGGATTTAATTTTATTATATGATTTTAATTTTTTTGCGTTGTTTATATATTATTTAATGATGTTTGAAGATGGGTTTTCGATCGACGACGGAAAACGAAAAGAGAAATGAAATATTGAAGAATTAAAAATTACAAATGAAAAAAGAATTGCAAGTAATTTGCAAGTATGTAAAATAAAAAAATACAAGTTTTTTTTTGTAAAAGAAAAAGAATTAGAACGCAAAATATTCTAATTTTTTTTTTTGTTGTTTTGTTATGGTTATGATTTGTTGTGTTATTAAATTCTAAACTACGCAGCATATATATTTGAAATGCGAAAGCGAAAAATACCTCTATTAATAAATTTTGTATAAGATTAACATAACATTTTTTTTTTTGCATGGTTTTTTTTTGTATTGAATTTGTAAGAAAATAAAGAAATTGTTATGTCATTCTTGTTTTGATTCTTTTTTTTTTTCATCTGTTGTTGTGATTTAACATTTTTTTACCATTAAAAGAATTTTTTTTTTTTTTTTGGTTGTTTTAATTGAATGATTACAATTACAAGAAATAATTATTATTTGAGTATGTATAATAAATGTAATACAATGATATTGTTTGAAATTTTTGTTTCATAAATAACCATATGCTAAATTCAAATTTGAATGTACTTCTTAATTGAAAAAAATTTGAAAATAATATTCATAAAAAGGAATCAAGACCACGACGAATGAAACCAATTGTCAGAAAGTCTTAATGATTTATCTACAATTCTCTACTAGAATAGATACCATTTCAATTCAATATCGGTGGTTTATTATAAAATGCGTAAAATTAAAACAAATACAGATATCATTCAAAATAATCAACCATTTGTTAATCAATATGCAAATATAAAAGTTCAAGTACGGATGTATTTTTATTATACAAACATCAATAATATTATATATTTTATAACTATATCCACCATATATGAATTCAAACAAATATAATCATATATATAAGGATATAAGTATATATTTTAATGTGATGACAATTAAGTTCAAATAAACTATTATCAAGTCAAGGTGAACATATATAGAATGTAACGAACTATATATATTACATATATAAAATAAATAAAAATTTAATTTATATTTTGAATAAACATAGACGAATGAAATTATTATACAAATATCGATTTTATGTGTTAAATAATTTATTATATTAAATCATATTCGAGGAAAATTTATTGGTAATTTATTCAACAGTCCAATAATATTTGAAATAATTAGAAAATTTCCTGTATTTTTGTAATGTTTTACTTATACACTTTAATGGGAAAGTATTATATAAAAAAAATTCTATTTAATGAATTGTATAAAAAATTAAGAATTGAGAAATTAATTGAGAAGCAGATTCTCATTGATATTGATAAAGTGAGATTATTATTCAATTTTTGCCAGAATTCAGCAATTAATAATTTCCATTCATTACAATTTAAAAAAAACGTTATACAAACATACAATTTTTTATATTAATTAATTTTCTAAAATATTATTAATAGAGAAATTATTCATAAAATATAAAAATGTAATATATAATTTATTTACATTTACACGTGGATCATTTACGCGTTGTTTTGTCAACTTTACTATATATATTATAATAAAGTATAGCATAAAACAAAATGTTCATTGAACCTTTTTTTTTCTTTAAATCCATGTATATTATATTATTATATATAGTTTTATAATATTATTTTTTTAAATATACGTTTATGTATCTAAAGGTGGTGAGTCACGGATAAAAAAAAAATTAATAAATTCTATTAAGATCGCAACGCTATATATAGGGAAAAGAGAATTGTCTTCATTGGTTTCTAGTTACCCAACAATTAATTTTGTGTTTTTATCATGAAATTTCATTTAAATTGTAAAACAAACTCAAAATAGATGGAGTGAATTTGGGACATTCTGGAATATATATAGGAATAGTTTTCTGGACACTTTTCATCCATTTTCATCAAGTCATTATAGAATTTAAAACTATCTTCAGTCATAAAATGCTTTATCAACTATCTCTAATGAAATATATCTCCTATTCTCATTAATTACTATATTATTAATATTTTTTTTCAAAAAACATTTTCCATAAATGACTTATAATTAACAAAAAAAAACTATATTTTCCCCACAAACGTTGTATTTCTTTTGTTTATTTTATCATATAAATACAAAAACTAAAATTAATACAAAACAGTTAAGTTCATTGACAAAAATTTTTATGTAATTAGTGTTTTTTTCTTCTCTTATTTCTGGAATTATATTTTATATCGTTCGCATTTATAATATATGAAAAATTATCCCATTTTTGTAAACAAAATATGAATTTTCTTGGAATAAAAATACATTTGTTATATTTTTGTATAGTTTGGAAGAATTTTTAAATTATAATTTTGTTATAAAAATTAATTGGAAATTGTTATATATTAACATTTATACTAATAATAATTTGAATAAAATCAATTGAGATGAATGGATGGAGTTGTGTATAGAGAAACATCTATATGTGAAAAGTTATATAGTACTATATAAGAAAATAATTGACAGGAAAATTTCAAATTTCAATAACTCAATGTTTTTTTTGAAATAATTTATTATGGATAATTTATATATTGCGATAAAACCTTCTATTTTATAATAGACAGTCCCTTTTTTTTGAACCAACATTCACCAAAAATATTCCACAAAATTAATTGAAAAGTATATATAATAAACCTTCGTACAATTAACCGAAATAAAATATATTTCTTATAAAACTGTAAGAGATATAACTTTCAAAAATGAAAAAATGAAAAAAAAAAATATTCACAGAATAACTTTGAACTTGACTCAATGACCGAAAATAAATTTTATTATTTGATTATGTTTAATTTAAAATATTGCAATTTTATGATATTCAATTTAAAAAAATTCAAGTTTATAAATTATATTTTTCATACACACATGCAAATTATTATTATTATTATTATTATTATATTTATCATCAATTAATTGTATATAAACTAATTATATCAAATTATATCATTCATTCATCCGCATAAATAAATTAAAAAAAATGGTATGTAACCTTCTTAAAAATTACCACCTTGATTTATCTAAAAACGAGATGATGGCAGTTTAAAAAATAAAAAAAAATACATTCAACACGAAGTGAAAAACGCAATACTTATGCAAAAATGTAAAAAAAAAAATTTCATTTGATTGAAAGTGTATAAAGTAATATATAACTTTTAAAGTTAATTTTCACATCATCCGCAAATCTTCCTCAAATTAAACAAATAAAAATATAATCTTTTTTTCATTTAAGTATTATCGTGCTTAAAGTTTTTTTTTTTTTTTTTTTTTTTGAATGATGATGGTTATTTTGTTTGTGTTTGTCGATGGTATGCGTTATATTATTGTTCCTGTGTTCGCGTTGTTCGCTTAGCAAAAAATACATGATTTTATTTAAACTATACACGATGATGATATTGATATAGGTGTATATAACACACAAAAAAAAAAATAATGCATATATTTAATTATTATATATGTGAATAAATATATATGAATATATAATGTACATCATACCGTGTATAAAAATATATATTGTAATACCGGTCGGTCATGTACCTTACCAAAGAGATCGATGCACTTGAAATGTGTAAAAATACATATAGTATATATATATATATTTATAAAAAACTATATATACTAAAATAAATACATAATATAATAAAAATACTCTGACAAATAATATAAAAAAAAAAACAAAACTATACACATAACAACGTTTTTTTCTTTTTTTTTTTTAATATAATAATGTGAATGAACCTAAAAATGTTGGCATTCACAACAACGAATTTATACAACAAAATATAAGAAACAACAGAAGAAAAATCAACTATCAAACGTAACAGCAATATTTTATATATACATAAATGTATAATAAAATAGTATTAAAAATAGCATATATACATTTATTTATTTATATATATATATATATATGGCAAAGCATGGCACAAATCTGTTCTGTTCATTCTCCCATATATATACAAGTAGTTTATATATATATGATTATATATTCATATATATATATTTAATTCTTTAAGTTGTTTTATATTTTACTTTTTTTATTTTTTCTTCTTCTAAAGTTGACTAACTATACAAGATTTTTAGAGTTTTAGAATAATATACGTCGTCGTACGTATTATATATATACAAAATAGAATTAGCAAAGAATAGGATTGAAAATTATATATAAAAAAAAAAGTATATTATAATTTTTTGCTACTTTTCAAAATAGGTTTGTTTTTTTTTTTTTTTGGTAAATCAACAAACAAACAAAAAATAAAACTATTTACAGATCGTAAATTAAAAAGGAATAAACCATTTCAGATACGGTGGTGGTTGTTATTCATCTAAAAGAGTATTGTAAATTTAAAAACTTCTAAATGACAAAAAATATTTTTGGCAATTTTTTTTGTGATTGTTAAGAAAAATAAAAACGATGTTTTAGCAAACTTCATATGTAATAATAATAATAAAATGGTAAATAACATGAAAATGATCATTTGATTTGGTTTTATTTTAAGTATTTCTTTCATATGATAAAGATGATTTAAAATCACTAAAAGATTTTTCATTATAATATCCGTTTTTGGAATATATAGAATTTTCTATTATAAAATTTCAAACAATCGTACGTATTGAATGGTGTATTTTAATACACAAAGTATATATGTTTTCATTTTTCTTTCCATATCTATATATGTTCTGTTGCGATTTTTAAATAACACCATATGAGATAAATGATGAGAATATATTGTATATAAGAATAAAATGCAGCATCATACATTTTCCAACAACATTTCCAACAATTTTTTTTTTAATATATACATTTATACAATTTTTTTTTTTTTTCAAAAGAATATTTCTGTTCTGTGTATTGCTGTTTTACACTTAAAATTGTTGTTGATTTTTATTTTATAAAATCGAACCATAACGATATGTATATATATATATATATATATATAGTATATATAAAAATATCGATACATATATAATAATATATATATAGAATAAATTACGGTGACCTCGTGAGTCAATAAACTTGAAAATGTCGTTTATCTGCGATGTGTCGTCGTCGTCGTCGTCGTATGTATACAATTATAAATATATGTTTTTTTTTTCATCATTTTGTAAAAAATAAATATATAAGAGATAAAAAAAAAAAAAAAAGAATAAATATTAAAAATGGAAATGATCGATAAAAAATAAGCGAGTATAAAAAAAGCTGCTATATAAATATCTTTAGTGTTGATTGTATAGTATAGTATAGTATAACATTGATAGCAATATACTTTTATTTTATATATACATAAAAGAACGTTTAAGAAAAAGAAAAATTATTGACATAAAATGAAATGGAAAAATAAATATATGATCAAATTTTTTTGGTTAAGAAAATAAAAAATTAATTTTTATAATATAGCATGTCTGATATGAGGAAGTGTATTATTTTTTTTTTTAATTGATAACAAATCTATTCAAATATTAATTTTGTTTTAAACAAATAATATATAATATATCAATAATGATCAATATCAAAATATATATATATATCAATAAAAAAAATGGTTTTTTTTAACGATCATTGCACTTTCCATGTGCTTGTTATTTATTTTCTATATATATAAGAACATGGAAAAAATATGTTTGTTTTTTTAAATAGTTCTAATGACATTATCATTGAATTAATTTCATTTTTTTTTGATTAAATATTGATTGAAAAATGTTTATTGTTATTAATTTATTGTCCTTTAAAAGTTCACATACACAGAATATAGTTTTCTTGTTTTCTTATATTAGGGTCATTTAACCATAAAATGTTTTTTTGTATTTTTCATTGAATTTTTATATAAATAATTATTTATTTTATAATTTAATAAAATTATGGTTTAAAAGTCATCACTAATAAATATATTAACTTAACTTATTTCTCAATAACCCATTGGATTTGTTCGTTATAGAAAGTGTCTCGAAGGGATGCGGGGTGGGAAAATTAATTTCCCGATACAAAACTTGACAAAATTGAATTTTCTTTTAAAAATTGAATTTTTTTTTGGAAAATTTATATGAAAAGTAATGAAAAGAATTTTTTTTTTAATAATTTTTCGTGAATTTTCTCTATGAGTTTACGGACCAAATATTTTGTAATCCAATTTTAATTTTAATTTATTTATAAACTGTTGGTTTTTTTATTTTTAATTTTTATTGGAAAAATTGAATTTTCCCAAAGGAAATTCATTGGAAAACATAATAAATTAATTTAAGGAAACAATTTTTAAATAATTTTCCATGAATTTTCTAAATATTTAAAATCAATATTATATAAGGAAATTCTATGATCATATAAACAAAAATACTAAATTGCAAAATATATTTAATTTTATCGGAAAAATTGAGTTTTCCCAATGAAAATTCATTAATTTAAGGAAACATTTTTTCATTAATTTTCTAAATATTGCAATCAATCAGTTATTATTAAGAAAATCTATAATTATTTAAACAATTTGTTATAAAATTTGTATTTTCAAAGAGAAATTCTTAAATTCTACAAGTTCTTTTAAACAAACAAAATCGGCATATGTATGAATTTAAATATTTTCTATATATATATGTTTTTAATAAAAAATTTCAACGTTGAAATTAAACTCAATTCTAATACAACTAACGACATCTAAATACATCTTTTATATACCAAAAAATATGTTGTGTATTTATGTGCTAAAGCAAAACCATATTTTTTACAACAAAATAAACTACAATAACTCTCGCAATCACACAAAATATTTTTTTATATACTAAACAAAAACATTTACATCTACAACTCACCGGGTGGCGTAAGCGATTTATTTTTATATTATTGTAGTAAATAAACTTACCATTGAAATGGAAAATGATTGAATTCATATATCATTAAAAAAAAAATCATTGAAAATTCATCAACCAACCAAGCAACCAACTCACACAGGTAAAAGGTAGCAAAATAATTTACAACTTACCTATAAAGAAAAAATTAAAAAAAGAAAATTAATTATATGATTATTTTTTTTTTAATTCTTATTTAATACAATAAATTATAAAATAAAAAAATTGTGTTTTCGCTATATATTTTTTTTTTTTTTTGTTTTTCATGTCTATCTAAATTTTTTATTATTTATTTTTAAATAACCCACGATAAGATAAATATTTTTTTATTATTTCATATTGTTATCGCATAAATAACATTTGGTTTTTCTATTTAATATAGACAAAAAAAAAATAAAATAAAATGATGTCGTTGACCTGAACAAAATAATGGCCTTGATTCAATTAAGGTGAGAGCACTTAAATAATAATAATAATTATAATTATAAAATATTAATAATCTTTTTTTAATCTATTATAAAATAATGATATATCTAATATTGTTATTATGTGTGAATGACGTAAAAAGAAAAACAACAAAAGGAATTTATATAAAATATATTATATATATTTAAAATTGAATTAAAATAAAGTTTTCGATATACTATACTTTTTAATTATTTATAATAATCAAATTTTCTAAAAAAAATAAATAAAATAAGATTATTTAAATACGAAGAAATGATTATTTTAAATATAAAACAGGATGTGATATAAAAATAGGATAATAATAGTTTATTATATTTTTTATTTATTTATAATCTAAATGTTATTTTGTATATATGATATATATATATAATATAAATGATGTGTTTTTTTAAATGTCCTCGACACAAAGTTTTATTTTTAGATAAATATATAGAAGAAGTTTATCATCGCATAATATATAAGTAAGTATGTATTTTATTTATAAATGCAATGTATAAAAATTTGTGATAAAATATGGGAATACGATAATAGATACATGGTATAATCATATAATATAATGATGATAAAAATGAATATAAAGTCAATGTACTTTCTTATATATTTTTCATATTTAACCTCGATCTAAATATGAACCTTTTTTTTTATATGTATATATATAGTTATAGTTATACGGTTATACATACTACAATATATAATATAATACATAATTAAATATATACTAAACTTATATAAATAAATATATTCATATGATATTTGCTATATGAACATAAATAAATACAAAATAAAATGTATATTTTTGTATCTTTATATAGAATTTACAGGGTACTGCAATTGAAAAATTGAAAGGTGTTGATTCTTTGAAAGAGATTCTAAGCTGCCAGTTATTCTATAATATAGATTTCTTGTCGATATAAAAATATTTAACTTCCAAGATAATTTTCTATGGAATTAGAGGATTTTGAAATATTAATTATTTTAATTTGTATAAGGAAAATTTTTCGAGATTTTCGTTTTATAAATAACTGCTAAACTATTCATCATGGCATGTGGATTACTGTAGAAGAAAAAAAGCTATCAATGATATTAAAGGAAAAATATTTCAATTAGATTAGAAATTTACAAATTTCAAAGATAAAGAAATTTATCAATTGTTAAAATTATCTTCAATTTCGTCAAACATTCATACATATAGAATTAAACAACACCAGCCCGATCTTTTAGTTTAGATCACCCTGATTACTTATATTTTATCTGTGTGAGCTGCTTTTACATATGATATATTATATATAAATATAAATATTTAATTATGATAAATATTACATTGAATTGTATTATTTTATCGGATTGATTAAGGAAAAATGATTAATTTCCAATGGATTTATTTAATATATTTACAATTTGTTTAATAATAATCAATTTATGTTCCATTTATTATAAAGTTACTTTTTTGATAAAAAAAAACTAGTATTATTCAAAAAAGAAAATCTTTTAATGGAAAGCTGCCGCTTTATTTTACATTTTTCCATATATACATAGCTTTTGTTTTAATAAACATACGAAGAAAATGTCCTCTAAAAAATGAATTAAAATTAAGGAGGAAAAAAACAATTGATATTGAATTTGAAAATAGAAAAAAAAACTTGTTACGTTTTATGTATGCTCAAAAATATAAGGGATGAAATTTCAGAACTTTGTCAAATAATTAAAAACAAATTCATAACTGGGTATACGTTAAATGTGGTCAAAAAATATAACTATTAAATAATATCATGTGGCTATTAATTGAAAATTATTTCATTAAACGATATTCAACCATTAATATTGTATATATGAAAAAATATACGTGATTCATTCATTATATAAAAAGCCACATGATGATCATACTAAATATAAAATTATATTTATATATATATATAGGGTATATTTTAAAGTACATTACATATCAACACAAACTAAAATCATATATATACCATGATACACAACATAACATTATACATATTATATGGATAAAATAAAATTAAAAGTATTAAAAAATAAAATTTAGTATAAAATAAATACTTAAATACTTAAATACTTTTATTTTCAATTTTGAAAGTAAAAAAGTATTTATACAATTTCTTTCTTTTTTTTATTTTTATTTTTATCACGTTTCACTTCTTCTTTATTTTATTTATTTTTTAAATATTAAAAAAGGTTAAAAAAAAAAGCTTAAATTCGTATATGTATGTATATACCAAAAAATTTTCTTTTTACATTTTTATCGGATGTTTATAAATGCTATATTTTTTGCTAATTTTTCAAGTTAAAATTCCAAGATACAAGAGATAATTATTTGATCAACAAAAAATGTGGTGTATAGAAAAATCACGGGGTTTTTATTGTGTGTTCATGGAACAAAAAATGGTAACGAAAAAAATTTTTTACATATTTGATAATATTTAACAAACCATTTTTCCTTATGTATAGGTAAAGAAAATTCTCTATCTATAGAACCGCAAATTCACAGCAAAGGCTGTTATTAGGATAGGAATATTTTATTATATATTCACACAAACACACACACACACACATTTTCTTCGATATGAAAATGATGAAAATATATACATTTCTTAGTATTAGAGCAAAAAAAAATGTAAAAATATACATATATACAGATTAAATACAGTATATATATGTATAGTATATATAGAAATAAAAAAAAAATCAACATCATTTTCATTTTATTATATAGAAAATATTTTAACGTTGAAGGTCGATCACAAGCTAGTTCATTTACCTCAAGAAAATAAGTAGGCCGCGCGAGTTTTTTTTTTTTATAACAGCAAAGCGTAATAGCATTACTGAAATATATATAATATATAAATATATATAGATATGAAATATATATATATATATATATATATATATATATATAATAAAATACACGTAATAATATTTATATATATATATATATATATAGAAATATATGCAAAATAAAACTACTATACATATATGCTTGCAACTCACATAAATAAAAAAATATATAAACTTTATATCGACGACGACGACGACGACGGGCGATATCAAGTAAAACGTGAAAATATATGTATATATATATATATATAAAAATGTAACAAATATAAATACATAATCATTGAAATTATATAATGGATGAAAAGTTTTCTTTTTATTTATATGACGTTGTCGGATTTATTTCTAAAAATTATGGAATTTCTATAGGGTTCTATCATCAAAATGTAAATGTTTGTATTTTCTAAGCAATGACTGTGGATTGTACTATGCTGTGATATAAAAGAATCACTACAGCTCGAGGTTTAGTTCAGAATCATTAAAAACGTTCTATAGATATTTTATTTATTTTTAAATTCCAAATGGTAGTTATCAAAAACAGAAAATTATATTTTATTTTAATATGAAAATCGAAGTCAAATACAGTCTTTGATCTTTATATCAATCTAAAAACAAATCTGATCTTATTTAAGTACAAAGATACTGTGATGATAAACTATATATGGTATATTTATTAGATAAACTATACAATTTCTTATAAAGAATAATTTTTATAAAATATCCTTCAATTCAAAATCGCATTTCAGGATAATTCAGGGATTTCAGGAAAATTCAGGGATTTCAGGAAAATTCAGGAATTTTAGGAAAATTCAGGGATTTTAGGAAAAATTAAACAAGAAAACTTTTCATCAGTCATCAGTATACAAATGTTTACATTATATCATTATATATATATAGTGTTTTAAAAGACGTCATAAAAAATACATTTTCATATTGCATATATATATAGAAAATAAAAAAATATATATATTATATATGAAAAATTTTTTGCCATTAAAAAACAAAAAAATAATTCATTTATGTATGTATAATTTTAAAAAATTTTTTGTATAATTCTTTATATTATTTAATTTTTGTTTTTCTTCTATATGTTTTTTTTTTCTTGATTTAACTCTCGATAATAATATTAAATTTGATATATATTCAAATGTAATCTATATATAAATATATATATATATCATTTTTTTTATGTTTAATCTTTTTAAATTTATTATTATTTTTTTTATTTTTTTTTTGCAATAAAAAATGTCTAAAAATGTGTGTGTGTGTGTATGATTTTAGTAAATTTACTAAAATTTTTTAAATTGTATATATATTCAACACAATGAATTTTATATATACAACACACATAATATAAAAAAAAGCTTTAATTTTTTTTGTTTTGTCTTAAAAAAAAAGCATATTTATTATTTTTTATTCATATTATTATTATTATTATTAGATTATAATCTCAATAGGAAATTAATTAATCCACGAATTGATAACATTTTCATCAGATATTTAAATATTTAATTAGTTGCGGGTCAGGAATTTTGTATTAATTTCATCTGCAGGTAAAAATTTTAAATCTCAACGACAAAATATTATTATAGATATTATTGAAATAAATGAAATCCCTTTTTTTTTATCCTTTAATTCAAATAATTTGTATCCATTTTGATTTGCTTTTCAAATGCTTTTTAGCATATTTTATATATAGAAATCTGTAAATATTACATATTAAAAATCAACAATTGAATTAAAAATTTATGAAGCTAATGAAAATACTATATAGAGAGGAATGAATGACATTTAAATTGGTCAATGAAAACTGTTTTTTGGTTAAATACATTTATGATTTTAAATTTGGGTATTTAAAAATCACATTAAGAAAACTTTTAGATTCTGCAATATTAATAATAAAAATTTGTTTAGTTATAAATACAATAATTAATTTTTTTTCCCTTCAGATCACAGCCCACAAATTAACTTCAATATCTATAACTAAATACATTTATGGTAAAACTCTATGTGTAAAAGTTAACAAATTTATATGAAAAAAAATGAAAAAAAAATTCTATGATGAAATATCTAACCTTGGCCCTTCATTCATTCATTCATTAAACTATAAACACATATAATATGAATATAATTTACAAGATTTTGTAAATATATAAAAAAAACGAAAAAATACCATATAATTGCATTTGAATAAATTGATTTGTATATACAAGTATATTTTTATATATATGCATGTATGTAAATATAATTAATTACAATTATAGAATGATGAATAAATTTTAATATGAATTTTAGTTGTTTTGATTAATTGAAAAAAAAAGTGTTATTTATATATTTGTATTATAAGTATTTTATAGGTATAAATTTGTATAAAAAATATGATTTGTACATCTATCTATATAACGATCTAACATAATTAAATTCAAGATCGTATTTGCCATATATCGATGTATATAAAATAGTATATGTATACAATCACTTTTATATACAAAATTTTATACATCAAAACAAATTTGTAATATACAGTCATTTTATAATATAACAACATTAATATAATCATATAATAAGAGTATATTATTATTATTATTTCAAATACATGACCAAATCGAAAACAAAATCGTTGATGGAAAAATTATATTACACATAATATATATATATATATATATGTTTTCTATATATCAACTATACTACAAAAACTCTAAACATTTCAATCAACTTTATTTATACTTTTATACACAATTGTATAATAATATTTTTTTTATATATGCAAACATACAACATATTTCTATATATACGTATGATGTATAATATTACTATTTTACTGTATATATATACATTATATATTATCACTATCTAACTATATGTATATACAAATAGATTTAACTAATTTTATATTTTATTTATCATTATTATTATTATTATTATTATTATATTATAAAAAAAAATGTATGTTTGTGTATTTATAAATCATATATGTATATATATAAATTTTACGTGATATGATATGGCCTTCGTTTCTCTTTCATTAGCTTATTCAGTACGTTGAACTTTTAGTTGAAACGACCTACTTGCACGGAACTCAACAAAAAAAAAAATAATAAATAAAATAATAAAACATCTACTCTTATTCATAAAATGAAAAATAAATAAATAATATGTTGAAGTTGTTGGTGGTTTTTTTTTTTTTATATATCGTTTTATTATTGTAAATGGTAGAAGGTGTTTTTCTTAACTATCTACTTCTTAAGTAGTATGAAAATTGCAAAAAAAAAAAAAATTAATTGATAACTTAACTAAAAATTCTGGGAATGAACAACAGGAACTCATTGAGGAATGTTCGTGAAAATTAGAAATGTCAAAAGGATTCCAGAAAAATTAACAAATCTTTAGGATCTTCTATTAAAAATCTATTATAATTTTGTAACCAATAGGATGTGTTTTGCGATTATAAAAACTATTAATGTCTATTATTCTGCTAAACGTCGCTATGTGAGATTTTGGAAGGTATAATCCAATTTATAGAATTTCTATACCTAAAGTGTTGGAAAAATCAACAAAAGCAATTTGTGATCTTTAGGAAAAATCTTTAGTATAACCAAGATTCGCAAAGTAATCATAAAAATAACACCCTATAATTTTTTTTATAAATATTTTTGTATAGATATTATACATATATATTAAACATACAAGTCAATATATATGTATAATATTTATAGATAGGCAATGCTTTATTTATACATATATTTATATATAGTGTATGTATGAATAATAAAGTTATATTCATTATTTTATTTTTTTTATGGATACATTACTTTTACACTGTCAGAAAAGTGTATTATTATATGATAAAACAATCTTTCGGCTATCTAAATTATTGTTTTAAAAAATCTCTGTTGTGTGATAATATATAGGGAGTAAAAGGATTCTTTTAAATGATATAAAACTGAAGATTCAATTCAAAGAAATATTGAATTTTATCAGTAAATAAAACATAGAAAATTATTACATTTAAAAAAAATATTGTTTATAAAAGATGGGAAAAGCTGGAAAATTCTTTCAGTCCGAAAGGAAAATAATCACAGAAATATTACTACATCAGGTTATAGTAAAATTTTCTAATATTTTATCCTAATTAACTTGTGTTTTTACTTCAAGACAAATCCTGATTTTGAAAAATCACAACATCAAAAAATTATTATACAAAAAATGTACATTTTGCGAATCAATTTTTCAGAAAAAAATAGTTTTTCCGAACTTAAAACTTGCCCATTTAATCAATCCTCAAAACAATTCAATAAACCAAAAAAATTTTAACAGTGCAATATATGACTTGAGAAAAAGAAAACATCATGATAAAGAAATTTTTATAGAGGTATGGTGGAAGGTATATTATAGTATATATGAATGTGGTACGAAATGATATGAAAAGTGAACTCGCATATCGTAAATAAAATGAAAGAAAAGTGAAAATAATATACCTATATCGTATATATCGTAAAAGAAAAAAAAATGTAAAGTATTTTTTCTTGACTTTTAATTTATATACTGTATGTATATTATATATATAAAAACTATTTGTGTCTGTGAAATGTGCGAATATTTAATGAACGCGGATGATGATAACAACAGATGAAAAAATAAAAATATAAAACATCTCTAAACAATATTTTATTTATATATAAATTTTAATTAATCAAACGGAAAATTTATATTCTATTATATAAAAAAAATGATAATGATCACACAAAAAGATATTTTATTTGTCAAAAATTTATGTTTTTTTTTTTTACTTCTTGTTGGTGGTTTAATTCTGAGGAAAAAATCTAAAAATTACATTCTATTCAGAAATGAATGTTTGGAAATTCTTTAGTGAATTAAAAAAAAACTAATAATATAAAATTATTTAAGTTTAAATGAAGGAAAAATTCAATAGTGAAAAGGAATTAATTATTTTTTTTTTAATTTATTTATTATATTATATTTTTCATTTAATAGCAGCAACGCAAGCATATACTCTAAAATATATATATTTATATATATATAGGATCTTATAAAAGTTTTATTGAATTAAAATACAAAATATTAAAATTCTAAAATATCAGTAGAATTGTCATGATTTATGAAATGAAAACATTTGATGGAATATAAACAGAATTGATTTTATTTTTGAATAGTTGATTAGATATTGAAATTGAATTGTTGGGCTATGAACTATTTGAAATGTCTGATGTTGAACTCTCAAACAATCGAAATAACAACAATTTTGCGAAGCCTACAGAAGGGAAAAATGAAGGACTTCCGAAAGAGTTCTTAATGCAGATTAACAGAACCTAAGTTTTGCTAAACAATCGCGTATTTTCTGTCTTTATTATGTTTGTATTCTTGATAGTGTTCTTGTTTATCAAACAATTATCCTGGATTTTAGAGATTAGAGATTTTTACTTATCTGCTTTTGAAATATTGTTAAATTATTAAAGAATTTTTTAATACCAATAATCGACGAGGAAATCTTTTATGAATATTCAAGCAATAAATTCAATGATACAGTGAAAATTTTAACAAAACTTTTATTAGGTCTCTCGTAAATATTTTATGTTATATTTCAAGTAGGCCACGGATTGTGTCGGTCAATGATCTGTATACGTGCGAGCTTAACAATTACATATATTATACTATACTATATATTTATTATGCGTAAGTATCCACCATATATTTTTTTTATATCTGTGCTGATGTGAGAATATATAAAAAAAAATAATCATTTTATATATAAAAAATACATTTTATGAACGTGTAGTGAGTGTGTATGAAATTCAAACCAATTATTATATGTGTAAATGCGATTACGACGACGATATGATGCGATGACGATATAAAAATATATATATATATATACAAACAACAACACAATATCTGTTGCTGTATATATTTATATTTTTTGTTTAATAAAACTCTCAACTGTATATTGTGTAACCCAATTTAACTATACAATATTATTATTATTATTATATTAATAAAGTTAATTTCATTTTCTATATAAAAACTAACTCTAAAATAGACATATATAAACACAACACACTATGCATATACACAACAACACAAGGCAGCATGCATAATAAACAAAGTATTGAGAAAAGTATTGTATATATTTCTGTATAGTGGTTTTGATAGTGAATTTTTAATAAAATAAATAAAGCTTAAGTGGGCGACATAAAAAACAAAAATCATTTTCATCTTATATGTTGTTTTACATCTCTATATTTTTGTTTAGTTTGTCTTTTCAAAAATACAAAAATAATTTTCTATATAAAAAAAGAGGAATGACTTAAAAGGTTGAAAAATCACATTTATTTTTTTCCTATTGATCGACTCAAAGTGGAAAATATACCATAATGAATGATAAATTACAATTAAAAGATTTTGTGGTAATTTATTATAGATTTTAGGACATTTTTGTTTTATAACACAAAGGTTATAGTTGTTTGTATACTTTTTGTTTTGTTATATACCTTTTATACCCTTTTAGTTTAAGAGTCTTGTTATACTGAAATAGGTTATGGTGCGAAAACTAAACAGATTTAAATAAGGATTTAATTTAGATTAGTCACCACAAATAATTAAATATTAATTTAAAAAAAAAATTCAATAAATATTTGAACAAAATAAAAAACTTTCTTAATCAATTCGCTGTTATTATTTAATTTATATAAACGAACGAATGAACGACGCATCATCATCATCATAACGATAAATAGTGAATGATAAATAAATATATTATTATTATTACATTTATAATAATAACAATTTATATAATTAAATATATATTTAAAATTTTTTTTTTACAAATATATTTCATATATTACTTTACTACACGTATTTTTTTAATTAATTATATCTATATATACCATAATATGTTTGTTTATAGATACACAAATAATTCAGTCAGTATAAATATTTGCAAATATTTTTTTAATTTTTTTTTATATAGTCGAATGTGTCAAAATATCATATATAATAAAATATACCTTATGTATAGCAAATTTATATTTCATAAATGATCGTATAGAGAAATAAAAATAAAAAAAATGTATGCAAATAAATAGGTGGTGGTGGTGATGGTTTGGATGTAAACATGACAGAAACAAAAAACATGTACTCAAAAGTAAAAAAAAACAAAATTAAATTGGTAAAAATAACCACTGCAAGTTCAATAAACTTTGTTTGGTAAATATATACTACATATTAAAAAAGATTTCACTTTTCTTTTATGTTTAACCAATATTCAAAAGAAAAAAAAAAGACACACTTAAAAAATCATATCCATCTTGAACTTTTATTTCATAAACAAATACAGAGTGCGTCTCAAGTTTCCATTAACCCAAAACGAAACGCACAACGTAATCATGAAACTATTTTCCATTGAAATAAAATTAATTTTTCGCTATACAACCAACGATCTGGTTTTAGCGTCCAACAACAGCCTTCGGTTGTTAGTTTCTTAATTTGTGGCTTTTACGGTGTCGGTGTAATTAGTCGTACGACCAACCGTAAGCGGAAAATACAACTCTGTATTAAAATTCAGATTCAAAAACTAACCGAAAACACAAAACATATTTTAGGCATTCAGAAGGATTCGAACCCACGACCCCAAAATTTCGTTACAATTTTAGGTTGGTATTTTTAACATTTACACCACCGAGTTATACTATATTTTCCATTGCCGTGAGAAAATTTGTCCTGATGATCCAAACGATAGGATATTCTGAAAGGTATATTCATACAATTTCTTAAATTATATGAGAAAAAAAAGGATTTTTTCAAACAAAATTTTCCGGAAAAAGTATCGGTGAAATTTGTGTATCATATGAAAATTTATAGCTACATATTTTTGAATAATTTGATGAGATTTTGATGGTTCAAGTCCTTAATGTATAATATTTAAATCCCATCTTAAATTTGTTTAAAATTTTCTTTTTATAAATTGATTAATGATCGATCTTTAATCGCCCGGTATATTTATGAATAAATAATTATGATGTATATTTAATATTTATTAATATAACATAAAACTTGTTGGGTCTTTTTTTTTTTCATTTTATTTTTTGTTATAAAATATGTGTGCTGTGTGCTAAATATATTTTTCGGTACTTTATATACAAAAAAAAGAAACAAACAGATCTATACAGTGATTATTTATTTATTTTCATACTTATATTATATGGTCTGTAAATGTGTAATATACAGATGATGTTAAGTGCTTTTTTTTTTATCAATTTATTGACTATAAAATAATTTTTGGGTATCTTGTAATGATATGATTTTTTTCAATATATAAATTAACGAACGGCGGAAATTACATAAATTTTTATATGAATATATTTAAATTGATTTTGTTTTACTGTTGAAAAAGTGTTGAACTTTATCTCATTAATTTTAATGTTAAGATCTTTAACATAGGAAAATTTTTATGATCATTTAAGAAATACTCAAGTTATCTATCATGGCAACAGATAAACGGATAATTTCTTATTTGGATAATGGTAACGTTGAGTTCCTAATTCCTCAGGGTAAAAATCCTATCTGGATATAGCCTTTTTAAAAGCATAAAATATTTATTATATCATTTGTTTAGTAATTTTCAGTAATTGTATATATATACAGAGACATCAGAACAATTCAAGTTGAACAAAATATGAATAAATAATTATTAATAATTAATAAATGTTCAAGTTACATTTGAACGCATTATGACTATATGCACATAACTCTACTTAAAAAAAAAAACGTTGATTATTAATAACATATTACAATAACATATTCGAAAATATCTTAAAATAATTACTATATAGATTAATTTTCGTTAACACAAATCGATTTGTCTTAAAGTAAAAAAAATTACTAATTATATTTTCTATATGATTTTATGTTCAAAGAGTAGTTATAATTTTTTTTTTGAATTTTATGTATACAAAAATACGATTTATATTTATTTATATTATGTTATATTTAATATTTTTAACTAAAAATAAATAAGAATAACTATAAATTAAAAAAAAATAATATTATATTGTTAGTATATAATGAATGAATGAATGAATATTATTTTGAATAACAAAAAAATAAAAGCAAATATTAACAAAATATCAGTATAATAAATATATAATACATTTTTAATGTCATATATTTATATAAAAATATAAGAAACAAATTTTGAAATGTTCAAATGTCCTTGTCCCTTTTTTTTAAGTTATTTTCCTGAACTATGAATAATATAACATTATAAAATAATTATTTATTTTTTTTTCTTTGAGAATGTGTTTGTATATTTTATAGAAAAAGTAGATAATTTATAAGATTTATGAAAAAAAACTCATTGTCAAAGGTTTAAGAGAAATCCAAAAATCACACACAAGTCAAGTCTCACCAAATCAGCAGACAACAAAAATGTATGGGATATTTTTCGTCAATAATGAGAACATTTTTGGTTAATTCTATGAAATATTAGTAAATTTAACAAAATATAGCCAATTTTTATAATGATTTTCTTATCAGAAATGAAAAGGGAATCATATTTTTCAACAGTCATATGAAAGACATGCGAAAAGTCATATGAAAGCGACTAAAGTGAAACTAGAAGATATTTGGTAATTTTTTATGATCTTTTTACGCATATGCAATAAAATGTATTGGTCAACTTGGAAAGTGATTGAGTATTGACAATTTTTATGAAATAATTACATTTATCAATATGATTTAATTTGAAATTCTATCTAATTTTATTTTATTCTTAAAGTGCATAGAAATACCTTTCTTTTGATGGTCTAATCATAACCTTGTTCGGATATCACAATAATTTGAAAATGGGGAAAATTTTCAATAATTTAACATAAAAAAATGTGATTTATTTTGAATTACTAGGTAAATTGTATAAAAAAAAAACTCTGTCCATTAAAGTTTTCCATTTCCATGAATCAATTGGACCTTCTTCTTATGTATAGCAAATGTACAGGTGAATTTTAGTGCAACGAATCTCTTTTACAAATCACTTTATTTTTCAATTAATTTTCAGGTAACTCTTTAGTCCTGTATAAATCCTTGAATAGTAAGAATATTTTTTCATATTGGTGAAATATATTTTGGGGTATTTTTGGTAAATCTTCTATAGAGTAAAGTGTTTCGCTTTATCAATACTGAATCTAGAGCCTTTTTATTATATGCACTTTGCGTTTTTTGCATACATAGACTCAATTAAATTAATGATTGTAATAACAAGACCTAAAAGCTTAAGAAATCCGTCCTTATATATAAATAATATTCCTTCTTATAATAATATTTGAGGTTGTACCTTAAAAAATAATTTATATTTGTTAATTATATATTATTAAAATGATATTAATAAAATGTATCAATTTTTGTATTTGATGAGATTAATAAAAAAAAAAATAAAATTTAATATATGATTTGATTTGATTTGATATGATAATGCAATATAGTGAATTTGAATTATATATAAAAGCTTTCTCGTATATATTTGAATGTATTTTTTTGTATTCACATTAGTTAAAAAAAACCAACGGGCTAAGTAAAAATATATATATTAGTAATTTTTATAAATACGAGTTTTTTATTTTTTTTTTTTTTTGCGAATTAATGAACGTAATTTTCATATTAACACTAACCTGCTAAAACTCTACCAATTAAACGATCCGTTTCTTTTGGATCAACAAATAATATTTCACGTTCGCCGACCGTCATATTCAAGTTGGAATATATACACTTTTTAATTTATATATGGATATATTATTAATGTATTTAAATTAATTAATTAATTTTTGGTTTATAATTGCTTCTTTTTTTTTTTTTTTTGATAAATTCGATAAGTTTATATATTAACATACGCACAATTAAATTTATTTATATAGTAATTTTAACTATTTATATTTGAAGAAAAATATAACAATAACAAAAATAAATATAATATTTTTAAAAAATTAACCAACAATTAAAAAATTTTCTATTTATTTTGTAAAAATACTGATATTTAATATAATTATGAATTAACTATAAAATGTCCTTTAAAAAAAAAAATCAAACAAACTAAAAAAGCTCGACATATAAATATATATAGATATAGGAAAGCGCCGATATTATAATTGTAATTATTAATTAATTATTTAATAGTGTTATTTTTAATTATTTATTATTATTATTATTATTATATACTATATATTTTAATATTAATTATATTTTTATATGGCCACACAAATAAATTAAAAATAAATTAAATTTTTCAATTTTACACGTCTAGTCATTTCTTTATTATTAAAATTTAAATTAAGATAAAATTTTATTAAATCATCATCACCGCGTAAAAAAGAAAAACCCCATATATTTTTTGATTTTATATCATAAAGAATTATTTTTATATTTATCCATTTTATTAATTATTAAATATTTGAATTAATTTAATTTTTATCATCTTTTTTTTTTCTTATATATTTCAAATATAATATTATTTACATGTCATCATCATCATCATCATCATTATCATCTTTATTATTATTGTTATCATTTATAAATGAATTTTATTTATCAAAATGCCAATGGCCTGTTCAACAATGTCTATTATTATGATGATGATGATATTGATGATAGTGTTAAAAATTGGAGGAGAGTGAGTAATTGATGTTTATTGCCTTATTGCCTGTATATAATATATATATATATAGATAAATTGTAATCGTGTGTGATTCACTATTTATATAAAATTAATATTTTAAAATAGTTTTTATTTTTTATAGTGTTAATTTTTTATATATTTGTTATTTGAACAACAACAACAACACAATTAAAACAACCAGATGATTTGCTGCTAAACTTTTTTTTTTTTTTAAATATGTATATTAACACAACAAGTATTTACACCAATACACCCACAAATATTTATACAATTGCTTGACTTTTTAATATCATTATTTATTTATAAAAGCTTTAATTATATATTTTTTTTACTTTTCTATATATATATAATATTATTATTTAATTTTCAAAGACCGCCAAATTCATTTGTTGTCAATTTGAATTTGAATAAATTTTCTAAACAGTGTCCCTCTTTATAAATGTATGTGTGTGTGTCCTTTTTTTTTTTTAATATTATTGATATTATTAATTAATAAATTGAATATATAGCAACAGAGCGGCGCCGTAAACAAAACAATTTTTATTTTTTAACAAATTTTTATTTATTATTTCACATTTCTATATATATAAAACACACGTTTGAATGGTGCAAATGTCTGGCGGACACTGGTTTTAGTATATATAAAATATAAAAATTTTTGCGCACCATTACAATATCACTTGCTTTTTTTTTTTTTGTTTTTTTGTATACTTATATCACTATATATATGAATAATAATAATAATATTATGTATGTATATTTACAAAATAACAATTTTTTAAATATAAAAATAAATAATAAAAGCACATGTGCATTTATATATTTAAACAATTTGAAATGACGAAAAAAAAATACAGAAAACGAATGAATGAGTATTAAAAATTTTATAAACTGTATAGTGTATGTACTGAACGGGAAAAGCTTATAGTAAACTAAAATAAAAAACTATCATGTTTTAATGAAATATTAATGATGTGTATACAGTGACTCAAATAATAATTGGTGTTGATGTATTTTATTAACAATGTATAATGGGAAAATTTTCGATTTTTGATAAAAATATTCCAAGAAGATCAGGTAAATGTTTGTGTGATTTGGAGCTATAGAAAAAACAATTCAATTTGATAATAGTAAAAAAACTATATACAGAAAATTTGAAAAATGATTTGAAAACTATAAAAATTCGTATTGATTAAATATTGTATTGAAATGAAAGTACTGGGGTGGCATTATGGGAGTCGATACCATCGTCTATCGCCTATCGTCTAAAATTACGATACTCAATTATTTTGTTATTATGGTAGTCGATTTTGCGGGTATCGATATTATTTGTATATCGTCTCCGTGGATACTGGATATTGTTGTCGCAAACGATTTTCATATAGAAAAACAAAAAGTTTATTATTTCTATGAGAATGAGATTGAAAGTATTATTTTTATGAGAATTGCTTTTGTACTTTTTATGAATATTAAAATTGAATAAATGAACAAAAACAAAAGAAAGCAATACAAACGACAATCGTAACGATAGCTACTACCCTATCGTCAAAAATTATCGTCTTAAACCGACGTTATCGTCTGCCATAATTGCAAAAATGAAAAAATCGTATGTTTGACGACAATCGTCTATCGTAATCGAATGCGATAATTCCACCTCTGTATTTTGGTAATCATAAACCAAAAAAAAATTTTAAATATTAATTCATTGTTATATATTTGAGTCACTGTCCGTCGTCATATAATCATCATCATTGTATTAGAGAAACAACATGTGCTTTTTTCATATCATATATATTAAAAAAATACATAAATGAAAAAAATTTTCCAAACAATTTTCCAGCCTTAGTTTTGTTTATTTATTCAATATGTTTTAAATATGCATTAGCAGAAGTAGTATACATACAATGAAAAGGAAAACTATATTTTTATTATATGATTTTTATACCATACACAATGTAATAATAATAATAATGATGGAAATTGAATGATTCCTTTTTGTTACATTTTCCAAAGGTAAAAGTTTTTGCAAAAAATATTATAGTTTTCACTATAGTATTGAAAAAAAAATCTATTTTTAAGAAACGCTAAACACTAAAGGAAAATTGAGATTTAAAGAGCAAAAAAAAAAAAATTGTATATATAAGATTATGAATGAAAGAAAATTGAGAGTTTTTTGGTATATATATATATAAGAAATAATTCTGTATTTTTCCATTAATTGATTGAATTGTTAATATAAAATTTATTTTTAGTTAATTTACTAACACAATTCAAAGCAAAATTATAAGAAAAAACTGATTAAATAGAAATAAGTTAATTTTCTTTTATTAAATATATAGTTTTTCCAATCCATGTTATATAATAGAACTTTGATTTACGTATGACGGCAGCAAGGAAATTATAGGAAATTTTGTAGAAATCCGTTCGAATACAACATTATATTATTATTCATTATGAATTTTCATAATCCCATGTATTTTTATAGATACATCCACAAACATAAAATAAACTAAATTTCGTTATATATAAAATCTATCATTCATGTAAATTTGGAATACAGTGCTCAATATATCGTTTATCGTATATATATATAAGATAAAGCATAAAATATATATTCATACATATACATAGTTTATTTTATTATACATGCACATATATACTGAATTGATCAGAAACAAATGTTAATCATATATATATATATGTTGCAAAATCCTTGACGAGGGCATCGACACAATTATTTTTCATATAGTTTTATAGTACTGTATTGTTGTATATTATGTGTTGATTGTTAATATATAATAAATTTTTGTAGCTGTATGTATATTATTTATTGTCTAAATAAAACTTGTTTAATTCTTATAAAATAAAAACAAAAAAAAACAACTGAAAAACAGCATGTATCTTTAAAAATAGACATCAAAATTGTAATATTTGGATAATTTTTATATAAGTTATTTGTGCATCCGGAATTGGAAAGTTTTCTATGCAGAAAAGGAATGACAAAATTTTCATTTCATTCATATTGATTTTTATAGATCATTAGTTCTAATTTTTAAAATCTAAAAGATAAGGTCTACTAATTGAATTTAGTTTGTGAAATTCAGTCAATTATTATTCTTCAGTCATTTATTTATTGGAAAATCATGCAAAAAAGTGCAAAATTTTTCCGAAATCTTTCATATGAAGATCAATAAAAGTATATGGGCAAATGTAAATAAGGATTCGATTGTTCATAAACATTTCAAGGAAAGTCTATTTAATTATAAGTTAAGTATATCGATTTCATATATCGTTTCAAATATATATACATGATGTTATATGTTATATTATTAATAATAATAATGATAAATAAAAAATAAATTTGTATATGAAACACAATAAATAATTAGGGTATTTTCTTAATATATTTATACAACTAATGAGAAAATAGAAATTGAATTTGATTATAGATTTTGCGAATATAGGAAAAAATAATCTTATGTATGAAATATATAAAAATATTCGATATAGGATTAATAATAAGAAAAAAATATTCGATATTAAAATAAACAAACCAAAAAAAAAAGGATATTCCTAATTAAATCCTTATGTATGAAATATTTTTATACCTTTTGCTCTTTTTTGTTCAAATTGAAAAATCAGTATAACGGGAAGGGTATTTATATATTAAATAATAGTCACTTCACCTATTTATACATATTTCTTATTGTCTACATTTCGATAAACGAATATATAAATAAAAAAAAAAAATTGATATACAAAAACGTTTAATTATGAACAATTAAAAAGGTATATACAACATGCCGATGACCTAAATACCTATATTTTACGTATATTTTTAACAATTTTGTTGTTGATCTAAATATTATGGTTATGGTGTTTAAGTTTTATTATTTTTATAGGTTGTTGTTCGTTATTTAGTATACAAATTAATCGCAGTTTGAATGAATGAATGACTGCATATTTAGTAGACAAATAATGATATAATTTATATATTTTAACCCATAAGGTTGTATAATATTTAAAATTTTTATAATGAATTTTAATTTAGATTTTTTAAAAAATAAAAAAAAAATAGGGTATTTATGTTTAAAAAAAAAAAACTTTTAATGAGACATATCATTAAAATACTCATGAAAAGCTGTCGAAATTTTCCTAACAGATTAAATTATCGCCTATACAAAGGAAAGGATAATAATGATTATTTTAAAATAGGTTTCGATTTTCCAGATTCTAAGTTCACAAAAAGAAATTTTGGAAAACTTCACCAAAATTTAGTGAAATGATGCTATCTAATCATGGAATAATCTTTATATTAGTTTGCTGTATAATGCAATTAACAGAAAAAAAATGTAAAATTGTATGCAAGGTCTACATAAATGTTTATATACTGACAAATAAGCAGTAGCATAGCAGCATCATCATATAAACATTTTTTAATATCTACCTGTGATTTTATATTATTTTATATATATGATGATGACCATTGCAATTCATATATACCTGTTAAAATGTCTATGAATATATTATAAAATATACTATCATAATATACTATATGCAGTTGAAGAGTTTATTACTATTTAAAACTAGTTTACTTCATCATGATCATCATCATTTTGTATGTGTGTTTTTAATTCAAATTAATAATATACAGATTTGAATTGAAAGAATGATTTCTGAAGGAAAAAGAAAAAAATTAAGAAGAAGATGTGAAGTAGTTAAAAAATAAAAGTAAAATTTACTTTTAATTTTATATTCATATTTCACTTTCAATAAAATATACATGTATATATATAGATAAATATAGTCGTGCCTTTTTTTATTTTTTTACTATATTTATGTGGTGTTATTTATTATTTTTTTCATCATCTTCTTCATTTGTTTTTATGATGGACCATTTATTTATTATTTTTATACAACGAATGCCGTTATCAAAAGAGTTCATTTTTCTGTTAAAAAAATCAATTGTAATGTAAAAGATTGGTTTTAATAATATTTTTGATGTAATTTAAAAGATTGATTTTAATAAGTTTATATGAAATATTTATAGGTAGGTGGGTGGGAAAGCTGGCAATGAATGAGAATGAGATTGTTACGTGTTTTAAAAATGATTTTATCTGATAATGATAAAAAAAAAGTATTGTATAATAATAGAGAACGTTCGTTAAACGTGTCAAATTACAAAAAATAATATATTACTAATCTTATAATAATGAATACAATGTTTTAATAAATTATTTTATACTAAAATATTCTATATACAAAAAAAAAAACAAAGTTAATTGAAAATAAATAAAAATAAAATTAAAAATTAATAACAATCACTAAATCACTCATTCACATATAACTAAATATATAATTTTATGACCTATTTAACAAAAATTATTATTTTCAATTGCATAACACAAAATGATTAATAAATAAAAATAAAAAAAAAATTTGAATGACCTGTTTTATGTTTTGCATTTATAAATCTTTTTATTGTTAAATAAAATAATAAAATAAAATATTAATGAATTCGTGCTTTTTTTTATTTTAAATTACAATTTTCAAGAGCTCATTCTTATTTTTATACCTATACTGTTTTATTTCAATAATTGTTTTATTACTTTTAATTTCTATAAATTTATATGGAATTTTCATCAATTGGTTCAAATTAATTTTTCTTTATTTATATAAATAAAGAAAAATCAATTACAATATTTGTATATAAAAGGGAATTTATATATTTGGAATTTTCTATATGCATATCTTAACCTTACCTTGGTCGGAAGTTACAATACTTTGAAAATACGGAGAATTTTCAATAATTTAACATAAAAAAATATGATTTATTTTTACTTAAAAGTGGAAAATCTCGGAAAAGTCATATGAAAGCGACAAAAGTGATACAAGAAGACATTTAGTAATTTTTTATGATCTTTTTAAATATGTGAAATAAAATGTATTGGTCAACTTGGAAAGTGATTGAGTATTGACAATATTTATGAAATAATTACATTTATCAATATGATTTAATTTGAAATTCTATCTAATTTTATTTTATTCTTAAAGTGCATAGAAATACCTTTCTTTTGATGGTCTAATCATAAATATTCGTTACCTTGTTCGGAAGTTACAATACTTTGAAAAAGCGGAAAATTTTCAATAATTTAATATAAAAATTATGATTTATTTTTACTTAAAAGTGGAAAATCTCGGAAAAGTCATATGAAAGCGACAAAAGTGATACTAGAAGACCTTTAGTAATTTTTTATGATCTTTTTAAATATGCAATAAAAAGTATTGGTCAACTTGGAAAGTGATTGAGTATTGACAATTTTTATGAAATAATTACATTTATCAATATGATTTAATTTGAAATTCTATCTAATTTTATTTTATTCTTAAAGTGCATGGAAATACCTTTCTTTTGATGGTCTAATCATAAATATTCGTCACCTTTTTATCAAGTTACAGTACTTTGAAAATGTGGAAAATTTTCAATAATTTAACATGGAAAAATATGATTTATTTATACTTAAAAGTGGAAAATCTCGGAAAAGTCATATGAAAGCGACAAAAGTGATACTATAAGACCTTATATTGTTAAAAATATTGAAAAGTAATTAAAAAAAAAATTATATTTGAACATTTAATAGATGAAAATTAAAGAAAAAAAAATGATTTTCGATTTGGGGAAAAATATAATTGAATGAAGAGTTCATTTTTTAGCATATTTTTTACATTTGGGTTTTCCAAAGCATAAGAAAATTAATGGAAATTCTTTACCATTTAAAATTTGACTGTTTTTCTAAATTACTAAAATTAAATTACTTTTATTTAATCGATTTATTTTTGGTGAATAATATTTGAACTTTTAAAATTAAATTTCATAATAATTCTAAAAACAAATAGATCAACAATCTCTGATAGATAAATCTATGGATATGGAGATTTTTATATATATTCATCTGTTGGAAAGTTACATTTTTTTTTAACGCAAACAAAACGATTATGGAAAATTTCTTTTCTACATTAGCGCAATATTTAAAAGAGGATATATGTATTAGCAATATTTTTTATAATAAAAAAATTCTATTATATATTTAGCGAATAAATCCGAAATAATTATATCGCTGATTTCCTATGAATTTTCTGAAAATTTTCACTTTATATATAATAAATTTTCCAAACCATGAATACTCATTCTCGTGCTTCGCGTAAATAAACTAAAACCATGTCCTCATACTAAAATGTCTTTTATAAATATAGATAATAATGATTAGATATATTATCCACCGCATGTAAACATTTATATACATGTCTGGCAGGAGGCAATATATATTTAGAGATACATATCTATATATAATAATTGGAGGCACATGTTCTTATAGTATGCTGTTTGTATATTAATATCTATCTATATAGATAGATATAGCCCAAGAACAGAAGCACACACAACCAAAATATTATTATATATATTAACGATTGTTAAAAACATATTACATATATAATAGCTATAAAAATATATATGAAAATAAAAGTAAAGTATTAAATATATTGTATAAAAATACACTTTAGCATATTTATTTTTGGGAAAATTTATTGTAATTAAAAATGTTCATAGAATTTTCACCAAAAATATAATACTATTATTTTCAAACAGTTTTTATAGTTTTGTTAAGTTGTGCAGATTTTTTTTACAAATTGTCCTGTTGTTTGTTATTCAGAATCATTGGATAAATATGAAAAAATTGTAATCATTTCCATCAGCCAACTCTATATATGACAATTTATATCATATATATAATACAATTGCGATATATTTCTGTACAATTGCAATATATATATTATATATGTTTTAACCAAAAATGAAAATGATTCAAGTGTATATAAAAGTCGATTATTAATAATATATATAGTGATGTTTATGAGATATACGTATATATTATTTTGTACGATGAAATATATTGTATATATATAGCTATTTATACATATATAAATTATATAAGTTTATATAAAGTTTTAGTGCAATAAACTATTTCTAGGACAAAGCCATTTGTCGTATAACTAACTATACATACAGTATATTATATATACATACATACATGTTGAAAATAAAATTGAATGTGTATAGAAAACGTGTGTATATATCAAACAAAAATAATATGCATAAACACAATGTATATTATATAGTCAATATATGAAATATCTGTTTTTGATAGTATTTTGTGAAAAATAAAAATTATTGAAAAGATGATTATTTTTTTTCCAAACACATTTATATATAGTTGATTAGATAATGATGTCTCTGTAATGTATTTATTAATAAAAATACAGATATCTGGAAAGTGTTTTTTTTTGTTCAATATGGAAAACAATAAATAATTTTATATATACATAAAGGTTTCGGTGGATCCTGAATTTCAAATCAATTCTATATGAACTATAAAAAAATGGGGTAACATTTTCCCGATAAATTTCTTCAACCCTTTGAATAAACAAAAAAAAACAGGATTCGTTTCAACGAAAATTATTCATACTATTATTGTTAGTATTTTACTTTAAATGGCAGTAATTACACTTATTTCGTACTTGTAAAAATCTTTTTAACTAAATATAATTGATTTGTGTGTTGTTGATTTTTTTCTGTATATGAAATACTTCTACGAATTTTTATTCTTTATAATCTTAAAAAAATACAAAATAAAATGTTTTTTATATTTTAAATAATAAATTTGAATAATATAATCTATATATAATATATATATAACTTTTTTTTTTTAAAACACCCACATATTTTAAGCTATATAATATGATTTTCATATAAAATATACTGTACTGTATATTTTTAAATATTTTTTATACTTACATCTAAAAAAAAAAAAAACAACACAGAATTTATTCAATTTCAAATTGATATTTTTCTGCTGATACATAAACATATTTTTTTCAAATACACACACTATAAATATATTGTACATAACATTTTTTATTTCAATATTAATATATACAATTCTCATTCTCTTCTGGCCTAGATGATGAAGGTCATTATAGTCTACGGTCGTTCACCCAACATAAAATGATATAGATATTTTTTATTTTTATACATTTTATATATATATATATGTATATATAAATTATATTATTTATAGAGTATGTATTATATATAGAAGAAAAAATAAACATTAAATTAAATATTTTTATCATCACGTCCGATAACACACAAACAAATGTTCAACATATACACTATATATACATATATTTATATTATCATTAATTGCTACAATTTTGCATTGTTGTTGTGTTTAGCTATATATTTTTTTTTATTATTATTATTATTTTATATTTGTATATAGAATGTTATTTTATATATTTTGTTGTTTACAACGCAATGATGATTATATGCGATAACTGCTGCGTGTATGTATGTTATGAATATATATAGAAATGATGATAAGCGAATGGGGCGAACAATTTGAAGAAAAATCATTTATATATATACAGATAATGATACTTGATAATGTTTTTTTTAATCATTATATGATATAATATTTTATAAACCAACAAAAAAAAAAAGGAAAATTTATCAGGATCGAGAATTATCTATATACAGTTTTCTTTTAAAAAAAAAATATCAAATATATAATGATTCAGTTAGATTTTTATTACATTATATTCTGTTTAGTCTAACACTATCTCAGTGGCGGAGATGGATATTTTTTTTGACATATTATCAAAAAGATAAGATATTTCAAAAGCAGTAGTAAATTAATTATTCTCAAAAAAAAAAAAATTTTTTTTCATATAAAATTTTCCGGAAAACTTAATTTTCTATGTTTAGAATTTGCATAGTTTTTGTTCGATTTTCATTTTACGTTAATAATTTAAAAATTCAATCAATTCCTGACATTTCATACAAGAAAATTTGAAAATCGCTCGATTCGTTTAAAAGATATAGTCGATTTTCTAAAAAGTGTTTGTAATAATTAAGAAAAAATGAAATAATGTAGTTATCAACGTTGTTACTTAAACCGATTTTTTTCAAGATAAAAACCAATACTTTATTTAGAAAAATCATGAAAATTTACTATAAGTTTCCCAGCATCACTTTAATGATTTCCATATAAATTTTCCGAGAAAATTCACTTTTAAAAAATAAAAAACAAATTGCTTATATTATAAATATAAAGTTTTTCCATATCAAAAACGCACAATATTATAGTTATATTTTGGAAACTCACATGAAAAATGTGAATAGAAGTTTCAATACCTAAAAAATTGTATGGTTTTGTTATACAAATTTTCCAAGTTAAGTGATTTTAAAAAAAATTTTCCCAAGCTCAAATTCCACCACATAGAATTTTTTAGAAACATTTTGACATTTTTCTTTTTGTAAATCTATTGCTAAAATATAGTTATAATATAATAATATTGCTAATAAACATATATTTTTTTTCTATTGAATTGAATATATCACAGAGCTATTTTTATCTTATTTTTTTTTTGTTTTACAAAAATACATCATTTTGTGTGTTACTAAACAAAAAAAAAAAAATCCAATGAAAACATTGCTAAATAAATAAAAAATATGTATATAGAAAAAAAAACTAAAATCCTAGTTTTCGTACATTCACCTTTTCAACTTTAAATAGGACATTCAATTTGTGTGTTGTGTTACCGAGCTTTTTTTTTTCTGTTTGTTTAGTTAATATACAATATAAATTTATTTTATGTATATAGTATATAGAAATATGAGAATGTATGTTTAGTTGATTGTTAGTTAATTTAATATATATTTATATATGTAATATATAAAATGAATGCAAATACAAGGTTAACAAATAATAATAATAATAATAATAATCGTTCGTTGTTTGAAATATTTTACACTATAAATATGTTATATTTTACAACAAATAAAAGATTGTTTGTTTAATTTTAAAAAAAACTATATAATATAATAAAAAATCATATTATATATATAAATATTAATAATTATTTATCCTATAAGAAAAAATGATCCAAATCACATCATTCGCACAAACAATCAAACACGGATATATGATTATCATTTATATTTTGTTTGATTTGCATGCAAATCTGGATAAGGAATTATATAATATATTGTAATAACCAATACTAAAAACACTAAAAAACGATGAATTTGAATTTGAAATGTATTTTCCAAAACATTGACTGCGTGTTTTTTTTTCTCTATCTCTTTTATTATTATTATTAGAAATTAAAAGTGAAATTTATATATAAAAAAAACGCTGTTACTTTCGTTTACAATACAAAAAAAAAATAGAAATATGGTATGGTCATTGACCGAAGAAGATCCCACATTATAAACAAAAAACTATACCATAATAAAAAAATGTTGTATAGCAGCCACTCAATATATAATCAATTTAGAGTGTCCAATATATATAATAAATATTCATATATATAGAAAAAATGTATAGATAAAATCATAAAATGAAAAAAAAACTTGTAAACAAATCAATTAAATTTGAAAAAGAAATGTTGTGTGTGTATCTACTTTCTTGTAAATGAAAAAAAAAAAACTTGTTATTATATTTTCAAAAACAATTCATAGAAATTTTTTTTTTAAATTTTTATTCAATGGCTTTTACTTTCGCTTGAATTTTAGATATTTTATATATAAATTTTATTAAATGTATAGTCAGTCACCTATATATTGTATAGTATATAGTAAACTATACTTTATTTGTCTATTTTTTATTTATTATTTATGTATGTCGGCGTTTTGGATTACAGAATAACGTATTGATGTATGTATATAAATATATGTTTATGCATGCATATATATATATATATATCATATATGAATTATATTTTTATATAAATTGTGCAATAGAAGTGTAATAGAAATGAAAGTTATAATAAATAAATTATAATAAATGTAATTATTAATTATTTATTACACATAGACTGCGACGACTATGTGTATAATAATAAAAAAAAAAAGAAAAAAGTTTCATTTATTTTTGTTAAACTACTATTTTTGTATAATTACACGCATACATTTTTTAAATAGTTTCAATTGCAAATCAAATGCAATGTCTTAATCGTATATTCAAATATAATTTATAAATAATGTATGTATATGTAATTTATATTGAGGATGGACATGGGGGTCTTCAAAGAGAAGTTACTTAACTATATCAATTAGGTTTTATTTAGGATGATATTATTTGCTATAATTTATTATTATATAATTGTTTTTATATTTAAAATACAAATTCTTTTAAACGTTTTTATATATCCGAATTTTCCGAAGATTTTAAAATATAAAAAAAATGATTTTCCAAAGGCAGAAAATGTTTACAAACATTAAGTACGCGATAATTTTTAGGCCTAACAGACTCAAATATGATGATCTTTACAAAATATGATTGTTATCTAAAAACATTGTCTTTCTTTTCTTTGATAAAATCATTGATTTTTTCTTAATGTATTTTGAGATGAAAAATTCATATATAAATTCAACGTCTAAATTTTAAAAGTTAACCTTTTTTTTTGTTCTACGGCAGAAGCGGTTTAGCGCCCGTAAAACCTCGGGATTCTATTGCCGTGAGCCCGTAACGAAATCACTTAATCGGATGATGAACCTTAGATGCATTGAATACACTTAAGTGATTTTGGGTGGGAAATCTATTATAATATGTGGATTAATTTATGAAATTTTGAAAATAAAGCAAACATATGAGATAAAAAAAAACTTTTACTAAAACGAAATAAGAAAAAATCATCATCATATGTTTTCAAACAATTGTCCAAGTTGCACTTTAGGTGGATTAGTTTTTAGATAAGAAGAAATGTTTAATTTAAATAACTGATAATCAAAAGTCGGGGGAAATACTAGTTCAGGGAGACTATTCCATAATCTTGCTGTTCTTGGGAAAAATAAATTTCCAAATCTGTTTGTTCGCAAAAAACTAATAGATACAGAATAGGAATGAGCCTTTTGTGAATTTCTCGAATTATAAGAGAAGTTAATTGGTTCAGGAATTAGCATTAAAATTACATTATTAAATTACATTTCTGATCGGCGAAACAAAACAATGAATTTGATATGAATTTTCCGGAGAATTTTTACAATTTATTCATTTTCCATGGTAGAAAAATTATTAAACATTTTTACGATACATGACAAAATAAAATTTTCTAATCATCAAAAAACAGATTAATTTTATTTTTTTGTTGAATATTTAAACAAAAAAAAATTACTGATATAATAAATTTTTCATCAATTTTGTTGTTTTGTTAATTTTCTGTGGAATTTTCTTACAATTTTCAATTGATTTTTCTTATTTAGGAAAAAAATTATTAGAAATTTTTTAAGATATATTAAAATTAATTTCATTTCCTTCTCCTTCCTTCTCAATTTCCTAACACAACTATTATTCAATCTGAATCTGGATGTTATTGCAAAGATATATAATTTTATATACTGATGTATAATAGCGATCAAAATAATATATGAATTATGTTTTGTTCAAATTCCTAATTTCTATTTTTATTTTTATGATCACAAATTAAATTAAATTCTATTTTTTACAATATTCAGGATAAATTACTATTGAACTGTTCAACTTATTTCAACAATTTTTTTTTTGAATTGTTTTAATATAATAAATTTTCTTTTCAATTTTGAAAATGAATAATTTTGTATATTAAGGAGAAACATTTGTAGAAATTCTATAGGATTTTTACAATTTATTCATTTTCCATGGTAGAAAAATTATTAAACATTTTTACGATACATGACAAAATAAAATTTTCTAATCATCAAAAAACAGATTAATTTTATTTTTTTGTTGAATATTTAAACAAAAAAAAATTACTGATATAATAAATTTTTCATCAATTTTGTTGTTTTGTTAATTTTCTGTGGAATTTTCTTACAATTTTCAATTGATTTTTCTTATTTAGGAGAAAAATTATTAGAAATTTTTTAAGATATATTAAAATTAATTTCATTTCCTTCTCAAAATTCCTTCTCCTTCCTTCTCAATTTCCTAACACAACTATTATTCAATCTGAATCTGGATGTTATTGCAAAGATATATAATTTTATATACTGATGTATAATAGCGATCAAAATAATATATGAATTATGTTTTGTTCAAATTCCTAATTTCTATTTTTATTTTTATGATCACAAATTAAATTAAATTCTATTTTTTACAATATTCAGGATAAATTACTATTGAAATGTTCAACTTATTTCAACAATTTTTTTTTGAATTGTTTTAATATAATAAATTTTCTTTTCAATTTTGAAAATGAATAATTTTGTATATTAAGGAGAAACATTTGTAGAAATTCTATAGGATATATATTTAAAAAAATTTACTACACATTTTCAGATTATATTGCAATTTAAAAATTCAATATATAGGTGATTTCAAAACAATTGGTGTTTAATTTATTTTATTTTTTATTCATTAAAAATATTGGTGAAATTCAATTCAAAATTGATATAATTTCAATCAATATAGTATAATTTTATATAACCATTAAATTATAAAACTCAGGCGACGACAAAGACAAGGCACACCTTTAAATGTATATATTTTAAATAAAAAATGTTAATATATAAGTTATATTTATAAATTTTTTTTTAAGGAATTCTAGATTTCAAAATTATTTCGATATATTATATTATAATATATGCAATTCAAATGCATTATTTTTTTATGTAATGTTTTTTAAAAAACCTGCAATAATAATAATAATAATATGTTATACATTTATCTGATTTCTTGATTTGTTTATTCTCTTTAAATTTATATTGTTTCATAATTTTTTAAATTATATATGCAATTTGAAATCTATATAGATATATCTGATTCGTATATGAATACGAATATGTTGATTTATATATTTATTAATGTAATAATAATTAAGAAAATTACATTAATCATTATATGTAAATATTCTATATGGACAAGGTTATGTCATATTATATAATGCAATCGCTAATGTAATGTGCAATAATACAGCAATTTATTGATATAGGTATAAATATGCAAAAAAAAATAAATAATTTAAAGTAATTTAAAAAATTAACCGATTGACAAAAAGAAATTGAAGTTTTGTCATTAACAATTTAATTTAAGGATATATTTTACAAAACGTTCCAAAATCTGTTATTGAAAAAAAAAACAAGGAACCAGCTGCCATTTTTAATATGCACCAGGACTGTTGTTGAATAAAAGAATTTATTTATTCATTATTATGAAAATTTTACGTTCTCTTCAATATATAATATCTATATATAAATTTTCTATATATTTAAAAAAATTTTCCATATGATTTTCACAAAGTGCATTGTGTTTTATAAATATATTTTTTTTAAATATATATATATACAAATGTCGTGAATATTTATATATAACACAAGTGTTGTTATAGTGTACGTACGTATATAAATGTGTATATAATTCTGTATATAAGTAGAAAATGTATGCCAATATCGTTCATTAACTCTAGATTTTTTTCATATATATAAAATAGTTTTAATATGCAATTGCACATGCACTTACTTTTAATATATATATATATAAATTTACAATTGTATATTATTTTATTATATGGTATTGCAATAGATATATATATATATATATATATATATATAGAGTTTATTGCTTGTAATTTGTGTAAATGAAAAAAAAAAAAACTTAATCAATGCCGTCATTCATATATAATACGATATTTTTAAGTGTAAAAAAATCATTTTAAATTAATTTGTAAGTATATTATAAATGTATAGAAAAAATGAACTAAATACTCATATCAGTGATTTATTGAAAAATTTTCACATAAAATATATAATCAAATAAAACAAAATTTTTATTATTTTAATTTTATGTTCAATTTGAGGCTATATACATAAAACTTTATTTTCTTTATAATACTAATAGAACAATTGAATAAATTTCTATTTTAAATATTGTTAATATCAAAAAAGAAATTAATAAAGTTTCGGAAAATCTGAAAAATAATTCAATTATCTTACGCTAAAGAAAGTGTTTTAAGAAAGTTAAAGAAAATGAGGTTCAAAAAAATAATCTTTCTTACAATCGTACATTAAAATCAAACCATAAAATAAACAAAGTCATGTGTTATATTTTTATTTCTAAAACATTATATTCATTTTCCGAATATTTTATATACATACATAGTCTTTTTTAACATTAAACGTGTATAAAATAAAAAAAAGAATAATCACATTAAAAGTTTATCATCATCTTCTTATTATTATTATTATTATTATTATTAAAGCTATAAATGATATATATAAAATAAAAGAAAAATTCCTATTTTCTTTATACAATCTATTTTTCTAAATATCATTCATATCTATTGGTATATGTATATAAAATAATATTGTATATATTACCAAAATTTTACCAAATAAAAAGCTTGTTATATATATATATAAAAAAAAACACATACACAAGTTGGAAAATTTCCAACAACAAATATTCGTTCAAGGACATTCAAGTTATGTATACATCGTATATTTCATTTATATATATATATATATATATATAACATCAAACCATAAACACAATATACCATCATCGCGCGTTATCATTCCTAATATATATTTTATATATACAATACATAATAATATGATATCATCAAATCATTCTTAAAACATCATTTTCCAAAGAAATTTTTCCATTATATTTAATTCTAAAAATATATACATTTTCATGAAAATTTTATTTTATAATATACATTGTTTTGTGTTGTTATTTTTTTTTTTGCTTTTACAACAATTCAATTTCAACCCACAATTTTGTATTATAATCGCAGCAAAAAAGAAAAAAATTAACAACATTTTCAAAACATCCTCACAACAACCTTACATTCAACCTCATCCTTATCACCCACCCACCCACCTCGCATCACCACCCTTATCGCGCGTATCATTTTTATAAGTATATAAATGTATATATATGAACGGCCTTGACTTGTTCTCTGACCCCATATTGATTTGCACCACTATATATATATATATATACGGTGGAGTTGTATATATTGTACATTTTATATTATATGTGTGAAAGAGTATGTGAAAAATGGTTAAATATGGATGGATGGATGGATGGATGAAACAGAATTTTTGCTATATAGAAAATGAACAAACGATGGATATAATATATGGCACAGTAAACCACTTTTGGAAAATATTTTACCTATATAGTCTTTATATGTATATAAAATTTTGTATATTTTATACCTATTATATATGTTTGTTATAAGAGAAAATTAAAAACAAGGGTGTAAAAATTTATCTCACATTATCAAATGATGGTGAAAATGATAATGGTTTATTTATGGTATAAATATATATTTGATGATAATATAATGTTGGATAGAAAATAAAAAACAAGGATCTATTTTTTGATATGTAGGCGATGTAATATTCGTATTTTCTTTTTGTTTTAACCTTAGTGAATAATTTAAAGTTAATTGTATTTTTAATATTTTTTTTGCTAATTATGTGCTTGGTAATGTAACAAATACATTAATACATTAAATTTTTATATATATTTTTCAGCAACAGGATCGTTAGTTATTTTTTTTTTTGGTAATCGTATGGTGCATTAAACATATACCTTAGCATATGCTAATTGTAGACATTATTAGCATTATACCATTCAAAAAATGAATTCTAGCATATATATACAAAGTGTGAAAATGATGATATTACATTTTTAATACACATAAGAAAACCGAAATTTTTCAGCCACGTTTTTTCATTTATTATAATAAGTATATATATATTAAAATATTTTTTTATGTTTTAAACAAAAGAATATGTTAATGAAAAAATATTTTTTTTATATTTATATAACAAAGGATGAGGCGCGAAAATGATTATTATATACCATATATATTTAGCAGTATTATGTGAAATGAGGGAGGTAGTTTATTTTGTATATATATGGAAAAATAATATAAGGATGTTTGTAATATTATATTGTTTATATATAAAAAAAAAAAATAAAAAACGAAAAGAAAATATTTATTATTTATATATAGAGCTTAACGACTAGGTCATACACACTCATTAAATATGTATTGGTTATTTATTCATTATCATACAATTGATTATTTAAATGATTGTTAATAAACAAAAAAACAATCCAATAAAAAATTTACTATATTTTCTGTAATAATGTGAAAATACTTTAATTTTAGTTCTGTTCTTATGTCGAAAATACCTTACACAACAAACCAAATCCAATTAATGAAAAAAAACCCAATTTTTTTTTTAAACAAGAAAAGGATAGCAGAATCTAGTATAAAATGAAATCGTTTATAAAGGATCAAAGGATAATAGTACAGAACTGATTATTGTGACATTAAAATAGGTATTGTATTGCAATTTTGTAAAAATAATTCAATCGAATGATTGTAAAACAAAAATTTGTTTTCTGTTTAAATTTATAATAAAAACATTAATCACAAAATAATACACACACACACCCGCCGACCCGTTAAATTGTAAATATTATAAAAAATTATATATATTTTTCCTTATCGTTGTGTAAAAAAAAAAAAATTCAAACGAAAAATAAAATGTATAGAAATGTATAAAAAAAAAAAAACAATATTTATTTAGGATAAATTTTATATACATATATATAATTATATAATAACCATAAAGGGAGATTATTGATGATTAAATAATCGAAATTTAATCAAACACAAATTAAATAAACAAAACAGTAGTAGAAAAATCAACAGAAAAATAAGGAAAATTGAAAAAAATTGAAAATTGGTTATCATGAACTTTTTTTTTCATAATAAATCAATGAACCTTAAATTAAATATTTATAAAAAAAATTAAATTAATAACATTGGGAATTTATTTAATTGTATTTTAAGTGAATAATTGTGAATCAAGTGAATCAACAATTAAATAAAAATTGGATAAATTGAATTGGTTTTTACAATTTTTTAGATATCAATTTAATACAAGTACTGCCATCTAGAAATGTATAGTATGGAAAATATAACTGTAAATGTAGGTGGTCTCGGGTAAAATACAACACATTTGTGCATAGGTGGGGTTATTTATATATATATACATCAGTGTATTGCTGTAGTTTTGATGCCTTTATTGTAGCATGATTTTCATTTGGAGAAAATCTATATTCGGTTTGCATACGTTCGAATGAAAATGCAATGAAAATGCAGTTTAAAATTAAATTTTCCTACTTTTCCTTATAATCCTTATAAATATTCATTTTAAATTATCAAAATTATCAAAATTTAACTCTTGTGTAATGCTGTGAATATATCCTTAAAATTATGTGATTTTATATATGTAAAATTATATGATTAATTTGTTTAAACAAGGATATTTTGTGTGGTTCATAAACGAATATTTAAAATTCCATTTAATATTACAATTATTTAAAATCTAATTCTTTACACTTTATGATGTTTGAGTATTTCAATGACTAAAAAAGTCCTAAATGTGAAAATTATTTATATTTCTGTGTTTTGAAAAAGACTTTCTCACGTTTAGGATACGGAAACCATTCATACAATAAAGGAAAATTAGAAAATAAACTATTATATAAAGTAATAATTACTTTGTAAAGTAATTACTTAAATTATAATAATAATTTCAAGAGCGTATATCTTGTGTAAAATATGTAATGTTTTTCTATTTCTTTTATAGTAAAGCGCTAATTTTTCTCATTTAATAAATATAAAATAAAATAATAATAAAAATGTTTACAACTCACATTGTTTTATCACATGAAAATTGTATATATCGTATAGAAAATAGACAAAAATGTCACTTACCTGAAAATAAATTAGAAAAAATATAAAAATTTGTTAATTAAGAATATAATTATTTTGATAAATTATTTAATTAAAAGAAAAATATAATATATATATAATAAATTATATATTCAATGAATCAATTACTTGGAATGATAATAATAATAATAATAATAATGATAAATAAATTGTAATAAAATAAATAAAATGATTATTTAAAAACTAATTTCTGTTTCGAATGATAGCAATTTTGTATTATAGACTCATTCCAAAGTATATGCAAAACGACTAAATTCCATTATTCAATTCGTATTTCGATAAAGGCTAATGCTGATGAAATTTTGCTGTAGAAGCTGATGTTGAATCAAAGGATTTTGATATTATAAAATGTAATAAAAATAAGAAATGATGAAATTTTGACAAATTAAAGTGATTTCAAAATAATTACATTGATTTTAATAACACATTTCAATGATTTATAAAGATAAGAACAGGAATGTATTATAGATTAACCATATCTTTCATCGCTACAGATCCTTTTTTTTATCATTTATATAAATATAATACACACTAAAAATGATACGGTCCTGTTTCAATAACAATCAAATTTAACAGCAATTTTTATAAAATAAAATTACATATATGCCAATTGTTATATATAAAAATTTACAACAATACAAAAAATTTATATACATAATTGTTATTGCAATGTAATACAAAATCTAATGGAAAATTCCATAAATTGTATAATATTTTATTGTATTGTATGGATGGACATACCTTTAAGAACTTTTATCAAATAATTAAATCTATATCTTTAAAAACCACCAAATGATAAAATCATTACCAGAATATATAGATTCTATCTGGAATATTTGGATCCCTTAATTTGTTTTAATCAGAAAGTGAACCAAAGCACCAAAAAAAAAACACAATTAAAAAAAAACACTTGCAAATAAAGCAAACTAAATTGATTGAAATCTATTACACTAATGACGATATTTCAATATAGAACAGAATAAAGAATAAAAAAAAAAATTATTATAATATACCGTAATGTCGTCGGTGGAAAAATATTATATATAATAAATTACGGTAATTTATTGTGTATGATGAATTCGTATATCAATACAACATAATAAACAAATACAACAATTTTAAAACTATTGTTTTTTTTAATGCATATTTTATATGAGTGTTGATGCAAAAGTAATTATTAATTTGTTCATATGCAATGATAAATTAGAAAAATCTCTATATAATTTCAAATAGATTTGTATATGATCAAATCATAAATTAACTTTCATTCAACCATCACATTTTTCTATACATACAAATTGTTTTTTATTTCGGATTATATGTCTACAAAACTCAAGTGAACAAAACTTAAGATGAAAGTCTGGTCGAGTTGGTAGCGAAGCCGCCGATTTTCAAACCAAAAAATCTCACATGTAAAATAAATACATGTGAGATTTGCTTTTAATTAAGGGGAACATGGTTGTTTGAATTTGTGGACAGTCGACGATGAGACATATACCATATTCCAACAATGATGTTCCCCGTAGGTTTATATATATACGGACCGCGCTGGCGTTTCTGCCAGTTGTGGTTAGTGTATATATATTCCCGGGTATCCCAGTGGGGGTACCCGCTCTACATCGTAAAATAACTGTAAATTTCTATATCGTTGAAACTTACATATATAAGATAAAAAGTGTAAAATATATCAAGAAAAAATCAAATAAAAAATATTTGAGTTGATTTTCCTAATTGATATTTTTTTTTTCTTTAAATCTTATATGTAAGTTTCAACGATAGAACGTTGATTCTCTGGAGGAACTTGGTTCACATTCTAGGATGTTGAACAACTCCCTTTTTCTTATTTTAACGATTAAAAAGGAATAATACAATAAAATTTAAAGAAAATCCATGGGAAAACATTCAATTTATTTAATACACGAATGAAATGAGAAAAATTTGTATTACTTCCATTAAGGAGAAATGCCATTAAGTTTACAATCTTATTATGTATTATATTACATACCTTTTGAGGACTACCAAAGGATAAAAGTATTAAGTGATATGTTGGATGAATCTAATCTCCCCATTATCCTAATATGTCTTAAAACTACCAACATATAAAAATATAAACCGAAGCACACAAAAATACATACACAATTTATAACGAAACATATATTTCATGTACAAAATAGAATTAGGTGTACTTTGAATTGTTATTTGAATATATAAGAAAATTATTACCCTCTAAGAGAATATTTCTACGATAAACTACATCCCTATGGATATGCATTTGTACTTGTATTGTACTTGTATTGTACAATATCCATTTATTATACACATATATATATTCATGCATTTTCTACAAATATAACATAAACTTGAATAATATTTTGTATACCAGACTGAAGGGCGTTGTCTAGGAAACTTAACAATGCCCTTGGTTTAGTGCACAAATATTATTTATATATGTATAATGTATATACAAACACACGAGTTCTTGATTGCATCAATTGCATGCATGCATCATTGTATATAATACATATACCGAGAACCGTATACATATTTTATATATTCACATTTTAGTGTACATTCTGGTTTAAAAATATATTATATATATATATATAAAACAAACGATTAAAAAATATATGGAACATATATATATAGAGTAGAGTTTATGAAATATATAAATATACATGATATGAATAAAAATCCATGTGCATTCATCGTATAACAAAATGCATAATAAAATTAAAACATTTTTTTTTAATTGAATGTGCAAAAATAAAAATAAATTATCTTTATAAAACCTATATATAATATGCAAAACAATTCCATATCACGTGAAAGAAAATTGTTAATTTTTCTATATTAAATTCATTGGTAAGTTATAAAAAAAAGTGATAGACCTTTTCTTACCTCCATCTAATTACTTTGGTTTTAAAATTTTAAACAAATTCTAATATGAATTATAAAAAATATAGTGTTTAAGTTGTACAGAAATTACTAATGTCATGTTTTTTTTTTTTTTGGTTTTTATACATCCATTCATGCATGTTCATCCACAGTTTTGAAGGAATCAAAATTATCTCTGGTAAGTTTATAAACGGTCGAGAAATGTAAAAAAAAAAAAAAACTTTTAAGGGGGTTAGTAAAGCATTTTCACGTTTTCAAACTATGTTTGGGCACAATCTTATTTGTAGACTACATTACAAATTCATTTACATTAATATATTTTTTAAATCAATATTAAATCAAACACATATAACATAAGTATATTTAAGCAATACATATAAATATTTCGAGCGAATCAAAGGCAAGTGCATTTTTAAATAATACACATATATATATATATGGTATATAAATTTTTGCGATATGCATTTCTACATAAGCGTTGCTGCTCCTTCATTGTAAAATATATATAAACATGAAATGTTTTATTTGCTTGTGTATGTGTGTGTTTGTGCTGTCTCGCCGGTCGATGCATTTTCATAAAGTGCATCTGTATATATATAAAATATATATATATCTATTTCTCTTCTTATGTCAATAATATATTATAATATAGAAGTTCATATTTTTATTTTTTATGGTATGATATTCACATATATATACGTATCGCGCCTCATATATATATACTAATATATATATATATAATATAGTTTAAAATGAAAATCGATTTGTTCAAGTGCATTTCCATTGTCAGTGTCAATATCGTTCATGCATGCATGTATTCATGCACAATCGTTGTTATTTTTATTTTATTTCAATTTTTTTTTTTTTTTTTGCTGTTTTTATACAACATATAAATAAAATTTTATATAGGGTAAATGAAAGAAAAATAAAAAGATTGATATATATAGTAAAAGATTTTTCTTTATTGGTAAAAAAAAAGAAAAAATTGGCATATGCAATAAAATGGACAGAAAAAAATAAATATAAAGTGATAAAGGGGATATTTGCAATATAATTTTTTTTCGAACATACATTATTTTTTCTTTTATTTCGATCTTCAATAAATCAACATTTTTTTTTGTGTGCTATGATATCCTTTTATATCCTTTTTTCTATATATACATATAGAAAAAAAATCAATTTTAATGTATTTTTTTTTGTAAAAAAGATAGTTGTGATAATTGGATTTAAAATGTAGAAATATATACAATTATATATAATATAATAAATTTAATTTAAATATAAATTAATAATTAAACATATAAATAATATATAATTTATATAAAGGGTCAAATCATATCATATCATATCATATCGTATATAGAATAAAAGGATAATAATATACGCTTGCGCTTCCAGGACACAAAACATATATGGTGTATATTTATATATAGGAAAAACACTTTTTTTTCATATATATTTTATTTTGAATACATACTAATATATATATATATATATATATAGAAAGTCCAAGGACAAGGATAGATTTACTGAATATTATACATATATACTCGGCTATATTTATATGTAAAGTAAAGGATATTTCATTATTTGTTTTTGTTTTCGAATAGGATAATTTTGCGCGTGTTATATTGTTTATTCCATCAAATAATTTTCTTTACGTTTTTTATAAATGGTTATCAATTCATATTTAGAAATGGTATTCAACAATTCTCAGAATTTAAATCAATTAAACAATTATGTTTATGTTTCATAATATTTATATTATATGTTGTTTGATAAAACCTTGAAAAAAAAAGTGTGGTAAAATATATAAGTGGTCGTCGTCGTCGTAGTCGTCGTCATCGTCTTTTCAGAGTATTTATACGTATAGGTATGGAAAACAAAATAAATAACAATATAAAGAAAAAAAAAATCTCTATTTTAGTTTACTTATAATTGACATTATTATTGTATTATACAATTGTATGGTGTAAATATAAATAAATAAAAAATTATTATTTTTATAACAAAGTTTTTATTATATATTTCAAAGTAATAAAAGTTATAATATTTTTATTTTTTAGTTTCATTTCATTTCATTAGGGAACTCTATCGAGTTGTTTGATTTGTTAAAATGAATAAATTGTTTATGTAAAAAAAAAAAGAAAAGAAATTAAAGAAAAGGTCATTGGAAAAAATAAAAACCTAGTATAATTTCAATGTTAAAACTTTATAATCTTTTTTGTTTGCCATAAAACTCATATACAATTTGATTGCCTACACATTGTCTTAGATATAGTACATACTGCTCGATGCAGATTATGGTAAGATATTTTCTGTCTCTAAACTCTTTGAATTATATAATTAATTGTCCATTGAAACTTCAGGAGAGTTTCTTGAAATATTTTCTATTATAAGGAAAATGTCGATTAACGGAAAATTATTCAGGATACTTTCTTGTCCCTTCCGAAGTTTCTTGAAATATTCTCTATTGTCATAAAACTATGTATATTTAAAGAAACATATTCAGGTGAGATTTCTAAAGTATTTTATATCATTGGAAAAATTTCAATTGAGGGAAAAACCTTCAAAAGAACTTTTTGAAATATTTTCTATTAACAGAAAAATATGGCTATTGAAGGAAAAACTTTTAGAAGGACTTCTTGAAACATTTTCTATCACCAAACAAATGTCTATATTGAAGGAAAAACTTTCAGGAGAACTTCTGGAAATATTTTCTATCGTTAGAAACATTTCTATTCTTAGAAAAATATTCAGGTTAGCTCCTTGAAATATTTTCTATTATAAGGAAAATGTCGATTAATGGAAAAATATTCAGGAGAGTTTCTTGAAATATTTTTTTAATAACAGAAAAATGTCAATTAAGGAAAATTCTTCCGAAGTTGATTATTGAAATATTTTCTATTGTCAGAATAATATGTTTATTTAAAGAAAAATATTCCGGTGAGATTTCTGAAGTATTTTATATCATCGGAAAAATTTCAATTGAGGGAAAAACCTTCAGAAGAACTTCTTAAAATATTTTCTATCACCAAACAAATGTCTATATTGAAGGAAAAACTTTCAGGAGAACTTCTGGAAATATTTTCTATCACCAAACAAATGTCTATATTGAAGGAAAAACTTTCAGGAGAACTTCTTGATATATTTTCTATTAACTATTTCAATTATTTTCCTAAATAGAATAATTATCCATTTTAAAGGTAAAATATTATAAATAGGTAATAAACATGACATTATCAATTGTGATTATGTTTTGGTAAGTAATTAATCGAATATAAACATGAAAAAAATTACACTTATAGGAAAAAAAAGGCGAAAAAACCATTAGATTTTTTTTTGTATTAGAATTAAAATTTGAATAGTGAATGAAAGGTTTTATATGTAAAATAAATAATAAAATAAATCAATATTTAGAATGTAATCTTAAGATTATAATATTATATAAGAAAATAACATATATTTTTTTTCCTAATTTTCCAATATTATAATAACAACAACATAATGTAATATGTATGTAGAAAGCAAAAGAAAATTAGTTTTAAACAAAAGAAAAAACAACAAATCTATTTTCATATACATATATTTATTTTTTATTCTGTTCTGTTTTTGGTATATCTATAGAAATAATATTGTTTTTTTTTTTGGGTAAATTATCATTTGAACATGTGTATATAAAAAAAGATAACCATTTAAATTTTGAAAAGATTTTCATCTTTAAATTGTTTAATTTTCTCTTAAAATATATAATAGAAATTATTATCAAATACATAGAGGTGATATACGACGAAATTTATATATTCTATATATGAGTATTAAATGAAGGTATTTTAACATTTATATAGAAGATTATCAAAATATATTTGTCTATAATATATATATATATATATATATATAAAACCTTATTTATATATACGTTTTATAAAAATTCATTTCATGTTTATTCTCATTAATTTATATATTATACAAAGTTTAACCCGTAGTCATCTCAATGTTATTCATATATATATATTTATAAATGTAATGTACTAATATATTATTTACAATTGAATGCAGATAGTTGAACGCATTATAACTATGTTATCATATTATATTTACTATATATATTCTGTATATATACAATATATAATAAAAAAAAAACGATATAATAAAACCTTTAAACATTACTTGAACATGAACTTATTATATGTTATATATATTTAGGTACTTGTTGTTCTTATTTAATTTATATTATGTGGTTAGAAATAGGTTGATTATGTGGATGAAAATTTTCTTCTATTTCATAAAAACGTTTTAAAATTAAGAAAATCTCTATATAAAAGATTATCTATCTGAAATCTGTTTTTCTTTCTTTTCTTTTTTTTTTGGAATATATAATTTTAAATGATTCAATTATGGTTACACCCTGCATTTAGTAAATGTATAATATAATAGTATTATTCATATATAGTTGTTATAGTTTTCTAGAGTAATAAGTAACTATACCGCATATATAAATATATAGTTATATAGGTGCACTGCCCTTGGTATAGGTCATTAGCATCATGGAAAAATATATCACATCCATATATATATACAGTACAGTACAGACTTTTAGTTTTATAGTACACACAATAATATATATATATTATGTATATAGCGTATGCATACTCACTATACAATACACATTATATAAATAAAACATATATCCGATGAGAACACCATACAAAAATCTATATCACATTCTAATCGTAAATGGATGTGTGTGTGTGTGTGTTTGTGTACTTGGGTGTTTGACAAAATAAGGAAAAAACAAAATTTTGAAAATTAAATAAGAAAATTTAATGTGGAAAATAAAGAAGAAAATATATAGAAATAATTTGTTGTTAAATTTGTTAATACATAAAACATACATTGTATTTTTAAATTGTACTTTTGTGATGTCAATTCAAGTGTGATGGTTATAGAAACGTATATGCGGGTTATATTTAAATTAATTATTTAATATTTTAATTAATTTTGTCTTAATTTATCTACTAATACGTGACAAATGGAAAAGAAAAAACAAATTAAATTTAACCTATATGATTGTTATATTACACACATATATAATAAATTAATTATTAACTGTGACCGAGTTATATATATAAAAATAAATGTTTATATCTTCAACATATAACGATCAATGTATAAATTAAATGCATCAATGCATTTTGTATGCCTTAGTTATTATACAATATTAATTTAAAAAAAATCATCTGGAAATGGCAAACAATTTAATTCCTTTTTTTTTTTATTTTGTTATGTTTTTTATTCATTTGTCAATGAATTTTTTTTTTTTAATTTTGTTAACTTCCGGATTTATTTGCATGTATTTTATTATGTCTGTTTAAAAAAAAACTTGAAATATGAATGAAGTCGCACTGGCCCGCATATTATTTTTATATTTTTTTTAATAATTGGAATATGTTGATAATTAAAATTAAAATGCATTACATGTCCTCGCACCTACAAAAGGTGCAGTTTATTGTATATTATACAAAACAATAATAAAATAGATTCGATGAAGTTTTTATGTTTGGTTTTAATGAGTTCGGACAACTCTGTAAAAATAGTTGCATGTAGTTTGTATAGAGAAAATCGCATTTAAAGTTACATTTAATTGACTATTAAATTAGATTTTTTCAAGTTTGTTACAGGGATTATTGAATTTTGAAGACAAATGTTGGGTTTTTTTTATTAAATTGTAACAAAAAGAATGTTCTACAGGGATTAGACAAATTTCATATGAAAGATAATATACGGGTCAAAGTTCTTGTAATGCACAATGAACTTATACCGCATAAAATCATAAGGGTATAAAACAATTTAAAAGGCATAGAAGATGTACAATTGTTCAGGATGACGCAGTTACAAGATAGCCAAAAGTACTGAAAACTTCAAAAAGAAATATTTAATAAATTGACTAAGGAAAAATTGGTGATTTTGCTATTGATATTGCTAAAATGGAATATTTTGTACGATTTTAACTGAATAAAAAATTGAAAGAATCAACATAACCAAATTGATCCACAATCACAATGCAATCGAAATTGGGATCCTTATTTTGACTATGTCTTATTTCCAAATGTAAAAACATTATAAGGACATTTTTACTGAAACCAACTGAAGCATATTTTAAGGATTAAAAAAATACTATTTGATTGATGGAATAAAAACAATTTAATATATTATTTGATTAAGTGTATTGAGTTGAAAGGATGAAAAATTGATAATAATAAAAAGTATTAAAACTGAAAAAAAAAACAATTCGTATTACTTTAAACAAAAACATTGATTCTAAAACCAACCATTTCTATATATACGAAGAATATTATTCTATAATTTATAATTTTGTAAATTGTAAATGCATACGATTAAATATAATTTTTTTGAATGTGTCAATATGTTTATAGTTTAATAAATATTTCTAATTATATATATATATATAATTATAGTATATTATTCTTATTATATATAAGTATATCAATTGAATATATATTGACTACGGTCATTATTATTATTATTATTATAAATAAAAGCATAAAAGTGTATACAAAATATATATATGATCACATACAAATATTTTAAGAATAAATATTCATAAATAGGCAAAGGAATAAACCATACATAATATAATAAATATTGTTAATTCTTATACATATATACAATATGTATACTTAAAATACACCATTTATGCATTATTTATAATATATATGGATATGGATAGATATACAAATAAATATTTCAATGCTTCAAACTATTAGTATTTATATATATATATTGTATTTTTGTAATAATATAATCATAATAATTTGATTGTAATGTTTGTACACTCATATATTATAGTAAAATGCATTGAATTTTTAAATACATACAATATACTATATAAATAAAGGGATAGGTCATTAGGGTATAATGAACTTTAATAGTATATATATGTTGATTTTTTGTTTTTGTTTTATTGACTTATGATTTTATTTTTATACAGTTTTTCTTTCACATATATATTAAAAATGAATGTATGAATATATATTCAAATTCATGTGTATATATATATAGAAAACATAATTGTTTACATTTATATATATATAGACAAAACGATAGAATGTGTTATTGGTATATATGGATATCTATATAGTTTGTTTTATAGATTTAAGTGTATAAAATCCAAAAAAACATTAATATATTTGTTTACACAACGATTTTTTTTTTTGAATGCCTTATTTATATAATATATTTTTGTATTGATGAAAAATGTTTCATTCTGAAATGATATATATAATATATATATATAAATATAGAATTGATTGAATGATTTGTTTTTTTTTTTTTTTGATTATTATATAGATGTGTATAAAACCATTCAATTTCAATTGTTGATGGATTGAAGAAAATTTTTATATTTATATTTATATTATAATATTTTGTTTGTATTTCATAATACAAGAAATTTGTCAAATATTTTATAAATACAATTTTATTTTCTTATTTTAAATGTGCGTATTAAAATTAAATAAAGATGTGATATATATTTATAGAAAAGAAAATATATATAATAAGATTTGAAATTACTTTTAATTTCTATATATTAAAAAAATGTATCAAAGATTTCATGATGATTTTACATCATTATTATTATCATCATCTGTACCGAATCTTATTGTTATATAGATAGGGAATATTATAAATAAAAAAAAAATTAAAAAAGTATATTTAGAAATGGTATGGTAGTATAGTGGCGGCGGGGCGTTAAAAAATATGTCCTGATTACTGATAAGATATTCTGAAAGGTACCGTAAAATGGGGTGAAGTGAATCGAAAATTTTACATTTTTCTTAGCTGTGACTTTTAATGATTCGGGAAAATTTCGGGAAAAACAATTTAAGTTCTTGTGTGTCCTTCTCAGCTGTAAATTCAAAGAAAACATAATTTTAAGTTTTATGGAACCGGAAATAAAGGCACTGAAACACCGATCCACCTCATTCCACACATGATGGGGTGAAGTGGATATGCTTTGGTTTTATAATCATTTATTGTTGGAGGATTGAATAGTAATTTTTTAGATTGCAGAATTCAAGATTTCAAAATTTTGTTCTACAATAAATCAATAATCGATTGAGTTTTTAAGCGTAAATTAAAAAATTGAAACAAAAAAAAAACTGTGGTTATGAAAATTGAAAAGTTTGGAAAATTTTCAACGGATTTGGATTTGATTTTTGAAGTATAATTAATTTATTCAGAATACCCCATATTTATATTTTTCAAAACGATAAATAGGCAAACGAAAAAAAAAAATTGTTTGTATATAATAAAAAAAAGTGTGTGTGTTAGAGACGACAACAAAAGTTCAATAATCAATGCAAGTAAATTAATAAAATTTAATGCAAATGCAATCAAAAGTATATATATATATATATTTAAATGTTTTAAAATTATACATTGTTTGACTTTAATTTATATACAAAATATATTTACCATATATATATATATATATATATATATATATATATCATTTCCTTCCGTCGTTTTTGAATATTCATTTATAAAAATTTATATTTTATTTTTTTTTTTTCGGTTTTGTAAGTGATAAGTATTTTTTTTTTTTATTTATAACAAAAACAATATTACTCTATATATATATTTTTTATGTTGCACTTAAATGTTTAATTAAAAATAAAAACTAGAAACATTGTAATTTCTAGTTCATTACTATATATATATATCATTGTCATTGTCATTTCCAAAAAAAATATATATGAAAGCATTTAGAGCGTCTAGCATCGTATATAACTATGCTTATCATTTCAAATATATTTGTACAGTATGTATATTAAAAGTAATAAAAAAAAACATTATAAAAATGGTTAAATTATATGTATAAAACTAATTTAAACTAAAATATACTTTATATGGTGTATATTATTATTTAGATTAGAATATATTATTTATACAATATATGGGCATGATATTTTATTTTCCATTTATTTTATTTCACTTGAATACACTTCAACTTCGTTTCACATAATTAGAAATGACATCGATAAAATGCAGACTATTATATGTATACAATTATTCAAATTTAAAAATAAACAAAAAATTAAATATGTAAGTATATTTATAAAATATCGCTTCAATTTTAACCATATACAAATAAAAAAAAATCATAAAGTTAAAGTTGGAAAATGTTGGTATAGGTTAGTTAGTAATAAAATATGATAATAATTTATATATACGCGTATTTACATCGGTATACCTTTACCTACATATATATTACAATTTAAATTCATAAATATTTATATGCCTATATGTTTATTTATATCCTTTAAAATAATTTACATATAAAGTATACAACAAAAGTATATACATCGAGGTGGGGTGTTGTTAAAATATAATCCCTTTTTTTTGATGATGTTTCACTCACGGTTACCCCCCTTAAAGTAATTATTATATATATCATATTATATTGTGTGAATATTCATTGCGATATGGGTATTATTAAAAATCGACTTAAATTTTTTTTTTGAATTGGTTTAATTATTTTTATATTGGAAAAATTTGGATATTTTTTAATAATATGTAAGATTTTTTTATTGATTTATTGGGATTATGTACGGAGCGTATAGTTGAGATAAATTATATAAGAAAAAATTAGAATTATTAAGAAGACTTTTATTAATTTTTAATGATCTTTTTAAATATGTAATAAAATATATTGGTTCACTTGAAAAATGTCTGAGTATTGGCGATTTTTATCTAATTATTATATTTATGAATATGATTTTATTTTAAATATTATCGAATATTATTTTATTCTTAAAGAACATGGAAATACCTTTCGATTGGTGGTCTATTTGTTTAAATTGGTTAAGTGGTTAAGAAGTTACAAAGAGTTTACCATGTGATATATTTTCAATAATTTACTATAAAAAAATATGATTTATTTTTACTTAAAAGTGGAAAATCTCGGAAAAGTCATATGAAAGCGACAAAAGTAAAACTAGAAGACATTTAGTAATTTTTTATGATCTTTTTAAATATGCAATAAAAAGTATTGGTCAACTTGGAAAGTGATTGAATATTGACAATTTTTATGAAATAATTACATTTATCAATATGATTTAATTTTAAATTCTATCTAATTTGATTTTATTCTTAAAGAGCATGGAAATATCTTTCGATAGGTGGTCAATTTGTTTAAATTCGATAACTGGTTAAGAAGTTACAAAGATTTTACCATGTGATATATTTTCAATAATTTTCTTTAAAAAATTTTGTAGAAAGTGAAAAACATCAGACCACATGAAACAGAATAAATACGATATTAATTAGTTAAAAATTTGTATTATAATGAGTTTTTGAATTGAAAATACCATAGGGAACTTAAAATTTCTTATTATTATAAACATAATAATATTTAAATGTGAACACAAATTATAATCGACTTAACATTCATCCAATCATTCCTTTATATTATATTATTTTGTGTTTTTCAATATTTTATCAGACTGATTATGAGAAACAAGTTACAATATTGCCATATACATATACAAGGGATCTAACAAGGATTTCAACACATTTCTAAATTTGTTATTTCATAAAATGAATCTTTTTATATCTTTATATATATGGATATACGGAATATGTACCAGATGTGATTATTATATTACATATAGGACATCGTGTATTTATACGCAACACAAACATCCTCCTATATATGTTAGTAAGCCTTATTATTAGTTATTCATGTATAAATATGCAAAAAAAAAAAAAGAAAAAAGAATCATTCATTCATTCTACCACCATAACAAAAAGTCATCGCTTTATTATTATATTTTTTTCTAAATGTTTATTTTTATATCATCATATAATTCGTTTTTTTATTTTTTTTGCAATATTTGCTTGTGTTTGGTATATTATTATCATTTATTCCTTTTTCATATATAGGTTGTTTGGAAAATAACAAAAAAAAAAAGAAAAAAAAACCCATTTATTTTTATTTTTACATCGACCTTGAACGGCTGCTACGCGGTCACTTGCCCTATATTATAAAATCTATATAAGTATATATATGGTAAATCTATACATTTATATATATATACCTTTTTGGATAGCAATATTTTCCATTTATAATATATATAAAATTGATAAATACATTTTATTGTGTTGTTTTGTGGTTTTCTTTTGCTTAAAGTTGTTAATGTTGATGGTGAGAGTCTCTTTTTCTATATATTGTATATATAAGCACTATACAACAATGTATTTTGACTTATTTTTGGCATGGCAGAAACATGTTTTAAAATCATGATAAATAAAAAGGTTAGAAATAAAGGACTTTTCATGATAATGGGCTATATATGATTGGGATTGATTAGAATTCAGAATTTATAGTTAGTTTATAGTTACAAGATTCTAGAAATATAAGTGTTTGATGAAATTCTTGATAAAGAGCTTTAAAGGATATTTACTTGACAAGATTCTGTAAAATTTAATCATATATAATTGAAATAATTTGAATTTTAGCAGTCAAACAATTATATAATTCATTTAATTGAAAAAATTCAGTAGAGATCTCTTTGAAATACTATAAACTATACGATCCTTTTGAACCTGTCGTCTCCAATGGAGACTGGAGTATTGAAATCGCATTCAATTGTCTATATGTCAATAATATATAAATCGGTAAAGTATATAAAAAATTGTGTAATTTAAAAAAATAAATAAATATCAATAATTAAAATTTCTAAATTACTTAATAGAAAACAAATGATAAAACAATTCATAAAAAACCAACAACATGCATTTTTATTCATCTTTCAAATATGCACTTTTGATTTTGAAAGTAAAAAGTGTAATATATGTTATATTGAAAGGTAAAATTTTTTTCTCTATGCATATACTTTTTTTTATTTTGTTTTTTAAAACAGAAAGTGATTTCATTCAAAACAAGTCAATTATAAATTTAAATGAATTATTTGAATATTGAATATATAAATATGATGATTAATATTTCTTTTTAATATAGCAGCAGCAGCAGCAACATATAATATATAAAGAAAATGTGTGTCTTTAAATATGAATAAAAACATAATTTAATATAATTATTATCATGAAATATTTATTGAAGAAAATAATTAAAATGTATAGATGCACATAATACAGTAAAATTTCAATTTAAATGAAATTTTGATTTGTAATATATTGAAAAAATTAATTAAATTGAAATGAAACTTTACTTTGATTATTGTAAAGTTTCATGTCAATTTAAATGAAACTTTGATTTGTAATGGTTTGGATTCCAAATGAATCAAAATATTGATAGTTTCTTGAACATTTGATGAACATTTGATGGTAAGGAAATTTATTCCCTGGCCAATTTTAATTTGATAAATTACATTTAAACAGAAAAAACTCAGATTATTAAATATAATTTTAAGGAATGGGGTTTCTTTAAATAAAGTCAAACGCAAAAGTATGAAACTGAAAATTTTAAATATCTATTTAATTGTTTATAATACTGTATATTTTTATTTATATATACAAATAAGTGCAATGCACAAGATATATTCAACTTGTTTTCAAGAACACAAATATATATATATATATATATATATTACGCACACAACAGTCACAACAATTAATCGCATTTTATAATGGAGAGATAAACACAAAAAAAACTTTCTAATGCCCTACGCATGCATTGAAGATGATTTTACTTACTTAGTTACTTACTAACTGACTTAATCATTGAATACAAGTGTATTGATGTTAATATTTTTAGAATACTGACTGCTATATAATAATAAATGTATTATTGTGTAAAATACAATGTTTGAAATTTGTGATTGTTTATTTTTATATATAAGACAATAAATTTTATTGTACACTAGGTCTCTATGTGATATCTTCATCCATTCATCCATCCATCCATCCATTCATATTCATATATAAATTTATATATGTAATATTATAATAAATTTATAAATATACTATATAAAATATTTTTGCTGAGTTTTGTATTTTAATTTCAAATGAATTATAAACATTTTCATTTGAAATCATAATCATTTTAAATATCATATAAAAACAAACTATTTGATAAAGAGTATATTTTTAATTTGAGTTTTTGGTTTTATATATTTCTGTTGCTTTTATATCAGGCAAAAAAAAAACAAAAATAAATGTAAAAGAGATCAGTTAAATAAAATGAAAATCGCTAAATAATCTTCTCAAATTGATATTTTTTCCTTCTTATTTATATAATACATATTTTTTGTTTGTTATTTTATGCAAAATGCAAAATTTGAAACAAATGTTTCAATGATAAAATCATATATAATAATATAATAAAATATATTGAGTACTCACCTAAATCTGGAATTGAACTTGATGGCTCCTCTAGTTGTGATGGCATTTTCAGCAATTGTGGATGCTGTTGATGCATTGATGATGATGATGATGATGATGACTGACGACTTATTGTCGAAGGCGATAAAGGTGATGGATGTGATGTTACACTTTGTTGATGATTATGATTTTGATTATATAAATTATGGTGTGAAGATGCGGATGAGGAAGATGAAGATAATAATAGCGGTGGTGGTGGCGCTAATGATGATTGTGTTTGTTGTTGAGGTGTTTGCTGTGACGGTGGTGGTGGTGGTGGTGGTGGCGGAGGTGGTCGCATTTGTTGACTTGTACTTGATACAATTGGTGTTCGAAATATACCAAAATTATTATTAGGACGATGATGATTTAATTCACAATCATCAATTCGATCATCATAATTAATTGTTTCATTATTATTATTATTTTGATTATCATTATTGCTATTATTATTAGACATAATCGTAATTGGTGATCGTTGATGATTTACATAATATTTAGTTCTTGATTCTGAATGTATATTATTATTATTATTATTAGTATGTAAATCATCTTGTTGTGAATGATTTGAATGTTGATAATTATTATTATGATTATTATTATTATTATGATGATGACGTTGTGATGAATTTAAGATTGATGGTTGATGACCATTTTGTGGTTGTTGATAATGATGATATTGTTGTTGTTTTGATTGGGATGATGTTGATGAATAATCAGAAATTGATGGTGAACTTTGTGCAGTTGATCTTGATTTTTCATAATTACGACCATCTTTTATAACATGAACACGTTGTTGAGCATGATGTTGTGTATGATTTGAATTATTATGATGATTGAAATGATTATCATTTTGACTATTGGTTCTAATTGGTTCAATTACAACTACATCTGAATTATGATGTGATCTTGATGGAAAATATTGTTCATTATTTTCTGTTTTATGTTGATATCGTACCGGAACGGATAATGATGTTGATTTTGATTGATTTTGAAATGCAATATGATCAGAAATATATGATTCACGTTCCGTTTCATCATCTTCTTCATCAACATCTTCCCGAATATCATTATCAATGGCATTATTATGAATATGTCTACCATTTAAATCACCAACAACACCATCAGTAGTATCATCATCACCACCCACACCACCACCATTATTATAATTCACAATACAATTAATATCTTCATCATTATTAGCACCATTTAAATTACCTCCACCATCAATTACAACTGTACGTACAGACATAATTTTTGTATTACGTCTATCAATATCATGATAACTTGTACTAGTTGTACTGCTATTACTATTACTACAACTATTATTATCATCCACAATAGAATTTTCCATTTTTACAATACGAATACTTTCATCCGTCATGATTATTATTGATTGTTTTTTCTTTATTATTTTAAAAATTAATAATATTGCCGGTAAATGATTCTTTATGATTTAGTATGATGTTGATGATGATGTTGTTGTATTTCATTCTTTAAAAACATATAGATTATAATTTAATATGTATAATATAATATTCAACAGTTATTGTTGTTGTTGTTCAGTGTTGACACACATTAAGTAGAAAAATATATGTCTGAGTTTTTGTTCATACGTACGATGACAATGCTAAAAGGGGAAAAAAAACGAATTTTTTATTAGTTTTATATATTGAAAATAAAAAAAAAAAACTTGTAAAAACGTAATAAAATTACATTATTATATCATTTTTTTTTTACATAATTTATTAAAATCATAAACACACACACACACACACACACAAAATATCAATCATAAACATTTATTTTATTCATTATAAATAAAAAATAATGTTTTTACTATGTAAAAAAGGATTATTTATTGATTATTTCGTTTAAACATTTAAGATTTTCCTTTCTATAAGGTGATTTCCAAAAGAAAATTTAAGGAAATTATACTAAAGTTCACTTTTTTTGCTATGGATTTAAATAATTATCGTTGGAAGAAAGGTTTTTTTGAGACTAATTTTCTTATACATTTATTTAAAATAAAACATTTTTAATTAATAATCATATTTAATAGAAAAATTTCTAAAAATGTTATTATATGAATATTTTCTGAGATTTTCCAATTATTTTCCATGAAAAAAATCGGAAAATTCTATTAATAAATAAAATTTTATGAAATTCCTTACCTCACCGATTGAATAAGGAATGTTTTTTTTTTTTAAATATTTTCTTATAATATAAATTGTTTTATATTTTCTTTTTCTTTTAAATGCCAAACCAAATATGATTTTTTTTTTTACTTATTAAGAGAAATTCTTAAACTTTCCTGCCATTTTTCTATATATATAATTATATATATAATTTTTTGCATATTCTAAAAAAATATGAATATATTGGCTTTTCTTTTAATTTATATATTTATTAAAAGAACCTCATCATAATTTCATTTTCATTTTTTTTTATTAAATTTTCCTACGTATATATAATACATATTTATTACTCATTTTTATTTATTTATATAATGAAATAAGGAAAAAAAAATCCAGTTTAATTACTTTTTTCTTTTTTTTTTATATATATTTATTATTTTAATATATTCTATTTGAAAAACAAAATATAAAATAAAAAAAAAATATGCGTGTGAACGCAAAATAGAGTTCAAGGACACAACGTTTATTTTTGACATTCAAATCGACCAACCAGAAATAACTCTATATATAAATATAACTAATATAGAACAAAAAAAATATATATATATATTTTTTATCGTCATCATACACACACCGACACCGAATTATTGTATTTGTAAAATAATAATCATCATTAACAATATATATACTAAAATATTAACATGAATATAATAATATAGAAAGAAAAAAAAAACATATCACATCGATTATAGAATGAAAAATAATTTTCACTATATATACTAAAAATCCATATGTTTGTTTGTTTTGTATTTTTTCTTCTTTTGAATAGTTTTGGTTCTATAATAAAATATAAAATATTTCTTTATATATAATACAACTTTATTACATTCTAATAATCGTCATTCCATTTCCATTCATATATGCATAAATATATTATATACAATGGTAAGGAAAACAAAAAAAAACTTGTATATCAAAAAATACAAATAAATTTGTATATATACAAATAATATTGTAATATTTTGTATATGAAATAAGAAGGGTAAGTGTAATTATATATGGGGTTGATTTATTACAATGTATAATAAAATAAAAATAAAAAGAGTTATACATACATATATATTTAGAAAAATACATTTAAAAAGAATAATTTGTTGATTTATATATTAATAAAAATGGTCAATTTATAAATTTGCATATATAAATATTTATAAAATATTTATATTAAAAACATTTTTTTAAATGTCTAGTATTTTTCATTTAAAAATATAAAAAAAAATCTATAAGAACTATATTATAAAAATATACCTGTTTTTTGTTTGTAATAAAAATATTTTTAAACATTTTCTTTTATTTAATAAATTAACTTATCAAAGGTATAAAATTATAAAAAATAAAACTCTGTATTTGTGTCTACAAAAAATGTTTGCGATCTGACATTACTTTTTTTTTTTTGACTAAATATGCCTTAAAACCTTTAGTTTCGAATTAAACTATAATTTCATTTGTTAGAAATTTGTAATTATGTAATGAACGAACGGAAAAGAAAATGTCTTGCCTATATATAAATTGATTATTAATGGACAGGGAAAACTAATTCAAATATTCACAATATTTGTAAAGTATAATATGGAAATGTTTACAAATTCTACGTCTCATTAGTTAAATTATTTTATTTTTTGTGTATGTCTCTAAAACGTATTTTTTTTTATTTGTATGTCTCTAAAAAAAATAATAATATAATATCAAATTTCTAAATTAATATACATATCTATGACTAAACAATTATTTATATACCAACACAATTTCAGATGGATTGATATACAATTAAAGAAAATTCGATATCAGGTGGAATATGAAAATGAGGTAATTTTTTTAGTCTAAATATTATTATCTTAATAAGCTGGAGGTTAAATAACATTAAATTAAAGCAAATATCAAAACTTATCCAAATGTTATTTAAGATTTTGTCATTCAAATAAATGCAGTACGTCCCGATTCCTTAAAATCTTTGGCTAACAAGAAATTGATGGATTAAATTTAATTTAAAAACTCAATTGAAAAAGTATGTTAAAAATACCGTTAATAGTATGTGCTTTAACAAAAGAAAAATAACATTAAAAGCAACAGAGTTTTTTTTAACCGCCATTTCCTTATAATTAAAAAAAATTATTCAAATTTGCCTTAGATAAAAGCTCCTAAATAAAAAACAAACAAATTTATAGGAATTTCGTATATAATAAATATGAAAATGTATTATTATAAAATAATATAAATTAAGTATTGGGACAAGACGCCGAAATTCCCATAGGATCTATCATCATGTGATGAATAAAATATATTATCTATTCATAGATTGATTAATTATTTAAAACTAGGTCAATGTCAAATATTATATATATATATAATTTTGCATGACAGGAATTGAGATGTTATTTTAAATACATTAACATTATTTGATTATCGCTATATCTATAGATGTATATAAATAATATATTATATAATAATCAAAAAAAGGGGTTGATGATGATGCTGTGATATACAATATAAATCAAATTATTACATTTCGTTGTTCGTTGGCACATTGTTGATATACATATGATGCAAAAACACGTTAAAGTAAAATTTAAAATTACATCATATTTTTTTAAAAAAATGTTTACTTGTTTGTTGTATTATATAGGGATAAGGGTGTAAAAAATTATTATTTTAGAAAACCTTCTGTGTAATTTTTCATCAGATTAAGTATCAAATTCATAAGTTTTCAGGAAAGTTCGTTAACTTGAAAATTATAGATTAATTTAATAAATTATTGATTCATGTACGTTTAAGATCTAAATCTTCCATTTTTGTTTTTTTGCAATAAAATCGGTCTAACTGAGAATGGAATTCTAAGAGCATTGTGTTTTTTTTTTTTGAATTAAGATAGACACAAAAATTAAGTCATAAAATTATTATAATAAAAGGTTTAATTGTGGAACAAACAGGGTCGATAATAATATTTATTTTATATGTTTCTATGTAATATTTTTTGTATATAAAGAACTCATATACTAATTTTATTCTTTTTACAACCCTTATTTTTCTGTAGTTCTTTCAACATTACCCTCCCCCACCAACAAATATAAAACGCCCTATATACTATATAACAATCATATATTTTTTAACAAAAACAATTCTTTTATATTTTGATAAATACCAAAATTTTACTAATAAAAGAATAAAAATTATTGTTTTAAAAATATTTTTTGGGGAAACAAATGATCACATTTTAACAAATAAAAATTTTTATTTACGCAGAAAATGATCTTTATATATATATATTGCTTCTAATACATATAAGAACCTCAAAAGAAGAAAAAGTCAAAAGCATCACACTATCGCGTCATCAATGTTTCTGACACACAGGAATAATTAAATATACATGAAAAAATTAAACAAAATAAAAACAAAAATTGGGGGGTCCTTGAGATAATTTTCCATTTTCATTAATTTTTTTTTTTTTTGGTATTTATACAACACATATCATATATAGGCAATAAAAACAATATGTATATATATAAACAAAACTAAAAAAAAAAAAAAATTACTCACTGTTTTATGTATACACGTAGGTAAATTAATTACAGTATTTTATTTCTATTTTTTTTTTTATTTTATTTATAAATATTCGCATAACCTTGATCGTGGTGGTGGTGTTGTTGTTGTTGTTGTTGTTGTTGTACACTCGTTGATTGTTATTGTTTTGTTTAATACACGAGTATGTACGTTATGATAATTAATTTATTTACGAATATATTTATATAAATATACAGGTAGGTAGGTGTATGGATGAATGGAATATATATATATAAAGATAAAAAAAAAAAAGTTATAGACCATACGGGCATGAAAAATTTTCATATAACATTTCCATCATATGAAAATATAAAGTGAGAAAAATTTATCCATTGTGAAAAATAGATAAAATTTATTTTTGCAAAAACATATATATTTAAAAATAATATCATCAAAATTCTCTGTTGCATTTTTTATTTTCACCCACCTCAATAAAATATTAATAATATATGATAATAAAAAAGACTCACATCTTAAAAAATATTGCACCACAAAAATTGAATGGAAAATTTGGCAATGAATATAATAATAATAATTAAATTAAAAAAAAATGCAAACAGAATAAAAATTTACATACACATTCCCTATGTATTTTGTATTTTTTATTATGTATAATAATAAAATGTATGAAAAAAATACAAATTAAAATAATAAAATAAAATACTTATAAAATAAAATTTGTTTTAGTTTTAATAATATCAAAATACACACTCACCCAATTTTTTTTTTTATTTTTATTTAATTTTAAATAAAATTTATTTATACATTTGTGATGATATTAAAAAAAATTTAATACATATGTATATATATAAAAAATATAAACGACGAATTATCAACACCATCAAATAAATAAAAAAAAAACACACAATCAAAAAAATTTTTTATATATAGCAAAAATAAATAATAATATTAAAAAAAACACAATATTTTTTTATTTTTTTTATCTCTCAAAGTCAAGGTTAATATTATGAAAAAAAAAAAAAAAAAATTAAATAAATAAATAGTGTTTATATATTTCGCACGTATGAACTTTTTTTGTATTTTGCAAAAATTAAACGAAATAAAAAAAAAATTATTTTTGCGAGATTTAGCAAATATTTTTTTTCATTATTTTCGTGTTGGTTCGCTTTTTTTTTTGTCTGTTTTTTTTTTGGTTTTATTTAAATATATTTTGTATAGATATATTTAATAATATTAAAAGATTATATGCGAAATCTTTTTCTACACCAAATAATATATGATTAAATCAATATGGAAACAAAACAAATTTTCTTTTTAATTTATTATTTGTATTGTGTGGTGTAATTTTGATTTTAATCAAATCAAATCAATATTCTTTGGAATAAACATCATAGTAGAAAAAAATTATATTTATAAAAAAATATAAATCACTATCACTATTTTTTATCAGTTATTATGTAGATTTTTTGATAGAAAAAAAATTATAATTCCATTTTAAAGTCACAGTTATTTAGTTTCTTTTTAAATAATTTTAAAACATTTTCACCAAAATTATAAATAATATATTTTCTTATTTTCAGTTAATTGCATAATTTATTTTTCTTCTTTAAAAAAATGTTCTTAACTTTTTGATATTATAAAAAAAAATTGAAAATTAAATAGTTATTATATATTATCATTATTTATATGTTTCACTACATAATATTTAAATTTTATTACACAAATTATTTTTTCATTAGATTTTCCCAAAACGAAGAAAAATCATATCATATTCAAGGATTTGTGGTTGGTTTTTTTTTATTTATTGAAAGTAGTATATATAGAACAAAAAAATATTATTATAATTTTTCGCACATAAATCAAAATTATATGACGAAAAAATATATTAATTCGCGAAAAATAAAGAAAAACTTATGAAAATTGCACCTATATTCAAACAATAAACCACGTCAATCTATCTATCATCGCGTATACAGATAGATAGATAGAAATTAGAGATATATCAAAGAAAAACTATAAAACACCACCGACTGAATATACTGAACTAAACAAATAAAATTTTCATTCGTATAAAAAAAGTCCCATCATCCATCATCCATCATCATTGCGATGTGATGTGTCGTCGTCAATGGATGAATGAATGGATGGACAAAAACGCACATATATGGTTCAGTTCATATATAAATAAATAATTAAATCATATATACGATAACAAATCAAAAAAAATAAATAAAATAAAATAAATAAATATTATTACCACACAAATTTCATCAAAACTATATATCTCTCTGTAATTTTATCAATTTTTATGTGATATACACAAAACATTTAATATAAAAATCTATCTATATTTATATATATATATATATGAAAAAACAAAAAAATAAATAAAAAATACACTAAACAACTTCTCGCGCGGCTATACTTTCTCTTACTGGTTGCTAGATGAAAGTGAAAATCATTGTGGCAACATCAATGCGTCCAACCAAACCCGGCAAAAATGAATGTAATACAAAATACACACTGTATTTTTTTTTATTATTATTATTATTATAATATTATATATATATGAAAATATATACTCTATCATATGCTCAATACACAAATACACTCGTTGTCGTCGTCGTCGTTGTCGAATATACATATATATATATATATATATACGGTGAATGAATACAAAACATTTTATTATCAACCAAAATAAAAAAAAAAAAAAACAATATACACAGCCAGACCGATAATCATACATATATTTTTTTTCATATACAAGTTTATATACGGTCTATTTTTATATATGAAATGGAAAAAAAAGCTAATGGGAAAACTTTGAATAATTCCACAGTATATATATATATATATATATAGATATTTTCTTCATTATTATCATACAACTCCATATCATCGTGTAATTCGTATAATAGAAATAAGAAAAATTTATATGTATAGAGAAATTTTCAAAATGTATTTGTGTATATTACATGGGTGGTGATATTGAATTGAAAAACCGAAAGAATAAAAAATTATGAGAAAATTTGAATGTAAATTTTTTTACTCAAACAAATACTTAAAAGAAAGAAAAAAACTAAGGAAAATTAATTTAATTCATTTTCCTATAATTTGATATTGAATTTGAACTTCGACGACCGACATATAAATTACATAGACCATCGACTATATACAAACAAACAAACCAACCAAAAAAATAGAAAAATAATAGAAAAATTGATATCAACCATACCAATTCATGTATACAAAATAAATTATCAAAAATGTAATACAAAAAGAAAAAAAAAACTCTTATAAAATATTGTATTTAATACTTATAGATAAACATTAAAATTATATTCTAAAGGATTTTCACATCTAAGATGAAAACCCTACCGCATACAACATATAATTTTAATTTAAAAAATCCATACAAAATGTATGTGTATGTGTACGAATAATACGCAAATAAACACTATATTATTGAATAATATCCAAAGAAAAACAAATCCTTTATAAAATTAACACACACCACCAGTTAGGTATCTATAAATAAGAGAGAATTTTCCCGAGAAAAATTGAAAATTATTTTCATTTTTTAATTCATTATTATTATTATTGGTTTAAAGCGCATATTCGCTGATGTCCCGACAGACGATAACCAAAAATCACAACATTTTCATATCAGGAATAGAAAATTTTTTTAAAACACATTCATTAAGTGTATTTAACAAAATTAATTTATTAATTCTAAATAAGCATAATTAAAATGGTTTATATACTTCAAGTTCATCAATTGAATATGAACAAAAACATATAGTTTATAGAGTTAAAAAGGTCCTCCATGAAATCGTTTTAATTTATACCATTCAATTTGTTCAAACAATTCAAAAAGATTTTGTCTGATTAGATTGATTGATAATACAATTATTTAACACTAGATTGCCCAAGCAGTCATTTTGACTGCTTTTGAATTTCTTAAGATTAAGATATAAGAATGTGAACTATGTGGAAACGACAAAAGTGATGAGTTTGGCTGTCAGATGATAAGGACATCCTTTATGTATAATATGTTTATATGCGAATATTTATATATGCATATGCCACAACAGGCCACAACGTAGGGTACATTGTCCATGTATATATATATATATATATATATAAATAAATATATGTATTATTTATGTAGATATATATATATATTTAAATTCATATACCCGTATATCCATCTGTGAGAGTTGAGAATGGATTTTTTTGTTTCGACAAGAATTATTACATCTACATATTTGCTTTCGTATGCAATAAAAAATGATATCCTTTTTCTGATTTCATGATACGCATGAGTAAAAAAAGCTTTTGAATTTTCCTTTGCCAAATGCTTATCTCTCTATACTATATATATATAAGGATATATGTAATTTTCTCATCCTTTTTATATATATATATATTATATATATGGGCATTTAATACTTTCAGGAGCATGATTTTTCAATGTATATATATACATTTGTTTATATATAAGCATAAGTTGTGATAGAACAAAATAATAAAAGGAATAAGGAAAACTTATTTATAAAGTGTGAAAAAAAATATTGTATTTTATTTTTAGCAAGTTCAAGTGTACATACTAAAAATACATATGTACATATATAAATATTATATTGTGGTGTTTGATATCATCATCATCATTATCAAAATCATACTGTCGTCTTCAATTTTGGTGATGACAATTTTAAATTATATTATATAATGATTATTATGTTTTAAGGGTGATTTTTCATATGTCATATATAAACGATGGTGCGATGATAATAAAATATGAAGAATATTTAGAGATGATTCATATAATTTACATCTGATGTAATATATGATATGATGTATAAAAATTATCCATTATCGTATGGTTTATATGAAGAAAAAAAATATATTAGCAGAGTTTTACCAACATATATAGAATTTGAATTTATTTAAAATTGATTAAATTGAATTTTACAATAGTATTTTGGAAAATTCTTGTCTGGTGGTTGATTCTGAAATCTTAATGTAATAACAACAACATTTTGGGATCGTGGTTTTTAATCCGAATGAAAATATTTGGGCTTTTTCAGCTGTTTTCGAATTTGAATTTTGGGAAAAAACTATCGGAAAATTGCTATGAAAGCGATTAACAATAATTTCTTATTTATTTACGATTATTGTAAATAACGTAACGTATAAGTACAAAATGTTTAGTTTTTAATATATTATGTTAAGGTAAAAGTACATAATTATAATTTAATATTAGTATATATAATATTTTTTTAGTTTAAGACATCTATATTATGAAGAAAAAAAAATAATTAAAATATCTGTCCATATTAATTTAAATAAAATTTAATCAAAAAAACACTTTCTTTATATATACAAATTATAAATCACTGTTTTTTTGCAAATTTTATATTTTAGAAGTGAATTGTAAAGTATATATATACCATTAAAAATCGCAAAATATTATTTTGTAAAGGTAAAAATTTTTTTATTAAATTTAAAAGGTGCTATTGGCGGATAAATAATACTACAACATAAAAATAAGTGTTATTTTCAAATAAATCAATTTCAAATATAAAAAATTATAATATGTATATGAGAAAGGTAAATATTATAATTATAATTATGGAAAGGTGATATTTTGATATATATGGTTTGTTTTGTATAGCCAATATATACATAGAGATGATGATGTATAATAAATAAAAAGTGCATATTTTTTAATATATAGATTAAATCATTTCTTTTTAATTAAACTATATCATTATATATTAATTTAAAAAAAAAAAATTAAATTGTATATAGATCATTTTATATATAACATTATGTATATATCAAAAATGACATGATGATTTTGATTGATTTTGCATTCACTTACTATATTTATATAGATTTTATCTATCTATATATTTATTTACAAAATAAATAGAAAAAAAAGCCCTAAAGTGTTTTTAATACAAAAAAAAAAAAAAGAAAGAAATAATTTTTTGCAGTATTCTTGCAATATATACTTACAATAAGGCATAACGTAAAATTAAATATAGTGTTTGGTTTTTTTTTTTTTTTTTTTGGTTAATTCATTTGGTATTTCCTTTAAAATTATTAAATTAATCTAAATTATTTCCTATATATATATAGTTTTTTTATTAATATACAGGAAGTGTGATTATTTAAACAAATGAAAATTTTGGACAAAAAAATCTTCAACTACTTTTTTGATACATTAATTCGATAAAATTATATGACCGCTTTTTGGGGGAGAAGCTATACAAAGGATTTTAAGATATTTCTATAAGAATAAATGTAAGGATTTTTCCCTATTTTCCCAATATCGATCAAAATTCATACAGAATTTCATTTTCCAAATGGATAAACATTGATTTTTTTCTTGTACATATATTTGTATATATGTATATCAATATTTATACAAACACATTTCCATTTTCATCCAGAAATTCTATTGTAATTCCTTAGTATATGTATAAAGGTTATATATACATTTAGTATATGTGAGGTATAAGCAAAAGGAATATAGAAAAATAAAATCATTAACATTATAAAAAATACAAAAAAAAAAAAACTATTAAAGAATTGCGCAGATGCGGATGTCCTTGTCCTTGGAAGTCCGCCCCTGAATTTACACAGGAAGAAAACTAACACATCAATTTGAATTGTATTGAATATATTTTAAAATATTCTATATCCTTTATTCGGAAATGAATGAATAGACAGACAAAAACACACACACACAAAACACTCTCAAATACATTTATTTATTAAAAGCTTTTCCTTAATATTCATTCTCGAGGAAATGTATACATAAAATATACAGGGAATATTCCGTGAAAATGTGTGAAAATTGTTGCTTTTTTTTTTTTTATAAATATTGAATTTAGTTTTGAGAAAAATGACAACAAAAATTGCAAAAATACAAAAATACTCAACTCTTTTAAAAACAACAAACAAAAAAAAGCGCACAAATATTATACATACACATACACATAAAATAAGGGATGAAAATATAATGTCTATATATACATAAATAAAAGTATAGAGAATATATACAACAATATACATGTGTGCATGTTTGATAGGATGCATAAAGAGATGTTATACCATGATATAATATATATATATATATATATATATATAAATATATATACAGATGGGGTGAATATATTTATTGATCCTTCGGGAACTGCTGACTTTGCCCATGAAATTACAAATTTTTTTTTTTTCATTTGTATATATCATATCTCTATATCTATAGATATATATAATACCCTTGCATTAACCGAAATATTTTTATGTACAAGTGTTTTATACATATACAAATATAATAAAATATACATATTTGAATGTTAAAAGGAATCGTGGGTGTTTATATATAGTAAAGTATATATATATATAGTAAAGTATAGTATTGTCGATATATACGAGTAAAAATATGTAATTCATAACTATATATATTGCACAATATAAATATTAGGGAAAAGGATATTATATTTATTTCAAGGAAAAAAAAAGGGAATGCGTATGGTTATACAATAAGGGAATAGATAGATATATGAATTGAATGTACATAATTTTTAGGGGATAATTTTTTCTATATATTAATGTATTATATTTTTTTTTAATATTATACAATACTCTATATATATGAAGGTATATGAAGAAGTTTTTAACATTGTCACAGTTTTTTTTTTTTTTTTTTTATATATATTGGAAACTCAATTAATCAAATAATTGTCGATGGATGGATAAAAATGATGAATATTTGAAATATTTAACATATATTAGATATAGTAGATGATGCGTGGAATGTACAAATATTATATAATAGGGGAATGTGAATGTGAAGGTTAATCAATATAACATTATAGGGATGAAGATGACCATTTCATAATAAATATATATGGTATAGGATCTATTTAACATATTTATACGTATGTATTCATATAGAAAATATTATAATCGAATATGTACAACACGGTGATGTATATTTTTATTCCATATTTTTACTTTTGGTTTTATTTTTTTTTGAATATCTAATCTATTGATGTTTTATTTATTTTGGCCTTTTTTATAGGGGGGATGAATTTTCTATATTTCAAATTTGATCTATATTATATATGGATGGGGAAAAAGTCCCTTCAATTGTTATTTGGATAATTAAATTGTATAAGGAGGATTAAAAAATTTCTATTCTATATTTTGTATATATAGAACAAGGATCAAGGATTTTATTTTCATCATCAATTATGGATAAATCAATATTTTAGATTATTGGTTTGTGTATTATTCTATTATTTCGAGGATTATTAATATTAATATTGTATTGTAATTTAATTTTTGATTCCAGTTAAAATAAAATTTACCGATAAAAAACTAAAGGCATTGTAAAACACCATTTAATTTTAGTTATAAAAAGAATTTGTGTTTGGTTTTTTTTTTGTTGCATATAAACCGTATAGGAAAATATTAAACCATTTAATTCTTAGGCTGTGAAGTAATTATTATTTTATAATAAAAGTAAGTATGTTTTTAATTTTAGAAAACGTATAGAATTTTTTAAGTAAAACAATAATTTTTCTCATTCTCGCATATATACCTTAAAATAAAATAAATAATAACTCACATTGTTTTATCACATGATAATCATGAAAAATTCGTATTTATATAAGTATAGAAGATAGTAGACAAAAATGCCACTTACCTGAAAATAAATAGGAAAAAAATAATAAAAATTAGTTAAAGGAAAAGTAAATTATATATTGAAATAAATAAAATTACTTAATTATTTGAATTAAAACACATTTCTTAATATATAGACAAATGATTTTATGATCGCAGTGGAATCCGTAAATATAAATTGGAATGTATTTTAGATTACCCATCAAACCTTATATCTATATATAATATCAATAATATTTACAACAATACAATTCGTAATCGTATATACATTAAAAATATTTATACGGACCAGTTTGACAAAACAATAAGCAAAAAAAAAAAAAAAAATATAAAATAAAATAAAATTTTTATAAAATATAATTTACTGTTGGGTCCACATTGTATTATATAAAAATAAAAATTTCAAAAACTTTCATGCACATTTGAAGACAACAACAACACAAAATACATTCAATAGAAAAATATAATGGAAAATTTCATAATATTTATAATCTTAAATTATTTTAATTGCATTGCAGCATATACCTTTAAGGAATACTTTTAAGAATCCAAATTATTATCATCAGGATATCAGGTCTGAAGAATCTCATCAGCATTTGAATTTGGAATCCTTGATTTATTTTATTAAATTAGCAACGCAGATAAAAAAAAAACACAATATTTATAATTAAATTTTGTTGCAGTATTAAAAAAAATCTTTATTTGATTTTTTACTTAATTATATTTTAGACATTTATTAAAATTAGAAATAAATTATTAAATAAATTATTAAATTAAAAAAAAACACTAACAAGCACTCAATAAAAACGCGACAAACAAACTAAATTACATATACGAAAAATATAAAAATAATCAAAATGTGTTTGATTTTTAGTTTTTGATCGGTGCAAGCAGCAGATATACACATATTTTTACACGACGGCGGCGTTTTACCGTATTGTAATTTTGTGTGGATTTATTTATCAATTTTTTTTTTCATCATTATTTTATATAATTATTTATTATTTATAAATTTGATTACGGATTTTATTTATTTATTTCTATTGATATAATTGCAATTACAAAAATAAAACAAGATTTTTTTTTTTTTCAATAATTTATTAAACACATATTAAATGATGGACTTACTTGAACTTTTAAAAATATATGTACTCATAAAATTATATTAAAGGAAAAAATTATGAAATTGTTAATGAAAATGTGATATGCTATATATATATTTAATAGTTTATCAATTGGAAATTTGCAAAACTTTATCATATATAATTCAGGAACTCATTAAAAATTTACATGAAAATGTTATATAAAGAAAATTCCACAAAGAAAAAAAAACAAACGAAATTTAATTATTTAATTAAATATTTTTTCGTCATTTTGAACTTGACCTTTTTTTTTTACATTTAACCGATTATGAACATTTATTATTTGTACGATTTTTAGTCACATGAAGTTTATTTTTATATATGCGATTATTAAAAATAAAAAAAAATAAAAATATGTATTATACAAATACAAATGTAATTTATAATTATTAAACAATTAAATTGAAGAAAGTTGTCCAAGTATGTTTAATTTCGTATAAGTACATATTTATCTTTCTAATATAAACAATTTTCATAATTAATTTATTTATATAAATAATATTTTGATACAATTTTGTTTCTATTTTAATATTTTAAGCTATTAAAAATAGATTCAAAATATCTATAAACAAAAAATAATTATATATGTTTATGTACATATATAGATTAAAAAGTTAAATCAGTCAGTGTTTTATAATAATATAGGAAAAATCATTTATGGAAATGGATTTTTTGTTGAATACACTTTTAAATACAAATAATTTTTTTAAATATGTTTTATGGTGGTGTTGTGTATATAAAAAGTTGTTTTGACACAATAAAATAATAAAAAAAATATTGTGGTGGTCGGTCCATATATAGGTTATTGAATCACATAATTGAATTCAATTATTGGTCAATATATATATCATAAATATTGGGATTCCTATATCCTTGAGATAAACTTCATTTGAATTTAGACATGAATGTAAAATTTGAATGTGAATTAAGTTATGTCGCGTCTGTGTTAAGCACAGGAGTGGAGCGAAAATCAATGAGAAATTGAAACACTTTTAACCGACTTTGGTTTATGACCAATTGCTCCGCGGCATTGAAAAATTGCAATCGGTTAGATGGGCTAAAGGTTGTTTTGATAACGAAGGTGCGTGATTACATCTTTGTTATAAACAAAAAATAATGTAAACTTAAAAGCAATTACAAAATTTTACAAATTAAATTCGATTATTATTATTTTTAAAATAATTTTCAAAACATTTTCATATTGATAAATAATAAACATTATAAAAAATATAAATAACAATTAAAGTTAAGTGCGTATTTCCATAAATCAAATTAATTTGAAGGTAATCGCATTTACAATATACCATATATACCTATATAAAAACATCAAAAAACCAATTTAAATTTCTAATATATATTTATATTGTTTTTTTTAATGTAATATCTTATTCTATAATTTACACAAAAAAATATATTATTTCATCTCTAAAGGACATCTCACAAAAACCAAATTTTACACACTTTTAATATTAAATTTCCTGATATATAATAAATATATTCCATTGTTATATATATTGATAAAAAAGGTTAAATTATATGTTACGAAGATAAAGAAGAAAGACAAAAAAAAACAAAAAACGAATTCAAAGTCAATCAAAATACAATGCGATGACAATTTTTTTTTTGTGTAATTTAGAAGAAATGTACTAGAAATATTACTCTTTTTTGCGTGTGTAAGTAATATTAATATTATGAATTTGAAATTGTGAAAGAAAATTTTTATATAATATTTTATATGTATTAAAATTCTTATCAAAAAAATTGTTATTTTGTTTTATTTTATTACACAATTGTGTTTGTGAATTAATAATATAATATGAAAATATATTTTTCATTATATGTATTAGTTTTTTTTTTTTTTTTGATAATAAAATAAGAAAATTATAGTAAATAAATGATTATATTTAAATATAACAACAAAAAGAGAAAATTAAATAAAATGATAATTGAAAATTTAACATTAAAAAAAAGAATAATTTTATATAATTTAAGAATAAATTTTGTGATTTCGTGATCGAGCCCCTTTTAACTTTTAACTTAATTCAATTATCTACTGAAGATCTATAGAAAAAATTTATAATGCAGGCATCTCATTAACCATCAATTGATTTTATGTTTTTTTTGTAATACTATGGGTACAAAAAAAATTTTTGATATAAAATGACATTGAAAAGAAAATCGATTAAAAAAAATGAAAATAAAAAACCTAATTAGCATTAACACACACCTTATAAAAATTATACTAACGCATATAAAAAAGAAAACCGTGGGTTGTTTGCCTTTGTATATATTATAAAATATTACATTTCAATTATAAAATGTTATTCAATTTTGTTGTTTGTGTCTCATCATATCATATAAATATATATATATATATATATATATAATAATTCATATTGAGATAAGAAAAAATATAACAACAAAACAACGTCAATAAAAAAAAAAAAAGTCATATAGTGATAACATACATAACAAGTTTCTTTTTTTCTTTTTTTTTTTTTGTTATTTTAAATATGATATATACTCAATTCATATCATATCATATATATTTATTTATATATATATATATATAAATACCATTTAATTTCGAAAAAAAAATTTCTTGGTCACTGAACTGATAGCGAATTGACATTGAAATCGTACCGAGGTCAAAATGACGCGTCATATTTAGCATACTTATAAAAAAAAAAAAGAAGTAAATTATAAACATTCCTTTTTTTTATTTTTATTTTTGAATTTATAAATAAGGCAGAAACGAATTGTAATAATAATAATAATGTATATTATTAATGATATAGGCGCGACGATATATTTATTTATATAATATGATGATTGTATAAATAATATACAAAAAAAAAATATTATACGCATAATTTAAATGGTTTAAAAGAATTTTATTTGTGTGAATATTTATTTTGTTAATTTATTATAATTTAAATTTAACTTTAACACTTTTATAAACACACATTTATTTTTTACTTTTAAATTATTTCAAATTATTTTTTATATAATATATATTTTTGAATATATAGAACACATGATTTTTTATTTTCGGGTTCTTTTTTTTTTTTTTTTAATTTATTTGCATATTAAAATTTATTTATTTATTAATTTTTTTGTATACCTTTTGTTGTTATTTTGAATTTTTACAGTGGATATAAAAAACTATAGAGGTATTATGATGGTTCGATTTAGAATTTAATAATGTTGGTTATATATAACCTAAATATAAGCAAACAATTGATTTTTATATCATCAAAAATAGTTCAGAATCTCCAGGTAAATCATTACAAATAAAACTGGGCGAAATTGGACTGGATCGCAGAGAATTCTAAAACTTACAGAAATATTTCGAAATTGAATAAAATACCATTAAAAATTATCCCACATGATCGTGTTTGACCATTCCATAATTTTGTGGAGTGTTCTAACGAGTATTCTCAAAAGGATTGTTTTTCCAATAAATATAAAGAATGCAAAAAAGATATCTATTTTAGTGATGGGAGAATCCAATTTTTTCGTATATTCGTTATATCGAATCCGAATATCTTGTAGATTTGGATTCGATCCGAAGAATCGGATTCTAAAAAGATCCGGATCTCATACTCGGTACTACGGATCTACGGATCCTATGTATATATTATATGAAAGAGATAGAGGTAACAAAAACAAAAAACAACACAAACGAAAACGCATCCAAAAAAAGAAACGATATACATATACACAAAAAATTCACCTCAAGCTCAAATTTGGTATTTTCTCAATTCTCATTCATTCATTCATTCATTCATTCATTATTCAACAAACACTGTTGTATCTGACTGAACTGGATCATAATATATTGGGTATAGAAAGAGTTATATTGGTTATATTCAATACAAAAAAAAATTAGATTCGTAAGATCCGGATCCGTAAAAATCAGATCCGCGATACTCGTGATTTATTATTATAACGAGTATTGATCCTCGTTACTAAAGATCCGACCCATCACTAATCTATTTATTATTCTATGAAAAAAAAAAGGATTTCGGCAGGATTTTACTACTTGAATTTTAAATGTCTTTGTTTTTTTTAGCAATTTTCCAGCAGTTCTATTATCATCAAAAAAAATCTTCTCAAAGAAGTCTTGTATATTTACTATTATATTTGGAACAATCCGTTTTAGATCAAGCAATACAAAACCCAATTTTTCTATTGCTTAGATTAAGATAATAATTTTTTCTTGACTTTATCACACAATATAAAACACAATCACACCCACCAACAAACATTTCATTCATACACGAAGGTATTTTTCTTTTTATTGTATCTATCTATCTATATATAAATGTTTGTTTTGTGTATATGTATATAGAAAAAAGTACTAAAACAATTAGATTAGAAAAGTGCAATGTGCATTTCAATGTCAAATACAAAATTATTATTGATAAAATATCTTATAATCTAAATGTTTATTTTTTTTTTTGATTATTTTTATTAATATATAATAATTGAAGAAAAAACTTTACTGCAAAAAAAAAAAATATAATATAAATTTGAATGTTTTTGAATTTTTCTTATCAAATTTTTTTTAACGAGTTATATATAGGTAAAAAAATTAACTAATTGCATGTATTTTTTTGAGGTAATCAAAAAATATATGATTAGAGATATTATATATTTATTTTTTTTTTCCTTCTTTGAACCAACAACTGAAAAGATTATATATGTATTATAAATAATAGAAGTTTAGTATATATGTGAAGTTTTTTTTTATGGGTTTGAACTTGAATAATATCGGTCGCGGTAAATTATCACGACCACACATCAATATATTATTGATATATTATTCATTTGGTTAAAATTTATATAAAGATAAATTTTTTTTTTTTTTTAATCGAATTATATTCATGTTAAAACCTTGTTGACTTTTTTTTTTTTAGATTAGCGGGTATCTATACATTATGATATATCGTTCCCTATATTTATATATGCGTGTATATATGCATTGATAAGAAAGTCTGTTTTAAATATACATATGCGATAAAACCAATGAAATATTAATATTTATTAATTAATGATTAATAAAATATATTGCATTTAAAAAAAAAATCCCATGTATAGTGAGTGATATAATAATAATAATAATTGAATATAATAAAATATGAAATTTTCTTTTTAGTTATCGAATAATATGATTAAAAGAGTTATATTCCTATATATAAATAGTATAATAAAAGCCATTACAATTTTTTTAATTGTGGCTGGTCAAGATTTATCAAAGTGATATATGAAAAATAAAAAGACTTTTATTTAATAACCTTAAAAATATATAATTTCTTATCGCATATGGGCTTATCTAGTAATATTATGAAAATTATAATTGTTTGGTTGGTTGTTCTATTTTTTTTTCATATTTTAATTGCAAGAACGACATTTAAATTGGTAAGTTATTTGAGTAGATTTTTTTTGATAATTAGGAAAAGAAAACATTTAGTAAAATAAAAGTAAAAATTCTTTAGAATTTCATCCCTTAATTATTATTACATTGATATATATTTCATAAACACATACTACTGTGTACAAATATGAGTAAGACTTTTCAATTTAAACTTCCCTGGTTTATCTATTTGGACAAATGCTTTTATTTTTACGTAGGTAGTACTGTTATGGACATCTGTGACAAATTTTAAGTCAATTGGTTCATTGTTGTAGTGGTTACGTGTGTGTGTGGGAACAAAGAAAAGTTGTTTATTCGATTTGTTTATTTTAAGTAGCATCAAATTTTGTGCGCGAAATGAAATATCGGTCGCCGAAACGTTCAGAATGGTGCAGAAGGCCTTTGGTGAGAATTCGATGTCCAGAGCAAGTGTTTTCGATTGGCACAAATTGTTCAAAGAAGGCCGTGAACGCGTTGAAGACGAACGAACCACATCAAAGACGACTAAGAATCTCTACTGATGAGCTGCTGACGCTAACAAAATCAAAGAATTGGTGCTGCAAAATCGTCGATTGACTACTATAAAGAGCTTGCTGATATTGTTGGAATTTCAAATGTGTCAGTCAACACCATTTTAAAAGATGTTTTGTGCCACAGAAAAGTCAAATCGCGATTGGTGGCAAAAATGCTCAATGTTTCATGGAAAAACCGCGTCGCGTTGCAGAGTGTGAAACAATACTTTCGACTATCAAGACAAAATGAGACGCATCATAACTGGAGATGCTACTTGGATTGTGAATTCTGATTTTTCGCTAAGCTTAAGGAACCGCTACAGGACACCGCTTTGACACGATTGAAGAGATAAAAGTCGAATCGAAGAGGGAACTGATGGTCATATTCCGGAAGACGAGTATAAACAATGTTTTGAAAATTGGAAAAATCGTTGGCATAGTTGCATTGCATCAGGCGGGGATCATTTTGAGGTAAATGATTTAGATTTAGAAGAATAAATAAAGATTTCAACAGTTATTTATAATAAAGTCTTACTCATATTTGTACACAGTAGTAAATACATAATTATTATTATATTACAAGAGGGTTTATTATAAATATCTTATTCTTCGTTTACAGAACACGTAACAATTTTTTATCGGGACATTTTTCTGATTTTTCCACTTCCTTACTTGGTTTGAATATATAAATTACAGAGTTTCAGGGATAGTTAAAGTTAATATATTATAGTGCTAGTTTTATTATTGTAAAATTTTACGTGAAGTTGACCCGATATAAATTGCCCCTCATTCTCACCCTATAAGTTTTTTCATTCCTATAAGGATTTGGATAAATTCTAATTTTCTTAAGATATCTTCCGATATCCAATGACTTATATAATTAAAATCTTTAAACCGCCACCATCATAGATATTTCTGACTATTTTACTCTATACTAAATCCAAAAATTGCCAAAAACAGCTCAATAATATAACATATTGTATTAAATTTTTTTTATATAAACAGCAAAAAATTTCATTTTTATAAACGAACAAAATGAAACAAATTAATTAATTACAATATAATAAAAAAATAAAAATATGTGTCTGGTTGGTTGTGTTTATTTTTTTTTTTTTTATAAAATTTAAATTAAATAAATGCATAATTTATATGATGTAAATTTTTTTATATATAAAAAGAAATTAAAACGAAAAACAGTTTAAGTCAAGTTCAATGTTATGTGTTTATATATACGGCGATTGATGTGCTGTATATGATGGTGCGATTATTTTGACTGTAACTGGTGGTGGTGTTGTTTGGCATTGGCATTGGCAATGGCATATAATATATGATGATTATGTATATATATATGATTTTCGTATCCGTATGTATAAAAATATAATAAAGAAATATAAGAACATTTAAAATTGTGTATGTTTTTTTTTTGTTAAAGTGTGTGGAAGTGTTGATTGTCGTCATTTTCATTACACATATAAATTAGATTCTTTTTTTTTTTAATTTTATCTGCATCATATAAATATTATATTATTATAATAGCTCTAGAGAGTTAACATCGTATAATGTCAAAATTTTTATCTAGATATTTTAGTATTAAATGTAAATATATATATATATATATATCTAGAGACTGGCTTTAATCGTCGTCGTGTTCGTTTATTCGTATAGAATAATTTATTTTACTATACACAATATTTATATATATACATTTAGTATACAATTATTAAAGTTATTTATATACGCACATATGATTTCTTATACAATATACAATCATTGTGCATTTTATATATTTTATCAAAATGTGTATGATGTGTACAAAAAAAAAACTGATATATATTTTGAATATACGAAAAATTTAGTAAACACAAAAATACCATATTTTTCATTATCAATTATTTACATTATTTTGTTACATACATATATTCTTATTGTATTATATATGGTATATTAAAAAATATAATATTTATACATATATGCATGAATGAATGAATGACAACGTTTATTTTTGGCTGTATAAATTTGTCTTTTTTATTATATTAAAAATAAATTTTGTCATATACCAAAAATTATATATTTAAAATGAAAAGAAAAAATTAGCTGACTGATATTGATAAAAATGTCTGGTGTTTAAATTAAATTTATTAAAAAAAAACATTTAATTTGTTGTTCATGTCACTTTAAAATTGTATATGCAGGCAGTTTTGGTTTTTTTTTTTTTTGGTATGTGATTTTATTATACTAAATTTATTGCACTTAATATTTATTTTACGGTATAGTAAGAAACAAACAATTGTTTTTTGTATGTAAATTGCTAAAATTTGGCTAAATTGTCGTCAATTAATTTTTTCGATTACTATATATTATTGATATAAAAAATTGTAATTATTATAGAATATAGAGTAGGATGGATATAAAGTGCTGAACGCAAAAAAAATTTATATATAGTCTATAAAAAAAACGAGGATGAAAACGAGGAAAAATCAAAAGTATAGAGGATGAGGATGTTTTTTTGTTTTTGAAAAAAAAATAAATATACATTTAGAAAAGTTTTAATACAGAGAAATATTTGATATATAAAAGTATATGATGAACATAAATAAATGAATAAAGAATAAATAAATGAACATAAAATTGGAATACATTTTATAAGTAAAAAAAAAACATTATATAAAGCAATTTTCTTAAATTTTCGTAAGGGTTCAAAAATGTGCAATGAAATGATTATGTTTTTGTTAGTTACATATATAAATTCTTTCTTATATATAAGAAATTAACATTCTTTGAAAACATTTAAGGGATATTTTTCTACTATTTTCCTGTGATGGAAAATCGAATTTTTCTCATATGATTTGATGAAACTCTTTGCAATAACTAACAGGGATATAAGGTCGAACCCAGTTTGTAAAATTATTGATATCCTCTTATATATAGATTTCAATAGATTTGTTCTATAAATTGATAATATAAATTGAATAAATTTTCACTATAACTATAAAAATCCTTTATACATTTTTGCGTGTAATTATACAAACTAAAGGAAAATACAACTCCAACCCACGATTGTTGGTTTTGCTAAATATTTTCTAAATATTAAGTACATATCTAAAAATGAAAAATTGTCTATCCTTTTGATCTCCGCCGATCGATAAACTTTTTCTAGAGCTGCCATTCTCTGTATTTGTTAAACAAAAATATATCTCAATATAGTCGTTATAATTATCATCAGAATGAAATGCGCCATTCAAGGAATCCAAAGCAGAAAAATACACATAAAAAAAAAACTCTTATACATTTTTAATAAATCACCTCAATCCTCATATACATATATATTCCCAGTCAGTAAAAATTGAAGTACACTTTTCTTGGAAAGAATGTGTTTAGAAAACAGTGGTATAGGAAAACATTTGAAATCAAAAAGTTTTTATAGCATTTATTTTATTTGTTTTGGTAATAATTACGTTTTGTCTTTACAAATGATAGACTTTGAACGATTTTTATTTGTATAAATAATGAACAAAAAACAAATAAGAATATATCTGAATGCATTTAACAAATTAATGAAATGTATTCTATATAAGAAATCACTTCAGAATGCATTCCGAAGAAGATATACATTCTATAAAAGCGGACATACCCATGAAAAAATATACTGAAGGCAAAACTAGAAGTAGTTTTCAATCAAAAGCATTCTCGCAGCTTCTCAATAAGTTCTTCCAAAAGAATTCTCGGTTAGTTGGGATAATATATGTATACTACGTACATTCTATATTTATAGTGTGCTAAAAAATAAAAAAAACAAATAAATATTTTCATTGAGAGCAAAGACACTTTCACTCTTATATACAGCATCATTTTTTATGTGTACCATTCCGCAATGTCTATATATAGAATATATACTATAAATTCTACACATTTTATACCAACTAATCTTGGGTATATACATTTTTATATAGATCGCATTCACACATACCATATATATATATATAGGTATATTATGAATGCGATAGGTAAGGTAAAAATATTAAAAGGGATATACTAACTTTATATAAAATATAGATAAAACCTGAACAGAGTATTTGTTTTTGCTTTATGTTTTTGCAAAAAAAAATTAATAAATTATTATGAATTTTTTTTTTTTGTATAAATGCATGATATTTTTCGCCTATCCTGCGATACAATGTTGTTTATATTCTTGATGATTTTTTTTTAATTGTGCCCATATACCATATATGAATGAATGTATTTAAAAAATATACGAATACATATTTCATATTTTACTTTTAGATTCACTCAGTATTTCAATACAAAATAAAAAAAAACCTTTTTATTTTACAAATAACGAGTGCATGTGTATATGTTTAAAAATCAAGAATATATACCAACTTTTATTGTTTGTATACTTTGCGTATATGTATAATAATATATCAACAATATATGTAAAATGTAACACAATGTATATTATTATATGCAAATAATAATAATAATACATAATATCGCATCATCCGAAACATCTCATCGTCGCATTTTGCATATCCATGTACATATTTAAGTGTTGTATATATATTTTCAAACAATTTACATAACATTTATATATATGTAGGTATATATAGAAAAAAATATTAAGATGAATATTCCAGACAGGCAAAGACCTCGATTTCAATATACTTATAATATATGTATAATATATAGGGTGAGAACAAAACATATACATAATCAGAAAGATAACTAGTTATATGCTGTTTTGTTTCAATCTTTATAATATATGGTATATACAAAATGAATATGATGCTATACATATTCGCATACAATGTTTATAAAAAAAATTATATACGAGTGGAAATGTGGAAAAACAAGAACAAACTCATTTAAAAAAAATAAAAATAAAAATCATAAATAGGCAACATTTTTATATTTGCAAAATAATTATATGATATGATGGTATATCCATCCAACACCCCAATGTGATTGTTAATTATATATATATATATGTATGTATGTTTTCCAACTCAACATCCTTAATTTATATGCATTTTCCTCTATATATGTAATGTGCGTATACCAAGAAAAATATTTAAATTATACAAAATAATATATACACCTCATCAAAACCTATACGAATGGTAATTAAAAAAAAAAATGTCTCGTCAACACATTTCAAAACATAACACACATGTAAAATTACAAGTATTATTATCAGTCGCATGTGGTACGGTGGTACTAGTATATATGCATTAAAAACAAAACGAATGCAAAAAAAAATGTATAAAATAAAATACAAAATACTTTCAAATTGCACATACATTGAATAATAATAATAATAATGTGACATTTATAAATAATAATGAAAATAAAAAAAAAAAATTATAAGCTTTTATAGTTTTCATTCACGTCTACCCTTATTTTTTTTTTTTTTCTTTCAATGGATTTTTATATATACATATGTTTTTCTTATATTCATTTATACATATGTATTATTATACAAATAAAACATGTGAAGAGGAGACACGCTATATATTTTTTTTATATGGATATACAAAAGAAAAATTTTTTTTTTCCTTATATGAATTTTCCTTGCATCAGATGTGATATGGGTAATAATATCCATATATATGGTATATAACATTAGCAAAAAATAATGAAGAAAAAAAGAACTATATATAGCCTCAATATGTATATACTATATATTATATAACATGTATAAGTGCGTCGAACGTCTGGCTTCCCCATTCCTTTCCATTTCATATATTCATATAAATTATGTGTATAAAATAATACGATGAAAACAAACAAATAGAAGAAGTTCAAAAAAAAAAACATGAATTATATAATATATATTTAAAAAAAAAAAGTATGAATGTTTGTTCCAATAAATGATTTGGTTTTTCTTTTAATTTTTCGGTTAAGTTGGCACAAAAATATTAATTTTTTTTTATTGTTTATTTAAAATACATCATGAACTATTTCTATACTGATTTTGTTGATGATCCTTTTTATTAGTATTATTATTATTATTATTATTTAACAACTAATGATGTATGTAAAATGCCAACATTAGTTTTTAATAAGCACTATGGCTGCTAGGGCCTTTGGCTTTTACCGGAATTAGAAATCATTAATATTATAATTATTAATGTAATTTTAATAATGATGATGAGTATTTGTTATATACTTTCATATATAATTGCGAATATGTGTGTGTAGTAGACTTTGTAAATCTTTGGCTGCGTCCGACACAATATACCAAAGATATTCATTAATTTGATCCCAATGAATAAATGGTGACTTAGTTCATGAATTCAAATCATAAAAAGCACAGAAAAAATTTTCCGGCCAGGATTTGAACTCGTGACCACCCGCAATTGGGTTGGATGCTATTAGTATTATACTTCATCAATATATGAATATAAAATATAACGCAATATATACATAGAGGAAAATTTATCTTTTATTTATTATGGTTAAGAAAATATTATTCAAATTGAATTAGAATTGAATTTATATAATTTTATTTGCCCATAAAATATTTGTATGTGTGTTACTTTGAATTTTATACCGGATTTTATTGTCAGGATGTAAATGACCTTGTAAACGATTACAACAATAAGATAATGGACTGAAAAACTATTATTAAGGACACTTTTAATTAAATCGTTACATCAGTTAAATAAATGTTAATTGTATTTTAAACCAAAAACAACATCAACAAAATAACACCATCCATCCTTTTGCCTGTTTGTATAATAAATTTTATCCAATGAAAAAACCAATCAAATTAATGGGAAAATAATTATAAAAGAATTTTTGATAAAAAATGTTCATCAAAAAGATTTATAGAAGGATATATATAAGGACATATAGAACCAATGAGGGTAATTCCATAATGAATTCTAATAGTCTAATTGCCCTATATACACATTTTTTTTTGATTTAGAACTCCGCCAATTTCGAAGTATGGAATTTAGAAATTTTATGTTTCATATTTTCCATTTTTGTGAATATTATACAATAATCACTTTTTAAATTTTAAACGCATTAAAAAACACTGATTTTTTTCTAATAGTTTCCTATAGTTATATAGTTTCCTGTAGTTAGTTAAATAAATGTTTATATAAAACTCACAATTTTTGGATAAAAATCAATTGGATCATGCCTGATTATCCAGACGAAATTACAATTTTTTGCTATAAGAAAAAAACGATGTTATTAAGAACTTATGCGGAATTTCCATCTGATTCAGTCCATGTAAATGAATGCTTACACATGAATTAATGAATGTTTTCAAATCCGTTATTTTTAAACGAAAACTTCGATCAAGTTGAATTGAAAGATCTACATCAAAAAACGTAACGTATAGAATAATTTCAAGTTCATAAAATAATAATTTGTTTCTTTACAAAACAACTATCCTCTTCGATTAAATGATGAAGGGTAATTCATTCACCTTTTGGTGGTATATACCCGAAAGAAGAAAAAAAAACAATAAAATAAAAAGAAAATATAGACAAAAAAAAAGAAGAAAATAAAAGATATTTCAGAGTCAAAGTTTATATATTGTAATAATTGAGTACATTGATCTTTATTAGTATATATATATATGTTTCCTAAATCCAATTTTTTTATATTATATATATATATATATATATATATAATAAGAAATCTTTCCTTTTTAAAACATTATTATACAAATGTATATATTAAAAACAAAAACAATATTGTATATTTGTTTTTTCGCAAAAATTATATTACAATTTACATTCAAACACACGCAGATATATATTTTATTATATATGGTTGTTTTAAAGTTAAAATTTTATAAATACATTCAAGACGTGATCATTCGAAATCAATTGATTTATAAAATGTTATATATTGTTTTGAAACAGAGATAAATATTCATTTATAGGTCATTTCCCTTTACAAGTTATACATTCATGAATGTATAATTTTGCAGATTTTGCGTCTTTCGGAATCAATAAAATTATCAAATTGTTTAAGTAAATTTTAAGGGAAAAAAATGTAAAAAACAATTGAAATTGATCTCAAAATTCCAATTTAAATTATCAATTCCATGGCACTTCAATAAAAATAATTGTTTTAATTAATTAATAATTAAAGTAGAATAATTTCCAGGGTTTTTTTTGGAGGAAATACATTAATTTTTCGCTTTTAAATAAGGCAATATAAATACTTTTTTTTTTAAATTATTATTATTCATACAACAGATCGGATTTTATTTATAGAAAATGTTTATCTTATATGATATTTTATGTTTATGAATAATAATATAATAATAATAATAACAACATTTATTACATTCATAAACAATATAGAATATATATACAAAACAAACCCACATGAAATCTTTTATATATATATATATAAAGGAAAATCATATATTGCTACTATATTATAAATAATATTATATATATATACACTCACTATAAAGGTAAGCTGTTACATATTTATAAACAATAATGTTTAAAAATACCTGAGTATATCCTTTTTATATATTTATATATACACGTATATATATAAGATGAGATATGTCATCAACTTTTGAACTTTACTAAAAAAATATATTCCTTTTACATATCGTATATTGCAATATAATATTGTGGAGATGAAAAATTGAAGATGATGGTAAAACTTTTATATATATAATATATACTAATGCCGTTTTTTTTCTCTCAATATTTATAACTTGAATTATATATATATATGATTCCAATATATGAATGAACTTTATATTATTACTATATTGAGATTTTTTGGTTTGTATATTGTATATATCACAGGCAAAACAATAAGGATGATTATTATAAGACATATATACAATCCTTTTTGGTTTCGTATAATATATATATATATATAAAATTAAACATTGAATCATTGAACTTAAGGTTATTTCCTTCAATTATAATAATATTAAAATATATGTATATATATTTTGTTTGGTTCAATGATATGAACTAGAAAATATGCAAAAATGTATGAAATATCTATAATTTTTATTGATATTGGATTGTATATAAACAATGTATAACAAAGCAAAGTTCATTCATACCACAATTCAACAAATGACTGAATCTTTTTTTATTAGTTTTTATTTGTATTTTCTGGGGAGTTTTTAAACAAACAAATAAATTTCGCAGTAAGCAGTAAAATTTATATTAAGGGGATGAGATGGTCTGGGATACTTCAGATATCTTTGTATTTAATTAAAGTTCACAAAGGCTAATGGTGGAAATTTTAGTAAAATCAGTTAAGTGTTAAATCTTCAAGTTGAAGTGGAAAAAACCGAAAAGGGTAGTGGAAAAACCAAACGATACATTTGTAGAATTATTTGGAATTTAACCAAAGTTAAATAAACTTAACTAAAGACTTTTATTTACGTATACATCTTTTATAACAGATGATTTTCTTATAAAATTCTTTTGACTTAAAAATTAACATTAATATGATGATCCGGGAAAATTCAAATGAAAAGTAAATAATGAAAGTATAAAAGAATAAAAATGGGATTTTTAAACATCGCTTATAGTAATTTTTTTGATAATCTTAAGTTGTTCTATAGATTATGGAAATATACCGCAATAATTTTGACAATATTATCATGATTGCATTTTCCCTATTTAAGATTTTCTTCTGATATTCTTCAAAAATCCGTTATCTGCTTAAGTTACAGACCCTTTTCTTTCAAATACAATTTGTAAATTTATAGTATATGTTTTTTTAAAGTAAATTTTCTCGGAAAATTCGTAAATAAATGCAATTGAAAGAAGAAAACTTATAGTGATGTTGTCGGTTCTTTTGTAAATATGCAATAAAATTAATCGCTAATTGAATGGAAAATCTACGAAGTATTGACTTTTATCAAAAATTTGTTTGCATTCTGTATTATGATTTTCATTCTTCAATATATGAAACATTATCTAAGGTTATAGAGCATAAAAACACAATTCTACTGGTGGGAGAAGTCATTGATTTTATTGCCTATTTAGAAAGAGCCGGAAAAATTACTATAAGTTTTTGATTCTTTTAATGGAATTTATACGAATTTTCCGAGAAAATCTACTTAAAAAAATCCAAATACGTTAACAAATGATTTTAATATATCGTATCTTTCATTCTTGTCTAAAACACATATTGAATATTTATTTAAATGTGAAACATCTCACGGATAATTCATACGAAAACTGTGAAAAAACAGAGATGGAACCTCAAGTTTACAAGTAATTTTTCACGATTTTTCTAAATATGTAATAAAATTAATGGAAATTATTGCATTTTTCTTTTGGTATACTAAATTTAGTATATTCGCAATGTTATTTTATTCCTTTCTATGGAGCATATAAATGTCCTTAATGGCTTACCAATTGTTTAAGTTCCCGACGATTTTCTATTTCAGAATTCGATATGTTTTAATTTTTGTAAATTTCCCCGGATAATTCCTATAGATCCCATTGAAAGTGATGTTAAGAGAGATGTTTAGGAATTTTTCGTGAATTTTCTAAATAAATGTGTCATAAACTGTGTGTATATGCTTTCATGGAAATTCTATATAACATATCACATATTATAAAGCGAAAGGATTTACAAGTTAAATACTTTTATACATAGAAAATGGAATCAATAAATACTTTTTTTTTTGTTGAAAAACGTGGTGAAAATTTCGAATCCTTTCAAGTTATATATACAGGAGGTTTTGATTACAATTTCTGTTTATTTTATAAGAAGAATTATTTATATATAGTTTTGAATGTAAAAAATTTTGTAAATCAAAAAAATTGAGTACAGTGTATGATGTACACTTATAATGCATTTCACATACATTTGACATGTGCAATCAAACTTGTACACCACCGAACACTAATCATGTTACATATATATTATCACAATAGCATATATAGAAATAACACATGACCCTAACCTTATACTGACAAACACATTCGAGTATGTATATAATATGATATATACTATGGATATATAGATAGATTATGTATATACGTTTTTATTATATACCATTCCCAAACAGAAATTTCTATGTTTTTATATCTGCATTATAAAATAATTTTCCGCATATACATATAACAACGCAGACATATGTATATATACGACGACGAGTATAATAACAAGCTATTATATAGAAAACTTTTGCTGATTTATTTTCTATATATATATATATAGCGATATTCATATGTGCTAATTTTTATCATAACACCTCGACTTTCCCAACTCATCAACTATATATAAATATATATAAACATGCGGGAAAAGTATATTATTAATATTTTGCATTAAGTTGAAAAACAATTAAACAAAAGCAAAAACTACCTCTTCCATAGTATATGTACTTATCATTCATCACCATTCCCATCATATTCATATATATTCATTCAACCATTTTTGTCTCAAAACATATATTTCAAATATATACAAATCCTTACACATCATCATATCCTTTTATATCCTTACATTTTTTTTATAATAATAATAAAAAAACGCGAATTTTATATAAATTATAAGGGTAACAAAATGAAAATATAAAAACGATTTAAACTCCCCCATAAAAATGTTTTCTATATGACATATTAAAAAAAAAAACTAAAACTAAATTATATGTGCAAGGGTATTTATATATCTATATATGGTATATATATATATTTTTATAAAATAATTGAATGTATGTTTAATTTTCAACGTACAAGTGCAATATTTTTTTTTTTATATATTGTATATAACAAAACATATTTATAGTATATTTATTATATATATATAGTACATGGAAATATTTATATAAAATAGTGTATTCCGTATACTACATATATATATATATGGATATGTATATGAAAAAAGAGAAATATTTAAAAAAGTTTGTGTGATGGGGCTGATGACCGAGTCGCCCAGACCTAGACAGGTCGGTGAAGGTCATTGCTTCGATGTTGAATACATATATTCAACCCCCTGGTTCATATCTATATATATATATACGACACGATGTTCATTTATATAGAAAATTTTTGCTGTATATGCGCTTATATTAGTGTGATATTATATGCGCTATATAGCAGAGGGATGAGAAAAATAATGCTGACGACTGCAATATACTATATACAAATATATACAACATAAAAACCATAATACCAAATGATATCACCCCGGTATAGAAATAAAAAAAAATAAAAATAAACCCGACATAAATGCATTAATATAAAATATATATATCTAAATAAATATATAGTTTACAATACAGTACAGGGATTGAGAATAAGTTCTAGTTGTTTTATAGTCACAATACAATTTTCCATTTTCCTGCTACGAGTATCGAATATCTGAAAAATGAATCTATTTATAAGTTTATCCACACGAATAATGAAGTTTGTATTGTCTTCAAGTGAACGAAAAATGTTGTAAATATACGGCGACTGGACCAAACACAAATTTTCCATTTCAAATTTTAGTTTTTTTACCGGGTTGTTTTTGATCTGGATGTCATTAGGAATTTTCATCCGCACAATTCAATCTATCAATATGAAAACTTACTCAATCTCCCTCTATAGATATACGTATAATAAATACAGTTCAATAAACGTTATAAGAAACACAGAATATTTTTATATTTTTCATGATGTCGCACCGCCACAACATCGCATTGATAATTGATAATTGAAATTATTTTTTTAATTGTGAATCTGTATATCATTCTTTGTATCATAAGTGATAGGGGTATATAATATTTAAATATTTATTTTTCAACAATACAAAATTTAATCATTTCAAAATATTGTATATAACCAAAATGAATATCCTTCTAAAAAAAAATTCATATTTGACAAACTTTTATGTTATTGTGATATTCACAAATTTCAAGAATCAGAAAGCAATCACGTAAGGATAATTGAAAAACCGAAATAAGGATATTACATAACTTTCTATATATAGAGTATAGTCTGTCCACAACAGATAACCACAACGATACAGTCTGTATATATACGGAAAATACTGCATTCCAATTCCTCATATACACAATATTCATCCTCATATATACATATATACAATATATATAACAATTTATACACAACACTATATATATGGATGATGTCGGTATGTGTATAGTTTTGTATAGCGAATGTAGGTAGATAGGTATATAAATATATATATATAGCAATATAAGGATCCTTAATATGTCTGCCATATATAAAATGTTAAAAAACCCTCTTAATATACACGATAGAATTTTTTTATATATATATATATATATATATATATAAAGTATCATCCTATAGGTAAATAAAATTTATAATAATATTGATATATAGAAAAAAATTGTGTTGATATTTTTTATATATAATTAATAATTAATTTTGTTCGATAAAAAAAATAATGGGGTTTAACAAAAACATCATAATATAAATTTTTGTTATGTATTATTTTTAGCCTGTGTTATGACACATTATTTCTTTAATTAAACATTTCCGTCGATTGTTAAAATTAGGTTAAAAATTAGACATTTATATTAGACATTTATAAGCAAATTGAATGACTATTTAGAAAACTTAATATTGATTTATTTAAACATGGATTTTTTTCGTTTCGAATAATATTTTCCGTTTTTATTCAATGACTTTTATAATTTTTTTTTAATAATTTATATTTTTAATGAAATTATAATAGCAATAATCATCAATGAATAAAGTTTTCCAATCAGCTATGCAAAAAAAAAAATAAACCAGGATAAATAAACTGGTAAATTAAAGAATGAAGTTTATTCTTGTAATTGTGTCATGAATTTTACTATATCAAGTTATCTAGTAATTAAGAATAAAATAAAAAAAGGTTGGATACACACAACGATGGATAATTGAACAGTAATTAAAAGAATGATTTTAGTAAAAAAAAAATTAAAAAAATCTCTATTGAACTATAATAATCAATTCATTTTACTGTATAGTTTTTAGAAGAAAGGTTAACAACATAATAATTGGCAATAATTGAACATTAAACATTAGACAGGTTAAGATAATTAAATACAGTAAAAATAAAGAGTGTGTTATGAATCATAAATTCTCTTAATATACGATTGATTTAAGTTATTTAAAAATCTATATTACAAATAAGGTTTTAAGAAAACTGATTGAGATTACTAAATGATTATAAAGAAAACAAAAATGAAACACACTGTATAATTACACATTCATGCATAAATACAGTAAAATTACATTGTTGTATATATTATCATGATATTGATATTATTTTGCAGGGATTATAAAATCCATTTTTAGCATATATACCATATATAAATATTATACAAAATGCAACATTTTCCTATATATAATCGTATACAGACAGACAGACAAAATCATATATTGTATAAATAAATATATATATAACCATATAACGTATATGATGTCGCGTCAAAGTGGGTGAACTTTATATAATAGTTTGAGTTGAAATTTTCCATTTCTGTTTTAGTTTTATGTTATGTATATATAATAGATTATAATATATAAATAAAATGTAGGATATATCGTAGTTGGTTTTTTTTTTTGAACATTAAAATTGTATTTAAATTTGTAAACAGGTAAAAATATAATTTATTTTATATCTAATTTGATGTGAATCAGGAATTATTTAGAGAATTTTCGATTTCTATACATCAGATGAAGTTTGAATTTAATAGTTGAATGGTTGAATGAAATTGATGATGGAAAAATGTATGATGATTATAAAATGGAAATGTAATTAAATGTATAATAATGTTTCAATTGAATAAAATTTTAAAATGTATTTTTTGTATGAGTTAAGAAAAAAATTAAAACTATTTGTTTCATATAAAAAAAAAATACTTGTAATTTTACATAAATATAAAGACTTCATTTCATCGTTTATAACAATCCATCATCATGCCATGCCATTGGGCGTTTTTTTATATCGATTACTTTTCTAATTCTTAACACAAAAAAAAAAACAGGAATGAAAAAAGTACAATTCAGGATATTAAATACATATCTATAGATACAATATTTATATATACGAAACACCCTAAATGTAATGAAATTAATATATAAACTTTATTTTTATTTATATATATAATAAAATATATAAATAGTTTTTCATATACCAAAATAAAAATACGTGTATATATACGATAATCTGGAAAAACCTATTATAAGACCTACATTGTATTGAATTGTGTACATATATAATAATAATAATAAACAGAAAATATTTTTCATCATTAAAAAAAAATTTAATATATGACTCATTCATTCATTCATTCCTATATATAGCATTGAAATCAAACTCCCCCATGTCATCATCATGCACTTTTCCATTTTAACATCTATATATCTATATAAATAGATACAAAAAAATATACACCAAAAAATGTTTCCCTATACAATTTGTGTTTTTTTTTTCTGTTGTTTGTTTGTTTGTGTATTTTGCTTTTGTTTTCTTTTACTTTCTTTTTATTTTTGATTTTATGTATATGCAAGCAATGCACACATATACACTTCCATAAAAGTTAAACACATTTTCATATATATACATATATATATAAATAAATAAAATTATTTTTATAGAAAGAATGAAACTCTTTTCAACTATACACTATACATATATATAAATAAATATAAGATATAAAAAAGAAAATCATAAATAGAACTTAAGGAAAATCATCAACATTTTAAGAATGTTATATTTACGTTGTCGCGGTGTTTGTACATTCAAATGATATAATTCGTGGTATAAGTATAATATATGAGAAAATTGTCCGCATTTCAGGACCTTTTTATTCAATTATTAATATTTATTTAATATTTAATCAATTATTAATATTTGATCTCAATCTATTGGTTCCACATAATATTTTGTAATTTTAATAAACTATTTTCAAGTATTTCTGCGAATAAAATATAATATAGTATTAAGTTAAAAAAGGGTAAATAAGAATCGATCACTCAAAAACTATCATACATAGTTTTTGACCCGTCATATGTATTATAAAAATGACTATAATTAACTTTTTTATTATACAATTGGAAATGAATATTATAAAAAAAATAGATAATATAGGGAAAAAGAAACGAAAATAATAGTATAAGTTTTTGACTTATTATCATCTATAGACGCCACACTTCACTTATTGTTCGTCATTTTTTGGCTCGAAATCAAGTCTGTGTGTTAAATCATCCACCGTATTTACCTGATTTAGCACCATGTGACTTCTCCTTGTGCCCGAAACTTAAAATGAATATGAGAGGATGTTTTTTTGAGGATTTTTGAAACCATTCAAACAGCTCTAGACGCGCACTAGAGGCAATACCACAAAATGAGCTGGCACACGCATTTGAATCATTAGTTGTATTGAATCAGGAAGAGAATATTTTGAATAAATAAAAAAAAATAATTTCAAAAATCGTGTTTTTTATGTATTTCCTAGGACCAGTCCGGAATATTAATTGTCGCACTGTGTATATACATAAAACCATATAAAAATCTTCATAGGAATGCAGACCCCTTGATCTTCAACATTCCAGCGATTTAATTTAATTTTTTTTAATATTATAAAGGAAATTCTATTTATTTTGAAGGTAATCAATTCATTTTTTGTTTTGAAAATCAAAGAACGAAATAATTTTATTTAGATTTAACGTTTTTTTTTTTTTAAAACGTATTTATCGATTTTAAATTATTCCATAATCCATATTAAATGGATTTATGAATCTTATCAAAGTATTATTAAAATTTACCGGAAAAATTTATTGAAATTTTGAAAAACATTTTAATCAATTGGACAGAAATATGAAAGAGAAATATTATCAGATAGGATATACGAACGATACTTAAATAATAATAATTTTAATTGTGTAACTTGTTCAAAAACAATGTATAGATTCATTAATTTTCAGTTCATTAAAATTAAAATATCAGTTTTTCTCATGTATAATAAATAAAATAAAGTATGTATATAATAATAAAAAAATTTGTCTGTGCAATGATTAATAAAGAAATCGCAATGCAATTTCAAATAGATTTGTATATGATCAAATCATAAATTAACTTTCATTCAACCATCACATTTTTCTCTACATACAAATTGTTTGCCATTTCGAATGGTATGTGTTCAAAAATAAGGTATATAAATTTTAAGATGAAACTATGGTCGAGTTGGTAGCGAAGCCGCCGATTTTCAAACCAAAAAAATCTCACATGTAAAATAAATACATGTGAGATTTGCTTTTAATTAAGGGGGACATGGTTGTTTGAATTTGTGGACAGTCGACGATGAGACATACCATATTCCAACAATGATGTTCCCCGTAGGTTTATATATATACGGACCGCGCTGGCGTTTCTGCCAGTTGTGGTTAGTGTATATATATTCCCGGGTATCCCAGGGGGGGTACCCGCTCTACAACGCAAAATAACTGTAAATTTCTATCGTTGAAACTTACATACATATAAGATAAAAAGGAATAAAAAATATAATAAGAAAAATGAATTTTTACTAATATATTTTTTTTTCTTTATTTTTATCCTATATGTAAGTTTCAACACTAGAACGTTGATTTTCTGGAGGAACGAACAACCCAATAATATATATTTATGTCAACATTTTTTTTTTCTTATGATTTATTATTAAATTATTGTTCAAAGCCCAATAATGAAAATGCCCGATTTATTATTCATTTAATGTAAAAAATAAAATTCATCTTTTTTTTACGGACTGTGGTTTTTTGGAAGGTATAATTTTATGAATATGAATAAAATATCATATGGAAAACATGCAGTTTCCCCCATGAACGTTTCATTAATTATCGGCAATGTTGTTTAATTTTCTAAAGGGAAAATCTGTTTCCTTTTTTTCTGTTATTTCTGTGTTTTTTTAAAGGAAAATTCTGTCTAATGTTGCGCAGGAGAACTTTTTATTAAATTTTTTAAGGGAAATTCAAAATGATTTTCTAAAAAGGGAAATCCTAAATAATTTTTTAAACTACAATTCGGTATGCAAGTTTTCTAAATGAAAATGTTTTATATTTTTTTTAAACGGAGATTTTCGTTTAGTTTTCTGAATAAAAATTCTATATAATTTTAGAGAAAAAGAGGAAATTCTGTTCTAATATTCTAGAGATTTTAATTTAAATTTTACTTTTTGAAGGCAAATTCAACAAGTTTCTTTAATCTTTAAGAAGAAAGGCAAATTCATAATGGATTTCTAAAGGATAAATTTTTTTAATTAGTATAAATTTCAATGCTGTATATAATTTTCTACATTTAATTTTATGTACTTTTATATTGAAAAATTCTATATAGTTTTAGTACAAGAAAATTCTGTATATGTATACATTTTTTGTAAAGGAAATTATTAACCAATTTAAAGAAAATCCCGAACAATTTTTTAAACGGAGAATTATGAATGATTTTGTAAACTAAAATTTTGTATAATTTTGTATTCTAAATAAAAATGTTTTATGATTTTCATACAGGGAAATTTTGTTTAGTTTTCCGAATAAAAACTCTATAATATATAATAATAATAATAATGTTGTAAAAAGAAATTCTAAATCATTTTCTAGAAATAAGTTTATGAAGGAAAATTCAGAATGATTTCCAGAACGCGTAAATTTATTCAATTTTTTAAAAATTCAATTCTGTATACTGTAATTTCTACATTTAATTCTGGAAATTCTGTGAAATAAATATCAGACAAAATATAAATCAGATATTAAATATTATATCACACAAAAAAAAAATTTTTGGAATTGTTTAAATGTTGTTAAAATAGAAAAATTAAATGTATAAGATCAAATTATATTCGTTCGTTTAGATCGTTTGATTATAAAAATGGAATGATATTTTTGGATCTATATCAACATATGAATTATGCCAAAATACATTTCTTCTATATGTTATATAGGAATGATGTGAAAAAGATCAGCAGGAAAGGATTTTAGATTAAGCATCGTAGGGATTAAGTTAATTTACTTATATATAATATGATAATGCATATATATAATATGATAATGCAATTAATAAATAGATATAGTACACAAACCAATAAACTAAAACAAAATGAAGATCCGTTTTTATTAATCCTTATTCTATAAATTTTCTTCTATATAAGTCAATTGATGAATTATTTTATATAGTGTTGATTTTGATTTGAACAAAGTAAATGAGCTATATTTTATAAATACTCTGTGTATCTTGAAATTTTTACTTATACAAAAAAAAACCACTTCTATATTTGTATATATTCGTATAAAATAACTTAATTGTATTTTTTTAAAAAAAATATAAATTATTTATTTATAGAAGAAAACAAATTATATACAAAATAGTATTGTATAATTTTATAAATTCTATATATGCATATGATATGATGAAGAAAAGAGCACAAAAGTTCTATGCCAACAGAATAAATATACATACATATAAATACAATCTGTATTTATAAAAAAAAATGCATTATTATAAAAAAAATAGAATAAGTACATTGGTTTTATGATATTGTATGTATAATAATATCGTAATTTGTGTCTATATACACTTATTTATTTATTTATTTATTTCTATATATACGCATATGGATATTACATTAATTTTAAAACATTATATATTAGAAAACATTGCGCTGTAATGCTGCCGCCGGCGGTCACTGGCATTACAAAAATCACATATTTTTTATAAACAATTTTACTTAATTTCAGTATAGTTTTTTTGTTATTTAGTAATTAAAATGAAAAAAAAAAAGAAATTTTTTTAATATGTGGGGATATAAACGAAAATAAACATGATTGGGGGTAAAAATACCAATAGATCGTCAATATACAGAGCGAGTGATCTAAATGGACCAGAGAAAATTATTGTAGATGATTTTGGTATTTATGGTCATTCAAATTATTTCCAATTTAAAGACCAATTATTTATCATCATGAGATAATAAAACTTTTCTTATATAATAAATAAATCTTTAAATGTAGTTTTTTTCCATTGATTAGAATGGATTTTCCACTGGTTAGAATTCTATTCTATTGTAATTTCACTTGATAGATTATATACATAATTTTATTTAGAAATTTTTAAGAAAATAAACGCATACAATTATAATAATGTATGCCTTTCTACAATGAACTATATATATAAATATAACTATTATTCTATTATTATATTAGTAAATACACATAGAATAGCAGTACACTATTTTTAATGTCGTTGTTGTATTTTTTTTTTTACGTAATTCTTTTCGGTTTTCAATGTTCTGCGGCGTAATGTTCTATACTTCTAATCGTCGTCGATGCAATACTCTTGAGCCATATATATATTTTTCCATTATAGTTCATATAAATACATTGTATATAGAATTATATATATATGGTAGATACTAAAACAACACACATATTAGAAATGTATTTTTAAAATATAAAATGGGATATACCACCAAATAGAACTAACAAACCATATATATATAACTTTAGTTATATAGAAATAAAAATACACCATTTGTATTTGTAAAATTGTATGCTAAGGTTAATGCATTTTATTTTTTATTTTTTATATGCGGAGAGAGTCATTTTCGTTTTTATTATATAAATACGTGTATGCGATGTGGTATCAATACTATACATATTGATCTATTAAATCCACAATATATTGTATATAACATATTTTTTTTTCTTTTACGGGAATGCAATGCGTTTATTTTTTCTTTTGGACTTTCTTTTTATAAAAGGAAAATCATGCAATATACTACTGTGTATACAAATATGAGTAAGACTTTTCAATTTAAACTTCCCATGGTTTATCTATTTGGACAAATGCTTTTATTTTTACGTTCTGTTAGTACTGTTATTGAAATTTTTGACAAATTTTACGTCAATTGGTTCATTACTGTAGTACTTACGTGTGTAGGTGTGAATAAAAAAGAAAAGTTGTTTATTCGATTTGTTTATTTTTTGATAATGTCTGAAATTATTCAAAAAAAAAAGAAGTAGCATTCAATTTTGTTCGCGAAATGAAATATCGGTTCGCCGAAACGTTCAGAATGGTGCAGAAGGCCTTTGGTGAGAATTCGATGTCCAGAGCAAGTGTTTTCGATTGGCACAAATTGTTCAAAAAAGGCCGTGAACGTGTTGAAGACGAACGAACCACATCAAAGACGACTAAGAACCTCTACTGATGAGCTGCTGACGCCAACAAAATCAAAGAATTGGTGCTGCAAAATCGTCGATTGACTACTATAAAGAGCTTGCTGATATTGTTGGAATTTCAAATGGGTCAGTCAACACCATTTTAAAAGATGTTTTGTGCCGCAGAAGAAAGGCAAATCGCGATTGGTGGCAAAAATGTTTCTCAATGTTTCATGGAAAAACCGCGTCGCGTTGCAGAGTGTGAAACAATACTTTCGACTATCAAGACAAAATGAGACGCATCATAACTGGAGATGCGACTTGGATCGTGACTTCTGGTTTTTCGCTAAGCTTAAGGAACCGCTACAGGGCACCGTTTTGAAACGATTGAAGAGATAAAAACCGAATCGAAGAGGGAACTGATGGTCATACTCCGGAAGACGAATATAAACAATGTTTTGAAAATTGGAAAAAGCGTTGGCATAGTTGCATTGCATCAGGCGGGGATCATTTTGAGGGAAATGATTTAGATTTAGAAGAATAAATAAAGATTTCAACAGTTATTTATAATAACGTCTTACTCATATTTGTACACAGTATAGTATATATATATATATATATATATATAATGATATATTAATAATAGAGGTATACTATAATGGTGATTTATTGTTCTAGAATCTAGAATAATATAGTATAAAATGGATAAAATTTCTATGTGTGATTAAAAGGAAGTATAAATGTAATGTATAAATGTAAAGTATCACCTTAAATGGTTACAAGATTATCGAAATCAATGCAATGTAAAAGACGCATAAGATTGAAATTTATTGAGATGTTATCGAAATCATTTAGTTTACAATCTTAATTAAATTCGTGTGGATTAACCAGAAAATACCTTATTCGTATTTGTTTTATTCGCGGCGGTAATCGTGCAATTTGAATTTCGAAAAGATTACATTCAAATAAATTGTTCAGAGTTCAATAGAACAAAATATATTTAAGAATCTAAGGATTTTTAAATTGATGGATTTGATGGATAAAACATATAGGATTAGAAAAGATTTCCCCATCCATACAAAACATTTTTTGCATTTGCATCATTAAACTTCCATTTCAAGAAAATTGTTTAGAAACTGAACGAACTAATCCCTTGGGATTTGCATGGGAAATAGTGAAAATGACTTTTTAGGAAAAAAAAAAACGCTTTGAATAAAAAGAAATAATGACGAAAAAGAAAAATAAAAGAGTTTTTTTTTAGTATTTTTAAATAGACTTCGAATAACCTATTTTTAACGAAAATTCAATATATAGGCTTCCTCCCGGATAATATATCTATATACATACATTTCATTTCTACCTATATTTAGATTTAGATTCCAGTTGGTAAATATAATAAGAAAGAATAGAATATAGACAATAAGTTCATATGTAAATATAAGCAGATAACAATTTTTATATTAATATACGCACATTCACATTCGTTATATAAAAATTCTATGAAAATCTGTTTTCTAAATATACCTATATATATATTGAATGTAAAATTAGATTTATGATCATTCTACTATTCTATATATTTTAACTATATAGAAAAGAAACAGAAACAAAGTCTATTTTCATATAAAGAGAAAAAAAAATAAAAGCATAAAAGAATTTTCCACTTCATTCTTTTTTTATATAGCAGCTTTTTATTAATCTGTATTTAAATATGGATAATTTTTTTTTTTTTTTCTAAATCATGTTTATCTTTTTCATATACCTCTGATATTTTGTACATTGACTTTACAAACATACAAAAAAGAAATGTTTTGTATATATTTATGTAAAATAAATATATGTTTTAGGATAGTGCAGCGGTCTATAAAGTTAATTCTAAATTTATATATCTCTAATATAGATTCATATAATAATATAATATTGTGTACATTAACATCAAAATAGTTCTTCTTTTACTATATTATATACATTAAAAAACGTATATGGTATTTCTATTTTTGTTTATCTTTTTTAATTACATGTATACCTCTCATTTTATAGTAAATATATATACATAAATGATGCATACATTGTAGGATCTTGAACTCTATCTCATCTCTATATATATATTTTTACTATTTATATACGTATAAGAAATCTTTTAAGAAATAGTTTTATTTGAATTATATTATATCAAATCTTTTAAATATTTAAAAATAATCTTTTTGTTTTAATTTTTAGTATTGTATATACTGAGGATAGTTAAAGATTTTTCTAATACATTTTCTTTTATTCATTATCAATTGTACTACAAAATAATAGTATTTATTATGTTTTAAAGTGAACCATTGATTAAAGAATGATTAGCATATAGACAAATAAGAATACAAATCAAACATCAAGAGCTCATTTCCATCAGAATTGTTTTGTTTAACTTTGAAAATCTATATATTGGCATTTTTCGTATGATACCGCATTACTAAAATATTATGGAATTGGTTAGAAAAATGAAATGAAATGAAGATAATTGTCTTTCAATGAAAATGAAACAATGATTTCTATGTGGTATATTAAATGAAATGATTGAAATTAGAAAAAACTTGTAATGTGGAATCCGCAACATCTCTATCAAACATTTTTAAGTATATTCTTTAAGTTATGGGGGAAACCAATAAAAAATATTGGAAAAATCATTAATATTTCAAGGTAGGTGTTATAGATCAACAAATATCAATCTTTGACATAATAGAAAAGCATTTGTTGTTATAAATTGATTCTATAATATTATGGTTTCTTCTATATTTACTAATATACTGATTGCGTTTTATAATATATTATAAGGAGTCTTGAATATTTAGACAACTTTCAGTCGGAAAAATATGGAAATTTATTGTTTATTTTTTCAGGATATAGTCTCTTTTATAGTATACAAAAAATGTATTATTAAAATAAAAATAAAAATATTCATTTAATACTGACATTTTTAATATAAATGTTTAGATTTTTTGTTATTGAAATTCAATAGAATATCCAATAAGAAAAGTAAACAATTATTTGGAAAACTTACAAAATTTGCCATCAGTTTTTAAAATTAAATTCGATTGTATATTTGGGAAATTCACAAAGAAAAAACTACTATTTGTTTAAATACATCTTTGATATTGATATGTTATATGAAATATTTTTTTTTTAGAATTTCTTATTCACAATTCGGTTCGATTTAGATCGGAATATAGGACATTTATATAATTTATTGTTTCCCAATTAAGTAATTGTTTATTAATCATATAAATGAATCGTAAATATCCTTAGAAAATTAAGAAAATTAGAATTTTCCAATAAAATAGTACTGAGTTTTCATTAGAAAATTATATAGAATTTTCCATGAAAATTGTACATACGTTTCCCATAAGAAAAATATAGAAAATTTCTTTTACACATTTTTACGGAGTTCCCATAAGAAAATTATTCAGAATTTTCTTTCAGAAATCTATCGAGAATCGAAAAGTATACAGAATTTCTGAATAAAGCGAAAGAATGACATTTTTTTGAAGTCTATATTCATCAAATTGGTAACTGTTTGAAAAAAAAAATCAATCGTAAATCCGATTTATACAACCAAAGGTATAACAGCAAAAGTATTAATGCAGTATGTTTTATTTTACGGACTATGGTTTTTTGGAAGGTATAATTTTATGAATATGAATAAAATAAAATAAAATATCATATAGAAAACATGCAGTTTCCCCATAAAGGTTTCTCACAACCCATTAATAGGCAATTTTGTTTAATTTTCTAAAGGTGAAAATTTTCTAAAGGTCTGTTTCCTTTTTTTCTGTTAATTTTGGGTAGTTTTTTAAAGGAAAATTCTGTCTAATTTTCATAAGAGAACTTTTTATTAAATTTTTTAAGGGAAATTCAAAATGATTTTCTAAATAAATGAAATGATTTTTAAATGAAAATATTTTATGTTTTTCTAAACAGACATTGTGTTTAGTTTTCTGAATAAAAATTCTATATAATTTTATAAAAGAGGAAATTCTGTTTTAATATTCTAGAGATTTTAGTTTACATTTTAATTTTTGAAGGCACATTCAACAAGTTTCTTTAATCTTTAAGAAGCAAGGCAAATTCAGAATGGTTTTCTAAAGGGTACATTTTTTTAATGTGTATAAATTCAATTCTGGATAATTTGCTACATTTAATTTTATGTACTTTTATGCTGAAAAATTCTGTGTGTAGTTTTGATAAAAGGAACATTCTGTATATATATATATAAATTTTTTGTAAAGGTTTTGTAACTATGACCAATTTAAAGAAGTTTCCATAAAATTTTTTAAAGGTAGAATTATGAATGATTTTATAAACTAAAATTTTGTATTCTAAATGAAAATGTTTTATGATTTTTGTTTTTTAATGTTTTATGTTTAGTTTTTTAAATCAGAACTTTTAATTATACCTTTTTGAAAGGAAATTCAAAATGATTTTCTATAAAGGGAAATCCTAAACTGAAATTTTGTTTAGTTTTCTGAATAAAAATTCGGTTTTATTTCTGTTATATTTTGTAAAAGAGGAAATAATTTCCTAGACATAACTTTACATTTTACTTTGTTAAAGGAAAATTCAGAATAGTTTCCAGAACGCGTAAATTTATTTAATGTGTGTAAATTAAATTCTGTATACTTTTCTACATTTAATTCTATGTACTATAGGGAAATTCTGCGTATTGTTTTTTAAAGAAAAATTGTTTCTAAATTAAATTCTATATTATTTTCTTAATTCAATTCTAAGGTAAATTTCCTAAGCAAAAAATTCTCTATAAAAATAAGGAAAATTCTGTCTAATTTTCTGACGAGAAATTTTAAACAAATTTTCTAAATGGAAATCCTGGAAAGTTTTCTTTATAGGGAAAGTATAATTTTCTAAAGTAAGAGCTAACAATAAAAACAAAATCCACATATACAAAAACAACAAAGTCATCTTATTTTTTAATATAAGAAAAATCCGAGTTTTTCCGCGCTAAGAACGACCGGTTTTTTTTGTGTCATTACAACAATACCGGTCGTCTGGTATTTTATATATATAGAAAGAGCATTATTTTGGATAAATATAAAATAAAAATACAATATACACTATATCGCATATACATTCAAAAAAAAAAGTAATAAAACTATTATTATATAGCATTTTATTACATATTACATAAATAATTTTATACACAAAGAATATTTGTGCTATATATATCTATATAGAGTAAAAAAAATTGTATAGTTTGTCTGGAGCCATTTCTATAAATATATAATAATGAAATGTGCCCGAATGAAAATGTGGGGTAGAAGGTCTGTGTTCACTTTTCATATGCACTACATCCGCATTATTTACTAAATTTATTTTTGTATTTCTATATAGAATAAAATCATATAGAACATAACGAGATATTGTGATATAGAACGAAATATGGTTAACATTGAGATATTTTATATATAACAAATATATATATAGGAATAAAACAATTTATATATAGGACCATATTTTGTATATATTTACCTATATATATATATATATATCTATAAATAAATATAACAAATATAGATTTTCAGAATATTATCGAAAAATACATATACATAATAATTTATATACACAATAACACACAAAAATGGATAAAAAAAAACAAAATTAAAACCCTGATGAATATCTCCTCCACCATGAATATTCCAACTATTATAAATATGCAATATATAGACACACGATAAATATAATACAAATGCGGATACATTTTCCTATATATTAATAATATATATGGGGATAAATTCATATACAATATAAGTCTATATGCATCCATATATATATGTATATATTTATTGAACGAGTCTAGGAAAATATAATTTTCATATATATGTATATATAAATATAATGGAATTGAAAATTATGTTGTCTGTGCTTTTCCATATAAAATTTTATGATATACACAGTGCGACAATTAGTATTCCGGACTAGTCCTAGGAAATACATTAAAAACACGATTTTTGATATTTTTTTTTTATTTATTTAAAATATTCTCCTCCTGATTCAATATACAACTGTTACATCGATTTAATAATGATTCAAATTCGTGTTTCAGTTTCATTTTCATAAGTTTTGGGAACAAGGAGAAGTCACATGGTGCAAAATCAGGTGAATACGGTGGATTTAACACACATACTTGATTTCGAGCCAAAAACTGACGAACAATAAATGAAGTGTGATTTGGTGCATTATCGTGTAACAAACACCAACTATCTGATTCACGATATTCAGGTTGAATACCACGAATCCTGCCCTTCAAAACTTCGATATAATTTGGGCCAGTGACTGTTTGACCAGTTGGAACGAATTCTTTATGGATAATTCCCTTGCTATCGAAGAATGTTACGAGCATTGTCTTGATTTTCGATGGAATTTTTCTTGTTTTTTTAGCCTGCGTTTTAGCCATCCACGAAACGTTTATACCACTCAAAAACTTGTGTTCTACCCATACAATTATCGCCATTAACTTGCTGCATCGATCGATTAACGTTTCTGTTGCAGATTTACCAATGTTTTGCGTTGAATTTAATGACTGCTCCTTGTTCCATGTCAAAATTTCTACTTCAACTAAAATATAGTTTCACAAGAAATATCATAACTTTTTTATTTGTCAACCAAATGCAATGAAATTTTTACAGACGATAGAGAAAACATCAAGTTTCAAAACGCTTGTTCCATCACATAGATCGTCCAACTGGTTATTGAGATATGCTTTGAGTCCGGAATATTAATTGTCGCACTGTGTATAAATACAATACATACGTGCAGAGATAAAATAGTAAATTGTTATATTCGTGAATGCGCTATATGGTTTATTTTTTTGTATATTTTTGTAACATGCAATTTTGTGCACCCTCAATTTATTTCTATATGATAAATATTTTTCCCTATTTTGAAATTTCCCTGTTTTCATGATTTTTCATCGTATACAACAATTCGTATACAATTTTAGCGTATTTTCATTTATTTAGTTTATATTTTTTGTTGAGGGTTACACATTTCGTATATCTATGCTTTCCCGAAAATTAAACAACAAAAAATAAAAAAAATACATTTTCAATAGCATCATCGTCATCATCCACATCCACATCAACAACATCATGATCAACAACAATAATATTACCATTATGCGGAAAATATAGACCGGCCGGCATATTTTCTTCCCTATTTGTAATTTTGTATACTTTGTATATGTATATATAATATAGAGATATCGATATTATATAATTATTTTATATACTATTTTTAATAGAAATGTGTTTGTACGTCAATAAAATTATGGTTTTGGAACATTTCCAAAAAATGATTTCAATGTATAATAAATTTTCTAGTGTATGTATATAACGACTTATAGATAGTGTAACATATATATTCAAATATTCAAATAAACACACAAAAATGATAATGAAAAATGTTTTCTGATACAATACAATATAGAAATAGTAGAAAATGTCTGCACTCGTATATTTATATACAATTCAAAATCAATGAAATATAATTCATTTTCATTTACAAAAAAGAAAATAAAATAATAACTCACCATAAAAATATTTTCTTCTTCGTCTTCTTCTTCTGCTTCGCGATGTATTACTCCCCTATTTTCTGTTTTTATGCCAAGATTACGGCCCTTTATTATTTGAAAATCTGAAAATGTTTAATATAATATTTTAGAAAAATAGCTATAGAATATTTTTTAAATTTATATAAGATGTTTTAAAAAAAAATGTCTCGAAACACTTTAGCATGCAGAATCACACAAGATTGAACAAAAATTTATAAGCAATAAATTACAGAATGAAATTGAGATAAAATAAATCAATATATAAGAATAATTTTTTTATAGTTAAATTATGAAAGTTGTTTTCAAAATACAAGAGGTTTAACTAAATACAATAATTACAGATTATAGTTAGTAATATAGATTATAGTATAGTAATAGGAATGTTTATGGTAAATTATAAATATGTCTATGAACTGCGACGACAATCGACGATAGATTTACTTTGCTGCAGAGGATTTTTTACTAATCATCAACTAATCATCAACTGGTTTTAAATTTAAATGTTCAAACAGAAAATTTCCATAAAGACAGTGAATGAATGCGAAATTTTTCAAAAATGAAAATGAAAATATTTTAATATTTTAAATCAACCACTTTTTTTTCTTCTTTTGTCCTACAAATCGATTTATTTTAAAATTATTTTTTTCAACAATCATCAATCGATTGATTGATTTTAAAATAATCAAACCTATCCTCAAACAACAAACAACTCACATATAGATTATAAATTTCAAATATAAACTCTAGTATTTATATGGTATAAATTTTTTTGTTAAAAAATAAATGTGAATAAAAAAAACACACACACACACATTTTTTTTTAAAAACCAAAAACAACCCCCAAATGAAAATTGATCAAACGCATATGTTATATCCACCATACAATCATAAAAGCATATATAACTCTAATGCATCACAATCATATATATAAATATATAAATAGAGTTCACCCACAAACATGGTCTGAATTATAATAATTTAAAGGTATCCCAAAATTTTTATTATTATTATTATTATATTTTATTCCAGATAAAATAATAATAAAAATGGTCCTGCATTTTTCTCCCTAATATTTATAATATAATCATGATAAATAGATGATGATTTTTGTTATGCGGTAAGGACGGAAAAACCAACACAAATACAAAAGCTCAATCAAATAGAATAAATTTTATTTTTGCAATACCAAGAATTTTTCATCATTCCATGAAAGGTATAACGGCAAAAGTCTATATATAAAATTTTCCTATTTATTCCTGTTTTATGAAACATTTCCTATATTCATTCATTTAATAAACCATCAACATCGTTTTTTTTTTTTTGATAGCCAGAATTAATAGAATTAGTTCTTTAAAATATTATAGATATTAAATTTGGCACAATAATACAAAAATTAAATGACTTTTGTTTCGTATTTGATGATGATTGGATTGCATTTGATGATGATTGGATTTTTCTTCATTTCTTGCCGTTTTATCAATGTATAATAAACTTTTAGACGGTAGCAATAAGTTATCAGAAGGACAGTGATAAACCGCAATTGTAAGTAAATGATCGCAATTTGAGACACACTGTTCAGATGTAGATGTGCGTTATTTAAAAAAAAAATAAAACTCTATATATTTGTCTGGTGTGTGCATGCAATACACTATTTTATACATGCACTCATATATACAATTTTTATTTATATATACATACAAGACGTATTTATCCTTAGGCGTATATATATTATACAGGGATATATCCCGAAGGAAAATTATAAACTTATATGCGGCATAGGTTTCTTTATATATATATATATATATATATATAGGATAATATCCCTTGAAATAACCAAGTATATATATAGAACTATATCCATATGTCTGCGAATGAGCCTATAAATACATTTTATACTGATTTTATCAACAACAAAAAAAAATGCATATATATAAAGTTTGTTACTATGACAACTTTACGTGGTTTTTTTTTTATTTTTATTATATTTAAAACATATTGGTCGGCATATATAATGCAATTTATATAACTATATATGGATACAGATAGGTGTATATATATAGTTTTGTTTATATCGGAAAATATAAAACATAAACGGAAAACATATACAGCAAAACGCAATGAAATAAAATATAGGAAAATGAAATGAAAAAGTTAAACAAATACACTGGTCTGAATGGAACGAGAATGGGTTATGTTTTATTTACAATATATATATAAATATCAAAAAATTATAAAGTCTATACGATTTATTGTTGGTCGGGCGACGTCCACATAATAAATTCCACATATATCCATTTCCATATATATATATATATATATATATATATATATATTATGAATATCATTTATATGGAAATGGAATACATTTCTATATATGCGTATATATAAATGAATGCAAAAATCCAGAATTTATTATACTCCTTCTTCCTTATACTATACAATTGCAAATAATTTTGTATAATCCATGAAAATTGCAAATAATATACTATATTATATAGATATAATATAGTATAGAAGCAATTTTGAAGTATACTTTCCATTTTCCATATATATTTACATATATATAATAAATATTTTTGTAAAGTTATATCGCAGCGCAAATATCTTATTATATATATACAGAAATTATTCTGTTTATGCACAAAAATTTCACTGCATAATGACAATATATCTTTTATAAATAATAATAATAATAAGTGGTTTTTCTATTTGTAGTTATGTGCTTTGTTTTTTATTTTTCATCATGTTTTTCTTTCCCTAATATTTAAGTGTCTGTTCTTTGACATATAACAAAAAACCAGAAAACCACTACAAAATCAAGTTCGAGTTTCTTTATAGGTTTAATATTTAGCTGCTTATGTATATATTATAAAAAAAACCACAAACATTAGCAGAGATTTTAGTATTTAGTATTTTCAGAGGCAGACAAAAATCAACAAAAAATTATAATGGAATGTTAGACAGAAATTTCCCTCACCTCTAAAGCTAAGTTTTAGAGTTCATACCAATCAAAAATTGATTTGGAATGCCCGAAAATAAGTTGAGATATTTTTTTACTTATTATTCAACTGGTTCTGTTCGTTAACCCCCAAAAAAACACATTCATTATCTTGTTACTATACAACAGTCCAAAGTCACGTATAGTTTGTGAAGAAACACTTAAAAGAATCCCTGAAAAGATCTCAAAAACAGAAATGACTGCGTATGGAACACTGTTTCGTATTTATTATATTCGATCCCCAAAGAAAATTAATCAATTTTCAATTAAGGAAACGTAAAGTGAAATTTGTAACAAATACAATATAAAATATATACAACAATAATAAAATAACATTCATCCATTAATCAATCAATATATAATTATAAAAATATTTATCTACTAACCTTTGGTATTGTTGCGCTGGATCGTAACAGGTCCATTCATTCCATTTTGGATATGATGGACGATTGATTAAATTCCGCACATTTTGCGGGATCCATTGTATTTGATTAAATGGTCCACAAATTGGAATGTAATAATTATTATTGATGAAAATTCATATTATTATTGTATTAATTATTTGCCAATTGAAAATGCCGATGTTTTATAACAATTTCGATTACTACAACAGCATAGTTTACAATTGAATGGATAACATTTGATGTTGTTGACCATTGAATATGATTAAGTATTATATAAAGTTGATTATATAATATTTGGAAATTCATTGATGATTGTATCAAATAAAATGTATGTAATATTTTGAAATAACCGACGAAATTGAACAAATATGCTGGTCTTTCTGTTGTTCAGCTGTTTGTATACTTATACAGTTCGTTTACGTTTCGTATAATTCATTTAAAATCTTGCCAATAATGTACGTTATTCAAATTTGTTCATAATTTAATTCTTTAATAACTTAACACTGTATTATGATTATTGATTGATTAAATATCATGATATATTTAAAATTTTCCAATATTATTATTTGCTAATTGAAAATTCCGATATTTTATAACAATTTCGATTACTACAACAGCATAGTTTACATTTGAATGGATAACAATTTAATGTTGTTGACCATTGGATCTGATTTAGTATTGAAAAATCTTGATTGTATAGCATTTAATAATGCATTGATGATTGTATCAAATAAAATGTGTGTAATATTTTGAAATATCCGACGTAATTGAATCAATATGATGGTCTCGTTGTTGTTCAGTCGTTTGTATACTTATACAATAGGTTTAAGTTCCGAAAATTCATTTAAAATCTTGCCAACAATGAACGTTGTTCAATAGTATGCTTAACTTAAATATCTTAATAACTTAAAACTGCATTACGATGACTGATTGATTAAATATCATGATATATTTAAAATTTTCCAATATTATTATTTGCTAATTGAAAATTCCGATGTTTTGTAACAATTTCGATCACTAGAACAGCATAGTTTACATTTGAATAAATAACATTTGATGTTGTTGACTATTGGATATGATTTAATATTAAAAAATCTTGATTGTATAGCATTTAGTAATGAATTGATGATTGTATCAAATAAAATGTGTGTAATATATTTCAAAATATGTATGTACGATTTTGAAATAACCGACGTAATTGAATCAATTTGTTGTTCTCGTTGTTGTTCAGCTGTTTGTATACTTGCATAGTTCGTTTACGTTTCTTAATATTCATTTAAAACTGTATTATGATGACTGATTGATTAAATATCATGATATATTTTAAATTTTCCAATATTATTATTGTATTAATTATTTTCCAATTGAAAATTCCGATGTTTTATAACAATTTCGATTACTACAACAGCATAGTTTACATTTGAATCGATAACATTTGATGTTGTTAACCATTCGATCTGATTTAGCATTGAAAAATCTTGATTGTATAGCATTTAATAATGCATTGATGATTGTATCAAATAAAATGTGTGTAATATTTTGAAATAACCGACGAAATTTAACAAATATGATGGTCTCGTTGTTGTTCAGCTGTTTGTATACTTATACAGTGCGTTTACGTTTCGTATATTTCATTTAAAATCTTGCCAATAATGTACGTTGTTCAAATTAATACATAACTTATATAATTTAATAACTTAAAACAATATTAAGATGACTGATTGATTAAATGCCATGATATATTTAAAATTTTCCAATATTATTATCATATTAATTATTTGCCAATTGAAAATTCCGATGTTTTATTACAATTTCGGATACTACAACAAAACAGTTTACATTTGAATGTATAACATTTGACGTTGTTAACCATTGGATTTGATTTAGTATTTAAAAATCTTGATTTTAAAACATTTGGAAACTGATTGATGATTGTATTAAATAAAATGTGTGTAATATTTTGAAATATCCGACGTAATTGAATCAATATGTTGGTCTCGATGTTGTTCAGCTGTTTGTATACTTGCACAGTTCGTTTACGTTTCGTAAAATTCATTTAAAATCTTGACAATAATGTACGTTGTTCAAATTAATACATAACTTAAATTACTACTTAACAACTATCGTAAAATTAAAAACTATCATTAACTTAACAACTATCGTTATCTTAACAACTAGCATTGAAATTCCGAATTCCGTTGTTTTACATCATTTTCGATCCCTACAACAGCATAGTTTGAATGGATAACATTTGATGATCTTAATCATTGAATCTGATTTAGTATTGAATAATGTTTATTGCATAATATATAGAAATTGATTCTTGATTGAATCAAATCAATATGATGGTCTTGTAGTTCACGTGTTTGTATAACTTATACGGTTCGTTTATGTTACGAAAAATGAAATCTTGCCAATAATGTACGTTGTTTTATACTTAATTTAAATAACTATCTTAATTACTTAACTACAACTATCATTAACTTAACAACTATCATTAACTTAACAACTTAAAAACTATCATTAACTTAACAACTATAATCAACTTAACAACTATCATTAACTTTAGAACTAACCTTGAAATTCCGGATTCCGATATTTTAGAACATTTTCGATCTCCTCAACAGCATAGTCAACAGCATTTGAATGGATAACACTGATTTGATGATCTTGATCATTGGATCTCATTTAGTATTGAAAAATCTTGATTGTATAACATTTGGAAATTCATTGATGATTGTATTAAATAAAATTTGTGTAGTATTTTGAAATAACCGACGTAATTGAATTGATTAGTTGCTATTGTTATTGGACTATCGTTGCCATAAATACAGTTACTATGAAAGGTAATCGCATCAAAAGGACAATTATTGCATTGCATAACTCTAACGATTGCCAACAAATGGAATGTTTATCAATTTTATGAAAAATACCAGCAAATCCAAAAACGATTCTTATATTTCCTTTTCAAAGGATTCCCATATTTCAATTCATCAATTCATTTAATTCAGATGTCTAATGAACAAAACAAAAATGATAAGGTAAAGAAAGTATTAAAATAAAATCATAAAATCTATATAAAAAAATAGCACAAAATCACGCATTCCTATTTAAAATTTTGTTGACACTATACAAAAAAAAACAAAAACAAACAAACACTCGGGAATAGATCAGGAAAAAGAGGACATACAAAATCATTTTTCGGTTTATATTTTATAATATCAATGTTATACATACACATATAGACAACATAATTTATTCAAATATACAAATAATCATAATAATAATATACATAACATAACATAACATAACATAACAAAAACGTATATACAAAATATATGAGAATATGGAATGGGGTCAGACATACTCCACTTTATATCATCCACATATATTTGTTTCCTACTATATTTATATTATATGATTACAAAAACGGTTATATCAGAAAATAAAAACTATATATATATATATAATATTCCTATTTATATACACATAACGAAACAATTCTGGTTATGTATACATTTTTATTTATACATATTGGAACAAAAATAAACCCCACACAGAGAGTTAACTAACCCTCGACGCTGTCGTGTATTTGATTGCGTTCGTCGACCTTGTATTTTTACGCTTGCGTGTATATTTTTGTTATCCCTCATCCTGAATTATTATTAAATGTTATCCTTGCTTATAGATATACTTATAATAATACATTCTGTTATTCGTCGTCGGGAGAGAAAGCTTTTTTTATTATTATTATAATTGTTTGACTGTTGCTGTATTTTGTATGTAATTTTTATTTTTTAGTTTTCTTCCATAAAGGTTAACATTTTCCTTTTTTACATCTATATATATATAATATATAGAAATAAATGTGTTTTATTATTGAAAAATTCTAAATAAGTTATGAAGTTATGGTTATGGAATTCAAATCTGTATATTATATATTGAATGTCGTTGTATTCAAATTCAAATTGTGTTATTTTATAAATAGTACATACATAAATTATTTTAGAAACCTTAATAATTCTATTGTTTAAAAAATACAATCTTTTTCTTAATTTAATAATTAATTATTTTAGGAAATTCTTTAAAAATATTAAAGGAATGTTATCAAAATGTTCATTGAATATAAAATAAAGAAATATTTATTATATAAGAATGAATGATGGTTTTTTTTTGAATAAATGTTCAATTATACTTTGATTTGTAACATAAATCTAATTAAATGGTAATTAAATGTGTTAAATATACACTTTATTCCATTTAGGAATTTACATTAATTGTATTAGCTTTTGGATTTGTATGGGAAGCAATCACAATGATGGGATAAGAAAAAAAAAATTCCCCATGCAAAATCTTTTCCATTTATCATTAAACTTTGAGTTAAAATGAAAAGATTATCATATAATCTTAAATATATACAAAATTATTCATTCCTTACATTAATAAATTCTTATGCATTCATTCAAAGTTATAACAATCATTGTCCACAACTTTATGTATCAAAAATATTGAATTTTTAACATAACAAAAACATTTAACCAAAATAGACGATTATACACATAAATCAATACATTTTTTTCTTAAATATTACGTTTGTTACAATCACATTTGTTCTCTTAACATATTCTTATTTTAATTCATTAAACTATTTAATTACCTGTTCTTAATCTAATTCATTAAAGTTCAATCTTTTTCAACATGTAATATTGCATTACGTTACGATCAGATGATCTGGTAAAGAATTTTTCGGAACATTTCGATGATCCATCAAATAATGATGAAAATTTTTCCGCAATTAACTATAATTGTAGTAATTTGACACTGGCAACCAAAAATTTTCGAAATATATGATGTATTTCTGACAACCCCTTTCAATACACGACGATCAAATGCCCCCTTTTATGGTGTTATCAAAATGTAATCCATAATTGATTTTATTACATTTATTATTTTATTTATTAGTAATTATTATTAGTGAATAATTATTAGTGATTTATTAGTAATCATCTGATTATTAATTACGTTTGAAATCAATTTTTCACTATAGAAAAAAAAACACACCCACCAAGAACACGAATTTTTGAGAATGAATTTTTTATTTTTTTATATATATATGTAACAGAAATTGGAATCAAACAAACCCTTTTCTTGTATTTTCATGTTTTCCAACCACTCCTGAAGATCGCAAATATAATCGGTTTCCGGTAGTCATTAAATTATATACACCGCAATAGCATCAGCAGTTGCTGCAGCAACAATTTTTTTTTCATCAAAATTAAAAATGGCCGACAATTTTTTTTTTTTTCGTTGTTGGAATTTGTACAAAAAAAAAACTATTCAATTAAATTATTAATACAAATATTCCCAATATAATATACAAGAAATAAAATAAAAAATTACACAAACCAGTAATTTCAGGAACCATCATTAGCTTCGAAAAAACCACGTAAAATAATCCAAAAGAATAAATAAAAAAAAACACCTATTGCCATTGAACATTTTTTAACTGTGATTTTTTTTTCCTTTATCCATGCAAAAAATATGACTGCGTATTAACTGAATATGAGATTTTGTTTTTCAATGCTAAATTGATCAGTAAGAATTTTTTTTTTATTTGATGAAATGTTTTTTTTATTTTGATTTATTTTTTAATTGAATTATTTTTTAAGTAATTATTAGGATATTTTTTATTTAATTTTTATTGTTTTTTTTTTTTCGTTTAACAGCACAGTAAAAATAATTAATTAATAAATTAATTTAATTTATTAACAGCAACAATTGAACAATATGCTTTTTTTTACCTCTTATTTTTCCAATACAATATCTGCCCTCTGGATGTAAAAGTATTCGTTTTCGTTCAGTTTATTTTTTCTCTCATATCAAAAAATATATATCCAAAGAGAAACAATCGAATAAAAAAAAAAATTGTTTTGTTATTTATTTTTTGTTGGTGTTGTTGATAAACAGTCGCATTTTTGCCGGTTTTATTTTGGTTTTAATTATTTATTTTTATAAATTAAATTAATTAAATTGTGGTTAGTGAATAAATAAACAAGTACTTAAATATTATGATTAATTCATTAAACATTGCTACAGATTTTGGTCCAGATTCGGGTGGACGTTTAAAGGTAAATTACTATACGAAATGTATATTGCACGGATTTTCATATTTCACGTATATTTTTTGTTATCATCTGTTTATTAGGGAATTACTGTTGTTAAACCAATTGTTTATGGTAATATTGCACGTTCATTTGGTAAAAAACGTGAAGAAGACGGTCATACCCATCAATGGACAGTTTATGTAAAACCATACAATAATGAAGATATGTCATCGTATGTAAAAAAAATCCATTTTAAATTACATGAAAGTTATGCAAATCCAAATCGGATAATATCAAAACCACCGTATGAAGTCACCGAAACGGGTTGGGGTGAATTTGAAGTTGTTATTAAAATCTATTTTCATGATCCAACTGAACGTCCTGTTACCCTATATCATATATTAAAATTATTTCAATCGCCAATATTGGATGGTAGTTCAAATGGTGAGGGTAATAATGGTAATAGTGATACAGTTGGTACAGATGCAATATCAACTGGATCGACTGGAACATTACCCGGTGGTACTACAACACCGAATAATAATAATAATGATAATAATAAAAAAGGTGGTTTAGTATCGGAATCATATGAAGAGATTGTATTTCAAGAACCAACACAATTATTACAACATCATTTAACGAATACACAACCGGTAATTGCGGCTACTGTTGTCGGTGGTCAATGGACTCACGATACAGATTGTAAGATATATTTAATATTTTATTATTTATACATTTTCATTATTTAATAATAAACAAAAATGTTTGGATTTTGTTTTGTCAGTTGAGGAAAAAATCGGAAATACATTAGAGAATATTATGGATACAAAAGGTAAAGTCAAATCGGAAATATCAACATTAAAAGACAAATTAAAATTAGCACGTGAAACAATTTTACGATTTAAAATTGAATTAGCAAAAGTTCAAGGTAATCAATCAACAACACAAGCATCGTAAAAATATTAATAAATAACAAACAGAATTATTCTATGTATAACATTTTTATATTTGAATATAATAACTAAAATGATATTTTTAAGATACAATAAAATATATTATATATCACATATCAATTGTATTAATTAAGTAATAAATTCAATTCGATTGATGTCACCCTTTAAGACATATCATTGATAATCTATATGTACCTATAAGAGTCCCAAAATGTGATGAGCGTTGGGATTTATCCTTTTTTTTTAACTGTTTATTCATACCTTTAATAATAATTTTGATTTTTTATAAATCTTAATTGGTTATTGGACAATCATTATCATTATAGAATCATTCTAGTCCTGCCACGGCAATATTCCCAGTGAATTTTTACTATCCAATTGAATCCAAATACATTTTCATTTTCTATTCAGTATACCAATTAAACATTTGTTGTTGGCCATTTTAACACCGGTGGTACTATTATTTATAATCCAAATTATTCATTATTTTATTTATTAACACCTGGGATACCTAAAAATCCACCAGATTTAATTAATCTTATCCAAAAAACCAATAATAATATGATAAAGCCAAAAAAAAAAAAATTCAAATCAATAATAAAAAATCAATACAAATTCAAATATACGACGGCAACGACGACGACGTCGTAGTTCGTCACGAAATAAAAATGAATGCGAGAACGAAACACGAAATTTAACGATCACTTTTATATATATATGCCGATATGCCGATGCATATGAAAATCAAAGGGGAAAAAATACCGAGAGAAATACGAATATACAAATGAATATGGCCGACATCGACAAACGAAATGAATTAAAAAGTGTGTGGTTGTGCTAGTGGATGGATGTGAAAAAAAAAATGCAGAAAATTATTATCGGTAAAAAAAATTCAGGTATTAAAATTTATTAATTAAAATAATTAAATTAAAATTAAGAATAGCATATACAATAGAAATAATACATAGTTTAATTATTAAGTACATTCACTATAATTATAAGTAATTTCAATGAAAAACAATGTGTATGTAAAAAAATATATCGGCTATGCAATTTTTTTTTTTTTGGCGTGGGTATGACTCGTTTTTTTTTTTTTTCAAATTGAACTGTTTTATTATAATTTATTTGTTAATTATATAAAATATGTTAACCTTTAAAAATAAAAATAAATTAATATCACTATACAATTACATTTAATTTAGTAAATTTTCTAGAAAATGTAATGAAAAAAAAAATTTACATGAAAAAAAATTTGCATAGAAAAACGCGTCGTTAAAAAAAAAAATTACGGTACATCTTACCAATGAAATGATGCATCTATTATATATATCCGTAATATATGCGCGTTAATATTGAAAAATGTATGGTGCGAATTTTTTTAATGAAATTTTTTTTGTTGTTGTAACGGGATTTTTTTTCTTGATCTATTTTAATTGCAAGGTAGAATATAATTATAAATTTTTCCGGCTTTGTCGCTTGTATGGAAAAATTCGTTGCAATAATTTTCTATTAGTATATATATAATGATTATAATATGTAATTTGGATCACCTTGCACACATTGAAAATATTACATGTATATATATATATATATAGATGCATTAACACATAATGATATGTACCGTTTAAATGTTACATTGATTGTAGTATTTAATTGCGGTCGTTGTAAGAATTTTTACACTTTAATTGAAATTATTTATATATATGAAAATGATTATTAAAAAAAAAAAACAGGTAAGTACTTATGTATAATATACATACACATATGCAGTTGATATGCAGTTGATTTGCTGTTGATTTGCAGTTGATAAACGGATAAAAATGTATTATTCCTTGATACACAAAATTAGAAAATATATTAAATATGAAATACACAATAAATGTATATAAATTTTTAATATATCATTAACATATTTTTAATACAGATATATTATATATATTAATGGTGTTGTTGTAATAAAAGTAATAAATCTTTGAATGCTTTAGGACGCGAATATACAGAAAGAATTCTACTTTAAAACTTTTTCAATGAAAAGGGAAAATCGGGAATATTATTTTTCTGATCTCATCCCATCCATACAAATAAAACGCTGTTTTTGAGAATAATCTCTTATATATATATTAACATTTTCATTGATGAATATGCGGGTTCCTGGAATATAAGCATAAAATGCTTATATTCATTTCGTTTAATAATGGGGGTTACCTTATTTTTTATTTCTTCTTTCGCTCCATCAATAATACTGCATTATTATAAAATTGAAACATTTCAGAAAAATTGATTAGAGCATATTGCTTATTGTTTAGAGCATATACCGCATATATATTAAAAGCGGTGATCTATACAGAAATTAAAATAAAAAAAAAATGTTCTAAAAACAAAAAAATCAAATAACAATTTTTTTTAATTCATTATAATTTCATATATATATTTTTTTGTTTTTGATTTTTTACATAATTTATTTTCATATATTATATATTAATTATTCTGGTTTATTTTTTATTGATGAATTATATATAAATAACAAATCACAAAAAAAAAATTGTTTTATTTGTAGCAATAATCAGATTTTATTTAATATATTTGGAAAAACTTTAATATATATATTTATAATATATAATTAATTATTGTTTTTTCTTTCTTTTATACTTTCAAACTCCTATAAATATAAATTTTTAAATAAATTTAAAACTTATATCAGTGTGTGTGGGGATAAAAAATAACTTTTTTTTTATATAATAATAATAATATTTTAACTATATATATATATATTTATTGCTTTTAATTTCATTCAATTTATTATTTATATATATGTATTTAAATTGCTAAAAAATTTCACCATATATAATTTAAAAAAATAATTTCCATATGTAATTCTATATTTGTGAGTTTAACGAAATCAAAAAAAAAAAAAACCGAAACTTATTAAAAAAACTATATTATTTAAAAATAAAATTATTCTCTAAATATATATTTATATAAAAAAACAAATAAATCAAAAAAATTATTGAATAAAATATTTGGTTATTAAAAAACAAAAAAAAAATCATATATCAATAAAATACGTGTGTGGTGTTTGTTTGATATTATATAATATAATAATAATACATATAATAATTATTTATTTATTTTTTTTTTTTTTTGATTTAAAATTAATAATACTTTTATTTTTGTTTGATTTTTTTTTTTTTAATATCTCTATATATATATATATATATATATATATATATTTATCTATATTTAATTAAAATTATTTTGGTCATCTTACATATCATTTTCGCATTTATTTTCACCTCATTTAAATTTTTAAAATCATATATTTATTTTTTATATTTCACATTTATTTCGATTATTATATTCGGCATTTTAACATTTTTTTTAATTCTTATTTTATAAAATGAGCCATATATTATATTTATTATGAGCGTTCAAATATTATTAATTTAATTAATTTTTTATTATTCATTTTGTCTTGTCTTGTATATATTATTATATATATTTTCTTTTAATATTTTTTTTTTAAATATAATTCTCTTTAATTTAATTTTTTTATTTAGTATACGTAATTATAAATTTAATTTTTTTAATTTTTTATCCTAATAAAATATATATATATATATATTAAAATTTTATGGATATATAATAAAATATAAAAATCACTTTATTATTTGAATTTTTGTTTAAATTAAAAATAATATTAATATATATATATATAGTGGTTTTTTGTTTGTTTGTTCATTTGCAATAAAATAAGGAATGTTTAGATTTTCATTTAGTATAATTTCATATAATATTCATATATAATATAGTATTTATTTTTTGTCAATTCTTAATTTAAATTATAGAGTTTGTTTTTAATAATTTTTAAAGCTAAACAAATTGTTTTTTTTTGTTGTTGTTGTTGATTTCTTTAGACATTTCATTTCTCTCTCAGTATAGATTATATTAATATATATTATTAATATAATTTTTAACATCCTTTAAATCATATTTATATTTTATAGAGTTTATTTTATTTTAATTTTTTTTTAATTACTTCTTTATTTACCAAAATAAATTTAATTAATTTAATTTTAAAAATATTATATTATTTGAATTATTTATAATAATTTTTTTGTGTTGTTTTCTTTAAAATATTAATAGTTTTTTTTCTTTCTATACATTAATAATATATAATATATATGTAAATATATATAGAAATTATTCTTTTTTTTATTGAATATATAATTTAATTTTAATGTGGTTTGTGATTTTTTTTTAAAAGTATTATTATTATATTATATATAGTATATATATCTTTTAAAAATTTATTCAATTCAATTAAATTAAATATATTATTATGTTTTTGATTTGTGTTCTTTTTTTTTTTATATATTATATATAATTTTAATAAAATTCTGTTAACTTTTTTGTTCATAGATATATATAACATATATTATAGAAATATATACAATATTAATAATAATAATATATATACGTTTTGTTTGTTTGATTTTTTTTTGTTGGGTGAGTGTGTATATTATAAATTTTTCATTTAAAAATTTACATTATACATATTATTTTATTATACTAATAATTTTATACGATATTTACAATATACATAAGAAAAGATTAGTTTAAAATGTGCTGAATATATTTTTAGTTATTGAAAGTTTTACATTTTTTATATTGAATATTTGGGGGGTTTTTTTTTTGTCTTACTTTGTTTTATATTTTATAAAAAATATATTTAATTTTCTAAAATGAAGTTATTTTAAAATCATATAATAACTATATTATATAGATAGAATTTATTTAATGGAATTAATTTTAATATAGAAAAAGAAAAGAAAAATGAGTTGATAAATGATCAAATATATTTCGATTTCAATCCCCGAATTATTAAAAATAAATTTTAATAATAATAATATACATAAATAAGATTACGGATTTGTCTAACGTTTACTATAAGAATTGTAATTTTGTATTTTCTACTCCTAAAAAATCCATTTTAATTAATAAAACCAATGCAATAAAAATTATTTGATTTTGGTTGTTTTATCAATTGGCCGTCCATTATTTCTGCAATTCAATATGCAAAACTCTATAATAATCAATTAAAAATATAGTATAATTTTATATAAACATATATTATTTCAAAATTTCCAAAATCGAAATCAATATATTAATTAATAAATCTCAATCATATCAATCAAATTATCTATATCTCAAATTGTTATTTATAAACAATAATATAATATTCCTTTTATATATTTTTAGATTTTCTTCCTATATATATATATATAGTAATTTTATATTTTTAATTTAATTATTTCATAATAAAATATATTAAATTAATTTAGAGAGATTTTATGTTATTTAAAATTGTACATTTAATAGACTGTTTTTTTTTTAAATATATTATTGATCAATCTGAATTAATCTGATATTGTGCTAGATAAATTTATTTGTATTGCATTCGAATTAGATAATTTTTCTATGTTTTTTTTTTGTTACTAATTTATTTAATTTATGATTATACAACCTTTATAGTTTAGTACTACCAATAGTTTAAATATCTGCTATAGAATTACCACTATAAATAGATATCCATTATTGTTTAGAAAAAATAGAATTTTTCAAAAAAAAAAAAAAAAAAGGACTTTCTTTTAGTAGAAGTTTTTTGTATATAGTTATATGTAAAGAGAATCTTTCAGATAATCGAATTGGAATTAATTTTCTATCTTATTAGAACATTTTCTATTTACCTATAATTCGTTTGGAATCAAATCATTTTCTTTCTGTAGAAAATGTTTCTACTAAAGTAAAGTAAGATTCAAAATTGAATTATGATTAATTTTAAATCAGTGAAAAATTTTATATAGTTACGAAAAATTGCTTAGAATTGAATTAGAATTGATTTTCTTTCAATAGAAATTTTTTCTACTTAAATAAAGTTGTTTAGAATTGAATAAAAACGAATTCTATTTCAAAAGAAAATTGTTCACTTAAGGAAAATTGTTCAGAATCGAATAAAAACGAATTCTCTTATAGAAAATATTGTTTAGAATAGATTAGAATTAATTTTCTTTCAATAAAAAGTTAGGAAAAGCCATTCAAAAACGAATTATTATGATTTTTCCAGCAGTGGAAAGTATTGTATATAGTTAAGAAAAACTGCTTAAAATTAAATTAAGCTTGATTTGATATTAGTGGAAAATTTTCCAATTATGAGAAATTGTTTAGAATCGAATAAAAACGAATTATTTTTCAGTAGAAAATTTTCCACTTAAGGAAATTCAGTTAAAATATAATTAAAATTCATTTTATTTCAACGGAAATGGTTTCTACTTTCTACAAATGATGGCAAACCGAATTGGAATTGATTTCTGATTTCAGAAATTCTTTTAGAGTAGAATTAGAATTGATTTACTTGTTTCTATATACTTATTGAAAATTGTTCAATATTAAATTATGATAGATTTTCTGTCAAGGGAAAGTTCCTTTTACTTAAGAAAAATTCCTTAGAATCGAGTTGTGAAATTAACTTTCTTTCTCTGGAAAAGTTTTCTGCTTAAAGAAAATTGTTTAATATTTAATATCATTGATTTATTTTCTATCGATGATGGAAAATTGTCTCTATATATACTTCAATTCAATTCTGATGATTCTTAGTTATGTATTGAAATAAATTTGATTTATATCGACACTTTATATCAATTATATTATGTATTTGTGTTAAATATTATATGATGAACTATAATTTTCCATAAAATATGGAAAAGATCATATAAATTTCTATTCTTCAAATCATTTCGATTTTTTTTTTGTGAATCATTAAATCCATCAATTCCATCAATTCCTTCATTCTAGAAGTATTAATATATAATTATTAAAACATTTTGTCTTTTCTATTGACATACTTTTTTTTTTTTAGTTATTGTTGAGAAACCAAATCGAATTCATGTTTTTTTAGACTATATATATACTTTTAAATCAAAATATCGTATAAATTTTAATTTATATTATAATTTAAGTTCTATAATTAATTTAACAAAAAAATCAAATAACTATTAAAACTTCAATTGAAAAAAATGTATTATCTATATAATAATAATAATAATAATAATATTAAATAATTAAAAATCACAAAATAACTATTCATTTTTACATATCAAATATGTTGACAAATCAAAATTGCATTAACGTGTTCGAATATTTTTTATCTCATAATATGTATGTAATAATATTGATTGATATATCTATTTATATATATATATATTAAAAATCAACAAATTGCTTGTTCATTAAATGCAAAAATAAATGTATAATAATAAAGAAAAAATTAATATAATAATTAAATTATTTTATACTATAAATTCTATAATTGTTTCATCACAATTTTTCGGTATATCAAAAAATAACCAAAAAACATAAAAAAAAAAAAATGTTTCGAATATATATATGCGAGATGCTCGAGGTTCTCTAATTATATATAGAAATATCAAATATAATATAGGATATAAAAATGCATAATAAAAATAAAATCTAAATAATATTATATTTATGATAATTAAATGATAAAAAAAATAATAATAAAACCATATATCTTTATAATATATGGTATATGAGAGACTTAATACTTAAAATATTCTTCTTAATTTTAAATAAAAAACAAAAATTTGAAAAAAAATTATTATATAATTGGCGTTCTCTTAACTGAGTCCTGTATAATTTAATTAAATAAATTTTTATCCTTTTATCATATAAAGAATTTTGCATACTAACATTTTAATTTTTTTTGTATTTCACTATATCAATTTTAAACCTATAAATTCTAATAAAATTTCTTTAATAAATTCTAAATAAAAATTATATCTTTTATCTATATCGGATATATAAACGATATTTGCATTATATAATTAAAATTAAAAATTTTGTCTACGTGAATTTTGTTTTATTAATAATAATAATAATAATTTTAATATATTTTTGTCTTAATTTACCAAACTTGGTTTTAGTCAATTGAGTTTTCATTATTCCTCCTATTTCAAAATGTATATCTATAAATAATTTACCAATGAATGTAATTAATTTTTTGTATAACAATATAATATTTATTCTCTATACTTTTTATATAGTATTGATAATTATTAATCTTTTTTTTTTTATTATTGAATATTTATCGATGGTATTTTATTATGATGTTCGCATATAATTTGTCATGAACGTCGTTTTCTATTTAATCATATCATTTTTGTTTAATTTCTAATTATTGTAGTTAAAATCTTTAAAGTTGTATAAATTATACATACTTGTATATTTTAAATGCAACTATATATATGTTAATATATTTAGGAATCATTAAATTACATATATATATATAATATCATTTAAATGCTATATATCCCTTATTTTTACATATAGCTTTCCGTGTGAGATTTTTAAAATGTGATGGAAATGGTTTTTTTGTTATTATATACGGAAAATTAATTTATAAAAATCATATTAACCAATGAGAGAGGAAAAGTTAAGTTTTCCCTTTACATTTTATATCATTTTCTTATATTATTATAATATATGGAATATTTTTAAACTTAATTACACTTTAAACATTTTTAATTTTACACACAGCGAGATTATCTCAAATCAATAATTTGAAAATGTCCATAATTTTTTTTTTTTTGATAATTGAATTTAATTTCATTATTTCTTCTTCTCTATATATATGTATATAATAAATAATAGATATTTTATGTATCTATACATTTATTTTTCTTTGATTATATAAATAATTAAAAATATAAATTTATACTTAAATATATATATTAGGCTATTATGCCTTTATATTATTAGATATTACAATTTTAATTCAACTATTGTATTTGGATTTAAAAATTGTTCTTTTTGTGCAGCATCTAATGATGATACGGTACGTGTTAACGATGACATTTTATCTTTATCATCACAATGATATTCATTGCGTATACATAATTTTTTATGACAACATACTCGAAATCGATATAATATATAAACTAAAACATGTACGATTAGTACAAATAATATAGCGGCAACACTTACAATTATCGATTTACCCGGTTTACTCCAGTCGAGTAATGGATAAATTGCAATATCATCTTTCCTGTTTTTTTTTGTTTTGTTAAAAAAGAAAAATTTAATAATATATAAATTCACCACCAATATATTATTATGCGGTTTATTCATAAAAGGGATTATGAATGATTATTATAAAATTTTCTTCAGAAAGAATATTATTCAGAAAAAGAATTGTGAATGATTTTCTATTAGTAGAAAATCAAAAATGTTCTAGTGAAAGAATTTAGTTTAGAAAGGAATTGTGAATAAAGAATTTTTATTCAGAAAGGAATCGGAAAATATTTTATATTAATCGAAAATTTTCTTTTAACAATGCTGTGTTCAGGAAGGGATTATGAATTAATTTTGAATAATAGAAAATTTTCTAATTAAAAGAATTTAGTTCTGAAAGGTATTGTGAATGATTTTCTATTAATAGAAAATGTTCTACTGATAGAATTTATTTCTGAAAGCGGGGTTGAATGATTTTCTATTGGTAGAAAATGTTCTAGGAAAAGAATTTACTTTAGAAAGGGATGCGAAATGTCTGTAAGAACACAGAAAAACAAGCCCTTTTCTTATATACAAAATAAATTATGATTTTCTTTTAAATCAATGGATTATTTTCATTCAATTTAATTTCTATAGATACAGATATGAATTATTTTGTTTCATTAATTCTATATAAAGTCAATAAATATATATAAATGATTAAAAATAATTTAATTTTAAATTTACCTGCTTGTACCGCCAGCTAAATAATATATTACCGTAAATATTGAATAGACCAAACCAATTCCCATTGTCCAATAAGCATGATTCAATTTTATTGGATGGCCAACAATTATTAAATCAATTAACATAATTATTGAATTGAATACATGTACCATTAGATTGACAGCGTCCACTTTGTTAACTTCTATAAATTCAAAAAAAAAAACAAGGAAAAAATGTAATCGATCAATATAAATTATTTGGTTTTTATTATATATCAATTTTAATTCCAACTTTAAACAAAATGAATATGCTAAGGAAATAGAATTTCATATATGTATATAAAATTCAAAAATAATATCTAAATATATATATATGTATATGAAGTTTTAAAATCGATAATTAATTAAGAGTTGATTTTATAAGTAAGGCTATATATTTAAGAATATATCTCTGTTTGTTATTTACTTGAAAACGATATGGAAATTATTGATCTATATATACTATATATATATATATAAATATAGAATTTATAAGAATGGTGCAATTCATGTTTTAAAAAAGTTATTGCTTATTTGGGGGTGTATATATTTAAAAAAGTATTTTAAAAGTTTTCTTTGTATTGAATATCATTATTATAGACGGATTTTTTTAAATTATTGTTAGTATCGAATCATGCATGAATAAATATATACAATAAAAGTTATACAATTTTCTGTATTTATTATGAATTGAATAGATAATAATCATAGATTATAAAAATTAGATACAATCGGGTTGGCGGCCGGTTATATTTATGTAAATATATATAATACTAAGATGTTTTGTAACATTATTATATAGTAACATTTTCTTCCTATATTATTTGTATAATATACATTTATAAAGCATAGTGTCTATACGTAACATTATATATCGGCGACGGGCTGGTTTTTTTCGTTATTATAATATATATTCGATCTTATTTGAATGACTAACATATAATATTCGCATAGAATGACTAACATATAATATTCGCATAAAAAATGTATAAATCATATATAATACACAGTCTACATTATAATATTTTTCTTTCTCATATGCCAATGAAAAATGTTGAAAACGAGCCGCGCTTCTGTTGTTAATCGATTAGTTATTTTTATTTTTATTTTTTTTAAAGTAATACTTTAATTTTAATATTTAAATATTGATATTGTTTAAAATATTGATTACATTTTCATATATGTGCATAATACGGGTTTAACCCTAAAAATTATCCATTTAAAATTAAATTTATTCTAGAAATATAGCAAAATAAAATTATTTTTTAAAAAAAATTATTGAAACATAAAAAATACCATTCATAAAAAAGTCTATATATAAACACATTAAACAGTCTTGAACAATCTTTTATAGAAATGTATCAGAAATAGCGAATCGTATTATTTTTATGTAGGAAAATCCTTTAAAAATTTAAAACCATCTCGGAAAAGTGTTTAGAGAACAACAATATTCAAGAAATATTAAGTATTCAAGTATTTTTTTTTTTTTGTTAATTTTTCAATTCTTTAAAAACAATTTTTTAATTTATTTAATTACCTGGATTATGAACAACAGTCCAATAACAAAATGTTATTATAAATGAATATACGGTGGCGATCGTATAAAATATCCAGTAAATTTTATGAAACCAACTATTACGTATTTGTCTTTGCATTCCTATTTATATATACATTTTAAATTCACACCAAAAAAGAAGAAGAAAAAAGGGACAACAGTTAAAATAAAATTATTAAAAGTTATTATATTATAATTTTTGTTCTGATTATTATACCATAATCATCACGATCCACCATCATTCCTTGGGTCACAATACAAGCAGCCAACCATGCTTGAATTGCACAAAACATTAAACCCCAATGTGTTAAATAGATCCACCATTTAGCATAATGATGTTCATAACGTGGTTCATCCGTTCGTCCGATGTCCAACAGTGAACAACTTAAAACTGCTAAAAATGCAATGGCAGTTATCCAACGATAAAATAAAAATAAAATTCCAACATCTTGATCTCGTTGCCACTGCAAACAAATAAATAAATATCCAATTATTTTTCTTTTTATAGAAATTTTAATGGATTTAAAAAATGATAAATACAAAAGTTTTTTCTTTAATATTTTTAATTGTAAGATTGTCTTTTACTTTTTTTCTTCTTTTATTAAATAAAATTAAATATATACTCACTTGACATAGATAGAAATTATGCCGATAGACCTGTTGTGTAGACACTTCAGGAAAGCAACTGTTCCATATTTTTGTGAACATTGTTCTGATAAAAAGACATAATGTTATAAATATATAGTATATATTAGAATGTATGGATAAAAATATTAAGAAATTAAAAATTCTAAAAAGGTTTTACAATATATAATTTTGATTTATAATTTATTTAAAATACATTTAATTAAGTTAAAAAAACGTGTATATAGTAAATTTTTTTGTTGTATCGTTTTTGTTTTGTTTAAAACATATAATATACATTTCAATTTCAAGGATTCGAAGGACACGTTTATCATTAAATTAAAATGTATTATATGTACATAAATTGTTCATATAACATAATATATATAGTATAATTAAAATTTGTACATTAAATTAAATTTATGTATCCATATGTTTTTGAATATTTATATAATCTGCCCGTATGTTAATTTATTATATATATAAATAATTGGGTGATATTTGAGCCAAATATCTGTTGTTTTTGATACATATTATTACATTATTATTAATAAATATATATAATAAAAGGTATTTCATACAATTCAGTATCTTTATTTGATGGCAATTCATTCAGATAATTATGTATGTATATAGCTACACGATTATATTATGTACAATATTATATTTTGCCAATTTTTTTTATATCAATTTTAAATTATTATAATTTATTTACATATTAATAAGACTTATGGTATTTATCAAATAGATTTTATTCAAAATAAATACCAATTGTTACCGGTAAAAATTAGTCGAAAACTTTACTATACAATACACATATTTTTGATAATTTAACTAGTTATATTCTAAAGAGCTAATTTGAAAAGAGCTAAGCTAAAGATATAATTTGAATTGCTAAACTCATCAAATATTGCACATTTCGGATAATATGGGAATAAACATTGAAGTGATGACCTTAATTCTACACCCACAGCCAAAAAACATTCCGACTAGGGATTTTTTCTATTTATACAATTTCAATGCATTTTTTCAATTAAAATATTTAATAATCATACTTTTTTATATTTATTCAACTTTAATTCACGAAGATCTTTGGCTTTTTTCTTATTTTTCTTATCTATCTTCATGAATGCCCAAACGTCCTCTATTGGATTCAGATCTGGGCTATTTCCAGGCCAGGTATAACACAATTTTTAATTATTTTCTTGTATTCTACTGCACCTATACGACAATCTATAAAATAATTTCTCGCACACCATCCTTGGAAATGGCCCCCACATACCATAATATATGGTTAATGTTTAAAAGAAATCCAGAGGAACGAATACGAATTTTGTTGATCGGCTTTTTTTTTTTTGCATGTGGGTGTATATTCAGGTATATCGAATTATAAATATTTGACCAAAAAAACACCAATTAATATTGACAATTCAAATAAAAGTTGAATAAAAACACAATTAGATAAAGTGTACAGTGTACATGAGAAGCCGATCAATTTTTTTTTTGTATTATTGTTATACATAAATGTTTGTATATTTTTCTTATTTAAATAAATTTATATATTCATCTATTACAAATGATTATTATGTATAAATAAATAATAATTTAAATTAAATTCGGTACGCATATAAATTTTTTTTTTAAATTAAACACATTATCATTTCCACCTGTCGTTGCGTATTATTAAACTTGTTTTCTATTATTATTATTATTTATTAAATTTGCAAAAATAGCGAACTAAAGAATTTTCATAAACGAAAAAAAAAAAAAATCAATTAAGTTTGTATGTAAGTAATAAACAAAAAAAAAAAAAGTAATCTGATGACTTTCCAAATTTGATGGTACATTGATCTTAAAATGTATATATATTTAATTTATTATTTAAGTATGTATATAGAGCATAATATAACAAAAAATATATAAACTATTATATAATTTTTTTATTAAATATATATTTATATTATTCGGTTCGATGATTTGTTTTTTTTTTGGGTAAATCATTCGCAATCAAACATTTCATTCAATCTCTGACAACAATAAATTTTCACTAAATTTCATTTTAACAATTAATAAAATCCAATTTTTTATATAATATCTTTCGCAATTGAAATATATATATGATCTCTGTTCTGCGAATGAATGGGTTAAATATAATATGTAAAATATATTAAATTATAATATATTCATGAATATTTTGAAGTATTATTATACATATTTATTTATATTTATTCGATGACAATTGAATATTTTATATAATAAAATATAAATAATATATTTGCTGCTCTAATAAAATATAAAATATTATGTTATTATTTAAATGAATTTATTTTTTCTCATATACTTTCTATATATGTATATATAAAAAAAAGGACAAATTGCAAATTCATTTAAAAAAAAAAAAATAAATGATATATTTCTAAAGAATTATGTATTATGAATTAATTTTGTATATATATATAACACATAAAATATGTACATCAATATATATAATTTTATACTTTGAAATTTTAATGATTTTTGTATAGTTGAACTTTTTTTTCTATCTGCCTCGTTTTATATAAAATTATATTATCTTAATAAAAAAAAAAAATAAATATCCATTCATATCACCATATAGAATATATTCAGTCCTGCTAAACGTATATATATACGGGATAAAATTGATCTTGCTTATACACACACTTATTGTTATTTTAATTCAACGAAATTTGATTCCCAAGAAAAACGTTAACAAAACATTTTACATAGTATAGTCTCCCCGCATCTTTAATAAATCCAGGAATACTTGCAGTAAAATACATTCCAAACAATTGGTTTAAAAGTTTTCAATTAATTTCGCATCAATAATTGATTTTATACAATTATAATTGTTCATAGATAAAACAAATTAAAAACCGTGAAAATCTTGGAAAATTCTATCCTAATTTTCACAAAGTCATCCAGGTCATTTATGGTATATATGCGTTATTTGTCATCGTGATGCAAAATTTGTATACTATATATGTATGTATATATTTATATATGCGATATGGGTACTGTCCTGTTTATATTATATTTATTATTGTGACCTGGTTATCATTAAAATTAAAAAAAAAATTTTCATCATGATTTATAAAACTTTCTTATGCAAAAACTTTTTAAAAAAAAATATATTTATATATATATATATATATATATATATATATATATATATATAGACATATAGACAAAATAAATTTCGATAACCTATGGTTATAACTCTGTTATATACAATAAGATGTTTTAACAATTTATATATATGTATTTGTTTTGAGGTTTTTCTCTATATAGTATATATATAATTTTTTGGAAAAATACCAAGATTATATTACTATGTGCTACATAAAAGGTGGTATTTTATTATCTATATATGATGGGTGATTTCGTTCACATAAAAACAATTTATTATATTGAAATTAATCTTTGTAACCCCTATTGAATGACAGTATAACGATATAAAATATATAAATGGAAAAAAAAATACAAGTAATTGTTAGCGATTTCTTCAGTATATATATATAGAATAGAAGATGATCGTTTATATTAAAATTTGTTATACAGTACTTTTTACTTTTAAAAAAAAAGTAAATTTTTCGCTATACTACCAACAATATGGTTTTAGCGTCTAACAACAGCCTTCTGTTGTTAGTTTCTTAATTTGTGGCTTTTACGGTGTCGGTAATTAGCCGTACGACGAACCGCAAGCGGAAAATACAACTCTGTGTTAAAATTCAGATTCGAAAAATAACCGAAAACACAAAACATATTTTATGCATTCGGTAGGATTCGAACGAAAATTTCGTTAGAATTTTAGGTTGGCATTTTTAACATTTACACCACAGAGTTATATTTTACTCTTACGTTATCTATATATTAAGTTTCAATTATATGGTATACAAAAAATCTCGCCTTTTAGTTATTGTTATTCGATCGAACATCAGTTATTAGTTTCATAATTCATATTCATATTAGTTTCATAATTATAGTTATCCTTTTTATATACCGTGCTTCATCAAATAACATAAAATATGTATATTATGTCTTCAATTTAGAATTCGACCCCACGAACTAATTATTTTGTCACAATTTTAGAATTACGTATTTTATCAGTAACAACACCACAGAGTCATTATCATTATGACATCAATTTATAATATATAATAATCAAAATCAATTTTCATTAATCTTTTTCAGTAATAATTGCATGCTTCTTTTATTACGGATTCCTAATATAATATATGATGTTATTTAAAAAAATACATATCGAATTCGACTACAATATACTTAAAAACGCGATTATTGTTATTATTATTGCTAATCAAATTCAATTTGATGTACCAAACGAAGGACTACATAGAGAATAAAATTAGTAAAAAAATTCAATACGACGGTTAATTTATTGCCATTCTTTTAGTTATATATATATATACAATAAACGAAATTGGATTTGTGGAATGTCGTGATCGCATCGCCATATATATATTATAATATTTTAATATACTATATGTAAATTTTTGCATTGAATATTTATTAATTTACTAAATATGTAATATAATATTTTATACCAAAAATAAATCTAAAATGACACGCAACATCATCAACAACACACTTTATATATAAATTATATAATATAAGTAAATAAAATTCATTGGAAATTATCTGGTATATATAATATCGCATTTATCGCAGGGATGTACCTATTATATACGGCATATCGATAGAATCCATCGGACGGGGTATTCTTCGAATCAACACATTTTTTGTATTGTAATTAATTATCCGAGATAATCTTGGTGAAATATTTATTATAAATTTGACGAATTTTCCCAGATTTTCACCAACTTTCATTGCGTTTTATAGAGGAAAAATTTGACCAAATCAATTTCGAACAGCGATGCATTGAAAATTCTTTATAAAATCTTTTTTTTAAATCATTATACGAAATATTTATGTTGTAATTTAAATTATAACTAAAAAATATTCAAATATTTTTCATAACTGCCTGTCATTATTGATAATTTTCCATGATTTTCCAAGCTTTTTAAAATATGCTATATGAAAAATTTTACCAAATCAATTTCGGACAGCGATTTTTTTGAAAAGACTTTTATCAATCATTTTGAAAATCATTAACAGATATTTATAATGTATAGTAAGTAATTATGTGTAAAATATTGGACTAAGTTTCCTTGTTAGCATTGATATTGAATTGAGAATTTTTCCCAGATTTTCACAATTTTCAATGTTTTTTATATGAAAAATTTTACCAAATCAATGATAATAAAAAACACAGATAAATAACTTAACAGGACCATATACCAAATATAGCTATCGATATACCAATCTGAAGAAGAGCATAAATAATTAGCCAAGAATTCTATATACATTTAGTTTGTATATTAAAAAATAATATCTTTTTAATCAATATGTGTTAACGAAATACCCAATAAAAAAAAAGATACATAACTCATTTATAAAAATAAATACCAACCGAATTATTAATTTATATATATATGTTTTTCATCTTATATAGATTATTTTTTATTATTTTATTTTTGCAATTCTTTAAATAGTTTTTAATATATATATATATAGTTAAAATAAAATATGAATTTGACCTTCATCAATTTTAAATTCATATATATATGAAGACAATTTAAGAAAAAAATAATAAAATGTATATATGGAAAAAAATAACTATATAATATAATGTTTTATATTTTTGTATATCTTTTTTTATATAAAACTTTTTGCAGTATAACATTAATTTGAAAATGTTATATATTTTACTTTTTGTCTTTAATAAATCGTCCGCATATAATGAATTGTTGCACGATTTATATAATATCATGATTCATGAGAGTTTTAGTTTTTTGGATTTATATAGGATAGTTTTCTCTGATTAAATATTGTGAATATTTGCGTTTTACCTTTTTTCGGGCTCTGCGGGAGGTCCGTCAAAATCATGAAAATGTCTGTTCTCGGGAGAATCCCAAGATAATCAAAGTATTAATCTTTTAACTTTGTTATCGTATTTATTAATTTGAAATTGGTTTCTATTTGGAAATAATCACTTCAAATAAAATATAGATTGAAAACAATTTCTGTGTGTGAGTTAATATTTTATTCATTTAGAATTTATATAACAGAAATTTTTATCAACTTAACATTTTTTATTATACGTAAATAATTAACAATTTAACCAACAACATATATATACAACATATATTTAAAAGATGAATCTTATATATATGTTATGATATCAATTATTCCTTTTTATTCATCAGCTGTATATGTACATTTCATTTCATATTTATATGTACATATAGGATATTAAATTTTATAACACATGAATTAATCTCATGTTTTACACAAATATACTCGCGTAGCCTAACAACCAAAAACTATATATGTATATTTTATACAACTCGTGAATATTCTATAGTATTATTGTATTGTTCCCAGCAGTTATACAACATTAGAATATTTTATTTTTTTATATTATTATACATATTTATATATATATATATATATTAAAATGAATGTGATATAATAATGATTTTTACATGTATACTTATATTATATAATAATATAATAAATATTAAATACGTACTTATAAATAAAATATGTATGCACGAGTACGCGTATAATTGCATGTATAAAATATGTATATAATCACATTTTATTTACATATTACTTTGTTTGAAAATTTTATATTCGACACCTTATTATATACATTATATTGTTGTTTAAAATATATACAATATACATATCCTAAAAACCGTTGCGCGAAACCCATATGAATTTTACCAAATCCTATATACATATACATAAAAGCTTATATGCTTACCATATATTCATATTCATCTAATATACCTACTGTTATTAATTCCTTATAAATTAAAACTTAAACGCCCTTATAATAGATTATTTAATAAAAATTTTGATATTGAAATAAACCCTCAAAAACACCTACCAGGTCCCTCAATTCCAAATGTTAATAATTTAAGGGCAAACCGAGCAATATAATCGTATACAAATCGAAAGATTAAGCATTTATATTTTTATGTACAAATAGACAGGTGTATATAATTATATATAATTAAAATTTTTCGGTAAATTTAAATATAAATTATTTACAATATCCAATATAGATACATTTTGTTTACGCATACGTGCATGTAAGTAATCCGCTTTATATTTTATATGTTTTTTTTATTATAAGTAGTTTTGATTGAATGTTTACAAATACCTCATTTATGCATAATTAACATTGGTATTATAGCATATAAACGATATAAAAACGTTACAAACAAACATTCCTTTCATATAATAATCTCAAGTGAAATGTTGTGGTTTTTTCGGGGATTACAAACCAAATATGTAAACAAACAACATAATAATAATAATAATAATAACAAAAGAAAATCAACATGAAAATAAATCCGGATGAAAACACATATCAAATCAATTTGAATTTCATCATCATCGCCGCACCGTGCTCACTATTATAATAATAGGTTATATCAAAATTGACTATGATATGTTATGATGTAAAAAAAACGTGTGAATAGTGTTAATGCGGTTGTGATAAAATGACAAGAATTTTTTTTTTTTACTATATGTAGGGATGTATGTATGTGAAAAATATACTAGCAAGGACAATATATAATAAACCCTATCTCTCTATATATATATGTTATTATGTCATATCAATCCCCGCGTATATATACATATATAGAGTATTGATCTATATACAAAAAAAAGAAAATCTTATATATAAATACAATCATTTTTTCATAAACACCCACATAAATTTCTCTATTATTTATCTATCATCACATTTCACGTGTATATAAATATTTATCGGGAACATTAAATGGTTTTTTTTTATTTTGTTGTACAAAAACATAAGATTCACACTTGACTCACGCGTGTTTGGCATTTTCATGCTTTTTTTTAGGGGCATGAAATCATTCACCGAAAATTACTTTAATATATACAAGAATTCTACATCGTATTGTAAATGTAAGAAGTTTATAGCGATTTTTTTTTCAAGATCTCGATATATTATAAACATATAAGAATTGTCATAAATTAAATGTATACGTTTATATAACATATAGAGTTGTTATGTTATTTAACTGTGCGGATGAAAATATAAATGATGTTAATAATTTTATATATTATATAGAACTCTTTTTTTTTTGTCTTATATAATATAATGAAATATGATTATATTTGTATATAATTAAGAATTTATAGAGGATTCAAAAGAAAAAATGATCTTTATGTGAAAGACATACATTGATTGAGTTCGATTCAATAGAAAAATAATTATCTAAAATTCATTTATCGTATTTAATCGAAATTGTATATATTAATTATCTTTTCGTTGCAAAAAAATTAAAGAACACTATTTGAAAATTAAAATTTATTATATATATTAAGTAGGAACAATTTCTATTATTTTGTATACTATATAAAAAATCATTAAACATCACTTATGGAAAATCTAGGAAAATCATGGAAAATCTTGAAAAATTCATATATAAAGTGTTATATAAAATTGTTTTAAAATCACTTATTCATATTTTTTTATTGATATTTTTCAAACATGAAAGTGAAAGTAAATTCTACTTCTTCCATCAATCATTTAATATGTCCTCGTCTTGCCGTCCCGGAAAAGTTGTATGAAAGCTATAAAATTGTGATGTATATATACATTTTAGAAAATTATTTAGACAAACTAACAATAATGTGGCATTATATAGTATGTATATGTACAATTTAAATATAGGGCAATTCAGTATAATAATATATAAATTGAAAATATTATTATGATTATAGTATATACATTTTCACACAATCAAATATACTCTGGTATAAAGTCAGAAAATTATTATATAATATACATAAGTTAAATTTTATATTCTCAAACAATTGACATTATTTATTTAAATACATAAAGCATATACATATATTATTATATTATTAGAAGAAGTACATTTAAGTGGGTATATATAAAATGTCTATATATATAGGTATATATTCACAAGAAGTATATAGTATATACAATATATGTATTTATATTGTTTAAAATAATATAAATTATTGTATATACTTATATAGATGTGAATAGAACACTTACATATGTTAAATACAATATACTCCCCATTATACATTAATAATTAAATTCGAAACTATTGTACTGATTATAAGTATATATATGTACAAAGAATTGTAAAGTATATAACGTATATATATAGTATATATCCTGGTCTATATTTTTTCGTTTTTTATTCAATTTATTCACTGAATGTTTTGTAAATAAGTGAGATATCTACATATAGTATATGGATTTATATATATATATATATCGTGTATTTGAATATAAATACATAATAACATGTATAATATAATTGTACATGTATCATTTTGGATTTAACTATATATACACTTCAAAATTACTTTATATGCATACACATTTCAGTTTTAGTTTTAGTTTTAAATGTAAATAATAATATTTATGGTGCGCTCTAAAAAAAAGTTGCCCCTCATATATATAGGTACGATGGCACAGAAAAAAGGTTTTTAATTTTCATAATGTATATAGGATTCGAATGCCTATATATAAGAGTTTACCTGAAATTTCTTGAACAAAAGTTCAACTTATTTTATCACATCCTTCTGATTATTCAAAAATGATCAATGGTATATTGAAAATCATTACAATATTAATGATAAAATTTAAGAATTATGTCGTCTATGTATATTCAATATTCTCTAATGCAATGCAACATTTTTTTGTGCTTCTTTGAATTTCAAAATATAGAGCAATTTTTCTGACTCTGAAAGACTACCTCTATAATATACCAGGATGCGAAATCCAAAAAGCAATATACAATGATTTCGAAATAGAATACTGAATCGTTATTCAGGATATATGATCATTTTTTTATAGAGCACCCCTTTTTCTAATTATTGGTTTTGTTGGATAAAAAATTAAAATAAAACACCATCAATAAATCCATAAACATATGTATATATACAACAGAATATTTATAGAACGCATATACATATACAATAAAAATAATTTATTTAGATCAACATCGATTTGACACAATTAATATAATAAATAGATAGACGTATATTATATATATTTATTAATGTTTTTAGGTTGATTAAAAAAAAGTGACCAGTTATGATATGAAAATAATTTTGAATTATACAGTTTTTTTTTTCCAATTTATATTTAATGATTTGATTTTTTTTCGGAAAATCAAAACTAAAATTAAAGTTAATTTTATTCACATTAATTTTTCATAAATTAATATTATAGTTATGGATTTAATCATTCATAATAAAATATTTCCAGTTAATAAATACCCAAAAATTTAGAATTATAATTTATAAAAAGTATAAGTTTTTGAACAATTTACAAAATTAATTTTTAATTTTAATAAATCTAATCATATAATTCCATTTTAATATTTGCCTGTATATTTTTGACTATATATATATTTCCTGTAATTCATTAATTCCTCATTTAAAAAGGCGTTAATTTGACTCGATCTACTGTTAAATGTGTTATAATACAAACAATTTCGAATTAAAATAATAAATAAATAAATATTTAAAAATAATCATCGCTAATTGCGCTCTATATATATATATATATTATATAAAATATTTATTTATTCTACAATTATTTCATATAAATATATATATATAAAATGTGTAGAGGTACTTTAAAAATAAATATATTCATATTTTGTATATATATAAATCAAACGTAGATTTTCTCTTTTGTTATTGTATATACAAAATATAAAATAAATGTTTTTCCTTCAATATTTTTTTATATAATTTTCCTTTTTCTTATACTATTTATATACCATAGTATTGCATATTTAAACGATGATATTTATAAAGAAAACTGTTTTCCATATATTTTATTTAACTGTGAGGATATATATGCGATTATTTTTTTATTTAAAAAGAAATGTTTGTTTTTTTTTCGAATCATCCTCGTGTCGTTATTTTCATCATATTATATAATATATATAGAAGATATAAAATACATGATTTTCTAAAAAGGATTATTTATATAAAAATGTCGCGCGGTATGTGGATATTCAATATGATGTATTTTAAGTAGAAATTATTTCAATGTTTATTTTTTATTTTAGTCCTATAGCGTCTCTATTAAATACGTTTCTTTTTTATGAACACATTTTGATTATCCTCAAATATATTTCCTATTTATAATAAGTACATTTTATTTAAATTTATATTTGTATTTCAAAGATTGAGCAATTTTACTGATAAGATTACATGAAATTTTAATTAAAATCATCGCTTCGAATTAACGAATTGAATCAAATCATCATAGAATACTTTCGATTTATAATCAATCATTTAGTATGAATAGATGACTTAGTTAGAATACCATTTAGAGAACATCATGTATAAAAAAATATTTATATAATAAATTTATTATACAATTTATAAAAATGATGTTGTTTTTTTTTTGTTGTTTAAGACAAAGAATATCATTTTTTCATTTTGTAAATAAATATATATCCTTGTTATAAACAAACAATCATCAGTAGTGTATTTTATTTGTATATATGCATAATATAAGTATAGGAAATAAAAGAATACCTAGTATACTTGAAACACTATATATATAGTGTATATAAATTTGTTATATATGATATCAAACAGTGATTTATATAGTGACATTTTTTGGAATTAAATGATTAAACTTATATTTGATTATATATGTATTACATATATATTATGTATATATAATAATCATCGATCGGACAGTATTATAAATGTTGATTGACATCGTACGTTCCAGTTTTATATTTAATTCTATTGAACTTCTATAGATAATGTTATACATATATAAATATAGGTATATAATAGATTTTCTCCGTATCCTATAAGAATATAGATAGATATATTTTGCTTTTTATAATTAATAATTTAATGTATAATTAAATAAAATTCTAAGATTCAGAGGTATACATAACAATATCAAAGTAAGGTATACAGATATACATAACAATATTATTATTTGATATATTATCGATGAGCTAAAAGAAAAAAACTTTTCAATAATTATTCCAATAAATTTGGTGGTAGAGTTTTTTTTTTGTTGTCACTGAAGACATGCAAAATTATATGAATTATTATAAAGACGATGAATTGACAATTTTTATAAACAACAATATGACATTATGTTCTGTACATGAATATAATAATAAATCTATTTAAAAACCAATCAATTATATATATACTATATATGGGAAATTTAAGTTGTTTTCATTTTCATTTCAATTTAAAACGGACGATTAGTGTCCATATTGCAACTTTGGATTTGAAAATGTAGATCCGAAAATAATCGAAAATTAAATTGTGTTATGTCTTCCGCGTAGGACAAGTATTAAAAGGATTAAAAAGACATTAAAAATTTCGTCAAAATTCCATGTTGTTTATATCCCTGTCACTTCATGACTTCATGACACATCAAATATATATAGCAATGGAAAACTTGGCAAAAAAATTAAATTAATAAGATATTACCAAAAAAAAAAAAAAGAAAAAAGATAATTGAACTCTGCAATTTTTTTTAAAATCATATTCTGAATTTTAAATAATATTAAATAAATATAAAAAAAAAGAATTCTATTAAAAATTATTTTTTATATATCTTTTATCTGTTATGATCGGCTTATTATTTTTTTTTTTAAATCAATTATTTTCCAAAACAACTTCATATATTTATACTTATTTTAAAAAAAAATAAAAGAAAAGAATAATCATATTATATAATATAAGAAAACGCGGAGTTTTGTTGCCAAAATTTCATATTTTATTTATACCCCATTAGAGAGATTATTTGTATGTTATTATTATTATTATTATTATAAATTATAATGAGAATTTTCTAATGTTAAATTTCTTTTATTCGCATATTCATAACATTTTTAAATAAACATATTATTAAAATTAAAAAAAAAAAGAAATGACATATAAATGTTAAATTAAAACTTGTAATTTTTCGATAATAATTCATTTTTTTTTATGAAACGAAGATATTTTTTTAATGTTAATATTATTATAAAATAATTATTATTTAGTTTGTTTAATTAAACAATGTACTTATAAATTAATGATATTTATTTTTATTTTAAATTGCTTTCATTATATATAAATATATTATAATATTTTGTGTACCTTATAATATTATATAGTTTTTTCTGTTTTCTATAGTTATTTCCAACAATATCTCAACAACTCTGTATATAAATGTATATATAAAAAAAAACCATAAACCCATTAAATTTGCACATTTATTATTCTCGCCTATATATACAACAATAAATATAAAAAACATAAAATTTTCTATTATGTTATATACCCATATATATACATAAAATCATGTTACCATATATACAGCATATAAATGGATGAAATTCAGAAAATATATCATATATATGTATATATAGATATGGTACCAAAGTTATATATATTTTATAAAATATACTAAACTGCATATTTATATAACACTTCGTTCAATAATGTGTGTGACTAATTAATTAAAACACATTTTTTTGCCAAAATTCGCTTTTATTCATCAAGATAGTCCCCTTTTAGGGAGATACAATCATTCCAACGCTTTTCCAATCTTTCGATACCGCCTTTGTAAAACGATTTTTCTTTGCCTTCAAAATAGGCGTTAGTTTCGGCGATTACTTCATCATTTGAGCCAAATCTCTTACCACGGAGCATCCTTTTGAGGTCTGCGAAGAGCCAGTAGTCGCTGGGGGCTAAATCTGGAGAATACGGTGGATGGGGAAGCAATTCAAAGCCCAATTCGTTCAATTTTGCCATCGTTTTCATTGATTTGTGACACGGTGCATTGTCTTGGTGGAACAACACTTTTTTCTTCGCCATATGAGGCCGTTTCTTTGCGATTTCGACTTTCAAACGCTCCAATAACGCTATATAATAGTCGCTGTTGATGGTCTGCCCCTTCTGGAGATAGTCGATGAATATTATTCCATGCGCATCCCAAAATACAGACGCCATAACCTTGCCAGCCAACTGCTGCGTCTTTGGTCGCTTTGGGCGGCTTTCGCCGGCTGCATGCCACTCAGCAGACTGCCGATTTGACTCTGGAGTGAAATGGTGGATCCATGTTTCATCCATTGTGATGTACCGTCGCAAAAACTCCGACTTATTGCGCGTAAACATGTCCAAACAGCTCTTTGAATCATCGGTTCGTTGTTGTTTTTGTTCCGGTGTGAGCAAACGCGGCACCCATTTGGAACACACCTTTTTCATACCCAAATGTTCGTGTATTATGGTTTGTACACTGCCTGCTGATATCTTCAGAATGTCAGCAATCTCCCTCACTTTCACTTTACGGTTGGACATAATGATTTTCAGTGTTTTTTCAACGTTTTCCGGAATAACAGCGTCATTTGGCCTTCCAGTAGATGGAATGTCATCGGTGTCTGTACGACCACGTTTGAATTCGGCATACCAATAACAAATGCTTCTTTTTGATGGAGCAGAGTCCGAGTAATGTTTTTCAAGCCATTCCTGGCATTGAACAGTATTTTTTTTCATTAAAAAACAATGATAAATCAGCACACGGAATTGCTTTGAATTCATTTTTTTTTAAAACACAAAAATAGCGTCACTTATAGCACTGTAACTTGTAAACAAATGATCTGATTAACATATGATGTTGACAGTAAGCCTAAAAAGGTTGCCAAATGCGAAAAAAAATATTGATTTAGTTCTAGGGACGCCATCTATGTGTCAGTCACACACATTATTGAACGAAGTGTTATATGCAAACATAAATATATATATAGGAATCTTTTATATAGGTCAAGTGTATTTGCAATTTGTTTGTTTTTCTTTTTTTCATTTTTTATTTTTCATTTTTTTTGCATTTTTGTTAAAAGTTTTACTGTTTATAGGCTCATTATCTTCATTCATATATATACTCGATATATTCATATAACATATACAGAATTTATTTAAATATTGCATTAACATTTGATTTAAATATTTTTACTCAATTTATTTTGTTTGAAAGCATCTTTTCTTTCTATAAATTTTTTAAATTTTCATAAGTAAAAAAAAATATATATAAATGTGATTTGAATTATTTTTATATATGTTAATGTATATATTGTGACATTATGATTATTGAAAAAAAACCCACAAAATTAATTTTAATAATGTTTTATTTATAAGATAAGATAAGATAATTTCATATGGTTTTCGCATAAGACGATATATGTGAGATAAAATAAATCTCTATAGGTTGAGCTATCTCTTCGATTTTTTGTTAAAAAATATTGTTATCCTTTTTTAATAATCAAAAGATAAATGTTTTTGGTATGTATTCGATAAAAAATCAATTATTAATAACGTGCACTTCATCAAGCATACCCTTCTCATATAGTTTTCCATAGCTATATATACCAGAATATTTTATCATGAGTATACTCCATCATTTCGGTGTCCATATTTGCACAATCTAACTTTTTCCTCATTTATCATGGACAAATGGATCATATCAGATATGTAAAATTGTACCATATAAATATCCTTTAATACAATATCTTTCGGCAAAGTGCTCAAAGACCTTTTGGAAATATCAGAGGTGATCTTAAAACTTGTTTAAAATATATACCTTATGATTATTATATCAACATTTTTACCCAAAAATGGTTTAATACAAATAATATTCAATAATTAACATATAGCTAATTTACAAAAATAATATTTATTATTCTCAATATAACGATAATATACATAAATGAAATGATTTTATCTAATTTAACACGTGGTATTTAATTTCTCATGAGAAATCTTATATAATTAATTTAATCTAGAAAAAAATATGCTTATTATATAAGTATATATAGTACATTATTAATTATTCATGGTTGCATGATGATTCTTATTATTAAAAGTGTATAATAAATAGCCTTATATCGATATAATAACTTTATCATCATCTTCCTCCTACTATATAGATATACATATATATATGTAGAGTATTATAACATAAAATTAATAAATAATAAAATTCAATAAAAAATACATTTATCAACTAATTATTATATATATAACAGCATATAACACATAAATTAAAATATATATACTTTTATACTTTGACAATTAAATAAGATATATAGATTTTATGAATTATTATAAATTTCAATTTGATTTGATATTAATCTTTGGAAAAAAATAAATATTGTTGTGGTTATATTTATTCATATGACATAATATCAGACACTATTTTGTTTGAGGTATTATACAATGTGTTTTAATAACCTATTTTTTTATTATTGTCACTGGGGTATACAGTAAAATGTTCAAAGTCGTCTGTATAATTCACTATTTATATTGAAATATTCTTTATAAAAAACGGTATAATATTCTTAAGGAAATTGTGTACAATTTTCTTAAGGGAAATTCTGTATAATTTTCCAAAGAAAATTATGTATAATTTTTTTGTGGGAAACTATATGTAGCATTATTTAAAGGAAATTTTTATAATATTTTCTAAGGTTTCTAAAGGAATTCTATAGAAATTCTATATAATTGTTTGAGGGAAATTCTCTATTCATTTTCCAAAGAAAATTCTATATAATTTTCTAAATAAAATTGGGGATGTTTTTTTAATTACACCAGGCTAACGAAAATAGGCTTAAACTTAAATTACAAATAAAGTTTTTACACTTATAAGATAAGAAAATCAATTAAATTTCACTATATATAGATATATTCTCTATGATGCGTAAATATTAAAACATCTTGTATTTTTTGCTTGTTTTTTTTTATATAACATATAACAAATTGAAAACAGGTCAATTAATAAAATTTTGCGCTTGACCTTATCTGCGTATATACAGATACACTCATATACATATTTATAAAAATATATATATATAAAAAATTCTATTAATTATTTTTATTTTTTACATATAATTTAACCCACTCAATTCACATTAAAAAATTCGCATTTTTATAATCTATACGCGGTGAGATGACCGCATTTTTTAATACATATAATAATACAGCACAATACCACAAAAAATAATATAAACTAAGACATTTCTTGTATAGGTATATATTATATATAAAAAAAAGGATATTTTCAAAATGAAAAATTATATTTTTTTATATAAAGTCATTTAATCATATATTATAATTAAAAATAAATATCTATATATATAGAATTATTGATTGAATCCTTATTAGAAAATCCATAAAATTTATATCAATGCCAAAATTTTAAATCACAACATTTTTTTTAAATGTTTATGGGTTAACCATACCATATAATTTATATTTTTTATTACAATATTACACTCTATGTATATTATATGATAACATATATATTATTTTAGTGTTATTAATAAAAATTGTTTTAATAAATTTTCAGGTTCAATCAAACTCATTGAACTTATATATATACTATTTTTGGTATAGTAGATACAAATTTTAAGTGTTTGTATTCATTCAAAAAAAATTTTATATTTGTTTTTTTTTTTTTTTGTGTTTATATAGACGTTAGTTTTTTTATATAAACTTTCACATATTATAAAATATAAGCTGTAAGCTGTAAATAATTTTATTTTTAGCAGATTATTAAAAATATATAAGATGTTCGATGATGAAAAACTAAAAATAATCCATAACTTTATATATATAATATAATATACGATCGAATTTAATCTGATAATTAAATCGATAACTATTGAACTGTTAATGCAATATTTATACTCTTATTATTATACATATATACATCAGGATATGTACATAAATATATATAACCTGCGATAAAGTTATCGGGAAAACATTTAATGTACAATATATTGAATGAATATATCTAATAATTTTATATAGTCATCAGGGGATCATCATCTGTTTCGGGTAGTGTTTTTATGTGTTAAGGAAAACTATACATTAACAGTTTTTTTTTTAATTGAAATACTTTTCTTTATGTAAAATGTATATACAACATTTTTTTTTTGAAGGAAATTTTATTAAATTTGTTAAAGAATTGTTAATTTATCATTATAATGTCCGGAAATTTAATCTTATAATTCTCACTGTCTCTAATTACAAAATTCCACATATTTAGCATATCTAACTTTACCGTATCCAGTTCGTATTTTCTTCGAATCTACCCGTTTATTTCTTGTATATATCTTATGTATGTCTTATATATGTATTAAATATTTTTATATAAACATTTTCTATATAAATTAAAATGTTCATATTATTTTATCTATAGCTTTATATATAGTGGACTAGATGGATTAAGTATTTAATCTCTCTATATAAATACGTATATATATAATATATATTATTTACCACCTCATATAGATTTATGAAGTACATCTAATTGTAATTTTAGACGATATATATAAAAATATATAGCCGATATTCCAATATTATTGTATAATTAAAGTATATACATTTTTTGATGTATCAAAACGTTGTGGTTGTTGTATTGAAAGAATAATGCGAGAAAATGAAATCCATTCATCATTATCACTAAAGTTCATTATTCGGTTTTTTAATAATTTAATAATAAATCATAGAAAAATGGTTATAATAATTTGGGGTTTGAACCATGGACTTCCAGAGGAATATGCACAATATGTATAATTTCTATATATACATATTATTTTCATTTTAATTTCTAATGCATATATACATTTCATATACGGCGGTCACATATATTTTTGCAAATTTCTTTCGTATATTTAATAAATTGAATATTTACGGGAAGGATTTTTTTTCCTTTTTCATATCATTCCCTCTTAGTTAATAAAATAAGAAAACGACATTTTACCAGGTTTTAACCAAACCAAAATTGATATACAGACAATCGTTCTATCGTTGAAACTTACATATATGATAAAAAGAAAAAAAAATAGATTAGGAAAATCAACTATTTTTTTATTTGATATTTCTTTCTTATTATATTTTGCACTTTTTATCTTATATGTAAGTTTCAACGATAGAAATTTACAGTTATTTTGGGATGTAGAGCGGGTACCCCTCCCTGGGATATCCGGGAATATATATACACTAACCACAGCTGGCAGAAACGCCAGCGCGGTCCGTATATATATAAACCTACGGGGAACATCATTGTTGGAATATGGTAATGTCTCATCGTCGACTGTCCACAATTTCAAACAACCATGTTCCCCTTAATTAAAAGCAAATCTCACATGTATTTATTTTACATGTGAGATTTTTTGGTTTGAAAATCGGCGGCTTCGCTACCGACTCGACCACAGTTTCATCTTAAGATACATACACTTGAGTTTTGTAGACATAAAATTTCGACATTTTTTCGTTCTTCTTCTGAACCAAATTCAAATGAATTTTTCCTTTCCTATATATACACTTTATAATTACTAAAGCCAAAATGTGAAGTGAATTAATACGTTTTTATGCTTTGAAATGTGTCTATATAGAACATAAATTTCTCTATTTAACAGAATTCAGCATTTTAATAATCATTTAATTAATTTCATTATAATTATTTATTTATCATTACTATATTATTATATAAGTATTAAGTTAATTAAATTTATTATATGTATATATTAGCAAAATAATTATAAATTTTATTAACAATTGTTTTTATATTTTTCAAATTATTTTCAGTGTCATTTCGTCCAGCTTCTTCTACCGTACTGTATACGAATTTGAAGATCATCATGAGTGATAAATTTCAATCTCAATGTGAGTTGTAAAAATTTTTTTTTATTATATATTTTAATTTATTTATTAAATAAGAAAAATTATTTTAAAAATGGAAAATGGAATGGAAAACAAAAACAATTAATCTATAAATTGTTTACACAAATAACGCGCTGTTGAAATGATTATTATTTAAGTGATATAATGAAAATAATTACTTAATACTTTAAAAATTGAACGCAGTTGATTATTATTTTGGAAATGGAAAATCTGAATATTTTTTATATGGGAAATTTTCATCATTCTTTATGGTATAATAATTTGAAATCTATTTAATAAATCTTTAATTGACAATTAAATAACTATATTTTTGTTCACCAATCAAAAGTTAATCTGCCAATTTTCAACTTTCAATTGATTAAATTATAAATTTTTAAAATCTCAATATTTTCCCAGTGGTTTATATGGAAATTATCCTCATTCTTTGTTGAATTTTATAATTTAATTATTGAATTATAGCATAAATACTGTACTGTTTAAAAGAATTTAAATAAAATTATTTCATTCTTTGCTTTTCGCATATCAAAAAAAAAATGCATCATATCATATATAAAAAATAATTTTGAAACATACAAGTTTTTTTTTTATTGAAACACGTCAATTTTCATTCGCACGTGGATTGGCTAAAAATAATCGTAAGGTATATTCACCAGACAATCAGACCATTTCTATTTATATATACGTATATGCAGGTAAAAATATTTTCAAATTGTAGAATCAACCATGTGATTATTTGTTTTTGTGTTTTATTTTACTTCTTCTTTTGTATATATACAGGTTTTCATTATATAACATATGTATATAAATATATTTAATTTAATTCATATAATTATTTTTAAAAATACATTTATAAAATAATGAGTATATATATACCTGTTATTATTATTATACTCTATATATATTTACTGGTGTGATGCATATATGGGTAAATGAACGATGAAAAAAAAAGAGAAACACACCTGTCCAATTCCATAATATCATAATATACATATATATTTATATAAATACAATATAATTTCAATTATTTTGTACTTCTTTTATTAATACATTTTTATATATAAAAATATACCTGTCTATATATTTATATGAAAAATTAATTATACGATAATGACATGTATATAAGGATTATATATTATTTATATTTATATATCATATAAATAAATAAAGTTTTGTTTTTTGTTTACGGAAAACTCTCGCTATATAATAATAAATGATATTTTATTGATGATATATTGATAAATATATAGATTTCACAACCCTTTCCTCAACAGGATTAATGATATAATAATATCAAAACTGACCGGTGGTCATCATATACTATATAAAGTATATAGATATGATATATATTATTTATACTTAAACCAAATTTTTAAAAAACCATGCAATTTGTAACAATAATGTAATTTTCCTCATCAATGTACTGAATTCTTATTCTACGAAATATTCTTTAACTCCTATTTACTTTTAAATGATTCCAATCGCGCAGTTCAAATTGATTTACAAAATTAGATAAATGCAATCCTTCATCAGTTAAGTTATAATGAAACACAATTTCAACATAGTTATCATCATATTAATCAACATAGTATTTCATCATATTAATCAACATAGTATTTCATCATCGATATTCAATATCCATCGAAACAGTGCAACATCATTATGCATTTCAACATCAAAATTTGAATTATCATCATAGTACAAGCGGCTTTAACTAAAAATCTTCGATATTTAATTTAAATTATGGTTGCATTTATCCAATTTTGTAGATCAATTTGCTCACCTATAAAATTGATAACATATTATATGTATTTGTCTATGGCGATTTATTGTTTTATATATTATATGGTGATGGAAAGGAAATGATAATATTCAAAAATTGCTTTAATATCCTTTAAGAAAATATATTAGAATCAATGGACAGAATTCTTATTCTATACGAAATATTCTTTAACTCCTATATACTTTAAAACGATTCCAATTGCAGTTCAAATTGATTTACAAAATTAGATAAATGCAACCCTTTATCAGTTAGGTTATAATGAAACACAATTTCAACATAGTTATCATCATATTAATCAACATAGTTATCATCATATTAATCAACATAGTATTTCATCATAGACATTCAATATATATCGAAACAGTGCAACATCATTGCATTTCAACATCATAATTTGAATTATCATCATAGTACAAGCGGCTTTAACTAAAAATCTTCGATATTTAATTTAAATTATTGTTGCATATATCCAATTTTGTAGATCAATTTGCTCAGCTATAGAATTAATCACATATTATATTTATTTGTCTATGGCGATTTATTGTTTTATATATTATATAGCGATGGAAAGGAAATGATACTATTCAAAGATTGCTTTAATATCCCTTAAGAAACTATATTAGAATCAATGGACTGAATTCTTATTCTACGAAATATTCTTTAACTCCTATATACTTTAAAATGATATCGTTTTATATATTATATGGTGATGGAAAGAAAATGATAATATTCAAAAATTGCTTTAATATCCTGTAAGAAAATATATTAGAATTTTGTTTTGGATACGAAAAAGCCGTGCAATATTTAAGGATAATGTAATTTTCCTCATCAATGTACTGAATTCTTATTCTACGAAATAGTCTTTAACTCCTATTTACTTTTAAATGATTCCAATCGCGCAGTTCAAATTGATTTACAAATTTAGATAAATGCAACCGTTCATCAGTTAAGTTTTAATGAAACACAATTTCAACATAGTTATCATCATATTAATCAACATAGTTATCATTATATTTATCATCATAGTTATCATCATATTAATCAACATAGTATTTCATCATAGATATTCAATATACATCGAAACAGTGCAACATCATTATGCATTTCGACATCATAATTTGAATTATCATCATAGTACAAGCGGCTTTAACTAAAAATCCGCGATATTTAATTTAAATTTTTGTTGCATATATCCAATTTTGTAGATCAATTTGCTCAGCTATATAATAGATCACATATTATATTTATTTGTCTATGGCGATTTAATGATTTTTCTTTTTCTTTTTTTTCTTTGCTTATTCTTTAAATAATAAAATATTCTTTCAAAATGTACGTTAATGAATGCAATAATTTTATTATGAATATTTATATTGTAAATTTAATATATATGAAAAATAAACAATGAATAATATACAAAATAAAATAATGACCGGCTATATATATATATACCTTCTTATATTTTATGGTGGTTGGTTAGTATAGTGTATGTATATAAGAAAAAAAATTTCATCTTCATGTTAAACATTTTATATAAAAACACAAAATATTTCATTTTAACAAAAAATAAAACCTTATATATTATGTTTTATATCAATAATATGTTATATATAGAAAAACTTTATACATATAAAATATTCTCAATCTAACCTAAATCAAGTCTGTTTTTGTTTGTGTATTATATATGTTATTTACTATCAATTGAATATATGAATATCCAGTTGAGAAACAAATTTATTTTTTATATATCTTCTATATATACATGATGATATGACTATAAAGATAGTCTGGGCTTTATACATAAATATAATCCTTTTTTTTCTGTTGTTATATATATTGATTGTCTGTATTTCTATATGAATTTCATTCAATCGATTATAATATATATATATGATTTGACATAAATGTTTTTAGTGCTTTTGGTTCATAAAGAACTTTTTTCGGAATTTTTCTATTTTTTTTCTTTCTTTATATAGAATAAAAATATTGGTTGTTTGAATATAAATTCTTATGAATTAAATTGAGAAGAAAAATTTACATATATTAAATGTTAATATATATTTTTTTTATATATATTATACATATGAATATTATAGTAATTTAACATATATATTTCATCTTATATATAGTACACATTCATTTATATAAAACTATATTTTCAATGTATTTCCCATGCCGCATGGATATTGTGATAATGTCATTCCGTTTAATAATATTGAATCAAGATTAATCGTTTTCATATCATTTATGATGTATATAGAATATTTAAATATGGGTTTATTGATTGAATGAAAAAATATTAGCATAATTGTTATATAAACTTGTCATTTACATTGTTTGTTTTGTGCGTAAATTATACACAAAATTTACATCTTAATAAACCAGATCAACTCTGCTGCGATGGTGGTGATTTAATATAATATAATATATCATCATTTATTGTGTGTGGTATGTATATATATATATATGATATGATGTGAATTCAATTTATGATATGTTGTTAAAATTTATATTTATATCTATATACTATACATAATTAATTTTACAATAGAAAATAATATATACAATGTATTTTATTTAATTTAAATAAGTAATTCATATTTATGTAAATAAATATCCATTCATTTATTTATTTATCATATCGGAGAATCAACCATAGTATAAATTTATTGTTTGCTGTATATATATGTAAAGAAAAAGATTCTCTATATTGAATAAATGATATACATTTTGTTTTTTTTTTAAATTAATGGAAATATAATTGATTTAATTAAATTAAATACAAGTATATGCATAGAGATATAGAATATAGAATTTAAAATGTAAAAAGTAAATTACATTTTTTTTTTACATACATTTAATATGTACATATATTAATTTAAATTAAATCACTGTTTTTTTTTTAATTGTTCAAACAATAATTGTATCTTCTTTATTTTTTCCTATATTATAATTGGAAAACAAAAATTAAATAATAATATATATATATTAATTAATATATATTATATAATATTATAAAATAATTTAATTTATTCTATGTGCTTTGTAATAAATTTATTATTTGATTTTGTTATAATATTAATTTAATTATCAATATCATTTTTCGATATGTTGGGAAATTCTAATATAAATATACTTGATTATATTATATATATCATTTAAATAATATTCACATCACATCAATTTGTTTAATTAAATGATCCTTCCATATACGAGTATAGTCTATTATAAAAAGTATTTATATAGATTATTTCTGAATGATGAATGATCAAATCATAATCTATATTTAAGAAATGATTATTTAAATTCTCCACGAATCAATTTTTTGAGGTACAGCATTTTTTCAAATCCTTCTTATGAATACAAAAAAGATATGTGATGAATTTATGGAAAAATTTACTATATTCTGAAGGATGCGCTCTTAAAGGGAACAACCCCATATCATATTATTCGATTATGATTGTCTTACATCAAAATTTCTGTCATTTAACCGTTTTTACACTAAATGTGACTGCTTGGGATTAATCGCAATCCATATTACTTGTAAAAATGATTATTATGGTATTATTAAAGACCATGCCAAAAGTACCCTTTTTCATCTTTTATATCGTATTAGGCTGGTCCACGTGAATGGTCATAACTTATGTATGTTTTACAGTGATGCTATATTTTTTAAAGATGTTTATTTTGTTCTGTATAATATGTGTCAAATTGATAGGCAAAATTGGGTAAAGATACAAATTATATCAATACCAAATATACACATATTTGAAAAACAATTAATATAGATAAAAACAAAATAAATACAAAAATTTCTATTTAATATAAATAAATATATAATTTTTTTACTTACAAAGGCGATTGAAATGGCCGCACTCTGGCCTGTGAACAATGGCACGTAGTCATTTTCAATTCAATAAATCAAAATTCAATTTGAAAAAGCAATAAACCAAATCAATAATTTGGTATTCCTCTTCTTTTATATATAGGTACAATATCAATGTATTTTCTTCTTATATATACCATATACCATATACGATACAATAAAATTAAAATTAAATTGATTTTGTAAACGTATTTGTAATTATCAAATCCCACAATAAATTAAATTGTACATGATGAATAATTTATATAATATAAATCCTCGTTCTCGTATTTATAAAATTTAATGAACAATTATTTAATTTAATTTAAATTGAATAAATATGCAACTCCAACTGGAACTGCAGATGATATTCGTATATGTGGACGTTGTTGTTTTTGATGTGGACGATATTGTTGTTCATTTTGTTATCGTATATTGTTAAAATCTTTTATTTATTTATATATAAATATATATATATTACAAATACCACGAGGTATTATACCACGATTTTATAACAATTTAAAATTTTATGATATTTTTATCATTATTTTTTGTTATCCTGTTAAGATATAAGTAAAAAAGAAAAACATTTATCGATATTTTAATAAAGAAAATTGATTGATATAAAAAGAAAATAAAAAATCGATTCTATGTGAAAATGTTTTGAATTGAAACGTGTGAAATGGATATGAATGTTGCGAATCAAATAAAATGAAAAATAAATACTAAATTATTATAATAAAGCAAAAAGCTAATTTCATAAGTGCCTATATATATCTATCTGTTTCTATATATTTAAATAATATAATTTAATGATATAAAAATGTTGATATAAATTTCCATAATTGATACCGCGACGAATTACATGATTAGAAAATTGATAATAATCTGTTCACTTTACCCGCAGATGAGATTGAGTTTAATTACTATATACTTTACGGAATAAATTTAATTGAATAAAATATGTATGATTTAATTTGCTACTTCTTTATTCTTTATACTTTATTTAAAAGTGCAATGGAAATTACTATTATTCTCTTTATACTTTATATAAAATTATATATATTATGAATGTTAAATATAACATATATAATATAATAATAATAATGATGTGCATTTTAACATAATTGAAATCTCACAGTCAATTTATCTTATTAGATATATAAATAAATATATTTTGCATATTTATATATATATATAAAGAAAAATATCAAGTAAATTGTTCAATTGAGATATTATTTTTTCATTTGTCTGGTTATATGGTTGATAAAACGAATTTGTGTTTATTAATTATTTTTTTTATGTATCCATCCAATCCATATTTTCATATTAGTTAATTTTTTGACAATTTTGCATTGAACATATAAATTTAAAATCATATTACTTATATATCAATTGATAAATTAAAATGTTGAAATGCACAATGCAAAATTAATATAAAACACAAAATTGAAATTATTCAAAATTGAATGTAAAGAATATGCAAATAAATCATTGACATTAATAAGACATATTATTAATGTCATAAGGCATATTAATTTACAATTGAAAAATTATTAATCAAACCAATTCATTTAATGGAATTTTATTTTTTATTCGCCGCTGAATTTAATAAATACGTTTCTTTATTGATTCTTCGCATTGATTAACAATTTTAATAATTTTTGGTAAAATATAGATTTATACATGTCTATAGATTTCAATCGCATAAAGAATTAATGTTTTTTTTATAATATTGTTATATTTATAATATATTCGTTTTTATACTCGAACAAAAATGCTGTTTGATTTTCTTTATATAAGAAATTCTCTATTATTTAGATAATCTTTTAAACAAATCGCTACCATTACCACTGAATATATAAATTCTATACCTAACTTTATACAATTTTACTCTGAATATATTCTTTATATCATTTTTGATGAATTTTTGATGAAGAAAAGTTCTCTGTCATGTTTCAATTATTTTGTTTTTTCTTTACAATTTAAAATCGAAAATTTCTATTTGATTTTCTTTATATATAGGAAAAGTCTTATGAAAATTCTATTTTTTTGATTTTCTTTATAGGAAATTATGAATGATTTCCTTTAGTCAAATAATCAATTAATTTATTTTTTATAAAAATCTGATGGATTTTTGTAAGGAAATTATGAAAGATTTTCTTTTAGGAAAATTCTAAATGATTTCAGTTGATTTCTGTAAGATTTCGTTTAAACATTTTTTACATTTTATTAAGAATTCCATTATTTAAATATCCCAAATAAAATTACTCAAAACAATTTGTTTTAATAAATACCTATATACATATTATAAATAAAAAAAACGTTAATATTGAATTAAATTTAATTAACTTTGAAGTTTAATTTGTCCAATCTGAAGTTTGAATTGTATTATATTTAACAAAAAAAAAACAAATATTTTATTTCATTTTGTCGAATTATTTTAATTCTCTATAATTCGGCTATTTATATTTATTGTATGTTTTTTTTAAATGAAATAAATGTCAATAATAGCATTGAAACGATTTTGCAAAATTTATTAAATGAAATTTAACATTCGATTTATAGAAAAAAATGTTTTGTTAAAAATAACAATGTAACAATATATATATTTAAGAGTTTCGGTGATCGTGTATATCTGTATATATATTTGAAATAATTTAAATTTGATGATGATGTTCGAGTATATATTTGAAATATTTGTAAATAACCTACATATATATTTTATTTTTAGAATGCAAAAATATAAGTAAATTATTATATGTATATGATATTCGAGGAAGAAAAAAATATATATTTCTTTTTTTCTGTTTTTTTTTTTGCAATCTTTCAATGCTGTCAAGGCATATCTTATATATTCTTTTCTAAATAACCTCATATATTGTATATGCGATGTGTATACGTTAAATATATATATTACACAATTTCAATTTATTTTATTTTTTCACAATGTCATGAATATATATAGTATAATATATAAATCATTTAGATGAGGTGCAACTTTTTGTTTTCATTTTTAAAGTTTACTCCATTTCCTAAATTAATCCATTTCTGCAAAACGTTCACAAATACATATATAGTTTTCTATATACGCAACTATAAACATTAAAATAAAATGTCAATTTTGCGATAGATAGAATTCGCCAATCATCATTAACGCTCAACAGTCGTTATTAAAGATTTTCCAAAAAAAAAAAAAACGACTACCATCTAATTTAATCAAACAAAACTTTCACTACGATTCATCCATTGGTTTTTTAGTGATAACTCATAAACCAATGGAGGAATCGGGTTGAAAATTTGCACGCGTATGTTTTAAGGGGCGAATAAATTGGTTTCAAAGGGATTCATTCATTGGTATTTGAGTTATGGCGTCTGGCAAAGATTTCCCAATTCAATTATCCGGTTATCAGGCCATAACTCGACTACAATATAACAAAAATCAAAACGACTAGTTAGGATTAAATGAGAAATTCAATATTTATATTTTGAAAAATTAATATATATATGTAGAGATATTTGTTATAATATAATTCTAACAAAACCAGATGCCATGAACTTTTATAAAAACTTGATACCATTCATCATAGTAATTTTTATATAGTTTCATTGACAATTTCATCTATAATATGAATATCCTCTATAATAATTCCTGGAAATTTTTTTTAAGCATATTTAAAATCGAAATATGCAATGTTTTGAATTGTGTATTCAATTTCAATATTATTTTTTGCAAACATATTATTTGTTGTATTTTACATTTTTTTTTATTTATTATAAATAAATAACAAAAAAAAATTCGTGTTTAAAAAAAATGTATCGTCCGCTTTTATTATTAATATATACACGACATGTACATATATAGTAAAAAGTATTTATATATAGAGAAAAAAAACATATTTATTAATTAAATTGCCCTTTATTGTGATGTTTTAAAAGTTACAAAATAAAAAAAAAAAATAAACAATTTAAAATCGTAACAAATACCTATATATTTTTATAAAACATATTAAATATTACGCGACTTTTATAGTATTTTAAATACAAATTTTTTAATGTCGATAATAATATATTAATAATGAGCAAAAACAAATAATAATTGTATCAAATAACCAAAATGTAAAAAAACAATAAATAATTTAAAAACAAATTTACTATATATTTTTTTTTTTAAATAAAACAATTAAATTTTAAAATAAACGAGGAAGTAAATATTGAATTCATTGTTATATTTTTCAATATTTATTTGATTTTTGTAATATATATATATTATAATGTCTCTTAATTGTTTGACAATGTAGATAAATCGCGTAAATTGAGGTAATCATCGTATTTTAAAAACTATTTTGGTTAACCCCCGGTATTTAATACCGCGAATGTATATGATGACGGTAATTATCAATTCGTATATTATTTGAATAGAAAAAAAAATTATGCTGACAAGAATTAATGAGATTATTGATCCCATTTTGTATAATAATAAGAATTTTAATTATTCTAAAATGCTTGTAAAACTCGGAAAGTTTCAATGTATATTTTTTTTTTTGATATTGATTAATTTAATTAATCGGAAAGTTTGGTTTTTAACATCTTATTTAACATTCTCCATAACTAATATTTAACCCATATTCCATATCAAATTTTGAATATAAAATTCCACAATTTGAATATCGAATTTCAACTTTTCATTTTTAAACAGTTTCCATCTCAAATTTTACCATTTCGCGTGTAATCAGTACAAAAATAATTATGATTTAATAAATTCACCTGTCAGATCTTATTATTATCATCTTAATAAATATAATAATACTTATACATGGTAAAAAAAAATAATTGTATATTCACACATATTTTACCACAGATTAACATACTTAAAAAAACCCACCATCGCATATATTATATTTCTATATTTAACAATTATTATAATTAAATCGAAAAGAGGTAAAGAACCTTAAAAAACCACTCGCAAAAAAAGACAAAACACAAATTTCGTTCTAGTTTTCAATTGACTGTTTTATTTAATATTATATATACTATAATACTATAATAACAACAATAATTAGTTGATTAATTTGTAAATCGATACGTAAACTTTTTTTGCAATTTTGCAACCATCAAAAAAAAACAACAAATTCTATTAACATACTATTCTATAGCATATACACACACACACGAAATATTCCATTCATATATTAATTTATTTTATAAATATATATTACGAATGAAGTATATTTTTTTGGCTATATTAGAATAGGTGTTAATGTGAATTGTTGACTATTCATTTGTGCGAATTGTATTTATTTTTTAATACACGTGTTTTAAGGCTTTCTATATTCATACCATACAATCTTATTAAATTATTGTTTTTAAATATACATTTAAATATTTTTAACACATTGTGCTCTAATATATATATAAATGAATATAATTTATTAGAATTGAAATATATGTATAAATATTCATTCACTATAATAATTCTAGTGAAATTTTCTTATATCATAAATTTTTTTTTTAGAAAGAAATTATTTCTAAATGAATTTATTTATACACAAATAACTGGAATTTGTTTTTGTCAAAAATCCACCTGCTTTATATATGCAAATTGCAAATTGTTTTGTAAAAGATTTTTAAAAAATCGCAGGATAAAATTAAGTAAACATTTTTTAAAATGTGATGAGAATTTAAAATGTATATTAAACGACCTGCAGCATTTATTTTTTATCAAAACCGATTCATAAAAATATCGATATTATTGAAATATATTTTATTATATGATATATATATTTTTATAGATAAATAGAATAATGCGAATATATGGTATGGTATGTACTAATTTATTATATGACTTCTTTAAATTGTGACCTCTATAAAATATAATTTGACTTATGTATGTATTACGTGTACAAATATTGAAAATCCACAGTATATTTATATTTAAATTTTTGCCAATTCACTTTCATGTATTGTTTTTTTTCCGATTTCTAAAAAAAAAAGAAGGCAATTCAGAATGACAAATTCAAAGTTTTGTATATATTTTGTATGTATATATAAGGGTAGTGGGTATTATTAAAATATATGTGGGTGTTTTTGTTTGTAAAATTTACAGAAAATATTCAAAATATTTGTCATTTCAGTATATGTATGGGATGCGTTTATTGTATTATAATTTCATTATAACGCATAAAATAAAATATTTTTCACTCTATAGTTCATTTATGTTCTTTAAACTATTCGAAAAAGAAAATATTTTTTACAAGATTTTGTACGGTAATTTTCAATCTATTCATTTCTACTTTCAAGATTGTTTCTTTGCCAACATTTCTTATCTAAATTATTAGTAAAAAGAAATATTTTGCTTCTCTGTAAAATTTCAATCCAACTGTACAAGATCAACGTGTTTTAAATGATAATTTTAATACTTTATTACATATTGTTTTTAATACATTTTCAAATGTTTGTATGGTCAATTTAAATATATAATAAGATGGTTAAAAAAAATAAGAAGTTTAAGTATTCATAAAAATTCTTATTAATTGTAATTGTAATAAAAGGAAAAATTTTCACCCCAGAATTGAAAAACATTCATTGAAATGTTTTGCAATTATTTGTTTTTACAATTCGTTTTTCGAATAGTATGAAACTATGAAATATATATATGTAAAATTTAGAACTTGATTGTTTGATATTTATTTATTACTTATAATTCTATTGTATTGATATATAAAAAATAAACGGTCAGAACTTAATGGAAATTATATAAAAATACATATATTTCATTTATATAGTATATATATATATATATAAATGAAAATGCCTATCACGCAGATAAGAGGTATAACAATACAATATAAAACTAAAAACCTTTTCATTCGCATATCACAAAATTCATATAATATATAAATAACTAAATTAGACAAGGCAATTTTATAGATTATACGCGCTTTTGCCGCTTGAATACGAATATTATATAAATAGGGAAAAAATAAAATTTTCCAAACAATTTGTTTTTTTTTTTCGATTATATTTTCTTGGTTGGTTTTCTTTTTGTGTGGGTTATTTGTTTATTAATTATTCCCTTTTTGTTGTAATTGCGTTGGATAAATGTTAATTTGAAAGTAAAAAAAAGAAAAATGAACAAATAATTTTGTTATAATTAAAGAAAACATTTTTTGATAATTTCAATGGTGGTTTTTTTTTCTTCTTCTTCTTCTTCTTTAAAGCCATCAAATGTTGATATTTATTTGAAATTTTCATTCTATATGAGATTTAGTTTATATATGCATATACAACTACTATATATGCGCTGTTATTGTTCTATATATATGTTCATTATGTGGGATATGAACCCACTACTATATATATTATTATGTTGTTTTGTTATGCATATATTATGTAATTTTACAATTTCGGTGGTTATTAACTTTTTTAATCTTATAGCCTTACAAGTGTATTTTATATAAAATAATAACACCATAGCATAAGGTATGTACTTGAGTAATTATTTATTCATTATAAATATGCATATTTGAATGTATTATATATAATTATGAGTTTTAAAAAAGGTTTTATTTTATATACCATATACACAATATATATAGAAGAGAAGGCATGTAATGTTTATAATTTATCAAACAATATATATACAGATATATTCATATATAGTCTTTATATGAATTTGTAATGATGCGTATATTACACTATGTAATATTAATACTATATATAAACAAATAGATATAAACTTGCGAATGTATGAACCTTTTTTTAACGATTGTTATATGCATATGTTAATCGCCATGCAAATGATCGACATTAGATAATATATATATATATATAAATGATTTTCAAACTCTTTGGTTCCTTCCGTTATAGATAATCCCTAAGTTCCCAATCCCCTTTCTTTCGTTTATAACTGTGATTATTCACTTTATGTTTTGCATTCTATACCCTTAGACTGGTTGATCTCAAAGATCTATATGCTTTCACGAATTTTAAAACATCAACTTGCGTTATTTGAACTATACATAAAATGGAAATTCATACTGGGATTCGTTTGAAGGATATTTCGTCCACATGGTTATAAATTGTATGATAGAATTGACCCTTCTAAGAACATAGAGAAATAATTTAGAACACATATATAGTTTGGGATATACCATGGCTATTATACAATTTTCAGGGTATCTGAACATTAATCTCTTGGATGCGGTATATATAATCTCACCTTATGTTTTACCGTATTATATAAATATATATATATGATAAGGTATATCATGTATATGGGTTGTTGAAATAATATATTGTTTATCTCTCTATATATAATGTAATGTTTTTTATTACCACCCCCTATATATAAAGATTAAAAGGTTTTTTTTCATATATGTATATATATAAAACAATATAATGCGATAAGATTATTTATCTAAACATATATGCCCACATATATAAAGATAAGGTTTTCTTTATGTGGAATATTGTTTTATATTTATTTTTTACGTACGCGTAAATTCACTTATTAGTTTCGTTTTTTGTTTAGATTTTGTTTTGGCCTTTTTTTATGTTTCTTGTAAGTTTTGTACCATATATTCTGTTAAATTTTCATTATTTTTAAATGTATGTTATTGAAATCAGATGACAATAACCGAAACATTGAATGATTTGCGTTACGAATCCAATTCTATAGAGTTAATATTTACATATGATTCTTGAAAATAAATTTACATCAAATAATATATGATTATGTATAGGTGACTTTGACTACAAAGGACTTTGAGTTTGAAGGCAAAATATCTGAAAATTTTATCATCAGCTGTGTTGTGTCCACCTCTAAAACTATGAGACCCATTCGACTGATATTATAATCTTTTTTCGTTTGTAATTTTATTCAGTTTTTAAGTTGACTCCATGACAGAACATCCCTTCTATATATTACCTTCCCGATTATTTCTTTAAAACTTATGTTCTCTTCATATATATCTAAAAGTTATATGTATCTTCATCTTCATATATATCTAATTTCAAAGTTATAATCATAAAATATGATTTTTAATGTTTTGTTGTTATTTGGGAAAAATTATATTCCACTTCACATCATTTTCCCTATCGTAATCTAAAGCCACACTTTTACAGATATCTCGTTCTGTTTCTTATCAAATCATTTCAAATTCTATGCATGGAAATTTGATAGAAAAAAGTTTTTTGTTCGAAGAAATGTTTCTGATCAAATCTCTTTCACATTTCACCACCTTTCCTTTACAAACCGATCAGCACAGATTATATAGTAATAAATTCAAGTATGACACAATATTTTCTGTACAGTTACGTGTGACACTTTTCAATAGTATAAAATTTTATTAGAAAATTATTTGGATAAAAGAGTTTTCCTCATAGTTAGTATACTTGCTTTTTTTTCTGTGTGTTGACCCAGCAACATTTATAGTTTTCTATATATACACATTTTTTTTTATATAAAATTGTTTCTACAAAAAAAAATTCATAATAATAGAATAGTCGAGCATCATTTAGGTATATATGGTTGAGAAACTGTATATAGGAAAGGATACATATATAGAGAATTTATCCCATCATATATATATATATAGATATAGGAAAATTTATATTGTGTATATATGGATGGTATATAGAGTACTAGTATAGAGTACTCGAGAAAATTATTATAATGCATATATTCGCAAAATTGTGAGATTCATCAGATGCAACGCGAAGCAATAGAAACTATATATATATATGGTTCTATATTATTATGATGATGATATAGTAAAGCACTAGTATATATATATAGTAAAGCATTGTGTATAATTAAAATATAATTGCAAAAAAAAATAAATAATATCAAGGTTAACATATCAAATATAATATGTTTTGTCACCACTTAATATTTTGTTATCTATATAGATATAAATAATAGAATATATATTGAGAGTGTTTTTATATTTCATATTAGAATTTTCCATATACCATATATATATGCGATGTTGATGATGCAAATACGTATATAAATATATGTATATAGTTATAATAAATATTGAATATTTTATTTGATTTTTGAATGTGAATGAATTTTATCTATATATTATACATATATATATATATATAATTTTTTATTTTCTATATAACAACAATTACAATTAAAATCAATTAAAAATAAAAAATTGATTTAACAATATGTAGATATATAGAAAAAAATGTATCTATCTATCTAAAACTAAATATACAAATATATATATATATCTATTATATATATTTTAATGAATATATCTCATGAATTTTTAAAAGCTTTCTAAATAAAACAATTTTTTTTCTTCTTCTCTATACATATAATAATATAAAAACAAATTAATAATATGTGAATTTATGAAATGAGTACAAATAACAAAACAATAAAAAAAATCATGCAATTTTGTGTTTATATTATACAAAAAAAAAAATATAAATTTCTGTATATTTATATAACAGAAAATTAATTAATTTAACACTGACCTATGATAACATAAAAAAAAAGAAGAAGTATATCTATGTTTTTTTTTTTTCAAGTATATAGTCCAATAAAAATTCACTATGGTAAATTTACTGTATACAACAAATATAAAATAAAAATATATTTATATATATATATATATATATATAACATACATGTATATTGGTGGTAATGTTTTGTGATGTACCCGCACATAAACTTGATAAGAGGATGAGCATATAAATTTATATATATGTAGTTGATGCAGTATATAGTAATTCAAACACAGTTTATTTCTATATATATTATATCACCAGAGTTATATACAATTTATATATTGATAATATTTAACTATATTATATTATATTACTATTTAACGATAATAATATACGCATAGATTTTGAGGAAAAGCGGAAAATTTCACTATAATAATAATTAAAAAATAAAATAATAAATTTTGCGAAAAAAAAACAATGCACCTTTTTTTTTATTGTTATTATTAGAACATCTATTTTTTTTATTTTTTTTTGCTAATTTATTTTTGTCCATTCAAACATATATACTATATACAATGTATAGTTAGTTAGTTAATTAATATGTGAATCGCACCGACGTAAATTTGCATATATTCGCTATATATATATATATTTATTAATACATTTATCGTTTTTATCACATAAAATATATATTTACTTCCAAAATTGTTTTTTTTTATATATTAGTTGTGTAATAAACAACAGAAAAAGAAAAAAAAATTATTTATTATAGGTAAATAGCACACAAAATATTTTTATATTCTTGTTTTTATTGGTACTCTTTTTATTTATTATAAATCAACTAAATATAAAGTATATTATTTAAAAAAAAATCACCGTTTCAATTCGCTATATTGATTTTAATTTCAATTCAAAATTTCAATTCAATTATAATGTTTAAACAAAAACAAAAAAAAAAAAACATCATTTATCTTTTAATATGATTATTGCGTCAGGAGAATCATCGCAGAGATGATGATATATGCTATATATGATAATATCGCGCATTTATGCACCCGCACAAAAATATGATTACCGCATATTTTTTTTTTTCTATTATTTTTTTTTTTCTTTTTTTTTTGTAATTTAAATTAAATATTTAAAGAAAATCATACAAAATATACGCAGCAATTGATGTTTATGAATTTAAATATATATTTTTGATATTTCAAAAAAAAAAACTGTATATATATAATTTAGAGAAGAAGAAAATAAATGCGTGTGCGTTTTTATTTTCTTTTATTTATTTATTTGAAAACAAAAAAAAAAAAAAAAAATATTAACTTTATATATTTTTCCGATAAATAGCACACTGCGAACACCACCAATCATAAAACCTACATATCAACTAAACCCCAAAAAAACACAAAATAATAAATATAAACTACAAAAAAAATTCCCGAAACGTTTGATTGCAGCGTCTACAATCTTCTGCCTTTGCTTATGCTACTATATGATGGTTTTATATTATATCAAAAAATTTTTTGCACATTCGAAAAGATATACAAAAAAAAAAAAAATAAAAATATTGTTGTATATACAATACACTATACAATGTATATGTGTATATAATTTTATAAAAAAAATTATAATAATAATTTTTTTTTTGAAATTTATTTCACTGTCAATTTATATACATTTATTATTAAATAATGTTTATATATAAATATACATATATACATATATATATATAGGAAATTGTATGTTATAAAGAGAGTATATTCCCATTCATTTGTATACCCAAAATGAAAAAAAAATAAAACTATATACTGTACTGTATATCTACTATATATATATGTGCTTTGCCTTATATTGTTTGAAATCAAATGGTAAAGTATATAGATTTTTATTATATTGGAAGTGAACACACATTTTGTTATATATTCTGTATATTTATTTATTTTTTTTTGTTGTAACAAATGAAAGAATGAAAAATGAAAAAAAAAATCTCCAAAGACCAAAGCAAATTAAATACAAGATTTTTTTTTTATTATTATTGGTATTATATGTTTTATACATCGGGATCGGGTTTTATTCTTTTTGGACTTTTCTTATATATATATCTATAGGTATACAGATGTGATTTTTATTTTTATTTTGGGAAAAAAGGTACCACTTATTTAATTCTATATCCATATGCATATTTTTGCATATAAATACATATATGATATGCGATGATGATGAGGTACAAATATTTTATTTAACCGGCTGAATTTTTGTTTGTTTGTGTGTTTTTTTTCAATTTTTACATTATACGAATGGTGAGAAGGGAAACAAGAATATGTCCTCCTATGCCTATGTATATGTTTATATGATCGATGGAAGGTATTCTTATTATATGCTTTTCAATAAGATGATTGATATTTATTATACTTTTGTTGGTTAATCGTTCGTAGGATATGGGAATGGGAAAAGGTGTGAATGATTAGAAAAGAATGTATATAATAAAATCACCAACCAATTCTATCTAAATTAATTACAAAACATTCCAAAATATTAAATAGATAAAGGTCATTATATATACAAGACCGAATACTGAAGGTACTCTAAGAAAGGTTCAATAACGAATTTGTATATTTGAAAAAAAAAACGGAAAATTATATATCTTATCTGATCAAAAAACAATAGACCATTCTGTTAAATAAGAATTCGTTTTGATATATACGTAAATAAAGGACTCTATTTATGAATACATGAACTGCCGAAGGATATAAAGTTACATTTTTTGCAAAATTGATTGATCTATATACGTTTTTGAATTATATTTCAAACCCGGTTTTAATCGATTTTCAATTTTCCACTAATATTCGTTGAAAATTTAATCTACCATTTGATAGAAGAACATTTTAAAATCGATTCGTACTAGTTCAATGGATTATCTGTGGAGGATTTTAAAAGAAATGTTCACAAAATAAAAGCCTCATCATTTTCATTATAATTTTTTTTTTTTGGTAAAAGTTGCAAGATCTGGAAAATTATCAATATCTGATTTTAATAAATCAATTTCCAAAATATTCTTCTATGAAATGCTATATATGGGAAATTATGATTATAAACTTTCATTTACACATTGGAAAATTAAAAATCTACCGGAAAATTAACCCCCCTCCATTGATCAAGGAAGTGTTTGTTGGCTAAAAAATATATGCTTTTTATTTTGAGAAGATTGTCTAAAAGTTTATTTTATAGTTTAATAGATTATTATCCTGTTAACTAATTTTATAATTAAAATAATTCCTTATTAATATTTTTAATGTTTAAGAAAATTGTGCGGGTAATCATCCGTACCAAAAAGGACTTTAATTCACTGCAAAATTATATATGTTTTATACAACGTAAAGATAATTCTCAAAAGACAATTCAATTTTAATTAATTAAAATTATATTAGAAATTCATTAAGGAATAAGGGATCACAAAACATTTTTTTTTCTCTATTATGTTGATTTTTAAATTAATTTGAAAAAAAAAAATAATTATATGAAATATTTTTTAAATTAATTTCAAAATAATAATTAAATTAAATATTAAATACATGCATTTTCAATTCAAATAATTGACCATTCATTTGTAATGCGAATGATCGCAATTATATTTGCAATATGTACGTGTCTGCGGTCGCATTCTTTTAATTCACAATGAAAAAAAAATCGTTTTATCAAATGCAATGACGCCATAAGATGTTATCATATCATTGTAATAATGCCGTCTGATATATTACTTTTTCTATATAAATTTAGAATTTTTATCATCACAAACTGTATATGCATATTTTTCAGGATTCTAAAAATGGTTTTTTTTCTTATGCGGTGATATGCGGTCAGAAAGTTTATTTTATAAAACATTGTTTCATTTTAAACAAAAAAAAATACACAATGCACAATAAGAATGTAAGAATTTAATAGATACAATTTTGTTTAAATATTTTTTTTTTATATTCAATTATATCTAAAAAGTATATATATATATATATATATATATATATGTAAATATACAGAATTTTCAATATATGCAATAAATGAGTTTAAAATGCATTCATTATTACATTACATCAATTACATATATATATATATATATATGCAGTCGCATTTTTGAATTGAATTTGAATTTAAAAATTATAATATACATATATTGAATTGAATTTACCATATATAGTTATATACGACACAAAAATGTAAATTAAATTATTTTTCAATTTAAAATTATTTATTTACATCGTGCGAAGTGTATATGTATATATGCGCATATATATGCAATTAAATTCATATTAATTTCTATATACGCATATATTTCTTCGCCGGGTTTCATGTCAATAATAGGTTATGTATGTGTGATTGATGATAAATAAAATATGATTTATTAATATAATTCTATATGATTTATTAATATTAATAATAAATAATACATTTTTCAATAGTAATTTATTTATATTAAAATAATAAAATTAATCTACTTAATGACAAATATAATATTATTAAATTAATTTAATAAATGCAGAATATATTATGAATAATATACTGAAAATCTCATAGTTTTTCCATTGCAAAAATTGGCATTGTTTCGATTAAACACCATCATATTTTGTCACGAATCCTTGGAGCTATATAGTCTACAAAAAGGTTATAATATGATAATAGTATTTCTTTTCTTATTGTGTTACCTAACATTACAATAGGAATTAGCGAGTCAACCAATAATATATTTCTGTCATTAGTTCTCTAAGGGAACTAATATTTTGTGATGATTTATATATGTACTTTGATTTAAACTTTTCGAGTTTCCTATTTAGTTTCTAATTATTTGAATTCTGAATTTAATATACCAATGCCATACGTATATAGTAAAATCCAAGTCTCATTATTGTCAGTCATTTATCAATATAATTTATGTTAAAAATCATAGTTTCATTCATTTTGAAATATAGTTCCAAATGTTGGTCAGCAAAATGTTTCATTATAATGTGTGTCAGAATCAGAATTTAATGATTTCGGTGTATCCATCAGTTTTATCCCTTTTCTCAGAAAAAAAAAACAATTTCTAATATAGAAAATCATTTATTAAGTAAATTGCACTTTTTGTTAGTCCAAAACGCGTTTAAAAGACGACTTTAAATTCTAAAATCCATTCATGAACAAGTGGGAATTTCTATTTAATGCTTTCACTTTATAATTATTTAGATATTGGTGTTTTTCTTTAACTTAATGAAGGGAGATTGTTCCAAAAAATAACAATTTCATAATATATTTTAATTTATTACATATACAAAATCTGGGTAAAAAGGAATAAAATATTAATATTTTTATACTTCAAATCGAACACAAGCAAAAAAATACAATGTGAAATACATGTGAAATTATTACATCCCTTAAAATATTGCACCCTTATGTTGAAACGCATGCGTTTAAAATAAATAATATATATATATATAATCGCTTAAATAAAGGAAAATTTTCATCAGTTATGTTTATATACAATTGATTTTTCTTTTTATTATATGTATATATATATATATACTTTCCTGCGTATATGTATAATGGAAAATATATATACCAGTTATACTCTACACTAAAAATCTATGGGAAAAATTCATTTTCCATATATATATATATATATATAAATCATGCATGGGCGAGTATTTAATAGAAGTCTCTACTTTTCCTATATATATATAATAAGCTCTTCCAAATTTTTCCTATATCAAAAATATATATGCTTTTTTCAACATATACTCGTATATACAAAATAAATATAGTGACAATATTTCTCTGTAAATAGCGATATAAAATTAATAATTTCCACATTTCCACATTTCTCACGCTATATGAATATATATATATATATATATATATATAGGAAAATTTTTATATGTTTTATGCAATTTATTTATTTATATAAATTTAGATATATACGCGTATATAAATGTAATATATATATAAGGAAATGGAATTATATTTATATATACCTGCTATATGGTATATACTCTGAAGATGATTTTCATGCATTGTTATAATAAAAATGTGTATATACTTTTTGCCAATTCGAATCAATTTTCGTACATATATGTATAACAAAATATATGTATTTCGAATTTATAATACATATAGCTCTGAAATATAATACACCTATACTTTTGCGAATATATACATGCGAATGCATTATTATTATTATGTTGATTATAGCATCATTTTATGTATTATATATGTATACTATATATGTACTATATTCTGTACCTATATAAACGACCTCGTTCATTTTTCACGTTACATATGCATATATGTATTTTTAAATAATATATATATATATTGGTTTGGATTGGGATCAATAGGGTAGGCACTGACTGGTCGCTGACCCAGTGTTGCAACTGTTGAGTTCCTGATCAAGTGCTTACTTTACCTCCACGTGGTAACCAACGGTAACTGAATGATACAATCCGTATCATTCAGGCTAAAATTGTAAGTGCGAATCCCATGTGGTTGGTCGTACGGCTAATTACCGACACCGTAAAAACAACAAATTATGAAACTAGCAACAGTGCCTCGGACAGGACAGGAAAAACGGCAACGACTCAGGCAATGGAACAAGGACAATGATTTAAAACTGGCGTCATGGAACGTGAGGACAATACTGCGCGCGGGCGGTTTAAAAACTTTGACTGATTGCTTAAAGAAAGCTAAACTGGACATAACAGCGGTCCAGGAAACACGGTGGCCTGGAAAGAACATCTTATCCAGTAAAGAATACAAATTCTACTATAGCGGTAGAAATAAAACAGGGTTATTCGGCACCGGCTTTATTGTAATGGGTAAAGCGAAAGAATCAGTCATTGGTTTCAACCCCATTGACGAAAAATTTTGTACGTTACGAATAAAGGGAAAATTTTTTAATGTAACCTTTATTAACGTACACGCCCCAACAGAAAACAAAGATGCAGACACGAAGGATATGTTTTACGAAAAGCTCAACCGTATTTACAATCAAGCTCCTAGTCGTGACATTAAAATCGTGCTTGGCGATTTTAATGCACAGGTTGGTAGGGAAATTGTATATCGACCGGCAATTGGTCAACATAGCCTTCATACACACTGCAATAATAACGGCGAGCGTTTAGTCGATTTCACAATATCAAACAATATGATAGTAGCCAGCACACGTTTCCCACATAAGAACATACACAAAGGAACATGGTGTTCGCCCGATACTAAAACAACAAACCAAATAGACCACGTACTCATTGACAGTCGTCATGCGTCCGACATACTGGATGTAAGGAGCTGTAGGGGACCTAACATTGATTCTGATCATTATCTCGTAAGAGCTTTGTTCAGATATCGTGTTAGTGCAAACCGCCAAAAAGTCATTGCGAGAGGATTCAATTTGGAAAATCTCAAAAATGACCAAGTAAAACAACAGTACGAAGATAAATTGGTGGAGTTAATTGTTCGAACAGATGTGGATCAACAGCAAAACACGTGTAATGATATGTGGAATCGATTACGTAATTGCATGAAAATGGCGGCAGAGGAGACGGTAAAGTTGAAACCTGGCGTGGTCAGAAATGGTTGGTTCGATGACGCATGTAAAACGGCTCATGAAGAAAAGAACCAAGCGCGTTTAAAATATCTTCAGCGCGCCACACGAACTGCCATGGATGACTACAGAACCAAAAGATCCATTGAACGCAAATTATTCCGAAACAAGAAAATGCGTCATGAGCAGGATATTTTGCGGGATATAGACACGCTGTCCAGCATGAATGACAGTAAAAATTTGTACAGGAGAATAAGATCTGTAACTAGCGGATTTATACAACAACCCCTTCTTTGTAAGGATACCAGCGGTGAAATTTTGGCGGATGAAGAAAGAGCCATCGCGAGATGGGCGGAGTATTTTAAAGATCTACTTACAGCAAGCAACCCAATTGGTATAAATGCAGAAAACGAACTTCCGTACCAAACAGCACAACCACTAATTTCGGAACCAACATATGAGGAAACCAGAGAAGCCATTCTGAAGCTCAAGAATGGAAAGGCGGCTGGATCTGACGGCGTACCTGGTGAACTCTTAAAATGTGGAGGGGATGTATTGTGGAATAGTATACACGAGCTAATTGTGCATGTTTGGAACTATGAGGTTATACCACAGGAGTGGAAGCTTGCTGTAATTGTGCCAATACACAAGAAGGGAGACAGGATGGAGTGTTCCAACTATCGGGGAATATCTTTGCTGAATGCAACATATAAGGTACTCGCTTATGTGTTGCATAAGCGCCTATTACCATATGCGGAGGAAGTCATTGGTGAATACCAATGTGGATTCCGTAATGATCGCTCAACAACTGATCAACTGTTCGTCATACGACAGATAATGGAAAAGTGTAGGGAGTTCAACGTAGTAACACACCATCTATTTGTTGATTTTAAGGCCGCATACGATAGTGTTATTAGGGAAAAATTATGGCGCACGATGGAGGAATTTGGATTCCCACAAAAATTGATAGCCATGTCGAAACTAACACTGACGCAAGTTACATCTCAGGTACAAATAAGGGGGATCAAATCGGATGCATTTGAAACCATTGACGGAGTACGGCAAGGGGACCCTTTGGCTACATTGTTTTTCAATGTTATATTGGAAAAATGTATAAGAAGGACGACCATTAACACCAGCAGCACTACTTTTACGTCATCTGTTCAATTACTCGGCTATGCCGATGACATTGACGTGGTGGGTAGAAGTATGGGTGCCGTTAAAGAAGCGTTCTTACTGTTGGAACGTGAAGCTTCGGAAATGGGATTAAGGGTAAACGAGGAGAAAACCAAGTATATGATCGCACCAACGAACAGTAGGTTTATGGCACAACATCAAAGCGTATCAATTGGTCAGAACAAATTTGAAACGGCGGACAGGTTTAGCTACCTTGGAAGCAGCATAAACAGCGAAAACGATATAGCGGAGGAAGTTCAATCCCGGATTGCTTCGGGAAACAAGGCCTTTTACGGTTTGCGAAAGATGTTCTTCTCGAAGACATTGAGTAAAACATTGAAACTAAAGCTATATCAAACACTGATTCGACCAATTGTGACCTACGGTTCTGAAACGTGGTGCATGACACAGGCCACCGAACGGCGACTCGGAGGGTTCGAAAAGAAAATACTACGCCTCATCTTTGGACCGACAAAGGAAAGGGGATGGTGGCGTAGGCGGTTCGATTTCGAGCTATATAAATTATATACCGAACCTGACATCGTTCGGTTCATTAAGATCGGTCGCCTGAGGTGGTTTGGTCATGTGGTACGAATGGATGGCGATCGTATACCGTCAAAAATGCTGGACAGTAAGCCGGGCGGATCTAGGAGTGTAGGAAGACCGCGGGGTAGGTGGAAAGACGAAGTAGAAGTGGACCTTCGGGCCCTCGGCGTTTCCGGCTGGCGGACGTTGGCGGTAAATAGGTCCGGTTGGAGAAGGCTGTTAATGGACGCCAAAACCAATTGTAGGTTGTAGGCGCGCAGAAGTAAGTAAGTATATATATATATATATAGAATACATAATTATATATAAATTTTTTACAGATCCATATATATGTATGTATATAGAAGTTTTTTTTTTTACATCACATTAATTTCGTATAGGGAGTAGATATTACACTATGTAAATTATATTATATCTAATATATCTATATATATAGATAGTTTATTTTATGTAATGCAAGTATTAAAAGCAATGTTTATAGGTATACTCAATTATCAAAATTACCAAAAGTACCATTTTCAGTTGAACTATCGCATTACATCAATTACATATTTTTATATATAATATAGTATTCATATGAAACAAATTTTAAGGCAATTCCTGTATTGAAAATATCGTCCTGAAATAGCTTTGTTCAAAGATGATTACAGATTGTTATATAGGTAATTAAATCAATGGTATTTCGGAATTTCGATTACTATATTTTTGTAACCCTTGAAAAATATTGGGAAATCTCGGAAAATTCATGCATATGAAAGTAATAAAATGATTTAACAATTAACTTTTATATATTTTTACATTTCTTTATAATTATTAGACATTATAATAATTTTATATCATAATAAAATCCATCCATAACCAAACAACCCCTACATACATTATTAGTATAAATGGGAACTGAATTCTAAAGCTACAAATATAACTATTGAATATATGTAGCTTTAGAATTTTTGATTATTTGTATCGCTAGCAAATCATTAAAACAATATAGTAAAATATTCTATTTCCACAAAAAAAAATCCAGTTCTTTATCTATAACATTTTTTCATCTTATTTCAATCCTTCTCATTATCATCCAAGCGATTATATTCTACTGGATTATACTTCAAGGGATTCCAAGGTATACACTCGAAGGGCTTATATTAAAAATATATCGCTCATTCTACTTCTGATCTATACAATTGAAATTTTAATGATACACACACGTTTGATAAAAAATATAGCTTGTATTAGGAATAATTGTTTCGTTTAATCTCACTCTTTTCCATACAAAAATGTAAAGTATTATGGTATTATGATAGAGATATGTACTTTTGTCACTTGAAATCCACTTGATCAATTTGTTTTCCATTTGAAATTATGGATTTTAGAGGATTTAATGTAAAAAAATGGTATAGTAACGCAAAAGTTTTCTCATTCCAACACTTGTCAAAAAATAATATGTATTTAGTAAAGAGGAAGATTCCAGTCTTCATCATCGTGACAGAGTATTTTGTTTCGTTTGTTCTTTAGTCTGTTTATTATGAAATTATTCTTGAATAATTCATATGGCCAATCCTAACTATTTAATACTAAATCAACAAATAATTTGCATATAGTTTATAAAAAGTTATATATATTTATTTAATTATATATTAAAATTTGTTTATAACTATATATATATATAAAAAAATAGAGAGATATTATACATTTTATTATCAAAAATACTTATATATTTTTAATCAATTTATAGTGTTAATAAAAATAAACAAAAAAAAAAACCAAAAATGAAAGAATGGGTTATATAATAAAATAAGGTTAAACAATAAATGTATTTATTTATATTTGTTAATCAGAGTTAATCATATTTTTGTATTAGTATTATGTTTTTTTACAAAAAAAAAAACCATATATGAATTCATTTATTACTTATCTAAACAACATTTATTTTGTTTATTTCAATTATTAAATATATATATATTTAAATAATATTTTAAAACAAAAAATCCCAACATAAACAATACGCGCTCACCAAAAATATGATGATGATGGAATTATTATTATTATTATTATTGACGCATCACCAAATTAATTTAGATTAGTGCTGTTATTATTGTTGTGTATTTCCCCATGATCGTAATATACTTAATGTTTTATTCAATTTCAAACACCATTCTTCACGTTCCTCTTTAGTATCGGCCGATAATAAACATCTGTTTGATTAATTTAAAATAAAAAAAAAAAATATTAAATTAGTTCATCAATTCAATTGTATTTTATCAATTTGACATTGTTCAGATAAAAATCGCAAACAAACATACCGAACTATTGAATATTTTCCATGTCGTACGATTGTCAATGAATCCACATCATTTTCTTCAGCCGGACGTTTTAATTCCAATAAAAATGTATTTATCCGGGCACAAATATCTCGTGGTGCTGTATGTATTTTCTTTGAATTACATGTATTCATATCAAAACTTCCAATGGGTGCCTATACAAAACAAAAAAAATAATCATAATAATTAGAAAGTGATGGTTATTATTCAACAATCATTTTATTTATTAAATTATACCTTTTTATTTTCATCATCTGGATATTTCCAATATGATAATAAATTACCATGTAATCTACACCAACGACGATGCCATGCACCAAATCCAGATACATCTTCAAACATTGTTAAAAATCCTTTATGATTAACCGTTGCCGAAATGTCACAAGTTACTTTCATGTGAATCATACCATCTAATGGACTAACACCCGATGTCTTTACATGTTTTATGAATGAATCAATTTTAATTAATCAAATTCCGCTCATTAATCATATACCATATAAAATGGAAAATATAATCAATCTATCATTACCTGATTCATAGTCCAACTATTACGTTGATATTCACGTAATGAAAATATTATAAAACCATATTGTATTAAACTGGGTGTACGGACAGCATTTGGACCGGCTGGTGATTGTACCGGTGGCATTATTAAACAATTCGATTCATAACCACCTTTTTTACCCTTTGGCGTTTTAATAGCACCCTTTTTAATCGGTGTTATATGATATTTTATGTCATGCGGTAATATTTCACGGTGAGCTGTCATACCATAAATTTCCAATGTAATCTGTAATTCATTAATATATTTTTATATTTAGATAATGGCAAATAGCATAAACAAAACAAATGATGAAAGGTAGATTGTATAAACAAAAATCCATTCCTTTACCTTAAAATCGGAATAGACATTATTTAATTGTAATACATCTGGAAATTTAACGGCCAATAAACCGGGTAATGTTGGTATAGTTTTTGTTGCCAAAACATTTTCATTATATTTAACCAGACAAACAAAATGATGTCCGGTTATTGAATCAGTTGATAATTTACGGATATAATCCGGTTTTAATGGTATTGTAATGTCTTTGATAATCAGGCGACCACGTTCCGTTGGGGCATCACTCGCGCGTATACATCGTTCAACACGTAAACGTTGTAATTCATTTAGTGCCGCTAGACGACGATGACCTAATCAAATACAAATAAGTTGTTAACAAATAACTTAATTAATATTTATCCAAATCAACTACAATAACAAAAATTATTATTGCGTTTTGATTTGAATGGCTGGATATGAATGAATGGATGAATGAGAATGAAACTTACTTGCAACTAAAAGATGACGTTCAGCTTCAACGGATTCCGTTGAACCGGAAAATTCAATTGTTGCAGCACATAAATTTAATGCTTGACTTGATTGTGATATAAATTGTTGTTGTTTACATATTTCATCTAATAGTTTTTGTTCTTTTTCATATATTAACTCTTTTTCAATGTTTTGTCTATTTGGATGGTCACCCACATTCACGTTATCATCATCACTATCCACATCATCATCATCATCTTCTTCACCATCGTAGTTTTCTTTAATAACTTCTTCGTTCACTTTATTCCGTGTGATTTTACGTGAATTACCGGCCGACGACGATCCTGCATACTAAAATATTCATATTATGAAAAGAGATTTCCACAAAAAAAACTGTAACAAATTAATGTGCCAGACATTTTGAACTGATTTTTACCTGTTGTTGTTGTCGTCTATAAAAGCTTACGGTATGTGTTAATGTAACAATATCATTGTCCTTTGAAGGATTCACTTTTAATTCTGATTTTATTGGATTTGTAAACTGTGATCGTTTTAAACGGTTGTCATTATCTCCTTCATGGTCATTATCATCTTCGTCGTCGTCCCGATCGTTATCATTATAATTGTAGTGACGTTTATTGTCTTCCTCATTTATCGTTTGATAATGAACATGTTTACGATTTGGTTTTTCATATGAAAAACTATTTGATGACATTGAACCTTTTCGCTGTTATTTTATTTTCGTATATTATTAAAGAGAAGAGAAGCAAAAGATTAACATTTTGTAGTTTAATTGTGTCGGTATGAGGAATTTCTTTTTTTATATATTTGAGTAATTTTTGGAAATAGTCTAAACAAAATGATTAAGATATGGTTCTTTTTAAGTTGTCCATAATATTAAAATATCTACAATTCCATTTATCAAAAGCATTTTGTATTAGATTTTCGATAGTTTCAAATATTAAGAATATTATCTACTAGGTTTTCCGACATAAAATCGTCAATTCAGATATTGAAAATCCTAGGAAATAAATTAAAAAAAAAACTTACCTTATGATAATTACCATCATCTTGCTCATCAACCTCATCATCTTCCAACGCTTCATCAAGATAATCATCCATTTCACCATCTGAAAAATTACCAGATGGTTCACTTGTACTACTATCTAAATACTGATGTGGTTGTTGTTTATTATAACGTGAATACTGTTCATGGTATGGTTTTCCACCATTTGATTTTGTTGCTGATGCAGCAGCAGCTGCTGATTCATTTAATCGAACAGCATGCATTATCTCACGACCAAGACTTAAATTACAAATGTCATTACTGGAATCATCATCATCACCATCATCAACTTCTGAATCCATATAACTATATATAATAAACAAAATAAAAATTTATAATATTGTCTGTTTTTCGTTTTAAAACTATTATGCTGCAGTGTTTATTTTTGTATTATAAATATGAATGAATGAGATATGAAATGATTTTGTTATTAAAAATAAAGTTTATTATATAAATTTTGATTTTTCTTTTTTCTGTTATGTTTGTCCGAAAAAAACATTTAAGTGTTCTATAATATATAAGAATAGTGTAACGAGTATAAATTAACTAAATATATCTTTGATGTTTTTTACAAAACAAAAATATAAAATGGATAAATCCATGCAATTTTAATCGCTAATGCAGAAAAAAAATAGTAACCAATCTATAAATGTAGCCCACCTGTCTTCTTTTTCTACGTCTTGATTAGTTACATTTCGTTGATTTGAACTTCTTTTATTATTGCTATTCATTTTAAGATTTTCTGTTGATACTGTGGCGGTAGTATAATTGTCTAAATCTGATTCGGCAGCCGTAGACTCAATATCTGACAATGCTGGATATAATTTTCCTTTTTTCGTTGGTATTATTTTAATACGTTTAATATCATCTAATGATTTTCGTACTTCATCACTATCTTCACGTTTTTCATCTAAAAATTTTACGGTTTATTAATTTTTAATTATTATTTAATATATTTGATTAAATTTTACCACTTCTTCGTTTATGATAATTATTTTGATTTAAAATACATTCGACTTCAATGTGTTGTGGTTTACTGATGTGATTTTGTGATTTTACTGATGTTGTGGAGGGCATTGGTGGTGGTGGTGGTGCTGGGGGAGCTGACGATGGCTTTTGTATTATATTATTTAACATTTTATTATTTGCATCTATTTTTTCTTGTTGTTGCTGTTCTGATTGTTCACCGTTTGTAAAACGATTCAATAAAACATTCATTTCTTGTTCACGTTGCTTACGAATCTCATTGCTTATTTGAGATTCAGACATTGTTTTGGCATTTGAGGTAAGTGCCGCCACGGTACTACGTATACAATTACCAGTTGCCTTTGATTCAGCAAATACTAGATAAAAAAAGAAAAATTGTTAAAAAATATATGTATGAATTTCCTATAAATTTGTTTGTTTGAGCCTCCCCATGTGTCAAATTATATATTTAATCCTCCATATGCTCAAAAAGTGTATGTATTATATATGTATTTAGTTATATAAAATAAAATTACCCGATTGATTAAATCCAGTAATTTTTGATGTAGGACTTTTATCTATGGGACCATGCGAATCTTGCGATTGATCTCGTTGTTGGTATTGTGATTTTTTATCATCAATCATTAATTTATCATTTTGAGATGATGTAGTCATAATTTGTTTTGATGAGGCGGATATACCAAGTGCTGCCTTTGGTATTAATGCTTCACCTTTATTTTTTTCGAACATTGCTAAACGTTCCTTTAATGACATTTCAGCTGGATCCTTATGTGAGAATTTGGATCCACCTCCTGTTGTTATTGTTGTAGTGGCCGCCTTTTTTGCAGCAATTCTTAGATTATTCGTTGTTTTATTATTTTTATCATCACAATTTGGTTTATCAAATAATGCTGTACGATCGGATACCAATCCCTTGCTTGATAATGCCTGAATGGATTTTCGATTTTCTTTTTTTGTATTCGCTTTATCATTGCCATTATTATCATTATTATTATCAATTTTATTTGAAGATTTTACTTCGGTTGTTGTTGTTACGCTATTTAATGATATTTCAGCATTTGATAAATACTTTTTATTTGAATTTGAATTTGTAGTTGTGGATGGTATGGCTCCCGTTGTTGTGGTTGTTGTTGTTGTACTTGATGTCATTGCTATGGGATTATTATAATCATACGTTAATTTTTCCAAATTTGATTCACGCCGTTTAAAGCCTTGTAATTCCAGGTGATCCATTACTTTTTGATCCCATTTTAATTGTTTTGATTGCGGTTTCTCGGGTGCACTATTATCGTTTGTTGACGTTATTACCGTTGTAGTGGCTGTTGGTTTCGTCGTTTGTATGCATTCTGTACTTTGTGTTTGTGTCTTTTGTATTGTTTTGATAATCGAAGTTTTTTGTGGGCTTTGTTTATCCGTTGGATATTGTTTTGGTATTGCACCGGTTGTATTTTTTCTTGGTGTTGTATCAACAATTCGGGGTTCTGAATGTTTATCATTTGCTTTTTGATTGTCTTTTATCGATTTACGACGTTTACAATCATTGTAATCGGGATGCGATGGATCATCTTCCCAATTTTTTATAGAATCGGCTAACGCTGCTAATTTTCCATATTTTGGATTAATTGATTTTGATAATTGGCCGGTGGATGTAGTAGTTTGAGAATTTCTTAACATGGCATTTGCATTTTTAATTTCTTCTTCATCATAACGAGCCTCACTGCGATGTATTGGTGATGATAAATGTTCAGTATCCGAATATAATGCACCTAAACGTTGTAAATGATTACGTGATGTATCTCGTATCACTGATGTTGCTTCACGGTTTGTTTTCGATAGAATTTGTCCATGTGAATCAACTTCTTGTTCTTCCACTTCAACTTGTACCTGCATAAATAACCAATAAATATAATGGGTCATTAAATATTCAAAAATGTATCCAATGAGAGGACTAAAAATGATTAACATTCATTGACAATATATACATTTATGTACTATATAATACAAAATCTAATGCTTTTGCTTTTATTTTACCTGAACATTCGGACCAGACGTTATATTAATTTCAACAGCAACATCCACATTTTCTTTACTACGTTGTTCACTAGTAAATTGTCTTTCGTTTACCTTTAATTGTTTTTCATTCTTATTATTATCATCTTGAATGTGATCATCATTATCATTATTATCTTTCGTACGTCGTACAGTCATTTCTTGTTGTCCCATTACATTTTTATGGGGGGATGATTTTGTTGTAGATGAATATCGTTTTGATACAGCCGGTGATACAGCTGATGATGACAATTTTGTTGTGTTGTTGGTAGTTTGTAAATTTTCATTTGATGTTTTACATTCACTTAACGGTTGTTTTGGTAGTGTATTAGTCATACCAAAATTATTAGCCCTTTTTTCGGCACGTTCCAACATTCGCTTTATTTTAATTTATTTAATTATAAGTTATTTAGTTAGTTTAGGAATATAAATTTACCAAAATAAATGCACGTTTCACAAAAAAAAAATATCGATAATACTTAAAAAAAAAAAAAATTACTCACTTGTGTAAAGGCATCCATCCTTTGTTTGTTATTTTTCGTGTATCCTTTTTTTTGTGGGCTTTGCCTGATTGTGATTTTTGTGATTCAACTTTTGTTATTCACTAATTGCTATCCATAAAATGGATAAAAATATATTTAATTATAATATTTAAAAATTTAATTATTTTTATTTTAACAAAAAATAAAAAACGTTAAAAGATAAAATTTTCAATTGACCGAATGATTTTTTACGGACGATGATTGTAAATGAATGAGCGTGGTGTTGGGAATAAAAAGTGCAAAACAATGTAAATGTTGATAAATTTTTGAAAATTGACGTTATTTTTAAAAAAATTATATTTTATACACGCACACACTCGCGCATACTATCTTTTTTATCGCTCTTTCATATTTTCTTAGACCATTTATAAGTAGATGTCGTACGTTTTCGTTTTGTGAATAGATGAATTTTTTTTTCTCCTTAATTTCGTCTTGTATTTTGTTCATTTTTCATATTCAACGCAACTGCGAAAGTGACTGGCCGCCATTATTAAAATAATAGAATAAAAAAAAATGATGCTGATAAAACATCAAGGCATTTTTTAATAAATTAAAAATAAAATCAAAGTGTTTTTAATTAAACTTTTAATTAATTGTTAATCAAAATAAACAAATAATTTTTTTTTTGGTAATCGCAATATGTATAATTAAAGTTTAACGAAAATGTCACAACCACAATCACAAGCCAACGAACCAACGCCAAAAAAATATGATTTTTCCAAATTCCATTTGATTGATATTCTGAGGAATAACTGTAAAGAAAAATCAATTTTTGTATTGGGAAAATTCCTCAGTATTAATGATACGGATAAGGCAATCGTTATTTTGGAAAAGAAATCGTTTAGCGATAGTCATTTTGGTAATATTATTTGTAAGCATAAAGTTGGAGGTATGCCAGAAATTGTAGATCTAAAAGCGTATCGCTACTTTTCGAATAAAACATTATTTAAAGAGATTTTTATCAACGATATATATGCAAATTATGAATGTTATCCATTGAAAAATGAAATTAATGCCATTAAAACAACAATCATTTATCCGGCAACCGATAAACATATACAAAAATATTCATCTCAGGAAATTCATATAATAGATGAAACACCAGAATTATACGAAAAATTAACCGTAAAATATTTCGAAAAGGAAAAATTTACATTAGATGTAAGTATATATGTTTGTGGTGCATTATCTATACTGATGCTAGTGGATCAGACATAGTTGTGGACATTGTGAAATATAGTTAAAATCCTTATATTTGTTCTCCTAGTATAGTAGTATTCCATAGATTATTTTAATTTTTGAATCATAATAACTAATAGTATATATATTTAATGCAAAATGATAATTATTAATTATGTTTTATTTTTTCTATTTACAGTGGGTCTACAACATTTTGAATCATAAAACAGAAAGTGAACGTATTGTTTATGAAGATCCATGTACAGAAAATGGTTTTATACTATTGCCGGATTTGAAATGGGATGGTTTTACAAAAGAAACATTATATTTAATTGTTATTGTACATCGTAAAGATATAAAATCCATACGTGATTTAAATGCAACACATTTAGATTTATTAAAAAATATACGTAACAAATCAATGGAAATAATCAAACAAAAATATCATTTAAAAGGTTCACAACTAAGAATGTATGCTCATTATCAACCATCATTTTATCATTTTCATATACACATTAATGCATTAGCATATGATGCACCGGGAATTTATTGTGAAAAAAGTCATTTATTAAACACCATCATTGATAACATTGAATTAATACCGAACTATTATCAAAAAGTTACATTACCATTTGTTGTTCAAAAAACCGATGCATTATATGAATTATATCAGAAGCATTTGAATGATGAATAAGAGATCGCAGCTTAAGAACAAAAATAAAACCCCATATAACTGTGGTAGAAAACTCAAGAAAACGCGAATGAAAGTATGAGTTTTTTTTAATTTTATTTATTATTATTATTATTATTATTTTAATGTTATAACTTTGAATGTTCCTTGTTCCTTGTTCTGTTACATTAAATATTCTGTTATTGTGCGACTGTTTTGTATTTGAATATTGTGTGAGAATGAATTGTGATTACTACAAAGTTTCAATGTTTTCATTCATATCATTCCATTTTAAAATATATATAAGATCATGTGAGCGGTATATCCGAGTTTTTACCAATTCCCTTATTATCACTGTAAAGTTAATGTCTTTGTAAGCACTTGACAAACGGTCATTTTTTTTTATTTTTATATTATGAGGTTTTTGATAAACCATTCTATAAAGTTTTCTATCGAAATCATAGATAAATTATGCAAACACAAAACCCATTATTTTTTTTTTTACATTAATCCTATATTTTATTATTAATCATATAAATATAGAGATATTTACACATTTTTTTTTTTATTTAAATATTAATAATTTCATTTTTAATATTTGGTAAAATTATTACATGACAATTCACCGTAACATATATTATAATATAAACAAAACGACGATTTATTTAAACGATATAAATACATATATTAATATATATTATAATGTGTTATGTGAAATTGTTTGTAATGAGATTAAATTTTTTCATCACTTTATATTTCTAATATTAATTATTGTGCCAATTAGAAAATGTAGAAAAAAAACAAATTAATACAAAAAAGAAATTCATAAAATATTAAGTATAAAAAAAAAATAAACAATTAATTAATAATTTTGATTAAAAAATGGTATGTATGTATGCATGTATAAAACTATTTCTAATTTTAGTGAAAAAAAAAAAAACAAATTGTTAATATAATAAATGAAAAACAAAAAATTAATTATTACTATAATTATTCGCCAATGGGAAAAATCAAAATGGATGGACTAATTATTTGATTTCAACAAAAATTAATCAGTTTTTTTTTGTTTTACTTTCATTTTACATTTAAATGACAAAATCTATAAATTATATTTATCTTTTTTTACTACTGTACGTATAATTAAAATGTTGTTTTTTCCTTGACTTTAGAATAATATAAAAACAAATTAAGTTGTTATTAATGTTTTCTTAATACTTATTTATGATTAGACAACAATTTAAAAATTATTTAAACGAAAAATGTTTCTGAAATCTGTTCCGAATCGTCGTCCCATAGACGACTAACAAATAACAACAACAACATTTAAAACAACATTAATAATAGTAATTAATAATAATAATAATTCAATTGAAATTTAAAAAAAAAGAAAAAAAAAACAAACAAAAACCTCGATGTAACTTAGATTTATATTATACAACTGCAATCTGGTTGTCTTATTGTTCTTGGTTTTTGTTGTACACCACGTAAAGCTGCATCACCGTATTGTATACCGCTACCAATACATTCTGGATCCAATTCACCACTTTCAATTTTAGCTAATATTGTTTTTGAACATTTTAAAAATGCCTCTTCAACATTCATTCCCGTTTTTGCGCTAGTCTCTAAAAATATCAATTCTACAAATGCAAATGCAAAAAAATTTAATGTAATTCCTTTATAAATCAACAGCCATACAAATATAAAAATGCATTACCATTTTCCTGGGCAAAATTACTCGATTCCAAAAATGTCACTTCTCGTGCTTCTTCCAAATCTTTTTTATTACCCACCAATAGTATAACAATATTTGGACTAGCCAATGTACGGGCATCATTTAACCAATTGGCCAGGGCATTAAATGAATCACGTGATGTTGTATCATAAACTAATAATGCACCGGCTGCCCCTCGGTAATACGATCGGGTAACGGAACGAAAACGTTCTTGACCGGCCGTATCCCATATTTGTAATTTTACCGATTTACCACCAACGTTAACAATTCGTGAACCAAATTCAACGCCAATCGTATGTGAACTATCTTCCATAACTGTGGTTTTGTTTACAAAAAGAAATAAACAAATTATTAGTTAATAAAACAGAATCATTTTGACTATACATTAATGGTCTAGTCTAGAGTCTAGTACATCTTATTTGAAGGTATCACGATAAGACTGAACAGACATTTTAGATATTATATATCCCGTATATATAACTTCCTCATGGCTACTACCATTCTATTGAAATCTTCTGTTAACTATAATCAAATATGTAATTCTTGGTTACTAATAAATTACTAATCATTTAACCATTTTTCTTTTTATCTCAGGTATGTGAATTTTGAATCTTATTGAATATATTTATAAAAATAATTACATGACGAATATCATGCAGGTGTGCAGGCATCGCTCAAAATAGAAATTGTGAGTACAAATTTATTATTTTGGTTATTAAATGATGATCGCTAGACATTATGGTTTATAAATCGTTTAAATTTAATTGAATATGGAAAGGGTATACTTGAATTTGTAAACATTATATTAAATATCTCTGGAAAATCCCTAAATTTATTTTATTCATCTGCAATCATGTGTTATCTTAATGACATATAACAAACATTCGAAAAATGATTCATCATTCGTGATGTATATATCGTCTGGTATAACCGCAGTGAGGTGATCAATAATTGAAAGATAACAACAATAGCCTTTATTTTTCTATGTTATTTTCCCTTCTTTAAAAATGGAATTCGTTGTTAAAAAATTCTTATTTCGATATCATGTCTCTGTGATATATTATATACATATATAATTGGGTTGATAAATAAGAATATAGATTTATACGCTGACTGCAGCAATTTTCTTATTGTTGTTGTTGTTGTTGTTGTTGCTATATTGATATAGCAAAATTAATGATTATATTTTATTTTTTCCACTCACATACACTTACATTTACGATCGATAAATTGATGTAATAGACAACTTTTACCACTGCCCGCACTTCCAATAATTAAAAATTTAAATAGGTAATCTAAAAAAAAATAAAAGAATATATTTTTTATACCAAAAATATAAATTTTAATATCAGTCATTAAAAAAAAAAAAAACATGAAAATAATCATTCTTTTGTTTGTTGATTTGCTTGCATTCCGTCCGAATATCTCTATTTCATATTTCAATCAACAACATTTTTAATTTTTATAACTTACCATAAGTTTCCGACATAATTCACAAAACAATTTTGTTTTACTTAATTTACTTAAATTATGACCTAAATTAAAATTAATTATTGCAATAATATAATAATATTATTTATTTATTTATTATAACTTTTGGATTAAAAAAAAAAACAAACCAAACAACCAAAAATAAAAAAAAAACGTAAACACGTAAATATATAATAAAAAAAAAAATTAAAATATATGTTTATAAATTTGTATGCGTTCAATTTCACGATATATTGAAATTGAAATTGATTGTGTCAAAAAGAAAAATAAAGTGTTCATTAATTGAGTTGAATGTTCTTTTGGGACAAACCCATTGGGGTTTGAATATCGAATTGATTTATATTACAATAAAATTTCCCTCTTAAAAGTTAAACTATAAAAGGATATATAAAGAGTTATGGAAAGAGTTCAGGAAAAATTGTATTATTATTTATAAAAAGTATATTTTCTGATGGATTTTTTTATGGATAAATCCCATTCAAAATAATATTTAGTTTTTCCTTTTCCATAATAATATTATATATAACTAAAACCAATCAGTTCAATTCGAACGGAGATTTCGTTCGTTAGTTATATCGTACTTATAATACCACAGAATATGATCTAGACTTTGAAGTAATTCGGTATTATTAATCAATCCAATTATAAATGATAAAATGTAATGAATTATTTAGAAGTTTCAAGAGTTTTTCACTTATTTAGGTCATTTTAATCATGTCGCAGGTACCGACTTTGTACAATAACAATTAGTTAAACATCGAATTCAATCAATAAATACATTAAAATACATCTCAATTATCTTGAATTTTAACAGAAGTCCAAAAGAGATTATTTCAAATATAAGATCATATAATATGGAATCAATAAATATATTGTCCTATATATATATTTTCATTTGATCTTTAAGAACATCAGGGGTTTTAAATAACTACAGATAATCCGTTTAAATATTCTCCAGGGAATTTGTCAATTTGACTCGTTAATATGCAAATTTTCCATGCATTTTTTTCTATCTTAGATTTCGATACTCATTTTAGAGATATTTCTTTTTTAGAAACATATACATTTCAGATATAATATCTTTAGGAATTAAAAAAATAAAATACAATTAATTTTCTTTTTTAAATAAATAAATCTATATATATATAATAAATTTCTTACAAAACCAATTTTAAATCTATCTCTATAATTTATTTATAATTTATAGTTTTAATAATTTTTTTACCAATCCACACACAGCACAAAAAATATAATCCTATAATTTTCATATTCCTTTTTGTTTGTTTAACATTAATTTGAATTGTTTTTTATTATTATTATTATTATTATTCTTACCACAATAATGTTCATTATAATATGCTTTAATATAAAAATTACCAAATAATATTAAAAATGTTAACATATAAAAAATTAACGCGTAATGCATCCATAATGGAAAATCACATCCAATTATTAATCCATTAATTCCTAATATTAATGCCGTTGTAAATTGTAACTAAAATAAAATAAAAAATATACAGAGAAAACGCAATATTATTAATTATATATTTGTCAAATTGTCAATTATTAAATTGAACATCAATATATATTACCAATTGTAATATTGTAAGATATTTTTTCCACCATAAAAATTTAGAAATTTTCGGTCCAAATACGGATAATGCATAATAGGAATACATTAAAATGTGTATAAATGAATTGACCATCGATGGTAGAAATGCTATATAATAAAAATTAAATACATGCGTTGAAAAAATTAATTTTAATTTATTATAAAACACTCTCTATCTCTCTCTAAATAATAAATCTTACTTGAACCAGTTGGTACAAATTTAATACCAATCCAATATAATGGAAACATTGAACTGTGATGATAAACATGTAAAAATGTTAATTGTTTATCTTTTTTACGTAATATAAAAAAGAATGTATCACAAAATTCTAATGATTTTGAAAAATAAAACCACCAAATAGCTCTAGCTATCTATAAATATATTTTAATTAATAAAATTTGTAAAAAAAATTAAAACTATTAATAAAACTAACAAAATCTAAATAAAATTCGTATTCTAATCATAAAAATATTCCTTTCCGCAATCAATAATAATTTGAATTTGAACATTAATGAGTTACTTTACGAAAAACAAATGTAATTTGCATATATACTTATTTTTATTATTATTAATACCAATTATTATATTATATAATTACCCGTAATTCTTCAGGATGAAAAATTTGTCGACAAGGTTCACAAATATAATTGTATTGTAAACGTATTGAACCAATTAATAATTCAGCTGCAATAAAACCATTTAAAATTGTCATTAAAACATTATAAATAATTAGTATACCATTTAATTGAAATGGTTTACGATTTTCCATTAATTTTGGTCCAATATAGACAATTATTAAATAGATTAATGTTAGAAATAGGGTTGGCATTGGTGAATCTACAAAAAGCCATCCAGCTGTTCTTTTATCTATATATTAAAATTCGAATATATTAAAATCGATAAATATTTAATTAAATTAAATTTTTAATTAAAAGTTTCAATTTGTATTTAATTACCCGATAATGTTAATGTCCATTTATAATAATCAATAGCTTGTGTATAGAAATTATTTGTTAAATTTATTGATTGTTTCATATTTATTTATTTTTTCGAATTTTTGTTTAATCACTTTAAAATTCACTTTAACTTTGATTTATTACATCGAATAATTACGATTTTCTTAAATGAATTGTTTTCACTTGTTTTTTTCTTCCTTTTTCATAAAAAATTGTTCACTTTTCACACAATATTTTATATGCGTAGAAAGGATCTTAAATTTTTAATAAAACATATTTTATTTTATTTTTTGCTTTAATTATAAATTGGAAATTATTACCATAATAATTTGAATAATAATATCGATTTTGAATACATTCAATTATTATTCATCATTTTATTCTTTTTAATTATTATTATTATTATTTTCATATTTAATTATATTATACACTTATGCAAATGCACACATCGTTTTTTTATATGTTCATTTAAAGACAATGTTTTTATCGCAATTCCAAAAAAAAATAAATATGAAACCGTGTACTTACAATTCACTAAGTTTTTGTCAAATGTGCATATTTTATTAATTATATTACAATTATATTTGCAATCAACCAATTATTATAAATATATTTTTTTATTTTTTTGTTCTTTCATAGAAATTGTTTATAATTTTTTTATATATTTGTATTTTCTGTTTGTGTTTAAACAACAAAAAATAATTGAAATATACATACATTTTTATATTGTGATATTGTTCTGAATAATTTTGAGGAAATTCATGTATTATTATTATTATACTATACAATACAAATAAAGCAATACAAACAAAATAAAAAATCCCAGTTAGGCCAATAATTAAAAATATACAAATGTACTTAAGCGATGATTGCAATGAATTCTTATATTCAGGGAAATACTTCTGACAGGAGTTCTGGGAGAAGGTACAATAGTTGGGAGTTGGCACAATAAACAGAACTAGTTGGGAGTTGTTGGAAGTTGGCACAATAAACAATAAACAGAACGAAATTTTGTAAAATAAATCTTGAATTTGTATGAGAAAGTAGGGAAAGCTATAAAATCTATGTATGTTGAAAAAAAAATCAACTGTTTATAATTTTACTAATATACTTGAAATATTCTAAAAAAAAAAAAACTTATAAAATCGGAAAACTTAAAAGGGACAGTCTTGTTTGACCTTTAAAAGGGTCAAAAACCAAAAAGAAAAAGCCTAACGTTTAAAAGTCACATCGTAGGAAAACCTTGGCATTTTTAGTGATAAGAACTCTCATGAAAAGTATGGAGAAAAATCAAAAAAATAGAAATTTCTAAAACTTCAAAACCATAGAATTGATTAATTTTAAATCAACCATATACTATATTTATTAATCAATATAAAATTTCTTATATCAATTACAAACATTTCAAATAATTTATGGAAGAAGAAAAAAAAAACAAGAAAAGGAATTGCAAATATATTTTTTTATTCATTCATTCAATGCCGCAATTCCTTCAATCAATATCAATACCAATAGACTGCGAGATCATTAATTTATAATTATATATTTAGTTAAATTTTAACATTATGATATGAAAAGTGATTTCTTTTTATATCAATATTTTATTGTGACCTATAGACTAATATATAAATATATATAAATAAATAATAAAATAATCTTTGAATGGAATATATGGCATTAAAAAAATTTTTTGGTATTTATTTCGATGAATAATCATAAAAAAAAAAAAAAATTTTGTTTAAATAAAAAATGTACCTCTATGTTTTTATTTATTTATTTATATTATTATTATTATAATATTATTATTTTTGTCATTATTATTTATGTGACAAAAATTATATCGCGTATTATATATATGTATATTCATTGAATGAGTGAATGACACATTTAATAAATATTCATAACAAATAAAATGTAATTAGTTATTAGTATAAATTTAAGTTCGGTTCAGTTCCGATGGGGCATGAGAAATTTTTGTCCCATATAATCCAAACAATAGGATATTCTTAAAGTTTAAAATAATTGGTTTATTATAAAGCTATATGAAAGTTTTTCAAAAAAAAAACATATAAAATTCAGAAAAATGCATGAAATCTTTATTTGAATCGATAGTACGGTCCATATAATTTAATGTTTGAAGATTATTTCATGCAAACGTTGACCTGCGCCCCAAATGGTCCATATCCGTTTAGTCCAATTTTGGCATACTCTTTCCAACATTTCGGCCGGTATCTGACGAATAAATGCTTCAATGTTATCTTCCAATGCGTCAATTGAAGCGGGCTTGTCTGTATAGACATGAGCTTTAACATAGCCCCACAAAAAATAGTCTAAAGGCGTTAAATCGCACGATCTAGGTGGCCAATTGACCAGTCCCGAACGTGAAATAAAATGTTCCCCGAACTCGCCTCTCAATAAGTCCATTGTTGCGCGTGCTGTGTGGCATGTGGCACCGTCTTGTTGAAACCCCGTGTCATGCAAGTCAAGCTCTTGCATTTTGGGCAAAAAAAAATTACATATCATCTCACGGTAGCGCTCACCATTGACAGTTACGTTTCGATTCGCATCATCTTTAAAGAAGTACGGTCCAATGATGCCACCAGCCCATAAACCGCACCAAACTGTGACTTTTTCTGGATGCATTGGCAGCTGTTGCAATGCTTCTGCTGATTAAACCAGTGTTGCCAAAAAGATAATAGCTCAAAAATCACCCTTTACTACAAAAAACATTATTATTTTTTCAAAGAAAATTTTCCGAATAATTCAATTTTCTAAATTCTTTGAATTACAAAGAGTTTTCATTTGAACCAATTTTCATTTTCTTTTGCATCATTTGAAAATTCAAACAATTTCTGATTTATTGTAGAAGAAAATTTTAAAATAAATCGCAAGTTTTTTATTAGATTCTTAATTTATTATTGTTCAATACTTTATCACTAATGTTTTAGTATTGATTCTGAAAATATCCATACGCAATATTCTTTTTGATGATCCTTTGCAATATTTTTAAATGAATTATAGAATTTGATTAATTTCTTTAACATTTAACATATTCGATTTTAAATTTATATACAAATTCATATCTGATAAACTAAAGTTTATTCTTATAAGACAATAAAATGATAGTTTTTTTTTATATGCGAATCAATTCCAAACACATGAAATCAATTTACATATGTTATATACATATACAGGAAAATATCATATTTCAAAGATGGTTTTTGTTTTATGAAAAAAAAAAAAAAATCAGAATTTTTCCTATTGCTTTTCTTTTATAATATATAATATGTATGTTACATATTCAATTTGAAAAAGATTTTCATATTATTACATTTAATTCACATATTCCCCTGTGGAACTATCAAAGATGCAAAAAATAAAAAAAAAAAATCCATATATATATACATATGATGATACAATACGAGACTTGAATTTTTCTTATATATATATATTTATATTCTGCGTGTACTTATTATAGGATTTTTTCTATTTAACACTTTCTTTAATAGTATAAATTATATACATACTAAATATATTGTATAGATAAAGATCGATAATATTTTATTAATACATATATGGAACACAGAAAATAATTTTTGTTTTTTTTTTATACTTATTCCGCAATGACACACTTAATCCTTATAATATATATTTATTTATTTATTTATTTTAATAACATTATATCGTATATATCTAAATTTGGGCATAATTGACATGATTTTCAATTGATTATTTGGTTTTTCTCATACCCACCCACCATCATTTATTAATCATAAACAAATGTCAAAAAAGATTTAAAAACTTCTGAACTAATAACCTATATAATAACTATTGAAAAAATCTCGGAAAATTCTTATTGAGGCAAAATACGATAATTATATACAATCTATAGGGCATTTCAAAATTTTCAAGTATTACATATACAATGCGAAATCAATCCCCATTATATGTAATAGAAAAAGTTCTATATATTATTCTATTTATCATATATATAAATTTCTTTTAAAATTTCAAAAAAAATGAGCATTAACAGATTTATTAATATTTTATTTGTATATTGGACATTTCAAATGATCCAAATGAGAAAAGATGATATATATATATATGGTTCTAATATATAACTAAAGATTTTAATAACGAATGGATTTTCATAAATTTTCCTTATACGAAAAATCACATTTGATATATTCAAAATAATACATTGAGGGACATTACAATATGAAAATTCAATAAAATAACTTGTTATTATAACTTAATAAAATATTTGAAAATGAATTTATAAATCAATTCAAAAAACTATAAATTAGTAATTTAGTCATTATAGGGCGAAAGGGTAAAGTGGTGAAGGGAGGATCACGATCAATTTAAGTGATTAATTATACATATAGAATTTCTATTTCTATATAAAAATCACGCAGTCACATTATATCGATTCATTTAAAGTTGAACAGCTCTCGCAAAAACCCCCTGTACGATTCTATACAACCAACCAAAGTTTATATGTCATTCATATAGTAAATTTTCATAATTATTTATCAACATTACCTATATCTATATTTTGAATAAGACTATTTTGGCGATTAATGAGCTATTAAATCATCAACAGTACTATTCGTGTTATGACTGGAAATTAACTTAAAAAATCGTATATTATTTTATCTTCTTTTTTTTTAAGTTACCATTCCAAATGTTATTTGACTGTGTCCGTTTTTTTGCCATTTTAACCTTTTGTAATAGGAATCCATTATCCATTATCGTCAAGAAAATTACTATAAGTATTCACTTTGATAGTTTTCATATCAATTTTCCAGAGATTTTTCATTTTTAAACAATATAAATCATATTTTTTATTATTGAAATTATATACCACATATTAAAATCATTATAATTTCCTAACCGCAGTTAAGCAATCTGAACGAAAAGACCACCAATAATATAGAGAGGTATTTGTGAGCTATTATATAACGATATGAATGAATGTATATGATTATGAATGTATAAAGAAAGTTATAATTAAAAATGCAATTCTTTGAGAAAAATCTTCAATACTTATAGATTTTCCAATAATATACTATATATACATAAAATGTCATTCAATATTTAAAAAAAAAGCGATCATTAAAATGTTCTTTTATTAGACTTCTTATACATCACTTTTATGACTTTCATATATGAATTTTCGGAGATTTCGAAGATTTAAATAGAACTGTTGGCATTTTCATAAAAATGCTTATTGATTCATCTTCAATAACACAATCACCGTTAACGTCGAATAATATAGTTTAATAAGAGTTATCTATGCGGATCATCTGAACATCTGAAGCAGTCATAAAAGTATGCACAACCACCAGAAAAACTGCCACCTTAGTTTTAACAAAACAATTTTCCTGATGGTACTGACCATTTTGTTATTATAAGATCTAAAAAAAAATATTCCCATCAGCATATAATAGATTTAATCATTATTCGATCAATACTTTATAACTAGATAAAATATACAGATAATTTCTAACATTTTTCATCTACCATACATCCATATATAAATGTATATAGTAATTCTATATGCATATATATACATAACTATAAATTCATTTAATATTGAACAATTTTTCGGAAAATTCAATAGAAAAGTTATTATTGTGATTTTTCATGAATTTTCCAAATCAAATCAATTGTTACTTATACCATACCTTATAAAAACCGCACTGATTGGTTTTATAAACATCCAGTCAGTATTAATAATATTTAATGATTTTAATTTCGATTCCATGACTGTTTTAATAATGAAAATGAAAAGGAAAATTCATATACATATAGTAAAACTTAAAGTAAATATACTTTATTATATCGTTATATATCTGTGTTTATTATAAAAATGGCCAATTTAAAAATCGTTTGCATGCGGCTGTTTTTTTTTTTCATATACAAATATTAAATTTTTTTTTGTTAATATACACACTCAATTGCATATTAGCTTTTCTTTTCTTTTATATATATATATGGATGGTATATATATAAATCGAAATACATAACAATCATCATATGTTATGTATATATATATGATATTATATGTATATATATAAAATAAAGCTCGCGCGTTTTGACATCGCATATCACTTTGTATATGCGGATTTATATATATCAAATCGTCGTCGACGTCGTATAGTATATATGAAAAAGTTAATTTTTATATTCTCTACCAAACCAATGTAATATATTTTTATTAATATACATTATTATTATTATTATTATATAGAAAGGGGGGGCGCGACCTATTCAAATTTTGCAAAATAAAATCATATATATTTTTTTAGTTAGTTTATCGTGGACTTTGTAAATGTTAAGTGTGTGCATATATGCAAATAGTTTATAGTATAGAATAATAAAATATAATATAATTGAAAAAGGATCAAAATTATTTTATAATTTTTGGTTTTTTTTTATATATGAATAAAAAAAGTTATGATCTTTTTGTACAAATTGTATATATATACTATTAAAAAAAATAAAATATCCTTTCTGTTATCCTTAATAGAGAAAACAAAAATTGTATTGCTTTCAATATTTAATGTGTTTGTATTATTAATATATATAGATATTAATTACCGATTTTATTTACTATTATAATTCTATATCCATTAATTTTATATGTGTTTTGTTGTTAAAAATTATATTGATTGTGATTGTGATTTTTAAATATAATAAATATACGAATAAAAAGATATTCTATATATAATAATATATAAAATACGTTAAGGATCTTTATATAGTGTTTTGTGAAATTTAAAACTTTAAATCAGATATATATAGAAATAAATTATTTGAGATTTATAAATATGAAATAATAATTTGCGCGCGCGGTATTATAATAAGTTTTTTTTTCTTCTTTCTACTATATATAATATTTAATTTGTTTGTTTTTAATTATTTATAAAAAAAATGCATATATTGATTTTATTTTTTTTTAAAATAATTCATTTTTTTTCAAATTTATTGATTCAAAAAAAAAAAAATGGTTAATAGAAATGCATGCAATTGTTTTATTTTATAATGATGCATATTGAATTGTTTTATGTATTGTATATATACCATATATATATGGAAAATTTGTCGTGACCTATGTTTTTTTTTTGTTTAACGAATCTACATATATGTATATATAGAGAAATTATTATTATTATTATTATTATTATTATTATCATCATATAATAATTTAAATAGAATATTAAAAAAAATAAAATATGATTCGTATGTGTAATATCACATATAATATAATAAAATATATATTTTTATGTTATTCTCTAAATATATATATATATAAAGATATATATATATAATTCTAAATAGTGATGAGAATTTATTTACCATATATACATATATAAATACTTAAATATGCCCTGGTAATGTTTTTTTTTCTTTCTTTCTTTATACATATATAGTTTTAGTTGTGTCTATTAATTTTATGACTTGCATAAAACATTTAATAATAAAAATTCTTCCTATATTCTATATCCATATATATATATATATTTAAATAAATTTCATATTTATTTATATATGTTTTCTAAATATTTTTAATAATAAAGTGTATGCGTATTTTGTATTTATCAGTAATCTTTTGTGTATGTTATGTTTAAAAAAAATGGATTAATTTTATAAATTAACGTTTTTTATATAATCGATATAATTAAAATTTATTATTTAAATTTTTGATATTATACAATGTGAAGTAATATGTTATGCGGTCTGTTGTGGTTTGATGAAATGATGGAAAGAAAGATTAGATTAAAAATTATCAAAATTTATTTGTCTTCCGGGTGGTTGTTTTTTTTTTTTTTAATTTAGTCTATAATATTTTCGCTAATATTTCTCTACCATATATGCGTTTTTGATTTAATACAATTTTATTTTGTTATACTATGTGGAAAATTTGTTATAAATATATATAAAATTATAAATATATAATTTCTCACTCTATTTATAAGAATCTATATCTATGAATTTATTTTATATAGATTTTAATAAAATATAAGACTTATTAATAAACTTTAGATGTTTCGTAAATGTTGAGATTGAGAATATGAATTTTTAAAAAAACACCCTATCTGATACTTGGTTTATTCTTCTATAGAGCCTAAAAATACCTTGCTATCCTGTATTTCTATCGACCTATTCATTCACAAGATTGGTTAACTATGGTTCGGAAATTATATAATAATTTTAATAAATTGTATATTTTCATTAATTTTCCATTAAAAAAATGCAATTTATTTTTATTTTAAATGGAAAAATTTCGGAAAATTCATATGAAAACCATTAAAATTGTTTAAAGATACTTTTTTTTTAATTTTTCCTGATAATTTTAAATCAGTAATAGGATAAAATTGTGGGTGCTCTGCTCTTGTGAAAATGTAAAAGTATATTGACCATTTTTACCTATACAATGATCTATGAAAATTCTAAATCAAAAAAAAAAAAAAACAAGTTCAAGTTCTCGTTTCTCAAATAAACAAAACCAATAGAGTGTGTTATAATAAATAATTATATTTATATAATGAAATTATCCCGCATGAAATACACATAAAATTTCCATGCGTTTCTTCTTGTTCTTTTTGTCAAATAAAAAGTTTACGATAAACCACCGCAGCACCAAATGATATTATATATATATATTGAGATGTATTTATTACAAAATAAATATAAAAACAAATACAAATATAATAATAAAGTTCAAATTCAAATATATTAATTAAATTTATACAGAATCAAAAAATTGACTTTTTTTTAAATTGCATACATATATATAATACGCATAATTAAATCGCATATTTATTGCTAACCAACTGAGTAAATAACATATACAAAATATAATCATTGTATGTAAGCGAATACTTTACAATTTAAAAACCATTTCAATCTAAATATTTATTTTTTATTTCAAGTACAAGCATGTATGGTATATATTCTATATATGAATAAGTGATTCTATTAGTTTAGTTTTTCTCTATTATTTCTTTTACTGCCGATGTACTCCTCATCTTTCATGTGACGTTTTTATACCTAAAGAAAAAAAAGAAAATTCCTCAAATATGATCTGGTTGCCTCCATCGTAAACTTTTCTTCAAAATTACTTGATCAATCTCCCCTTTTTTTCAAACTCATCCTTTACACATTTTCTGATTTTCACAATGTTTTCACTTTTCACGATTTTCACAAAGAATTTTAAACTTTAATAATTGTTTTGGTTTATTTAATGAAAGTATTTCCTGACAAATACTTATAGATTAAGGAGCGCTAAATCCGATTATCTTGGTTCCAGTCAGATTCATCCATTAGTTTTTGAGTTCTAGTCTCTGGCAAAGATTTCCCAATTATTTTTTCCACAAAACAAATGCCTCGTAAACGTTTGACTTTCTGTATATTTTTTGACCTACCAAGTGTTATTTTTTTTATATTTCAAATATTTCTCGTTAATTATTCTAACAACACCACAAATTATTATATGCTGTTTATACGCGATAATATAAACATCCGAATTTATACATTCATTTCATTTCAAATCTGTTTTTATGCGTAAACATACAAAAAAAAAAAAAGAAATTCAATTGGAAATATACAATTTCAAAGTGATTTGTATTTTTTATTTTTTTTTATGATATTGAAAATTAATTTTTGTGAATGTGAATATAAAGATTTTTTTTAATTGCATAAATGAATTTTTTTTTTTACTTGTGTACTTATAGATATTTAATTACCACATTCAAACACTCACATTCAATTCATGTATTTTTCTCTATTGTGATTTCTTTCATATCTATATCAAGTATTTTTAATGAGTATGTTGTTGTTGTTGGTGATGATGATGATATGGTTCAATTGTAATTCAATATATAAATCCAGTTTTTTATTTTTCAATTCAACAAATTTATTTTATATATCTCAAAAACCGTCCGTCACCGATACCGCTAATATTTATTTATTATGTTAAAATTTACAAAACAAAATATAATTTATCTATATATTTTGGTGATTGTGTTATATTATTATTAGAATTCTCAATTGTTTGATACCTACAAATCTTTTTTTTTTATTAATTACCAAACAAAATCAAAAGTTAGTTTTATTTTAGTTAATCGGTTAATTTAGAGTGAATAATAGGAAAAGGTAATAGGAAACAAAATTGCAATTCAATATATATTATAAATAAAGTGAAAATAATTTGTAAAAATTGTAAATTAAAAAAAATAAGTTAAAAAAAATGTACAAGTGCAATTAAAAAGTTCTATATATATATATATATTTTATGCAGACACAAAAAAAAAGGAATGATATTTTGAAAAAAAAAATGATTGAGTGCCTTATATTTGGATTTAACTTTTTTATTAAATAAATGTTATTTTATACATATATATATATATACAAACAACGCGGCGTACAAATAATAAAATATAAACTATAAAATATTTTATATACAAAATTTCATCCCCGCATATAAAATATAATTTATTTACATCAAATGTGCTATAATACTATTATGAATAATATAAATTATATGGAACAGCAAAATAAATATTATTGTCTTATATTATTATATAAATTTATGCGATGATACCAAATTATAATTTCAAAGAAAAATGGTGGCAACTGGAAATCAGTGGCTTATGGTTGGAATTATTTTAATATTATTGTGGTAGGTTATTTATTATACATATATATTATATATATATATGTTTATTTTAAATTCAAGAAATATTATTATTTTTATTTATTTGCTTTATTTATATATATATATACAAACAATTTTTTTTTATCACATATGAATTGTTTCTCATGTATATGCACGCCGCGATATATTTGCGAATTGCTTTAAAATTTAATTGTATTTTTATATCATTTATTCCGTCAATTCTATAAATATTTGTTGATGTAAGTTTGTTAACAATTGTTCAAGTGATTTCGCGCTCACTGCAATAGAATTCCAAGGTTTTATCGGCAGCACTAAATCAATTCTGATATAGTGACAAACAAAAAACAATTGCCTAAAACCCCAATATATAGAAACAACTTTTGCAAAAACGAGTCTAAAACAGCATTCGAAAGATCTTTTGAGTAAAGTAATCAATTTTCACTTTAATGTATAATGTTGGAATTTATCTCATATGGAAAATTATTGTAAAATTTAACAATCTCGGTTAAGCATTGTATTATAAATGATCTGTGTCAAATATTGTATAGGGTTTCCTTGGACGGACTTCGTTAGAATTGAGAATTTTCCAAGTTTTTCATCATTTTTAGTGCATTTCATATACGGAAAATTTTACCAAATCCATTTCCGAGTGCGATATCTTGAAAATTCCTTAACCAATTTATTGGAAATCTTTACACGATCTTTATAATGCATTATAAATGATCTGTGTCAAATATTGTATAGGGTTTTCTTGGACGGACTTTGTTAGAATTGAGAATTGTCCAAGTTTTTCATCATTTTTAGTGTATTTCACATTGGGAAAATTTTACCAAATCCATTTCTGAGTGCGATATCTTGAAAATTCCTATAGGTAATTTTCAATTTATTGGAAATCTTTACACGATCTTTATAATGCATTATAAATGATCTGTGTCAAATATTGTATAGGGTTTCCTTGGACGAACTTTGTTAGGAAAATTTTACCAAATCCCTTTCTGAATGCGATATCTTGAAAATTCCTTAACCAATCTATTGGATATCTTTACATGATCTTTATAATGCGTTATAAATGATCTGTGTCAAATATTGTATGGCGTTTCCTTAGACGGACTTTGTTAGAATTGAGAATTGCTGTAAATGTAATCAAATTAATAAATATTTGTTTGATAAGACAATACACATTTTATTACTGCGTTGAAAATTATAATTAAATATTCAAATAACTATATCTGCAATTTTACATGCATATTCTGTTCTAAATACAATGGTTCTAAAGAATAGTTAAGTGGCAAAAGAAAATTAACTTATCGCCCTCGACATTTTGTATCATTGATTGCATCATAAAGTGAATTAGGAAATAAAAGCATTAAAAAAAAAGTCTTTGGAAAATTTATATGAAACTAAAAGAAAATTGAAAAATTATCATGTAAAAATAATAATGAAATTTTCTTTTAATTTAATTATTTGAAAACAATTCAAAATTTACCTATAGATTACCGATAGATAGTAAATATTTTTTCATTAAGTAGTATATAAACATTCGGAGTTTTTCCACAATAATTTTAATTTCATATATTCATATAATAAAATTAATGGAAATTCCGCTATCGATCGTAAAATGACTATATATACAATGTTTTTTTTCCCCGGGAAAATCACGGGTTAAATTCATTTACAACAATTACAACAATTGCATTGAAAAATCCTTGGAAACACTTTAAGAAAATAGATAAATTATTCTTTTAATATTCTTACCAAATCACGATTACAAATTCTCTGTATCTCTACGTGATGAATATATAAAATTTGCCGGTTAATTTGACTGTAAACTTCATTCAATCTTCTCGAAAAAATATATCGGAAAATTCATAGTGAAAATTAAAAAAAAACACTCAATTTGATTCAAAATTTCAAAATGGTAATATAAATTACAATAAAAAAACAACTTTATATTTCTATAAATAATTTCTAAATAATAATAATTTATAAATAAATATTATTATTATTTTAAAAATATATGTATATGTTATATATATATAGAAATCATTTCTAAAAATAATATAATTAAATTCAATTCTATTTTAAATGTCCTTCTTCCTAATATACATATAGTTACAATTGAAATTAATAAATTTTTGGTGTACTAAAATGCATGTATATAAAATTCTATATAATAATATTATATTAAAAAAATATAAATATTCAAAAACATATTGCAGATAAACACTTTTCTTTTACCATATATTTGCTATAAATATATTTTTTTATTTTCGTATAATGTACAAAAAAATTATAAAATCGTAATGCGGGTTGTCGGAAAATGTATGTATAGACTCGTTTTATTTTAATAATAATATTGAGAAATTATCATTTTATTTAAATAAATTATTATGTTTTATAAATAATATTTAATTTTTAACCACTCACTTTGTGAAATTTGGTAGAGTAATAGCAAATCTTAACTTTTATTCTGCATTTAAATTTACAATACGCCCAAGTTTCTAAATCTTAATTTACTTATCCACACTTCTTAAAATTCCTAAATGAGCAAGGATATACCTTAAAATTTTCCGAATTTATCAAACAAAAAATAATTTTATTACTCCAATAAATAAATGATGATAATTATTTGATTGATCAAATAAAATTAAGTTTATTGTACTTTTATTTATGGTAAATTATGTTTAGAAACAAAACAATATATACATTTTAATAATATACCATACATAAAATATGTTTTAGTTTGAGTTTAGAAATTTTATATACTTTTGTTTTATATAGACACAATTTTTTTTCATTTGTGATGTCTTTTTTTTTTTTTTGTATTTTATGTTTTCTTGCAAATTATATATTCTTTTTTTTTATTTATATAAATTATTTTAGTACACGCAAAATAAAAACGTTTTTATAACAAAAAAAAAAATACAATTTAAAAATGAGCTATAATCGATGTAATTTTTTTTTTTTAATTTCTTAATATTTGTTGTATAATATTTTGCATAATATATATACATATATAGTAATATGTGGTTGAAGTTAAAATTTAATATTTGCATATAGTTTTCTATATAAAAAAAAATAACACAAATATTTTTTGCAATAATAAAGTAATTCTATATACATATGCAATTATTCGTATTGTTTACAACTATATATAAAAAATTAATGTTTATGGAAATTATTTATTTATAAATTCGATTAATTTAACAATGCCGGATTTATAAAATGATTCCGTAAACTAACATTTCTAATACTTCCTTATATATTGTATATGTCTTATGATATAAGACAAAAATATAAATGTAAAAACTAATAATCAATATAATGACCGATAATATTAAAATAAATGACCTTTATTCATATTATAATACCTCGCACCATCCATATATATAATTTACACTTTCGATTAGAAATCTTGTACACAAAAAAAAACAGTGAGAAATTATATTCAAATTCTATATTTATTCATTTATTTTTGTTATTTATTCGCATTAATCATATATAAAACCGTGTCATATATATTAAATAACTATAATTTTATAAAATCATTTGTTCCATTATACATATGTATATAGAAGACGAAAAAAATGAAATAATATGCGAACAATATAAAAATCAATATAATAATAAAAAAAATACAATTTGCGTGATCATGAGCTTTTCTATATTTTAATACAATCTATATATGCAATACTAAATATAATAATAAACTAAATACTAAAAAAAATAAAGTCACAAATAATGCGGAGAACAATTCAATTAATTAATAATTAATTAATAATCACAACAATAAAAATAATAATAATAATAATACAAATCAAAAATTAACCTTTTGCCAAAAAAAATGAAATATATATCCTGTAACAAAAAAAAATAAATAAATTATTTGCTAAAAATAAATCCATTTTATTATACCATACTTTTCTTTTGCGGTATAAAGTACATTGTTACATATAAATACAAAAAATTATATATATCATTTTTAGAACTATATTAACTGCGAAGTTCTTTCTACCTGTATTATATATGAATAATTTCATATTAATTTATTATATCATTTTGTTTTACATTATTACATTGCATTATAGTATTATATACATAAAATCAATGATATATGTTACTTATTTGTATAAATTGAGATGTTATTATTATTATTAAAAAATTGTCAGAATGCACCGTGTTTTACTGCTGCTTGTTATAGTTGCAAATTTTGTCTACAAAATTGAAGAATATAACTTAAACGTTGTCAAATTAACAAATTATCTAACAAAATTGTCAGGAAAAATAAATGTAATATGAAGAAAACAAACTTAAAAGGACCCTTCCGCGAATGTGATTAAATACCAATCCAGAAAAAACTGTATAAGATTTATTGATATAGTCATATACTGATAGTGAACGCAATGACTTCAATAAAGATAAAAAAAAACTGTATATAGAAAACATTTCCTTTTGCAAAATCTCTCCAGTAATAGATATAGAAAAATAAATGGTCTTATATTTGATAAGGGCGAGTTAATGAATATTATAATTGAAATTTACTTTTAAATGATAATTTCCCGCAATATAAAATATAATTTGGTTAATATATGTTATAAGAAGAACAAAAAAACAGACAATAGATCTCAATGGTCGCGTGCAGTAGTGCGATATATGAATCTGTGTCAGAATCAAAAAATTCTCTATAATTGTAATTGTAATTGTTTTTCTCAAATCAGCGATAAAAAATGTCAATTTCAAATGAATCCAGAGCGTTTCTATATACATACATATATAGGCCTTCTTAAATACCTTACTGTTTTGTTTATTTCTATAAATAGAGAATTTCTTACTTTCTTCTTTGATTAGAATTTAATTATAGAATTTATCTTTCCTATCCTTCGATTTGATATATATGGAATTCTTTCCTTCCTTTTTTCTATATCGACTATTCGGCTCCGTTGATTCTAAAAGGAAAAGCGAAATAATCCTTTTGATATCAAATTTCAAAATGTTGTAATGATAAATATGATTTTGCAATGAATAAATTAATAATATAATAATTACAATATGCATAAAAAAAATATCAAAAAGTGTGTTTCAGGTTAAAGGTTTTTATACAAAACAACGTAATATTTTTTTAATTATTCTATTATTATAAAATTATTATTTTGATGAAATTTAAATATTGTTTTATAATTAACAAATAAAAAATTCTATTGAAGATTTTCATTTACTTATTTATAATCAAAATTGCCACAGAGTATGTAAATTCAAATTCATTTCTCCGTATAATTGATTTACATTTTCACTGTACTGTGTATTCTTTCATGAAAACGATTTTCATTTATATTTCGGTTTTATTTTAAGGATCAACGTCCTTATATTTAAAATCAAAAAAATAAACAATTCTTATACATTTGATATTTAAAATAAATTCTTCAAACAATTTTATATTAATATAAATATAATATTATTGCAATGTATATATAGGAAATGAAATCGATAAAAATTACATTTAACAAATATAGTACTTTTGTTGATGTAATTTATTAAAAACAAAAATAATATTTCTATATTGGTAATATTATTTGATATATAATAAAAAAATACACGCGGCACGAAACAACACAGAATTAAAAAAAAATGTTATTATATTTTAATTTACAGGGTGTCATTAACAAAAGTTAAATGCCATATATATACAGAAAGTGATTTATTTAAATGTTTTATCAAAAATTCAATCATCTGCGTTTATTTTCAATTTAGAATTCCAAATTTCAATCGTTTTATTATTCAAAATAAAATACAAGAATTTAAGAATTACCCAAAATTATTTTAAATATTTAAAATTGCTTTTTTGTTATATATTTAATTTGTGATATCTTAATAATATACAAAATAACATACATAATAATATATTCTTGGCATAATTATACACATTTTATTTAAAATTTTTGGTTTAAATACCAAACTAACTATAAATTTATAAACTTAACATTTTTTTTTTCAAGCACATCTTCTACGGTTAAATGAATTATTAGTTTAGTTTTGAAATTGTTGAAATTAATTTTATTTAATTGTGGTTGAGTTTGCTTGGGGCTGAGTTTCCCACTTTACCTCAGAAAAACTATACTGATCCGATTTGACTGAATTCGGTTCAAATTATATGAAAGATTTTTTTCGTTTGTGAGTCGGTTACATTCGAAAATGAGATTTGTTCATATGTAAGATTATTTCCTTTCTACATATTTCCATTCAAAATTTTCCATTTACTGTTTAATATTTTTATTTCTCTGGATTTTATGATATAGAATTAACCCATTAAAGGTTTTATGAAAATTATAAATTATTTGACATTAAGTAAATTTTTCCTCAATTCATCCTTTCTCATACAAATTAAGACAATTTTCCTACCGTCCGAGTGGATTATTATTAGAAATATCTAATTCTGTTTTCAACCAATTTTATTGAAATTCTTTTTATATCCGGAGATTTGATGAAAAATGGAAAAATAAAGTTTTATATAGGAACATTTTTTTCTTATTATCTCATATAAATCCAATCCGTTATTAAATCAAATATATTTCCATGAAAATACTTACCCTTCTAAATATTTTCTTACAAATTCTCCCCGGTTTTAATATTATTATACCATTTAAAATAAATATAAAAAACTTAATTTTAACAATTCTGTATATATAAAAAAAATACTATAAACCTTAAAAGAATTGTTTTTAAAGTAGTAAAGGTATTTATTTTTTTTATTTTTTTTTACTTTAAATATGACCCAAAATCATGATATTCTTCTTTGTATATTTAGTTTATATATGCAATTGTAATTGTATATATATAATATTTAATTGAATACAATTGTGCAATTGTTCTATAACAACATAACAATAACAATAATAATTCTATATGTAAAACAGCAAAGAATAAAAACCACAAAAAAATGCACTTAAAAAAGTATACATTCTGTCAAATAAGTACCCGGAAATTTGAAATTAAACACAAACAACTTATATCAATCATCTAAATTTATTATATCCCCTTCAAAATAGGCCCCTTCTGAGGCAATACACTTCTTCCAACGAACAATCCAATCATCGAAACACTTTTTAAAGCTATATTCCGGGATGACCTTCAGTTCTGGTTGCGAATTAGTTTTGATGCCTTCAATGCTCTCAAAACGGGTTCCACGAAGTGGTAATTTGAGTTTCGGAAACAGGAAAAAGTCACACGGGGCCATATCTGGAGAGTACGGTGGTTGTTCTATGATATTTGTTGAATTTTTGTTCAAAAACTCGTTCACAATGATCGCTTTGTGTGCTGGTGCATTATCGTGGTGCAAAATCCAACTGTTGTTCCGCCACAAATCTGGTCTTTTGCGACGAACATTCTCTCTCAAACGCCTCATAACGCCAAGATAATATTCTTTATTGACGGTTTGGCCCACCGGTAAGAATTCCGAATGAACAACACCACGAATATCGAAGAACACGGTCAGCATCACCTTGATTTTCGATTTGCTTTGGCGCGGTTTTTTCGGTTTCGGCTCATTTTTGGCGCGCCATTCCGACGATTGTTGACTTGTTTGCATGTCGTACTCGAAAACCCATGTCTCGTCACCAGTTATGATGCGTTCGATGAACGTTGGATCGGAATTTACGCGTTCAAGCATGTCTTCAGCCACCTTACTGCGATTCACTTTTTGAAGAAAATTCAGATCTTTTGGCACCAATCGCGCTGCGACTTTCCGCATACCCAAAACATCAACCAAAATATGACGAGCGGTCTCATGAGACATGTTCATTTCTTGGGCTATCTCTCGCAAACTATAATGACGATTTTCGAGCACCATTTCCTTTATTTTGTCGACGTTTTCTTCAGTTGAAGAGGTCGAAGGCCGTCCTGAACGTGGCAAATCGTGCACTTCTTCTCGCCCCTCTTTGAACGATTTATACCAATCGTAAACTTGAGTTTTCGACATGGTTGAATCACCAGATGTTTTTTTCAACATTTCCAACGTTTTGGCACAAGAAATTTCGTTTGAAACACAAAATTTCACACAAACTCATTGTTCGATATTTTTATCCATAGTGAAAATCGCAACGCACACAAAAGGTTGACTTGTTCCTAACGACGCCGTAAACAAACTAAATGACACACAGCAATAACAATTGACAGAATAGTTGCTGACAGTTGTGCCAACCTGGGAAAAAAAATGTTTGAAATAATCTTAGCGGGAAAATTTAAAATGAGAATTTCCGTGTACTTATTTGACAGAATGTATGTTCGTGACATGAAGTTAAAAATAGATTCATGCAGTTAATTTTTCAGTTTTCATATGAATTATAAAAAAAAAATTGTATTTTCCTATATAAAACCATAAAACTTATATGCATATTAGAATTATTATTATTTAAAAAAAAAACTTTACAACTATATTTTTTTTTGTGTTTTCTTCTTTGAATTTTAAATTTAAAAATTTTAGATATATTTTTTACATACCTTATATAGGATTAAAATCTTTATCTATATATAGTTTTTATATTTTATATAAAAAAAATATGGTTGAATTTGAAAAAAAATTTATATAAATAAATGTTTTTTTTTTAATGTGTTTATTTTCTATTTGCATAAAAATTAAATTAAACATTAAATTAAATTATATAAAGTCTTTAAAATATTATATAAATTGCTTCTTTTTTTATAATTATAAAAATTGTTTTGATTTTCATATTCGATTTATAAATTTAAGGTAATATATTAATTTCGGAATAATTTTTATTAATTTTTTTTTTCTATTTCTCTAATTTATATTTATATAGTATTCATCGTAACGATACTGAAGCCAAAAAAAATTATACATTACGACCTCGTGTTGTCCTACCAGATAGTTATGTTAAAGGTATTTATAAATATTTTTTGTTTATTAGTTTATTATTTATAATTTTAAATATATATATATATTCAAATAAGTACTCCCTTTAATGAATTTACTGTTTTACTGTAAAAATTACAAAAAAAAAAAAATTCATATAATTTATTTGTCTATGCTTCATATAATCTATTAAAATTATTATTGCTTGGAATTGGTATATTTCAAAAATAAACATACTTGAATTATAACTAAAAACTAAACATAGTTGATAAACTAAAACAATTTTCGCGGAGTGATTTTCCAATTAAATGATAGAAATTACTATAATTATTGACCGGGGATGGGTCGATTATTTTACTATATACTATACTTTAAAATTTTATTTAATGCGTGCGATGTAACATAAATAAATTCATTAATAAATAAATAAAATTCATTATATATTAAATTTTCATCATTTTCTATACATATAAAATCAACTTTTTCTTGATGAATTTTTTCCCAAAACAATTTTCTTTAAATGTTGAATTTAGAATATAGATATTTGAAATCATATCATGAGTTTCCTCCTTTAAACTCTTCTTTTTTTTTTAATGTCATATATTTATACATTGAAATTTAAACCGCACTTTAACCTTTTATGTCGCATTCAATATTCAATATTTTACCTTTAAGGATATTATTAATATATATATATACATAACGCATGTGTAAAAAAAAAAAGGCAAAGTCATATTATAGTAATAGTAGTTATAATTGCATATATATATTTAAAAAATTTTAAATCCTTAAACATATGCTTTTTCTTTTATTTTTTAATATTTACATTATTTTATTGATTATTTCTATATTAATAATTATTATATGTATGTATATATACCTTTATTATATTTATAATGTTTGTAAAACTATCCTCCGCTTATGTATATATGTATGAAAATGTACAGTCAATTTTCATTTTTATACTATACTTATATATCGAGTATATACAAACAAATCAAAAATAAATGCAATTATAAGGATGAAGTTGCTTATATATATAGATATACAGATAGAAGTTATATATACATTTTTCAAATCAATGTTAAAGGAAAATTTTATTTGTCTTATCACATATAGTATATATTACCACTATAAATAGTAAATATTTATATCATAGCTTTAAGCATGGATCGCATTATCTGTATTGTTAAATCATTTCACAGTTTATTAGTATAAATAGATGATGATCGTTTAAATAATAAAATATTAAATCAGTTTTTTCTTATATATATATAGGATTTGTGAAATGAAATTGTAATAATTTTCCAAGGTTTTTTGTTTTATATGAAAAAAACTTTACCAAATCAATTTCTATAATTGATGCAATTTCTTGGAATTGATTCATTAACTAATCGTTTTATAAATTACATTACCATATACAGATATTTATAAATAATTACTGATGCGATATCTATATATTAAATATTCCAGTAAATTTCCTCTGGGATGATTACATCCTTATATTATATTCAAATTGTATATTGAGATTTTCACGAAATTGTATTTAACTAATTTCTTATCGTTGCATATCTTATAGAAAATTCATTAACAAATCAATTTGAAAAGTTTTTCCGATATTTATTCTGTATTTAAGTTGATCTCTGTAAAATATTCCCCTTATGCGACCAATATTGAATCATACTTGAGAATTTTCCAAGATTTTTAGTATAGTAAATATTTTTTATACGTAAAATTTTACCAAAATAAATTCTGTCATGCTTTAAATATCTTTTAAAAATTCATTCATAATAATTTAGAAAATTATAATAAGATATTTATATAATTCATATAAAATCATGTATATATATTATATTGAGATTTTATTTCAAGATTTTCACCAAAATTTTTGTTGTGTATATATAATAATATATGAAAATTTTTACCAATTTCTGATATAACGATCGTTTTTGCTTGGACCAATCATTAACCAATCAATTTGGAAAATTATAATCAAATATATTCATTCAAGTTAATCTGTTTGCGGAAAATATTACCGACTACGACGTTTCCTTGTACTTGTAAATTAATTTAGAATTGATAATTTTCCAAGATTTTCACTGCGATATTTACTGTATTTATTTATAGTAAATAAAAAATTTACGAAATCAATCAGCAGCGGCATCATTCCAATGTTTGATATTTATTTAGAATATAGTAGTTTTTTCGATATAGTATAGGTTTATATATTATAGATCATGTCAATAAAAACGTTCCGATTCAGATTTCATTCGAATGATGCCGCATCATTATTGAGATTATTTCATTAAATAATAAAGAATCATTTTTTTTACACATTTCTGTGATCTCTTTTAAATAACAATCGTTGTTCGAAAACTCGCATCATCTCGCATCAATTTGTTTTGAAAATTATTATCAAATATTTATTATCAAGCATTTAAAATGATTCTTGAATAAAATATCCTTAGAATCGTCCTGGAAATTTTTCCCAGATTTTTATTGCATATTTTAAAAGGAAATTTTTTACCAATTTGAATTTCTATAGTATTGCAATTTCTTTCATAACTCATTAATCAATATATTGAAAATCATATTGCTATAAATATTTATATAATGTATATATTATAAGTTCGTTATTGTTATATAGTTCCCTTGCGACGATACTGAAGAATTTTCCCCCATATTTTCACAGTATTTTTCAGTGTGTATATTTTATATGAAAAAATGTTACCAATTCAAATTTCTGATACATATATATATATATATATATATAGATTTCTTTGAAAATTCGATCATCAAAGATGTATTTATAATTCATTTAAGATATGATCTCTGTAAAATATTAGACTATACTATATATAGGTTTAGACTTGCCATAAAGAAGGATTCAGAATTTAGAAATTTTTGCAAGATTTACCGAAAATCTTATTTGGAATAATATATATATGCTATTTTATATGAAAAACAAGTTCAATTTAATTTCTATATATATATATATCCCTTGCAATCAGGAGGATCCTCAGTATATATATTTTATATACCATATATATACAAATGGGTTTGATTATCTACCCTGTATTTTTTTCACTATATACTGGATTTAAATGCGATTATATGATATATGTGATATAGATTTATATATAAAAATGCATTTTCTAACTATTATCACATACATGCAGCAGTTAACGTGTAAATATTTAGCAGTTAACGTGTAAATATTTACAAACAAAACACATATAATAAAGGATTGTTAATAAATTAAATTTTATTTTTATTTTGTCCGACTATTGTATTTTTATATACTTTATATATATTTTATATAGCAGGGGCCTATTGCACCAACAACTTATCACTTATCATTTATCAACTTATCGAAAAATGATTTTTTTGATAAGTGTAAATGATAAGCGTTGCCCAAAGAGAAAAAAAAAATCACTCACTTATCAATTGTAAATTTATCAAATTTTTGCTAATGATAATTGATAAGTGTTTCTCCAAAAAAAAATTACTTTTAGCAACATTTGCTTTTTTAATTAAATTGATAAGTTCGTTTTGTTACTGTTTTTTTAATAACAAAAGCCATTGTGATTGTTGCGTTTGTGTGTATTATATATAATAGAATAGTGCTCCATTTCCAAGCCAATGTAATGTGATGAGCAATTGCTGCAGTGGACTTAACGGATTATTCCTGTCACTACAACGCTCTAACCTTCCACCAATTTTTTCTAACACATATTCTATTTGAATTCGTGTTAGTCGAAAATTTTCTAATGTATCACCATTAGTTAATGAAAAATTAACACGCGGATTTACTACACGATTTCTTCGCACTTCTTCATTTTCTAATAAAAATTCAAATCGGAACATTTTTTTTATTATATCCACCACTAAAACTGAATTTATAATGAAAGTTATTTAACAATTTATTTGATATATTAATTTTTTCTTAACAAAATTTTTGATAAATTTATCAATATTTGTTTTGATAAGTGATAACTGAAAATGTTTGTGCAATCAAATGATTAAAAAATTGTCAAATTCTTATAACTTATCAGTTATCCAAAAAAAACTTATCAACTTACATTTTACAATTTGATGCAACAGAAATTTGTAAGTTGAGTGCTTATCACTTATCATAACTCAATCTTTTGCTTAACACTTTCCATTTTGATGCAACAAAAATTTATCAAAAATTTTGATAAGTTGATAAATAATAAGTGATAAGTTGTTGGTGCAATAGGCCCCAGGTTTCAAAAAAATAAATAAATATGTTAATTGCTATATATTTTTCAATTCAAATTGAAATGCAAATGTATATCATCACCATCATCATCGTAATATACAGTTTTATATTCAAATAAGTTATCAATAAGTATATATGGGATGATTTTTTCTTATCCATTTGTCCTATATATATATATATATATATATATATATAAATTGTTTACTCTATATCCTTTGAAAATCCTTTGTAAGAGGAGAAATATTCAATAAGAAATAAAACACAACTTTAATAAATTGGATATATAAAGAATTGTATACGAATTATAATATTGATTGCCTTTTAATTTGTACTAAAATAGGTAATATAATCATAATCCGATTTTTTTTTTAATAATAATGTATCTTATATATTATGACTACATATTATATTATCTAAGGGTATGCTGCATACCTTTCGTACATTTATATATATATATAAATGTATATAAAATAAAAAAAAATAATAATTGCGTGGATATTATCCATTTTACGTCATATACCTATATGTGCATGTCAGTCCGTGACCTACCTTATTTATTACATATGTATATTATACGAGTATATTTACAATGCTTGTTTTTTTTTGTTGTTTCATTCATGATTCTTAAATTTAGGTGATTTTTACATATATTATTATGTATTAATAGCATTCTAACTTTTAATCCTTAAAACAATCGTCCAATATATTTACAATATTTTTGCCATCAATCCGGTATACAGAAATCTATACTCTTATATTATATAAATCGCTGATTGGCCAAAAGATCAATGGAACTTGTTTTATATAGTTTCATTTGAAGCATTTATAGTTCGTATTATATATGATTAAGAGGTAGTTCATACGTAAGAATGCACGAATGGTACTTAATTTAATAAACCAAAAATTTTAAAAAATATATAGATCTTAATCACACTTAATTAAAACAAAAACACACATAAAATTTTATTCTAATTCATTCATTTTCATTCATTTGTTGTGTATATATGTTTATATATTATTGCGTTTATTATAATTATTAATTATATTAAAATAAATAAAATAATATTGTTGTAAATTTATATATGTTTACTTTTTTTCTTTTTTTTTTTTGATATATTACCATAAATATCATGATTTTTTTTTAATTTATAATTATATTTATTTATTGTTTTTGTTAAACATATAAACAAAAGTATATACATATGTTTGTTAAAAACGCATAAACAAATCGATATTTGAAATAAATAAAAATGCATGTGTAATAATGTATAAAAATATATGATGTTAATATAATAAATAAAACAAAACAAAACTCATATGCATATATATAAAAGGTAAAAGTCGCAAAAAAAAAAAATAAATATATATAGGAACGATATTTACACGAACGATATATATCATACCGCATGAATATGTCATTATCGTTGTCGTTTAAAATTAAAATTTCAACAGTTTTCCATTTGCAATTCTAAAAAAAAAATTTCCCATTTGGGATTTTTCCGTTTAATTTTAGTATATTTTTCCATTCAAATTCAATATTTTTCATTATTTTTTCCATTCTTCAATTACATATCATTTTTTAATTTCAAAATTATTTTATATTTTGAACAATTTTTTATTGAAGTGAAAAATGTTTCCGCGCATAGTTTAATTAAACAAAAAAATTCTACTGAAATTGAACGAAAAACTGAATGGAAAACTAAATGGAAAATTGAATTGTATATTAAATATTTATATTAAATTTTATATTATATGATCGTGTTTTATATATATATTATGACCGCATTGATTAACCCCTTAAGTTACAAAAATTATATATATATATATATATGACTGTTCTTTATAAATAAAATTTATCAATCGGATCAAAGGGATATAGAAAGATACTTCAAATAGCTAAATTTATAGAATATATTAACTTCTACAAGTACAACGAAAATTTAATCAATATTTTTAATATTTCATATAGAGAAGAAAATTTTTTAAATCGTATAAGGGGGAACATAAGAATTTGATTAAATTTCCAATGAGTTATTTATATTCTGTAGAAATGAAACAGCTTAAGATCTCCAATAAACATAAAGAATTTTTCCTTACCATATATAATTGATATAAGAATAACTCCGTACATATATAATTTTGCCAAAAACTGTCATTAAAATCACTAAATTAAAAGCAACGAAAAAAATGTTTTGTTAGTTTTTCAATGACTTTTTTCTTCTTATATAGACTCAATACACTTTTCTTTTTTTTATGTAATATATTTTAATAATAAAAATTCTATATAGAAGGTAATTTAGGGGGATGAAGGTTAAAATGTATATATAATAATATATAACAATAACAATAATAATTATTATATGAATTTTTGAATTAATTATATATATATAATATTGATTTATTTTTATTGTTGCATATATATACGGCAAATTGCGATGATTGCGATATTGGGAATTCCCCCATTATTACGTATATAGGTATATAGAAATAAAAAAATTGGATAAACCACAACAATTTTTTCTTTTAATTTAATTTAGTATACAAATAAGATTATATTAGGAATATATAGACATTTTATTGATTTTGATATATATTATTTGAATATGAGTGCATATGATAACCGCGTAGATTTTTGAAATCGGTAAAAATTCTCTGTAATCTGTAAGAGCAATATTAATAATATACGAATTGCAATAAATTATAGAATATCGAATTAGTTTTCCAATAATATTTCTATTACTAGAAAAAAAAATAAAATACGTTGGTAAACAATTTTCTTAACCGTCTATATGGCTTTATGGATTAATTAACATCCATAATTTCCATAATCACTCAAATGTTTTTCATATAATTTCCTATAATGATTTTGTATTTGAAAAAGAATCCATGACATAGGTTTGAGGTCAAAACTCGAATGAGCAATTGCATTGGAAATTTCACTAATAAATTTTTTATTAATTTTCCTTGCATCCATTAAGTATTTCTCTGAATAATGTAATACCAAAAAGTAAAATAGAATAGAATAGATAGCTAACTACCTATTCTATTTTACTTATATTGGTAATACTATATATACTAATATAAAATCTATTATTAATTTTCCGAATTTTCCACCATCACATATTTTAATTATACTTTTTGTATATTTTTTTTCGTTATTGAATGATATAATATATGTTTTAAAATATATTTAGTTAGTAATTCATCCGTTCTTTTGAACATTTTCCTATCCATATTGAGCGTTTATTAAATTTAAATTTGTTCTCAATTCGAATATGGAACAAATACGATATTTTTAGAATTCACTAAAAATGGTGATAGTTTTCAATGGTTTGGAAAATTTCATCCGATGTTTGACAATATAAAATTACATTAAAATATAAATATAGTAATGGATATCCTTTGGAAAATGTTGATATATAAACAGTTTCTCACGTTAAAAGAATGTCTTTATACAAAATTCAGACTAATACTTACTTCTTACTTCAGCGCGCCTACAACCTACAATTGGTTTTGGCGTCCATTAAGAGCCTTCTCCAACCGGACCTATTTACCGCCAACGTCCGCCAGTCGGAAACGCCGAGGGCCCGAAGGTCCACTTCTACTTCATCTTTCCACCTACCCCGCGGTCTTCCCACACTCCTAGATCCGCCCGGCTTGCTGTCCAGCATTTTTAACGGTATACGATCGCCATCCATTCGTACCACATGACCAAACCACCTCAGGCGACCAGTCTTAATAATCTTAAACCGAACGATGTCGGGTTCGGTATATAATTTATATACCTCGAAATCGAACCGTCTTTTCGAACCCTCCAAATCGACGTCCGTTAGCCTGTGTCATGCACCACGTTTCAGAACCGTAGGTGACAATTGGTCGAACCAGTGTTTGATATAGCTTTAGTTTCAATGTTTTACCCAATTTCTTCGAGAAGAACAAACATCTTTCGCAAACCGTAAAAGGCCTTGTTTACCGAAGCAATCCGGGATTGAACTTCCTCCGCTATATCATTTTCGCTGTTTATGCTACTTCCAAGGTAGCTAAACTTGTCCGCCGTTTCATATTTGTTCTGACCAATTGATACGCTTTGATGTTGTGCCATAAACCTACTGTTCGTTGGTGCGATCATATACTTGGTTTTCTCCTCGTTTACCCTTAATCCCATTTCCGAAGCTTCACGTTCCAACAGTAAGAACGTTTCTTTAACGGCACCCATACTTCTACCCACTACGTCAATGTCATCGGCATAGCCGAGTAATGGAACAGATAACGTAAAATTAGTGCTGCTGGTGTTAATGGTCGTCCTTCTTATACATTTTTCCAATATAACATTGAAAAACACTGTACCCAAAGGGTCCCCTTGCCGTACTCCGTCAATGGTTTCAAATGCATCCGATTTGATCCCCCTTATTTGTACCTGAGATGTAACTTGCGTCAGTGTTAGTTTTGACATGGCTATCAATTTTTGTGGGAATCCATTCAGACTAATAAGTCAATTTTAATATTATATCTTATACGTATATTTAAAAATTGTTTTTTGTTTCGTAAGATATACGCATTAAATTCGTGTATATAGATTAACAAAGCGATATTGATCTATTAATTTGGCGCATACGTCTGAAAGATTCTGGCGAAAATAACAACGATGGTGTGACGACTTTGTTGGGATATGATGAAAAAGGTGTAATCTTTGTTCAGATTACAGTCACTGCAAAGTTTTACCGGTGAATTAAAGCTATTAAGATATTTATTATTTGAATAGAAAAATCATTCACACAAAAAAAAACATCATTTTCCAAACAGTATCAATGGCGAGTTATCCGAGTATTTTTTTGTAAAGTATTTTCACATTAAAAATTCTCGTCTTTTAAGTCTTTTATTATTTTAAATTTTTTCACTTGTATTTTATTTATTCAATTAATTTTTTTTAATTTAGAAACGAAAAAAAAACAATTAAACGAATTAAAAATGTATGGAAATAGATCAAAATACACAAAAATAGCCCACACAAATAAAATCCACATCAAAAATAATAATAAAAATTTTTTTTTTTTTAAAACATTAAACAGTATATAAATTAAAATTTGAATGTTATACAATTAACAAAAGATCGTATACAAAAACAAAATGAAATAATAAAAAATTAATTAAGTCATTTTTTGTATTTTGTATATCTCTATATGCGAAGATTTCGAATTATCATATCACGACATATCTATCCGGCTTCGTTTTTCACGCAATATTTATTATACGCGCAAATGAGTCACAAAAAATAGATTATAAAATATAATATATATACTTATGAAATATAGATACGCGCGATTTTATTTATATTTACAATAAATGTATGTATTATATTGTGTTTAATTTATATTTTCTTCATTCAATTTTTTTTTCAATTTCACAGAGGTACGTCCACCATCAAAAAAAGGAACACCTGTATTAATACAATTTAGTGTATTTGTTGTTGACATCAATTCAATTAATGTTGAAGATATGGATTTTAGGTATATATTCGAATAAATATAAATAAACAAATGTTAAAAAACAAGAAATTTTTGTTCAATATATACTTATAAATTTAATATTTATTTCTAATTTTTGGATTGTTGTATTGAATTGAATTGGTTGGACTTGGACTTGGCTTATATGGTATATATTTATAGAGTAGATATGTTTGTTCATCAGACATGGAAAGAATCGCGTTTAAAGCTTCCAGATGATATATTTGAAGAGGGTGATGATTATGTAACACTTCCACCAGAATTTTTCGATAATTTATGGCAACCAGATCCATATTTTTTAAATTCAAAAATTGCAGGTAATTATTAATATTATTATAGATTTAGATTTAGATTATTAGTTATTAGATTAGATTATTAGATTATATTTAATTTGAATGTCGTATCAAAATTATTATATGTGCAATCAATCACATATATATAGAAAAAACTTTATTTAAAAACACATCACACACTTTAATTCTGTCTATAATATATATACTTAATTGGTATATAAAACAACAACGTCGTCGTCGTCGTCGTCGTCGTCGAATTATTAAAATTAAGTTCTCTTCTTCCTGTCACAAGAACAAAACAAAAATTCAAAAAAAAAACAGTATATTTATGTTCATATAAAGTTTTCCTGACTTTGATGACTTTTATATATCAATTCAAGTATGTGATTTTTATACTTTATTATATACATTTATACATATCTATATACAAAAAAATAACTAATAGTTTTAAGCCTACATATGATTATATTTAACTTTATTCATGGGTTTTACACAATGACATTGAATGGATATGTAGGAAAAAAAACGTATATAAAAATTGCGTGCAAACCTGAAAATAAAAACCGCAGACAAATTTATTCTTTTATAAAGTTCTTACGTTAGTTATATACTATATCCATATACATATATAATTCATTTCATATGCCTATTATTGCTATATTATATTCTATATAAATTCTAACATAAAGAGCTTTCGAATGGCAAACAAAAAACAAAAATGTTCTTCAAAATATTCTATTTATTTCACATAAACATATATCTATATTATAAATTCATGAACGCAATATACAAAAACATTTTATTGATATATTGTTATAATAAAAAGGAAATGTGCAACTTAATATATCACAATAAATGCAACATTTAAACCAAATCCTATCCATTAATCCCATATAAATATTTTATGAAGTGTTCATACATTCACTGTTAAAATTTTTGGCTTACCTACCAGATAAGCAAATGTGATTAAAGGATAATACTCGGGGCACTTGGAGGTTATACCTGAAATTATTTTGTCCCATATCTTGAAAAAAACAAACCAACATAACAAAATTTCTTCATCCTTCATCCTCAAAAATAGTATATAAAAATTGTTTATACAGTAATTTTGAAATTAATCTTAACTTAAGTCTTATTAACGCATTATTTATCTCTATCATATCAGATCATCAACACTGTTTTATTTAAATTTGCAGAAAATTTTCATTGTTAACACGAAAGATTTATCAATTATTAATGTGAGAAATATTAGGTCTTGCTGCGGACCCCTAATCCTTTTGGTTTTTTCCCTCAGAAAAGATATACACAATTGAAATTTGATTCAGCAAAAATAAGTAAGGGGGAACTCGCAGATAACTTCCTTAAACATTTCTTACTTAAATTATTCCTTTTGCAAAAGTATAGCAAAATTAAAAACCCTTGAAATTATCTATAGGTATGGCATTTAAGATTGTTAAGACTGCGTTCTTGATCTCTTAATAGCGGTCATATTGACGGCACTTAATCATTATCTGAAAAATATTGAGGTGATTGGAGATATGACAATAATGATTTTACATTTTCTGATTCGCATTTATATATATAACAATCATTGCTCGAACACTGAAAAGAAAGTACATTTAGGCTTTCAATTCTAATGGAAGAGATTCTGTTGATAAAATGCATCTCGACACGTTTTCTTTATGATTAGAACTCTAATTATAATGAAAATATTCAATAACTTTGTTGATTTTTTTATTGTATTTCAGAAAATTTCATGCAGAGTGTTCATTTGTTTCTTTTATATGACTATAATTAATTACCGATTCAGTAGAATATGTCTTTCCTCCGTCCATAAGTGATCCCTCCATAAGTGAACATACAATTCATTTAAATTGATTTCCAAAAAATAGAAAATATCCTCGCATATATTTTGACCTTAACCATATAAAATGTTGTTAATCGATGCGGGTGGAATTGTATACATATACTAATAGACAAATCCGCGATAAAAAATAAATAAATACTTGTAGACAGTATATAGTTATTATATACAATATAAGAATAATTTAACTTTAAAAAAACTAAAGGTAAATAATGTAAAATAAAAACTTGATAATTTATTAGTGTCAAAAATGTATTGTATATACAATATACGAATAACTGCGGTGTTGTTGTTCAATGTTGTATTTCTTTGTATTTATATATAATATATATAGAAAATTTTCCAATATCAAAGGATATCCGCAAATGCAAATTCAATTCATGTGTGGGTTTGTTTTTTGTATATTAAATACTTTCTTATATTATTATTGTTATATAGGAATAATAGAAACAAAACAGTAATAATATTCAAACCGCAATGGAATCACCCCCCAAACAATATTTATATTTATTCTATATACATATTGCAATTTTGCTATATGTAATTTAATTTATTTACAAAATTTTATAAGAAGTTTAAGTTTAAAATGAAAATGTATTAGATTTAGATTATATAGTTTATGTTGTTGGTGGCATGCGAAATGCGTGGAATTCAGAAGAAATACCGCAACTTCCGTCCAAAGGAAATTCATATAAAGAATACCAATTTAACAAAACGAAATATAATATGGATTATGATGAATTTGTGGATCATCTGACCAATGTCAATTCAACTTCTGATATTAAACCTATCCAATTATTGTGGTTTAATTTCATTACTTTTCTTTTAACCTTAGTCCTTAGATCTTCTGTCTGTATATATTTAATTTTTAAATGTTTTCATGTTGTTTTCCCATGGCGATATGTAAGAAACATTTTCATTCGAGTTTGAGGATCGAGTTTGAGGACAAAAAAAATAAAAGAAAAGTAGAACTATGTTAACTAATAATATTAACAGGACATTTTTTAACAACAATTTTCCTATCCCACCACTTGTCTTTTTTTAGGACAATTTTAAGAACAGTCATTTTCATATCCCCTTGTCTTATTGACGAATGTACCTCAATCAAATTTCAAACACTATTCAGCCGTATAATTAGCAAAACTCTGATAATATTTTGGGATCAATATTTGACTTTGAATACTTATACTATACTGAATAATATTCTATGTGTTGTTTTTCGATAATTTTTTGGAATCTGAATTTTCACATACAAACATCTTTCTCTCATGCGGTTTGTCGTATGGTTAATTACCGACAAAATAAATTAGGAAATCAGGAAGGTGTTCTGCTTTGTCCAATAATCGGACGATAAAACCAACACAGCGTGTCGGTTATTAACGAAAATGTATCTAATTTGTTTTTTTTATTATTATATTTTAAATTATTCAAATTGTTTGTATTTAAGTGAAAGCAATTTCATTATAGAGATCATCCAAGACACAGTAATGTATCCTAAAATTCAACAAGGAATTTGATCACAAAAATCAAACCATTATAGAAGAATATACAATACAAAATGCTGTGTTTGTAAACTTTACAAAATTTGTGCAGTTTTGGATATTTGAATGGAAAATATTGTGTTGATTGAGGAAGCATGAAAGCAAAATGTGTTTGTTATTGAAAGTATTACAAAAAAGGTTATTATCGCCGCTGGTAAGATATGCTTCTTGGATTTCAACCAGGATTTAAAACCAGATTTCAACTAATACTAGGCGGTTTACACAAGATTTAATCGAGAAAATTAATACGGAAAATCACCATCAAATTGATTTATAAGATTTTTTTCAATCAAATTGTTGGAATAATTCATGGAAATTCTGCTTGGTAGATTTAACAAAGATTTTTTACATCAAAATTGTTTACATTTTTTTTTCCTTGCCGATGCAACAACCCAAATCAACACAATATTTTCCATTAAAATATCTATAATAAGAATAAATTTTGTAATGTTTTTAAACACATCCTCTTGATGGTTTGATGCTCCAATTCCTTATATGAATCGGATAAGAATAACACAATAATAATTTTCTCCATATCTTATTTCATATATTTTTCATATGATTTTCAATATGATGGCGAAAATTTGTCTATATATTAGACCTCCCCCTGAACTGATACACCCTTGAAGTGTATATATTATATATTTAATTGCTGCAGTATATATATATAGATAGACACGATACAATTTAATTTAAGGATATGTGATTATTGAAATTGATGATGATAATAAAAAGTAGAAAACCTTAAACGTTATATTTGTGTAAAACATTTGTGTAAAACATTTGCGAAAATAATTTGAAGGTTTTTTTTTTACTTTAAAATATAACGTATTTTAAAAAAAAAAGGTGTTGGGGCGCGCAACAAATACGCAATATTGAACAAGGAAAATTTATAATAATAATAATAATAATAATAAGTCATTAACATATAAAACATTATCATATACAATACATATTTTTGTTTTTGTATATAACATTGAAATGAATGAACATTATATTTAAAAATTGATTTTTAAAAACTTTCATAATTTAATCCGAGTTTAAAAAACAGTTTTGAAATATAATTTCTCTCATATATATATATAAATCAATCCACAATATATATAATTTACTTATAAAATCGTATAACAAAATCTATATATGAATGGAAAATCTATATAAGAAAAGAGTCGTCCTTGTCGTCGTCGTGGTCGTGGGGATTACAAGGATTAAAATTATACGAATTTGATTTTTCATGATCATCTATTCTTTAATATTTGTATAATAATTATGATATTTTTATTTTTCTTCTATATAGAAATTGCAACGTTAACGCACAAATTTTCATCGGTTACATTGTATAAAAATAAAACGGTACGTTATGCAGCTAGAATGCATGCAATAATTGCATGTCAAATGGAATTTCAATTGTATCCAATGGATATACAAATTTGTCCAATTTATATTGAAAGTTGTAAGTAAATAATATAACAAAACATATTTATTTCTATATATTCATTTTTGATTTTAATTTTTTTCGTTTTTTTTTTCACTTTTCTTTCTGTTCTTCAAGTTTCATATAATAATCAAAAAGTGAGACTGAAATGGTCTGAAGCTGGTGTTGTATTAAATCCCGAATTAAAATTATTACAATATAATTTGGGTCAACCATTGCAATTGGAAGAAAGCGATGGTTATATGCCAGAGAAAAATGGAAATTTTTCACGTATTACCGTTTATTTTCATTTTGAACGTCAAATTGGACATCATCTGATACAAACATTTGCACCATCATCATTGGTTGTAATGTTATCATGGTTTAGTTTTTGGTTGGGTTTAGATGCGATTCCCGGTCGTGTTACCCTATTGGTAACCTGTATGTTAACGTTAGTTACAATGTTTACCGGATTGCGAGCCGATATACCACCAGTTGCCTATGTTAAAGTAATTATAATGATGAATAATTAATTTTACACATATATTTATGATTTTTTTAAAACATATCTGAAATTTTAAAGGCATTAGATTTATGGATGGCTGGATGTATGGTATTTGTATTTGCAGCCTTGGGTGAATTCGTTGTCGTTAAAGTGTTGGACGTTCAATATCAATATCAATTGACACGAATACCAAAAGTGATTATACCAATGGCAAGTATATATATACCATAAATGTAATATATTTTGAATATTTATCATAATATATTTTTCCTATTATTATTCCCATTTATATAGCGAATGAGTGCAATGGAAAAAGGACAATGTCCAACGGTTACCAATTGGGAAAGTGGCGGTAATGTACGGGCACGTAAAGGAACAACGACTACTGTAACAACACCTGGACAGGTATAAATAGATTACATAGTTTTATATATATATATATATATATATATTAATTGAATTTCGTTTACCAATAATTTGTTTTTATTTTCTCTTTATTTTTCTTATGTATAATCAACGTAATGCAATCTGCTGCTATACAGACATCATTACAAGGAAATGGTGGACCACCAAAACCAACACGTCGTCAAAGTTTATTATCGGTGGCATGGACTGATACGGATACTGGTGTTGAAAAAATTATGTGGCGTGAAATTGATAAAGTTTCACGTATTGTATTTCCTGGTTTATTTTTGGTATTCGTTGTACTTTATTGGCCAATTCTATTAATGAAATCATCATCGGATAAGAAACTTTTTTGATGAAAATTAGAAAATTATTTGATTTCGTTGCGTTCGTGCTGTGCTGTGCTGTTTTGTTTTTTTTGATGAAATATTTACATTGAATTGAATCATATGAATTGAAATGATTCGTTATTCGATAATGAATGAATTCGAATTGAATGATTGTAGATTTAAATTTTATTTATTTATTAAGATATATTTTATAATAATAATAATAATAATAATAATAATAATGATTATGATCAGTGTGATTTGTTGTGGGGTATTATACAACAAAACATTTTCAATAAAGGATTTGTGATATTTTTTTAGTAATTCTAAAAGATGTTGTATGTATCGTAGGTAGATAGATTTTTAATGATAAACAAAAAAACAAAAATTATTATGCCACAAAATTTTGTTGCTTATTATATTATATTTAATTTAATTTAATTATTATTATGGTTACAATATATTATAAAACAGTAAATAAATAAATAAATTAAAAAAGGGCGGCGGCATAATCAGGATAATCTAGTAATTTAAAAAGTGGCAAAACATATTTTATTGAAATATTCGATATATTTATTTAACTGTTTTTTTTTTGTAATTGTAATTTTGAAAAAGTATTTTTAATTGTAATTTATATTCAAAACAAAAAAACTATTTATAAGACAACGCAACGCGCAAATTGAAATGATCTATTTATTTCACATTTTCATTTGCATTACTATTGCTGCTGATGCTGCTGCTGCTACTGTAACAATAAAACCCACACATAAATTATACAAAACCTAAATAAACAAAATAAATATATAATTCGAAAAATTTAAAAAGAAATATAACAAAAAAAAGTGCCTGATATTTTAACATTTTAGCAAAATTGTACAAAAAAATATAATAAAAATATATATAAAAATTTATTTTTCAATTTATAAAACAATAATAATAATAAAATAATTATAATATAATAAGATAATATATAAATTAAGAGAATAAAATAATTTAAGATTTTATTATTAAATTAATTTAGGCTTATTGAGTGTGTGTTTGGTTAATGAACGAACGATGTGTAAATTAAAATTTGTTTTCCATCATCATATTGAATGGATGCTTAAACTAACCAAAAAATTAAAACTAAATCGATAATTTATAATTAATTAATATAATGGAATGGATAAGAAATGATTGATTTAAAACAAAAATTAATTATTATTATTTTATAAATAAACATGTAAATATAATTTTTAATAAATTTTATGAAGGCTGGAGCGGGAGATAGATTTATTTATTTATAATTACAACAATTAATTTAAAAAAGAAATGTAATAATTTTATTTTAATAATTTATAAAACGAAAAAAAATAAAAAAAATATACTAATTATATATTTAATAAAATTATTATTAAAATAAACATTTATTTTTATTTAAAATGTTTTTTAAATATTGTCAGTATTTTAATTATAAAATTCCCACTAAAAAATAATGCTGCTAAAAAAAAACACTTCAATAATTTCGATATTAAACCGCAACCAACGAAGAGAATTTCATATAACAAAATTTTAAAATACCAGGATCGCATAATATCAATGCATAAAAATTTTTAAATTTTATATATCATACAAAATTTTTTTAATAATAAAATCTGACTAAATGTTATTTAAGCAAAAAAAAATACCCCCACACACAAAAAACCTATATATTTTATCTTGAAACCAATAGATAATTCAAAACCTTTATCAACAAATAAAATCTGATCAAATGTTGTAGATAAAAAAAAAACCTTTAAAACTTAATAGGTTTTTTTTTATCTACAACATTTATTTAATCTGAAGGTTTTTTTCAGCTAAATAACATTTGGTTTGGCACAAAAGGTTTGAAAAAAAAAAAATAACATTTTAAGGTTTTCAGATAAATAACATTTAGGTTTTGATATAAAATAATTTTAAGGTTTTTTATATAAAGGTGGTTTTCAGATAAATAACATTTGGTTTGGCAAAAGGTTTGAGATAAAAATAAATTTATATGAGAATAAAATTTTAAAATTTTCATGCATTGATATTATGTGAGCCTGGTATTTTAAAATTTTTGTTATATGAAATACGGCTGGATTTTCGTTTAAAAATCGAAATAATTCTAAAAATTTATTGTTTTTTCATCGGATTTTGAGATTTTCTATTAGGATTCCATAAATGAATTTAGCAAAATTAATTTAAAAATGTTTTGAAAATTTTTGTACGAAATAAAATGACGATTTATTTTTGTATGAAGAAATATTTTTATATGACGATGTATTTTTATATGAAAAAATATTTTTGTATGGGAAACAAAATATTTTAAAAATTTCATGTATTTGTTTTATGTGTGCCTGGTATTTTAAAAATTTGTTTAAAAATTTAAAAATTAAAAATTTTTAGAATTATTTCGATTTTAAACGAAAATCCAGCCGCATTTCATATAACAAAAATTTTAAAATACCAGGCTCACATAATATGAATGCATGAAAATTTTAAAATTTTATTCTCATATAAATTGTTATCTTTTGTAAACCTTTTGACAAACCAAATGTTATTTATCTGAAAACCACCTTTATATAAAAAACCTTAAAATTATTTTATATCAAAACCTAAATGTTATTTATCTGAAAACCTTAAAATGTTATCTTTTTTTTTGCAAACCTTTTTACCAAACCAAATGTTATTTATTTGAAAAAAACCTTTATAAAACCTTAAAATTTTTGTTATATTAAAACCTAAATGTTATTTATCTTATTTATTTTTGCAAAATTAAATAAAAACACAATATTTCGTTTTTTTATTCTTTTAAATATAAAAATGTAATTTAATTCATTAAAAATTTTTTAATTTTATACAATAAAATATTATTAAAATAAATTATCACAAATGAAAATGTGAAAATGTTTTTATTATTATTATTATTATTAAATTAAAAACAAAAACAAATGCACATTATCTAATGATTCTGAATACGTAAAAATGTTTTTTTTTTATTGAATGCTAAGTGGTTGTAATATTAATAGATCTTCATCTTCATTAACACCTTCTTGATTCATTTCTTCATTGTCATCGTCATCGTCATCCTCATCATCATCACTGTTTAAATTTTCATTTTTTACATCATCTTTTGGACGACCCGTATTAAATATTGTCATTTGTGTAATTGTTCGCATTGTATATTTATTAAAATCGCATCTAATAATATGAAAAAGAATTATAAAATATATTAATTAAAAAAAAATTAACAATTTCGTAACTAATCGAATTTATAGAAGAGTTTTAGTAAGTTTTTATGAGTAATTTCTATTGCTTTTGCTTTAACAGCATTCAATTAATTGAATATTTATGAAAAATTACTTAAAATTTATCTAGAAACAATTTAATAGATGTTATATAAATTTTCTAATCATTTTCATCGAATAGTTTTGATAAATTTTCCCATTAAAAAAATAATAGAAATTCTAAATTTAAAGTATTTTATAATAACTAACTGAATTCTGAATGTTTACGGCCCTTTTTGGATTGGTATTTTGCTGCTGCTTAGGTATAAAATTTGATTTTGATTGATAAAATTACTAATTAATCTTAGATTTTTTGCTTTAACAGTCGAATTTCTTCAATTGCAATTGCTTAATCAACAATTAATAGGTGATGTGATCTTTTAATGGGTGCTGAGGATAAAAAAAAAAAAAACAATCAATTATCCACTTACATTTTACTTAAACTTTCATATTTTCTTGATATATTTTGTTGTAATAGCAATAGCGTCTGTGATTCTAAAACATTATCCTTTTGGCCGTGTATCGTCAATATTGTATTTGACCATTTTAAATAAAATTCAATGTGTGAACTGGTATTTATTAATTTGGCAATTGTTTGTAGGACACGTTGTGCGTATTCATCGGGTAACGATTGAACGACCAACATAACTAAAAAAAAAAGAAAATAAAACAAATGTTTTGATTAGAAAATGCGTTAAAAATTAATTCAATATAAGTATCAAATTAACACAAAATACTAATACATTTTAATTTCATAAATTGGTTTTTTTTTTCTTTTGCATGTCTTAAAAGCAATTATCGATTATAATGAAAAAATCAATTTAAATCCATTAAAAACAAAAAACCTATGTTATTTAAATTAATGAAATGGCATGCAGGTAAAAAATGCAATCAAAATCAATTTAATGTAAATTTAAAATATATATATAATACAGCCATCCATCCATCCATCCATTCATTCATTCAGCCATCCATCATGAAGCGATATAAAATATAATAAATAATTGTATATATATATATATAATAGAAATATGTTTAATGCCAACCAATTATTTATAGATTTTTTGTTTTTTTTTTTTGTTTTGCTTTTAACGATATAATAAATTATAATATAATTGAGTTATGTTTTACAAAATAATCGGGCAATTTTTAAATTAAATGCATTTACTTATTTAAATAATTTTTAAAGGTGTTTTTTAAAATAGAAAATATGTTTATGTAGAAGGTTAAATACTTTTTGTTTCGATAACTTTTTGTTTTGATTATACAAAAAAAAAAAATATATAAATTTATTACATCCTTGCATATATAATTTTTTACAAGTTCTAATTCAATGTAAAACCACCGTAAAACCATTTTCCATTTTCGCCAATTTCATTTGACGTCAACTTTTTTTTATTATTATTGATTTATTATATTGTAAATTATACCGAATGCGTGCATTGAACTATTATAAATTACTATATATTTTATGTGATGAAAACAAATTGCAAGGGTATTTATTTTTATTTATATTTGCGATATAATTAACCTTGACTGATTCTTATCCTAGTATATTGAAAATATCCCTTTGGTGAAAATTGTCAAAATGCAAATAGAAAAAAGGGTTTGTAATTTTATTGACAAACTACGTAATAAATTTCCATTCTTTAAAAAAACCCAATCAAAACCCGCACTCACACACAAAAAAAATTATAAAAAAAAACATTTTTTTTAATTTTTCTACTCACTTTCATTGTACGGTATTTTTTCAATAATTTCTTGTATTAAATTAATTTCATTTAATTTCATAGACATTATCAATGCTGTTGAATATTGATTACTTGCCATTGATTCACGTATTGATTTTGGTGTTACTTCCAATGATAAATTATATGGATCGAATACAATTCCTATACCAAATAAAAAAAAAAATGTATTCAACAAAATGTCATCGAGGACAATCACCAATTAATTAACAAAAAAAAAATGATATACAAACTTTTATCTAATGAATAAATTAAAAGACCCTCGGTTGTGGCAGCCGCCCATGCCTGACCCGTTGGTGAAAATTGTATTGAAAATACACGTATTTCGGGTTTAAAACTACGTGCTGCCATATCACCTTTTTGAACGCCCGGTAAACGTATACGTACATTACCACCCTCCAATTCGTCACGTTTTTCAATTAATGCTAAATTACCGAATTCCGTTAATTTACGACGATTTATAAAATCCTATCAAAAGAATACTAATTAATAAAATTGAATAACTAATAGAAAGAAAAAATTGTTTTTAATTATCTTACATCAAGTCCGTCTAAACTATGATTTTGTGTTATTTCAAATTTTTTCAATAATATTCGTTCTTTTACATTATAAATGCATACATTTTTTGATTTACCACCAGCTAAAATGCATTCACCATCAGCTGAATAAATTATTGATGTAAAACATCTATGTGTGGAAGAAAAAAAATTAATAAATCCATAATTATGTTATATTATGTTACAAAACAAAAAATATACACTTACTTTCCTTGTAGATTTTTTTTAGCCGTTATTAAATCAGTTTCCGAAACACCACTTCCTAAATCATTACGTCCCTCAATGGTCGTCAATTGTTGGGCATCCCTAACATTAAATATATCTATGTCACCTTTGAGTGTTGCCACTGCAATCTATTAAAAATGTAATAAAATAATTATTGAAACTTGACCAGTAAAAACAATTGATTGATTGATGAAAACGAAAGGAAGAAAAAATCAAATACAAACCTCTTCACCATTCGGTTTAAATGCAATTGACGTTACATCTGAATGTAATTCAATTGTTTCGTGATCCGTTGACGATTCCAAACAATTCCAGATTTTTATTGTTTTATCCCATGAACCGGAAATTAATGTTGTTGAGGTGGCAATCGCCGGAAATGCTAATGCACTTACCGGTCCCTCATGACCACTTAATATTTCCAATAATTGACCGACTTTCATTGACCATACAAATATTTCGAATACATCTTGACCACCGGCCGCTATTAATTCACCCGAATAATCAATGGCAACGCTAGCAAATTGTACGGGACGCGGTGATGTAAATGTACGAAAATTACGATATCTGATAATGTCAAATGCACGTACAGTTCCATCCAATGATGAACTAATTAGAAATTTTTTACTATGACTAAATTTTATATCCGTTACGGTACCGGTGTGTTCCGTAAATGTTACAAAACAAAAACCATTTTGAACATTCCACAATTTCACTTTAGAATCTTCACCACCCGATGCAATATATTGACCATCCGATGAATACGCAATGCATGTCATTTCATTTGAATGTCCCTGTTGTTTCATTACATATTGTTCACCTATTTGAATTATTACATATATTACATATTAAATTTATTTATTGATGGGGTTAACACCACAAAAATCTTAACTTACTTTGCCATTCCCAAACCAACAGTTGGCCGACACCGCTAACACCCAACGCAATCCAATCACCGGTATCATTAAAACACGTTGTACTAATACTATATTCGGATATGCTCAACGAATGAATCATACTAACCGTTGGCAATTCATACAAATAAAATGAACCATTTGAAAAGGCTGCAATTAATAATTTGGATTTTTTATGATAATTAGCCGATGTTAAATAAACATATTGTTTTGTTTTACGTACATCATTCAATAGAAAATGACGACTGATACGTTTATAATAAAATGGATGTGCGGTTTTTGTCTATAAATTTACAGAGAGATTAAAATATGAAATTACAATCAAATGGACATTGGAAAAAACGATAAATTAATATATACATACATCTACAACAGTTCCAGTTGAATCTAATTGTTCAGCATTTTCATCGGATGATTTCTTTTCAGCACTATTTGATTTTTCAACAGCATCTTCATAATTTAAATCATCATCATCATCAGCATTAGCATTCGCATCTGGATCATTTCCATTTATTTCATTTATTTTTGTTCTTTTTCTAATTGGTTCGGTGTACGCATCAATTTCATTTGCTAATAATAAATCGGATGGATTTAAACTGCATTCCCATAAGCATAACTAAAAAAAAAATTGTTAATAAACAAATAATTTTATTGTAATATACAATTCAATTAATTAAGTAATAGTCTAGTGATATTGTTTAGAATAGGCAAATCTATCTAACTACTTATATGTTAAAAGTTATCTATACCTGTCCATTTTTACTGATTGTATTCACATCCAAACTGTTTTCTTCGAAGAAGCAACCAACCATTGAATCCGTATGACCGGTCAACAGATATGGTCGAAAATTTTTATAAACTTCAACACCATAAATTTTCGTTGAATTATCCTTTGAACCGACAGCCAATATTTTCGAATCGGTTGTCCAATCAATCCAAACGATATCATCATGAGCACCGAAAAAATATCGTCGTACAACAAAACTATTATATTCACCGGTTATTTCACCGGGTGTTTTAAAAATGAAAACTAAAAAAAAAAAATAAAAAACAATATTCATTAATTAATTAATTGTAAAAAAACACCAGATAATTGATATTATAAATTTAATTTTAATTATATTTTTACCCATATTTTCTTTAGCCACAGCAAAATACATTCCATCAGGACTGAATTTTACACACTGGGCGGCTTTACTAAATTTATACGTATGGATAACAGTTTGTGATACCATACTAATCATTTGAGCATCTCCATTCTCATTGACAGCCACCATTAAACAACCATTCGGTGAAATATCAATAGCCGTATAATTATATTTACTTTCCAATGAAAGTGTATTCGATTTATTACTATGCAAAAAAAAAAGGGTAAAATAAAAATTAATAAAATAATTAAAAATCATTACAGCCTTAGTCAAAACTTTTACCTTTTTAAATCATATATTGTTATTTTATTACCAACTGGACTGACCACAGAATATCCATCAGGAGTAAAAAATAAATTTCCTTTACGATAAATTGTACCAAGTAAATTGGTAAACTGTGTAAAATAAACCAAAAAAATAACAAAATTAGTAAAAACATAACAGAGTTTAAACAATTTCGCATAGAGGATTTTTTTTTTGTGTAACTTCGATGATTAAAATCAGATTCCGGCTATTTTAAGCAAGCAGTCTTATATCACACAATGAAAATTTATTGGTTTTAACTATTAAATTTACGGGATCTACACAAACAACATTCGGGAATTTCACATAAATCTAAAATTGAATTCACAAACAATGGGATTTTAACCTCATGGAAAAAAAAATACCGTAATCAAACACACCGGTCACCAAAATATATAATAAAATAAACCAATTTCTACAAATTACCTTATATGCAAATTTCATTTTATATCAAAATCTATTGATTATTTAATATCCCGAAAATAAATTATTTAATAAAATTATTTATTTATTATTTATTAATTTATTAAATTAAATTAAATTAAACTTTTCAATAAAAACAAAAAAGCACATGTTAAATTGAATGAAATAAATTGTTGATTTAATTTTTTTTTTTTTTTTTTTTTTTACATTTTTATTATTTGACATTTCTCTCAATGGAAACGCACTCACGAAACAACGCAACCAAAAAAAAAAAAATAGACGCCACCATTTTCTGCAAATAAATAGATAATAAAATAAGTGAGATAATAAATTTTGAAAAAGATAAAAAAATAAAAATATAGTTTTAAAATGGTAATTTAGGGGAATTAAAAAGAAATGCTAGTAAAAATGATTAGAAAAAATCAGAATATCGTCAGGGAATATCCTGAATCAAATGGAACCCGATCTGGATGTTGAATAGATAAAATATTTGTGCCGTCATATGTTGCCGGTTAGATTCTTCCCGTCCTTCAGGCACATCAAATGGAGATGATTTTGAATGATTTTTTTCCTATTTTTCAGAAGAAAAATACAAATTTTTATTGTTGTGGGAAATTACCATTCATTTCTGCCAACTTCCACAATAAAATTCCGATCCAGGTGGTGATCAATAAGGATATAAAGAATAGTTCTCTTCCACTCCTCCAGACACATATGATGGAATGATTTTGATTGATTTTTTTCCTGTTTTTCAGAAGAAATAAACCAATTTTTATTGATATGAGAAATTACCATCGATTTCTGTGAACTTCCTAGATAAAATCGGGTCAGTCCAGGTGGTGATCAGTAAGGATATAAAGAATAGTTTTCTTAAAATGTTGTTGTGGTCACCATCCAACAGGAATTGGCACGCACGGCAAATTGAATGTAGCGAAGTTTCTCTAAACATTCATTCCATTATATTAATTATCCATAGACCATATTTTACGAGTGATGATTGTAATTTGAATTGCTATTTTATTTTTTTTTTTACTTGTATTATTTCATTTTCTTCATTTAGGATAAGGTAACGAATTGATAACGAAATATTTTGTCTCCAAAACATTTTCATTCTTGATTGAATTATGCCTAAATTGAAATACTAAATTGTAGTCTTCTTCAGTCTTAAGAAGAATCAATCCAATTCTTTTGCTTTTCAAATATCATTCTTCAAATTCCAATTGAAATTTTGTAGTCGAATGCTTCACAAATTGCACTATACAAAAATGATAAATTAAAAAGGAATATAATATTCCATATCCAATTCATAAACATATCCGATTTGTTTTTAATAAGAAGTAATCATCAACATCATCAGTCATCATTCTGTTATTGATATAATTTCTTTATATAATTTGTCGCGGGGTTGACTATATTATGGTTAATGAATGCTAATAAATCAGAATAATTTCATCCCCTACCGGTCTTCTTCTTATTTTTTAATGATATCTACATTGAATAATAACATTATTATTACTACCACCAAATGATTTAATGATCACATGAGATGTAGATCACGATTACGGACTTCATCGTTTCAACGTTTTGCGTTCGTTCGTTTTTAATGGCTTAAAATTTTACAATTATTATTATTTCTTATTAATATTACAATAAAAATTAATCAAAAAAAAAAATACAAAAACCCCACACAATATAATCAGGGAGGGTTTTAAAGAGAAATAAATTTTACATTTTGGAATGTACAAATTGTATTTATTTTACGATATATATGTTTTTTAAATATATATATATATATATATTTCAATATATATATATAAATATTAAATATGTGTAATGTGTACTTTATTATTTAAATTATTTAATAATCTTTAAATATTAATCAATAATATCTTGTTTTTTATTTTAAAATATATATCATTATTATATAACGACGACGACGACCCCAAACGAGCCCACCCCCGGCAAAAAAACAAAAAATATTCTTTTTAACTGACAATCTTTACATATTATGATTTTTTTTCATGTCTTATTTATTATTATTATTATTATTGTTGTTTTTTTTCTTATTCTTTCTTTTATTAATAATTTCTTTTGTTTATATTCTGGGTTTTTTTTTCATTTCATTACATTACATGATTTAAATGATTTTTTAATTTAAATTTCACAATATTATTTTTTACTATATTTATTTAATTAAATGGATTTAATATAATGGAAAATTAAAACGAAAAGAAAAATTCTATATATGATGATTTTTTTTGTTTTTTTTTTTTAGTTTGTTTTGTTTTGTTATATTTTTAGCTAATTTTTTTTTTTATTTATTTTTTCCTTTACACATTTTATTATTATTATTATTTTTAATGATTTTCAATATATATTTAAAATTAATAATATCTATATATTTTTATTATTTTGAAATGTTTTGTGTGTCGTCAAAAATATGATGATATGCAAAATAAAATAAATAAAAAAAAAAACTAATAATCCATTGTAAATTAATGTAACCCAAACATTTAGTTTTAAGGATTGCTGTTCAACAAATAATAATACAAACAATACAACAAAATAACCAAAAAAAAAAAAAATTTCTTTCACAGCACAATTTCTGTTATTATATTCTAATTGTAATTTTCATTAACTTTTTCCATTTAAATTAAATTAATTAAATATTGTGTTTGAAAACAAGAGAAAAATTAAAAATTAAATTAAAACCAAAGAAATTAATTAAAAAAAAAAAAAAAAAAACAACAATTTTTGCAAGGGGTTTTTTTTCTTCGAATTTATACTTAAAACTTTTGTTTTTTTTTTGTTTTGTGATTGTTAAATAAGTTTGTTATTTTTCTAGGTCGTTTATTGTTTTTTTTTTTAATTTAATCTTTCTAATAATTAGGAAAAAAATCTGTACAGACAAATATATATTTTTGTTATTATTTTGCATTTGCATTGAATTAAGTTAAATCGTACTTTAAATCTTAGTCCTAAAAAAAAAAAAAAAAAAAAATATTAATCTAAAATTAACAAATCATATATAATTATAATAATAATAATAATAATTTTTTATTTCTTTCTTTTATTTAATTCACTTCTCTCTCTATCAATTATATATTTAATTTATTATTCGTATTTATTTATTATTAGTTTTTTTTTTTTTAATATAATAATCACGGAAATTATATTAAAAAAAAAATAAAAATATATGGTATTTTTCTTATTTTACAAAAAAAAAAAAAATAGACTATAAGCAAAAATAAAACAATACTATCATTTATTGGTGGTGGTTGTTGTTGTTCTTTTTAATTGATGTGTTGTGAGTAAATTATTGTTTAGATTCGTCGAATGTTTTTTTTTTAATTTTTTTTGGTCTAGTTTTATAAAACCGAATAAGAAGAAGAATAAGAAGCTGGAGAAGAAAACATTAACTATAAAAAAATTGGAAATTAAAAATTGTGCTTTTATATTACTTCAACATTGGTTGGAACATTTTGACTATCATTTAATAAGTTTTATTTCTTTCTTTAATTACACAAATGAATGAGGAATAATAATGGTTTTTTTTTTGCAATGGAATCACACACGGAAAGGATCAGATTGAACAAAAAAAAAAGAAAAAGAATTAGTATTTTTTTATTTTGGAAAATTAATCTCCATGTCACAGCATTTTTGACATATCGATAGAAAATTCGAAAGACAAAAATTCATTTCTTTTCTTTTCCTTAACTCTTGAATAATTAAACGTATTTTTTTTTTGTTTGTTTTGGTTGGAATACTTTTGGTATAGTCGCGTTATTATTATTATTATTATTGTTGTTTGTCATGACCAAAAAATTGATGGAAATACGTTTCATTTTAAGAAAAAAAAAATTATTCGTGTGGTGATACTGATCGTGTTTTGGCGCGGATGATTTATTTCCTCATAGTATTTTACTTTTATTGTGTAAATTGTTGTAAAAATTAAAATTCATGAATTAAAAAAAAAAAAAAAAAAACTTAATAAATGATCTTCTTCTATTGATGAAGATGATTGAAGATGGTGATAATGATGATCACTAGTTGGAATTGATGATAATATATAATTTGTTTTTCTTCTTATATAACGTTTTTTTTTTGTTATTTATGATGATGATGATTAGAGTTTTTGCTTTTTTTTAATATTAATATATAAACATTTTTTTGAAATTATTATCGAGCGCAAAATGATTTGTTATGATCGTGTGAAAATATATTTTGATGAATGAGATGTTTTTTTTTTTTTTTAAATATTATAACATTTTAATAAAGTTTTCAAAAAAAAAAAAAAATACTTAATATAAATAATAAACCATTAAAAATCGCATAACATTAACACCACACACACGTAATCATCAATGTGTTTTGTGTGTTGTGTAAAAGAATAACTCCATATATAGATGATGATATTGATGATTGAGGACACCAAATCAATTTTCATGGACTAACACAAAATATTGGACATATAATATAAATATAAGAATTTATTTTGTCTTAAAAAAAAAAAAATTAATTAAATTATTATTATCTTTTCTATAAAATACAAAACATCATCGTCATATTTCCATTTGTTAATTTGTGACAGTAATTTTTTTCCTTTTACACATCCTTATTAAATTATGCATTTGTTTTCATTTTTTGAATCTTATTTAAAAAAAAAAATCAGGATTTATTTCCTTCATTGAAAAATTAATACATTTTTTAAATTTAATAAATAAAAAAAAAAAAACATACACTTTATTTTGTATTTATGACGATTTGTTGTTTTAATTTAAATTAAACGTTTTTATTTTTTTGGAATTGATAACGTTTGTTAATGCCATGAATGAAGAATAATAATAATAATAATAATGAATATGATGGAGGAAATTAATTTGGATTTTTTTTATTTATTTGGATAATTAATGGTTCATAGTTAATAAAATTAATTTCTTGTTGTTCTTGTTTGTTTTTTTTTTTTTAACTTAATTTTAATCGTATTTTTTGTAATGTTCTTTTCTTTTTTTGTTTTTTTATATAATATTCTTTTTGTAAATTTTATTTAATTTATTAATTTATTTTTTTTTTTGTTTCTCGATATTCTTTCACGCGCGCGATGATGATGTTCAAAATGAAAGAAGACGACGAGACGAGACGAGACGAGACGAGACGCGAGACGACGGCAACACAAAAATACACACACAGACAGAAAAAAAAAAAAAAAAAAAAAATAATAACAATAAATGCACACAATTGAATATTTATTTTGTGTATAGATAAATGGCTACGATAAGGCCGTAAAGACCCAATACTTCAGCGAAAATAAGAATTAAAATCATGCCGACGAATAAACGTGGTTGTTGTGCAGTACCACGTACACCGGCATCACCAACAATACCAATGGCAAATCCAGCCGCTAAACCTGAAAATCCGACAGCTAAACCGGCACCCAAATGAATGAATCCTCTGTAAACAAAAAAAAACAGGTATAAGTTTTAATTTAATCAAAAATTAAAAGTTTTTCAGCATCATTATCATTACTTGTATAAGGAATATGTTAATGATGATTCCAAAGCACCAGCAATCAAAACAGCTACTACCAAACCATAAATAGCAATAATACCCGCCATGACAACAGGAATAATGGATTTCATGATCAATTCCGGTCGCATAACGGACATGGCTGCAATGCCAGTACCTGATTTAGCTGTTCCATAGGCGGCTCCAAGAGCTATTTGTGGAATAAATAATAGAAAAAATAACAATTAATAAGAATAAAATATTTTAATTAATACGTTCTTTAATTAAAATCCTTTTTTTTCATAATAAGGGAAGTTACAAATAAAACAGTAGATTCTCAGGTAATAGATTAGTAAAACTTAAAATTAAGTATAAATATTCTAATGCCATTTTTGAATTGATGATCTTTGCTCTCCAATTGAAATCTGAAAAAAAAAACAGACAGACAAAGCAAATGTTTTTCCACTTTTTTTTTTCTTTAAATTGCATCTTATTTAATTATGCTTTTAATTTTAATTTTTCTAGACAAAACGTTTAAAATTTAATGTGTGTGTGTGTGTGTGTGTGTGTGTGTGTGTATTTTAATTAAAATTATATTTTTAGTATACGAATAATCCATTGAAAACAAAAGAAGAATGACACAAATTTGCAATGTGCCGCGATGATGTGTAATGTGTGAAAAACTATGATATATATACATTTTTTTTACTTCGGATGATTCTGTTGGTGTGGTGATCTTTCTCGTATTGCTATTATTTATCTATTTATGTCAGAATGTCAGAGACATTCATTATAAAAATGTTGTTTGAAACGTATGATGATAATTGCATTTGATTTGTCTAACAAATATGATGTGGATAAATTATTTTCTATGAAAAATATCAGTTCTATTATTTCCCAAGTTATTACACTCTAAATTTTACCTAATCTATAGACAAAAACGTATTGGTCTCATTCTTTGGTATTATTTAATTTAATTTTATCTATAATATAATATTCTAAATAAAGTTCAAGTTCGCTATCTCACATATTAAAAATCTATCTATTTTTTTTATGATACTTATTAATCGTCTGGTCCGTCCGTCTATCAAACAGACAAATGAATATATATTTTTATTTTTAGTTTTAATCAATTATAATATATTTAATTTCTATATTTAAAATTAAAATTTGTTTCTTTTTATATAGAAATTTATTTTACATTTAAAATAATAGAATTTTATGCGTGTTTGTTGTGAATTGACTATATAGAAAATAAATAATAAAAAAAGACATATGGTTTGGTTTGGTTTGGTTGGTTTTTTGTGAATTCACATTTAAACAACATTTATATACACATCTCCGATGCTACGATAGTTAAATGAAGAATATAATAAAAAAAATAAATTGAGATTGAGACCTACAATTAAAAAAAAAAAAGACTTTTAATGTGTCTTTATTATGTAAAAATTCTTTTCATTACTTTTTTGTTTTTTTTTTTTGCCATTTGCCAAAAATTACATCATAATATACTACAAAAATGTAAACAACTACAAAAAAAAATTGCATATTTTTAAAACACAGAATGTAACGCAACACAACAACACAGAATTGTGATAAGGTGTTTGACCTATCAAATATTATATTCTCGTTCGTTGACATCCACTGTCACACATTTTTATATCTCATCAGAGATCAGTCACACATTTAAGTAAATCACTGAACAACGCAAATAATAGATATATAATAAAATATGTAATAAAATAAAATTAAAATAAATAATTAAATAATAATATCTTATTATAATCATCATCTATCCAAATGTAAATTTCAAAAATTTCAACCAAATGGTAAATAAATAAAATCATTTTACGATTCTTGTATAATAACAAAAATTTTTCTTGATGCAAAAAAAAAACAAACACACACACACAATTTTTAAGATAGTTAGAAAAGAATAAATAAAGATTTATTGTGGGTACTTATTATTTTATTTTTAATTATATATTTATTTATGACATGTTTTGACGGGTGAAAAGATAAAATGAATCAAAATGCAATAAAGTTTTTTTTTATCAACAACAGATAATTTTATATTTTAAATTAAATTATTTTCTTCTCATTCAAATGATTCATTAGAAAAATATATAATTTAAAAGTATTTTAAATTTTACTATTTTTCAAACTAAGTAAAAACTAAAGTGGATTGGTTTGGATTGGTCTTTGTATGGTTAAGAATTTAGGATATAATGATACCTAAAATTAAATCTAGATTGATTTGTACTAGAACCACAATAACCATCTGTTTGGAAACATTTATAATTTTACCAATAAATTTTGTATTGTATTGCAATTAAGATAGATTTTTATTTCTATTTGTCAAAAGACTTGTTTTTCCTCTTATTCAATTGGCTTAAGGGGAAATGATTTTTTTTTGTTCGTTACTACGGCAGAATCGGTTTAGCGCCCGTAAAATCTCGGAATTCTATTGCCCGTGTGAGCCCGTAACGAAATCACTTAATCAGGTGATGAACCTTATGGATGCATTGAATACACTTAAGTGATTTTGGGTGGTAAAAATCTATTATAATATGTGGATTAATTTATGAAATTTTGAAAATAAAGCGAACATATGAGATAAAAAAAAAAACTTTTACTAAAACGAAATAAGAAAAAATCACTCATATGTTTAATTGGTTCAGGAATTAGATTTCAAAATTTCATTAGAGCATTCATGGTAATAATATACCTTTAAAATGTGCACAATGAAACTACTGATCAGCGAAATATTGTGTTTTTGAATCCTGTCACTAAACTGCGCAGTGTAGTAATTTGTGCACCAGCTCATATGTAGGAATTGTACTCTAGAAGTGGTCTTTTAAAAAAAGACCTATAAACTAATGCTAAATTTTCAGAATTGAGAAATTCTTTTTGGATCTTCTTAAAAATCCAATGCGACTAGCCGCCTTTTTATCTGCAATTATTATATTATTACTCCATGAAAAGTTGTTTGACAAAGACATTCCCAAATTTAACAGTTCATTAGATTGTGGAATAATTGTATTATGCATATAAGTATTGGGGGTCAACATTTATGGATCGATTGTTTGAGAACAAACATGCCTTTATTGTTTTAGAAGGATTAATAAATTCTACTAAGTTTATCCTTCCCCAATTACATATTGAATCTAAATCTTTGTCAATTGAAGAAATCATCTTCTGGCGAAATTGAATCATTTGATTCGCATTATAATTACGATGTAGTTCATACGAAGAATGTAATGTACTATCGTCTGCATAACAGTGCATTGGATTTTCTGTTATCGATAAAAGTTATCATTAATAAAAATTAAAAAGAGAGTGGGCGTAAAGTAAAGCACAACCCTGAGGTACCCCAGAATAAACCGGATAAAGTTTGGATGGAACTAATTCCATCTAGAACAACCTTAATATGCCTATTAGCTAAAAAGTTCCCAATCCATTTACAGAATGTGTCCCCTAATCAATCCAAATGAATGGCATTTGGATATTAATGCCTTATGCCATACTCTATCAAAAGCCTTAGTAATGTCTAGTGAAACCACTTGTGTTTCACCAAAAATTTGCAATACTATTACCTATTTTATTGGTTAAATAATTTAGTAAATCTCCGGTAGATCGTTTAACCAAATTTCGTCAAATTTGACCCAAAACAGAGGATGAGGGTTAATAATGGATTCAGAAAAAAACCCCATTTCTACCCACCTAAACCTTATCAATCAATTACCGGATAACGTATTAAAAAAAAACGTATATAAAAATGACTTCATAATTACTTAAATTGTACTAATAATAATTATACAAACATTTTAATTATATAAATGAATATGAATAATAAATTATAAAAATTATATCTTATAAAAATATTTACTTTTTTTTATTATCTAATAAAAATAAATATATTTTTTGATTTGATAACAAAAAAACTAAGTACAAAGTTAGAATAATTTCTTGACAAAATTTATAAAAATCATAAAAATAATAAAAAAAAAAAAAAAAGTAGGTAGAGTTGTGGGTTTTTTGGCTGTGACACAAGGATTATGTTTGCATTAAAAATTTAATCATAGAAAAAAAAAAAAACAAAAAATAAATATTTAATAAAAGGTAAAAAGAAGATTTAAAAAAAATATCTTTTCTTTTTTTATTTTATAGATATAAATATTTTTATTTTTAATAAATTATATTATATTTTTTTTTTTTTGGTAAGTCACACACACAACCTTTTTTGTCCTAATTCTTTTGACATTAATAATATATTTTAATTTTTTTTATTATTATATAATGTACATATTGATTAGGAAAGAATAAAAAATAATAAAAGTGTATCTATTTTTTTATTTTTTTTTAAATTGTAAAGGTGTGAAAAAAAAAATTATTATTTGTTTGGTTATTGAAGAACCTCACGTTTATTTTGTACAAAATGCACACACAGAACCATGTGATTAATGAAAAATTTTATAATTTTTTTTTAAAAAAAAACCTATATGGAATATGAAAAATACAGAAAAAAAGGCACGAGTTTTTATGTATTATATAATATAATTTTCAAAATCTTTCATAAAAAAAGGATTAAGAAGAAAACAATGTATTTATTGTTTTCCATATAGATGGATTAATAACAATAAAACCTGTAAAGTTTACAATCACAATTAGACAAATAAGACAAATTACAAAACCGTAACTATATTTTTTAACCTGTGATCTTCATCATCATCATCATAATAAATAATATCATTATCATCATATCACTTTTAAAAATAATATACTCAATGTTATAATAAATAAATAAATAAATATGGATATTAAAAACGAAATATCATATGACCAGTTGAAAAAAAAATAAAATATACCTAGTTAAGCTGATAACATGATTTTGTAATTTATGATTAGGCATACGAGTTACGAGTATATTTAGAAAAAAAATAAAACATACAGTTGATTAGATTATCACACACGCCACATACCGTGTGTTGTTTTAAGTGTATAAAATATCTAAAAAAAAATTGTTCTTCACTTGGATGATATTTATAATTGCTTTTGCTTTTATTATTATTATTATTATTATAGCTCCACATCCATTTAATTGACATTACAATTCATATTTTATATTGAACATACATACGTTTTTCTTTTTTTCTGTTACTAGTATTATTAATATTTTTATTTTTATTATCTATATAAATTAAATTAATACCTGATTATAATGAGCTATTTATAATGATGATGATTAGGGTGTTATTTATTTTTCTATATAAATTACCTTATATGTTTTTTGTATGAATTATAAATATTTTGAAATAAAGATAATTTAAGGCAAAAAAAATATTATACGATAATTTTCTAAAAAAAAAATAAGGAGGAGGACGATATTGGGAAAAGATTAGGAAGAATTATAAAAATTTATAAGGAGATAGAATTGAATTGATATTTTTTTTATTATTCATTCAAACATGCACCATTCAAGCTTTAATAAAATTCCTAAAATTCATGTCGGTTTCATGGACTTTTACAGATGAAAAAAAAAATAATGGTTATTTCATTACAAAATAATGCCTATGTGTTTTTTGGTTTTAGAAATTCCATTACCAAAAAAATATTTAAAAATATCGTCCCATTTTCAATTGATAAAATACTATTTAATATTTCATTTTTGTTATATGAATAAAAAAAACGATTAATTTTAATGATAATAAATAAAAAATAAAATGAAAAAAATGTTAAAGTCACAAAACACAATTTGTATTTTTTTTTGGATAAATGTGCCATTTTTTGTTTGTATTTTTTTTTTTTTTTGTATGTTAACCAACATATTTTTTTTTTTACAATATGTATTTAATTAACAATTCAAATATTTAAACAACAGAATATAGAATTATATAAAAAAAAAAACAATAAAATATAGAATTCAATTTTAGATATGTTTTTGTTTTTTTAACAACATGTGTTTTATTTATATAGAAGAATTGTATTGTAATAATAATAATAAAAATAATAAACCAGGGACAAAATTTTTTCAAATTCTAAAATACAATTAAAAATTATGATGATGACAATCAATTCATCATAAAAAAAAAGAATCCCATCGGACCCCGGCCATTAAAATTTATTTAATTTAAATTAACCAACCAATTCTATGGAAAACGTTTTTGGAGGTTTAATAAAATCTCTGATTCAATAACTTTTTTTTTTTTTTTGGATCTATTTAAATATGAATTGCATTTAAAAATCTATTTAAAGAAAAAAAAAACAAACTCTTTAATTACCTTCAAATTTCATTACCGAAACTTATTCTAAATTATTATTGTGGGGGGTTTTTTTTTCTTCAATTTTAAATCAATTTTATAAACTAAAGTTTTATAAACTAAAGTGTGTATTTACAATAAATATATATTTAATTGAACGCGATACCCCCCCCAATTTAATTAAAATTTTTTTTTTTTTTTGATTTCATTTATTTTAATATATTTTATTAATTCATTTATTTGTTTTTATTCTGTCTGTCTGTATTTTATATATATATATTTATATTGGCAGTGACAGCAGTCGCGTAACAATCAGTTATTCATATATTCATATAATGATATAAAGGGTGATTTTTTAGCTATTATCTTTTTGGCAACACTGGTTTAAACAGCTGACGCACGTTTCGTGTTTTGTTTCACTGTCAAACATCTTCAGTTTGCGGTCTATAATTTAACCATGAATCGTCTTACAAACGAACAACACTTGCAAATTATTGAAATTTATTATCAAAATTTGTGCTCTGTTAAGAAAGTTCATCGCGACGAAATTGTGTTCAGCGACGAAGCTCATTTTTGGCTCAATGGGTACGTAAATAAGCAGAATTGTCGATTTTGGAGTGAATATCAGGCAGAAGCATTGCAACAGCTACCAATGCATCCAGAAAAAGTCACAGTTTGGTGCGGTTTATGGGCTGGTGGCATCATTGGACCATACTTCTTCAAAGATGATGTGAATCGTAACGTAACTGTGAATGGTGAGCGCTACCGTGAGATGATATCCAACTTTTTTTTACCCAAAATGCAAGAGATTGACTTTCATGATATGTGGTTTCAACAAGACAGTGCCACATGCCACACAGCACGCGCAACAATGGACTTATTGAGAGGCGAGTTCGATGAACATTTTATTTCACGTTCGGGACCGGTCAATTGGCCGCCTAGATCGTTCGATTTAACGCCTTTGGACTATTTTTTGTAGGGCTATGTTAAAGCTCATGTCTATACAGACAAGCCCGCATTGGTCAATTGACGCATTGGAAGACAACATTAAAGCATTTATTCGTGAGATACCGGCCGAAATGTTGGAAAGAGTATGCCAAAATTGGATTAAGCGGATGGACCATTTGAGGAGCAGTCAAGGTCAACATTTGCATGAAACAATCGTCAAACATTAATTTATATGGACCGTACTATCGATTCAAATAAAGATTTCATGATTTCATTTCTGAATTATATGTGTTTTTTTTTTTTTTTGAAAAACTTTACCATAGCTTTTAAAAAATCACCCTTTAGAATACAAAAAAGAATATACGCAAAACAATTTTCTTCTAACTTTTATTTTTATACACCATACAGATTTTATCATTATTATAAATTTTTTTGTTTATCAACCAACCATTTGATGAATGTATATTAATATTAATATTAATAATAATAATAATAACATTTATATTGGTTGGTCGCGGGTCTTGATTATTGTATATATAATATTTTTAATAATAAATGATTTATAAATTAAATAAATATATAGTATATAATAAAAAAAAATATACAAATTAATAATAATAATATTACAAATATGATGATGTACAGAAATAGAAACAATGCGACGAGTAATATTAATAAAGTGGTCGTCGTAGTGACAACAAACTTTTTGGAATGTCAAGAGTATTTATAAAAAATAAATAAATTTTTCGCTATACCACCAACAATCTGGTTTTAGCGTCCAACAACAGACAACTTCTGTTGTTAGTTTCTTAATTTATTGTGGTTTTACGGTATCGGTGTAATTAGCCGTACGACCAACCAACCGTAAGCGGAAAATACAACTCTGTGTTTTAAAATTCAGATTCGAAAAGTAACCGAAAAACACAAAACATATTTTATGCATTCAGTAGTAGGATTCGAACCCAAAATTTTGTTAAATTCTAACGAGGTTGGCATTTTCTTTAACATTTACACCACAGAGGTATTTTTCAAGAGTATTTATTATAGCAAGAAATATGATGGTTATTGATTATTCAATTGGTTTATATAGATAAAATTTCTTCCAATAGAACAAAAGAATCTGTTTAATAATCTTATAAGCATTCCTGATGATGAATATATTTTGGAATGTTGATAACTTAGAAAAAATTTCATAATGATATATAAGAATACAAAAGAAAAATTGATTATCTATAATAAACCTCTTAATCAAGAATGAAATGTCTTTACTCTCATCCTCTGTTTTGGTTCAAATTTGATTTGTTTCATCGATTTTCGATTTTCTTAAGTTAATTTACCCATTTTTCTGATTCTAGTAGTTCAATTTAATCCCAAATTCTCTATTGAAAATGATTTGTTCCAACAGATGAAACCCGTGTATCGTCTGTTAGAACAAGACATCGTTTGTTTTTTTTGAATTAATAAACAGACCGTTGTTTTTAAAACTTATAGAGAACTGTATCGTCATATCATGTTAAATGTTTTTTTTTTTAACTAATTTATAATATAGAAAATTTCAAAATAATCCAATTGCAAACTTATTGCTTCTATATATTTTATACTTTTAATTGTAAAGATATTGTAAGTTTTATATTACAATCGCAAATTTGTTATCACTTATACTGCTATAAACACTTATAGATATAAAAAGTACATGTACAGCCTTTGTAAAATATTGAACAATTTTTTTTTTTATCAAATATTGGCTAATAATAAAATATACAATAAACATGAAATGAAACGAAACGCAATTTGAAGTAAATTAACAACAAAGAATTGATTGTTGAAATTTTTTTATTGTTTTTAATCAAAAAAAAATATATCGAATCACATTCAATTTAATCAAATTTTTTCCGTAGTTAAGTCGTAATGTGAAGAAGAGATCTCCAAAATGTACGTACATTTACGAGATGATTTATTTTTGTATCTGATCCCGTAGTTTTTTTTTTGTTTTGTTCGTTACTACGGCAGAATCGGTTTAGCGCCCGTAAAACCTCGGAATTTTATTGCCCGTGTGACCCCGTAACGAAATCACTTAATCAGGTGATGAACCTTATGGATGCATTGAATACACTTAAGTGATTTTGAGTGGTAAAAATCTATTATAATTTGTGGATTAATTTATGAAATTTTGAAAATAAAGCAAACATATGAGATAAAAAAAAAAAAAAATTTACTAAAACGAAATAAGAAAAAATCACTCATATGTTTTCAAACAATTGTCCAAGTTGCACTTTAGGTGGATAAATAACTGATAATCAAAAGTATAGGGGGAAATACTACTTCAGGGAGACTATTCCATAATCTTGATGTTCTCTGGGAAAAATGAATTTCCATATCTGTTTGTTCGCAAAAAAACCAGTTAGATACAGAATATGAATATGAGTCTTTTGTGAATTTCTCGAATTATAAGAGAAGTTAATTGGTTCAGGAAATAGTTTTAAAATTTCATTAGAGCATTCATGGTAATAATATACCTTTAAAATGTGCACAATGAAGCTACTGATCGTCTATGATCTAATGATTCAATGGAATTTGTTATTGTTTCGTTTCCGATCAGCGAAATAGCGTGTTTTGTGAATTGTTATATTAACAATTTGAATTTTTATCTATCTCTAACTCTAATCAATTCTATAAATCTTTTGTGTATTGTTTCTTCTCTAATGTCAATAAATTTTCATAATATAATTTCTATATATTTATATTTATATGCGGTTGTATATAAAAAGTAAAATAAAATTTGCTCTATAAAATATTTAATACTCGGATTGTATTTTTATTACTATTACTATTATTATTAATATTATGATTATGATTAAATAAAAGCAAGTACAATAAAATGAAAAAAAAAAAACACCTACACAAAATGCGTCGTCGGCGACCCATTTATAAAAAATATATATAAAATCACATCATCGTGTGTATAATTGAATTATTTATATTTATTCATATACAATATAGAAAAATCAAAAGGTAATGACTAATGAGAAATGGATTTATATTAAATCAATTTTGCATTAAAATTGAATTAATATAAAAAATTAATTTAAAACACATTTAAAACTTAAGTATCTGTCATTAAAATAATTACATTTCATTATCATTTCTATCAAAATGTAAACAATTTTGTATAGTAAACGTCTTTGTTATACAAAATACTATTTAAATATAAAAAAAATAAAACAGAAAGATAGGAATCCCAAATATTTTTTTTTAATTCTATAAAGAAGATTAATTTAATAAATATTTGTTATTTAAATTAAACGCCCCCACACACACAAAAAAATATTTATTATAACATATTTGGTCTGTCCGGACCGTCGTCTATTTGATTGCTTGTGTCTATATGTTTAAAAATAAATATATTCTAATTTATGTATTTTATGTCTGGTGGCGGTGGGTCTAGTTCAAGTCTACCGCCGGCATAGATAGATTTAGAAAATAAAGAAATAAAATTATATTTTATATTTTTGCAATGATTAAATTATTCTGCGGATGATAACGCATTATCCAGAAAAAGTAAACAATTGGGCGATTAACAAATTTAACTGTTTGATTGGAATAACTCTTTCAATAATTTAGTTTATTATATAGTTATGGGGTAGGTGTATCAATTATTTATTTAATTTTTTTAATATAAATTATTACAAAAAATAACCCAATAATAATAATAATACTAATAGTTGATATTATAAAATAAATCAAGTATAATAACAATTATTCATTCAGTCATTCAATCAATCACAAAACATTATCAAAATGTTTAATTGAAAGCATTTTGATTTATTATACAACGTAATTTTGTGTATTATTGAATTAATTTAATTTATTACTCTATTCTTTATAAATATAATATATAAAAATGTATTAAATGATCAAAGATCCGCATATCGCAATACGATGGATACTGACAAGAAAAAATTGATGTATTTTGAGAATTTTTTTTTTTTAAAAGGTCTTTTATCATTCTTTTTTTACGATTAAGGTAAATTGTTTTATCGTTTATTATATATATATATTGTTTATTAATACAATTGAAAATATTAAATAAAAAAAAACAAGGCAGTTATGGATCAATTATATTGGATAATCAATTGATTTGCTTTCTTTTGGCCCGTCTAACAGATTATTTCTGATCCTAAACAACTGTCATATACAAATTTAAAAGTTTATTAGAAATATTTCGTTTTGTTTCTGATCTCCTTATAGTTGAAATTTCATCATACAAATAAATTATCGGGAGTATTATCGGAAATTAAATTAAATAGATTAGTTAATGTGAATCTTTTATAGTAAAAAAAACCTTATCTTAGAATGAGATAAATTTATGAACTCCAGCGTAATTACTTCCTTTATTTAAGACTTTGGACAGTCATTTAACAGCTAACACATAAGTAATTAGACTTCTTTTTAACAATTCGTTAAATAAATATGAATTTTATGGAAAAAATGTTTTCAGTTAAAATTGAAATTTTGATCAATTTTCCCCACTATAAATTGTTTCTTTCCCTAAAATTGTCAATAGTACAATAAAATTAAGTAATTTTTACCCGTACATTTTCATCATTTCATTATGAATTGTCATCACTGGCATGAAATATATGAAAAAAAAAAAAATTAAAAAAATTTTTCCACTTGAATGCTATGCTATCATAATAATTTATTTATTTAATATTGATAAAAAAAAAAATGAAAAAATGAATCGAAATTTAAGTATTTGGTTGCGTTGGTGTGTGTTTATTAAAGTAAATTTATACAATAAAAATAATATTATTTTATTAAATTTATAACGTCGTGCATATAACAAAATTATATAAAGATAAAAATAAAAAAAAAAAAAAAAAAGGGATCACATGGTTTTTTTTTTTTATTATATTTCTCAGACTTAATTTATGTGTTGTATAATTTTTTTTTTTTTTTTTTAATTATCAGGTGATAATAAAATGAATATTTTTATTTTAATATTATTATATGATTTTTTTTTTGTGGTGTACGGTTTCTTCTGATAAGAACTCACATATTAATTCATTTATATATATATATATATATTTAATTAATTAATTATATATAATTGAATAGACTATAATTTAAAAATGCATTGGATTATTACATTTTACCTTCACTCAATCAATTGCATTTTGTATAATTTTAAAAAAGAAAAATATATAACAATATAAAAATAACGAGAAAATTTATTTTAAAAATTTAACTTTAAAAATAAATTTTAAATGGTCAGGTGATTAAAATTTCCACGTGACATTTTATTATATATGTAAATATTCATAAATATACTTTTATGTAAATAAAAAAAAAAAAAATTACAGGTAAATATCACTTGCATTGGTAGTAGTAGTAGTAATAATTATTGTTGTTTTTTTTTTTTTTAAATAGTATTAGTAAAAATAGTACAAGTGCTATTATATTAATAAATTTAAAATAATAACAATTGATCAGGTGCATGCGGGGGGAGTGAGAAAAATTATTATTAATATAATTATATTTTACCTGTGATTAATTATACAATGTAAAAAAATAAAAAATGTCAGTGTAAAAAAATCGAGATAAATATAAAAAAAAAAAAAAAAAATCAATTTTAAATGTAAATTTTATATAGAAATTGATGGCATTGAAAATATAAATACATACATGGTAGAATATAAATATATATACAATACAGTACAGTATATATTAAAAAAACAAATCTTATTTTTATCATCACATGATGAATAATTATTTTTTTGAGTTAGTGTTTGATGATAATAATTTTTTTTTTTTTCTTTATTTGATTTTTTCTGACATATTTTCTTTTATATATATATATATATTTTAGTAAATATAATCTATAATCATAGTTTAAATAAATCACAAAAAACCATTAAACAATGAAAAATAAATATTAATTATTATTATTACAAAATAATTTTTAAAACAATTCAATTTAATTCTATAGAAGGAAAATAAAAAAAAAAAAAAAACTTGTTAATATTGCAAATTACAAATCCACATACACACACACACTGACTCACAATTATATATTTTTATTATAGAAAAAAAAAACGCACGTACAATGACGTCAAGGTTTTTTTTTTTTATCCTCTCTTCAATGAATTATTACAAATTTTTATATATATACTATTATATATTCGTAGAATTCGTAATTATATATACATATAATATACTACAAATCAGACAGAGTAGTGGTGGAGTAGTATAGTATGTATATATATATAGGATAGTTAGTAGGGCGGCAATGGTAAAAAAAAAAACAACATTTAAACGCACACACACACACACAAATATTTATAATCTTTATATGCAAAAAATAAAAAAAATTCAAAGCCAATAAAAAAAAATTGTATGAGATGTAAGAAAACTTGCAAATTAATTTTTTTTGATCAATCTCTTATTTAATCAATGGAAAAATTCATGTTTTTTTTTATATAAAAAAAAAAAAAAAAAAGTTATCGATTTTTAGATATTCACATACGTTACTTTTATAGCACAGAAAAATAACAACAAAAACAAATTCATCTGATAATTGAAAGAAAAAAAAACCTTTTAGTTTTTCATAAATCTATATATATATATATATATGTCACAAGGAGATCATGTGACCTACTTTTTATCCTATTCATTACGAGAAATTGTGCCTTAAAAAGCATTTTAACTGTATTTTTATAAAATTAATTATTATTAATCATCTCGTAATTTTTTTTCCCCCAAAACCCAAACAATTAATTTCTAAATTATTGTTGTTTTGATACACTGCCAAAAATAAATATTTGTTTGAATCAACATCATCATCATCATCATCATCATCGCCATTATCGCGGTAGACGGACGACTTTCTATATTACAAAACGCCCTATTATTTCTATTAAATATATAAGTAATTAAAAAACCATATCCTAAATATTGTTTAGGTAAAACTAACTATCTATACACATTGTGTTATCATATGGAAATTGTTACCTTTTTTTTTACATCATATATAGTTAAAAAAAGAAAAAATAACTCGTGACACATTTCTACTACTCAAGACAAAATAAAAAAAAAAAAATAGGTTAGTCATCGCAACTTCGTACAATATATCTTTTGTTTTATTTTACAGGATAGATAATCTAACAATTTTTACCGTTATTAGGGTTCAATTTTATTAATTTTTCTGTACAACAATTGCTAAAATACCGGCAGTATGTTACAAAATAATTTGTTTTTTTTTTTTTTTTCATTTAATGTACATACATTCAAATTTACACACATTCATTCTTAAACCAAAAAAAAAACAGATACAATAAAATTCTTGAAAATAAACATCATATAACATTCTAATCTGATTCCATTCATATTACTAGTACTAGAGAAATATAAAATGCATTATGTTTAGAATGGTATTTAGATAAAAGAAAAATAAAACAACAACAACAAATTTATATTTGAATCCTTGGCCCAAAATCAATAAATTTTAATTATTCCTACCACGACGACGACGACAACTACTATTACGTACGATGTCGACGGTAACATATAACGAACGACGATTTCTTTCATATCGCGTATTTGTCGATATACGACGACGCATATTGTTTTATGCATGCACATTTGTATTTTGTAATAAGGGTGTGTGTGTGTGTGTGTGTGTATAATTTTTTAATGTAACAAAAACAACGTAAAAATTCTTCTAAATCCACGTACTATTTGGCCAAAATAAAATAAATATATATTGAAAAGATGCAACGAAGAAACGAGACAAAAAGTTTTTTATCTCTATATATATATATATACCATTAAGTTTGTGTGAGTAAAATGAATAGAAGAAAAAAAAATAATCGAAGAAAAAAAAAACATTTTTGGAAAAAATATGGTTGAAACTTAACAAATAGAAATTGGAAAACTTTCTTATACAATTACCAAAAAAAAAAAAAAACTATCTATTCCATATAGAAAAACAATAAATGTACTTACCACTAAAAATAATAGCCGAAGCTGCTCCCATAACTCCGAAAAATGGTCCGTAGACGGGATTTTGTTCTGCATCTGCCATTTTTTTATTTTATTAATTTATATATGGTTTTTCAAATAAAAATAAAATTATTTAATTTGGGGAATCTTGTTGTTGTTGTTGTTGTTATATTTTTGTGTTTTTAATTTGTTGGTCGTGTTGTGCTGCTGCTGCTACAACTCGTTTTCCAATTTCAAGAGTATTTCACGCAGGTACAAAATTGGCTATGTTTTTTTTTTGTTTAATATTTTATTTTTGGCTAATTGTGATAATTAAAAAAAATTTTAATAATTTTTTTTTAATTTTTGCTGTGTAATGAAAATATATAATACTCGAGAAGTAATGGAAAAAACACAACTTTTACCACACGCTCACTACACTGAACTGAAAGATTCGACTGAAAAATTTTTTTTTTTTAGCAAAGCAATGAATAATCTACTACTCACCACCACTACTTCTGCTGCTGCTACACGATTGCTTTTTTTTTCTGTTGTATTGTAGTATGCAATAATGGATGGATGGATGGATGGATGGATGGTGGTGTTTGTTCACGCGTTCATGCAACGATGGTGATGATGATGATGATGACGACGACACAACGAATTGAATGAATTTTTGTATGATAATAAATGATAATGAACTGATGAAGTGTATGAGTGTGTGTGCGTTGTGTATTTTATATTTGAGTTGTTTTATCAAATGATATATACGAATACAAGCATTTAATTACCCGAGCTTGAATCGTTTGGAAATTGAACTATGTATGTGCGTACGAGCGCGCGCGCACACATACAAAATTCTATATTCATCACGTTACCGGCTCACATAATTCCTGATGAAAAAAAAAAAAAACTTAATGCATTAAAATAATAATTATTTAAACAATGAATTTTTTTTATATAAGAAAATAATCTTTAAGATAAAAAAATCCTAATGGTTTTTTTTTATCAATGGAATTAAATATGTTAAATTTAAATTAATATTAATGTTTTTTTTTTGGTTCATTTAATGTATTTTGTCAGTCTGTAATCATGTGACCAATAATTTTTTTATAGAAAACTTTTACTGATTGGTTATTATTTTTCAATATAATATATAAAAATTCTCTTTTGGTGGTTTCCAATCAAAGCAAATGTTTTATATTGTATTGTTTTCATGTGATAAAATGATACAATGATGATGATGATGTGAGAGAGTGAAAAACGTTACAATGATGGATAAAATAATAGGATCAACAAATCTCAAATGAAAGATGCTGTGTATGGTATCGCAGGTGAATCATAATCATTCATAAGGATTACCCCATCTTCATTTGGATATACCATATAGAATTGGTTTAACGGTAAGGAAATATTATACAAAATCTTATGAAAGATAACAATTCCAACCGAATAAAAATATATAGGATCTATTACAAAATAATTATTTGAATTTTCAAATATAATTGCAAAGATTTTTTTCAATTATTTACTTTAAAAACATTTAAATTCAAATATTCAAATTTAATTAATTAATAATAAACACTATTTTACTATTATTCCTTAATATATAGTGTTCTATTCTATAGCATTTGTTCTATATGAAGTTTTATCGTTCTATGATCTATGGCAATACCATTCTAATTAACAGGACACATATTAATTGGATTGCCCAGCATTTCCCAGTAACATAATGAAATGATTTAGGATATAATTTATTAAAATACTATTCCAGAGGATTCGTACTTCTATGGGATTCTACTTAAAGGCATAATTTGAACATTTTTTTTCAAATAATATATACGAATTTATGAATTTTTTCTACTTTATCAAATTATAATTACATCATAAAAATAAAATAGATAATATAATAAATAATTCACATGACTGTTTTTTTTTCTATTATTTTTTCCTATTATATTTGCGTTCATATACAATCACATTCTATATATATATATATATATTTATAAATTATATTACTTTTATTTATGTACACCTCACAAGATCTCATTAAATTTATAAAATGACAGCAAAAAATACACAAATGCCTAATGTTTGAATAACTTATCAGCACATTCATTTATAATATATGTACACAGTTTTATCCATATATTTATATATCATGTTTTGTATAATAAATTTATAAGTAGTAAGTCTCTAAGTACAATAATTAAGTATTTCTTATACACTTTACCTATCTTAAAATTGTCGTTATATGTATATTATGGATAGTCGTTTATTTCGTTGTGTATAACAGCTGATTTTTTTTATTTTTATATAATATATTCTCACCTGTGTGTATATCCATCTAACTATCTGATGGCTGTTGTAGGTATATAGAAAACGGTTCGGTTAGTGATGATAATAAATGTGAATAAAAATGAATACAAACACAAACATCATCACATATCATCATAAAGATTAATGCATTTAAACTAAATCATATGATTATAGAAAAAAATAAAAATAAATTGAAGATTCCGAATGGAATTTGTATTTCTAATTTATTTCATCAATTCATTGGTTATTTTTTAGTTTGTTTATAAAATAAATGCTCATCGGTAACAATTATCATAATCTCGTCTCATATACTAATGTTTTTCCAATGCTTTTGTTAATAGTTCATTAAATGTAGATAGTAATGTTCTAGGATCATCGGCAAGACCAGCTCCAACCATAGCATTGGCAAATAACTATGTAGAAAAGAAAAAAAATGGATACATCCATTTCATTATCATAATATAATTAATTATAAAATAAAATTATTTACCTGTTGTACAACTAATTTTCCTAAATCTTCATTGGTAGTTTTTAAATTAAATAATTTTTTTATAATCGGATGCCTGTAAATTTGTTTTTTTTTTTAGATTAAATTTAGATTATATAATAAATGTGTGTAAAAATATAAATAGAAAATATACAAAATTAGCATCTATTATTATTTTGTGGATGATAATTTTTGTGCGATATAAATTAACATATTTTAAAAATATACATTACTTTGGATTTAATTCCAATTGTGGTTGTAAAAGTGCATAACGATTTTCTTCAGGTATTTGATGTCCTTGTGTTTTAATAAAATGTCTTGCGGCTGCCATTTCTTCTACGGTTATAACACATGGATGTTCATCTAATCGATTTGTTACCTTAACACTGGCCACCTTTCCACCTAATATTTGTTTTACCCATGGTAACATATCATCGATTTGTGTACGAAACAATGAACCTTCACCCAATTCCGTTAAATTATCCGCGGTTTTATCTTGTCGCATCTCTTTTTCCACTGATATTAAATTTTTTCCCAAAAACATTTGTAATTGCATTAATACCAATTCATCATACGGTTCATAACAATATAATACTTCAACATTTTTCTTCTTCAAACCCTCATAATACGGTGAACTTTCGGCTAATGCACGACTATCGAAAAAAAAAATAGATTGGTATAAGAAAACCATAATCTAAAATGGTAATAAAACATGGAATATAGAATATTAATTAATTACCTTGGTGCTGCTATATAATAAATATCCTTTTGATCTTCAGCCATTTGACTACAATATTCTGGTAATGAAATTCGTTTACCATCAACGCATTTACTTGAATCAAAACGTAATAGTTTAGCAATTTCTTCCTACATAAGACAAACAATTATTATATTCTATTCGTATCATTGATTATTATGTAATGTATTGATTTATATTCAATACCTTTTCACTGTGTTGTTCACTGGTAACAATACCTTCTTTTAAAAATAATCCATAATCACGATAGAATGATTCGAATTGGTCGGGTTCTTTGGTTGAACGATCGTGTAAATAGCGTAACACACGATTTGTCAACACTGTACGTAATTTTCTAATTAATGAACTATTTTGTAATAATTCACGACTTAAATTCAATGGAATATCTTCGGAATCCACGACACCCTTTACAAAACGTAACCATTTCGGTAGTAATTGATCAGTTTTTGATTGTATTAAAATTTTACGTGTATATAATGCAACACCAACATCTGTATCCCGTGACAATTCAAATAAACCCGGTTTACCCTCGGGAAAATATAATAGAGCCCGTATACTAAGTGGTACATCAGTCTATAAAAATATAAATCATTGTTTATCAATCACATAAACTTTAAATAAAAAAAAAAGCACCCGGACTTACTTTATAATGTAAAATAAATCGTGGTGTATCAAATGTATTCCCCGTAAAACGATAAAATTCATTATGTTGATCTTTGGTCACCTCTTTTGGTTCCATCAACCAAATCGGTTGAATTTCATTCACTTTACGACCATTCAAATAAATTGGACTACCCACAAAATTACTATATTTTTTGACAATACTTTTAATACGATCTTCATCGGCATATTCACGACAATCAGTTTTTAAATAGGCTACAATTTTTGTACCCAATGAAACGTCATCGGCCTCTTGTATTTCATATGTACCAGAACCATCTGATGACCATTTCAAACCGGATGAATTTAATTTTGATGATCTTTAATTGCATTTTAAATATATATATATATTTGAATTAGAAATAGTAACAATTATAATAATATAAAAAATATAAAAGAAAACCAACCTGGTAAAAACTTCAACTTTATCGGCAACCATAAATGCCGAATAGAAACCAACACCAAATTGTCCGATAATATTCGAAGCATTTTCCGTTGTATTTCCTTGTTCTTTAACTTTATCCATAAAATGTTTTGAACCCGATCGTGCAATTGTTCCTAAATTACTAATTAATTCATCTTTTGTCATACCGATTCCAGTGTCCTATTGATATATATATATATACAAGTTTATATTTGCATTATATTTCAATTATCTAAATTTCAAAACTCTAAACACTCACTTGTATCGTTAATATCATTGATTGTTTATCAGTTCCAATGTGAATTTCTAATGCACGACCAGTATCATCATAGTTTTTCTCTTCTTCACCGGCCGTATGTATTGTATAACGAAATTTTTCTAATGCATCACTGGCATTCGATATTAATTCACGGACAAATACTTCTTTTTCCGAATACAATGAACGGGCAACAATATCCAGTAACATTCGAGTTTCAGCTTGAAATTCATGTTTATCCGATTGACCGGTACCACGTTCCTTATCACGTATTATTGAATGGTAACCATTATTGTCTTCAATAGTTGCTGTATTCGGTGTATTCGGTGCTGGTGTTGATAACAAACGATGTTGTTGAAATTGTACAATTCCTATTATAGATCATTGTTGGAAAATTAACAAAAAAATATACGTTCTATAAGTAGATAGTATTTCTAGTAATATGTGCGTTTCATAATTTAAGTTTTTTATTATTTTATCGTGTATTATTAAAAAAAAAACCACCCTAACCACACTTACTCTGTAATTGTTTTACAGGAATTTTATCATCACTATTTTTATATGTTGTAATATTTTTATTAAAACTATTTGTTAAATTATAGATTATTCTACCATTTTTATAGAGATTTTTTGAACAATTTAAAAATAATAATGCAGAAGACATATTATTTTATTTTATTTTATAATTATTAAATTAAATTATTACAATTGTGTAGAACAACATGAACGGTAAACACTACAAATACAAAACAAAAACTAATAATTACACTGCAAAAAAAATATTTATCTTTTTTTTTGTGATAGATTAGACGTTTACTTTTTTTAAACCATATAAATTTTAAAATATTTTATCAACATGAAAAGAACAACATTATAAATGTTATTACAAAATTATTGTATGGTGGATGGTATTTGAAATGTTTCATCTAAATTTCCAGGGAAAAAATCCATTTGTAATAGGATCGAATAATATTAATATTAAAGAAACAAAGTCCACATATTTCTTCAATAAAATTCACTATCTTGAAATATACAATTTATAAGATTTTGTATTCGTATTTTGGAAGTTTAAATAGTGTAGGAATAATTTGCCAATTTTCTGTTGATGCCAAATATCCTTACTTTCAATGATTATAGAAATGATAACTGCCCCGATCTTGTTTTTCAAAATAGCCAAATTCTTAAAATATCAAAATATAACATTTTAACTTATAAATAATATAACTTATAAATTATAAATTTAGCTATTTTACAATAATTGGGAGTTTTATTTAGCATAAAAATAATTGAATCATTTTTAAATTTCTGGATTGGATTTCTTTTTAGGAAATGATAATGTTTTGTGAATTTTATATCGTTTCAATATCGTGTGTATCACACGCAGCCAAGCAAATAAAAGGCATATTTTTTTTTTATTTTTATTACACATATAAATATTTATATATATTTTTTTTATTTATCGATTTTAATTGTTTTTATTTTATTATTTTTTTTTCTTCATAATAATGTACAAAACTTGATTTTATTTTAATTTTTTGTTTTTTTTTTTATAACTCACACTAAATAATATTATCTATATATATATAATTATTTAATAATATAATGGACACAAAATTATATTATATATATATATATATATATATAAATTTTAATTAATAAAAAGTGTGTGAATCAAATATTAATAATATATTTTTAAAATATGGAATATAGGAAAGAGAATAAACAAAAAATTCTTTGAAGGGTTTCTTTTTGAATGTTAAAAATATTAATAATTTCATAAAATCAAATTCGTATTCGTATCGATTAACATTTTCTTTTAACTCAAACTCAAATTTTTTTTTATGGCCAAATTATATGGAAAACTAAATTCATTTTTATAAATTATTAATTATTATGATATTTATTATCGAAACCGTTATTTGAAGGAAATTATATGATAAGAGCAGCAATATTCTATTATTATTTATACTTTAATTCTAATTATTATTCACATTTTTACTATAATAATTAGATTTAAAAAAAAAAAAGGCAGAATTACAAAAATTACATGTTAATTTTTATTATAATTTTATTTATTACATTTGATTATTTTATTATTTACAATTGAGAGAATTTAATATATAATTTTTGAAATTTATTTTTCGAATTTTCTTTATATTTTTATTCCGTTTTGTTTTCCATTTTTTTTTTTTTTTTTTTTTTTTTTTTTTTTTTGGGAAATTATATAAATAAAAGCAATTTTTTGTTTTGTGGATTTAAACAATTATTAAATATAAAATTATACAAAAATTAAAAACAAATTACATTTTTAATTAAATATAATTTAATCATATATTATATTATAATTATAATTATTTGTTTTTAAATACATATATTTATAAATTACATGAAGAAAAAAAAAACAAAAAAACATATTACATTTAAAATGAATGAACAGAAAAGAAATAAAAAATAAAAAATAAAACGTGTGTGTTGTTTATATTACTAAAATTATATTACTTTAACTTTTAAAATTATTATATTATATATATATATATATATATATATTCTATTCTATTTTTATAATATTTTAAAAATTAATTATTATTTATTTATTTATTTTTAACTACAAATTTTTAATAAAAATTAAAAAAAAAAAAAATTATACATACACAATAGAATTTAATATAATTATAATATATAGTAATATAATAGTAATATAATAATAATAATAATAATGAAAAATTCTATAAATAATTGTTAGTGTTTTAAATAATCAGTCCAAATAGTTTTTTTTTTATTTTAATTATTTATTACTTAAAATTTAAAATTAAGTTATTTTTTTAATTTAATCGTATATATCGTCGTATGATTTAAAGAAAAAGAAAAAAGAAAAATTTACAATAATAATTTTATTGTATTAATTATTGTTGTTAAAAACTCCGCGTTGTTATGATAATCGTTTATTTTTTGTTTATCGTTTTCTTATTATTTATTATTTAAATTAATTAAAATTATAAAATAAATGGCAATAAAATTTTTATATATATTTTTTTGATTAATAAATTGTCTTGGGGGGGAATTTTGCAAATTTCAAATTTTCAATGAGGTGGGTGGGTGCGAAATTCACAACCGTCTCATTTATTGAAAAATTGCATATTTATAATTCATTCACATGATGACATATATATATATTCATATATATTTATAAATAAAATTATAAATTGGCACAACAAATAAAAATAAAAAAAAAAAAAATGTATATAATAATTTTAATTGTATTCGTAATTTAATTTTAATTCGGGGAATTTATTTTTTTTTTTTTTTGTATAATTCTTCGTTTTTAAAACAAAGAATATAGAAAACTTTCCTTTATTTTTATTACTAATAATAACAAATGATTTTAAATACATTTTTTTTATTTTATTCCAAATGTATGTATAATTTTTTTTTTTTTTTTTATTTTTTTACATTACCAATTATACAAAAAATAAGTAAGTACCTTAACATTATTATTTTTATTATTATTAATTTAATAATAATTAATTGTTTTAATGTAAATTTTACCAAAACATAAATAAAAAAAGATGGTACTAATAATTTGATGAATAAACAAAATAAAGAAAGATTAATATTTAAATTTAATAAAAAAATTGATTTTATTATAAAGATATTTGATCCAATTATATAAAAATTTAATTAAATTTATTAAAAAAAATATTAAATTAAAATTTTAATAAAAAATTTTGAACTAATTTCTGTTTTATATTAATTTTATTTATTTGTTTTTGTCAATTTTCGTATAAATACAAATCAGTCAATTTTGGGGGGTTTTTTTTTAATTTAATTTAATTTAATTTTAATTATTTTAACATTTATATTTGGCAGTGTGAGTTTTCAATATTAAATTAATTTATTTAAAAAAAAAAAAATAGAAAGAAAAACAAAATAAAAACGTATTTGTTCGTCGTTTTCCGTCTTATTTGTATTATAATAATTTTAATTTTTTTTTTTATTGCTTTCATTTTTTTCTTCTTAAGTTTGAAAATAAATTATCTAAAAAAAAAAAAAAAAAAGTGTTTTATCCTCAATGTACAATTTGTTTTTTTTTTTTTTTGCGTAGGAAATTATTTAAAAAAAAAAAAAAAAATATTGTGTCGAAAAATGGGCGGGGGGGAGGAAATGGAAATGTTTTTTTTTGTTAAAAGGAAATTGCAGGATGAAAAATTAATTTAATATTTATTAAAAAGAAACAAAAATATATTATTTATACTTTATTTTTAGTGTGTGTGTGAGAATAATAAAAGAGAATTAATTAATTAATTAATTAATTAATATTTATTATAATTTGATTTAATATAATACTGTGCGTGATCTTTTTTTTTTTTTTTTTTATTATTATTATTGCTGTATTATTATAATTATTTGTTTTTTTTTTTTCGATTGGGTCGTCGATTTCGATTATCAGTCTTTTTTTTCTTTTTGACCATTAATATATTTAAATTAAAAAAAAAATTCAATTTATCAGTTCTTTATTATTATTATTATTATAATAATTTTTCACCTAAAAAATATCACAATTTATTTAGTATATATTAAAATGTGGTTTTTATTTTTAAGATTTTCTTCTTTATTTCTTTTTTTTTTAATTAAATATGGCTTTTTTTTTTTTTGTGATATTTTTATTGTTTGAGATCACTTTTTTTGTTGTTGTTGTTATTATTATTATTATTTGAAATATTAGAATTAGAGAAAATTGTTGTTTTTATCTATCCTGTTTTGATGTTGGCGAGCGACCGAAATATTTTTCTTTTAGTTTTAAATATAAATATTTATTTTTTTTTTCTTTAAAATTATATTTATAGGCACGAATGGCGTACTACAGAAAATATTAATTATATATTTTGAAGATTATATAAATTAATTATTTTTAAGGATCCAATTCACACAAAAGGAAAACTGAAACTGAATGATTTTAAACAAATAAAAAAACAAAAATTTGTACCATTTGTTTTTGTATCCATAAAGAATAAAATGTAAGTAATAATTTTTTTTATTTTTTTTTGGAAGATAAAAGTATTTGAGTTTCTTTTAATTTTAATTTTAATCGAAATAATTATATTATTTAATGTGTATTAAAAATACAGACTTTTCGTTTTTCTTTTATATTGTTAAAAAAAACAAAAGGATATCTTACTCTGGTTTAGTCCCTAAATCCCTGAATTTTTATTTGTTTGTATGTTTTAATTTAGCAATATTATAATTATTTTTATTGATTTTTCTTATTCATTAGATTGTTTTAACAAAAAAAAAAAAAACAAAAAAAATTACAAGCACTTTTAAAATATTGAATTTTAAATGAATTTTATAATAAAAAATTAATTATTTTTTATTTTATTTCAAATTAAACGTTAGGAAAAAAACTGAAATGGTATTTATGTTGGGAAAATTCTCGTTATCTCGTTTAAATAACCACTATGACTAACATCCCCTCTTTCTGATCATATGGAAATGTTTAAATAAAATCTTATTAAATAGAATAACTCAAATGTTCAAATAATGAAAATTCATTATACAAAACAAACTCTGTGGTGTAAATGCTAAAAAAAAAAAATGCCAACCTAAAAAATTCTAACGAAATTTTGGGGGTCGTGGGTTCAAATCCTACGAATCCCACTGAATGCATAAAATATGTTTTGTGTTTTTCGGGTTACTTTTCGAATCTGAATTTTAAAACACAGATTTATATTTTCCGCTTACGGTTGGTTGGTCGTACGTCTAATTACACCGATACCGTAAAATCCACAATAAATTAAGAAACTATAATAACAGAAGGTTGTACGGAACGTACGCTAAAACCAGATTGTTTGTTGTATAGCGAAAAATTTATTGCTTTTTTTTATTTTTTCATTATACAAAAAAAAACTTTTAAAGTTAAAGTGTTTAAAAAAAATTAATTAACGATATTTTGGTAATAATTTTTAAAAAAAACATTAGAATCACGTTTTTTTTTTTACATTTAAGAAATTAATCATCGCAGTACAGTACAATATAAAGAGTATATTTTTTTCTGTTAAACAGAAAAACCTTTTTTAAAATAAATGGAAAAAATTAATATAATATGGTGCCGGTGTAGTATATGATCTGGCAGGGGCAATTTATCTGAGATAACTTTTGTTTTTTGTGAATTTTAAAAGGAAAAAGGAATTTTCCTTTTAAAAATATATTTTATTTAATTATTTATTAATTTTAGCATTCGATTAGAAATAATTTTTAAAATTCACAAAAAACAAAAGTTATCTCAGATAAATTTCCCCTGCCAGATCATATACTACACCGGCACCTATAATATAATATCTGTTGTTACATTTTTACTGGCAGTGCAATGCATTTCATTTTATTATCTTGACTATAAATCAATGAATTTGTAATTAATTTTTCCATTCATTTTTTGAAACCCCCCCATGAACTTTATTTTTAATTATATTATATTCTTAATTTTCCCTTTGAATGTTTATTGTTTTATTTTTCTATTTTTTTAAAAGTCACTTGAGAGTTCAGTATTTATTTATCATTATTATTATTATTATATTTAATATATTGAAAAAAAAATAAAAAAAAAAAAAATGTGAATGAGAAAGCATGAATTAAGGGTTTTTTAAAAAAAAAAATAAAAGTTTGGATAATTATTATATTAAATTTTAAATGGGGAAAAATGATTAATTTAATTAAAAATAATAAAATTATAAATAAATAAGGAATCTTGATATAGAGGAAAAAAAAAGAGTTAAAATTTTGTATTTTTTTTTTTTTTTTTTAAATAATTTTCTTTAAGTTCTGTTAATCGTAAAGGTATTTTCAATTTTCGTTTACCATAAATTTTATTTTATAATTTTCACTATGTGTATTGAAAAGAAAAAAAAAAATCTTTTGTTTTTTCTTTTTTATTTAAATAATTACGCGTTGTTAATTATTAAAATATTATATATGTGAATAATACAATAAAAACAAAAATTAATAAACATAAGAGGTAAAAGCGCGGGCAACAGCAGCAGCACAATAAATATAGCAATTATTATTATATTTTATTTACAAAAAAAAAAAAATAAATTTTTTTGTATCACTCAAATTTTTGTATTATTAAACTTTATAAATTTTTACCATTTTAAATATTTATTATTTATAATTATTATTATTATTTTTTGTATTCGTATAAAAATATAAAAAGTAATTTAAAGTAAAAAAAAAAAATTGTATTCTGTGTTTTTTTTTTTTATTTTTTTTTTGTATAGATTTAAATTTAATTTTGTTTTATTATAAAATATCAGTTTGTTTGTTTTTTTGTAATTAAATTTCTTTTAATTGCTATATTATTATTTTTATTTTTTTAATTGGTTTTTTTTTTATATTTTATTAGGTCTTTTAGAATATAGAAATAAAAATAAATTAATATTTGTGCTTTGTCATGTGTTTGATTGCTCCTCTCTCTCTCTCCCTCTCTTCTCTTCTTATATTTATAATAATTATTATTGTTTTTATTATTTTTTTTACTAAAATGATTATATTTAATTTTGTCAGTATAGAGTTTTTTTTTTAAATTTTTGTTTTGGGTAATTATTAATTTAAATTTCATTTGTGTTTTAATTTTTACATGATTATTTTTATTATATTTTATATTTATAGTAATTAGAATATTTTTATTTTTATTATTTATTATATAATTTTTTTTACAATTTTATTATGCTGTAAAATTATTTTTATTATTATTATTATATGTATAATTTATTTTATTTTCAATTAAAAATTTCAATTATTTTTTATTCTTATTGTAATATTTTAATGTGTTTTTTTTTTTTGTTTAATTTTTTTTTTTTTTTTTTTGTTCTTCTTTATTTATTTATTATTTGTAGTAGTATTTTGAGATCAATGCTGAAGAAAAAATGGTGTACAAAATAATTATAGAAATTAAAAAAAAAAAAAAAAAAAAAAAAAACAACAACTTATTTATATCACACTCTTTTGTTTGTTTGTTTGTGTTAAAAATTTATTAAAAATATAAACTAATAAAAATAAAACAAAATATTAAAATATATTAAAAATTGATTTGAGAATTTTTTTTATAATGATTAATTTTTGATATTTTTTATTTTTTTAAAAAGTTAATTGCAAGAAGAAGAAGAAAAAAAATGTCCTTTTGAGTTTAAAAAAAAATAAAAAACCCCATTCTTTTTTTTTTGCATGGGTCAATAATAATATTTTTATTTTTTTTATTTGTACTCTGTATTTTTTTATTTTTTAATTATTTTTAATTATTCTGTTTTTTTTTTTTTTTCTTTTTGAACCTTTTTATTACGAACACTTAATTAGTTTTTTATTTTTAAATTTATTCTTCATTACATTCTCTAATAATAATATTTCTATTTTTTCTCGAACATAAAAATTTACTAAACAAAAAATTTTGTATAAAAAAAAAAATTATATAAAAAAAAAATAATAAAATAAAATAAAATTGAAAACTAAAAATTTGAAAATGTTAAAATTTATCTAATCTTAATCCAAAAATAAAAAATAAAAAATAAAAATTAAAAAATAAAATTAAAACAATATAATTACAATTTTTTTCTAAATAATTTTACTATATATATATATATACAACTCTGTGGTGTAAATGTTAAAAAAAATGCCAACCTAAAATATTCTAACGAAATTTTGGGGTTGTAGGTTCGAATCCTACGAATCCTACTGAATGCATAAAATATGTTTTGTGTTTTTCGGGTTACTTTTCGAATCTGAATTTTAAAACACAGAGTTGTATTTTCCGCTTGTGGGGTTGGTCGTACGGCTAATTACACCGACACCGTAAAAAAAAACCACAATAAATTAAGAAACTAACAACAGAAGTTGTCTGTTGGAGTTGGACGCTAAAACCAAAATTATTGGTTGTATAGCGAAAAATTTTTATTTATTTATTTATTATATATAATTATTTTTGTGTTATTTGTTTCTTAAAAATTTTAAATCTATTATGTGGAAAATTTTTTATTATCATCGTACACATTTTCAATCGATTAATGAATTTTAGTATTAGAAAAACAATTGGTGAATCTTTTAGAGTGTCAAAAGATTCTTGAGGGTGGAAAATTTTTGTTTTATATTAGCAAAATTAAAAAAAAAAACAAAGGGTTTAATTTTCTTTTTATTATTATTATTATATAAAAAGAAAATTAAACCCCGTCCATTTTCTGTGTGCCGATACAAAAAAAAAAAACAAAAACTTTTATTCTTGGATTTGATGAAAAACAATGATATTTTTTTTTAATCATTTAAAAAAATAAAAATATTCTTTGGTCTTTGTTTTTTTACCATTAATATATTTTATTTATTTATATATGTATTATATAAAATTTTGTTTTGTTTTAATTGTTTTAATAATTGTTTTTGAATTACATTAAAATTTTAAAATTAAAAAAAAAAATCATTTATTAAAAAATGCGTTTTGTTTTACTTTAAATAATTATTTTTTGATTTATCTGTCGTTTTTCATTTATTATTTTTTTTACATAATCAAAATATTGATATTTTACATGATGATACATTTAAATAAAATGAAAAATCAATGAAAAAAATCAAAGTAAAATTAATATAAAAGTAATGGAAATAAAAAAAAAAACAAAGAGAAAATGTTACTAAAACAAATTTTCCACACATTATTAATTCTTTTTTTTTTTTTTTTTGTTCTTATCAATTCTTATATAGTTTTATATTTTTAAAATAAAATTTATAACATGAATTATGTTTGTAAAAAAAACACAAAAAAATGATTATACTTTTAATATTATAAACAATAAAAATAAAATCATTTCTTTTTTTATTTATCTGTATATTATATACATATAATATTTCTTTTTTTTCGTTTTATTTTACTTTTAAAATTAAATTATGGCATTGTCAATTGCATTCCTATTTGATTTTTACTTTTATTTTCCTTAATTTATTATATATCATAATTTTTATAATATATTACTTTTTTTTTACTGAACTTTACTTTATTAAAATATTTATTTAATTCTATAGGGGAAATAAATTCTATTATTAACTTTATTTACTTACACGACGCTGTTATGATTTTGTGATGGGGCGATTTCGCTACAATTGTTGCTACTGTTGCTGCTTACTTAAGGTCACGATAATATTGATTTTGTTGTGGGTGTTGCTGCTGCTGTTAAATCTGATATTGATAGTGATGATGATGCTGATGAGGATGAAGATGATGAAGATGATGAAGATGATGATTGTACTAAATTATTATTATTATTAGTTGATGGAATTGAATTGGAGTTTTGGTTAATTTTACTGGTAATTTCACTACTGCTTGCAATTGATGTTGTTGTTGTTGTTGTTGCCGGTGGTGGTGGTGGTGGTTTCTTATATTTACGCGGATGCTTCGTACAAGTGTTTCTGGTTAATAAATTCAATGATGATGTAGCACCCATTGCTACTAAATAATTAACTGTATCTTTTGTATCGTCCGTATATTTTGATGAAGTTAATAATCGATCGATTTTCAATGATTGATCAATTGATAGACCTAATGCTGAAATTTGTTCGGCTGCCGGTGATTTTAATGATTTTCCAACATTCATCGATTCAATTTTTAAATAACTTTGTAATGATGTACGTTCATGAAGACTCAATGAAGTGATTTCACGATTTTGTTCTAAACAAATGCTTTCCTCAGGTACCCATTCATCGGCAATACTAAATAAAAAATAAATAAAAAAAAGAAAAGAAAATTAACCTTTTTTGTTAACCCACACCACGAGTTTTCCCATCCAAAAATAAATTTAAACCAAATATGCGATTTATTTATTCCTTATAAATGGGCAGTTTGTAAACGGACAATTACTATATACTATTTTCCTTTCTCATTAATTTCATCTTCAATGCTGAAAATCCATGAAAATGCAACAATTAAAAACAATAAATTGAAATTGTTTAAAATAAAATTATAGTATATATAATATATATATATATATAGTTCTTTAAATATACTACACTAGATATCACCTTATATGTTTCAATAAGCGATTCACATTCACTTTTGGATATGAACCAAAAATTCTCCTAATTCTCCATCTAGGACGTTTTTCTCAACGTTTCCATTCACTCCCCGATACAAATCCGATAGGATTTAATAAAAAATAAATCCTAGCAGCGTTTCCACATATCTATCCATATCCATCCATATCAGTACTTACATATTCGGTGGATTCCATTTTATTAATTGTTCGGCGGTCGTCGCGTACAAAGGTTTTCTTTTACCGATAATTTTTCCTTTAAAATTAATGGTTCCTTTTGGTCCATTAATGATTGAACTTTGATGTGATAATTTATATTGTAAAACTTCCATTGTGCCCACATCAAAATAATCAAAAACTTGTGCTATACATTTTTTTATCAATTAAATCAAATATTAAAAAAAATCTCATTTATTTTATAAAAAAAAAAAAACAAAACAATTCCCCAAAAGATAAAAAAAAAACAAATTGCGGTAAATTTAGCCATTCTATTCTATTAAAAAGAAAATTATATATGGAAAATTTTTTAAATTACAAATAATTAAAAAAAAAAACTAAATAGCAAAATATTGAGCATGTTATAATTTTAATTTGGGTTGAAAAAAAAAGAAAATGACGATTTGACTTTATATGATTCATACCATTTACCAATACAAAATGTTATTTTAAGGGAGCATATATTGATTACACGATTTCCGTGTTTTGTGTGTGTGTTGGGTACTTACCTGAAAACGGATGTTTACGAAATCGTAATTTTTTCCCAGTTAAACGTAATTTCTTTGGAATCGGTGGATCCGATGATCGATGTTTTGTTGTGGCCGTCTCCTTACCCTCATTCGTTGGAAAATGATTATTTACGTGTTTTTGTACAGCCAACTAAAATATTATTTTTATTTTTATTTTAACAATAAAAAAAATAGTGGATTATTATAAAATATTTCCATACCTGTGAACTGAAACGCATAAAACAACCATCAACGATGCATTTAAAATATTTGGAACCACCATGTGATAAAACATGTCTTTCCAGCCAGGTACGTGAACATGAATGACGTGAATGTACTTTGCAACCGGACCACAAACATGTAAACGGACCATTTTGTGAATTAACATGTTCAATTTGTAGATGATCTTGCAATTTTGATGTTGAATCATATTTTTCATTACAATCGTCCCAATAACAAACACCGATAATACGTCCATCTGATTTCCGTATACCACCTGCCTTACGATAATATTGACTTGCAACCATTGGAAAACGTATCACCTTCGGTTGTGATAATATTGGACTTTTTGCACAACTTGTTAATGAATCATCAATTATCATATTATTATTATCAACAACAACAACTGAATTCGATGTTTGTAATTGCTGATGCTGTAATTGTTGATGGTGATTGTGGTGATGATGCTGTTGCTGCTGCTGCTGCTGTAGTTGTAACGATGACGATGTTTCTGATGAGATTGATACTGTATCTAATTGTTCATTAGATCGTAATGTTCTTGTATTTACGATTTCCGGTGATTGTGGTTGTGAATCCAAATGTGATTTTTTTATATTATCATTTAATATTGATTCAATCATAGTTGATGATTGACTTGATGATGGCGTGAAACCATTAAACGGTGATGATGATGATGATGATGTAGAGGCAAACGATGATGATGATGATGATGATGATGCAGATGATGCGGATGAAGATGATAATGGTTTCTTTTGTTGTATTCTTTCTAATACTAAACTTTTCGGTGATGGTGTCGATTGTGGTATTTGAATTGACAATTGATCTTTTATTGGTGCCGGTGATGATGCTTCTAATATCATTGATTGTAAAGATATTTGTAGTAAAGGTGGTGCTTTTTGTTGTGACAATTTCAAATTTATGTTTTCATTACAATCATTATTGTTCTGTAGTTTATGGTTAAAATTAGCTGTGGCGGTGGTGGTGGTGGTGGCTGTCGGTGGTAATGCTGGCAATGCTGGTGATGTTGGTAATGCCGGTAATGTTGGTGATGGTGATGTTGCCGTTGATGCGGCTGTTATCGTTATTGCTCTCGCATCGATTATAAACGATTTTAATTCGATAGAGTTCATTAATTTGGCGGCAGGTGCAGGTGCATTTCGTTTTCTATTCACTTTTGTTTGGGGTTGTGGTGTTGATGTTGTTGGTTGTGTTGATGATGATGGTTGTGGTGATGGCGTTTGTAATGTTAATGTTTGTTGTAATGGTTTTAATTTTTTTGGACCACTACGTGTAAGAATCGGTGATAGTAATGTTTTTGATTCATTTGTTATGGGTTGTAATTGTGATTGGACAGATATTGGCATTGTATGTACCGTTGTTGATGGACGTGTTGTTATAAATAATGGTGGTGGTATCAATGACGGTTGTATTGATTTATTATTCATTGGAGCGAATGGATATATTTGCGCTGGTTGTGTATGTGGCGGTGGTGGTACAGGATATGATTGTTGAGGAGGTGTTACAGCAGCAGCAGCAGCAGCAGCAGCAGCAGTAGTTTGTGCAGTTCCCTGGACATGTTGAGCCGCCGATGTTAAAAGTAAATTTGTGGTCGACATATTTGATACAATCGATGATGGAATGTTTGAAATAATTGTTGATTGATGTTGATGATGCTGATGATGATTACTGTTAAAATATTGAGTACTTTGATGATGTTGATGGTGATGCTGTTGTGCCATATAAATATTTGATGTTTGTGATGCAGACATTGTTGTTGATTGTTGAGATGCGGGCGTTGATGATGGAATTATTTGCTGTTGTTGTTGTTGTTGTTGATGTGAAAGATGTGAATGATGCTGATGGCCATGCAATATTGCACTAAATTCTGGTGGCACTAAGGTGGTTGTTGTGGCCGCCGTTTGATGTGTTGACATTGAATGTTGTGTGTATGTTGATGAATGGTGTTGGTGTTGTTGAAATGTTTGCATAGTCGTTGATTGCAACGATGACATTGGTGATGCTGTAATTACAGCGGCTGGAACATTTGCAGTTAAAATAATACCATTTGAATTGGTCATAAATATTGGTTGTGAGTATTGTGTGGCGGCGGTCATTGCAACGGCATTTGTTTGATATGAATTATGATGTAAATTATGATGATTGGTTGTTTGATTGGTTGTTGTTTGAAATTGTTGCGGCGGGTGATGCAATTGATGATCAATATTTTGTTGTGGAATCGAATAGGAATTTGTTGTATTCGATGTAGTTGTGCTGGTTGTAAATTGTGCCGTTAATTGTGGAGATTGTAAGTGATGTTGCTGCTGTGGCGGTGATGATAATGAAGATGATGCAGAGGACAGTTTTAAGACAGCACCACCACTTAACATAACACCAGATGGTGTATTTAATCGTGTTGCTATCGATGCAACTGTACTACTATCAGTTATTGTGGTTGTTGGTGCCGCTGTACCATTATTTAATATTGATCCCGCAGGACTACCAATTTGTACTAATTTTGGAATTTGTACATTGGCCGTTGTTGGTGGTGTTGTTGCTGAGATTACCGTTTGATGTGATGATTGCAATTGATATTGTATTTTTGCTGGTGTTGAGATTTTTGGGGAATGAGGTGGTGATAAAATTGATGATGTCGGTAATAATAATTGTGATTGATATTGTGGATGGTGATGGTGATTGTGATGATGTACGGCATCAATGGATGTTAATACAACGGCCGGTTGTTGTTGCAGAATTGTTGTTGAAGTTGTTTGTATTTTATCATGAATATCACCAATTAATGATTTCCCATTTGATGCCATCGTTTGTGTTTGCAATTGATAATGTTGATTTCCTTTGCTTATTTGCTGATGCTGCTGATGCGGCTGCTGTAAATTACTATTCTCTATTCGTGGTAGTATGGTTACAGGATTTTTGATAGCATTTGCCTTAATGGCCGCAATTGCTGCAGCTCGTTTTGATAATACCCGGGGTACAAGTTTTACGAGCAGTACTGGTGGTTGTTGTTGACTTTTGGTTTTTACCGCTTTAGCTGCTTTCTTCTTCCATTTCATTTGTTTTTCAAGTTGTTTTTTCAAGGATTTGGCCATTGTTAAATCTTCCAGATATGAATTTGTCATACGTGGTAATTTTGGTAATGTTAATCGTCCATTTTGTTGTCCATCTTCTGTTGCCGTATCCTGTACATTGGATACAATTGGATCCTTTGATGATAACCGTTGCTGTTGCTGTTGTTGTTTTTGCGGTGCAGATGATCCTTGCGCTTGTTTTTGCTGAAATATTGCCAATTGGGTTTGTTTTATAACTGAAATATTTTTAAATTGATCCCGTTTTAATCCATTTATTGACTGTGGTTTCTTTTGTGTTTTAAAAAATTCATTTATTTTCGTTTGACAATCAATGTTTGTATTCAATTTGGTGTTAATCGTGTTATTATTATTATTATTATTAACTACCGTACAATTATTATTATTATTATTACAATTGTTATTGCATTCATCAATTGATTGTCTTTTTGTTATCACACACGGTCGAATTACATTTTGGTTCATGGCAATGACTTTTGATGATTTTGCAGCAGCAGCTGCAGCAGCGGCAGCCGCATGTTTATCAATTATACTTATTGAATTTGTCACCATAATTTCATTATCGTTCATCATTTGATTACAACATTTTGAATGATCACTATTTGCATCAAGTCTTGTTATTGTAATTTCACCGCCAGCCGCCAATGTTGGTGCAGATAATTTAATTTTTTTACTTTTACTGCCACCGAAACCATTATCCTGATCATCATCATCTGCATATTGATCAGCATCATCATCAATATCATTAACATCATCATTATCGTCATCATCATCATCATCTTCATCATCTTCATCAATTTGGCAATCAATATTATTATTATCATTGTTATCAGTTTTATTGGTGTTGTTATTATTATTATTATTATTGTTGTTCCATGGCCAGGTACGTATTACCGGCCGTTGAATTTGGATTTGTGATGATAAATTCAGATGTGATACATTATTTTGTGAAATATCTTCACCGCCGCATGATACCGGACTATATGGTGATCCTGGATCAGATGCATCACTTGATGCTGTACTTGAATCTGTACAACTTAATGTTGCGACACCACTGAATAATAATAACACAAAAAAAAAAAACTAATTAATTAAAATATTCAAATTATAATAATTCTATTTCTTATTCTTTTATAAAATGCATTTTTTTGCAAAATTTTTTTTATATAATATAAAAAACCACATAAGAAAAAATATAAATAACATTAAATTGCACAAATATTACTATAAATGGAAAATGTATTCTTATTATTCCCACGCATTTCCGGTAATATATATTTATAGTTTTACAAATTTATATATTCAAAAATCAAATGAACCACATTCAAACAATAAACAAAATAAACACCGTCGAGATCAATCACCTTTTGTGAGCAGCGCGTATATTATTGTGATATATAGGTGTTCTGTATATATTGAAAATGGTATATAGATAATGAATGAACGGCGCGGCATTAACACAAAACAAATATATATATTTATACTAATTATTATAGGATAAATTTGTATTTGTATTATTCTGTATATTCTGTATAAAATTTGTAAACAAAACAAATCTCTTTAATGGTTATAAAAACCTGATGTAAATATATAATTTTATGAATTGTTTTTTAATGTTCCATTTCCGTATCTAACGCAGAAAATAGAATTTTTATTATCGTTTTAAATAGAATTTTTAGGGAAATGTTTCACATAAATTTCGTGGAAAATCTCGATGAAAATCCTGGCAAAATTTACAATTATAAATTACGCTGTTCAACGCAAAACATCGTCCAATGTTTAACAAAATTACTTTAAAATAATTATAATTATGTGGAAATGATTTTAAAATTTGATTGATTAACAAATTATTAAGAAAATTAATTTGAAAAAAAATATACGAAGCAAAAAAATAGTGAAAATCTTGGAAAATTCTCAAATATGAATCAATCCCCGTCCAAGAAAAAAAAACTTGTACAATATTTAACAGAAAACCTTTTTCAATGTATTATAAATTGCTGATAATGATATTCTAAATCTAATATTCACTATACTATGTTTGTATAGTAATAAATGTACGACACTATCGCGGTATATTATCCGCATTAACAATTATTATATAGAATCCTTTTTTATAGATACTTATATTTAGTACATAGTTTAATTAATTATATATAGATATATGCAAATGTATATGTAAAAGTATATTTAAACATTAATAAATAATTGAAATGTATATATACAATTTGGTAATTAAAATGGATTTGTCTGCTACTAAAATACACATCATTTCATATATATATTTATATAGTTCTTTTAAAGTTGGTGTCGATTTCATCATTGAAATATGTAACAAAGTTTTAAGTTGATTTGATAAATTGGATGTCTATATACATAATACATATATATAAATATAGATATTATCCTTTTTAATCTTTTTTTAATCCTATTACGTCAACTATTATACTACAGTTACCTTTAAGACTTATAGTGATTTTGTCACCTTCGTCTACACAATATATAAAATGCATATAAATTTATTATTAATATATGAATATATATAGTTGCAAGGTGTTCTAAATATACATATATATAATTTAGTTAAATACGATAATTTTGTTATTTATATATACATATATATACAGTTGTGGCCAGTTAAATAACACAGTGATTGATTACGCCAAATATTTTAGTTTTACAAGTTTAGTTTAATGATATATACAAAAACCGATAAGTTTCTGGAAAAATGTGTTATGGACCGATGAATCAAAGTATAATCGATGTGGATTGGATGGAACAGTGTATGTAAGACGTGTACGTAACCAAAGCATCAATCCATTATGTACATTAAAACATGCTGGCGGTAGTATCATGGTTTGGGGAGCGCTATCTTGGCATGATATTGGTCCAATACACAGAATAGAAGAAAAAATGTATCAGTATATGTATAAAAACATACTTGAAAATTCAATGGAACCATATGCTGATGATAATATGCCACTTAAAAGGAAATTTATGCAAGATAACGATCCAAACATACCGATCGTTCCATAAAAAGATGGCTGTTAGAACAACTAATGAGTGTATTGTATTGGCCGGCACTCCAGTCCGGGCTTGAATCCCATTGAGAATTTGTGGGAAGATGTCGAAAAAGGGATTAGTGAAAATCGGCCAACAAATTTGGACAAATTGTGGGCAGTCGTGTAAGAGGCTTGGCTTGCAATCCCATCAGATCAATGCAAACGTTTGGTGAAAAGTATACGTCGTCGGTGTGTTGAAGTAATTAAAATGAAATTATGATATATCTCTCATAATCAATCGATTCACATAGCTGGGTATTGTTTTATTTTATTGGCTGGGTATTGTTTTATTTTATTGGCTGCGGGTATGTGCATTTTATACACATTGCGGTTTGGTTCAATGGTGGTGCGGCTCTAACCAAATAATACACTTGTTTTTTTCCATTGTTGTTCAAAAAATAATTACTTAAATTGAATATATACCATTTGATTTTAACCTCTTTACCGCTGTTACCGTTTGATAGATATCGTTAGATATCTATAAAGCTATTTTAACCATTTTTACGGAATCCTTCATATAAGGAAACTATACGAAATAGGGAACAACCTCTTGCAATCAATTGTTCCTTATACCACGAGTCTACCGTATATATATTGTTCATTAACATTTCTCATCTTTATTCAACATATATCTATTTGTATATACAAATGCATATACATATATTTTTGTATCTATGCATACGATATGCAATATACCATATATATATACTTTATGTAAAATTCATTCATCTATGTTATTTTCAACCACAATTCAACAAACCGTAAATAAACCTTTTTATAGCTATAGATAGATAAACAGATTTAAATGCATATACATATGAAAACAAAATGCATAAATGAAATCATGAAATGCAGATGATATATTCACCTTTATTTTCATTTACATTATTTACCTCTTTTGGTTTTCTTTTTTTTTCTTTTCATATAACCACGCACGCATTTCAAAAAATATAACAAATAACATCTATCCATTCAGTGCATTATTTTTTATACTTGTCCATATTATAAACAATAATAATAATAATAATAATAATTTTTATAAATTGCATGTACACGTACGTAAAATATATTGCATAGATCAGATTAGATATACGTGAGTGAATATGAAAACATTTTTACACACACACATACCTTTTATAATAATAATATAAAATTATGTAATTAGTTTAAAAAATAAAATATATTTGCACTTATAAATAAATTTTTATAATTACATCATCATACATTATTATAAAGGTAAATATAAAAAACATAAATATGTTTATGTTAAAGTTTCAAAATTGATATCGAGTGGTGAATGAAAAATTTCATTACAAACATCGCATCAAATTACAATACAAAAAAAAAATGTTAATTTCCGATTATTGAATTTCCAAAATAATATAAATATAAAATTTTCAGCACTTTTAATGAAAAATTACTAGTCTTTTCCACCATCCATCATCATTCATCAAAAACAAAAGAAAGTCTGGTCAAAACAAAAGAAAAATAAATAATTTTCGTATAAGGAAATTCTGTGTATGATTTTCCTAAGTACCATTTTGTTAAAGGAATTTCTTTATAATATTGCTTAAGGAAATCCTTTAGAATATTGCTTAGGAAATTATATAAATTGTGCAATTTTCTTATAAGGAAATTCTTTATCTAATATTCTTATAAGGAAAATTTATGTTATAATTTTCTTATAAGCGTATTCTGTAAATAATTTTCTTATAATAGAATTTTCTGTAAATAATTTTCTTTTTATAATAATTTTGTTTAAAGAAATTCTTTATAACATTGTTTAAAGAAATTTTGTACAATTATGCTAAAGGAAATTCTTTAGAATTTTACTTAAGGAAATTTTGTACAATTATACTAAAGGAAATTCTGTGTATAATTTTCTGGTAAGAAAATTCTGTATAATTCTGCTTATGGAAATTCTGTACAATTTTGCTAAATGACATGCTCTTTATATTATAATTTTCGTATTGTAGGAAATATTGTATAATTTTCCTGAACAGGCGCTTTCTTCTTACGAAAATTGTATTCAAAATAATTGCCTTTAGCAAAATTGTACAGAATTTCCATAAACAAAAAACTATATACAGAATTTCCGAATTAATTCCTGTAATTCTGTATACCATTTAGTTAAAAGGAAATTCTTTAGAATATTGCTTAAGGAAATTATATATATATATTGTGCAATTTTTTATGTTAAAAGGAAATTCTTTATCTAAATTTCTTATATAAGGAAAATTTATGTTATGATTTTCCTATATAAGGGAATTCGGTAAATAATTTTCCTTATAATGGAATACTGCGTATTTAATTTTCTTACACCGAAATTCTGTATGTAATTTTCCTATATAAGGGGAAATTCGATTTAAAAATTTTAAAAGAGAATTCTGTATATAGTTTTTCGCTTATGGAAATTCTGTGTACAATTTAGCTGAAGGGAATTCTTTATAATATTGTTCAAGACAATTATTTATATTACAATTTTCGTAAATGGAAATTCTATGTAAATACTATTCTCATAAAGACTTTGTGATTTTGTGTGCAATTTTCCAATAAGAATATTCTTTGATAACAATCATAATTTAGAATTCAAAATTAACTTTAGCTTGATAAAATCAACAAAATTGCCAATAGGAAGTTTGATATACGTTTATTAGACTTCTTAATGTATTAGGCAAATGGCAAATATTCTATATATGATATATACTAAAATAAAATTATGACTATTTTTTTAATCAAATAATAACAATGTTTCTATATAATTATATTATTAGGAATTATTATTAAGCTATATTTTATCAATTAAACCATGATACGGTACGATAATTTCTCATAATTTTTTCTATATGAAATTAAATGTTTTTAAAAGCAGAAAATATTAATGATTCATCATCACACTTCACCGAAATATAGTTTAAATACAATTATTATTATTATTATGATGCGATTTAATAAAACAAAAAGGAAAATTCTATATAATACAAAATACAAATTTAAACAATATAACAAGGATATATAACATAAAAATGTGTATTTATATAACAGAAATTCCTGACAAAATTTTATTCTGTATAGAAATGCAAAAAACAAAAAGCTATTTTGTAATATTTTTATATATAGAAGTTAATATCATAACCTTGAAGTTACATAAGAAAATTTCAAGATATATTTATATTATTATCTATCTCGACGATGATGACGACGACGACGACGATTTATATATTTCAATATAAATAATTTATGTATATATACAACTATTTAGAGTAAAAAGTGATATTATATCATGTAATATTATATAAAAAAAAGTTTATATTCATTTTTATATAATATATAAGCAGATAATCAACGAACATATATTTTTTATTTTTTATTTTTAAATAAGTTTTAAAACAGCATCCATCATATGATGTAAAGATGTATAAAGAATATATAATATATTGAAGAGAAAAAATACTATATACAGAATACATAATTCAGAGAAATCAAAGAACAATGTTGTAAACATAAAAAATATGTTTAACAACGTAAAACTATACATAATGGTTTTTTCATCATATACATATATTTTGTATATAAAAACGAAATTGAATTGAATTGAATTGAAGCTGAAGTTTTAAAACGAATTGAAGCTGTGAAATCTATCTGCAATTATATATTAGTATTGTGATGTATATAATATAAGGAAAAGAGGTGTGTGTTACATGTCGTATATATTTATGTAATAATAATAATAACAATTAATATAATATAATGAAGTAAAAAGGAAGTGTAAAAATAGTTAAAAAAAACATGTACACTTTATTTTATGAAGACACACACACACACACACAAAAACCAACCATAAACATAACAAAAATGTTCATGTAATACATAAAACATATGTTTTAAAAAGAAAATTATTATTATATTAAATGCATCATCATATAACGATATATCAAATTCAATGCAATGCATCGCATTTAATATAGTAAATGATTAATACATTTCAAAAAAAAAAAAGAAAAAAAGACATCGATAGTTATCAGAATTTATTGGAGATACAAAATATCGATAAACAAATCTATCATGTCTATATATCTATGATATTTATATGCTGTTTACATTTATATAAAATATAATAATAAATATGTTAAACTACTTTTTATTTAAATAAAATCAATCATTTCATTTGCATATATACATCACATATATAAACAAGGTTTGATAATATATTTTGTATAAATGAAGATAGATTTAACATTTATTATTATTAAAATTTTAGATATAAAAATATTCATATCTTTGGTGGCGACGGCGGCGGCTGCTGTGGCGGTCATTGGACCTATAGAACCAAGGTCACGACATCATAGGATTCACTAATCAGATATATTCCACAACAAAAAATAAATATAAGCTGCAACAATTTAACGAATATATATATAAATGTATATATATTAAAAACATTGGTATAACTCCTTATATTCAGTCACCGAACCACACACACACACCCATCAAAACACCTACAAAAACACTCTATACAACAAACCGCTTCTACAAAACAACTGCATTTTAAGAATTAAGAACAGCAGTTCCCGCATATACATCATTCTCAATTGATTTAATAATACATAACGTTTGCATTTTAAAATACGGACTATTTTTTTGTGTGATATTTATAAGGAAAAACCTAAACAAACGAAAATCTTCTCGATATAAATATTGAAATTTACTTTGTAAAACAGTTTTTTTTTGTTTAATATTATTTTTAGTAAATTTAAGAAAAAAAAATAAATAAATAAATTAATAAAATAAACAAAAATAGACGAGAGGTTGAATTTTTGGATTTTCAGGTTTTTTTTTTTTTATTTTAGTGAAGAGACGACAGACGATTTATTATTATTATTATTATTATTATAATCTTATAACAAAAGAAGCGAATGAACGAAGGAAGAAACGTCGTACAGCATCCAAAATATATAGCGTATGGTAAATAAAAAAAAATATGTATATATGATTTTTATCTTATTCCACATTTAATAATCTCGAAGATCATATTGATGATGATGAATTTGAATCAATTGATTCGTGATAAAGCGATAATCCTGAATGAAAATGGATTTATAGATTGATGAATTGATTGACAGATTGATGAATTGATAGATTGATAAATTGATAAATTGAAAGATTGATGAATGCCGTAATAAATTGATAGAGATGCAGTGTTGCGGAGGGTGAGAAAATTTGTTTTGATGACCCAAACAGGTAATTCTAATAGAATAGAATAACTTTCATAAAAATAAATTAATTATATAACAAAAAAAAAACATGTTTTTCAAATAAAATTTTCGGGAAAATTCTAGGAACAGTGAATTTTTTGTATTGTTTGAATTATCAATAGTTTTTTTCTACAATTATCATTTTCTTTTCATTATTTTCTCAAAATTCAATTAAATTCTGATTTTTGAATAGAAGAAAATTTGAAAATTGATTCATTTCTTCAAAAGATATAGATGATTTTCTAAAGCTGTCTATGAAAACTTTTCCTATTTTCCCACATCGATCATAATAACAAATTACCGGAAATTTTCTTCTATAAAACATTCAAATTTAATTGAGTTTTCAAATAATGCAAAGAAAATAATTAATATTAAAGAAAAAACTAAAGGCTGGCTGGCGTAATGCAAACAATTCAAAATTTGCATAATTGTATTTTTCCGGAAAATTTTGTTTGGAAAAAAAAATGTTTTATTTGTAGTATAATTAATTTATTTTTGTGCGTCTTGTACCTTTCAGAATTTGCTATTGTTTTGAATTTGCTATTTGCTATTGTTTGCTACAAAATTTCTCACCGTAAGTTCGATAATAGATCAATAAATTTATTAATATCTTAATAAATTTGAATGAATTTATTTTAATTCATATTTAACAATAACGCGCTTTATTACGATATATTAGAATTCATTTCACCTTCAACCATTTAAGTTGAAAAAAAGGAACAAGATTTGGAATAAAATTAAACATTTTTTCTAAAAACTTTATCTTTTATTTGCATATCCATATATTATATTATAATATAATCAATATATAGCTTTTGTTTTTTTTTTTTTTTTGGATTCTCTACAACTCTTTATTCTTTAATAAACATTTACCATATACTTTGTATATATTTACCTGCTTCACATATAGAATTTACAATATTTATATATCCGTATTTAGTTATATATATCAAAAGTTAATAAATGATGCATTTCAGATCAAATTTTTTGTAGTATAAGATAAAAATAAAAACCACCAAAATTTTTGATTTCTGGGGTTATTATATTTTAGTAAATATATACATATAAAAGTACGGCTGCCGTAGTCTGTTTTTTTTTAATTGCAAAACAAAATAAAAAATTGCGCATTTTCATTTATAAACTGCATAAAATAAATAATAATTCTTGATATAGATTCACACAGGTAGACATATAAATAAAGGTAAATCAAATATACAATAATAATAATAATAATAATAATTTTAATAATTTTTGAGTGTTTTTCAACAACAACAACAATTACAGCGATCAAAACGATTATTATTATTATTATTATATTATAGACATCTATACATAACAGCATCGTATAACATTGACATTGAACAAGGAGATATATACAGTGTAAGACAATGACCGCCGCCGTGACTCTGACTAAATAAAAATTCAAATGAAATAATTTTTTGTTTTTTGTGACATCATAGAGTATACAATAAATCCAAGTTTGTATATACAGATATAGTTATAATAGAGTATATATATTTGTATATAAAAAAAAAAAAAAAAGTCGTGGTTCAACATCATTAAAATATTCGCGATTTATTATTTTTTGTATTTGATACACCTTTATATATTGTATAAATAAAAAAATTCTTTATAAGAGACAAACAAACAAACAAAAAATTGTATATATATGTAAAAAAAAACTCGATTATAAAATTAATTAAATATAAATAAAAAATAGACATATAAGAAAATCATATAATAATAATTATAATAAAGCAACGCTCTATTATTAAACTTTTAAATTATGTCTGTAATTTTTTTTTTTTTTTTGTTTTACAGACTTTGAAAGGTGAACTTTTTTTTTTGTTTTTATTTATAAAAACAGGTAATTATAAATGTATATAAAATTGTTTATGCATATATATACAGGGTGAGTTTTATAATAAATGCAGTGCCTTTATCTCGGAAACCGTTAGAGATAAGAAAAAAACTCTCTCTATAAAAGTTGTAGGCAATGGAAGGGGACGTCTACGGGTGACATTGGGTGACCTTGAAATCTGTTGGTTCTTTAGTTACAGACCAAAGTTTAGTTTTTTTAAATGGGAACCCCCCTTTTTGAGGATGTCATTTGATTAAACAGTTAAAAATAAACAACTTTTGTCTCCATACATTTTTTCGAAAACCGCCTCGTTTTCGACTTATGAGCTAAAATGAAATACAAATAAATTAGATGTAAATACTGCTCTGTATTAATAAATCAATGATTCCATGTAATTTAATTATTGCAATTCTACCGTAACACTAATTAATTGTATGAATTTCGTATTTAAATCTATTTTAATAAATGTTCAAAATGACCACCGCGCTGTTCTAAACATTTTTCAATTCTTTTCTTAAAATTAACATGTACTGCTTCTAATTGACATCCCTTAATGTTACGAAAAATGGATATAATTCTAGTTTTCATATCATCGATAGTAGTAGGCCGCTGAAAATAGGCTAACTCTTTTACTGTTCCCCACAGAAAAAAATCCATGCAGGTTAAATCCGGTGATCGCGCAGGATAACCTACGTAACCGCCTCTACCAATCCATTTGTTGGGAAATATTGAATTAATATGTTCCCTTGCAGCGCTTCCAAAATGAGCAGGCGCACCATCTAATTGGAGCCACATTTCAGTTCTTTCCTGGAGAGAGATATCTTCGACCAAATCAGTAAAATCTTCTACCAGAAATTGAACAAATCTTGCCGTTGTTAGTGTTCCTTCAAAAAAATAAGGTCCAATCAAACGGTTACCGATTATGCCAGCCCAAACATTGAGGCTCCATCGATATTGATGGTCGATAGAACGCATCCAATGTGGATTAATGTCGTTCCAGTAATGGTAGTTATGCCTGTTGACATTGCCATCACTCTTAAAAGTTGCTTCATCAGTCCATAATACACGCCGAAAGAAATCGGGATTTATCAGCAATTGCTGTTGTGCCCAAAGGCAAAATACAGTCCGCGTATTAAAATCGTTAGCTGAAAGTTCTTGATGTAAGGAAATGTGGTATGGATGGTATTTTTGTGTACGTAATATACGGGATACAGTTGTTTGGCTTAGTCCCCTATCTCGGGTAATATTTCGAGTTGAAGTACGAGGATTATGCGAAACCGCAGCTATCACATCTATAGCAATATCTTCACACGTCTTTCGTTGTCTAACTGGCTTTCGCACCGTTCCTGTTGTTTTGACACTCTTAGCTAATCGGCTAAATACACCTCTTCCAAATTGACGCCGATGTGGAAATCTTCGGCGATACAACCTCATTGCTGCACATTCATTTTGACGACATTCACCATAAATCATTAACATATCGAATCCTTCTGCATTGGTAAAGAGCATTTTAAAATAAATAATTTTTTTTTTTAATTTAATAAATATCGCACATCAACGTTAAAATTTTAATTTATACTAATTCATAGAACATACGAAATTCATACAATTAATTAGTGTTACGGTAGAACTAGCGGTAAGTTCATAACGTTAAAATAAAATTTATAAATTAAAATAAATAAAAATAGATTTAAATACGAAATTCATACAATTAATTAGTGTTACGGTAGAATTGCAATAATTAAATTACATGGAATCATTGATTTATTAATACAGAGCAGTATTTACATCTAATTTATTTGTATTTCATTTTAGCTCATAAGTCGAAAACGAGGCGGTTTTCGAAAAAATGTATGGAGACAAAAGTTGTTTATTTTTAACTGTTTAATCAAATGACATCCTCAAAAAGGGGGGTTCCCATTTAAAAAAACTAAACTTTGGTCTGTAACTAAAGAACCAACAGATTTCAAGGTCACCCAATGTCACCCGTAGACGTCCCCTTCCATTGCCTACAACTTTTATAGAGAGAGTTTTTTTCTTATCTCTAACGGTTTCCGAGATAAAGGCACTGCATTTATTATAAAACTCACCCTGTATATAGAAGACATAAAACTTAATTAAATTAAAGTCAATTTTAAATATGCAAGGTATATAATATACAAAAAAAAAAAAATAGTAAGTATGTGGACTGGGAGGAGATATGATATAGAAAAAAAAAAATATTTAGCGTGAGAAAGAATTTGGGGAAAAAATTTTAAAGATGTACAAAGATTTGTTCCATTTAAAATTTACAATTTTTTTATTTGTTTGCATTATTGCAAAATTGTTTTGGTTTATGCGGAAAATAAATACTACAATTATATCAAATCTATTAATTAATCGCAAATGTGATTAATTCAAATTGTTATTATTTAAATAAATGAACGATTTATTTCAATTTTTCTCAATATTTTATACATGAAAATTTGTTAATTTTTTCTGTTTTATTATTATTGAATTCAAAGTGCAATTTCCTGAGAATTTTTTAATGAAAATTTCAATTAATCTTTATAAGGTATATTTGGGATTATCTAAAGTATTAAACGGACGAAATCAAACGAAAATGTTGATTTCGAAAATGATAGGTAAATTTTTCCAAATATTTTAAACATGAAAATTTGTTAATCGCGGAAAATATCGAAAACATTCAACAATATGTTTACAATTTGTTGATAATCCATAGAAATCAAAATTTTGATATTTTTTTGTGTTCAAAACGTTTAGGGAGGTAAATTAAACATTTATTTACATTTCAAAAATATTCATATAATGATTTTATTTAACAATATTTATGAGAAATTCCTGCTTTTTCGTATTGTTTTTTTGGTATTGTATCTAGGATGACCACCTTTTAATTCTGCTTAACCCGGAGATTTTAAAATGCTTGTAAGATCCTTATTAAAACACGGTCTCTTAACACTAATTGGGGAGAATGGGCGGGAGTGTTTGGGTTGAGCAGTGTTTGAGAATGTTTCGTTTGAGATTGCACTTTCCTACATGAATGCCATTAAGAAAGTTCTATAATTTAGAGCACCCCGGAACCCGGAGAATCCGGGTCAAACCCGGAGAGGTGGTCACCGTAATTGTACCCTTCGAAAGCTTGAAATTAAAAACAAAAAATTCATCATCATATCAAAATTTATGAGAAATTACATTACATATTATCTTGTTATTATTATATTTTGTAATTAATTTCGATTTTTAATTATGTTATTAAATAATTTTTTTCTTTACCACAGAATCTCCATTCATCAAATATCCCCATATAATATCGTAATCAAAAATTACAATGAATTCACTGTTTAATTCAGCGAAATAATAATTTATAATATTGTGATGATGATTAATAAATAATATATTCTCATAACATTTAAACAAAAAAAACATCCTATATATATATATATATAAAATAAACGTGATGATTATGTAAAAAAAAAAACATAAAAATTTAACATTGTAATAAAAAAAACGTTTTGTTAATGGGAACGGGCGCGGGCGAAATTATAAATATATAAAAAAAAAATTAGTAAATTTATATATGCATTTCAAAGTAAAAAAAAGATTAATGATATTTTTTTTTAACAACTATACAAAAAAAAAAAACTTTATATTATTGAGGTATTATTGACCACCGGAAATGTATCCGCATACTTGCATTACACAACAATCATTTTGATGAACCTTTCTTCTATGTATAAATATTTTATAAGTCATACAAATTTTTTATTTTTCTGCTGTTTACTATTCATCTTTATGTATATAATTCATGTAAATGTACATTATTTTTAAAGGTTTTTTCGACAGGTATACAATTTTTTTCTAAATAATCTAATCATTCTTTTTATATATACATTTTATTCATTCAATAAAAAATAAAAAATAAAATAATAATAAGTAGAAACACTTAAAAAAAAAATTATATAGAAATAAATTTAAATTATATATATACATAATATTTTGTGTAACAACAATTAAATTACTTATATATAGATATACGAACGAATCTCATCAACTTGTGATACAAATTACATTTTATACTTTTTTCTGTATATATTTTACACACTTTAATGTGCTTATTTTTTTTATTTTTTCATACTAATATATCATGGGATAAATAATTTAATTTTTTTCTTAGGAAGGAATTTCTTAGAAAATAATATGTTCTGTTATTGTTGGTTTGGTTGGTATATGAACGAAAAATGAAAAGAACAAAAAAAATGACCATTTCAAGGTTTTGTAATGATTCTGTTCATTATATATATATATGGTATATAGCTGAATGCAACATATAAGGTACTCGCTTATGTGTTGCATAAGCGCCTATTACCATATGCGGAGGAAGTCATTGGTGAATACCAATGTGGATTCCGTAATGATCGCTCAACAACTGATCAACTGTTCGTCATACGACAGATAATGGAAAAGTGTAGGGAGTTCAACGTAGTAACACACCATCTATTTGTTGATTTTAAGGCCGCATACGATAGTGTTATTAGGGAAAAATTATGGCGCACGATGGAGGAATTTGGATTCCCACAAAAATTGATAGCCATGTCGAAACTAACACTGACGCAAGTTACATCTCAGGTACAAATAAGGGGGATCAAATCGGATGCATTTGAAACCATTGACGGAGTACGGCAAGGGGACCCTTTGGCTACATTGTTTTTCAATGTTATATTGGAAAAATGTATAAGAAGGACGACCATTAACACCAGCAGCACTATTTTTACGTCATCTGTTCAATTACTCGGCTATGCCGATGACATTGACGTGGTGGGTAGAAGTATGGGTGCCGTTAAAGAAGCGTTCTTACTGTTGGAACGTGAAGCTTCGGAAATGGGATTAAGGGTAAACGAGGAGAAAACCAAGTATATGATCGCACCAACGAACAGTAGGTTTATGGCACAACATCAAAGCGTATCAATTGGTCAGAACAAATTTGAAACGGCGGACAGGTTTAGCTACCTTGGAAGCAGCATAAACAGCGAAAACGATATAGCGGAGGAAGTTCAATCCCGGATTGCTTCGGGAAACAAGGCCTTTTACGGTTTGCGAAAGATGTTCTTCTCGAAGACATTGAGTAAAACATTGAAACTAAAGCTATATCAAACACTGATTCGACCAATTGTGACCTACGGTTCTGAAACGTGGTGCATGACACAGGCCACCGAACGGCGACTTGGAGGGTTCGAAAAGAAAATACTACGCCTCATCTTTGGACCGACAAAGGAAAGGGGATGGTGGCGTAGGCGGTTCGATTTCGAGCTATATAAATTATATACCGAACCTGACATCGTTCGGTTCATTAAGATCGGTCGCCTGAGGTGGTTTGGTCATGTGGTACGAATGGATGGCGATCGTATACCGTCAAAAATGCTGGACAGTAAGCCGGGCGGATCTAGGAGTGTAGGAAGACCGCGGGGTAGGTGGAAAGACGAAGTAGAAGTGGACCTTCGGGCCCTCGGCGTTTCCGGCTGGCGGACGTTGGCGGTAAATAGGTCCGGTTGGAGAAGGCTGTTAATGGACGCCAAAACCAATTGTAGGTTGTAGGCGCGCAGAAGTAAGTAAGTATATAGATATTTATCTATCTGTATATGAGACAATGGAGAAAGAGTTACTAACTAAAAATCATGTATAAAAAAAGGAATAAAAACAAGTATTTTTTTGGTTATATAGCGCTATTCCAAAAATGTAGATATATTATAATATTAATAATAAGAAAAAAAAAATCAGATAAAGAAACTTTGTAAATACAGTTTTTTTTTTTATTAGTCATCGTGCAGTAGATCATATAAGAAAAGGAACATTACCTGTAATAAATAATGTGGTACCTGTGTATGATAATTTCTAAAGATTACACCCTTTAACAAATATAATATATAGGATATTCAGTGATTCAGTGGTGGTCAAACAATTATACAACAAAAAATAAAATACAATTGTATTTTTGCATCTTTTATTGTTATTACAATATTCTATACCTTTTTGTAGATTTCTTCTTATACAATTGAATATACAAAATGATTTAAATATACATGAATGAATGAAAGAAGAAACCAAAAAATAATAAAATAAAAACAACAGACTATTTATGAATATATCCCACACCACAACCACCACCAACCAACCACCCATCAATTGAATATATCATCTTTTTTTTTGTTAACTATTCCTGAATGTATATTTACAGAATAATATATAATATATTAAAAATAAATCTTTTGGTTTTATTTTTCTTCTCATTTTTTTTATATTTTATTCACAAACTGTGTTTTTTTTTCATACACCAAACACCAAACACATAATTCGATTTGTGTGTATGCATGCATCTTGCACTTTAATGCAACTTTTATTATTATTATTTCTTTTCATAAAGTATTATTTTTTTGTATAAATTTGGTTTAAGTGAAAAATTAATGTATATATTTTCATTGGATATGGTGTGTATATATGGGTGAATGAATGCGTATATTCCGAATAAGAATTAAAATGCATTGAAATATTTTTATAAAAAAAAAAAAAATAAGTAAAAATTAAATAAGATTAAGGCAACTTAATCTTAAAGGTGTGTTTATCAAATTAGCATTAGCATTTTTCTTATATACATTCATATTTATATTTATAGAATTTCAAAATTTGATTTTTTAGATTGATATTCCATTTTGTATTTTTTCTCATTTGTCATCGTACTAGAAATTTTGAGATCCTGAAAATTTGTTATAATTCATAGTTTAAGCGATTTACCATCAATCTTTTGGAATACCTGTTATTTTATTGTTACCCTAACACACAATATGTATGAAATCCAAAAAAAAAAAAAATATAAAATGTTTCCATATGCTATATGGAAAATCTACTATTTATTTATTTATTTATTTATTTATATACGTGAATGTATAAAATAATATAAATACACATTGAATTAAATGTTTATGAGTAAAAAGTGCAATGAACTTAAAAAATATACATCCACATAAAAATGTATTGTATATATTATATATGAATAAATGAATGAATATATCCATCCACATTACACATTTTTGTGTATATCTTAAATAAATAAATGTATTTTATTAGTTAAGTTAGATTAGAATAGGTTTTAAGTAAGTAAAAATAAAATTCTTTTAAAATGTAATATAATTTTTGAATGCGATGCGTATTGTATTTTATTTAATTCAAATAAGGCGTTTACGTAATATTGAATGGATGATTAATTAATTGTTATTTTATTATTATTATTATTATAACAAATATTCGCAACTCATCTCATCTATTTTTTGCAATATAAAGAAAGTTTTTTTTGAGAAAAGATCATCTACATCATGGACATCATGGCATTAAAAATGTATTAATATATTGGAGTATAGGCGAAATATTTTTATTATATAATATAATATAATGGGTAATGGGAATAATTCTCAAATGAAAATTTGTATTCAAAATTTTACACGATCTTTATAATGCATTATAAATGATCTATGTGAAATATTGTAAGGGGTTTCCTTGGACGGATTTGGTTAGAATTTAGAATTTTCCAACATTTTCACGATTTTTAGTGTATTTTATATGGAAAAATTGGCCAAATCAATTTCTAAGTGCGATATCTTGAAAATTCGTTGACCAATCGTTTTGAAAATTTTACACGATATTTATAATGCATTATAAATGATCTATGTGAAATATTTTATGGGGTTTCCTTGGACGGAATTGGTTAGAATTTAGAATTTTCCAAGATTTTCATTGTTTTTAGTGTATTTTATATGGAAACATTTACCAAATTATATTCTAAGTGCGATAAGAGGAAAATTCGTTAACTAATCGTTTTGAAAACCTTACACAATCTTTATAATGCATTATAAATGATCTCTGCGAAATATTGTATGGGATTTCCTTGGACGGATTTGGTTAGAATTTAGAATTTTCCAAGATTTTCATATATTTTAGTGTATTTTATATGGAAAAATTTACCAAATCAAATTCTGAGTGCGATATCTTGAAAATTCGTTGGCCAATCGTTTTGAAAATTTTACACGATCTTTATAATGCATTATAAATGATCTATGTGAAATATTGTATGGGATTCCCTTGACCGGATTTGATTAGAATTTAGAATTTTCCAAGATTTTCATTGTTTTTAGTGTATTTTATATGGAAACATTTACCAAATTATATTCTAAGTGCGATAAGAGGAAAATTCGTTAACTAATCGTTTTGAAAACCTTACACAATCTTTATAATGCATTATAAATGATCTCTGCGAAATATTGTATGGGATTTCCTTGGACGGATTTGGTTAGAATTTAGAATTTTCCAAGATTTTCATATATTTTAGTGTATTTTATTTGGAAAAATTTACCAAATCAAATTCTGAGTGCGATATCTTGAAAATTCGTTGGCCAATCGTTTTGAAAATTTTACACGATCTTTATAATGCATTATAAATGATCTATGTGAAATATTGTATGGGATTCCCTTGACCGGATTTGATTAGAATGTAGAATTTTCCAAGATTTTAATGGATTTTAGTGTATTTTATATGGAAAAATTTACCAAATCAAATTCTGAGTGCGATATCTTAAAAATTACTTTATGGAAATGATTAAAAATCTAAAAACGACTTATTATGGAATATGTATAATAACAAACAAAAAAAAATTCATCATGTATTGAATATGAAAAATCAAAATCAATTTTGACTGAATAAAAAATAATAATGCAATCATTCATTTAAAATATTCACACTTTAGCCACTCATTCATTATTCATTCATTATATAATCAAAAAGTTATTTATCGTATTGTCGGTTCCTTTCTTCTTATGTGCATACAACAAATTAACATATAATTTATAAAACACAAAAATATTCATTGATAATATTTTTATAATTATCCAGTGAAAATAAACCATTCCATTCATAACAATATTTCTCATGTACTTAACTATCTATATACTATACCTTACTATACAAATAAATATTTTACAATTCTTGAATACATAACTATATAAGTATATAATAAACCGACACCTACACAATTTTAATTTATTTTTATATTAAAAAAAAAAAACATTACCGCAGGTATATTTTATTAGTATATATATAAATATTAGAATTAATGTTGTTATGCGATGATGATTAAATATCATAATGCCATTTCTTTGTCTTGTTATTTATAGAAAAAAACACTTTTTATATTATTGATATTATATATACAGGGAAAAAGATTTATATTCTTTTAGTCATCTCAACAAATCTCACAATCAGTCAGAAATTCAATTTGTTTTTTTTTTTCTATTTATAAAAATGTGTAAAAAGTCTGATAATAAAACAAATAAAATAATATTCACGTACTTTGGTCATTAATTTTTAACACAGTTGTTTTAACAAACGCAATATTGAAAAGATTATGCATTATATCTCAATTCTTATTATAAATATTTCTATAATTTTTGTATTGATTATGATTACATTATTGATTTTTTACATTCTTTTATCTTTAACAACTACATCAACACAAAATCTATGCAAATATTCAAAATATAATACTATAATAACAATCTCAATACAAAAATATCGAAGCAAAAAAAAAATTATTACCAGTATATAATAAAATTAAAAAAAAATTCGCATTCAACGTTATTTTTTCCATTCGTATATGTATGTAATAATAATAATAATAAGAAATATGAGAAAAAAATATTTTCTTATAAATTTTGCGATTGTATTCCGTGCAATACAAGAAAAGAAAAAATAAATACATTTATAAATATACAAAAATACTTTATATACTATAATAAAAATAAATTTCGATGATGAAGAAATATTGCGGTAGGTCAAGATTCTTTTCATGATGATTATATTATATATAAATATATATATATATATTTGCACACTTAATCTAAAAAATAAAAAAAAACCATGATATTTATTTTTATGTACTCACTTTTTTTTATTCTTTTTTATTGTATTGTATTATTATTTTATAATATATAGTAATAATAAAAAAAAAAAAAAAGTATAGACATTTTATATTATGGATTTTTTTTATCGTATGCGGTTCGCGATATTTATACACAGTACATTTTTTAGTGTATTGTATACACACAATAATAATATTATATATAATAATTATAAATAAAATTTATTTTTTTTTTTTTTTGAAACGATGGTGCAAATAAAAAGAAATCATTTTTATTTAAGATAAGTGTACAAGTAAAAAAGCAAAAAAAAAAAAAAAAAGTGAAAAAATTGGCATATGTATGATAAATGAATTAACACATTCATCTGGTATAGGTAGGTATATTTATAAAGTCTATACGATGAGGTATGTATAGAAAAAAATATAATTTACATTGTTGGCTTATTATTGTAAAAATTATTATTTATAATAAAATCATATACATATATGGATAATATATAAGTAGGATAAGAATAAGATATGTAAATGACTTAAGTATGTTGTGGATTTATTTATTTTTTTTTTTTACTTCATTTCTATATAAGGTATAAATAATATTTGTTGAGAATTCTTCTTCTTCAATTCTATTTGGAATTTTTTTGATTAATTATTGTATTAATATATATTCATATTTATTATACATATATATTTAAAAGTTCATTCACACATCATTCTGCACCTAGCATCGCAGATATATACAAGTATATAAATAGATGCAAATATATAAAAAAAATATAATTTCATTTTGTTGTCTCATAAGTCATAAGGATTTATAAAAACTATTAATTAATTTTATTTTTCTTTAACCAATCCCACCAATATATAAATATTCAGATTTGTGTAATTGCAGAAATGAAGGAAATTCCAATAATAAATTATTTAATTTTTTTATATGCATATACATTATATTTATAAGGTGTGATGTAAGGAATAATTTATTAATGATGAATTACACAATATCATTTATATAAAAAAATTAAATTTAAAAATATCGAAAATTGATTCGGTTAGTAGTTAGAATTTTCCGAAATTTTCATGGTTTTTAGTGTATTTTATATGTAAAAATTTATTAATAAAATAATAAATTAATTTTTCGCTATACAACCAACAATCTGGTTTTAGCGTCCAACAACAGCCTTCTGTTGTTAGTTACTTAATTTGGGGATTTTACGGTGTCGGTAATTAGCCGTACGACCAACCGCAAGCGGAAAAATTTACCAAATCAAATTCTGAGTGCGATATCTTGAAAATTCGTTGACCAATCATTTTGAAAATTTACACGATCTTTATAATGCATTATAAATGATCTATGTGAAATATTGTATGGGATTTCCTTGGACGGATTTGGTTAGAATTTAGCATTTTCCAAGGTTTTCATGGTTTTTAATGTATTTTATATGGAAAAATTTACCAAATAAAATTCTGAGTGCGATATCTTGAAAATACGTTGACCAATCGTTTTGAAAATTTTACACGATTTTTATAATGCATTATAAATGATCTATGTGAAATATTGTATAGAGTGTCCTTGGACGGATTTGGTTAGAATTTAGAATTTTCTAAGATTTTCACGATTTTTAGTGTATTTTATATGTAAAAATTTACCAAATCAAATTCTGAGTGCGATACGAGGAAAATTCGTTGACCAATCTGTTTGAAAATTTTACACGATTTTTATAATGCATTATAAATGATCTATGTGAAATATTGTATGAGGTTTCCTTAACCGGATTTGATTAAAATGTAGAATTTTCGAAGATTTTCATGTTTTTTAGTGTATTTTATATGGAAAAATTTACCAAATCATATTCTGAGTGCGATATCTTGAAAATTCGTTGACCAATCTGTTTGAAAATTTTACACGATCTTTATAATGCATTATAAATGATCTATGTGAAATATAGTATGGGGTTTCCTTGGACGAACATGATCAGAATTCAGAATTTTCAAAGATTTTCATATTTTTTAGTGTATTTTATATGGAAAAATTTGGAACAATAACATATAAATATTCAGATTTGTGTAATTGCAGAAATAAAGGAAATTCCAATAATAAAAATTATAATAAATTATTCAATTTTTTTATATGAATTATACATTATATTTATAAAGTGTGATGATGTAAGGAATAATTTTATTAATGATGAATTGCACAATATCATTTATATAGAAAAATTAAATTTAAAAATATTGAAAATTGCATGCAAATATGAATTTTAATTGGGTAAATTTTATTAATTGTTTATCAATCAAACAGGATTTAAAAAAAAATTAAATCACGTTGAGATGGCGAATAGAATGGAATTTTTGATGTTATTCATTATTTTGTAAATTATTGTAAAAAATAAATTATAAATAATACAAGAACATTGTTTAAAAACATTACAAGAATATATGAAAATGTTTATAAAAAATTTTGGTAATTTTAATAAATTCAATTTCATTAAATTATATTTTTCATCAAAACGATTAGGTTTTCACAGTTGTTATTTTGTGTATTTTATTTAAAAAGTCACTAAAACTATAGATATTTTATAAACACAATAATTCAGAGAACTTACACATTTCTGTACATATTTTTTATTTTTGAACAATATTGAACACTATTTATTTTAGAAATTTAGATATACATAAAAATTTAAATTTACAAACAACAAAATTCAATTAATAAAATATTTAAAAATATTATTAATAATATTACTAATTATTAATAATAATTGTGACAATTGTAAAATTAATACTAAAATGATAAATTTAATAATCATATTTTAGTAAAGATTTAAGAAAAATTAACAAAAAATATTACGTCTCCCATAGCGCGCCGCGTTAAGAGATGATAAAAATTTATAAATATATATATAATAATTACGCGTATATATAAATAAATAAAAAAATTGGTTATGGTTAAATAGTAAAAATATTATATATCTATATATATATATTGACTCCAGGGGATCAATTTATTCTAAATATATATATACAATGAAATACAACAATAAAATAATATATTTATAATGGGCATCGTATTTTTATTATATAAAACGATATACTCACAAAATGTATCGTATCTCTACCGTGTGTCGTATAATAACGTTTATTTATTTTTTTTTTATATTTTGGGATATTTATCAAGATTAGGTATGAATTTATCTTTATTTATATATATGCGAGTCTTTTAATACGATTTATAAAAAAAAGATATAAAGTAAAAACTGTATATGCATAAAAGAAAATATCTTTCAAAAATGCTCAAAAACTTTCCCAATTTTCTTATTTTTATTTTCATATATATTATATGATAATTTTTTTTTTTTTTTTTTGGTTATCTAAATTCAGATTTTATAGTAAAATTATGCATTTATCTACACAATAAAAAAAATAAACACATTTATATATTTAAGTACATTTGGTATTTATACGAGAGAAGAAAAAATGGTGTTAACATTAACAATATAAATGGATCTGGTCACTAAAAAAAAAAAAAAAAAAAAAAAACATTACATATCCAAACATCAAAAAAAAAATGCATTGGAAAATCTCTGGGGAAAAATTTTCATTGTAAAATATATCTTTCGTCCATTTATATAAATAAAAATATATTATAATAATATTTATTTATTTTTTTTTTTACGCAAAGTATTAAATTTATAAAACGGAAATTTTTATTTGGATAGAAAAAAAATTGATGCGCACAGAAGGAAGTTTGTGAAAAGTAAAGATTTGTTTTTGATTTTAATTATTATTTATACAAAAAAAGACATACACAATTCAAATTATGCATTTTTTACATTTTCATCTATTATTCTTTAAATCCTTTAGTGTTATATGAATAAAGTGGTATATGAATAAAATATTTAATTATAGATGTTTTTTATTACTTTTCAACTATCGCTTACGAGATTATATCGATGGATATGCTCTAAGAAATTAATCTTGAATCGTATCCTTTCTAAACATTCATCTTTATATGAACAGAGAAACAGGATCGAACTCTGGAAAAACATATATTCAAATTAAAATTACCCTTTTTATTATTTTTTTTTAAAAATAAAGTTATATCAAAAAAATGTAAAATTATGCAGTTAAGTAAACCTCAATGAATTCATTTAGATTATATTTAATAATCATTCATGTAAAAAATCAAATTATTATAAATTATTTATAAAAAAAAAAATAAATAATCAATTTAAAAACCCATATTTATATTGTATTTTTATGGTTATATAATACTTTGACCATTTGACACATTTTTTTTTATCAAGATTAAAAGTTTTTATATTTTTCCCTCTCACTAATATTAATCGTAATATTTTTTTATGTTAATAAATAGGTTTTAGAAAACAAAAATAATTTTTTTGATTCAACATATATACCTGCTGCTGCTGTTGCTTGGTTGCCCTCTATTATACAGATAATAAAATTCCTCTTCGAAATAATAATTTCAAAACGATAAAAATAAATAAAATATTTTATATGAAAATATTCAGTGGTAAAGAATTAATATGAAAAGAAAAAACAAACCAAAAACAAATGCAATGGAATAATTAAAGATAAAATCACAAAAAAAATGTTGTATAATCACTAAATAACCAACTAAAAGGGTTAAAAACGTATATTGAACCTATATACTTAACTATATAAAAATTATGTATACAAGAATACAAAAATATAAAGGCATATATACGCATTTAAATGTTAATATTTTTATATACATATATTATGTATAAATGCATTTGTTTTTTTTTTTATTGTCAAGTCGTGACTTCCGATAAAATGTCATAGTCACACACAAACAACACACGCAGGATGTTATTATAATAACTTTTAATTGAATTTTTCTATAATTTCGGTTTTATAATTTTTTTACTTTAACTTTATTTTTTTTATATCCATAAATATAACCATTTAATTTGCAAATTGACCTGCGATAAATATAAATAATTATTTATTAAACATAGAATAACTGTGACGATTGTGAGATAACTAAAGTCATGCTGATATAGATAAGAGGCAGTTGATAGAAATATCTCATGGTTTTTTTCCTCTTGAATGGTAATTTCTTTGATGTGTGAAAATCCTTTAAGAACCTTTCCTGAACAGTTTTTTTTTTTGGTTAAATTGATATTTTTCTAAATGCTAGAAAATCATTCAAGAATATATCAATTCTAATGAGAATATGAATTCATAATAGATTAATTTAAATGATTAAAAATCAATTATGCATTAAGATAGTATATGAAAACCAATCGAAGTGTAATTTTTCAGTTTGTAAGTTAAATAATAGAATTATGAAGCATAAAAATTTTTACAAATTCTTTCTTCATAAATTGAGTTGTCTTAAAAAATATTTTAAAAGTTGTCAATATAATTAAAAGGTCATATTCGAAAAATATGTCCGTAGATGCGATAGGGAAAAACATATCAAATATATACTTTTACATTAAATAAATACCAAACTGATTCTTGATAAAAAGGAATATTCTTTTTTATATAATAGGATAAAAAAAAAGATTGTATATTTTATAAAATTCCTTCCTAAAATGATTACCAAAAAAAAAAAAACATTAATCGGATTAAATGAATTATATTTTTTATTCTACATCGCATTATAAAGAATTAAACTATAAAAATATGGGTTTTTAAAAAATAATTATCTATAATAAATGTTTAAGGGCCATACTGAATTTATCATCTACGTTTTTTTTTGAAATTTAAATGAAAATTACAAGAATTTATTTTCTATATTAGCAAAGTCATAATTATTATTAAAAAAAATACACACATTTCATTACACAGTCCATAGGTATAATTAAAGGTATATAAGTAACGAGCGGAATGAAAAATTATATCAACAGGTAAACCTCATTATTTATAAATATATATATATACATATATATAAAATAAATATAATCTATTAATTGAAATGGTCTAATTTTAATTTTTTTTTCGTTTTGTTCTTTATATAATATGTCCCCATATAATATTTAATTTTAATTTTATTTTTTATTATATTATATCATGTGAGGTGAGACGCGATTTATATATACGTATTATATAAAAAGACCATAGCAAAAGTATGCATTATTATTATAATGGGGACTTATATTTATATAGAAAATGAAATAAAATAGAAATTAAATTTTTTTTAATGACTTTTCATTTTCTTTTAAATTTTCTCACAATTTGTAACGCGTGCATTCGTATTACAACAATATTATAAAGTATAAGTAAATGTTTTATCCAATTATAAAAACGTTATGGTTTATTGGGGATTATGTTCAATTTATATATATATATATATAAGTAACTAAAACACCAACAAAGAAATAAAGTATAGTACAACATTAAGTTGTAAAATTTAATATTTATATAACATAAATATTGTTTGTTATTTGAAAATATATTCGCATAAAAATAAATAAATTTTTAATAAATTTTCTAGATATTCTGGTATTGTAATATGCATATGCAGACTCATAAAAAATGAAAATTAATTTAATATTCATTTTATTTAAACTATATACTTGGACGCGTTGCGTTTTCCAATGATCATTTTTGCGATAACTCAAAATGTTTGTTGATGAATTCCTAAATTGTGTGAATTGCATTTACATGTTTATTAACCATAAGTTTGATTCAGAAACAGTATTTTATGAAAAAATTCTTTAGCACAAATAAGGAACAAAAAATCCATATAAATGCCAATAATAAATTAATGATCAAAAATTGTGTTTAGGTGGTATTTTATAACCAACAACAAAAAAAAATAAATGACTGTCAAACGCATCACACACACACACACAAATAAATAAAAATTGATTTTCTTTCAACCTTATTGATTTTGGCCATGCAAAAAAAAAAAAAGAAAACATTCATTTATTTTTATTTATATTACTTTATATCGAAAAATTTTATACACAAAACCAATAAATAAAATAAAAATGCGAAAATAAAATAAAATATATATACCTACACATATTATAACTAAATATATACAATCAGTCAGAGTCATAAACGCACACAATTTTTTTTTTTTTTTTATTACATTATATAAATTTATTTATTTATTATTTTTACATGCTATTTTTTATATTTATTTATTTATTTATTTTTGTTTTGTATAGGTCATGTGAGTTAAATAACCTCTTTTTTCGCAATGTTTTCCCTATTTTTAATGTTCGGTTTATTTCAATCAATTTTTGCAAAAAAAAAAAAAAAAAAGTCTGTGTTCAATACAAAGTATATACAACAAAACAAAAGAAATTTTATTATAATTTTTATAATAACCAACGTCGTGTCGTGTTGTTACCAATATAAATATGTAAAATGTATTTATTTAATTTTATATTTTAATACCCTGAATTTGATAAGAATAAGGTTGGAAAAAAAAATATTGGTTAATGAAGAACAAAAAAAAAAATGAAGGGTGATTGAAAATTAAAACAAAAATTTGTTTGTTTAGAAAATATGTTTAAAGTTATGAATTGAAGTAGACATGAAACGTCTTCTGTTGAATGTTGTTTTTGCAATTTAATGTTTTTTTTTATAATAAACATGTTAAGGAATTGTAAATATGTTATTGAAAGAACTAACTATATGGCAATCAAAAACGATAATTTTGAACCAAAGGTATTTTTTATATTTTATGAAACAGATTGTTATATTAAAAAATATAATTATTATTCATTTACTATACAATTCATACCTTTATTTATTTTATTTTTTTCAATTTTTATAGTTTAAGTACACTTATTTATATATTTATTTTCGCAATACTACGCATTTTTTTTTTTTTGCTTTAAGAAGTAATAACTTTTATTAAATAATCAAACAAAATAAAATAATCCATAAAAAAAAAAAACTATTATGAATATGGAACAAATGCATAAAATTGTAAAGTTAATTTTCTACGAGTATCTAAAGCACGTATGTTTTAAAAAATATATTTTATTGCTTTTTATTTATTTTATGGTAAATATCAAGATTATTTTTATACATTTATCTGAAATAAGGGAACTAACTATTCAAGAATAATTATTTAACTTTTAAACTGTCGTTATGTCGAGTGTATCCTTTCATGACACGATGAAGTAACAGTTTGCGGTATTTTGTTAAGCAAAATTATGATTAAAATACATTAAATTTGTTAAATATTATCAATCAACGATTATATATTGTAATTTTTTATCCTGTAGCAATAGAAGATTTTTGTTTATGGAAGATTTTCTATAAAAACAAAATAGACATTTTAGACATTTGAGAATACTTTTAGAATTAGTTTGCCATTGGCAGTAAAAGTTTTTGTAACAAATTAAAATTAAAAAAAACACCTAAAGAGTTTATAGTATGCAATATGAAATTTGTGTTTGTCAATTAAATTTGAGAAAACATTTGAGAAATGTGAATATATAAATTTATTGAAAAATGTAAAACCCGCATGTTAACCTTCAATTTAATTTTCACTTATGACTTTTATATGAAACAAACCTTTACATTTACATTTACTAAATAAAAATACTTATTTATTTTAGCGAATCAAAAATATCCCTCTTATATTATTATTTTAAATACGAATAAGAATAAGAAATAAACCTATAGAACAATAATTAAATACTTTTAATCCCTCCATTAGTAAATTAAAAGAGATAAAATTTTTACATTTTTTTTTGTACATACCAAAATATTATTGTTTTTACCATTAAAGAATTACATTTTTTTTGGATCAAAAAAATTAATCATTTTTACATACCTGAAACGAGAAAAATAAAAAAGAAATATAATTAATATTTTTAGATAATTTATAAAATTAATGTTAAAATTCATATTATAAAAAAAATATAGTTGATAATCACAATTTATCAACATTTAAGAACCAAATAATTTTACTTTGATTAGACAAAAAATTAAGACACTATATTCGGATGGCTGATAGATCGATATTTATCGAATTGATGCGTTTGATTTGATTAAATAAAAAATTAATATATTTTCATTAAATAAATGAAATATTTCTTTTTGATAACGTAATGTTTACATTTTCCATTTCCTTTTTCATTTCCTTAGCGGAAAAACATTTACCAAAAAAAAAAGAAATCAGATAATTATTAAATATGTCGAATGTCATACAAAAACCATAATAATTGATTTTTATTTTAATAATTTTACCATATATTGATTTCTCACTATAATGCCTTTATTCATTGGGTCAACGATCAGATAACTTAATTTTTTCATTACAAATAATCGAAATACTTATAGATTTTGTGCTGGTAATTTATATTTCATATATTAAAAGATTAAAACTCAATAATGCCAATAAAAAAAAAAGAAGACCTTACGTTTTGAACATATGAACAAAATGAGGAATATTAAAATAATAATAGTAATTATAATTATCATTATTATGATATTAATATAATAATATTAATATAATAATATTAAAATAATAATCATTTTTCAAATAATATAACAAAAAATTATAAACATAAAAGGAATTATTTTGGTTTTTATCAACTCTACTTGCTGGTTTTTTATTTTTGATATTTCAGTTCTTTGTATTTTTAATTTAATATATCATATGCATGCGTGATATCTCAATGCTTTATATATATTTCTATATATATTAAAAATCATATATGTATAGAGAAAAATATTAAAATGGTAATTTAATAACAGATGCGATATTTTCTGCCGATCATTCGCAGAGTTCTGTTTCTATAATATATATATATATATATAAATATATTAATTCCTTTCCATTTTTTTTTTTTGGTTTTCTGATGGTAATATGTTTATAGATATATATTTATATTTAATCTTGTTTATGATGCCCTCACCCTGTTGTTATAACCATCATATATATTATTATTTGCGGTCTCTGTTATTTACAAAAAAATTATAATATACATATAGAATTTTTTGGTTTTGTTTTGTTTTCATTTTATTTAAAAGCCCCCGGGCTGTTTCTGGATATTATTTTTTTTTTTGTATTTAAGGTATATCATTAAAATAAATAAAAAAAAGAAAAAAAACTTTAATTTAAAGTAATTGAGGAGCGAAATCGTCGAAACAAGCGGAATATAATGATAATAATAAAAAAAATATCCATGTAATTAGATATTGGGGGTTTTAGAAGTAAAAAAAATAAAATAAAATAAAAATAGCAACTAAAATACAGTCAGGTGATTTTTTATTTTAAAATTATCCGTTAATCTAAAGTAAAAAAATGTTTTCTAATCATGATTTATAAGAGAGATTTTTAAAGGATTCAGTCACGAAAAATCTTATTTTATATTTATCAAACAATACATTTAATAGTTATTTTTTTTATTAATGAATTAATCCGTAAACTATAATTTTTATTAATCACTATATATAGCTTATCTATATCAGCTATAACATAACTTATCTATAGCTATAACATAACTATAAGATAAGCTATAGAACACAACAAATTTAATTCATTAAGTCAACCAAAAAGAAAAAAATTCGACAGGAAATGACTATTAAAATTTGCATATATATAAATTTATGAATTAACAAATAGTTATATAAATATTTATAAATATTATATTAGAAGATACCAACGAAACAGTTTTTTTTTAAATATAAAATTAAATAAATTCAAAAAATTAATATAAATCTAATTTTAATAATCACATATTTATTTAAATGATAGGTTTTTGCACTCAACGTAAAAACGTAAGAACCAAAATGAAAAAAAAAATATGAATATAAACACCCACTTACAAAAAAAAAAAAAAATTTTTCATTCAAAAAGAAAGACGATTTTTCACAATTTAATATATATTAATTTTATTATAAGTCTATTGATTCTTGTTGTATCTGGTATGTTTGAAAAAAAATTTGAATATTTTATTATAATGTTCAAACCATAACATAACTCTGTTCGTGTATTGATGATGAAATATTAATAAAGAAGATAATCGTAATTTATTTTGATAGATAAACATTGCAAAACAAAAAAAAATATATGCAAAATTAATTCAATTTTGATCATTTAAGTATACGGGCGGAAGGTTTATACATTTTAATCTGTATTCTTTATATTCAGATATTCGTATAGGTAATGTTAATATTCTGGTTTTGTTTTTTTTTTATAGAATTTGACAAACAATTTATAGAATATATTGGACGTGATTGAGTAAAAAGGACTCAGGAACAACATGCAAAAAGAATACAAAATTGATTTTACTCGAAAGATGAATTTTAAATTTAACAATTGCCATTTAAACTACTGTCAGATAAATCATGGAATTTGAATAGAAAAGTTTTTGGAAACGTTATACAGAAACATTCTTATAAAATGCTTCTAATAAGAAATTCTGAACCTTTATATTTCTAATATGAAATTCTAATATGGAATACGGTAATACTATACAAAAAATATTAAGAAAAGTTTTCTATATCATAAACAAGTTCTTTTACAATTAAGAATACGATATTAATAATATTCTATAAAAATTGAATGTTTTATCTCTGGTGGGTGATGAGTTCCAAATATTAATCTTATTATAGTATTGATTTCCTATACTTTACCTTACAATTATTAATTTAAAAATGTTTCAAGAAAAATATTAATAAAACAGAAAAGAAACAGAACAGAAAAGAAAAGATTATAAAGATTAAGGTAAAGATCGTATATATTTTGATTTCCCTGTAAAAACATTTATTTATATATTCTTTTGTGTGCGGTTATTATTTTATGTGGTTTTCTGGTTTTCTCAACAATCAACATAACAAGTATGTATCGAAATCACAGAAAATTAAATTCTTTTTCGTTCATTATTTAAAATATACACCTCTTGCTTAATAATAATAATATAATATTTATATACAAAATACTACTACTATTCTCTGGTTATCTAAATAAAAACGTGTTCATCTGTTCATCTTTATACATATATTTTGTATATATAAAATGTTAATTTACATGCAATATTAATTAGCATATACATAAATTATATACAAAATATACAATTCATATTATATATAATATATATATTTGTTCATTTAATATTTATTTAATCATTTTCCTTGTATATATTTTATTATACACAAATTGTATATATTTCAATTTTTTTTTCTCTATATATTAATTCATGTTAATTTCTTTCTATATATATAAAGGGTGATTTTTTAAAAGCTATAGGAAAGTTTTTCAAAAAAAAACACTTAAAAATTGAGAAAAATACATGAAATCTTTATTTGAATCGATAGTACGGTCCATATAATTTAATGTTTGAAGGTTATTTCATGCAAATGTTGACCTTGACTGCGCCTCAAATGGTCCATCAGCTTAGTCCAATGTTTGCATACTCTTTCCAACATATCGGCCGGTATCTCACGAATAAATGCTTCAATATTATCTTTCAATGCGTCAATTGAAGCGGGCTTGTCTGTATAGACATGAGCTTTAACCTAGCTCCACAAAAAATAGTCTAAAGGCGTTAAATCGCACGATCTAGGTGGCCAATTGACCGGTCCCGAACGTGAAATAAAATGTTCATCGAACTCGCCTCTCAATAAGTCAATTGTTGCGCGTGTTGTGTGGCATGTGGCACCGTCTCGTTGAAACCACATGTCATGCAAGTCAAGCTCTTGCATTTTGGACAAAAAAAGTTGGATATCATCTCACGGTAGCGCTCACCATTCACAGTTACGTTACGATTCGCATCATCTTTGAAGAAGTATGGTTCAATGATGCCACCAGCCCATAAACCGCACCAAGCTGTGAATTTTTCTGGATGCATTGGTAGCTGTTGCAATGCTTCTGGCTGATATTCACTCCAAAATCGACAATTCTGCTTATTTACGTACCCATTGAGCCAAAAATGAGCTTCGTCGCTGAACAGAATTTCGTCGCGATGAACTTTCTTAACAGAGCACGCATTTTGATAATAAAATTCAATAATTTGCAAGCGTTGTTCGTTTGTAAGACGATTTATGGTTAAATTATAAACCAAACTGAAGATGTTTAACAATGAAACAAAACACGAAACGTGCGTCAGCTGTTTAAACCAGTGTTGCCAAAAAGATAATAGCTAAAAAATCACCCTTTATATATATTGTATAAATACAAAATCTTATATACCTTATATAATTCATATAATACCCATAAAATATATATGAAAAATAAATATATAAATATTATTATTAATTTATATTTATATATATACAGGAAATTTGATGTAATATATAAATAATTTTATATAAGAAATTAAGAAATTTATATAGGAGCGTATTATCGTAAAAATAAATTAATTATTATTATTATTACTATGTACTTATATGAATGAAAAAATTCCTCCTAAAAATTCCCAGTAAAATAGAAAATTATATTCGCATATGTAAATATGGGAAAATGATATGAAAAATTTAATGGATGAATATTAATATTAAGATAAGAATTTTCACTCAATGGAAATTTTTTTTTTGTGAATTAAATATAACTTATTTGATTTATATATAAATGTAAATTCTTATCTAGTAAATAAAATAACTTTTCTTTCAAATGTCTAATATAAAAAAAAATGTAAATTTGATATTCAAACCGCTTTATATTATTTTTGAAACATCTCTTCTTATTTCTTCATTTACTTTTAATGGTATTCTATATGGGATCTTCTTCTTAATTTAAATTGGTAAAAATATGTTCAAAGGAATTCTACTATATATGAATATTTTATATATGATTAATAAATATTCATAATTTTTCATTTCATGTAAAGGAAAGTCAAGGAAAACATCTTAATTCTTACAAAAAAGAATTTCAATTAGTTTTTAAATGAAAAATTATATGTTTGTATTTTGAATACCAGAAATTTTCTATGAGATTTTCCATAGACATTTTCATTTTTCAGTGGATTTTGAATCCAAATTTCCTAAGAAAGAAGATTTTCGCATTATAAAAGTTTTTCCATAACTAATTTTAAGACATTGACTGGCAAAATCGATCGGTTAATCGAATCTGCGGTTTATTAGTTAACAAAGTTCTTATTTTCTATATTGTTCTTTAAATATTAAAGCGCATTGAAAAGTATATTCTATTATAATAACAAAATATCTATTTTATACAAAATTCGTGTGATTACATTCTAATACAATATAGAAATTAAGCAAACAAATTAAATATAAAAATTCCCAAAAATATAAGTATTTTACATGTCAAATAACGTCACAAAATAATTAATATATATAATACACACACTTGGAAAATCAAATAAAATAAAAAAACTAAAAATTAATCTCGTAATAATGCAAAAAAAAAAAAAAAACCAATACAATACAATAAAACATTCGTATTTAATATAATAAGAAATAATATGCGGTTAATTATTTTTTATATACCCGATAAATATATGCAAAAAGATAATTGTTATCAGTAATAACATAATGACATGACACATATATTATATTTTTACATTATTATAATTTGTAATATGTGTGTGTTAAGTTGAAAGATTAATTTATTTAACTTATTCACATATTTTTATCAAATATATAGAACATTTTAGAACAATATAATAAATGTACATTAAATATATTTAATAATAAATATAAATCGATGGATTTAACCCTTTTTCTTATGCCCCCCATATTGATAACGCCTATAAATTTCTTCTTATCACTTTAATATGCAAGTCACCATGAATAGGAAAAAAAATTAAGAAACATTTAATAGAATTTCCTAGCGTTAACCATTTACAATTGCTGGTGATTTCAGTCACCAAAACAGATTTAAAAATATTAATATATAGTTTTTCAAACTTGATAATTATCTAAAGAAAAAAATTAAAATAAAAATTCAACCCCGATTCGATATTAAAGGAGGTTATTGCTCTTAATATAAAAAGGATATTTCATATTAAAATATTTTTAGTGCAAAAATTGACCATTAATAAAATTATTTTAAAACATAAAATCACCCTTCACACTATACATACCATATTTGTAAAAGTAAAACGATCGAAAGGTAAAAATATCATCAATGAACTTTTAAAAATATATATTATTTATTTTGATACGATCCATCCATTCATTCATTATTCCTTTCAATTTTATTGAGAAATATATAAAAATTTTCACATAAAGATGACCATTCAGGCAGATGATATATAAAATGAATATATCGCAGGCATTAAAAAATACTATATAATTGATATAATGAAAAAATATATTATGATAGTGTTCATATACGGTCAAAAAAAAAAGGATATATGAAAGAATCCTTTTATATTCATATTGTCCCATCAATACATTTATATAATATAATTTTATAATTTATGCAAATCCAATGTCATAGAACTTTAAAAAATAACGCTGTTAGGTCAACGATAGCATAAGGGCAGGCATTTTTGACGCCGTGATAACTATGGAGGGAAGGGAAAGACGACAGGATTATATAGTCATAAAATTGTACTATAAAATTATTTTTCAAATTAATATATATGAAACCTAATTGACAATAATGCAAATGGATTTGTACTTTTGTAAGGGTTGGAAACAGTGAGATTAGATAGAAAATTGGTTAGTAAATCTTTACATCAAACCTTATCTTAAATATCTTTAAAATTTCATTGTGAATCGATTAAAAACCATATAGATATTTCTAATAATCCCTTGCGGATTTGTATCATCAGCACCACCAGAAATAGTATCCGAAAAACAATTTCGAGGAAAAAACAAAGAACTGTTATGTTTTCAAAAACTATTAAGTCATTCATTTGTACCTATCTTTAAACATTCAACCATTCACTATACCTAAATCTGTTATATAGGTTTTTTTTGAATAAAATAAACATCATATATTGAATTTTTATGAAAATGGTCAATTGCCGCGGAGAACGTCAATCTACATATGAATGTAATACAGTATATATATATATATTTAACTCTGCATTAAGCATTACCAATTGATGTGCATCTGCATATATATATATCTATAATAAATAGATACATGATACACTAAATAAATGCATAATGAATGTACACCACGCGAGAGTAAAGATTTTTATATATATTCAATTCACATAGAATGGCATTTAAGAATATATAATTTTATTTATTTATTTATTTATTCATATATAAGAGGAAAAAAAAAAAGTTTTTTTTAAATTTAATAAAGGATGACGACGCGCGAGGTTGCCTTCTGTACATATATTTAATATTTTTTTATAAATATATAGGGCATCATGAACTAACCCTTTTATTATATATATATATATATATATATATATATATATATATATATATTTATTTTTTTAAATATACCCTTCATTTATTTATTTATGAACATGTTTCGATCATTTATTTATAGTATATTCTATTTATAGAACACGAATATATCTTTACATATCGTTCGATATCATAAATTTGTTCGAATGTATTTGTAAGTTGTAAAGAGTAAAATTTTTGTATTACTATATATATAATAATATAACAATTTTCATCACATTTCAAAAAAAAAAAACAGAAAACATTTTCCCTTATTTATTTAACACTCCTATGGTTTTATTTATTATTGTTTGTTTGTAGTTGTTAAGTTTTTTTAAATTATTTTTAATATTAATGATTAAAATTTGGTATAGTAGGTAAATGTTAAGCTACGATCGCGATAAACGATCCTTGCTTATTCGGCTATAGTATAATCAAACTTTTGTATATATTAAAGTAGCTCCACCGCGTACAATAATTTATCGCAAAGATCTATTAAAAATGTTTTATTTACGGTTCTTTTTTTTATGTTATGAGGATTCTGTTTAGATTTTTATTTGCAAATTTATTTCCAGTTTGTTGTTTTATATAGTTATATTCAATCACAATTGCTGTCTGAAATGGTATTTATAAAAATAAAAAAACATCAACAATACATATAATAAGAGATATGAAAAGATTTTGCGAAAAATTAAACCATTTAAATAAAATAATGTATACAATACTGAAATATTTATATTATGATTAAATAATTGGAAAGGAGATGATATTAAAATTTATTTAACCATTTATATATATGTATGTTATGCTTTTCTGTGCTGTTTATGTTCATATAATATATCAAAATCAAAAAATGCATATATATATATATATATATATATATCGAATTTTCAATGGGGCACGTGCATAATCTGTATATAATATAAAAATATGTTGAATGTTGTTGGGATATAATAATATTGTTTTGTGCATTCATTGAAACCAATATATATTTTATATTGTTGTAATATATATATAGAAGCAAGAGGCTTAAATAATAATATACATGTTGATTTGAAAAATAAATTTTTTAATTGAGGATTATCAAGAATATATGGTATATACGCACATATTGTGTTGATGTATAATCTATATTAGTATATATAAATATATAAAAATATTATTGATTAAATGTCTAAAACAAATATATAGGGTAAAAATGTGTCAGGCAACCATCCATCGATCGACTATAATTAAATCCAAATTTATATATATACAAGGTTTTCTTTTTTTGTGATATTTAAAAAGTATAAAGAATTGTGATGGTTTCTATTTTTATTGCTCTTCAATTTAGTCATTTGTATCATATCTTTATATATTTGGAATTGATTATAATAATTAAAAAAATATAATTGATTCCGCTTGCGGTTGGTCGTACGGCTAATTACCGACACCGTAAAAGGCACAAATTAAGAAACTAATAACAAAAGGCTGTTGTTGGACGCTAAAACCAGATTGTTGTTTGTATAGCGAAAAAATTTATTTATTTATTTATTAATTGATTTTGTTACAGAGTTTTTAGAAATTTTCCATCTATTATTGACGAAAATGAGATTTTGAAATTGTATTCAGAAGTGGTTTTAATCCTCTTATACGCAAAAAAAAAAAACTGAATAAATATTATATGAAATGGATATTTTTTTTATAAATTAATTATTTTCAAAATCTTAATATTGCATATACAGTTCTCTAATATGCGTACAGTTAATACATTTTCTATATTTTAGATTAGACGATCAACAAAAACTATATCAATGGCGCTCACTCGTTTTTCTATAAACACACAAACACTAGTGGCCGGGTTGCCCCTTTCAAAATTGATTTTATACATATATGGTATATAAAAATGTGTCCCTATATTATGTATACTTTTTAAATAAACAACAAAAAAATTTATATATATATACTATCTTAATAAATACAAAACACTATCATAAAAAAAAAGTTAATATATATGAGGGGGATTTTCTATATAGTATGATTATTAAATTTAATTAAATTAATTGTAATATACTCAATCATAATATTAATAATAATAATAATAATAATAATATAAAAAAGATGTGTGTTTAATGTTTAATATTTTCTATATGTTTAATATATATTTTATAGTTATATGCTATTGAATACGATAAACAAAATATTGTTTTTATAGTATTTTTTGTCCATATACTATACATCGATCGAATATAAATTCAATTTATATATAATCAAATTTTATTAATAGTATATATATTTCAATTTATAAAACTATATAAATTTATATGCACACTTTATAATGTAATATTTTATAAAATAATCAACACCGTTTCGTTTCTTTATCGGTGAAATAAAAAAAAAATTAGTGTTTATTAAATAAAATTTATATAGATAATAAATAATATAAAAAAAAAAATTTCGTTATTCAAAATTTTGTCGGGGAATTTCGTATGGAACTACGATCTCACATATTAAAATGATGTAAGAATTTATTAGTAATTTATTTCGCATGTTCTTCACATGGAAATTCTACAGCTATAGATATTTGTATAAGAACAAACTGTTCGGAAAATTCGCATGAAAATCAAAGTGTTTTGAGGAAAATTATAGTAATTTTTTCGTTACCTCATTGCACTATTCCTTGTATAATTTTCTTTATCTCTCTACAACTCTATATACCATATTCTTACGGTTCTTTAAAATATCAATTGGTTATTGGGCTGCGGATAAGCCACATAAAATAAATTTTTCGCTATACAACCAACAATCTGGTTTTAGCGTCCAACAACAGTTCTGTTATTAGTTACTTAATTTGTGGCTTTTACGGTGTCGGTAATTAGCCGTACGACCAACCTCAAGCGGAATATACAACTCTGTGTTAAAATTCAGATTCGAAAAATAACCGAAAACACAAAACATATTTTATGCATTCAGTAGGATTCGAACCCACCACCCCAAAATTTCGTTAGAATTTTAGGTTGGCATTTTTAACATTTACACCACAGAGTTGTATAAGCCACATATAGTTATAAATTTATCGTTATTATATTCTTATATTGTTATATAGTTTTAATTTCTATATATAGCTGTAATTTTGGTGAGTGTTTCAACATTTATTTGATTTTTATTCGATTAAATTTTCTCGTCGGAAAATTCGTAATAAAATGGCCATAAAAGCGATGTATATTGAGATTTGAAATGATTTACATGATTTTTCTAGCACACAGAAAAATCAAATGAGGATGCGGAAAATTATATTCTTTCAAAGAACCTTTCCATTTTAATTATAGTTTTTTTTTTTAATATACTCTATTGTAATTTATTGTTTTATACCTTTATATTATATTATTTTCTTATAAATGACATGCATTTTCTCGGGAAAATTCATATGAAAGCAATTTACAGTGATGTAATTCAGCAATTTACAGTGATGTATAGCAATTGGCATGATTTTTTTAATTTGCCATAAAATTTGAAGGATTCTGATATCCGTAAGGAAATTCCGTAAGAATATGAGTAAGGATAATTGTTCCCTATATATATAATCTTCTTTAAATTTCCCTTTCCAATGAATTTGAGATAAATCATAAAAATACATTCACATTTGTGATCCATCTATATGAGACTCGCCAATACATTCGTTAATTTTCAACAAAGTGGCAGATATTTTTCTTTTTTATTAGTTATATTACAAGAAAAATACCAAAGCGAAATTTTTTAAATCTTAATATAACTTTTTAAAAGGAATATCAATAAATTTTTAATCAACACAATCTATACAATGAGATTAATTAAGATATATGAGGATCAAACTTAATGATAATAATAAATATTATGAAATGAAATAAAATTATACATATTCATTATATGATAAAAAAAAATAAAATAAAATACTTGCATAAAATTGAATAAATTAAAAAATTGTGATGGCTTCATTCACCTCATTCATTCATTCATGTATATAAATAAATTTAATCATTATATAATATATTTATATACAATATATATGATGTGAATCAATTAGTAAATATCTCTATATACATTATCATGTATAAATAAATGTAAATGCATTATATATAAATCAGAAAATATTTTCTTTTTCTGTAATATTATAATAAATTGCATGTCCAATCCTCCACATCACTCACATGCATGCATATGCATATATATATGGATATGGATGGATATGCTGTGGCAGTCAGTCAGTTTATCACATACATTATACTACATATATATACCATAAATACTGGAAGAGTGAGATTTATATTTTATGGATAATAAAACATGTGTCTGATTTCGTATAATATATATAATATAATTTATACAATATATACATATACATACACTTACATTAACTCTATATATAGTAAATGAATGATTCTTATATGCAATACGGATAAGATATGCTTTTATTTTTATTTATACTTATTATTATTATTATTATTATTATTATTGTTATTTTATTACAACATTTATTATTACACTTTATCGGGCCGATTTAATACAATTTTTTTTTTGAATACATATTCATTCATTTGAGTCAAGTTAATTTTGAGGTATATTAACATTTATGTGAATATATATCTTTATAATTAATGTATACGACGAAATGTATATATATACGATGCAATGTCAAATTTTACTAAACAATCAATTTTATATATCTATATATATGAGAGCTGAATTAATCTCATATGTGCATATAAATGCAATTCTATATACAAAAATATATATTATGAACGATAACATCCCCGAGTCCTATATAAAATGTATATACATACAATAATATATAGCGTTCGTTCACAGGATATTGCACTTTGAAAAATATTTACAAAATTTTCTATATATATAATGAATAATAAAGGATACATGAAACGATATACAATATAACTATATATATAATTATATTCCTATCCCTCGTGTCACTATCACCCTCCGTTCCTATCCTATATATAAAATATTAATAATGTATATATGTATTTATAGAGATATTGATGCGTATTCGCATTTTCGTTTTAGTTAGTGAATAAAATCTTTATAGATTTTCCTATGTGATATCACAAATTTTCCTTTATTGTATAGGCTTTTCACATTAACAGTATTTTTCTTTTATATATTAGACTAAGTTTTATAGTTTTAATATTACACATAAATTTAGATTTCTGTGTGCTATCATTGAACAATTACCTTTGGCGTCACAATAAGGCCAAATTGTTTCAATATATTAAAATATTTTTGTTTTGAATATATATCATACATATTATATGATATCCTTTCGCAGGATATAACATTTTTAGTTCAATTATCATCAATAAAATCAAGAATTAGTTTCGAATAGAATTATTAGATAAAATTCTATACAGATTGATGTTTCCCTTAGATATTTATCGATTTTTTAAAATTCATGCATTACTAAATCATTGAATAATTTTCCGTTCAAATTCAAATTTTGTTGGGTCACACTCAATTCTTATAGTTTTGAAGTAGTAAATCAGCCATCACCTTGCCAATTTTTTTTTTCAATTTGCTTCCAGCAATTGCTGTTTCTATATATATTGTCTTCTGAATATATGATTAATATTTAAAATATATAGTAATTTTACGACGACGATAACGTTGTTTATGTAATACATACATATATGAATATTATAGCCATATGTAAAATATGTAATCTACATTATATATAGGAAAATTATATATAGCAAACACGTTACGGACTAACTAACTGACTGCAAGCGATATATATATTCAGAACATATTCATATGTCTATCTATATATGATAATGTTGGCAGTTCATATTTATGTAATATCGCAGCTATATTATATTATATAAAATATTATCTCTATATATACAAATTTTATTCGCTTGATTTGTAAATCGTGGGAGAAAATGCCACATGTGATTTATTTTTATTTATCTATTTTTATCTTTTGTGTGTGTGTGTGTGTGTGTTTGTTTGTAATGTTATTTAAAAAAGCCTTTGATATAAAATAAACATAGAGTTTTATATAGAGTTTTATATCTATTCATCTTTCTACTCATTTTCCTTACATTATTTATTATTATTATTATTTTTATAATTATGTTCATTTTCTATATACATATATATCTTATATTTAATCTCCTATATATAGAATTTCATTTGGCAAAAAGCATTTGGATAAAGATTTTTCATTTTTTAAATAATTTGTCTGTTTGTAGGATACGATTTATAGCAAATATGGCACGTAAAATATAAATACTTTACAATGCACATTTTCAAATTTATGAAAAAAAAAAAAACACAGATATAATCTGCAGGTATAATATAGGTAAAAGACCTCTGTAAAAATAATAAATTCAAGTTTTAATTTTAATTGTATTTCTTCAATTACGTGTTCATATATTTTTATATAATATATTATATAGATAATAAATAATGTTTTAACCTCGACAAACAATAAAAAAGGGAATTTTTTCTATTTGACTACAATATATATAAATGGAAAGGATTAAAAATAATACAAAATCATTTTGAAAGCATCTAGATATTACAAATTGTTAAAGTTACAGCTTTTTTGAACTAAAAATCCGAATAAATCTTTATATAGTTATATTAATTAAAATAAAACCATTTGTTTATTTCACCTTTGTTATATTTATTTCAATTTCAAACTGATTTTACACAGATAGAGAGAGAGCCAGATCGGCTGTGATTGCCATATCGCGAAGCAATATAAGTTTATATATATTTTTATGTTTTATTATAACAGAAATCTTTTTCCTCTTATAGATATTTTCCTATATATATATATTATTCAATTTGATTTTATTTGTTGTTGTTTATCTTTCAATTGATTATTTCACCCATATCAATTGAAAGAATTTGTTATATTATTATTATTATTATTAATTCATGTTGTTGAGTATTTTTTTTTTTTTGGTTTGTGTATTCTATATATTGATATAAATGCAAATTAAACATTTTAATGCTTTGAGTGACATACAGATTTTATATATATTATATTAAGTTAGTGATATGATTAAAGTGTACATTTTTATATTTTTTTCAATGTTATTGGATCATATAAGTGGTAGTATAGTATAAAGTTTAATTTGTGCACGTACATAAAACTCTTTAATTTTTCCCTCTTATACTATATATCGCATATATGGGTCTATATATTTGCAATAATATATATGCTTGGTTGGTTATTTGCTTGCTTACTTGCTTGCTATATCACAAAGAATATATGTAAAAGTTTTTGAAAATAGAAAAAATAATTTATTAACAACAATATGAATCTCCCCCAACCAAATACAAAACACGTTTGCCATTCATTCGTTGCTCACCCAAAATAGAAAGAAAAAAAATAATAATAATATGATAAAATGTACTTACACAAACGATATATAATTGAACATTCCATCCATATATATATAATATAAATTGTAATATATCATATATGCATATACATATTACATACATCATATACAGTAATGTGAAAAAAAATTAGATAACTCTTATTTGCGGTTATCACAAATATATCACACTATCACACATGTAGTTGAATAGAATTTAGCCAAGGGGGTGACAAAGTTGATGGTCTAGAACGAAGAGAAAATTTAAAATCGGGAATACTGTAGAAGTGATTTACCTATTATAATGGAAAACCTATTATAACCTATAATAATGGAAAAGGATAAACTAACTGCAAGGACAAACTAACCAATTCCTCATTTTTTTAATAAATAACTCTGTTATATTGCCAAGAGAAAAATCATTTTTTGCATGGAAAAAGGATAACATTTTTAAACATGACATTCAACATATCCGGATATAAAATCACATGTATATTGTTTTTTTCACTGACACTGTCTGTATAAATCATATTATATAATATAATTCATTCATCATAATAACAATAAGTATATAGGCACTTCAATTATACAGACATATATAGCAAAACTATATACCAACCAAACAAAATAAATAGGCAAAATCCATAGAAATACAAAAAAAAAAAAAAAGGATATATGAATACAATGAAAAAAAAAAAATAGGAAAAAAAGGATAACCTTCAAGTTTATATATGAATAAATAAATTTTTCAATAAATTTTGTTCAAGTATGGTATATATAAAATAGTAAATAAAATAAATATTATAATAATAAATTAAATTAATAAATATATATTAGTAAATATTTTATATAAATATATATTATAGGTATATAAAATAAAAATCTATATATAGGATATATTTTATTTATATAAAAGTCCTTCTGCACACTACAATAATAATAATAATATATAAAAATAAAAATAATAATAATAATAAAATTAAAAGTAAAAATATATACTTGAAAATTTATCTTTCAATCAAAAAATTCTCATTGAAACAACATTAAAATATCTTGTTCGCGCTCGTCGCCGATAAGTTTTATTTGGATATTTGTTTTCCTATATATATATATTATAGATTATGGCTATAATAAAACTGAAATGTATATATTCGGAAAGGAAGACAAAAAAAAAATAAATAGAAATCGAACCCCAATTTTAGGTATCCTTTCCTTATACTATATACCATCAATACCATATATATGGATATGAAAATATATATATTTATATATATATTGTAGATAGATTATTGATCTCTTTAACCTCATATATATTTTTTCAGGATTCTTTTCCCGTTGGTTTGATGTATTCTATATTTATATCAAAGTTTTGTATTTGGATAAGAAAACCTACACATTTTTACGTAAACACATCATTATTATTATTATTATTATTATTATCATAGTGTACATTTTCTCTATATATCCGCATAAAATACCATAAAAAAAAAAGAAAATAAAAACATTCACATTTGTGAAAATGCATTTGTGACATAAACGAAAATATGATGATGATATTATTAGACCAAAATCATATAGGATTTTCTATATATAGTAAACGTACATATATAGAAAAAGAATAACACACTTATGCATTTATTGTTATTATTACATTGATTGCGTGATGATAAGGTAAAAATATCATTTTATTGTATATATTTTTTTGCGTTTATGCGGAAATAAGGAAAAATATAATACATGATTAATGTATAATAATTTTTATTTTGATATATACTAAATAAAATACTTATTCTGTTTTTTTTCTTGATTTTTTGAATGATTCTTGATGGAGTGAGTGAGTACATTTACATCGTTATAATATTAAATTAAATTAATTTATTTCTATGCGTTCAAGAATATAATATTCATATATAAATTCTAAAAATATTTAAATAGAATGAAATGCGTGAGATTTTTGAATATCGTGTCAAATCCTTAGCGATAATCCATCAAGGAATAATTCCTTTCTGATTGCTTTTTATTTTCTCGGAAAAATTTTAAAGCCAAAACTATCTTAAGAAAATTCTATCTATTTTGAACACCCAACGTTACAAACCAAAACATAATAAATATATATTTCAATTAAAAATACATCATTTTAATTAAAATGTGTGTAAATTCCTTTACACCAACAATTAATCACAATAAAAAATACACAGTAAACGTAAAAAAACATACATAATATATTTTTTAAACATATATATGGATGTATATAATAAATATCATTACATTTATGTTTTTTTATGCGAAGCGAAGCACACGTCGCACTTCACATAATAATAATAATAATCCATTTACATACATAAACACATTTAATTTATATATGGTAAGTAAATTACTGATGAAAAATTAAAGATACATAATAAATATGGATGAATAAAATACCGACGAAGACGACGACGACGACGAACAAAACAAGAGTTATAATAACACGTATGTGAAGATACAGAAGAATAAAAATAAAAAAAAAACTAATTACCATATAAAAATATTAAAAAAAAAGACGATACAATGAAAAAAAAAAAAAAATTGAATAAAATAAAAACGAAAATAATTCCCTTTTTATTTTTTTTAATCTTTATATTTTATTTTTTTGTAATCTGTTTTTTTTTTTTTATTTTGCTGTGATGTGATATAAAAATAAAGAAGCAGGTTAATATTTTTTATGTATTTTATTAATGTTTTTTAGTAGGTACTCTTCATTTTATCTTCATTTATGGATTAAAAAACGAAATATAAAATATATTCAATATGTTCAATATTTATTTATTAATACACACACCTGCATAATACAATTTTAATGTTAAAGATGTTTTTTTTATTTATTCACAAAAAATGATGTATTATCCTTCAAGTTATAAGCTTTATCATTATCATTATCGCAGATACGATCTAATTTGTTTCATGACATATATAGCTCTGTAAATAAATTAATAATTATTGAATATAGAACTTCCGCGGAATATTTATTTTCGCAGAAGGATTTTTTTAGTTGAATTAAAAATAGAAAATTATCGATTGAAGGAAAAATGTTTGTAAAAAATGAAATAAAAAATTGCATTTAAGATAAAGAATAGAGTTTTTGTCAGATCAGCAGAATCATTTCTATTGAAGGGAAAATGTTTAGAGAAGGATTTTTGATGGATTTTCTATAGGCAAAAACATTTCTATTTGAAGGAAAAATGACCACAAGAGATTCTTAATGAATTTTCAATAAACACAAAAACTTTTCTAATCGAATAAAAAAATATTCAGTACGGATTCTTTAAAGATTTTCTATCAGCAGAAAAAATTATACAATATTCAGAAGGAAGAAAGGAAGAATTTTATAGAAGAATTTTCTATAACCAGATAAATTATAATAAAATAGTTTTCTATATAGAACCAAAACCAAAAAAAAAACAATCACAATTAATTTATTGAATATATATTCATATAAAATATTTCCATTTTCTTCATTAAAACTCGCAATTTTAACTTTTCCTAAAGTTTTCCTATAATAATTTTACTATAAGTTAGTCGTTTTTATACAATGAAAAAAAAATCGACAAATTTATCCCTCTTCTTCTTCTTCTTCTTTTAAAATTAAAATACATTTTCAGATTATTATTAGTATTATTATTACTATTATTATGGTGAAAATTAAAATATTGGTTGCTAATTGATCTATAAATCTCATGCTAATCGTTTATATTTACTATATAAAAATATGAATGCAACAATGGCAATGGCAAACAATAAAAACTTATTTATTTGTAAAAAAAAAAAAAAAAAAAAACAAAATCACTTTATAGTATACTAAAATCTGAATGTATATAAACAAAAAAAATCTAATTGAATTATATATTCTATAATATATTCGGAAAATAAAGAAGGGAATAATCTAAAATTTATTGATAAAATGGAAAATATAAAATCAATTTAAAAACAAAAAGGAAAAAAAAAGGAATAATGTAAAAAAATTCTATTTTCTGGTTGAATAATGTTATAGAGGAGATAGACAAACATATATAGAATATAGATATATAGTAGATATAATAGCGATAGTCAGATAGATATGCGTTTTTTGTGTGTGTGTGTGTGTTCAGTTTCTTAAAGAGGCTGCCATCATATAGACGTTGTTGAATTGTTTATATTTTGAAATTGCTGTACATTTATTTTTTATTTATTTGTGGTTTTCTTTTCACTATATATATATAGATTTATCTATTGCTATGTCTTCTGTATAAAGATCTCTTTGCATCAAAATATATATATATATGTATATATATAAATAATTTACCTTCTTTACAGATATCCTTTAAATTTATAAATACATATATATAGAAACAAAAGGAAATCGTAAGAAAAACAAAAAGTAAAAATAAAAATCAAATCAAATAGTGAATCAAATCAAAAAGAGAAGGAAAACGGACGGATCTAAACAAATGATGATTTTGCTATTCTATTTTGGCATATATATTCGCCCATATCAATTGTATTTTTTTTTAATATTATAGAGCAATCAACTTTTACAGGCGATGTTTTCTATTTATATAATATTCTTATTATACATATATAAATCAACACGGATTTTTAATTTACGCAAAATGGTATTTAACATTTTTTTAAATTATCTCGATTAATAATGGTATTGATAATTCACACCAATATAAAAAGAAATACTTTATCATTATTGATGATTGATTACTACTTTGACTTACGGCCTGTTTGTTAACAGCTAACAATATAATTTTGTCGTAAATATACCAATAGAAATTTTTTTACAACAACATTAAATATAAAGGATATTCTGTATTGTATAAAAATAAAAGGATATAATGTAATTTTTTTTTTTCCTTATTTTGCAATTCCTTTTCAATTCCTTTATCGATAGGGTATATCTACTATATATCTATCTATCTACCTCTAAATATTTATAAAATAAATGAAAACACAGGAAAATAAGAAATAAAATAGAAAAACAAAAAAAAAAAAACACAAAATTCTGAATATATTTATAAAGAAAAACAGAATAAATCTAAGAACAAAAAAAAAATGGGGCGTCTATTTTCTGTGTGTTCTTTCTATATTCTATTAAAAATATTAAAATTTAAACGAATTTTTTTCCAATTTTATAAATTTTTAGTTTTTTTTTTTTTTGCTTTTACTTTACTTATTGGTCGTCGTCGTCGTTCATGTACCATATATTGAATTGACTGTCGTTTTTTTTTTGTTTATATTTATTTTATTTTAGACTTGGAAATCCTAGGGGGATTTGTTTTATGTTTTTTTGGGTCCAGTGTTTTTGCTTATATATTTTCATTAAATTTTTAAACTATAAAATATATTGATATTTTAACACTTATGTGATCTGTTTTTTTTTATTTTATTTTTTTCTAATCTAATTTTAAAGCTGCACTGAAATTTTATTGTTATTTAGTAGTATACAGATTATTTTGATACAAAAAAAACATTAAAAAATTAAATGAAAATCAATAAATTCTATTAATAATATTAGAATTTTTTAATTTTTTTTATAAAATTAATTGATTATATTTAGGAATGATAAAGTGGCAATTTGTTTTTGTTTTGTATCGAACGAAATTTATGCATATATTTTTTTATGCGATTATTTATTTTTCTTTTAATTTTTTTCTATAAAAAAAAAACGATCTATATGAATGAATATTAAACGTATATGGTAAAGATATAAATAGAGATATATTATTTATGTAATGTATGAACGCCGCCCACCGGAAGCGAAAAATAAAAAGTTAATTACCCATCACAACGACAACGGAAACTGCCTAGGCATATAAACATATAATATACGTATATATATAGATATAGATTCAAGCACGCAAGCATCAAATCATTTTCTATTATCTATGTATATACATAAATGATGTGGTATTTCATATTGTATAGTTATATTATTTATATTTATATACATATAAATATGATGTGGTTATCTATATTTTGCTTATATTTTTGTAATAAAAACTAATGAAGGTGTATATGTATAATAATAATAATAAAATGTACTTATTTAGAATTCACAATTGCATATTGCAATTGAAATTTAAAGTCATGGGGTTTTTTGTATTTTTTATCAATTTAAATATTAAAAATTTTATATTATATATGGCACAATAGAGAGAAGACATAAATGATTTCAAAAGAGAAAAGATTTAAATTGAAATTATAGTTAATAAATATAATTGTTTTTTTGCTTTTACGATATATAGTAGGAAATTTACATATTAGGATCTGTTTGTATAAAGAAATTTGAAATATATATTAGAATATGAAGATAATGGAATTAAACAGTGCGACAATTAATATTCCGGACTGGTCCTAGGAAATACATTAAATACACGATTTTTGAATTTTTTTTTCATTTGTTCAAAATATTCTCCTCATGATTCAATACAACTGCGTTACATCGATTTAATAATGATTCAAATGCGTGTTTCAGCTCATTTTGTGGTATTGCCTCTTGGGCGGTGGTGGTGGTGCTGTTTGAATGGTTTCAAAAATCCTCAAAAAAACATCCTTTCAATTTCATTTTAAGTTTTGGGAACAAGGAGAAGTCACATGGTGCTAAATCAGGTGAATACGGTGGATGATTTAACACACAGACTTGATTTCGAGCGAAAAACTGACGAACAATAAGTGAAGTGTGACTCCATTATCGCATCCATTATCGTGAAACAAACACCAACTATTTGATTCACGATATTCGGGTCGAATACCACGAATCCTGCCCATCAAACGCTTCAAAACTTCGATATAATATGCGCCACTGACTGTTTGACCATTTGGAACGAATTCTTTATGGATAATTCCCTTGCTACCGAAAAATGTTACGAGCATTGTCTTGATTTTCGATGAAACTTTTCTTGTTTTTTTTTAGCCTGCGTTTTAGCCATCCACGAAACGTTTATACCACTCAAAAACTTGTGTTCTATCCATACAATTATCGCCATTAAATGGCTGCATCGATTTGAACGTTTCTGTTTCAGATTTACCAAGCCTTGCGTTGAATTTAATGACTGCTCTTTGTTCCATGTTAAAATTTCTACTTCATCTAAAATATTGTTTCACAAGAAATGTCATAACTTTTTTATTTGTCAACCAAATGCAATGAAATTTTTACAGACGATAGAGAAAACATCAAGCTTCAAAACGCTTCACATAGATCGTCCCACTGGTTATTGAGAAATGATTTGAATAACCGGAATATTAATTGTCGCACTGTGTATATAAGATAAATTAATTCAATGGATTATTTTGTACTGTTTTACTATAATAATTGAATAAATAATGATGTTCAAAAAAGTTTATAGGTCGGAAAGGTTGATTGCTCTATAAATATGTGAATAAAATTCTAATAACTAATTAAAAACGACATTACCTTTTGGAAAATTTGGCAAAATCAAAACTTCTAAACAATAACATTAATTGATTGAAATTCCGTTTCTGATTATAAAAATTAATTTCTATAAAAATTCATATATAGAAAGTAAAATTTCAATTTTAAATGAATGCAATTAAAAAAAATATTCAAAATGTATTTTCATTTTACAACATTTTTTTCATTCATTAGGCGCATTATACCAAAAAAAAAAAAAGAAAAACAACAAGTAAATTTAATTATATATAAAAATAAAGAAAAAGATATTTAATTAGAATATACTTGTATGAAATGAAGAAGAGAAGATTGTTTTTTTTTTTTTTTGTATAATATCTGTATATTGTATATGTAATGAAATTGAAACCCTTTTGCTTTATACATATATTATCAAAATTAAAATTGTATAAATTCTCTATATATAGTCATTCAAGTGGAATATCAAACGAAAAATTCTGTGTATAAATCATATAATAAATAGTGTGTATAAATATAAATTTAAATATTAAATGAACGTAAAGGAATTCAATATAGAATTTAAGATTTTATAGCTCTATCTATATAAATATAAAGTAAAATAATATAACGAATATTTCTATAGATTTTTACCTTGTTATGATGACAGACAAAATATACAATAAAAAAGAAAAGGAAAATACATTTAAATTATTTTATATAAAATATTTTAAATATTTTCTATTTTCTTTTTTTTTTAAAATAAAATTCCTCTTCTGAAATCATAATGTTATTCTATTTATAAAAATTTCTTCTTCATTTAAAATTCATCCCTTATCTTTACAAATTATTTCTATATATATTAGATTTATATAGAATTTATTTACTTAAATCTTATATTAATTGACATTTTTTTTTTGATATTATATACAAAAAAAAATGTTATTGCATTATTATATAACATAACTCTTCTATATGTGTATAATTTTATCGCCTTTTATATCTTTTACTATAAATTCAGCCAAAAAAAAAAACCAACTCTCTCATTATACTTATATATAAGTAAGTATGTATAATATACACAAGTGTTTTGTGTTAAAACAAAAGGGGTGAAAATTTTTAATAAAGGGTGTTTTTTGTCAATATATATACAATTTATAAATAAATATATAACACGTTACATATATAATAAATTTTAAATTATATATATGTATATAATAACAACAGTTAAAAATCAATCCGTTATATATAGTCCTTCTGTTCTATATATTTATACAATATATTTTTTTGTTAGATTTCCCAATCATGTTTTTTTTCTATCCTTCCTTCACCTTCAACACCACACATATAGAAATGTGTGTATGGATATATATTTATATTTAGATAGATGTGTCAACTATTAAACAGTCAATTACACATTTTGATTTAACCAAAATATTTCAAATGGATGTACCATATATATAAAACGATTCACTATATCTGTATTTTTACCACTTTATTCAATTATTTATGTCGAAAAAATATATGGATAGGTCGAAGGAGGGTTATTTATATATCGTACACGTTACGTTACGACGTGTATTAAAAGAATATATAGTGTCAAAGAAATGTAATTTTCTTCTTTTATTTTGTGAATATATTCACATACGTGTCTATATTTAATATATTTAAAATTATAGCTTCCTTATCCTTATTCACCCCCATTCGAATTTCCACCACCCATCATACACGAACACAAATAATACACAAGATATTGGGAAAAACAAAAACAACTTAAAAACTATAAATAAGCACGTACATTGTATATATAAAATTCCAATAAATTAATTTCTATATATATATATATATATATAAAATAATTAAAATTCTATATATATAGGATAAAAAAAAATCGTTGAAAATATGTTAATGGTATATATGTCATTATAATTACCCCGACTCTATATCGTTGCACTGATTGAATATCAGTGTAAATATATATATGTTTATGGGGTGCCCTCGTTGGATTAGGTATAGGTATATTTTTATAATTATTATGTATATAGAGAAATAAAAATTAAAAGAAAAAATTTATTTAAAAATGCACAATTGAAGTGATATAAATAAATTTGCATTTATATGTTTGTTTGTTTTAGTTCAGTTGTGTTGTATTGGTAGGCATCAAGTATATATGTAAAAAAAACTTGTTGCAATTAATAATTGTATTTATTTTATATATTTTATTGTGTGTATGTTTGTGGGAATGTATGGTTTTCCTTTTTGGTTCTATATGATTCAATTTTTATTTATTTGTTTTTCTGTTAAACAAATTGTAATTTAAAAAAAAAAAGGAAACAACAAACAAGAAATGGTAAAAGTGAGCAGGAATATATTGGGTTTGTGCTTAATTTGCGAAGGCAAAGCGAATGCTTTAAAGAATATAATACTGATTCGAATCGTATACGATATGATTGAAGACTTTGGTCTGTTATTTTCAAATCTGTTTGAAATTTAAACACCGGAAAGTTTAAAGAGTTTTCATAATTTCCATATAGTTTTTTATATGGGAAGTTTTCATTATTGTTTGGGAGGTATAAAGTTTGAAATTAATTTAATCAATTCTATCTTTTCTAATCTAATGTATCTTTTAGAATGCTAATTCTACTAATACAACCATTAATTCAGATGTTGTCATAGGGAAAAAATTAATTATATTAAAATATAAAGTGCAAATTGTTTTTTTTGTGATGTTATCATGCAAATAAAATGCAAATTTTTTTTTTGTCACTTTTCTTATATCTTGTTTGTCATATTTTTTTACAAATATAATAATTTTAATAATATACGATTAATATCTTAAAATGTCCTTCAATTTTTTTTTATATAATTATAAATTATTATCATCATCATTTATAGCACCTGTTGTGCAATGTAAAAATTAATTTAATAATTGTCCATATCACTTAAGATGAATAAATTATTTAATGCATACGAATGAATGCAGTTGTTTATTTTATATATATATGATAAATTAAACACCTTTTTTTTATTATATTATTATACAGAGTTTCTTCAATATATATGAATATTTATATTCATATATGATGACAAGAAAATTTATGATGATTTTTTGGTTGTATTAAATAAATAACATTTCGTTAAGTATACGTAAAAATAAATTTTATTGAATTAGGAAGCATTAAATTATACCAAATAAAGCTTAAAAACACGGAAAAAAATGAAGGAATTGACTCGATTCTGAATATTGAGAAAATTTTTACTATTAAATTTGATTTTAATTTTGCATTACAACATTTGGGGAATTTTCTTTCTGTTTTAATAAGAAAATAAATTTGTTAATATTCAAATGTAATGAATAACTCAAAATGATGTTCAATTCAAAAGCATTTATCCTTGGTTTCTTCGAATTATTGTTACTAATATTATTATTATTATTATAATTAGTAATTCCCGGAATATTTTTGAATGGAAGAGATAAAATCATGTCTTCAAAATATACTTATGTATACATCAAATAAAATTAATCATGTGTGTAAAATTAAAATTGAAAAAAATAAAAATAAATTAAACTTATCTTTTTATATATATTTTTAATGGTATTTTATTTTATTTTTTATATAAATACCCATTTTGAAATTAATGTTTAAAGTGGCGATCGATATTTTCATATACATATGCATATATTGTTATCTATATCTAGTAAAATTACATATATCTATATATGAAACGCGTCGAAGTTCATATCAAACGACGAATGCGTATTTTCTCGCATTACATATTAAATAAATATGGGTAAAAAAATTTAATAATCTTATTATTAGTAAATTTCTTGAAATATAATTTTTTTGTGTGTATTAATAAATTGTAACTGGATCGTATATGGTAAAGTATAAAAAAAAAAATGATGATGAAATGAAAATAAAAAATAATAACGAAACAAAGAAATGATATACAAATAATAAACATTATTCATTTTTATGCGTTTATGTTTCACCTGTTTTATATTATATGACTTTTTTCTTTTTTTGTTTAATTTATATAAATGCCTGTGTGTTTCTATGCCTGTGAATGTGAATTTTATGTAACTAATAAATTTATTTTAAAAGTTTAACAAAAATTAATATGAAATAGGTTTTTAAGGGTTATATGGATGGAAAATAATGTGGATAAAATGTCATAATGATGTTGTTGTTGTTGTTGTTGTTGATATATAAATAAATCTTTTCTCGCAGGTATATTATTTGATGTACTTTGAAGTTTATTTTTTTTAAGTTGTTTGTTAAAAGTAACATTCCTTTGAATAAATATGTATCCATTAAACACATAAACATGAATAAATATACAAAAAAAAAAGTAAAAAATAAAGTAAATAAAATTCTTTTTAAATTTTCATTATAGATAAATACATAAATTTAAGTGGATAAATACGTGAGTATTTCCAACGATAAAAACGTTGAAATAAAATTTTAGTATTACAAGCGGTCATATGATCATTTTCTACCGCCCAGGTTTTATTATATAATATTGTAAATGGGAAAAAATCTTCAAAGTTATCCGCAAGATAACATTTAATGGGAAATTCTGAAAACCTTTCTTAACCATTCTTAAATTTTTCTAAAAGAAATTCTGATTAGTTTCTACACAATAAATCCTTTAAAATTTATTGAGGACACGTTTAACGTTTTTCTTAATGGAATTTTGTATAATTTACTAAAGGAAATTGTTTATAGTTTTCCCAAGGAAATTTTGTATGATTTCCCAAAGAAATTCTTTATGGTTTTCCGATTAAAGTCTTGACAGTTTTTTAGTTGAAATTCTTTACCATTTTCCCATGAAAATCTTGACAATTTTCTAAAGTAAATTCTGTGTATTTTACTGACGATCATTCAGCATAATTTTCCGCGGAAATTCTTTACATTTACACGAGATTTTTTGTGTCGAAATTCTCTAACATTTTCCAATGAAAATCTTGACCATTTTCTAAACGAAATTCTGTACAATTTTCTAAAGTAAGTTCTATATATTTTACTGACGATAATTCAGCATAATTTTCCGCGGAAATTCTTTACATTTACACTCGATTTTTTTGTGTAATTGGAACCTTACCGCCAATAAAAATGCTTTCTTATATATACACATTTATACAATGCATTGATATTATATTTTTTTTTAATCTTATCACATAATTATCTCTTGACGGTATATAAATTCATATCTCAAAAATTTGTATAATGAATGAAAATTATAATACATGCGATATTTTAGATTATGAAAAAAAAAAAACACAAACTTTATACATATATGCAATAAGGAAATATGATAAACATTTTTTTACGTGACAAAGTGAATTTTATCTCAATGAAATTCAGTTATTTTTTTATCATTGAAAAACATAATTCATTATAAGAACCAATTTAAAAAAAAAATATATGGTGGAGTTATAAATAAAATCCATTTGAATCTTATATATTTTCTTTATACTTCTTTTTTTTAGCAGCTTTATTTAGAAAGTTTATTTACCTCTGACAATAAATATTGCGTATAGAATTGAATAAAAATACAGCTGGCAATCGTTTAATACAAAAAAAAAAAAACAAAAAATACTATAATAATTCTATTAATGAATTTTTCTACTATACATCGGTTGTGTTTTTTTTTTGTCTTCTTTAAAATAAGACTAAATTTAAAAATTTAGTTCTATATAAGATATATGTTATTTTCTTTTAAAAATAAATATATTCAAAAACAAAAAAAAATCCAATTGCATCGTGAAATTTTAACAAATTAAGTGTACATTTTTCAATAGATGGTATATGTTTTTTTTGTAAAATGTTATATTTTAAATTTTTTTGTGGATTCTCTCATCGCGTTTGTAAATATATATACAATATAGAAAAATTCATCATCATCTTGACACAGTCGTAATTTATCAATAATAAAATTAAATGTATAAAAAATATGAGGACGGCGACGATTTATGTGCAGAATGTTTTAAAAGGTACCAGTTCAAGTAAATTTCATCATAGAATCGATAGCGGAATCTATTTGGCTGATACTCCGTATAAGAGCACCCCGTCAAATAGAAATAGAAAATTGATAAAATGATGTAACGATATAAAATCCATTCAGATTTGTTATATAGATTGTTTTTTTTTGTGTTTAATTTCATCATAAAAAAAAACCTATTATAAATATCTATATATCGTAATATTAATGATTTTGTTTCCATTTTTTTTTATTTTTTTTGGTTCAAAAACTTTATTGAAACACCTCAAAAACAAGAAAAGAGATTTCTTATTGATGCGTGTTGTATAAATAATATAAAAAATAAATGTTTGTGATGTTTTTTTTTCTTCTGTTTTGTATATATAATAATATTTATGTATTCAATAATATGTATTCAATGCCATTGCCATTGAATATAATATAATGGTGATATTATTGCTTGCTGCTGTTGCTGGTGGCTGTTTTTTTTTTGTTTATTATTTTCCTCATCACCGTTCAGTTTTTATTTTTCTTCCTTTTGAATCAATTTTTTTTTTTTTATGTTTTATTGTTGATTAACCTTTTTTTTTTTTTTTATTTATTTATATAATTTTGGTTTGGTTTGGTTTTTTTTTTTACGAAAAAAGGTATAAATGTAATTTATAATAATAATAATCATCGTCATAATAATAATAATAATAATAATAATAATAATCATCATATAAAAGTTTATACATTTATATTGTAGAGTGAGAGGGATTTTTTTTTCTTTTGCATATTTGACGGGTTGTTATTTTTGTTTATAACTAAAAACGTATATATGTATATATTTAGAAGCAGACGTGTTACATTTATCCATTATTGGATCTCACATAAAACAGCTGTCTGTCTTACAATTGCATTTCATGGATGCAGTTGTACGGAAAATGGTAAAATGTTTTATTTTTATTGATAATGGTTAGGTATATTTTGTTGCACAGTTGCATATTTTATATATATTTTAATGATTATATAATAAATTTTTTATTTACACCTTTTCGATGGAATGATAACCTCTACCTTACGATTATATAAAGAATTAATATAAGATTTTATTATATATGTTTATATGGGTTTATAGGTTAATATTTAGATAGTTGAAATTGGGGAGAAGATTATGATTATTATTTTGATATTGATGATTACTTGGAAGTCATCGTAAGATTTCCATCGTTGATGTCTCTTTAAGATAAATATATGTTATTTTATCAAATAGTGAAAAATGTGTGATCAAATGAATTTTATTAAATAAAACAAACAATTCTTTAGATTCTAAACACGCACAGTCATTAAAATGTTTCCTTTATAAACTTTATATTAATCATAATCAACAGTTAAAATTTGAATAAAAAGTAACTTCCAATTGATTTTAAATAGTAAACAAATATTACATATAGTGATAATTTACGTGATTAAATAAAAATTCGAATTCAAAAACTTACTCATAAGTGATTTATCAAAACTATATATACAGTTCATTTTAAATATGAATATTCAACTAACCTGAAATTAGATAAGAAAAAAATTATAATTATTAATAAAATTAAAAACTTTGTATTTTATATAAAAAAAAAGTTATTGTGTGTATTTCTGTAAAAGAAAAGTTTTTGGTTGATAAACTTTAATACATATAGTAACATGTAAATCAACCACAAGATAATAACATACTTAATACCATCTTAAATATATAGATATAAGATTTTAAATTGTTAAGAAAGGTATAACTCTATATATTGAAATTAACTTAAATATATTATCCGCATACATAAATCCTTATTATACAAATATATCAAATGTAAAAAATGAAAAGCAAAAAAAAAAAAAATAGTTAATACGCTCAATTTGCTCTATGAGACCTAATAAATTTAAACATCCCCCCAGAATTGTTATAATACTTCCAAATATGTATATAATATTATATTGCATATATATTTTATGTATGTTTTTCATTCTATATATCTGTACATGTACAGAATGAATGATGAATATTTATATCCATCTATGTATGTACAACAACAAGACCCTTTTCAAAAAATATATAGAATTGTGAGTCTGGTATCGACCAACTCCAACTCCAACTTCTATATCCTTAACAAAATACAAATACAACATTACACATACAAACGTTTTTAGTGGGCTGGAAAACTTTGAAAATTTTCAACAATTTTCTCTTGTAATATTTATTTAAAAAATGAATAATATATAGAAAAAAATTATAAATAGAACGATCATCGGTATACAAGATTCATCAAGCATCCTTTTTTATATTTTTTAACCAAAAATAAAATCCTTTCAATGATGTCAAACAATCATTGATTTTATAAAAAAAAAATTGTATATTTTATATATTATTTTTAAGCAATTTTTACATATACAATATAATTTTGATGTGAAAATTTGCGAAAATGAATTTAAAGGATTTTTCTCCTATATAATGAATTTTATTTACATTTAAAACATTTTCATTTTCTCCATATTTACATATATTTATTGTGCCGCAAGAGTATGCGGAGGAAAATTTATTTATCTATCTATAAAAATAAATACATGCAGGAAAATTCACGCAAAAAGGATATATAAATTTTCTCTTTAATTTTCCTACTATATATAAACAATTGGCGCGCAATCGCTTGTATATATTTATAATGTAAAATAATAATCAGCAAGAAGACTTTTTAGTATAACAAATATACAAATATTTTCACTCGTTTTGCTTTATATGGATACATATATCTAAAAAATGATGACATTAGTTGAACTAGACATTTTATTATGTATATATACAATACTGAATACATATACATATTTTATATATAAATAAGTACATAATAAATGAACTTTATAAATAGGATGCCAAATAAAATCTATTTCTATATATCTAAATATATATATATACATAAAAGTCTACTTCTCTTCCGCAATGTATATACATACAATTACGTATATATATATATAAAATATGTGTGGTGGCTGATGATATATAACACAGTGAAATTGTCTGCTAGTATATATGTATATATAATAAAATTCCACCCACCTATTTCCACTACATATGGTTTTTTACGAATTATTTATGTATATTATACATAAATAGACTGTATATATAATATCATATATATATATATTTGTGAATGTTAAAAGGGTATGAGTCCTTGAGAACGCAGGAGGTTATATATACAATTCTTAAAGGTAATATCTGTATAAATATACAATATGATATGTATGATTTTCATTTTTTCTTTTTTTTTTTTCTCTATATAAAGTATATTATTACATTAGCGTATATGTTTTTCCATATATGTATATATATACATCACAAAAAGTGTTAAATACAATATTTAAAGAGTTTCAAAGTTATTTTGTATGTACGAAAAAATAATATATTATTTACACAAGGATTAAATATTAAAGTTGCATATGATATATATTTACATGAAATGAAGGAAAAAAATAGAGTCTTAAAACATTTTTGTAAGAAAAGATAAGAGATTAGAAGCGAAAAAAAAAACGGTTATATCCATATTGAAAAATTGAAACAAAACTTGGAAAGCAAAGTATTTTCTTATATTTATTATGATTTTTTCGACCTGTGATTAATTTTATTTTTTTATTATTAAATTTTATGATATTGTTAAATGTTAAATTTTATATGCTAAATACTCATAATCATATAATAATGATTTATATTCAACAGGTTGGAAAAGAGTGGGTGTAATTTTACCTTATTTGATTCCCATATTGAAATAGAAATGTTGGTTCAATGTATTTCAAATCTTTTTGATATGATATCGAATTGATTTAATCTGAGATTTTATGATTCTGTTTCAAACAGAAATGAATTTAATTAATACAACAATACATTGAACGAACGAAAGTTCTAAGTTCTCCGATTTACTTTACTTTACCATGCAATCCGAATAACGTACAGTAATGATGAATGGAAGGAAAGAAGGAAGAAAGACGAATAAGTAGGAAAATCAAAAAGGCATTCGAATGGACATAGTTTAAATAAAGATTTACAGTGATTAGTAATTGGAAAACAATGTTCAAGTATCGCGAGAATCATAGCTATCCAAATAATTAAAATCAATCAATTGAAAACGGTTCATAAAAATTAATCATGCAATATTTTATTAAATAAGATAAGAATAATATATAATAATAACAAAAATTTGGCAAAACTAAGCAAAGATATTTATAAATATTTTTCGATGCGTTAATGAAATGAACAATGCGAATATTTTTGCGAAGATTCTCAAATTTCATTTCATAATTAATTATTTAATCTCGTAATTTAATCTATATATAAGTAAAAATTATACCTTTTTTTTTTTGTTTTTTATCATCTTCCTACTTAATAAACATAATATTCGCTATATTTAAAGTTTTACATATACAAACATATATATATATTATAGAAAAACAAAATAACATTACTATATACAATAATATATAGAGAAATAGAATATTATTTTAAAATATATATTCTACATAAATATAAATAGAATAAAAAAAACGTATGTATACAAATATTACATCGTTAAAAATAAAATATATTTTCCTTATTTTTTTCTTTTTATTCTTTTTCTTCTTCTTCTTTTTCTTCTGTATTTTCTCCTCAACGCTACGATATTTTTTATTTATTTATTTTTTTCCTTTAAGTTTCAACATATCTATCTATACAATAATACTATATGACTATATGTATATTATTATTATTATTATTATTATAGAATTTATATGTACATATACCCATCCATTTAGATATAAATAATAGATGATAATAGCGTTTTGTATATACTTTGGTTGTATCAGAGTTGAATGTATACTTTTATACACATATTCACATACAAGTATATATTGTATGATATAGGTTCAGTCACCCTGCTGTGCTATTTATAACGTAAAAATTATAGTAATATATATACAGAATATATATATATATATATATATATATTTATTATATTATATAACTCAAATAATTTATCATGTATTTTGTCCAAAAATAAAAAAAACAAACTGACATATCAAAATTATTTAATATATGTGATTATATGGAATCAATTTCTCTTTATAAATAATAGTGATAATCATTCAAAGAAAATCATCTATTATTTTATCAGTAATATATAAAACTGAATGAAATAAAAGGTTTAATTTAATTGGAATTGGAAGTTTTAAAAACAATGTAGTTCCCTAATATTTCATACGATATTATGTCGAAATCGATTAAATGTTTGTCATCGGTGAAATGACTTGCATAATCAATCAGAAGTAAATTTGGTCAGGTATAGTAAAATCAAAACGCATTCGGTTGTAAAGCTTGACATTTTCTTAAATGATTATTATATGATTAATATTTTTATACATTTCGATTATGCGTGCACCAATAAAATAGCAAAAATTACCTGAATTTTTGACGAATAATCATCATATATTATTTTATAGATAAACAAACTAGATAAATAGATTATAATAGAGTATGAAAAATATGATGATGATTTTAAATATTATATTGAATTTTCCATAAATATACCATATATAAAATATCTCATATATTAAAATATTTTGAATGAATATTGGATATATGAAAAACACATCCAAATAATATTATTAAACAATTTCAAAGTGAATGGTTTTCGCCAATGAAATGTTCATTTACATTTTTCAATAATACGCACTTTTATTGTTTATTGTAAATTTTTTTACAATTCAGAATTCAATAATTAATATTTTTTTGTTGCACATATCAATAATTATCTTATAAATTCATTTAAATATATTTATAATATTGATATAACCGCGTTCATTCGAAAGCCTCTGAATATTGAACCCGAATCAATCAATGATTATTTGTAAATAATCAAATTAATATGTATATTTTTGTGACCTACAAACAATTTCTTTGGAAATTTGCCAATTTAATATCCAAATTCCCGCATAGCAATCAAAATTTTAAACCCTAAAAATTGGTCGATCGATTGGGAATATATACACAGTGCGACAATTAATATTCCGGACTCAAACCATATCTCAATAACCAGTGGGACGATCCATGTGATGGAACATGCATTTTGAAGCTTGATGTTTTCTCTATGGTCTGTAAAAATTTCATTGCATTTGGTTGACAAACAAAAAAGTTATGACATTTCTTGTGAAACAATATTTTAGGAGATTTTAGTAGTAGAAGTTTTAACAATGGAACAAAGAGCAGTCATTAAATTCAACGCAAAGCGTGGTAAATCTGCAACAGAAACGTTAATCGATCGCTGCAGCAAGTTAATGGCGATAATTGTATGGGTAGAACACAAGTTTTTGAGTGGTATAAATGTTTCGTGGATGGCTAAAACTCAGGCTAAAAAAACAAGAAAAGTTTCATCGAAAATCAAGACAATGCTCGTAACATTTTTCGGTAGCAAGGGAATTATCCATAAAGAATTCGTTCCAACTGGTCAAACAGTCGGTGGCGCATATTATATCGAAGTTTTGAAGCGTTTGGTGGTCAGGATTCGTCGTATTCGACCTGAATATCGTGAATCAGATAGTTGGTGTTTGTTACACGATAATGCACCAAGTCACACTTCACTTATTGTTCGTCAGTTTTTGGCTCGAAATCAAGCCTGTGTGTTAAATCAGCCACCGTATTCACCTGATTTAGCACCATGTGACTTCTCCTTATTCCCAAAACTTAAAATGAAATTGAAAGGATGTTTTTTTGAGGATATTGAAACCATTCAAACAGCATCTACACCCGCCGTAGAGGCAATACCACAAAATGAGCTGGAACACGCATTTGAATCATTATTAAATCGATGTAACAGTTGTATTGAATCAGGAGGAGAATATTTTGAATAAATAAAAAAAAAAAAATTCAAAAAATTTTAAATAAATATACACTCAATTTATTAATTGAAAATATCCAAATATAAATTTGATTTTGAACTATATATTCAATAATATTGAAGTGGTATATATATAATTAATTAAATTTTCAATTTTCAAAAGGATTTACATTATACTATTCATATATTCTCATATATATGCAAATGAATGCATTAATACATAATATAATATGGATATATGGAAAAATAAAAAATGTATAATTAATTTTTTTTTAATAAATTGGATATGTAATTGGCCATATAAAAATAAGTTCGATACGATTTTTTTTTTAATGTATACCAGCATCATTATAATTTTAAAATACAAATCAGGCAGACAGGACGAGACAAATATAATATAGTTTAATAAGAATTTTTGTTATAAAACGATTTGTATTCTAATTGTTTTTGAATTTTATAGTAATAAAGCGACTAAACAAATTAACTATAATAAATTAAATATAAATTTCCATATTAGATTAATAAAATCTTTATTTTTATATATTGATTCATCAAGTTTTTGGTAAGACATTTCCTTGGCACGCGCATGAATGATTCTAAAAATCTGCCACGATGGGATATTTGTTAATTTATTTAACAAAATTATTTATTAAATAAACCAGAAAAATGGTAAAATAAATAATATATTTAAATCATAATATATAAATATGGGTTTATAAAAACTTTTATATTTTTATTGAGTTATTTACAAACAATGCAGAGACCGCATATTTGTATTTAGATATATTTATATATAAATATTCCTGTTTAATTTATATAAAACATCCTTGCATGAATGCAATTTCATATTATACCTTTCTTTATATTATATATATATATAGAAAATATAACTCGTATATCTATTGATATTATACATACATATATAATGATATATGATATAATAATTATTATTGTGAAAACGTGACTTTTCGGTTTATATTATATTATTATATTAAACTGTCAACTACACAACAAATCCATTTATTTTGTCGTTATACTCACAAAAGTTATATCTTTTTCTATACACATTCAAAATATTTATACTTTTACTTTAATATATGTTATGAATTGTGTATATATATGTTTTTGTAAAAGCATATATTCAAAATATTAGGATATTTGAGGAAAATATCATATATGAGAAAATTTACTCTAATATTCAAAAAAAAAAATGTCTATACACAAAAATTCCCTATATATATATAGAACAATATATCAACATTTTCTACATACTACATAAACTTTATTATATAAAGAACAAATTTGTAACTCATCATCACATCACATAATAATTTTTTTTTTGTATATATAATAAACACTTTATGAAAATTTTTACTATTAGATGAATGTGATATTATGAACCCCAATAAGAAAACCCAATTAGGAAAATTTGGAAAATTCTATTTTACAAGTCAATAAATCTATAAGTAAAATTTAAATGGTAATAAATTTATGATCATTAATTCCGGTATATAAAAGATGAAAACTTTGGTTATAATAAAAATGTCCTTATATTAACTTGAAATATATAATTTTATTATACACAATTTTTGTCGGATTGGTAAACATATTAAATACAATATGATGAATTCAAATTAATCTCTATTAAAATTAATTAAAACTTTTAAAGTAATTTTTATTTTTTTTTTTTTTTCCAAAAAGATTCTATAACATAATTTGTAATGAACAAAAATGTCCTTATATTGTAATTTTCTTAGTGGGATCTACTTATTTATTGTACTTAGTTATTTAAGCACACAAAAGAAAAAGAAAGTTTTCTACATATACAAACTTACTCTTATATATGTTAAAACTTAAACAAAAAACAACAAAAATAAATAAAATAAAAGGAAAACGAAAAGAATTAATATTATAATGTGAAAATTTCTGGTGGAAAACTTTTCTATTATTTATATTATATTTATATTGAATAGCAGCATGTACTTTATATCATATTGAAATTTTATTGAAGAATTATTATACATATATTTGAAAATGTATTTTAAATTTTTTTGTTTTTTGCATGTACATTTACATAAATTTTAATAAAATTGCTTTTAAATCATTTTATTTATTTGGGGAAACCAAATTGTTTGTTTGTTTGTATATTTTTTGCAACAAAAAATCTTTTACTTAATTCTTTTCTTTTAACATTAGCGCAAAAAAAAAAAAGAGAAAAGAAATGAAAAGAAAAGAAATTGTTTTGGAATATGAATTATCGTGTGATGGTGCAATGAAAATTCGGTGTAAAATATAGACAAATGTTACCGCGTCTCATAAAATACAAAACACGAACTTATCGAGGCGTTTTCAAAGGATATTAAAGGATATTTTATGTATAAAAAGAAAGAAAAACCAAAATTCTTTGGTAAATTACAATTTTTTTATTTTACTTATATAATTATATATAAAACTAATTTTCCAATTTTCCTTTAAAATTAAAATAAGAATTTGTATATTATACGAATTGCATGGTTTCATAATTCAATTTCTATATTCTTGTGTCAATTTCCCCAAAAAATCATAGACATTTTAAAACATTTTTTTTTGTTAAATATAAAATTGTACTAGTAGGAAAAATTGAAAGAATTTTATGAAGAAAATAGATTTTCTTTCAATGGTTTTCAACATTAAATTTACATATATCGAATTTTGTGAAGGATTTTATATACATTTTTTTTACAATACAATACATTTCTTTAACTTATTTATTTATAAGATATAAATAAATATCCAATAAGATTGATAGAATCTATCCATATATATATTAATATTAAATATTTTATGGAATCTATATATGTATGTGAGGGTCTTATTATCCAACAAAAAGGATTGATCGATTGAAATATGGGAATGAGGTGAAATTCCATATCAAAAGTTATTAAATTGAAATATGTCCATCATTTATATGGTTAGAAGAACATGATTATATTGAAATATATTTTCACTGATTATTGTATATAAATGTTGGAATTTAGCTATATTATAATTTATATATAATTTTTTTCTTTTATTGTACTTATATAGAAAATTCAATATACCATAACAACAATTTTAATATCAATAAATTCATATTTTGACCAAAATTCTTATTAATAATATTTATATTTTCAAATTGTTCTTGTTTATATTTAACTATATGGAAAATTAAATTTAAAAGGCAAATTTTCTTTTTTTTTAGTGGATTTTTTCAAGTTTTGTTTGAGTGATTGTCAATGCAAAAAACGAAAGAAAATTTATCATAATTAAATGATTTATAAGGTAATTTGTGATATTTATTTTTGTGATACTTTCAATCAAATTCTACTTAAATATACATATAAGATCGCAATTCAAATTTTTAAGATATTTAAGATTAAGTTTAAGGAATTTTTTGCATTGGATATATATGAAATATGGACAAAATAATTTTATTATATAGAATCTTCAATCTTTCCTGCTCAAATATACAATTTATTTATTTTTTCTTTTTTTTTTCAGGAATTTATATTTACTATTTATTTATAATTTTTTGGGTCTACCATTCATTTCATTCATAACATTCATACGCATTAAATTTATATAAAAATATATATCAAAAAATAAAAATATATATTGAATATCTTAACATCACATGATAATAGGATTACAAAAAAATATGTTAAGAATTTTTATATGAATTTTTTTTTTTTGCCTTTTGTACAATACGTACACGACGTAGATATATTAAATTTTACCATAATTTTCCATAAATATAAATATAATACTTATTATATATATAGAAAGAAATAATGTACCTACATTAGTTATATAAAAATTTGCAACTTATATACTGTGAATTATGGTTGGAATGGAATGGTGATGGTTATTTTTAATATTAAAAAAAGTTTTTCATAAGTTTTATAATTTTTGTTAATTTTTTTTTATATTATCAAAAAACACCTGGAAGGGGATGCGATAGAATAGAAGGTAGTTAAAGAATGGTTTGTTTAAAAAACGAAAACTATATTTTGATAAAAAATGTTTCCTTTAAAACATTTCGATTCTTTTGGCATTTATACCAAAACTTTAGACACGAAGAAAAGTGCAAAAAAAGAATCTAATTTTTTCAAAACAAAACCTTAAACACTTTCTTATTTTTTATATATATATAAGAAAGAACTATTTATGATGACTTTTCAATTGTACATTACATAGTTTTAGTAATGTAATAAATGAAAAATACAATAATTATATGTATATATAAGAAAATATATAGAATAATTTCTTCAGGTGCATTAAAATTTTACACACATTTATAATATGCTAAATTAAATTTATTTTGCGGTACGGTTTCCTTTCATTTTTTTCGTTTTTTTTTTTAAGAAAATAATTATGCATATTTTGTTTGTCTTTTATTTTTTCCTTCATTTTTCTGTATGTCAGCAACAGCAGAAAAAATAAAGTCTGTTGGTTTTCCGACTTATTCGTCTTTTATTCTTATTTTTTTTTTTTTGCATATTCATCTCAATATTTTTTCCATTACCACATTTTATTTCATATATATATGGAGATGTATTAACCATACCATTCCATATAACATATATACTGAATATATCTATATAATAATAATAATAATAAAATACAAGTTTTTTGATTATTTTGTATTTAGGTCGCGTGCCAATTGGGGTGCCAATTTTTTTTTAATATATATATATATCTATATTCATGTCGTATATATATTCAAATATATAAAAGACTTATATATATTTAGAAGAGGAATAATATACAATGGAAAATGAACAAATGCTGCTGTATGTATATATAGATATACATTTCATTGAAAGGAGAACAAAATCATTTGGTTATAAGTTAGATATATATATATGGAGGATTTTGAACTGAATATGCTTTATAAACTATAATAATAATAATAATAATAACTATATAATGATAATAATAATAATAATAAATTTTGTAAGAGATATATGGAAAAAAGGGGTGTGTTGTATGTTTATAGTTTCAAATATGCGAAAAACACAACAATAATAATATATAAAATATAGAGTACATGTGATTATATAACTTTGAATTCATGTAATATATAATCAAAAATATTATACAATTCAATATCTCTATACTATACTATAGAGTATAGATATAGAAAAAAGAACTATATTATATTTTCTGAATGTTCTTCTAATGAGTGTATGTAAATTACCATAATAATATGATAAAGATATTTGAAAATATGCCAATAAAATAATGATTTTTAATAAAGTGTAACAACAAAAGATACATGTAAATAATTCCTTATTGTTAATAATATAATCAACTGGCTATACATACATATATTACAAGAAATATATAGCTAGAAAGAACTATAAAAGATAAAAATATAATATAATAATTGAATATCTGATTCGTGCGGTGCGGGGATCGATATTTGAATAAATAAATAGGTTAATTAGATAGGATAGTTTATATTAAAATAAAGAAAAGTAGAGGTTATATACAGAAAAGATCTTAATATTGATTTACGCTATATAAAAGATTTAAAGATAATTAAAAAATTGTTATTATTTGACGGTGTGGTTAATATACAAAAATGAAATTTGCTTATAGATGACACATAAGAAAATTTAAAATTCTCCAGCGACTTTACATTAAAATTGAGGATTTCGTTTCTTTTATTTCAGAATTCAGAATTCACACCTTTTCTAGTGTTGGTTTAAGAGAATCCTGGATTTTTATTCAAAAATTCTACTATTTTTCGACTCAAGTTCAACTATATTTGTACCGTTGATTTAATCTGAATAAATTTAAATAACTTTATCTGTAACTAACTAACAATCAAAAATATTTACGTTTAAATAGTACAAAAATACAACAAGTAATTAAAAAATAGGAGTCAATAAAATGTTATAATATAAAATATTATTGATAATTGCATTTAAATGTAACCAAAACAGAAGAATACTTTTTTTTAAGACAGTTTTCACTTGTTGTTAACACAGGAAATTACCAATATCCTTTGGTAGTGAGAGGTTTAAATACACATATATGGATAAATAGAATTTTTTTGTTGTTAATAATTCACCAAACCAATTAACAAAACTATTTTTCCATTTAATCATTTATATATTTAACGAATATTTCTATAAGCATACGATCTTTACCATATAATTATATATATATAAATAAATCTCTAGAGATACTTTAATTCAAATTATATATAAACTATATATTGTATATATATGTTATAAAACGTGATTGAACTATCTTTTAAACCAAACACAGAAAAAAAATATATATCATTAGTAAATATATATATATATAAATGGGATTCCTAGCAGCAGCAGCATATGGTATATTCTGCAGATTTATTGGTATATATATATATTTCAGAAACATAAAGTTAAAACCCAAACAAATTAATATCTATATATATATATATATATATATATATATATATATATACTATATAGATAATATTCAATTTCTCTGGGGAATGTGTCATCATCATATCATGAATGAAATAAACTCATCTCATCTTCTATAGTATATAGATACATGTAATACAAATATTATTTTCATTTCATGTAATTCTATATACCGTAAATACACACATGTATTACAAAATATAGATTATTTACGAACATCGCACACGTTCAGAAAATATATACTATACATATTATTATTGATGATGGATAAGAAATGTATATTAATTTTGATCTAATTAATTTTATTTTTATATTTAGTATTGTTAATATGATAATAAGCTTTTTTTCTAAAAAAAAATCTTCATAGATGAAACAAAATGAATAAAATAAAATTAAATATAATAAAAAACATTATTAAGAAATTCAATTTTCAATAATTTGTATATTTTTTTCAATATTTAATCTTAAAATTGTAATAACAAAAAAAAATGCATCCAAATATCCAAAATAAAAACTAAATATATTTATTTGAATTGTAAGAATATGTTATTTTTTTTTAATGAATTATTATTATTATTAATCATATTTATTGTTATTTATTTGGTTGTTTCATGTTTCATGATTCGAATATATTTATATAAAGGCATAAAATACAAAAAAAATGTGTTTCTGAATGAGTGCGAGTGATTGTAGATGTTGTGTTCCCCATCATATATTATTATTATTATTATTAAATTTATTTTCTACTTCGATAAACATAATATAGAAAATAAATCGTTCTATTTATACACGAGTATTAATATATACATAGTATAGTAAAAATACAAAAACATCTATTTTTTTTTTTTGGTTATTGTATGTAAGGTTATCTTTCTGATATAAACTATATATATTTTATATATTCGTATGTCGTATATATAGTTATATATTGTAATGCGTTATGTTATTAATGCGTTATTATGGACTACAGATTGAGGTTTACGATGCATAAATGATCAGGGTTTTAACATTTTTATAGATATGTATATTATATACAGAACTAATTTTATTATATGTATAATAAATAAAAATGTTTACCTGTTAAAATTAATCTTACAAATAACTCAAAGATCAACAATTTTATTTTATTTTCAATATTTCAAAAGTAATTCCGTTTCAAAAACTATAATTCTTTTTCTGAACAATTTTATTAGAATTATTTTCAAAATTGAAGGATTTTATGGAAATTCTTTTTGTTTGTGCGTGTTGAAACGATGGTGGTCGGCAAGATATTATTCGTAGTATTATTCTGATCCTTTTTCAATCCAAAATTTGATACTGAATTTGAATAGATAAATATTAAAACATTTAATGTTGATGAAATTATTAATGAATTGTTTCATTAAATTTATAAATAAAATTAATTTGTATATAAAATTCCTGCTTTAAAAATTATTGATGATGAAATTGTCAATGAGATTTTTTGCCATGAAAAACAATGAATTTGTATAAATGAAAATTTTATTTTTTTGTTTTGTTGATTATTGAAATGATAAATGAAATTGTTAATCAAATTTATAAATGACATTTTCAATGCAAAAAAAAAAAAAAACAAATTGTGTCACAAACTATATACTCTATATAAATATATATAAAATGCCCTGCAGTTTGCTTTATGGAGGAGCCTCAATATATAAAAAGTATGCCGAAAAAAAAAATGAATTTAATGTTGTTGTACAATATATATGCTCTTAATGCTTAATAATATTATATGCATTCACATAATATATATAAAGGTTATTGAGGGTGAAAAAGAGGGTGTTTATTATTATCATATATATATATAAACATGAAATAAAATCCATATATTGAATTGGCAGAAAAATAGATGTATAGGGGATGAATTCTAACATATAATAAATTTAACAAAAATATGAAATACTATATATATAACATAATTTTTAATAATATATATTTAACATGCATATTTTGTTAGTGAATGTAGGTGAAAAAAATATAAATAATTTTTGTATTTGTATATATATAAAAAGGATTGAGACTGTATAATAAAGTTTATTGATTTTCCTCTGGTTAAATGATCTATAAATGGGTTTTCCTTATCATTTATCAGTACAGTAGGACCAAAAATTTACATTTAAAGGTGAATGAATCTGTAATCATATAAACAGAATATCGCATTTCCCATAAATATCGACGTAAAATTTATAAAGGATCTATATATTTTCCCCATCTATATTTAGTTTTGTAATATTTTACCAATTATATAGTTATAAAATAAATGTAAGATAATGATATTTGGAAATATACAGCATAGAGCATTTTATAGTATTAACATTAACGTATGTATAAATGTATAAATAGCAAAATATTAAGCAAAAAAAAATCAACCCTCAAATATTACTGTTGTATGTGGTTATAATGATCATTAAAAAGGAATAACAAAAACAAAATCAAGGATCTAACGCGGGCGAGATAAATAAATGGATTGAACCAAAATAAAATTGTTCGTTTGAATATATTATATGAAGATGAATATATAATAAATAATATAAATTTACTATTTACTAATCTTTTGATAAACAAATTGATGTCTATTGACGTAACAATAAGTTTGTTTTTGTTAATTATTGATCATTAAACAAGAAATGAATTATTTATTATTAAAGAATATAATATTAATACCATAATGATGCTTTTGTAATGGGTTTTCTATCGCATTCTATAATTACAATGATATCGAACCAGGTTGGTATATAATTTACAAAATAATCATAAAACAAATTTATATTTGAAAGATATCATTTAAAGAAATTATCATATATACGAAAACAAACAAAAAAAAATCATGTTTAATTAAATATGTACTACATTAACAAATCAAGTATTTCTATATCTAATTCCATTGTCAAAGTTTAATGAATATACCATATATATATATATGGTATTCATAGATATAGATATTCATTTATAAAAATTATTTTTACACTCGTTAAAATTACTCAAATGAATTTTTAAATAACCTTTTAATTATTATTATTTTAAATATCTAATTTCAATTTCAAAACACATTTTATGGATACTTTTCTTTATACTTTACACAAAATAAATAAATCAAATATCAATGTTTTTAAATAATAAGGATGTTTTTTTTTGTTCAAATAAAACATAATGTGATTTGTTTCTCTTTAACAATTAACTTTTTTTACGACTTGATAGCCAAAAATTCAAAAATGTTGTTTATTTATTAACATTATTATTAAAATATTTTATTTATTACAAAATTATTTACCTTGTTTTATATGGCGACATAATGATATAGTACTTTTGAAAGAAATTCCTTTGAATATGAATATAAACACAATATATTATCCAAAACCAAAACAATTTAAATACAAATTTAGTTGTTAATAAAAAAAAGAAGAAATTAATATTTAATACGAGAGAATGAGTTTTAAAAATCACTGTACACTAAGCAACGTATTAAAAATAACTAATATTATTTATATATAAAAATATATTAATTTGTTAAAATAATATGTCCTTTTGTGTGTCATCATACTTTGTATATATATAGATATATCAAAACACATCGTAAATAGGTATTTTGTTTTATAGTAAATACGTATTTTGTTAATATACAATTGATAAAAAAAAACTATATTTAATTATAATGATCAAATTGAATGTTTTGTATATATCGATATATATATATAAAAATGCAAAGGATGTTGTGTACCTATCTATATATATATATAGTTAAAAAAGGTCCATATCTTAAATTGTCCACATTTTATCATTAATTCTATATCTCATTATTATTAATTTGAAATTAGTTTTATATTTTTCATACATATATATGATTATATGATATATGATTTAAAATTCTTTTTTTATAATATAAAAAAAAAAACAAAACAAGATAGTAGTTCAAAAAATTATCAATTTTTATAGTATATAGACAATTACAAACGTGTCATGAAAATAAACATATAAAAATGGTAAAAATATATTCAAAAAATTATTGAATACAATTTATGGAACTACCCCCTTATAAATAATATGAAATATATAGAAATATATATATATCTATTGATATATATATAGATCAATTCCAATATTTGCAATATTTGTTATTAAAAATAGCATTTTTTTTTCTTCTTCTTCTACTATAATATCATTATATATATATTTTTAATTGTCTTCAATATTTTTATATCATTATAATTACAAAAATATATATGTTTGAAATAAACAAAATATAAGACGTTGGTGTAATTCATAAAAATAAAAATAATATGATGACGATGTAATCTATAAATATAAATCAAGTGCATCATAAAAAAAATTTTTTTTTATCTATCTTAGAGCTATATGTTATATATATTTATATTAGAAATTCAATCCTATATATAGAATATTGCGGATAAAATATATATATATATAGGACATTATAAATACCAATCCAAAACGGATACTTTTTTTATGCATTTCCGGATATATAAGAAAATGTTCTATGTAACAATTTGTGAGAGTAAATTAACTGAATACTAAATATAGAGATGTATTTATCATGACCTAATTAATTTTTATGTTTTATTATTATTTAAAATCAGTTGAAAAGATGTGTACAATTTTTTTTTAATAGAATACAATAAAATTTAGATATAGAATATAACAAAATTTAGATATAGAATATAACAAAATAACCTTGTTTTTTTTTGGGTTAAAATCTTAGTTTTCTCTTTTGATGTCAATACGCAATAAATAAAAAAAAACAGTCTGATTAATAGATTATCTCCATTACACAAAAACTTGAAAATAAGAAAATAAGAATAAAATTTAATAAGAAAATAAGACTAGAGTATACGTTTCGCTGATCAGAAATGAAACAATAATAAATTCCATTGATTCATTGTATCATAGACGATTATAGTAGATTCATTGTGAAAATTTTATAAGTATTATTACCATGAATGCTCTAATGAAATTTTAAAGCTAATTCCTGAACCAGTTAACTTCTCTTATAATTCGAGAAATTCACAAAAGGCTCATTCATATTCTGTATCTATTAGTTTTTTGCGAACAAACAGATTTGGAAATTCATTTTTCCCAAGAACAACAAGATTATGGAATAGTCTCCCTGAAGTAGTATTTCCCCCTATACTTTTGATTATCAGTTATTTAAATTAAACAATTCATCTTATCTAAAAACTAATCCACCTAAAATGCAACTTGGACAATTGTTTGAAAACATATGAGTGATTTTTTCTTATTTCGTTTTAGTAAAAGTTTTTTTCTTTATCTCATATGTTTGCTTTATTTTCAAAATTTCATAAATTAATTCACAAATTATAATAGATTTTTACCACCCAAAATCACTTAAGTGTATTCAATGCATCCATAAGGTTCATCACCTGATTAAGTGATTTCGTTACGGGCTCACACGGGCAATAGAATTCCGTGGTTTTACGGGCGCTAAACCGATTCTGTCGTATTAACGAACAAAAAGAAAAAAAAATTGAAATCTAATCAAATTATTATAAGAATATATTATTTTAATAAGATTAGTAATAAAAAATAATATCGTTTAAATATAGAATAAAGTTATATCAGTTACATGAAGCCAATCAAAAATGGTTATAGATTTATTTGGCTTTTATAATCATCCATAACATATTTATATAGTGATCAAACGGTCATATATCTATATATATATATATATATATGAAAAATATAAAAGGAAATGTATTTGTATAAAAAGAGATAAATATGTAATTATAATATGAATTCCAATATGTTTATTATATACTATTTATCATGTTTTTAGTTTTTTTTTTGGGCTAGTTAGTTATTTCTATATATACATATAACTTCTTCATTTTTTTATATCCCATTCAAGACTTTGACACATTCATTGACTGCGTGTGTGTATTTATTTATTATATTGATCTTTTGATATTTCTTTTTTCTTTTTACTTTTTAGTTTTTTTTTTTATATTAGTATAATTCGATTTTTTTTATTTTTTTCACTTGATTATTTCTATATATATTTAGATGGATTCATGTGGTTTATTCAAGGAAAATATTACAAGTTCATTTGGTATGGTATATACATATAATAATATAAATCAAATTTTCTATTCCTTTTCTTTTTTGTATATATATAGATAAAAAAAAAATAAGTAGAATTCAAATAAAAGGAAAATTAGTTGTTGTATATGTGTTGAGAATAAATAAAAGTATATTATTGATCTATTATTAACTGAATTACATATATATATATATATAGATTCTAATATCCTAATCATTTGGAATATAGTATATCTATATATTTTTTATGTATTTTGTAAATGATTCCGATTTTTTTTTTGGTAAATTCATCTATAGTAAGAATACAAAAAAAAAAAAACTCGTCTACAAAAACATATGATGGCGTTTTTTTGAATGTGTGTAGAAAATTTTTGTATAACTTCAAAAGAGGATATAAACTATGTAATATATATGTGTATAAATAAAGCAGACACATTATATTTGATAGAACCAAACAATGAATAAATGATGTAAAAAAAAAATAATCCACCTATAGTCAATATATACAAATCACTATATAAATATATGTATGTATATATTTTTTTTTTCTGATGTCTATACAAGCATATACAAGCTTTTTACGATCTCGACAATATAATATTTTTTTATCCTGTTTTTCTTTTACATCGATCTGTATCCTATATATATACATATATGGAAAACACATCATAATACACACACACATACAAAAACGAATATCACATGTGTAAATATATATGGTATATATAGAAGACGAAAATAAATAATAATAAATATACTAAAGTCTGAAGTATATTTTATAACGTCAAATATTAATATAGTGTATAAATTGATTGATATTGACTCAAATCTTCTTTTTTTTTTTGTATTCTTATAACAATTAAATATTTGTTTAAATTTATTTAAGATTCAAGATGAATGATGATAATTTTGAATTTAAAATAGATGATAGAAATGAATATTTAAAAAAAAAAAAAAAAGGATACATATATTTTAATAATTGATTTAATATATATCACAATGATTTTTGTCACTTTACTGTAATTATCCTTTAATATAAGTTTGCATCATTGATGGACAACATACACATACACATAATATATAAATACAGCTCATTTTATCAGGGTAAAAATAAAAAGACGAATTTGACTGTGAAACCCCGAAAACGTTAATTTTATTTTTTTTAACCAAACGAAATACAATCTACATCTGCATACATATATAAGGACGAGGGTTATTATTATTATATACATATATACGTATATATTTCTTTATTCTAAATTCTTTAGTATATATATATCTGTTTTTTGTTTTGCTATTGTGTAAATTGAATATTTTACTATATACATGCACCAAACCATATCAACTACTACTACTACTACTACCACCAACCACCCAAATCCAAATAATATATGTATAGCAGAGAAGAAATAATAATAAAATAGAATACATCAAACATGTAAAAATATATATTTATATATAGAAATAGAATAAAGAAAAAATTAAATGTTTGATCGATTCGTCGAGTCAGCAGGAGACCTAATCAATTAAGTTCTATTTTTTTTTCTTTTATATATATACAATATACATATATCCTTTTATTTAGTTACATTATTGTTATATACTTATATATATAGAATATTTTTGTATGCATTTATTTCATTTTTTATATATGTTGTTATTCAAGATATATTGGGATTGTTAATAAGTTATCGCTTTTATTTTTTGGTGTGAAAATGGTTTATAAATAAATTAGTATATGTATAGAGAATATGTCAAAATATTGTTCCATTGCTTCCATTTAAGGATTCCATTCTTCGTATTCGGATGAATAGATTAAAATTAAATTGTAAAATGAACAGCAAAATATTCTTTTTCTTTTTTTTTTAAAAAAAAAAATAAAAAAATATCGATATTTAGAAGAATATTCAACCGAATAACATTTATATTCTATATGATAACTTCGAACGGCAAACGATAGATCTTTTAACCGATGAAATTTCATTGTATATGTTTTGTGTTTTTCGGTTATTTTTCGAATTTGAATTTTAACACAGAGTTGTATTTTCCGCCTGCGGTTGGTTGTACGGCTAATTACCGACACCGTAAAATCCACAATAAATTAAGAAACTAACAACAAAGAAGGCTGTTGTTGGACGCTAAAACCAGATTGTTGGTTGTATAGCGAAAATTTTATTATTATTATTATTATTATATGTAAAATTATTAAATGCAAAAAAAGAAATCTAAGAAATCACCATTATATCTATCAGAAACAAACTGTGAAAACTTATTCTAAATCCCTAAATAATTATATCTGGTTAGAAGGGAAAAACAACAAATACATGGGTGTTGTGTTTTTTTTTTGTAATATATCATATAAATGTATATAAGAGGGATAATTTATTTATTTTTTTTTTTAATATAGGAAATAATCAAGTACATAAAATTTATTTTATATATACTATACTATATACAGTTTTATATTAACCTCCTTATTTAAAAAAAATAATAAAACATCCCTTATTAATGGAGGAAAAATATATAAAAAAAAAAAAATTAATAACAATCCGGTTCGTTTTCCATACTGTGTTTTTATAGAAAAATTTTAAATTTCTCACGTATTTTTATTCATAAAAGAAAAAAATGTCGTTAATATGAATATAACCTAACATATATATTTATGATATATAAATAAAATAAGGATACAAGTTCATAATCCTGTTTGAAATATACCATTAATATATCATCAGTAAAAACAGTTGTTTTCTTTACACGTCTTGGTCATCAAAGTATAATTTCAAACAAAAAAAAAGAAAAAGGTGTAAAGACATTTTTTGTATAATATCCTCATTTGTCATAATATATATAATGCAATTTCAAAAAAAAAAGTATTCATCATTGAAAGGATTGAAAGAAAAAAAAACACTGTTTTAATAAATTAAACATAAACTAAACAAAGTAACAAAATTGTTTTTATAATTGATTTTGATTTTCAATCAAATGATGATGAGAAATATTAATTATAGTAATTTAATTTATCAATCATCAGATAGAGATTTTTTACACCAAGTTTATTTTAAAATTTATAAATGTTATTATGAGTATTTTATATAAATATATAGGGTAATATAAGGTTATTGAAATATATTGATTGAAAAGTTCATCACAAATTGAAAAATCATATATATTAGAATTTTAATATTTGTGCCTGTGTATAAATTGGTATATTTGCATATCTCGTATATATTATCGATATTTTTACATCATCAAATATGATGTTAATTAAAATTGATGATGAAACGAAAATGTTTGTTAAATTTTGTTAAGTAATTTTCAATGTATTTACATTTATATATACAATAAATGATGATAATATACTAAAAACTAAAAATCATTTTTGATCAATATTAATATTAAAATATTGGAAAATTTTAGTTTTTCTCCGTACTGTTAATAAACAAATATATTCATCATTAGGTCATAATTGAATATCGATGTTTGATTGAAATTTATAGTTTTATGTAAAAAAATAAAATAGAACAAAATATGATAAAGAAAAATTATGAAAAATCCTATAATAAATTTTATAATGAATGAATATTTCATTTAATTGAACATTTTAAATGGCATTATACATGTTAAAGTTCAAATTAAAGATTTAAATTAAGGATCTCAACAAGGATATTGTAGAGAATTCACATTTTATTTATTTCAAAACTATTTTTATATATCGTACAGCAGATTGATAAATTAATGACAATTTCTTGCCGTCAAAATCAAAAACATAAATAAACTACGATTTGGAATTCCACCGTAATTTCATGTTTCTTTATTATAACTTTATATATTTAATCCAAAATCTCTATACTCTACCAAAAAGATGAATAAAATCTTTTATTTGTAGTCATGGGTATAAAAATTTGTTTCTAGATTTGACAAATGTACTTTTGTAAGACCAATCCTATTTTTTTTTGTAAATCTTTCTTTAAAGATTTGTTTATTGGATTGCAAAAACATCATAATCAATATACAATTTTGCAAAACAAAAAATACCAAACACACATTTTATATTTTTTATAACTTAATAATTTTATAAATGTAATTGAAAGGAAAATGTTGATAACAAAATAGAAGTGTAAAATAAATGATTATCAAATTTGCTATACTTATCGAATCGAATATATAAAAATACATATAACATGGTATATTGAATGTAATAAAATTATATGTTTACGATATAGTTAAAAATATTATGATATGGTTTAAACTTGATATCGTATGCGAATATCAAAGAAATTCACTTATAAATATATATACAATTACAATATATTGAATAAAAGGTGTAAAATGAATTGATAAACTAGAAAAAAAAAACAAAAATGGCTATATAAAAATATTTATTTTGCAAATATGTATATATGTATAACACAATTAATTGAAAATCATTTGAAGCAGAAAACTATAAAATTACATATTACATATTACTTATATACAAATTTAGATTAGTAATTTAATTTTGTGTTTGAAAAAATAAAATGTTAATATATAAAAACGATACGATACGATACGATCATATATGAAAAATAAATGATATTAAAAATTAACTATAAAATGTACATGGTATGGTATATGTGAAATTTGCTAGACCGTATATAATCATGTTTATATAAAATTACTATGTGAAATTTACATTTTATAATATCGTATCGTCCTATAATATCGTATATGTACTAATAATTTATTATGATAATTTCCAAAGTTCTATTCAAGAGTTATACACATTTTCTTAATAGAATTACAAAAAAAAAAAAATGCCTTTCTAAAAATTAACAAAAAAAAAAAACAAAACATGCCCAAAGCATAATTTAATTTTTTCAAATTATTGTTTTTCTATACTTTCTATAATATAAAAATTGAATGATATTTTACATTTTCCAATTTTCCCTTATAAATAAAAAAAAAACCAGAAATAGACGAGATTTTTTTAATCAATATTTATTTATATATATATATATTCATTTCTGTGTCCTATTTTTTATCTTTTACACTCTCTTCTAACACGCATATTATATTTAAAAAAAAAAAAAAAACATACGAACTTTATACTTAAGTACGCAAACCAAAATAATCGATTTGTTAATATTTTCAAATACATTGTCCTTATTTATATATACATAAGTATATAAATCTGAACCACTTAAAAACTTATATTCTCTATATACAAAATATATATTTTATTCACCCACCACCACCATCGCCGTCACTTCTGTATATTTATATCCCGTTATATATGTATACTAGCTTAAAAAATTTCAACATTTTTCTTCATTATTTTATCATAACGCAAAATTACCACATAAAGTTTATCGCTTATATTTTCTATATATGGAAAAACAGCAAAATGTTAAAATAGAATAAAAAAAAAAAAAAACAATTTTACATCCCTTATATTTATTTTCATTATTCTATATGTCTTTTATATTTATATTTTTTTCTGTTTTTTTTCGCATCATTATTGTGACACCATCACTCATATCAGTGCGTGCACGGTTGAACAGTTTGTCTTCCACAAAACTTTTGTGCGGTGCTCAAAAACAAGAAATTTACATATAAATTTTATTATTATATATGAGCAGCAGGATGGGTAAGTGTTGTGTGTTGAATATATGTATTTATATACAGACAAAATAACAATTCCCCCATCATATACATATATATGGTATATATAGAAAGATTTTTTATATATACAAATATTTTTTGAATTGTTTTTTAGACATTTTAAATATACACATGTATATTTATCAAAAAAAAAAAAAAGGAATAAAACGAAACGATATAAAACAATAATTTTTACTCTTATAAGTACCTATATTACATTTATATTTATAAATATCAAGCTATTAAGAGTTTTTTTTTTCTGTTTGAAATCTTTTGATAAAAAAAAAATGATTTAATTTTAAGAAGCAACAAATATTTTAAATAAATGGTTTTTATTTTTTAAAATAAAATGATGGACGGTAAGTTGAAATTTTAATGAATTCTATATATATCTTTGAATTAAATTGAATAAATATTTAACTTATAGAGATGAACTAACAAGAAAATATTTATCATAAAACATACCACATATGATGAAGATTAAAACTTTATATACTGTGTAAAAAACCATAAATTAACTAAATATATATATTTTAAATGTGTCTATCGCCTTTAAATAACAACAACCAAAAAATACATATAGTCATCATATCATTATAATGATCATCATCATCATCATGCAAACACAAACACACCCTTTTCCTTGTTCGACATATATATATATATATATATATATATATATATATATATATATATATATATATACATGATATGATGATATACAGAAATATTTTATATATAAACATTATATTTATCAACAGAGAAAAAATAAAATAAAAAAAATCAACCACCATTTTACCAAAAATACATCAAAAAAACGATGAGGATATTTTACTATTTTTTTTTTTTTTGGTATTCCTATTTCCTATATAGAAATAATGTTTTGCAAACGAAACGAATATAATAAATTTAAGAATTTTTCTCTTGTGTATAATTTTTCAAAATAAAAAATTCATTTGTTTTAACCCAAATGGAAATGCAAATGATTTATCTCTATAGGTTAGGTATCTTGAAAATTATATGCACATTTGATAAATTAACTTTTGAAATCAGTGAAAATTTTAATGAATTTTTTATTCACATTTTAATAAAATGAACATCCCTTAATAATAATTATTCGGAAAAGATTTCCATTTAAGGGGATGAAATGAATTTTTAAAATTATGAGGATGAGGAAATCAAAACAATTATAATCATTGAATATATCATAATATAATTTACAAAGAATTTTCATCGGATAACAATCTGATAATTTGTTATTAGGTGTTTGTTGCTGTTGTTAAGAGTTTTATTTTATTTTCTCTTTTTAATAAAGTGTAAACTATAAACACTGAAATTCCATTATTATAAATTAAGAACACTAAATTGTCCAAAATGGTATATTCATATAGATATAATATTTATATATGTTTCGTTATAAACAAATATACACAAGGGTTTTATATGTATATATAGTTTGTTTAATATATACACAACACAACAATACACATCACGTATAAAATTACGAAATAAATTAAGTTATTGGTTAAATGTTATTTGCGCTATATATATATAAACATATATATATATATATATATATAAACAAAAAAACCCACAAAAATGTTCAGAGTTAAATGCTGTGGTTTTCAATTTCAAATATACCTTTTATTTTATTTATATATAACTATTTCTTTATTTTATGTATGGTTTTTTAATTTTTTTTAATTTTAATGTTGAATGGAAGAAAAAAAAAGGATATTATACAAATATTTAATTATATAATACCAAATATATAAATATAAGTAAATGAAAAAAAAAGAAAAGTTTTTTTGTGTATGTAAATTTAAATTTTTGTAGATTTAGAAATTTGATATTTATTTTATTTTTTATATATATATTTATATGGTATATGCAAGTCTCGCATTTTGTCTAGTTAAAATTATGAAATTTTGGTTTTTCTTCCACCCCAAAAAAATTTGTCTATTAGGTGCTCAATACACACAATAAAGGTAAAGCCGCGCCGGCAGACGATGGTGGTGATTTCAAATGATGATTTATAATAATTTTTGTAATGGAAAAGTTTTTCTGCTAAAACTTTACTTTCTAGAAAAAATATTTTGGGATTTATATAGGCATAAATTTGATAAATCATTTCAATTTAGCATTAAGAATAAAATCGTCACCGATGTGTGATGACTTTAGTATCCTTTTGAGTACCCGGTATATAAGTTTTATACGGTACCTACACAAAGATCGATTATAGATTATTTAGTTTTATGGTTTTATGATGATACGATGATGGTTTCATAATTTTTGCTATTCTATTATTATTATTATTTGGATAATGCAAATTTATCCAATTATATATTCATTCTTGTTTGATATGAAAAAGAGATTTACTTTAGTATGGGATTGATTATTAAATTTGTAATTGATACTGTGATGTAAATACGGACACATAACATTGGGGAAAATTTTAATAAGGAAAAAAATATTTTCAGAAACTTTATATTAATGGAATCATGACTCTGTATATGAACTTTCCGGTGGTGAATTTTCCTGAACGAAATCGAGAAATATCGCATTATTTTTCAACTATAAATAGACTTCCTTATATATGCAAATTATTAATATTTCAAATATATTTACAAATAAAATATGGAAAAATGTCTATCATCGCATATATAAAAAGAGTTTTATATTGTTTTGATATAATTTATGATATTACTTTTTTGCAAAACACGAGAACAATCCTGAATGAGTTATGGTTGAGCATGTTTCGTAAATCCCAGTATACAATTTAAAAATAAAAAGAAATCCCAATTGTAAACGTTAAAATTTTTCATTTTTGTATAAAGTAAAAGTTTTTAAAATGAAATGTATAATACATGGAGATTTCGATTTGATATGTGACATTGCTGTGTAAACAAAAAAAAAACAATGATTTTTGACAGTAAATAAGATTAACTACGAATGGATTTAAAATTTTTCATATTTGTAATAAAATATATTAATAACAACAATCAAATATAGATTTATTTGTTCATATAAAGAGATTATGAATAAAAACACAAATTTCATTATATCAAGCAGTCAAAAACTATCCATATTTTCACTATACATAATCTATTACATTTATATTATTCTAACTAAATAAATTTTTCAAAAAAATATAAAATCTCACCACAATTATTATAGTATAAAAAATTTAAATATTAAAAACATTAACAAATTTGTTATTTATTTTTATATATACATTACTAGTATAAATGTACAGAGAATAGACGACGACGACGACGACAGCGTATTTATATAATTACCAACCCTATATATATGATAAATTTTTCATTTATGAAACAAATAACAATATAAATAATATGACGACAAACAAACAAACAAAAAACTAAAAAAAAAAGAATAAAAATAACATTCAAATATATTTTATGTGTTCAAAAAAACTTTTTTTAAACTTTTCCTGAAACACAAACAATAACAATACATATAACAATAAAAAAAACATACCGATTCAAATAATAAAAGGATATATTTAAGGACAATATATACGTAAATCATACATATATATAAAATATCATATATGATATTCATTTTAAAAATCATATATATAACTATACAATTATTTTATAAAGGTATGTAAAGGTAATTATTTTCACAGGTGGTATATACAATTTTTTTGTATGTTTGAAATTTGAATTATAGCTTATATAATATAAATAGTATATATAAATATCTATAGAGGTAGGTAAATGTATAATATATATAATAAATATTTTAAGTAAACTTTTCCACATATAGATTTCCATATATACATATTTGTATGAATAATAAATATTTATTATGGCAAGATATATTTTTAGATATATAGTTTTTAATATTACTATATATACGCATATTTTCCATACATACATAAAGATATGATATATTGTCTTGTGATATACTGAAATGATAAATAAATATATACACATATGATGCTAAAGTTTTCACATATATATATATGCGTGATGTGATGTTGTGAATATTTATACACAAATATATAACATTTTAAGATAATTCAAATAATAAATAAATAATGAATATGGTATATATACATTACATAATAAAGAATAACTATAAATATTTATATATGAGATAAAAAAAAGTATAATATAATGAGAAATGATAAAATTTTATATATTTATCTTTACAATTGGCAAATTGGTTTTAGGTGGTAATTATAATGTGATTGGTATATACATAAAGATGTGTATATATGAAATAATGAACCATTTCGCATAGACAATCTATGTGTGAAATTTATATGAAAAAATAGGAATAGAAAAACACTTCCTTATTGGCGTCGATTAAACATTCCATTCATGATAAACTGCATGGAGAGCTACCTTTCAACTTCAACAGTACCTGGTTTGGGAATTTAGGGAAATTCCGAAAGACGAAGGTAAAAATCAACAAATTTCTTAAACAAGCAACATAAAGTATATTTAGCCTTTTTATTCTGATTGTAAATCTTAAAATAATTGCAATGATTATTATTGTATTGTCATCACACCCTGCGAATTTTATTCATTAAATATATGGACAAATATATAACATAAGAATTTTCATTATATACTAAATCTTTATTGTACATATAATTATAAATATATATTTGAATTTAAATAAATAAACAAGAGAATGTTATGAATTTATAAATTATCCTTTTACATATACGTATATAGAAAATATAAGGATAAATATTGTGTGTGTATATTTTGAAATACTATGTATAGTATATATACGATTTAATATTTTACAATTAGAATTTATATAAAATAGGTACTTTAATATACACAATTCCCATACACACCAATTTCAATTCATATATACTAAATATATATATAAAGAGATGATGAATATTCATATACCGCCTTCCTATATGATATTATTTATTTATGAAAAATTTATAAATAGGAAAATTTTAATGTGAAAATGGATTTATATAACCGAATATATATGGTATATACAATGTAAAATTTAAACAACAAATGAAAATTACTTATTTTTATACATATATAATAAGAATTTCTGCGTAAAATTTCTCTACAATATCTTTATAAATTATTATATTGTTTTTTTTTTTTAGTATATTTTCAAAATTTAAAAGCATAAAATATTAAATGATATTTATATATAAATATATATAGATTAAAAATATTAACACAATCCTTTACAAAATCTTTTCATAATATATAAGTATTTATATACAATACAATAGACATGAGAAAATTTTCATTTTCATTTACATTTTCCTTACAATTATATATTTAGATTTAGATATAAAGATAAAACTTTGCCTGTCTAATTTTAATCTATTAAAATTTGGGAAAATGAAAAAAAATTGCTCACACAAACGCATTAAATTTTTGATATAAATACATGTATATTTATTAATATTTTAATGGAATTGTTAATTGCTTTCATTAACCATAAAATATTATTTGAATATATTTGAAGTGATTGTTAAAAATATTTTACTTCCTTTGTGAACGTGAATATACACAAAATTCAAGTTAATTAGTTTTTAAAGATTGCATGAGAAAATAAATGAATATTTAAAAAAGGATATGTTTACAGATGATCAAAAAATAAGTCCTAATTCTTATGTTACAATATTTAAATGTGCTGGAATGCCATTCAGCAAAAAAATGTATGTATTGGAAGTTTTCGAATATCTTTTGGGCACAAAGATTGGAAATTTTTTTTATAGATAACAAGAGAATCATATAATGATATTTGCTATACTGTGAGAAAACTTCGTAGTAATTTCATATTAAATGCATACATTAATTTGATGGTTAAAAATTGACATAAAATTGTTTATGTAAGAATTTTATTACTTTTATATACGAATTTTCTGAGGTTTTCCGAGATTTTCCGAGATTTTTTAATAATATTACTATATAGAGAAAAAGAAATAAATAGAAATTTTATGATAGATTAAAAGTGAAAAGAATTTTCTTACCACAAAAGGTTAGGTTTTTCGTGGTTTTAAAACAAATTCAAAATCAATCAATTGAAATCAATTGAAAATCGAAAGATGTATTTTTTTATCCTTGAAACGAATATGATTTAATATCCCTTTTAAAGAATATTTTGATAGATTGAATTTTGATAGAATGATAGAATGAATAAATTAAAATTGTTAGATTTTCATATAATTTTTCCATTATATGACAACTTATTTGATTTTTAAAAGATTTTAAATCAGATTTTCCAAGAAGCAAACAATAGAAATTCTACGAATATAATCTACAGTATTTTTTCGACAACCTACAGAGAACGTTTTTTTATATACAAGATTTTTAGAATTTACATGTTTAAATATCTTTAAATATCTTTAAAATAAATGAAAATGGCTTTTAAAATAATTTATTATATGGAAAAATTGGAAAATTTCTTTCATATCCTTTTTCTTTAAATCAATTTTTTAATTTATGGAAAACTCTATAATGAAAAAAAAAAAAATATTGCAATTATTAAATTCATTCATTCCTTTTTAAAATATATGAATGAAAAATGCAATTTTAAATCACACATTGATTTATGTTAAAGAAAGAAAAACGATTAAATATTTAGAAATCTATTAAAAGTAGGTATATTCAATTGAATTAAAGTATGTATATATAAAGAGACAATAAACATATATAATTTGGAATATAAATAAATAAATAAATGCTGCTGGTATATTCAACTATACAAATATAATAAAGACTATATATATATATTAATTGTATAAATACAATTGAAAAAAATTTTAAAAATAAAACGAACATATTATAACTCGTATAATTTCAAATGAAAAATATTGTATTGACTAAATAAATTACTAAAAACGTTAAAATACTTAAAATATAATAATAAATATATACCATATATAAAAAAAACCCACATTGCATGCTGAGAAAATTGATGTTTTTCTTTTTTTTTTTTAGTATGTACAAGTACATATAATATTAAAAAAAAAAAAAAAAAGTTCATATCTTTTGTGTTATTATTATATTAAATATTATTATTATTATATTTTATTTTGTTGTTTGCAATTACATATATTTTTATAATTATTTGTATGTATAACACAACTACAAATTTTATTTTTCATTTTATGATGGTGTATTAAGTTAAATATTTTCTCTGCCATTATTATTATATGAGTACATTATATAAAGATAAATTTATATATTATTAAAAGTTGTAATTTAACACATCACTTATATAACCATATGTTATACATTTATATATGTAAGTTAGAGGTAAAGAGGTAATTATTATAAGATAATGCTCGGTTAAAAAATATTGATATTACAATCACATTTATATATAGTAAAATAATTGTGCAGAAAGAAAAAATAATTATATATGCTAAAGAATGATCGCGTGAAACACAAAACTTTTTTCCTGAATCTGAATGGATACGTTTTTTTTTTCATTTATATTTCTTCTTCATTTTTCATTCTATGGTATATAAATAAATATTGATATATTAAAAGAAAATTTCTTTAAAATTAGTGTTTTTTTTTGGCTTATGTTGTTTTTGTATAAATATGATATATAAAATTTATATCATTTTGTTATGGAAATTAATATACTTTCTTCAACATTCAACAACAACCCTTTTTTTTTATTTTTATTTAATATTATTTAATTATATATAGGATATTTTATAATTATATATAAGTAATTTTCTTTCCTTTTTGTATATAATAAAAAAAACTGTTAGAAATTTAACATTTTGTGTATTGATTGTAGCATATTTTCCATAATTTTCCCTAATTGAACATTGAAAATACAATGTTTGATTTATATGAATATTAGGGCAAAGTCGTTGATTGTGCTAGGGAAATTTTGTCAATTCAAAATTTCTTTCTGAAGTTCTGGAGCAAACAAAAGACATTATATACAAATATGAATGTGATATATTAAATTTGAATAAAGTCTTGTGTCTTTTGGTGTAAAAGGAATTTAGGAATTTTTACATATCTACGATACTAAAAGATAAATAAATTTGAAATTAATTATAAAAATCATTTATTGAATGAAATAATATACAAATATTTTTATCTCTATAGAAAACTCCTTTTATTGGATGTTCTTTTTAAATTTCAATAAACTTTTTCTTATAATAAATAACCAATTTTTTCCACATGAATTTATCAACTCAATTTATATACAAAAAAAAAAAAAAAAAAGACACATTTTATGATTACCAATTTTACTATATAGATTTCTGTAATGAAATGTCACAAATTATCCATTATATTTAATTTGTAAATCAATTTGTGTACATTTTCACAGACAGGAAATTAACTTATTTTACATTACAATCTGTATATTTTTTGTACAGTAGAATTTCTATATACATACATTATAATTTCAAATACATTTCAAATAAACTTTTATATTACCATGCATATATAGAAATTACGAATAAAATAGAACTATTTATATAAAGTTATACATACTAGTTATGTTATAGAGATATGAATAATAATGTATATATATATATATATATATATATATATATATGAATGAATGTATAACTATTTATGTATATATTAATAATATTATTGCACAAATTGCAATGAAAAATTCATTAAAATCATAAAATCATATGGTATCTATACATATCCAACAAATGTTTCAACTTCGCAATATATCTCTCAAAGTCTCTATATATTTCCGTTTTCTTGAAATACAATTAATAATAGTACGTTTATTATAGTAGAATAATTTTAAAAAATAAACCATTTTTAATTGCACAATTTTTATTACATTTTTTCTATATATATATATATATATATGAATGCAATTTTCTTATATATAATAATTAAAATAATTAAAAATTGTCATTTTAATAATTAATTTTTATTTTGTATTTTAATTTGTGTAAAATTAATTTAAATTTTTTAATAAAATATATTCATTATTATTATTATAATTGGAAATATGCGATAAAAATTTCTATTTCAAATTTTATAGTGCGGATCAGACAGACTGGGGCAATAACTCACGATTCAATTAAAAAAAATGGTTATCCGGACACCTGAAGAGCCGTTTTTTAACTTTGAAACTTTGCGATTGAAATTTCAATGCGAAAATAATTGACCAAAACAGAAAAATATGTAATTATCTTATTTGAATTCAATAACATCGATAATGTTCGCAGCTCTTCACTAAAAAAACTATGTCTGCCAATTGTTTTGCAATTTTTTTTTAATGTATATATGGTAGATATAACGATAATATTAAATAGAATCGTGAGAATTGTTTTTTTTATTATTATTATTATTAAAATTTATGATAACTTTAAAATAATAATAAAAAAAAAAAAATTAATTACATATTTACCATATATCCATTCGTAAATATATAAAAAAAACAAATATGCACTTTTATTTCTATAGATGTACTGTGTACAATGCATAAAAGGCTTACATAAATGAGCTTATTTATTATATAAATTTGTTCGTACTATATTTAAACTCTAAAAAAATACACGATGGAGAATTTTAATATCATCTATATCCATATAGTAGTTAAAAACAAAAAAAAAATATACGATAAATTGAATATTATTTAAATATACAAAATATATTCATAAAAAGCCTATCTATATCTATATATACAATTTAGAAAGTAAATATGTTTTATTGAAAATAGAATTAGAAAAACAGGTTGGTAATTTTTTATTATCATTATACAATATCAATTTAGCAATAGATATATTAAAATAATGAATTTTAGCAGCGGTGTCAAAGGAAACAGTTTCACATATAGAATCAACACTATATGAGTTTTTTTTTTTTTTTAATAATATATCTTCATATAAATATAAATTTAAATTTTGCAATCAACAACAAACCACAAATAAATAAATGCATATATACAATTTTCATTCACATTCACTTATTTATTATATAATATAATAAGAATCATAACCATAAACAAGAAACAACATAAACAACAAATTCATATATAATCTTGACGGTCAATTTTCTAATTTATATACATAAAATGTATTTATAATAAGCCATAAGTTTGTTAATAAAACTAGAGAAATATACACCTGTAATATTATTTATATATAAATGGTATAGAGCATTTTACGTTTTTTTTACATAGTCATATAATTAAAATTCTGAAATTTATGGTAATCTAGTCCCAGGAAACCCGAGTTTCAACAATTGTTAAAGAAGTTTTCATGAAATATTGTTAAAGAAAAGATTATTAAAGTTATAACAACCCATAGAATGAATCTCTATATCGCGTTCAGGAAGAAGAAGTAAGTGATATAAAGAAATTGTTCATGTCCTAAGTCTATATAAAAAAAACGTAATACAAAATTTGATAAAGAAATAGGTCAAATTTTCCGGGTGTGATAAAAACGGCGAACTTAAGTGATAATAAAATTAATTTGTCCGGTTCTCCTTCAAAAAAATATCTAAGATACAGCAAACAAAAATTCCCTATATTATTGTTTATTCTTTATATGCTAAACGAAAAATGCGCTTAAAAAAAAATCTTATTTTATAAAATATTCACACACCACATATGTATATTGTATAAACAAGTTATTCGCGTTTTCGTGTTTTGCATTTTTAATTTTTTTTTTGCTTTTTGCTTTGACTTACATGCACACAATAGCATAAAATTGCATTATTTTTAGTTGATTGTTTTTTTGTGTATTTGGTTTTTAATATAATATTTTATAGTGTTTGAAATTTTTTTTTTTAGCATTCAAATGCGTGCAATTTTGTATCTATTTTATGTATATAAATTTATTTTAGTACTATTGTTATTTAAAAATGCTATTGTTTTATACATTTCCATATGTGTTTAAAAAAATAAAATGCAACAGAAAAAAATGCATAATATGTATTAAAAAAAAAGAAAAAAATAGAATATAATATAATGATTAAAATATGGAAATGTATAATTTTACTATTATTTTTATTCGTGTTTTATTTTTTTAATAAATGCATATTGCAAATAAAAATAAAAAAAATATTGTGTATGGTATATATTCATACATAATTTATGCGTTGAAAATAACAACAAATTACTAATTTTATTTAATATTCTTTTTATTTATTCTTTATTATTATTGAGTATAGAGCAAAACAGCAATGAATTTATTTTGTGTAATGTAATTATTGCAAATAGAAATAACTTATACATAAGGTTATTATGTAATATATATATATATATAAAAAAAAAATGGATAAAAAAATATGTTAATTTATTATGTAAAATGCAATTTATTTGCAATCCCACCAAACGTGTATATAATACAATATTATAATATAATATATAAAAAGATAAAATAGCTAAATATAAGAAAATTATTGTTAAGTAACAAATTTGGATTTCTTTGAAAATTAGGGGGGGATTGTTTCTGGATATTTCTTGGTGTTTTGACTTTCGACTATTTAAAAACAAATTACAATCAAGTCTATGTAAATAGACAAAAAAAACTTTTGATTGCTTTCAAGAATCAATTCTTTATATGGTGGGGTCTTTATAATTAAAAATATCAATAAAAAAATAATAAACAAAATAAAGAAAAACTTATTGAAATCATCAGATGTTCAATTATAGAAAATTAAGAATATTATTAATAATATTATTACATATATTCAATGGATTTATAACCTATCAATATCTATATAACTATTTACGCTAAACTCGTATACACGTATATATAGAGGAGGTTTATGAGATCATTTAATATAATATAAATATTTATATATACACAACAATCCAGTATATTTTATATTAATAGATTATTCAATTGATATGAATTATAGATATGTAGCAATATTATACATAAGTGTAAATAGGCAAAGAGAGAAAGTTAAAAAAAATGCACTTTTATTAAATTACTATGTATAATAAATAAATATTTACAATGTTTATGTGTATATATTTATCTTATATATTCAATTCCAATATCCAACTCCATTGCAAAGTTGTTTGTTTGCCATTATTACATAATAATATCAATATAGTAATATCGATAGATACACTCGTATGTATATAATAAATAAATTATACTTAAGCGATGTGATGAAAGGTAATTTATTTTTTTTTTATAATTCGCACAAATTGCATAATATTAATTTGATTTCATGAAAAATATTTAATTAGAATTAGAATAAATTATTTATATAGAAATCGCAACCTTGATTATGTGTCTATTAATAAATTGAATGTTTTGTGTGCGAAATTCAAAAGAAATCAGAAACGGAACTGTAGTGGTAGAAAAAATGAGCATAATTTGGAAAATTTCTATATTCTATAAAATCGTTTAATTAACATTCAGAATTTTGTATTGCGTAAAAAATTAACTCATCTTAAATCAAATTGATTAAAAATCTAATTTAAATAATATGTTAACAAAAATGTTTTCTTTGAAAGTATACAAACATTTGGGTTACATCCAAAATATTTCATCATCTTTATATAATAATATTGCATTATTTGTGTAAACAATTCATTTTTTTTGTAAGTGTCTATAAATAGGGAAAATATATATAATAAAAATAAAATTGCCCTTGAAAATGAATGCAGCAGAAATAATTGATTTTAAATATGAAAAAAAAAAACAATATTTTTTTTACATTATATTACAATAAATAATTCTTATTTACAATAATAAAAATAATATATCGTTTAATTTCATTACAAATTTTTTTTTATTATTATAATATATATTAAATAAAATCAATATCATTATATAAATCATATATCTACTTAATAGATTTATATGTGTGTAGGCAGGCATCATTCAGTACGTTTTATGAATGTACGCGAACACAAAATTATATTAAAAATGCTAGTCTATAATATTTTATTTTTAAATCGTTAAGCAATCATATTTAATATTTATACAGATATTTAGAGATAAAAAAAAAAAGCTGAATGTTATAAATGTTTTTTTACATTTACTGAAAACAAAATGAAAATAATTTCCTTAAGCATAAGAAAATAATTGAATAATGTGTTTATTGAAATTATATCTTTTTTTTTCATATTATATAATATATAATAAATGAGAAATTAATTGTTGATTAATTCTTTCGAAATAATTTTCCCGAAATTTTATAGTATGTATATAAATTTGAAATTCAATAATTTTTTTTTACAATTAAACAATAACCCAATTGAAGTACATATACTTAAAAGTATTTCATTATATTGATATTTCAAAATAGTACTTAATTGAAAATTAAATGATTTGGTTGTCTTCAATAACTCTAAGAAAAAATATAAAAGCAGTGAAGGGAACTGGGAAACAAATCAAATTTTCAGCGCTATCATCTAAATTCAAATTGATTTTTAATAATTCTGTTACTATACTTGAAATATTGAAATTCTCATTAAGTCATCCATTGATGAGTAATAAAATATTAAAAACAATATAAATTTCTAGGCATAGGTACTCCAAAACAAAACATACTTGAATTATATTTACTTTTTATTGTATACCTTTTATAAAATCGATCGTATAAATGTAATAAATTTTCAATATTTATTTATTAATATACACTTTTTATTAATGTTATATGTGATTAATTAAACAAATAATCAAATGCAAATTTTCATTGAAGTTTAATTGAGCTGTTCAATTTATTTTATCTTACATATACGTACTTAAATTCAATATCTAAATATACTTGAAATTATATTTATATAAGATTGCGATTCAAGAGTGAACGAATAATGAATGAAAAAGTTACAAAATTAATTTTAATACAAAAATATCAGGAAAATCATCAAATGAAAAGTTATATAAATTTTGTTTTGTTTTAATCATAAACGAAACATTAATTTAAATAAATTATTATTTATATACAATGTCAATGTATTATTTAAAAAAAAAATGAAAGAAGCTCTAAATCGTCTAACTTCAAATTCTCAAATGCATCAGAAAATTATTATTATTATTATAAAACAAACAAGATTAAAAATACAAATTTATAAAAAAATATACTAAACAAATTTACTTTAAAATTCATTTTGATAAAATTAAATCTTCCCTGTATTATGATAAAAAAAAATTAAATAAATAAATGCAAACAGGTCCCATCCGGTTAATATAATATACATGATTGATAAAAAACAACATTTGATAACATTTATTTTAATTTAAAAGAATTTTACTGATTATTATAGAATTATATTCGCCCTATTTGGTATTTATATTCGAGTAATAGTTTTCATTAAAGCGATAATCATAGAAATATTTGACAAAAATAAAACTAGTTTTCCTTTTTTTTTTTTTAAATTAAATTTTCTATACAATATTTAACTGTTAACTTTTCTAGAATCTCTTTAAAGAATTTTCTATAATTTACCGAATTTGCTATATATTAAAATAATTTCTTTAAAATATTATATAATAGCGTAGGTACAAATACCAAATATTTTATTTCTATTTTTTCTAAAAATTTGGATTGTGAAATAGTCCAAGTATAATGAATATATTGAATTGTAAAATAACCTTTAAAACATGTTATATTAAAAAAAGAAAAAAAACTTAAAAGAAGAAATATAAATAGTCAATGTCAATTTTATATATTTATTTTTTAGTAATATTTTTGTCTATTGAATGGTTTCCTGAAAATTAAAAATGTCCATTGTATATTGTTTACTATATATACAATAACAAAATGCAATTGTATTTATAAATAAAGAATGATGTATATTTTTTTCTTTATTGTATACATATTGATGTTACACAATAAAACTAAACCAACCCCTATAGCTATATATATATCTTAAATATAAATTCACTTAAAACCTAAACAACAGTTGAATACAATAAAAAGTAAAAAATAGAAAAGTCAAAACAAATCAATAAAAATAAACCAAAAAAAAAATCAATAAAAGATAATAATAAAATGAAGAATTTCTACCAGTAAGTAAATCCAACACATAACAATAAAATTCGGAAGAGGCGTAAATTTATTTTATCTAAAAAATGTTAAATATTCATGTTTGTTCACATCACAATTGAGATAATAATTTTAAAATAATAACCTGATGATAGATTATTTTAATGTATATACATAATGAATATTTTAGGTAGTGAATTTTGTGAAAAATACATCAGTGACAGTGAGTATGGGAGAAAAAAAACAATTCAGATTTCTAATAAACTTGTTAATCACACCTTTTTTTTTTCTTATTATAAATTAAATACAGAATTTTTTCTTTACTGTCTACTGAATAATTTGTAAAGCAAAAAAAATAATATATATTTGAACTTGAATTAAATTTTATTCTATATTATTATAATAATGTTCTGTGACAGTATATAAAATTACACAGTATATAACAAAAGTGGATTAATATAGTAAATAAACAATAATTGGGTCAGATAATAGTTCTGTGGTGTAAATGTTAAAAATGCCAACTTAAAATTCTAACGGAATTTTTTTGGGGTCGTGAGTTCGAATCCTACTGAATGCATAAAATATGTTTTGTGTTTTCGGTTATTTTTCGAATCTGAATTTTAACGCAGAGTTATATATTCCGCTTGCGATTGGTCGTACGGCTAATTACCGACACCGTAAAAGACACAAATTAAGAAACTAACAACAGAAGGCTGTTGTTGGACGCTAAAACCAGATTGTTGGTTGTATAGCGAACAATTTATTTTATTTTTTTTAATAGTTAAATATTTAAATATACAATCATAACTTCTTATACCGGATTGATCATTTAATTTTTTGATAACTTATTATCTAATCAGTTTCAATCCGTCTATTAATTTTATGCAATTTTACATTTTATATAATGAATTTGTTTACTTATGTTCAATGCTGTAGGTTTATAATAGTTTACTATAAATATTCTAAAATACTAATTATTTTATATAGAAAAAATTTCAAGGATTATGCATTCGCATACATTTATTTATACATAGAATTATGGATATGATATGGTTTTTTGTTTTGCAATTGTTTTTTTATTTAGCAAAGTAAAAAAAATTCTATACTTTTATAATAAAAAATATAAATTACATTGAATAGATATAATATACTTATAGCAGTAAACGTAAAATTTATTTATTTATTAACCACTTAAGTGTACAATAATAAACACATTTGACGTGCATCAAAATGACATTTTTGTAAATCCATATTGGAATTAAGACTGGAATTAAGATATTGGAATTAAAACAAATATTTCAAATAAATTCGGATATCCATCGTAAATGGGTTAATCAATATTTAAAAAAAAAAAATATTTGTAATTTTAGATGCATTTATTAATTTTACTTTACATAACATTTTAAATAATTTAATGTTTTTTAAATGCATTTAGTAATATACAATTTATTTACAAGGTAAAATTTTAAATTATAATTGGTCATGTAATGTATAGTAAATATGAATATTTGTTTTTTTTTAAGAAACTAATCGTTCTTTTAATATGCCGATGGCAATGTTAATAGATTATTAAGTACATTTTCAAAAACTGTATGCATTTTGTTATATGCAATTACGAATGCATTTCTCTGTTGTTGCTAAAAAAAAAATATTAATTTGATTTGCAAAAAAAAAAAAAAAAAAGGTTTTATTTAATTTTAATAAAAGGTTTCTTCTTTTTAATATTATTTTCCTTTTTATTTTATTGGAATAATATGGAACCATTTTTATAATCCTTCTGCAAGGCATAAATGTTTTTTTTTAATCCCTAGCAACCGTACAGATTTGATTCGAGAATAAATTAATGTATATTAATAAATACAAAATATAAAATACCAACTTATTTTTCTTTTTATTTCTATATTATTATAAAACATACACCCGTATATATATATGATATTTTTTGTATTTTAACATTTATACTATAAAATTGAAATGAATTGTTGGGATAAAAAAAAGAAAAAAAGGTATTTTTTTTTATTCAGTAAAAGTTCTTTGATTTTTTTTTTCTTATATACATGTAATATATAAGTAAGTATATATACAATACACCATATTTGATTTGATTTTAGTTTGTTTGTTCTTCTTATTTTTTGGTACTTTATCGGATATTTATTTTTATATTTTTTTTTTAATCTATTCTATTCCCTAAATACACTGTTCAAATATTTTGTTCAAAGTACAACCTCTTCTGAAAACGACATATACAATTGTTAAAAATTTTCAATATGTGATAATAATTTTGATTATAGTGCGGCGGTGCTGTATAACATTTCAATAAGTATATAAAATTCAGAATCCATAATCCATATATATATATTTGAAATGAAAATTACAAAAAAAAATATAAAGAATGAAAGATATTAAATTGTATTATTATAAATATATATATACAAAAAACCCCTAATCAATGATTAAATATATACTATGAAGGGAATATATGAAGAAGAAAATGTATCCTATTATTAAAACAAACAGGTATTTGAAATGACGGAATTTTTATTCTAATGGAATGCGGATCGAAAAGTAATTTGACGGCGAATCTAATCCTTATGTCGGAATTTATTCAACAGAATCATTAATGAATTTATATATTTTTGATTATAAAAATCAAATACAAAAACAACTTTTCATCTGAATAAAGGACCTCTATTATTTTTAAGAGTTTTTTATCTATAGAACGTAATAATAATATTTTTAAGAGTTTTTTATCTATAGAACGTAATAATTAAAATTCCATTTTGTGAATTTTTTTTTTTTTTTTTGTTATTAAAAGATTGACATAGAAAAATTTATTAATATAGAAAAATAATTATAACATTTAAATAAATATATGTACTATAATTAATAAAACAAAAAAAAAAAAGTTAAGCATCGCAGTTGTTGTTGTTGTTATATACACATATTTATTTAGAACAAACACAGGAAATAGAACATTTCCTTTAATAATATTTCTAATTTGTCCCATTTATGTAAATACGAAAAAAAAAAAAAACATAAAAATACAATTACAATCTATATAAAGAGAGCAAGCAAACAAGGTAAATTTATTTTTACCCTAATATTTATTTATTTATTTATTTATTTATATGTTTGTTTTTTTTTTTTTTTGCTCATTTTGAAAAGTTTTACGGTTTTAGCGTAAACAAAATTTCAAATATATAAAATTTATTTTGTATTATAATAATTTTTTAATGTTATCTATAGATAGAAGCTAAATATTTGACATGGTACAGATGAAATCTATATGCGTTATTTTAATTAGGGATATTCTAATAATTTAAGAGGGCAGTATTAGGGAAAAAATAAAAGATTTCATATGCAGTTAAAAAATTCTGTATATAAACATTTTTTCATATAATAAATATAATTGAACTGTTATCCAAAATTAAATCTTTCAATATATAACTTTGTATAGTTCTGGTTTACAAATTCTTGAAATTATACATTATTATACAACAATACAAATAATTATTTGTTTTACCTTGTAACATTTTTAAATGAAAATCATTTTGTTTTATAAAATATAATTAACGAAACAAACAGGTAACAATAAAAAAAAAACCATTCTAAATTGGCATATTATATTTTTAGGCGAGGAGAGGGAATTATATATGCGATTGTTCTAAATCTATTTCGTATTGCATGCACATGCAAAAGTTAAATGATGATTTATTACATAATCATGACTAAATAAATCTCGATCTGTCTGTTCGTCGTACAAAAAATAATAAATAAACAATATGATTATGAATAAATATAGATTTAAAATGCATTTATATACAATTGTATATTATTGTCTGAATAGTCTGAAATGTATACATTAGATAATTATTATACAAATTTGCAATTACACTTTCATTTATGACCTTCAATATAATGTTGTTTTTTTACTATCATTTGATATTTATTATTATTTTATAAATTGCAATTTTATATATTATATAAAATCATATTTTTTACCTATATATGTTTTTCATTTTAATATATATATATATATTGTTATTGTGTATATCAATTTAAAATGCATATATAGGTATAAATAAATAAATAAATAAATGAATTGCCATTAATTATATTTATTTATATTGTACAATATATATTTAAAATGCAATTTATGCAATTTTATTTCAATATATATTATTTTGCCTCAAGGAAATATTAATTTTTTTTATATATATTTTTAATAAAATAGTTAATGTAATTATTATATTTTTTTTTTATAAAATATATTTTCTATCGTGATCATTTAATTATATTTGCTTTTATTATATCGAAAAAAATTCAATAAAATTTAATAAAAAATTGTTGGTGGGGTGGGTTTTATTTTATAGATATAATTTAATATATATTTTTTTTTCTTAACAAAATAAACCAGATATCACATTTTACACAAAAAAAAAACAAAGAATTGCAATAACATAATAGTGTATTTTGTCATGTTTAGACTTTAATATCAATATCATATTGACGAAATAACAATAGATTTTCTGTTACCATTAGAGACTAACATGTCTTTATAATATACGAATAATATTAGTAAAAATTCATCCTATATAATATATTATAAGTTACACTATATTTTTGATAATATATATTATGGGAAACGGAATAAATAAATAAATTAAAATGGATGGACACACATAAAATAATGATCAAAAAGCAATAAATTTAAATTTATTTATAGAGGTATATAAACGCATATGTACTTAAAGAATTCAAAAATTCGTATATCCTTAAAACATTATATACATATATATATATATAAAATGGTTTATTATTATTATTATTATAAATTTTTCACAGCATGACCATTTGTTTAAGGGTCCTTTACAAAAAAAAATAGACGAAATTTCTGTTTTGTAATGACTAACTAAAATATTTTACGAAATTCTATATCATAATAAAATTTTTTATTATAATACAAATACAAGAAAAAGAAGAAGAAGAAGAGAAAATTGTATATAGTTAGTATTTATATAAATAAATATTTTAATAACAACATAATTTTTAATGCATTACAATATACATGGTGGTTCAATAATGTAAAATTAGGTTTTTTTGTTATACAATTTTACTATTTTAATTGGCATCATCCCTCAGTAACGTAACTTATCTCTGAATAACATTTAAGTAATATAATAGTTTGAAAAACATAAAAAGGAGAAAACAAATACAATAGATTTATAATATCCATATCGGATATTTTTATGATTAAATTTTCTATTCAAATATTTCTATTCATGGACCATGGATAATTTTACATGTAAATGTATTACTAATAATATGACCTTTTAGATATTTAGATAATTATATAAATACTGTATGTGATAATAAAATAATATTAATTAAGGTATTTACATATTTATTTAGTTATTATTAATTTTTGACCATAAATAATTGTATAATTGGTCAAGTTTTTATTACATAGTTTAATATTCAATTATAATTTGCGGTTTTTTTTATTGCTAACCTGTAAATTTTATTTATCGTGCTGTCATAATATTTTTTTCTATAATTCATCAAATAGAATATTAACATGTTTGGCAAAAAAAAAAAAAGGTCAATTTGAAGTTTGAATCGTGTATTATATGGAAATTATATACGAATTCAAATATGTTTTTAGACGACATAATATTTTTTATCAAGATTCTATCACTTTGATGATAATATTTCTGATTAGATGGAATGTAGGGCAATGAACTAAAAATACAAACATTTTATAAATGGGCCGCGCGTAACCAATTTTGCTAATCAATATACATATATATATATAGATATAGATTAATAAAAATAAATAGACATTATTGGCATATAGATAAAAGATATGAATTTATAATAATCATTTAAACAATTTGTACAAATGTTATATATTTTTTTTCGTTATCGATAAACGAATTTAAAAAGAACAAAAATAAAAAACAAATATATAATAAAATAAATTAATTATTTATTTTGTATAAACTAAACACTCACTCATTTATATATATATAATTTTATATAATTTTCCAAACATCAAGTTTTTTTTTCCAACAAACAAACAAGATAATGTGTAACCCTTCTTTTTTTTTTGTTAATATAAAATCATATAAAATCATATGTAATAATGTGTGTGTGTATATATGCCCGTCCGTTACCGCACGTTATCAAATATGTTACAAAAATAAATTAAACATGGGGGAGAATTATTTTTTATATAACACATATTTTATTTTCATAAATAAGTATGGTAAAAAAAACACTATATATTTTATATATATATCTCCGCATATATTGTAGAAAATATAACCTAAATTTAAATCCCTTTTATTCGTATTTATCTACATATAATATAGATTATATATAGATTGTAATTTATGTATTATTCATTGTACTACATATATAAGATTAATATTTTTTTCCATATATAATACAAACAAATGGGAATATTCCCAAAACTATTCGGTATTGCGGGAGCGAGAGACTTTTATTATATTCATATTAGAAATTATAATATGCAAAAATTTTTAAAACATACTTTAATACAAGCAAAATAAAAAAACGAATGCACGCCACTTTATAATTTTTAAATTAATATATTCATAGATACACATTTTTCTTTCTTTTTTTTTGCTTTTTGAATTTGAATTTTATATTCAATACAATTTTATATAATAACATCAAGTTTAATTAAAATCATTATTCAAATGAATTCATATAAATTTTGAATTTTATTTATGATATATATACATATATAAAAAAAAAGTATATAGAGGAGGATAAGTAAACAGCAGACAGATTGTGCATAATTTGTTTTTCCTTATAGATTTTTTTTCAAAAAACATTGAACAAATAAACCTTCACAATATATATATATATATATATATATTAAACAAGGAGATTTCTATATATAGTATGTATTGATATTATAATTATCACTCTATCTATCCATATATATATAAAAAATTAATTGATTTAACAAGTGACAACTAATATAGAGAAGAAAGTTAACAAAGTAGAAAATTTTAATAATTCATCTATGCATAAAATTTACATAAATATTATGTAAGAAAATTAATTACACAAGGGATACATAGAAAAAGATGATTTATATATATATAACAAGACAAGAAAACTGAGTGTAAAAAATTTTTTTTATATAATCATTTTGTTTATGATCGAGATATTCCCATTAAATAAAAAAAATAAATATATTTTGCATATTTTAATTGTCATCACATCGTTGTATATATAGTACATATTATTTTAAATAAATATAATGTTAAAGATACAAAAACAAGGGAAATTTTTAATTCAAATATTACAAATTATACAAATTGTACACACACTCTTCATCATTATATGTTAATTAAGTATATATGTACAATATATAAATTTATTTATTTTTCTGGTAAATTTTTATATATATATATGTTATATTTTTATCTGAATATAATAAAATTTTGTGTATAAAAAAATAGACACAAATTTATATGTATTTATAAAGATAAAAATATTTGAATAATTTTGGATGAAAAAAAACCCTCAAACACACAAAAACTCGTAAGGGTATACAGGGTGTCCCAGTACAGGGTGCCAACCCGAAACAGGCAGGTTCTACACCTCATTTCCAATCAAAAAATGTATGGCGACCCCATGTCTATCTGCCTTGGTTTTCGAGCTAGCCCGAAAAAACGATTTCGTTGAAGTTCAAGGTAGTACGTAGATGTTATTTACCATATCTCAGCAACCACTTATCGGAATCCAATAATTATAACCTTGTTGGAAAGGTATTTTAACTATCTATAACTGTTTCTAATAACACAAACATCGGTGACAACACGTTTTCATGCTATAGCTGGTCAAACACAAGAAATTTCAACGACCTCAAATATTTTTATTATTTTGCAAGCCGAGAACTATAGAACTTTTATGTTTATCAGCTGTCGGTTTTTAGAAAAACTTCTTTGATGTTTTAGCTTTAATTTGATGTACAAACTTTTAAAATATGTAAACGCGTTCTAGAGATATAACGAAAATAATATTGAAATATGAAGAAAATAATGCAAATTTTTCAAAAATTTAAAACATATTTATTAAATTAAATTTAAATTTTTACTACAAAAATTGTTCAAAATGGGTTCCATTATGTGATCGACATATTCGACACCATTTTAATACTACCCTAGTAGCCGATCGAATTTGATTCGGATTATTTTTAAAACTTCAAACGCATTATTAATGCCATTCATTAAATCTTCCCTGGTAAGAACTGGTGTTTTATAAACCATGTCTTTACAAATCCCCCATAGATAAGACCTCACTGGCGACCGTGGTGACAATTTAATGGGCCATTTCTTCCAATCCATCTTTGACCGAATGTGTCATTTAAGTGTTCTCTTACACTTCGTGCAAAATGTGGGGTGCACCGTCATGTTGAAAATGAATGAATCGCAAATCAGTTAAATTAACATCATCGAGTAAGTCGAATAACCTATTTCGCAAAAAAACTAAATATGAATCTGAATCCAGTCGCCCAGGTAGAAACTATGGACCAATTAATTGATTTTCAATCTTTCCTGCCCATACATTGACTGCTATTTGTTCCTGAAATGCGTGTTGCCGAACTGAATGCCGGTTTTCCTTTAACCAATGATGATTATTTTTAGTATTAAATATCCCTTCACGTGTGAACATTGCTTCATCCGTATATAAAATTTGATTTAATATCCTGGGATCTTGTTCATAACAACGAATCACCCAATCACAAAAAGTTATTCGGGGGACGTAGTTTATTTCTTTAAGTGCTTGAATTTTTTGCAAATGATAAGGATGTAAACCAGCAGCCTTCATTGCACGCCAAGCATAGTTTTTACTTACACCAATTTGGATGGCTGCTTTTGAAATTTATTTTTTACTGTTTTTTACCATTTCAAACTTCCGAATTATTCTTTATAAAACAAACTTAATTTTCTAATGAATATTAAACGTAAAACAATGTAACATACAAATGCCGAAGAGATGTAGCACAAAAAACAAAAGAATTGAATGAATTTATGACGGTAATAGATTTAACTGTTTTTATTTCTAAGTAACCATTAAATTAATTGCAATCCCTTGAAGTTATGTTACCTAGATAACGCGATAACAACAGAAAATTGAACTTTGTGATGTAATAAATGTGTTTTAAATTTTTGAAAAATTTGCATTATTTTCGTCATATTTCAATATTATTTTCGTCATATCTCTAAGACGAGTTGACATATTTCAAAAGTTTGTACATCAAATTAAAGCTAAAACATCAAAGAAGTTTTTCTAAAAACCGACAGTTGATAAACATAAAAGTTCTATAGTTCTCGGCTTGCAAAATAACAAAAATATTTGAGGCCGTTGAAATTTCTTGTGTTTGACCAGCTATAGCATGAAAACGGGTTGTCACCGATGTTTGTGTTATTAGAAATATAGATAGTATAGATAGAAATATATATATATAGATAGAAATATAGATAGTTAAAATACCTTTCCAACAAGGTTATAATTATTGGATTCCGATAAGTGGTTGCTGAGATATGGTAAATAACATCTACGTACTACCTTGAACTTCAACGAAATCGTTTTTTCGGGCTAGCTCGAAAACCAAGGCAGATAGACATGGGGTCGCCATACATTTTTTGATTGGAAATGAGGTGTAGAACCTGCCTGTTTCGGGTTGGCACCCTGTACTGGGACACCCTGTATATATAAATATTTTTTCTCATATATGTTTTTTTTATCATCTACTATACATAATCAAATGGAACAATTTACATAAATATTTAAATTATTGTAAATTTATAAATTGCTTTATTTTAATTTATTTATCAATTCTAGACATCTTCTATATATGCTCTTATTATTATTATTATTACATTAAACGCGTTTGAATATATATTTAAAAAATATACAAATTTTTTTGATAATTTAATACTTTTTTTTTTTATAAACAAAACATTTTATATGCTTGCCTCTGTATGGAAACTTTTATCCATATATCGTACATATATATATATATATAGAGAGAGATTAAATAAAGTTCATGCCTTTACCATGGAAACATGGATTAAATTAAGATTAAATATGTAAAATATTCCTTCTTCTATCTATATTCTATATATATATATATTTGGCGCCCCCCGTCTCTACAACAACATACAAAATATAATAATTTGTTCTATTCTACATATGCATACAGAAAATGTTATTTTTTTTAAATCTATATAGGATTTAAAGGTAAATTACTTATAACATACATATTTTTTTTTTTTTATATATGTAACATAATATTTACATTTCATCATGATGCGTGAAATTCATTAAAATGAATACAAGTATTAAAAGTTTACAAGAAAATTTACATAAAAATAATATTATATTCATTATAAGGGAGGTAGGTGGGTGGGTAGGTGCGGGTTAATGATATACAAAAAAAAACAAAATCCACATTCTATTGTATATATATATATATTTTAATTACAATAATACACTGCGATATACGCAATAATTAAACACAAATAAAAAAAATTAAATGGAAAATTGTTGATAATCACCCAAAAAAAAAGAAGAATTAAGGATGTAAAAATTAATCAAATTAAAAGTCAAATAAGTGATTTTTTAAAGAAATAAATTAATAAAAAAAACAATTTTTAACACTTTATATAACTTCTGGAAAAACTTTTTATGTTTTTATTTTACTACTATATAATGAAAATCTATAATGGAAATGCGAATTTTTTCAAATAATTTTTCGGGGAATTGAAAATTTATTTGATAAACTTGGAAAATTTTAACAAGTGAGTTTTTGTTTATTAACTTTTTATGTCAAATAGAAATTTATTACAGGTTTTTTTGTGTCTTAATAAATATAGTTATTATAATAATAATAATAAAATGTCTATATAAAGAAAATAGAACTTAATTTCCTAAAATTTTAATTTATTAATTTTCCGACAAAAAAATTATGTTGTTTTCAATTAAGATTTTTCCAATTGGGAAATTCTTTTCTATAACATTTTTACTGTATATTTTATGAGGCTCTTTAAAACAATGAATAATGAAAGTATGAAAATTTAAATTAAGAAAATTTGAAAAACTATTTCAATGAAACTTCTAAATATTTCTATTTTTTATATTATAATTGAATTTTCTTGCGCTTTTCCAATGGCAATAACCATTTAATTTGATTGAATATATTTTAAAAATTAGGATGATTTAGAATTCTTTTATAACTATAATATTTTAACCCTCATCTTCTGTTTTGGGTCAACATGATTTTTTTTTAATAAATAATTTTAACAACAAAAAGCCGAACTTAAATTATCTAGTTTAATCGATTTTCTATTACCAAATAAAACGCTAAATATGTTATCTAAGTTAATTTACATTTTCCTGATTCTAATTCAATTTTATCCCAAAATCTGTATTGGAAATGTTTTGTTCTAACAGAGAATGGGGGTTAAGAAATCAAGTTAACATTTCATGAGAATTTCGAGGAAAATTTCTAAGAATTTTGACTATTAAAATCGACAAATAAGATGACGATTGAAAAAATAAAAGAATTTTCTTATCTAAAAATAGTTTTATATAGAAAAAATCATATTAAACTACAAATTACAAATGAATCGCAAAATTTTGTCCAAAAAAAAATAAAACCTATATATAAAAAATTAACTATTACAAAATGAACGAAATGTATTTTTGTATTATTTATATAAATCATATTTTAAGGTGTATAGATGTATAAAAATAAAAACATTTCAATGGAATCAAATTGCGTTTGTTTTTTGAGAAATTAAGATTTAACTTTGTTGTTTTTAACTTATAACATCATCTTTTTAGATATTTTGCACTTATATTTATCAAATGTATTATTACAAAGAATTAAACAATATATAATTTTTTTGCAGTGATAGGCAAATGAAAGACGCGAAATATATTTTGCACAGACAGACAATGGAAATTGCACGTATCTTATGTTTCAGAATAATAATAATTTATTTAAAAACGTATTTATTACAATGTTGTGCTGCAGATATAATTTAAATGTCTTATTGTTCAAACTGAATACTATACTCTTTTGTATATTCTTAAACAAAAAAAAAGATATTTATTTTTACGACTTAAAGAACCGCATTCAAAACCAAATTTTGAACCACATAATATTATTATTATTATTATCATGTATTTAAATTAAGTCTGTATATAGACGAGATATATATAGGAAGACTTATTATAATACGTATACATACATGTAAAGTTTGTAAAAATAAAATATGAATTGAAATTAAAAAAAAAACTTTGTTGATAATAAATAAAACAAAATAAAATTACGACCATATTTCCCTTAAGGAAAATTTCTGTTAACAAGTAATTTAATTCAATATAAACCTCGTTTCGTACCAATTTTCTTTCATTTTAAAATTTAAATTATTTATTTATTTAGTAAATCGGTTTCTTATTTTTCCTATATAGCTGCTATATATAATTTACTTTATTAAATCTTTTCAAAATCGTTTTCATTTCACAATTTTTTTTATTCAACAAAAGTATTATGGGCTTATGTTTTTCAATGGGATTTTTTTTTTTTTTAAATATTGTATATTTATTTTCTTTATATAAATTATATTTTATTTTACAAGTGTAAAGAAGAAAAATCATTAGTATAAAAATAAGAAAAAAATACGTATTTATTTATTTTATAATAACGTATATGATGGTATATGAGAAATTGTCTAACGAAAGAAATTTGTATATAATATTTTTATTGAATTTTCATGTTTTTTTTTTAACATGTAATAATAATAATAATATCTCAATTCAATTTGATTCGATTTAATTATTTTGGTAACGAGATTCAAAAATATAAAAAAAAAGTATATTCACTTACCCCATTTTTAATTTTCAAATATGTTTTGGGTGGGTATAATTTAGTTTAGGGAGATTATAAATATCGATAGCAGTTCAAAAAAGTTCGTGTTTTGTGTTTTTCGCACATCAATTTTTCGTATTTGTAATATAATAAATATATATTTTAAACACTCACCTGAAAATAGACAAAAAAAAAAAAGAAATTATTATTATTTTTAATACAAAACATAAAATATTTTTATCATAATATGAATGTAATGAAAATTTTCTATAATATAATCATCGATAAGCAAAAAAAAAAGAAAAAAAGAGGCTTGGTTTTAGTATTTATTTATAATAGATAAGTTGATAATAGTATATGATTCCAATTAAATGCGTCAATGTGTCAATGAAATGTCTGAAAAAAATGTTTATTGTTGTCCTGTTGTTTTCAATTCAATTTAATACATCATAGAATATTAGAAAATAATACATTATAGAATATTTATTTAAATTGTTATTGATTTGAAAATTTGTAGATGATCGGTTTGCAAAATCATATTAAAATGTTTTTTTTCAAATTATCAAAATTAATTCTATATCTAAATTACAAATAATCCTAGTGTAGTTGTGATAAAAAAAAACCATTAATATCTTTATAATTCTTTTCAGAAATTTTCATATTCAAATGTTTAACACCCAAGACAAAGCCAAGATTTTCACAACTATTTTCGTATCTGAATTTCACCCAGGATTAGTTATACTTCCAATATACAATCGTAATTACGGACAACGTGATAATAAAAACCAAACAAATAATAGATCAAATCAAATTGATAAATTTATTACCAATTTATATGGGTTGAAATTTCTCTCATGTATAATAATAAATATAACTTTTTAATGATATTTCTGCGATGTGATAAGCGACAACGATGATGGTTGTTTGATAAGTTAAATAAATAAAAAAAGAATTATAAATAAATTTATGAATTATTGTGAATTATTTTATTTTCGCAATAAAATACTATATATATATAATAAATATATTTCACAAGAATATTATATAGGCTAAATCTAATCGAATATTATTTGAAATTGATAAAAATTATCAAATAAAAAAAAAATTGATAAATAAATACTTTTATATACATAATTGGAATCGTTATCCAAAATATATCATATACTTTCACTAATTCAATGTCGACTTCACCGCACAAAATCATTCATACATAGGAAAAGTATATCTGATATAATTAGATAATGATTCCATATATATATATATTTAGATTATCAAAATGAAATTTCTTTCTTGGAATAGCAAAATATTAAAAATACGATACTAACTTATCAAATCAACCTCGTATGTTTTATTTTTTGCTCTTTTGATAATAATCATTAAACTTGCCTATATATACCATACATAAAAAAAAAAATATACAAATAGTATAATAATTGAATGAATGAGTGAGTGAGTGCGTGGGGTCATTGGTCTAATAATCTTTTAAACCATAATTTTTCCATCACATACAATTTTTTTTATTTGAACATTTTTTGTATAAATATATATATATATATATATTTATACTCGTATGTATAAACAATAAATATATATTTATGTATATTCATACATATATATATATATATATATACTATAAACCACGAAATGTTTACATATATGTATAATATATATTAATCTTGTATAAATTTTCTATTAAAAATATACGCACTGTGAGTTTTATACTTCAAATTTTTGTTATAATAATAATAGCATTATTATAATAATTATTATAATTATAATAATAAATTATACAAATATATATCTATAAAATTATACATTCATTTCATATATATATATATATATATATATATATATATATATATATATAGATAAACATTGGATAAGGTAAATGTTAAATAATAAATAAATAAAATGAAAAAAAAAAAAAAAATGAAACAACTAAAGTATAAGCAGGTAAATCATGATGATGGTGGTATATTATTTTATATAGTACATAATATACGAAAAAAAAAAACGTCTGTGACCTTCACTTTTTAACCAAAAGTTCACATAAATACATATACATATATATATATAAGAAATTGTTTTAAATTTCAAAGTATAGAAAAACGAAACGACAACGACTTTTATTATATATTTGTATATATAAATGTAGTATTATTAACTTGACGATGACGATGATGAAAGAAAAATGAAATAATAAAAAAAAAAAACCAAGCTTTTGATTTTTTTTTTATAATATGAGTTAAAAAATTTTAATATGCATACATACATATGGAAATGAAAAGAAATAAAAAGTTATATAAAACTGGTGAAACGTAACTATATACATCATCTGATGACACAATACAATCATATAAAAATTAAACTGATATATATATATATAGGTATAAAGAATAAGAATAAGATATGAAACAATAACAAAATGAAGAATAAAGAATGAATGATCTCTTAAAGTGTGTTGTATTGAAAAAAAAAGAAAATAATTAAAAGGTAAAAATTCTTATGAAAAAAAAAATAAATAAAAAATTCTTGAATAAACACATTTTTTTTTCTACATTTACCAAGAAGAATATTCTTAGTTTGAATATAATAAAAAATGTGGAATTTTATGATGGTGTTTGTGTTACTGTGTTGCTTTATTTATACCTGTTTTATATATTCTTTTATGTATAAGCATATATGATGTAAACAATAAAATATTTAAGCCAAAAAATAAATAAATAAATAACAAAAATCGACAAGTGAAATTTATAATTATTATTGATATTTTTCATTTCAAACAAATACATACTGCAAAATGAAAGAAGCTTTTAAAAAACTTTTGTATTTTTTGAGTTCTGAAGCGTATATTTTGTTTATGTGTAAAAAAAAATTCTTTCTTATTCTAAAAAATGTATTTTTAACAGTTTGTCCGTGATTTTAAATGATTTTCCAGGAGGATTTTTCCAGGATTATTTAATTATCATTATAAAAATCACGTTTTTTTTTATCAAAAGTATTAAAATTACAATTAATATTTTATTATGAATTTTGTGTAAATCAATTTTTTTAGTGAATTATAATTGCATGATTGTTGAATAAGGATTTTGCCTGTCAAATGATTATTGCAAATAATTTGAAAAATTTTGCTGTATATTTAAACAAATAGTCAAAAAAGTATTAAATTTTCTTTCAAATTATTCATTCACACAGGTGAAATTTTATTTTGAAAATTAGTTTTCCTTCAGAAATTGTTTAATTACTCATCAAAATGTCATATAGAGAATACGTTCCTCGTTCTTATATAGTTATATATGACTTATATAAATCATAAATTATATAGCTATAAAACGATATCCTTTTAGCAAAAAAACCAATACGAAATGAAGAAAATATAAGGTACATTCTTAAAAGCAAAACAATACAAAAATAAAAAAATTTGTTATATTTTCCATATGGAAAAACCTTAGCAAGAAAATTAAAAAAGAAAAACAGTACAGTATAAAAAATACATTTTTAACCTATATATTTTTTTCATTATATGTAGTCTATATACATAGATATCAAAAAAAAATTTCATATTTAAATTGTTCTTCATGCGACTTTGTTGTTTATTGCACACTTAATAATTCATATATCCATTCCATATATCCTTATTATATATATATATATATATATATATAAATAAAACATTCAAGTTTTTCCTTCTTTTATAATTTTGTATAGAAAAATCATAAAAAAAGCATAACAAAACAAAAGCAAAGCAATGTAAAAGAAGAAAATACATCCATTATATTTAAATAAAGTATTTATACAATCCTTTTCTCTTCTTTTTTTCTTTTTTTTCATCAATTAAATGTATGAATGTATATTCTTCTGAATTTGCATATATATAATAATACAATAATAAAGAAAATTATAAATTGAGGAGATTATATTGCAAGCAAAATAGAATAGAAAAATATTTCTATATGTATTTATAACAACAACAAAAAAAAATTCCGTTTTCTTGCCAAATAAGAAAGAAAAAATAAAACATTTTTGATGTACCCAAAATTGGTATATAATAATTATTACAATATGTGTGGGTATGTAATTTAAAGAAAAAAAATAATTTATTTATAGAATAGATTTTATGTTAATTGTTTACAAAATTGTTATTATGATTTGTTGAATAGTCTTCTCATCATCATATAATTAATTCTTGAACGTTGTAATTATTGGAGTGGAAAAATAACTTTCATTATTAAACACAATCAATTATGGATTGTTATCTTTTGTGATTTCTTTGGTGTATGATTTATTTTTACTTAAAAGTGGAAAATCTCGGCAAAGTCATATAAATGAAAGCGATTAAAGTGATATTAGAAGACCTTTAGTAATTGTTTATGATCTTTTTATACATATGCAATAAAATGTATTGTATTGGGCAACTTGGATTGAGTGATTGACAATTTTTAAAGAAATAATTACATTTATCAATATGATTTAATTTTAAATTCTATCTAATTTTATTTTATTCTTAAAGTGCATGGAAATACCTTTCTTTTGGTGGTGGTCCGGAAATTTACCACTGACCAAAAACTTAATCCTTTTTAAGAATATCCTAACCAGACTTTAACAAGAGGATCGAACACAAAAAATGAATGATTACAAATGAATTTCAATATGATATTGATCCAGAAATATTTTTACCTATACATTTCCCTATATTTATAATCAATTTATTATATTTTAACAGACATAGACAGAATAAATTTTCATTTATAATTTTTTAATGTAAATTTTCATATTGTGTGTGTGTGTGTGTGTATTCGGTATATTGATGAAAACCATATGTGATATGATGATTGGTGTAAGCCATTCAATTTTCATTGATTTTTTTTTTTTACTATACTATACAAATTCACGAATACTGCGTCTACTATAAGAGGTACTATTATATTATATGGGTGCGTTTATTTTATACTATCGAATTATACAAACTATACGCGTACATGAAAATGTTTATATAATGTTTATATAAAATAAATCTTTATTGAATTTATTATATCAACATCATACAATGCGTAGTCAAATATTGATATAACCGATAGGTTTGTTGTAATACGTTGAATATGTTATATATAGTATTTTAAAGCATAGACAACACAATATTTTCCATATAGTTTTACAAAACCACACAAAAAAAACCAATAAGGTAACCAATTCTTTATATTGATATATATATAAGAAACGTTGATTTTATCATTCATTCGTTAGGTTTTACCGAAAAAAAATCGATTTTTAATCGTATTTGTAGTTGATAACAGCATAAAAGGGTTAATATAATACAAAATTTTCAGATTGTCAGTTCGAATCTTGTAAACTAAACAAATTTTCTTTTACACAGGGTTGGTTAATGATCTTTAGTTTGTCAATGTTTCTAAACTGGGTAAACAACAAGTCAAAAATAGTCGTATAATTGAACAAATAAAATTGAAGTATCCAACAATACAAAAAAGTTTTCAAGACAAATTATTAATAACAGAAAAAAAGTCAGTAAAAATTTTTAATTTTTTAAAAGGATACATAACAAAATAGAATATTTATCGTATGATCATATAAAAACTATAAAAGTTAGATTGAAAATTAACCTTCATCCTCTGTTTTAGGTCAAATTTGATCCAACATGATTTTTTTATTCAATAATTTAATTAATGATATTTTCTATTAACAAATAAAACGTTAAATATATTATTTATGTTAATTGACATTTTCCTGATTCTAGTTCTCCATTGGAAATGTTTTGTTCTGTGGTTTTGTCCCAAAATATCTATTGAAAATGTTTTGTTCTAACAGAGCATAAGGGTTAAGTTAATATCAAGCAGCATAAACCTCCTGATAAAACTGAAGAATGGTCACCGTCACAAAATGACGACCACGACGACGACTATATAATATTTTATTAACCAAAAAAAATTTTAAAACACCAAAAGGAAAACTATTTGTATTTTCGCGTCAAGGCAATTTTCATGGGCTATATAATTTTTCTGTGTTTGTTTTCTTCTTTCGTTTCTGTTTGTGGTGTGTGTTTGTTTATGTTATTTATAGATACAAATTTATATGTAGTTTATATGGGAAAATAGGAAAATTTTTACAAAACATTTTACTGTGCATGGATAGATAATAATATATAGTATAAAACTAACCAACGTTTATTTATCGAATTTTATATATATCGTATTTTTGTTTTTTTTTTCTAGTTGTATAGAGAGACGACGACGTCGTACTTTTTTATATTTTCCTATATATACATAGTTTTACCATTTAGTTTTATTATATAAATAAAATTGATATTGGAATTTATCGAATTTTCATTTGGTGTATTTATACATTATTAAACTATATTTATTTTGTTTTTCATGTGCAAACGAACCAACATATTTATGTGTTTAAAGAAACGATCAATTTATTTATTTTATAATAAATTATATTTATTTATAGAATTAAAAACTTGAACATTATTAATAAATGAAATGAAAAAAAAAACATATCAAGTGCAAATAATTCATATCAATTTAAATTTTATTTTTTTTTACCTAAAGATAAGCGTAAATGAGTAAGTAGTAGACCATATATATATATATATAGAGATTATAAAAGTTAATATTTACTTTTTGATATGTGATCATCATATGGCCGGCCATGAGTGCTTATTTTGCGAAAAAGATTACATTTTGTGTATATAATACACTATATATATATATATAAATTTTCGTAGAATTTAAAAAAATTAATAGTAAAGTTTTTTTTGTTAAGGTAAAAACCCAAAATTGAAATAATTTTTATAATTATTCATTCTTTCGATTCAATGAAATAAACAAATTTTAATGCATAATCGATTTTGTATAAATCAACCGATTAAGACAAAACAAAGTTTATTTTAAAATGATATTAAATTAATAAAAAAAACATGACAGTTTTTGCAAAGTTTGTGCAAATTGGCAAAGTTTCTTCTAATTATATGGAAATTTTCACAATTGAAAATAAAATCATTTTCATTTAGTATAATGTTATAGAGCTTGATTTTCTGTAAATCAATTTTTGATTGAATTTTTGAGATGGTCATTGATACAATAATTACGGTATGATAAAATATAGTAGGAAATAAAATCTATAACTTTTAATATTTACAGCAAAAAATCATTGACCATTTTAATTTATAGGTAAAATTAATTAATTTTCCGATATATATAAATAACTATAGTATGGCCAATGGCAATGTTTTAGTGACATACTTTATAAATCAATATTTTTTTTTATTTATTATTATTACATATAGCTATACGGAAGAAATGTCTGAATAGTAAAAACAAAAAATAAATAAAATATAAAAGCTATAAAAAATATATTAAAAATACAAAAAACATAAAAAACAACAAAACCCATTTAAAAAAAAAAATTAATGAATAATTAATAACAAAATATAAAAATGCATCACACAAAAAAATTAATATTTTTATATATCTATTTTTATATAACCACATAAATATTATTTTTTTTAAATTAATTCTTTTATATTTACATATAAATAGATAATAAATACAGTTGAATCTTAACTATTTGATCAACAAGTTTATGGTAATTTATAGAAAATGAAATTCAAACCGAAACGGTTTTGAATTGAAAAAATATTTAGCAAAGAAACGTTGAAATTATTCAGAGGTAAGGTAATTTTTGTTTTGGTGATACTGTGATAGACATTAAAACAGCCCAAATAATCTGGATTCCACTGTATACATTTATTTGAAGAAAAAAATGTATAATAATAATACAATCAGACATCGCGTTAACAATTTAAAGCCATTCACCTCATCGTAAAAGAAAAAAGAAAAAATATACAAAACAGCAGACATAATAATTCTTTTCTTTTTTTTTTTTGTTCATTTATATTATTATTATTATTATAATAATTATTATTATTATTATATTTTGCTTTGCTTTTTTTTCTTTTACATATACTTTATTTTTCTTATTTTTATATTTACTTTTTGGTTTTTCTTGCAAAGTTTCTTTGCGCTTTTATTTTCTTTTTTGCATATTATTATTTTGTATACAATTTTTTTTTTTCGTTTTGTTTTCCTTTATTTATATTTTTATACACGAACGAATGAATGTGGCTTTTTTTTTTACATCTATATGTGAATATAATAATATGTAAAATAATTTATCTGTATGTAATGTAATTTTTTTACAGGTAAATATTTACGGATACGTGTGAGAGAGTCAATCAGTCACAGAAGACCAGTCATCAGTTATTAAAATGATTTTTTTTTTGTTGGAATATAAAGAATGTTTAAATATATATTATTCATCCATCATAGTTTATATTTAGATGTAGATATATACATCGATATATGAGAATTGATTGTCTGAATAAAGTTAGTATTATTATTATTACTATTCGCATATGGATATAGAGATTTATTTATTATATATGTATAAAATGTTGCGGTGTGATGAAAAATAAAAAATTAAATTAATGATTAAGCAAGATTTTTTTTTTGATATATGTGGATATTGAATAAAAATTATTAACAAAATAAAAATATTATTAATGATATTTAAAGAAAAATATTATCTTAATCAGGAAAAGAATAACTTCTATGGCTGAGTTAAATGATTATAGTTTTGATCCATATTCTAAAAAAAATATTCATATAAGATTAAAATTAAAATGATGATGTAAAGAGACTAATAATATTTTAAATGATTTTTTTCTTAATATGCAATGACAATGTAATGACAATGAAAAGTCTGAATAACTACCGACCATCATAATTTCTATCATATAATTGAACTTTTCTCGGCAAAAATTCTTCATAAAACCTTTCCAATGTGGCCATTTAACATTCTTATAGATATTTATTCGACAATTGTTTAAGTTTTCCAACAACAACAGTGTGTATATTATAAAATATTATAAAATAAAATGTGTGTGCGGGATGTTGTTTTTTTTGCTGTTTTATTCTTGCATTTAAATTTCAAAATACGAATAGGAATTTGTATAAAATGCATAAAAGACAAGAAAATAAAAAAAGTATGTGATTAATTTTATTTTAACTTTAAATGACATTAGCATATGCAAAAATAAAATTATTTTTTTTGTATAATCTCTATTTGAAAATGTAAATATTTGTTGTGTTTTTTGGATTAAAAGTTTTTTTTTATTTTTTTTAATCTTTGATACATTATTTGTTGTCGTATGTCGTATTTAAAAGTAAGGTATGCAGATATAGAAAAAAAAATGCAGATAGAATATAAAATAACATGATTTTTACATTAATAAATACCATATATAAATTTTCTATAAATATATATATATATATATATCTATAATAAAAGTTACACAAAAAATATATATCAGAGCACAGATACACAAATGATGCGAAAACGTAACCATTCAAATATATATGTATATAAAAAAAAACCTTTGGAAAAAAACAAAATATAATTGCATATAAATGTAAAAAAAAAATTGGCTGATACATTTTTTGCAAAACACAAAAAAAAAGGAAATATATATTATGTTTAAACTCTCCAGTGTGTGCGGCCAAAGGAGAATTTCGAAAAAAATATTCGCATATATACATGTTAATTTTGTTAATAGCCCACAGCAGAATTAATGTATCTACTATATATACTGATGATACCAACATTATATTTTTAGGCGGTGCAAAAACAAAAAAAAACCAAAGGAAAAAATGCTAAAAAGTATTAGTTTCAGAAGAGTTAACGAAAAAAACTTATCAAAAATGAAATAGATCAAAATTTATTTATGTATATTTTTTATATAAACGTTCTCTTATTTCTATTTCAACTTCATACTACTATTATGAAAAGAAAAAACTTGTTAGTCTTAATTTTATAAAATAAAAATTTATTTCTTTTGCATGCTAAATATCTCGCGAATACTTTTTAATATATATATAAATAATAAGAAAAGATTAAAAATAAAACAAGAAGGTATAAATATAAGAACCAAAAAAATATTGGTACATATGACGAGATAAAAAATTATCTCATTATAATATTTTGTGTGATGTTTTTAATGTCGCACAAAAAACCATTTCATTTCAATTAGAAAATTATAAGAGAATTTCATTATAAGAAAATTAAATAAAAATAACACATTTCTAAAGTAAGGTATATAGGAATGATGTTTAAAAAATAAGAAGGAATGTATTTAAGATCAATCATTGAATGTAAAAGTTAATTTTATTGAAATCTATAAACTAATTTGAAACAATTAATAAATTGTATGCAGTAAAAATAATACGGACTTGATTGAAAAACCAAAAAAAAAAAAATTATCAGTAATGTTTATGAAATAAAATCAAACAGTTAGGTCAATTGGTATATATAAGTAAAAACAAATTAATTTCATTATCATAATGATTCGATTTAACAATACAATGCCATGAACAATAACAATACAAATATAATTATTATAATGCATAATTCAATACAAAATCTAATGGAAAATTCCATAAAATTATATATGAACATACCTTTAATATCTAACAAAGAATAAATTCCATATCAAGATAGTGTCTGATGAATTTTTTAATCTGGAAGATCCTTTAATGTCTTAAAAACACAAATAGATAAAAATATGAAACCGCACAACTCATCACAACATAAAAACACTACATAAAAACTAATAAATTATTTCGAATTTTTTATAAATTTTATACAAAAAAAAAAAAAAACACAAATTTTATTTTCTACATCAATTTAATAATACGATGTCGATATTATACAATATTATGGAATATAAAACGAATGATTGAAATGTGTTTGATTTATTTTAGAGTAGGTGCAAGTATCAAACACATTTTCACGCGGCGTTTTACCGTATTGTAAATTTGTGTGCATTTATATATTTATAATTATTTATTTATTTATTAGATTTATATATAGGTAAAATTGAAAAAAAAAATAAATATTTTTTTCAATAATTTATATATACATACACACACATAAATTCGTAAATGAACGCTCTTGAACTTTAATAAAAAAAAAATATTTTATACCTATAGGGTTGTTGATCAGTCAATCATCAATCAATGAATTGCATTTTTTTTTCCTTTATGAAAACCAAAGAATTTTTTATTATAACTTTTTTTTTTTTTAAAACACTTATTAAATGGACCATTAAATGGATTTCAAAATTAAAACCCCATGAGAAATTTATGGATTTTTTTCTAAAAATAAGAAGTTCTTCTGTTTCCTTATTCAATAATAAATAAATTATAATTATAATATTAATTAAATTGTAATTAAGACAACATATAAAAACTAAAGCAACTAAATTAATAGAAATCCTTATACTATACTAATAATGAAATTTTCAATATATCTATACAGAATAAAATAAAAAAAAAATTATACCGTAATGTCTGTAGACAAAAATTTTATTATAAAATATAATATACAATAAATTACGGACGGTGAATGATTATATTATATACTTATGATATGGATCGATATATGATCATCATTCATATATATATATAATATAAATGTAACAAAATTATGATGATGTGTTGGTGGGTGTTTTATGATTATGAGTACATAAAAATATAACTATATGAAAGACAATCAATACAACATAAAAAATTATGTAATTATACATATATACATAAAAAAACAAACAAAAAAATACAACAATTTAATAAATTTTAATGCAAAGTTTTATATATGCGGGTGTTGATACAAAAGTAATTATTCATTTGACCATATGCAATGCTAAAATACAAAAATCTGTCTATGCAAAAAAAAAATCTCTATACAATTTCAAATATCTGATCGTATATGATCAAATTATAAATTAATTTTCATTCAATCATCGCATTTTTTCCTTCCTCATACAAATTTTGTTTGCCATTTCGAATTATATGTGTTCAAAACTCAAGTGAATATTTCTTAAGATGAAAGTCTGGTCGAGTTGGTAGCGAAGCCGCCGATTTTCAAACCAAAAAATCTCACATGTAAAATAAATACATGTGAGATTTGCTTTTAATTAAGGGGAACATGGTTGTTTGAATTTGTGGACAGTCGACGATGAGACATACCATATTCCAACAATGATGTTCCCCGTAGGTTTATATATATACGGACCGCGCTGGCGTTTCTGCCAGTTGTGGTTAGTGTATATATATTCCCGGGTACCCCAGGGGGGGGTACCCGCTCTACATCGCAAAATAACTGTAAATTTCTATATCGTTGAAACCTACATATATATATAGGATAAAAAGTGAAAAAATGTATTTGATTTTCCTAATATATTTTTTTTTCTTTTTATCCTATATTCTATGTAAGTTTCAACAATAGATAGATTTTATGCACAGAGGAACTTGGTTCTAATCCCAATATATTTATGGCCATATTTTTTTTTTTTGTTTTTTATTAATAAATTGTGGAAAAACTGATTAATGAAAATCGGTGATTTTCTTTTACCGCTTCATAGTGAAAAATAAAATCCATATACAATGAAATTTTGTGAAATATTAAATGAGGTATTAAACAACAAATTTAAAACAATTTTATACCATTGAAATAATTAAACAATTTAGGAAAATATAGGAAAATACAATTAATAGATTTTAATGTACTATATTGCTTCTAATATGTTATTTTTATTTGAGTTGATTGAAATATTAAGAAAATAAAATATATCAGAATTTTGTTCTTATTTTGCCAAACGGAAAAAATTAAATATAATAAATTAGAAACAATAATATTAATTGATTATTGATTACGATAAGAAATACGATTAGGATCACAAAATTTTATATAGGAATGATGTGTAAAGATAACCGGCCAAATATTTTAGATTAACCATCGAACGTAAAAAATCAAAATATTGTTTTGGATTTAAATCTATATAATACTTTGACCACTATTATTATTATTATATTGGACACCTGCTATTTTATTCGTATGATCGATTTTGAGATGCCAAAAAAAAAAGGACTTTGTGGCCAGATGGATCATTCATTGTTGTGGGCATTAATAAAACAAAGTTAAAAAATTATATCAGAAAGTTACAATTGAAGGAGTGAAGAATTCCAAGGAGGTAAAATCATTGAAATGTGAGGAATACAAAAAATACCGGATGAATGCAAAAACTTAGTAAATATCACGTCTAAGAGAATGGATGCTGTCATATATAGATAGGATAGGCCAAAGGAGGTGTTACAAAAGAGATTAGTAGCGTATAATATAAAAGTGTCCGATATTATAATGGTCAATTTTTTTTTTTTTTTGTTAAATTGAATCATTTTGAAATAAATTCAATAACTAATTGAATTTAAAAGTTTTTTTTACTTCTCTGTCTGCGCAATTATTTAACTAAAACCATCATTTTATGAAATAAAATTAGATTGATTTACAAAATTATTGTTTAAAGTCCTTTGTCGGCATCTCAAAGTCGAGCATACGGGGATAAAATAGAAGGTGTCCGATATAATAGTGGTTAAATAATTCAATTAACAATTAAAATTAATATAGATATTAGTACACTACGGACCTCATTGAAAGCAACATAATATAATCAAAAAACCGACTTAACAGCAATTTTTATAAAATAAAATTGCAGTAGGTATATAAAAGAATATTTTATTACATTGACAATAGATGATTTCATTTCTTCATGCATTATTTTACATGCACAATAACATGAACAACAACAATAATAATACAAAATAAATGTAATTCGCAATACAAATTCTAAAATTTCATAAAATTTATAATCTTTTTAAATTGTATATGATACGAACATACCTTTAAGAACTATAACAAAGAATTGAATCAATATCAGTCTGATAAACGTCTGATAAAATTTAATCTTGTCGAATATTTGGATCCCTTAATATTTGTATTAAAATAGATAACGATAATAAAACCATAAAACACACACACATCCAAAAAAAGAACACAATTTTTAAATTCATAAATTAAATTGAAATGCATAGAATTAAAAAAAAACAGAACAATTTTAAGAACTTATATTTTTTAAGAATCATAACTTTACATTAAACAATTACATTGTTTTATATGAATCACTTTTATTCTAAATCATAATCATTGTATTACATAAAAAAAACTCACAAACTAAATTTTTATTTAATAGACGAAAAAATAATAATATTTTGATTGAATTTTATATGATGTGGAAATATAAAAGTAGACTAAATTCATATGACAAAACAAAAAACAAAAAATGTGTCGGTGTAACCTTTCAAATAAACACATTTTCACACGGCGTTTTACCGTATTGTAATTTTGTGTGCATTTATATATTTATCAAATTGATAATTACTGGTTTCACTTATATGATTTATATCAATAGGTAAAAAAAAACAATTTTTCAATAATATTTATATAAGCACACACAAATTAACAATGACCGCTCTTGAACTTTTATAAATACTTGATGTATACATGATATTTTGTAAGTATGATATGGTATGATGATAAAATGTGATAAAAATTCAATGAATAATTCCATATTCGAATATATTTATCAATTATATACAATTATATTATCATATATGTTATTAATATAAAGTGTTCAGAATACATGTTAAAAAAAAACCATAAATTTGTTGGAATTGTTGGGATTCCTACTGACATTATTTGGTTGTAAATCCTGGATAACCAATCAATCACCCCCCGTATACTTTTACATGGATTTTTAAATAAAAAAAAAATAAATTTTTCGCTATACAACCAACAATCTGGTTTTAGCGTCCAACAACAGCCTTCTGTTATTAGTTACTTAATTTGTGGATTTTACGGTGTCGGTAATTAGCCGTACGACCAACCGCAAGCGGAATATACAACTCTGTGTTAAAATTCAGATTCGAAAAATAACCGAAAACACAAAACATATTTTATGCATTCAGTAGGATTCGAACCCACGACCCCAAAATTCCGTTAGAATTTTTAGGTTGGCATTTTTTAACATTTACACCACAGAGTTGTACATGGATTTTTACGTGGATAAATTTTCGCGAAATTTAGCTATCCCAGTAAAAAAAGATCAACATATAAATAAAAGTAGAAATTCTTACGTTATTTATATCACATATAAGATATAACATCATAGACTCAAAGAAAATAAGAAAATAATTTATTTATATAATAAAACTCTACTATTTTTTTTTGTTTTGTTTTGTTTTGTTTCTTTTGCTATATATATATATATGTATATAAAAATAAATATATAAAGTCGTTAACCCTACGAAATGAATAAGATGAAAAAGAACAACGCAACCAAACCTCTAACTAACTATACAGCTATGGAGAAAATTGCGTACATATTTTATTATTATTATTATTATTGTACAGAAATTACAAAATATATATTCGCCTTTTTATAATAAATATATAGTCAGTTAGACTTTATTATACAACAAACACACGGACACGAACACGAACACGAACAGCAACAGCAAAAAAAAAGGTTATAAGATGTAAAATATACATAAAGTGTATATAAAACACTATTTTATTATTATTACCATTACTATGAATTGACCACTTGATAAATCAAAGAGAAATGCATATCAATACGTGTAATATATGTACCAATAGAAAATATAAATACATCTTCTTTGGCTGCTATTATATACATTTACTGTATAAAAATCTATATTGACAGTTTGTATAAATAATGAAGGTATTTTTTTTTTTAATTTATATTATACCAATAAGATTTATACATTAAATAATGTGTGGTTATTGTTGGGGTAAACGCTATATGACTATTCTAAATAAATTATAGATGGAAAATAATGTTGTATATATATTATTTGTACGACTGCATTCAATTATGTAATGAGAGATTTCACAATTGACGTGCCTCACCATAACATAATATAATGCAAAAAACAAAACCATTGACAAATATACCTCTTTAAGTTATTGTAACAATTTTTACAAGATGTAATGTTATAAAATAAATATATATATATATATATATATATGAAAGTACTTGGTTTTTTTTGTTACATACCCATATTGAAACGCCAACGCTAACATATATTTTACAACAATTTATTATAATATAATAAAATAATGTTTTTACTTTATTATTTAAGATAAATGTCATATAAAATTAGAAACATTTTTTATGAAGTTTCACTTTTAATGGATAATGGAACAGAAAAAAAAAGATTATTATAAGCAACAGATTTAATTTCAGAATCTCAATATTTATAAAGAAAGAAACACATTGAAATTAATTAATTATTTATGATGAAAAATTTTATATTATTGGGATATATTTTATGTTGTTTATTCCGTGCTAAAGAGATGAGTTTCTAAAGTTAGATGATAAAGAATTTTTTATGAAAATTTAATACTTTTTTTTGGAGTTACGACAAACGATGCGTTTTTATAATTGTTAAAACGTTCATAAATTTCAATTATTTGATCAATTTTTTATTGTGTTTTTAACATTTCTGGTAAATTTCTTAATTATTTTGATAAAATTAATGTTATTTATTTGTATAGAACAAACAAATTATAAAAAAAAACATTTCGATTAAATTGCCGCAATTGGCTATAATTTTATCATACAAAAATCAAGGTAATAAACAAATAAATTATTGCTTGTGATTTTGGGGGAAAGAAAGCAAAAAAAAAAAACCCGCCCTCCCCAGAACAAAACAAACATGAATTTTATTATTAAAATAAATCATTTTTATGACCTATATATAATAATTATTAATATACACCTTGTTTTATTGATTTTCATATATATATATTGTAAAGGTAAGTGTATATAATATAAATAAAAGCAAAAATAAAAAACAAACACGCAATGAAATTTAACACTTTTGGTCAAACATTTTGGCTTTAAAACGACAGAAAAAAAAATACCAAAAAAATACATTGTATTTATTATATAGAATTTTATTTATATACCATACCATACCATATATAAATATATCGAGTGCAGCCAATTTAGTGGTGGTAATTTTATACTAATGAAAATTTGTTTTTTTTTTTTTTTGCAATAAAGTGACAAGAACAAAAAAAATTAATTTGAAATACTGCACACGGCATCGTGCTTCTTCTTAACAACATAATTGCATTCATTTTTTTTATAAACAATGTTTTCAATAAATTTTAAAAACAGACATATATTTTTTGTAATATTTAATAAAAAAAATAAGAACTACCTGTTGATGATTTTAGTATAGAGTTTAATTTTTAATCGATTTTATATTTAATCAATTTATCATCAATTCAATATACTACATTGTATTGTATATTAATAATAATAAAATTAAAAAAAAAACATGTATGAAATTACAAAATTTCATAAAACACTTCAATATGACATATTAAATTATCTGATCATCATTACATTGTTGAGATGGTCAGATGGTGAGGATGGATTAACAAAAAAAAAACAAAACAATTTTCACAAAATTCAGTGATTCAGTCAATATATCTTCTGATTATTGGGTGGGATTATTTTATTGCTATATGGATTTAATTTTATTTTTATATGAATTTTTTATGTATATTTTTTAACGATTAATTGCAGGTATATTTTTTTTTATTAAATTGTAATTTACTTAAAATTTTATCATAATTTTGTGATGTAATTAAAAAGAATGGGGGAAACAAAATTTTTCTACTTACAGATTCCATTTCCATTGATTACGCAGTTCTTTTGATTTGGGAATTTGACAAAATTGCATTCGTAACAGTGCGTATTATATAAATAAAATACAAACTCACCTATAAGAAAGAAAATAAAAAAAATTATTATTAATAAAAATTTAAAAAATCTATTATATAAAATTATAAATACTATATAATTAAAAAGTTTTATTTTGACAAAAATATAATAAAAGTAATAATAAAATCCTTGGTTTTATCTTAAAGTGTTTTTTTTTATTATAAATAAATTTCTATCTATAATTTCAATTAATTCATCAAAAAAAAAAAAAACGATAACGATATAGTAAATGTTTGTCGTAGATTGTTTTTTTTGTTTTTAGATGTTACCGGGAAAATGAAGTGAAAGCAACACAATGCAATAAGTTTTTCATTTAAAAAGTAAACAAATTCGTGATTCCTTAAAGACAGAAAGAAAAATCGGGGGTTAAAATATAAAAGGATTTCATAACAAATGTTTAAATGATTGTGAGTTCGTAAAAAAAAACTCTCACTGTAATGTATATAAAGAAATGATTTGCAGTTTTTTTTTGTTCGTTACTACGGCAGAATCGGTTTAGCACCCGTAAAACCTCGGAATTCTATTGCCCGTGTGAATCGGTAACGAAATCACTTAATCAGGTGATGAACCTTATGGATGCATTGAATACATTTAAGTGATTTTGGGTGGTAAGAATCTATTATAATTTGTGTATTAATTTATGAAATTTTGAAAATAAAGCAAACATACGAGATAAAAAAAAAAACTTTTACTAAAACGAAATAAGAAAAAATCACTCATTTGTTTTCAAACAATTGTCCAAGTTACACTTTAGGTGGATTAGTTTTTTAGATAAGATGAAATGTTTAATTTAAATAACTGATAATCAAAAGTATAGGGGGAAATACTACTTCAGGGAGATTATTCCATAATCTTGTTGTTCTTATAGGAAAAATGAATTTCCAAATCCAATGTTTGTTCGCAAAAAACTAATAGATACAGAATATGAATGAGCCTTTTGTGAATTTCTCGAATTATTAGAGAAGTTAATTGGTTCAGGAATTAGCTTTCGAAATTTCATTAGAGCATTCATGGTAATAATACCTATAAAATGTGCACAATGAAGCTACTGCGATCATCTATGATCCAATGATTCAATGGAATTTGTTATTGTTTCATTTCTGATCAGCGAAATAGCGTGTTTTTGAATCCATAAATATAAAAAAAATATATGCAACTTTTATTGGTTCATCAAAGAAAACGCCAAAATTCCATATGAAAAATATCTTCTTTTTTTTTTGTTTTTACAAAAGATCAAACTGTATAGAAACATTACAGAATCATTGAAAACTTCTTTGAATATTTTAATAAATATTTCAAAAAAAAAAAAATTCCAACTATTTATTTATTTATAATAAAAAATATAAAAGTATTTTTTTGTATATAGTTTTTTTTTTGTTGTATTATATACCAAATGACATTCTCAGGTAACATAAATTTGCAAATAAAAATAGGTAACAAAGATAAATAAATATACAGAGTGTTTCGGATAATACACAAAAAAATCTACTATAATACTAAAGTATAATATTATAGAATTTTGTACGAAAGATGATGTATGTATTAAAATTGAAAACATAAGAGTTGTGATTTTTTTTCTATAATAAATTTGTTCATATTTTCCATTTATAATATTGAAATGAATTTCGAATCACATAATCAGTGATATGAAATTATTAAAAATAAACTGTAATGACAACGAAATGACAAGGTAAATAAAAACTTTTATTTTATGCAGACTTTAAAACATTATAATTATAATTAATTAGATTTTGTATATGTAAATAAAATGTTTTCTTTAGAAATAAAACACTTTTATTATACATAAATATATTTTTGTTATTTATTCACCACTGCGAATGAGATTTTTATAACTTTATGTATGAGAATTTATAACCTTATATATACAAAATATATTCTTAAATGTTTTTTTTTAAATTATAATTTTTTCTTAAAAAGTTTTGCTTAACAACCTTGCAAAAAAATGATCATTATCTTAATATACAAAGTTCAAAAATGTTTCTTTTAGCATCTACAATCAGATAACATATTTAAATACTTCATATGATAATGAGATGCTGTTGATGATGATGATGATGATGATTATGATAAGGATTATAGAAAAGTTTCGGGTGTTTTTGGAGTGTGATTATTATAATGTTATATAGTTTATAATGTGAAAAGTAAAAGAAAAATTAACAATTATGAATAAAATCTAATAAAATTTCTTTGAAATTGTGTATATTATTTCTGTGCAGCTTCTTATTTTTTTGTGATAGTTTTTATTACTACAATACAATTAATTTCATTGAATAATAAATACTAAAAAATTTAAGATAAACAACATAATATATATAGTAAAATAGTGTAATGTAAGTAGTAATTTATTTATGCTTCTCTTCAGAAGCATCTTTATATTTCTTCTTTTTACTTAAACTTTTTTTTATATGAAATGATTCTACGAATTTTTAATATAAATATTAAAAAAAAAAAAACAAATTGAAGAGAAAAGATAAAACAAAAAAATATCTGTTTTGTTATTATTTATATAATATATAATATATAATATACGTTGTATATATGAGATGGGCTTGCGGGATGCGTGTTTCTGATGTTCATCAAAGATATTAAACAATACTTTTGAAAGCAAAAAAAACTTGTATATATATAAACAATTAACCACACGGTAATATATTCACATACAATATATAATTTTGAAACGACCAAAAACAAAATTCTGTTAAATTTTTATCATCGCTTTTCTGGTTTTTTTTTTGTTATTGTGTTGTTGTTGTTTTTTTTGTCGATGTTGATTATTAGATATACAAAAATATACCTCATAACAATTTTTAAAAACAAAACATCTTTATCATAATTTTATTTTTTCTATTTCATATTATCAATTATATAAAATGTGTTATATAAGAAGAAAAAAAAACTATAAACAGTAAGAGCACATAAAAATTGAAGATATTGAAAACATTTCCATTATCTAAATATTCCAGATATCTTGATCATATGAATTCATATAATGATCATATGAATTTATCTCATTACAAACGTTTTATTTTTTTTATTTGTATATTTTGCTTTTTGAATATATACAAATCTTGACAAAAAAGAAATAATAAGATTCATTATATATTGATCTTGATCGTCCTCCTTCAAATTTTTTCAATTAAAAAACATAGAGCAAAAGAAATCGAATTATATAAAAGAAAAAAAAAAGAATCGTATTTCTGTTTTTTTTTCTTTTACAAAACAGATTCATCTCGAGATTCATCTCAGCATCATCTCACTATCTATATACATAAAGTATACTTATTCTTGCATTTAACATTATATGATGTTAAATAAAAGAATAAATTAAATACATTATCATCATCACTACCGTCATCCGAGTCATTACCATCATCCATTCAAAGACCAACAACAAATGATTATTATAAGATAATAAAATAAGATGATAACTAATTTTGAAAACAAAAAAATAATAAAAAACGAATACTGGTTTTTCTTTTTAAAATGAATTGGTATTTTCATTCTTACAACATCTTTTTTTTTAAAATAATTTCAAAGATATTAAAAAAAAAAAAAACAATTTTTTTTTTGCTTTCATTTTATGTTTAGGAAAAACATAAGATTTTTTTTTTAATAGGTATAATAGGTATATATAAGTGTATATTGTTATTACAAATAACAGATAAATTTTGAACATTCGTTTAGGTTCAGGTTTGTTCGTCGTTATATAAATCGTTTATGTTCATTCAATTATTCTAGATACTCGATAGATCTGAATCTTAATACAATCAGGGTTTAATATCTTGGATAATTTTAAGACACAAAATTGTTGAAAGAAGGATATTTTCTCGATTCCATTTCCGGAATAAAACAAAAACAAAAATATATTGTTAGTCTTATTAAATAAGATAGATTTTTGTATTCAGCAATAGACGAAATGTTTCAAGATACAAAAATATTCTGAAATTTTATCATGTTAATAATATATAAATATATAAAATATATTATATGGCTTTGTGGACCCAAATTTTTATTACCTTCTTTTTATTTTATTTTATTTTATTTTATATGTTTGCTTTTCTAAATAAGTATATTTAATAAATATATAAATGCACATGTTATATTTTAAGCAAATAAACCAATAGTTGAAGAACAAAAATCTATTGAAGTTGAAGAAGATATAAAAAAAAACACCCACAAATCCCCAATATGATGATGATGATGACGATATGAGTCAGTCCTTCCATATACTAACATTTATTATAATAAAATAATGACAATGAATTTTTTGTAAAGAAAATTTATTATTTTAAGATATCTCTTTTATTCGAAGAAAAAGAAGAAGAAGAATCAAAAGAAGTAAGGGAAGAAAAAAGATAAATGGTTTATGAATTCTTTTTTTTTTTTTGTGAAATCTATAAACTATTTAAAGGAACATCTAATTATTTATATATACCATTCAGCATCCAAACGCGGCAAAGACTGGCAAGAATAGGTATTTGTTGTACAATGTACATATAAAAATATTTTTGAGATATTAGAAATATCTTCAAATCTGTATATATAAATACAAAGAAAATATACGTAAATTACAATATATACTGAAATCAATTTTTAAAATTTACCACGGTGATCAGAGTAGAAGATTTATGATTTTAATATAAAAAGAAAAAATTCTCTTTCTTGCGGGTGAATTATTAAACTTGGGAAAGACGAAATAAGTTTAAAACTTATAGAAAACTTTTAAACGTTTTGTTATAAAATAAATTTTTATCCTTTTGTCACGATCTCCCCAGAGTAATTTTTTGTAATCACATTCCTCCTGATTGAGATTAACTAAACCTTTGCAAAGGTAAAAAATATAATGAGAATTTCTTGCAGATGCAGGGATCAAAATAAGTCAAATGTTTCTAGACAATTTAGATAATAGGAGAGATAGGAGAGATTATAGGAACGTTTACAATTCAACAAATTAATTATAGTTAAAAAAAAATGTTAAGAATAGGGCATCAAGAATAAAACAGTGCTTAAATAACAAAATCAATATCATTTAAGAACAGATCTATAGAAGAAAAATTCCGTATATATAAACTCTCGAATTCATATTAATTTTAACAACTTATTTTTTTTTTTTCTGTTTGTAAATATTAGGATAATTAAGTCGCCTGAAAAAAAATATAATATAGTATTTATTTTTTACCAAATCATGTCACCACTTTAATATATCCATATGACAAGGCAATATTGAATGCATATCAACTATATAAACATTCATTTATTTATTTATATATAATTTTTACCTGCAGTTAAGGTAAAAAAATATAGGAAAAAATTAAAAAGATATAATTTCTATATAAAAAAGTAGATAAAAAAAAAAAATTTTTAATTCAAAATTGTGTTTGGATTAAAAATAAGAAAAACAAATAATTAAATAAATTTTATAAGAAAAAAAAATTAATTCCTTTTATAACTTATTTTTTGTATATTGTTTATAAATCTTGTCGTATAAAAATTCAATGATCAATGACGAGCGAATGCATGGGTTACAGACTTACAGACTTTTAGAGTATGTAAATATTGAAAAAAAAAAAGAAAAAAAAAGATGTTTTTTTTTTATTTAATCCATCTAAATATTGTGTCATTGACTCAATGACAATTTCAATATTTTTATATTGGGTTTATCTTCATTGTTGCATTGTTTTTTTTTTTTTAAAGCTATTCTGAGGTGATTTTTATTTTAAATCTTCTTGTTTTGTATCCATTATCATATGATATAAAGAAATAGAATTCTATAAAGAGCGCGTGGTTTGTTGTAAAATTTTTTTTTCTTCAAATTTAACCTTTAATACTATTATTATATTATGTATTATGATTACTTAAAATACTAAAAAAATGTAATCCCCCAATTAAAAATCTAATTAATCCCCTTAAAGCAAAAGTATGCAAATTTTCAGCCTGATTTATCCATTGAATTTATGAGTTATCAAAAGATTTCCAACATAATAACGACTACCTCATCTAATTCAATCACACACATATCACTAAAAATTCATGAGTTGTGATGAATGTTTCTGCAGCCATAACTCATAATCGTAATTCAAAAAAAAAAAATGAACAAATTAATAAATGTTAACAATTCGAACGTAAGCAACAATACAACAGATGAAATAAATAAAGGATACTCAGTTATGAATAATCGGTTCTTTTTTGTTTTTATTTTATCTTACATCATAAATCTACTGATTCTTCTATTAACAACATAATACCTGTATAAGTGTATTTTTTTTAAAGTTCGCGTATCTAATGCCCAACAAACTGCCTTCTCTTCCTCCTCCTCTATATATACGATGTATATATACTAAGAAAATTAAGAAGAAGAAGAAAAAACAATAATGTGATCAATTGCAACAATATCCATCCATCCACATGGATCATGGTCAAGATACTATATATATATATATATATACATATCTTTACGAATGCAACTTTATTGCGCTACTAGTTTACGCTGCTGTTCATATATATATATATATATAGGTATACATTATGTACCATATGATGACGAAGATATACATAAAAAAAATATAAACTGAAATGATGTGAAATGATGATGACCACATTCAACATTCAATATCAATGGTTGAAGTTAAGTTTTTTTTGTATACAAAATTTTATACGACGTAATATAAATAAAGTTATACCTTTAGGAAAGGATCAAAAGAATACCGCTTTTAATTTTTTGTTTTAATATTCGTCTTTTGTTTAGAGTCAATTTTTTATTTGCTTTATGTATAAAATTTTGTGTTTGCGTTAACTCTTATATTTGTTTGCTGTTTTTTTTTTCGTTTGTTGAATATATTAATGGATTAGCTACATTTGTTTTTTAACTTTATAATATAATAGGTGTATATAACTACTTATATAGCATATCATCATATCAATATATGTAAAAATAAAAAATAAAAATATATTGTATGATGTCTGTGAAAGATCACTTGTTTTTGTGTATCGTCGTGTTCACTCACAGATATAATTTATATTAGGTTAATATCAAATTTTAATTACATTTTTTTTTTATTTATTTATTTGCTGATATATGAATATATTTATTTAAATATATAATGAATATTTTAGTTGGAGTTGAAGATTAATTCAAATATTAATGTAATTATAAGGGTATTAAATTTTTTGTATAGAATAAAAAATCTATTCTAATATTTTACGGGCTTCATCCAGAATGATTTAAAAATATCTAGTAATTATTTTTAAAATTACAATGTTAAATGGTTAAAGAATTTTCAAGAAAATGCTATCAGCAGAAGCTTATTATGTAAATGTTCTAAATACCTAATAAAAATCGGAAAATTCTTCGAAAATTCTCAATTATGAATGAATCTGTTCAAACAAAAATATATGCTAATATTTTACGGAGGAGGTCATCCTGAATTAATTATAAATGTATGATAAGCGTTTTCAAAAAAAACGGTTGTTTAACAAATTTTCACACAATAGCAGAAATTGAATTTAGCAAACATTTTGTTCAATTGGAATTGTCTCAAGGGGGAAACCAACTTCAGTATTTTCTAAAACCCAAATCAACCCGTTAAAAGAAAACCTTATCCAATATAATTTTAATTAAGATCATATGTTTTTCAATAAAATTGTTAAAATATATACATCCCTTTGCCTAATCATGCCTAATGTATACACAAAAAATTGTAATAAAATAAGTATATAATCCCATGCAAAATAGATTATAGAAATCAAATGGAAATCTATCTATATAAATATATCTGGAGATTATATTAAGTTAAGTCCAAACTAAGGTTAAATATAACTTAAAATAAACAACAACAAAAAATCATATACTGCCTAAAGAAAAAATATTAAACTACTTATAAAAACATAAATGTAATTGAAAAAATTTCCTCAAATACATTCGTATGTATATATAAATAATGAATGATTAATGAATATTAATATTTCGAAATATCAAAAAGAAAAAAAAATGATTGTGTACCACTTACACATTACAAATATAATATAAAAAAAAACAAGAGTGTGTGAACATAAATTACGCTAGAAACACTAAACACATTATTGTAATTTTTCTTATCACATATAATTACAATATATTTTCAAAAGCAATGCTTGTATATTCTATATATATATACAATCTCGAAATACGTATGTTAACGAACGATAAATATAAATTATAGTATATATGCTCTCTTATCATCAAGTCGCGTTAAATTATATATTTATTGTTATCATCATTGTACGATTTACAAATTTCTATATATATATATGGTATTTATAGTTGACTGGACGATTTTTATTTCAACATTGTTTTCATTATAATAATCATAATAATGCAATTTTCATGTTAAAAATTTATAGATAGAAAAAAAAAAGAGTATTTCTTTATCAACATATGTATATGAATATATGAAATTGGAAAAGTTAAAAGTACAAAAAAAAAACAAATAGATGTATGTCTGATAGATACATTTCTGTGGATTGTCTATAAATAAATGATAATCACATTACATTATCAACCAGTCAAATGGACCTTGATCAGTACACAGTTTTTTTATAGATCGATTGAATTTTTAGATTATAACAAAAGCATATACAGAAAAACGTATCATGATTGGATATTTATATGTAAGTAATCTGTAAAAATGAATCTAATAAAATCTAAATATATCCCTGTAAGTGATCTGAACTATAAACGGGGGAAGGTCATCCAATTTTGTGGGTGTTGTTGATGAAACTTTCGTAAAATATAAAGATAACAAAGATATTTATTTTTTTACCAGAAAACCAGAAAAAATCAAGTGTATTATTATACAGACAAAATATTATTATCATAAATTTCTTAGAAATCAATTGACAAAAACAATATTTGTATCGTATCAAAGTTATTTTAAAAATACTATCAGTTTTTTTTTTATTTATATATTATTATGAAATATAAATTGAAATATAACTTAATAATTAATATAAAGCAGGTAAAAAAAAAAAAGGTAGGTATAAAACTTCTACCATAATCATGTATTCACAATTCTGAAAAAAATTTTTTAGATTGTACAAATCCTACGGGAAAAATGTAGGTATTTTGCTTCGGTTTCTCTGATATATTCCCAGTTGAATTTCACCTTTCACCGACACACATAATTAAATATTTGTTCAATATATTCTCAAAAATATTAAGAAATTTTGGAAATCAACCAAATAGAAGACGATTGTTTGGTGTCCGTCAGTTTTTTTTATTTGTGTCAGAAGCTAAATTCAATTGGTTTTATATTGATTTAGATTTCTTTGGCGTTGAGAACAATTTGCATTAGGCGTTTATAAACGATCCTTTTATAAGACATCCTGTAAATTATATATACATTTTTAACTGTAACATAATCTTTTTAAAATTTTTTTAAATTTTTTTTCTGGTTCCAGATAATAAATCAAGCATCGAATAAATCTATTTTATAAGTGTTTTTTTTCTTGTAATTTTTCTTTGTCATTTGCTTATACATAAGTTGATTTTTTTTTTCATATCCTAAATAGTGATAATGAGAAAATACGTAAAGGACCTGTTTTTTTTATTCTATCTATTTATCTATATATAAACTTTTAAAAAAGAAAGTAAAGAAAGTAATAAAATAAAAAGAATAAATCAATACATTCAATCTGTATTTTCTTCTTAGGTTTGTGTTTGTGAATCTATCTATTTTTTTTCGCATTTTTTTATGTTATATTGTGGAGCAAAAACACGTACTTAAAATATAGTTATTTTAGATATATTTTCTATATATAATAATAAAATATAAAAAGATATTTTCAAATCTTATATCCTTATATTCGCGTTGACTATATCTTTCATAGTCAATCTTATTTGCCGCCGTTGCGGTTTCACGATATACTGCTTTTCTTTTATATTGATAATATATTTTGTATAATAATTTATTATAAAAAATAACCGAAAAATGATTCTTATTTATTAAATTATTATATGAAAATTCTTATTTTTTTTTTTGTATTTGATGTGACTAAGCACTTTCCAAATAGTTTTGGTGGAACATATAAATATAATATAACAATAATATATATTATAGTATAGTAAAGATTGTATAATTGTAAAGTAAAGATTGTATATTGGTTTTTCAAGATTTTATTGTTATTATTGATACAAGCATCTAGCAAGAATAAAAATGTAACAAAAACACAAGGATATGAAAAAAATGTGTAAGAACAACTCCATAGCTATTAGGAAATTTTATTAAATTATACTAAAATTCCATTTTGGGTAAAATTAAATGAAAAACTAAGTTGTGGTTAGTTCTGGAAAAACAATTTTATAAAGATAAAGACTTGATAAAGAATAATTGTGTAATGGTTTTTATTAATTTAATTTTATTTGTAAAGATATAAAAGCGTATTCGACTGGAGTGCCTACTAGACTATAGTACATGTTCCAACACAGAATTATTGAATTACATGTTCTTTTGGAATGAACCAGTCCAGGAATAATTTTTTATTTGTGTTCGATTGGAAAATAAATTTGTTTTTATAGTAAATATGAAAAAAGGCGGTAGCGATGGTTCAATTTTTTCGTTATTTGATTGAGATGTTCTTTTGGAAATAAACAAACATAGAATTTTATAGGCACTGAGTGAGATATTTTTCTGAGAATTTCTAAGAAAACGCACACCAAATACAACCCAGTCGAATAAAGTATATTAGATTAGCATAAAATTGATCGATAGATAAATAAATGGTTATTCATATATACACAAAAATAATGTTCACGAATCTGAATGCGAGAATGTGATGATGATATTGATTGAATTGGTATCAGATAATGATGGCGTATTGTTAAAAATATATTTCGATTGAGAATTACATATTATTTTGACTGATTTTTACAATACAAATCGGTTTGTATGAATGGTGGGCCAAAAAATCTAAAAATTGTCCATTGTATTGTATTGGAATGATAATTGATTATCGTTTTTAATTATATTTAGTTTTTTTTGTTCGGTACTACGGCAGAATCGGTTTAGCGCCCGTAAAACCACGGAATTCTATTGCCGTGAGCCCATAACGAAATCACTTAATCAGGTGATGAACCTTATGGATGCATTGAATACACTTAAGTGATTTTGGGTGGTAAAAATCTATTATAATTTGTGGATTAATTTATGAGATTTTGAAAATAAAGCAAACATATGAGATAGAAAAAAAAAACGAAACAATAAAACTAAATTTTACTAAAACGAAATAAGAAAAAATCACTCATATGTTTTCAAACAATTGTCCAAGTTCCACTTTAGGTGGATTAGTTTTTCAATGAAAGATGAAATGTTTAATTTAAATAACTGATAATCAAAAGTATAGAGGGAAATACTATAGTTCAGGGAGACTATTCCATAATCTTGCTGCTGTTCTTGGGAAAAATAAATTTCCAAATCTGTTTGTTCGCAAAAAACTAATAGATACAGAATATGAATGAGCCTTTTGTGAATTTCTCGAATGATAAGAGAAGTTAATTAAGGTTCAGGAATTAGCTTTCGAAATTTCATTAGAGCATTCATGGTAATAATATACCTATAAAATTTGCACAATGAAGCTACTGCGATCATCTTTGATCCAATGATTCAATGGAATTTGTTATTGTTTCATTTCTGATCAGTGAAATAGCGTGTTTTTGGATCCTGTCACTAAACTGCAGTGTAGTAATTAGTGCACCAGCCCATATGTAGGAATTGACTCTAGAAGTGGTCTTTTAAAAAAATACCTATAAACTAATGCTAAATGTTCTGAATTTAGAAATTCTTTCGATCTTCTTAAAAATCCAATGCGACTGGCCGCCTTTTTAGCTGCAATTATTATATTATTACTCCATGAAAAGTTGTTTGACAAAGACATTCCCAAATTTTTATAGGTCCTTAGATTGTGGAATAATTGTATTATGCATATAAGTATTGGGTCAACATTTATGGATCGTTTGTTTGAGAACAAACATTACTTTCGTTTTAGAAGGTTAAAATTCTACTAAGTTTATCCTTCCCCAATTAGATATTGAATCTAAATCTTTGTGAAATTTTGGGAGATCTAAGTGTTGTATGACTCTTGAAAGACTCTGTACCAGGTAGCCAAAAATACAATAGTTGTTTGTTTAGTCTGTATTCATTTAACTGTATCTATACATTTAATTTTTATATACATTTCTATTTATTGTAAATATATATAACAAATGCGCTCACATGCTGTAAACTGTCTCTATATTATCTGATAATTTCAATTTATTATAATAATATTGAATTGACTACTAATAAATTAAGCTTAAGATATTAGTACCATATTTAAGAAAATGAAAAGTTTGTCTCTTGTTGTAAATATCGATCAATAATAATAATAAACTATTGAATTATAAATGCGGGAATGATTGAAGCGGGTAAAAAATAATAATAATAACAATATTACGGACGGTGACACCACAACAGTCGCGGCATTATGTATACTATTTAAATATAATATATACACAAGACGATGGCGACAATATATATATTTATTGACGCGGCATTCATCAATTTTCATGCATATTTTAATATTTAGTAGAGATATAATAATAATAATAAAAAAAAACTTATATAGACGAGATATATTTAAATATTTATAGTTTTTTTTTTTTTTTACTAATATAACAACTCTTTTTTTTTTTAATATATCTTCTTCTTTTTTTTACAAACTTAAAGTTTACACCTTTATATACAATTATAAGTATATATATATATATATAGGTATTAATAAAACAAGCTTTTTTTTTTAGATTTCATTATATATTTACTATATATTGTGTGCGTTGTTAAAAATACGTATACGAACGAATGTTATTTATTCAGATATTATATATACAAGTTGAATAATATAAATATATATATATACATGTATACATACAAAAAAAAAACATTCATTTGCTGCGGGATCAATGTACTTTTTGTCTTGTTTTTCTTATATATATATACATTATATTGTATAGTATATTTACATTGAATGCCGCTGTTTCTTCTTCGCTTTATAACTTTTTCTCTCAACTTTTCAACCAAACAAACAAATGAACGAACGAACGAATGAACGAATGAAAAAAATTATAATAATAATAATAATAAAAAATTAAAATATACACCACAATTCTTTTTTCTTTTTTTTTTTTTTTGTTATATTATTTAGATAAATTTCTGTGGATCTTATGGATGGATATTTTATTTTTTTTTTGTATTTTGTTATTCAAAGTCTAAAATTATTGATAATTTTGTAAAGAAAAAAAAATTGTTAAATGCTTTTTTTTTTAGTTTTTTAGTACAGATTTTAACGTTTTGAATTTATTTTTGTTTATTTTATTTAGATTTTCTAGAGATTTATTTAATTTTTTATTTGGTTTTGGTTAGTTTCTTCTTAATTTTCATATATAATTTGGTGTGTGTGTGTGTGAGTTTTTTTTTTATTCTTAAATTTTTGTTTAAATTATATTTTTTACCCAAAATGAATATTTTTTTGTTAAATAGAATATTAAAAAATTAGTTTTTTTTTGTATACAAAAAGACAAATTAATATTTCACATTTTTATCAATATCACTGATATCAGACACAAACAAAAAAAAAATCAGAATAATTTAAAGATGAACGCGAGTCTATTGCAAAAAAAAAAAAAGGAATTCAATTCATTAATTGGATTCTTATTTTATTTATTTATTTATTTATTTATTTATTCATTTTGTTCTTAGTCTTTTTAGTAGATAGTCTTCTAGACAAATGACAAAATAAAGAAAAAAATGACCGCGACACAATGCAAATATTTTATATATTAAACAATATTAGCTTTTTTTGTTTTTGTTTGTTGGTTGTCGTTTAATAAATAAATATCTTTTAAATGAAAAATAATAAGATATATTCATTGAATATATTTATATATATAGCAATAATGAATCAATATATGGGAGATTTTTTGTTAGCTATACTCATAAATAAATAACATAAAAAGGACATTTTTCCTTGAACTCTATATTTTGTTGAATATTTATTAAGGAGTTAACCAAAGGATTAAAAACAAGAGACAGAATTTGTAAATGGCTTTTTTCATCACCCGTGGGAGGGTTTTTCGCAATACAAAAGATTTTGAATGATTTTATCATTTACTTTTTTAAATGATTTTATAAATATGAATAAGTAAAAACATAAGAAACTGGCAAAATCTATTGGTTGTTCGAGATACTGATTGAGGTATTTGTAATTATCCCTTGGATTTTTATATGGAAGGTGTTGGAGTATAGAAAATTTTAAATGAATTAATAAAATAACTGAATAAGATATGTTGATTAATCCCAGGGATTTACCTGTCAAATATTGTTAAATTAATGATGATTATCTTGGGAAGATTTACAATGTATTAAAAAACCTCATATAATAATCGATTAAACAACATGAAAATAATTATAATTTATCCATTTATAGAAATACGATCAATATATATATAAAGTATTATTAATCGTATTTCTATTCTATATTGTATCTACAAATATATTTCTATTCGTTGTGTAAATGAAATATCATGAAATTATTTATAAGACCAATCTGTATAAATTTTAAAACATCAACTAACAAACAATCGCCTTGTTCTGATCGCCAATTCCAAACAATCAGATAAATGCTATAAATTCCATCATGATAAATATATTAATAATAAATTGATTGATGTTAAATATTAAGATGTTTGTTTTTTTTAATCATCTTAATTCCATTGTATTTGGTTTAAGTTGGGAAAAAATTAGTCTTATCATGAATCGAGTTAGGAAAAACTCCAATGTGTTAGATATAAAATCTAATAACAAATAATTCACGCGGATTCGTACATCCGCTTGAGAATCAATCAAAAATAGAAATTTCGTATAGCAAAAAAAAAAAAAGAAAGATTTATGAAACGAATTTTATTTAAATACTGAATAAGAACAAAACAACAAGGATCTACTTTTATGTCCTTAATTATGTAAAAATATTATAAACAAATGTGTGTGAAAATATATTTAAAATGAAATGAAATTGTTCAAAAATTAACAAATACAGGTAGTATAATTAATATTAATTCGCATTCAAATTGCAATTATATATAAAACTAAATATTAACACACAATCAAAAAACTAAAAGTGCAAAAAAATAATACAAATAAATATAATAATAAAACAAATAAACAAACAAACAAAAAAAAAACTAGTGGCCGTGACTGTGACATTAAAATAAAATTTATGTTTTGCTGTTTTTTTTTTATTTTTGTTTGTTAATTTTCATTTATATTTTTGTTTTTATTTTTGCACATTTTTTTTTTTTTTGGTTTTTTTTTATTATTGTAAAAGTAAAAAAAAAAACATCTTTCACTTTCGAAAGAGTGTATTATTATATTAAATTTTTTTTTTACGCAAAAATTTGTATATATCTACAGCTACACAACATTTTTTTTTTGTTTATATACAATACATACATATGTGTGTATTATCTGAATATAAAATTTTGTGTATGGTTTGGTTTTTTTTTTTTTATTATTATTTGCAATTTTGTTGTTGTTGTTGTTGTTACAATTCATTCACAAAACAAAAAAATTAAAAAAAAAACAAATATAAGCAATATCGCATATACTACACTTAAAAAATATATTATGTATTGTATATATAAATACAATACAAGAGAATTTTTTCTATACAATGGTATAAATTTTTTACCGGTGCTGATTGAATTTAACATTCATAATAGTAATAATAATAATAATAATAGTATTATATAAAAACTTAAAAAGTTTTTATTTCGCTATATTTATTTAAATTAAAAGAAAAGTTTGTGTGTGTGTGTTTGTATTTTTAATGATAAATTAATTCAATGTTATTTTATTATAAAACGGCGCGCCAAAAAGAAAGCAAATTATTTTGTTATAATACAATAACAATATTTAAAATTATTAACACGGCGATGGTGGTGGTGGTGGTGGTGGTACCGCCGGTTATTCGGTAAAGGTCGGTCGACTTGCTAAATATTTTTGGATGAGGTCAATAAACGATCAAAATAATATTATGATTGTTATTGTTATGTTTTTGTATGTATTTAGAAAAAAAAAGACAAATACATTAAAAAATTTATAATAAAATAATTGTATCAATTTTTTTATGTTTTTTTTTATACGTAAATTGTATTATATATAAATGGACAATACACACACAAAATTAACAAAATTGCTCAATTCAATGACTTTTTTATATTTATTTTTTTTTTTTTTTGCTATTGACGCATTTAAATTGTTATTTTTTGATATACATATACTTATTGTTAGTATATGGTTTTTGTTATGTTAATTAATTCTTATAAAAGTTAAATGTATAGACGTATTATTAAACTTAATTATAGATCAACTAATTTTTTTAAAATGTAGCAAGTCATCGCCAAAAAAAAACAGAACTTTAACTATAAATAAATATATAGGTGAGGATTGAAGCATAAAAAGATCGACAGATAAAGGTAAATGATCCGATAATTTAACAAATAAAGAAGGTATAATATTTAATTTTGTATATGTAATAATTATGGTTAATTTATCAACATTTTTGGTATATATAAAAGATTTGTGTATGAATAAATAGAAGTTTCCTTACTTATCTTTATAGATATATTATTAAAAATAAACTACCCTTTACGTTCTTATGACAATCATATGAAAACTGAACTTTCCTCAAATTCAGATAAATTTTTTTTGTCTTTGGAATTGATCTCTTTCGACTATTCGCAATGTGATTGTGACAAAAATGAATTGATTGCTGATGAATGAAATAAATTAATAAACAGACATCGTTTTTTTTGTTTTGTCAATAGACAAGCAATGGATTTTGATTTTGAGTTCATACAAATCCACAAGGATTTTTGAAAATTAAATATTGTTATTAGTTGTGGGGGGGTAAATCATTTTATATAGCACAATTTTTGTTATGAGTAATTAATTGATGATAGATAAAACTCAACTTTACCGTCGATTATCATCATCTTTTTATAGATCTTTTCCATTAAGTCATTTTATAGATCTTGTTCTATCACCTTTCGTTTTTTTTTGGTTAAACTATCAAATACATTCTCCAGTATAACAAATCATTTTTACAAAAAAAAAAATAAAATAGCCATTTTTTTAACTTTGTATTTACAGCAATATAAAAAATATACAACTGACGAAATAGATTTTATTGTTAACCCTCAAAAAAAAAAGAAAAAAAAAACCGTCTAAAGTAACATTTATTTTGTTCGTTTATTTTTTCTTTTTATAACTATATATTATTACGGGTAGCAACAACCGATTTATTATTATATCAAAAATAAGGGTAGTATATTTTTCTATATATATATATAATAAATAAATATTATATTTCGGTAGATTCGGTCGGGATTAATAGCAAACAAACAAAAAAAATAAAATAAATATGAACAAATGGTTTTTTTCTTTCTACAATCACGTTTTTATATAGTATTATTTTTGAATCGTAGCGCGGTAAAAAAAAAAAAGAAAAAACCTTTAAGCAAAAATAGTTTTCTGTTAATATAATTAATGATTTAAATTTAAAAAAGCATATGTTCATATAAAATATATTGATGACAAAATGAAAATCATTGAATTGAATTTTAAAAGTAAAAACTAATGAAAATATGAAAGTATTTCTTCTGTGTCAGAATTTTAGTTTCATTTTGTGGAATCGAAACCAATTTTTAGACATTATACTTACATAAATATAAATTTATTGACGTAATCCAACTGTTTGTTATTGTTTAATAGTTTCAATGAAAGAAAAAATCAAAAAATGGAATAGAAAAACAATTGATTTTGATCTATTTTATATAGTAATTATTACAATTATTACCTTGTATATATATATATATATATATATGATCTAGACGCGCCGAGACATTATAAATATAAATATTCGTATACATATTGACTATATAGAAGAATTTTATTAAAACAAGATTATAATATGGTGATATGTGATGATGTTGAAGCAGACGAAGACAATGACCGAATATATACAACATATACGAACATACACACTCAACTCACTAAAAATTCAACAAAAATACCAAACCCATTAAAAATATTAAAAAAAAAAAAAAAAAAGATTTTATTTATTTATTTATTTTGTCTTATTTCATATATACACATTTTTTGTTGATGTTTTATTTTTTTAATCACAAAACAATTCTGTGTGTGTGTGTGTGTTGTTACCAAGTTGTATATAAATTGGAGTTTTGTAGTGATTTTATATATAAATATATATATATATTATTAAGGAACCTAACCTAACAACAATATAACAAAAATGTAAATATGTTTTTATATATCTAAATATAAAATCCACAGAAAAGAAGAATCTACACGAAAACCAAAAACCAAAAACTGATAAAAAGGTATAGAGTGTATGAATATAATATTGACGGAGGAGATTAGAGAAATGGAGGATATAAGAATCATAAAAAAAATAAATAAAAAATAAACAAACATTTTATGAAATTCAGGTTTATAGAGTGTATACTTGTTTTTTGTTTTCATCATCATATGTTGGTATGTATATATATAACATATAAATGCATATATGAATTTATGTTTATATATCGTACGCCCTGCGACTGCGACATTAAGAAATAACAACCAAACTAACTATGAGGATGGATGGATGGATGGATGGATGGATAAAGGAACAACGCATAGAACAACCAAATACAAGAAACGAAAAAAAAAAAAGGAAATGATTAAAAGGAGAGAAATCAAACAAAGAAGAATTGTGTTAAAATATTTATTTTGTACAGTGACCTCCAAATATAAGTATATTTACTGTTTAAATTTTTAATTTTTTTCATTTTCATATCAAAACAAAAAAAGGGATAGTGCAATTAAATAAAAACATCCAAGAAACGGACAGAATAATTCAAGTATACTGATAGTTGATACAAACAGAATAATCTACATAATTGATTGATTCCCATTGAGTTAATTTGGTGGTGGTATTATTATTTAAAAATCAAAATATAAGTTCATGACACAATGAAATTTTGATGAAATTTAATTTAAAAAAAAAATAATATTATTTAGTAAATTTGTATAACTTTTTAATGAGACATTTAAGACAATGTTCTTTGCGATCAATCATCGATCAATAGATATATATTTATATATACTTTCGAACTGCACTGTTTTATTTATATTTTCTTCAAAGATGTATACGATACATCGGAAGGAAAAGTCAACAAAAACAACAACAACAACAACAACACCATGGCATGATGCGATGGATTCGATGATATGTGAATAATAAACCAGAAATATACGGTAAAGAAAAAATAAAATCCACAAAATTCTAAAATTTATAGGTCTGTGAATTTTTCGATTATTATTTTTTTATTTTTTAGGATAATTTTTATTTATTTATTTTATTTACACATTTTTTTTTTTTCGTTTTGTTTGTAGATGTTGACGTCGCTTATTCGCAGCATATAAGGAACGAGCATTAAAGTTTGAAATCATAAAAAGTGTTTTTTTTTTCTTAACTATACGGAGATATTTCAAGCATATATACATAAATAAAAAAATAAAATAGAAATACAAAAAAAATGGTATGATTTTTTTTATTACCGCACCTTTTTTTTTTCTGTAGTAATACTTAAATCTAATATTAAACATTAAACATACCTGTCAGATGATTCGGAAGAATCATAACGATCTGTAAGACACATTTTATTTCTTATTTCTTTGAAATCTTGACGATCCTGTTGTGATGAAGTTGATGATGCCGAAGATGATGATGACGATGATGATGATAACGAGGATGATAATAAGGATGATGATGATGGTACAATATTTGTACCATTATCTTTTTTATTTGATGATATTGTTGTAGCTGGTGATGTTGATAATGATATTGTGGATGCTGGTGATGTTGATAATAATATTTTAGCATTATTACAACCACTAACCGTCGGATTATCGCCACTATCATTAACAACATAAACAACTACACCACTTTTTTTATTTGCATTGTTTATGTTCATATTATTATTATTATTATTATTGGTATTAACATTTTTTTGAATAACACTATTTTTTTGATTTAACGACATGTTTAAATCATTATTTTTTTTATGTTTATCATTCATAATAATAATATTATTTCGGATAATTGAGGATGATTGTGATAAAGGAGTTGTTATTGTTGTTGTTAAATTCAAATTATTATTATTATTGTTACTACTATTTTGTTGAACCACTGTACAAACATTTTTACCATCTTCAATGGAAATACCACTACCACCACCACCACCAATAATATTTAAATTATTTATTATTTTACTATTATTTGTATTATTTAATTTATTATTATGTTGATAATTACATAAATTCATTCGCATAATTGATACACTTGGAATTAATTTGGTTGTTTTTGTTTTTGTTGTTGTATTGTTATTTATAAATGCATTGTTTTTTTTATTATCAAATTTCAAATTTTCACTACCACAATCAACATTAAATTTTTCATTGTTATTATTATTATTATTATTATGATTATTTTTGTTTTTATTTTTATTATTATTATTTATTAAATTATTTGATTTTATTGTTTTCAATGCTATTGCAGTTGTCGCCGTCGTCGTTGCTGCTGCTGGTGCTGCTGCTGTAATTGTTTTTGTTTTTGTATTTGTTGTTGTTGTTGTTGTTGTCCCTGCTGTTTGAGGTGGTAGCGGTGGTGGTGGTGGTGCTGCTGCTGCTGCCGCTGTTACAACAATTTCATCCCTTCTATTATTGTTGTTGTTATTATTAGTATTTTTCTTCATAGTCGTAAAAATGTCTGCCATTTTGTGGTGTTCGATGTCGCATATCTACTCTCATCCGTCCGTACACAAATTATAATATAAAACACGCACACAACATAAAAATTTATATATATATATATAAAGCAGCAGAAACAAAAAAAAAAAACTATTTTTATCAATTAAAACACAAAATTAAAAAAAAAAAAAAACAAAATCACGCACAAAAAAAAAAATTGTTTAAAATTCACCTCAAATTTTGAACATAAAAAAAACAAAATGCAATTTTGAAAAAAAATTGACGGTCGTAAATCATCATCATCATACACTCTGCGCTTTATCGCTTCCGTTTTTTTTTCTTTTTTCTATTCAATTCAATTCAATTCAATTAAACTTTTCACATCCATATTTAGGAATAAAATATTGTTGATATTTTCGATATCATTCAAAATTCTAAACATAATTCTTTTAACTATATAATAATTCTTTTTTCTTTTCTTTTCTTTTTTTGCACTAATAATTTACATTTTCATAGTTTTTCGGTGCACGGAGGATGATGATAAAAACAAAATACATTAGAATAAAATATTTTGTTTTTTATAAAAATGTATATATTAAAAAAAAAAAAATATATGTAAATCAGAAGACAAAAAAAAAAAACAGTTTTATCAGCAAACACACAAACACACACACGACCGACACGCAACAAAATTGTCTGCAGTTCTGTACCATAGAACTTCTCACGATGAACTAAAAAAAAAAAAGCTATACAAATTTTGACACTTTTTCACACGAAAAACACCGATGTTAAATGATGATGATGATGTTGATGAATGATATACGGGTTTAAATTGATTTCTCCTCCTGTGTATTTTATACGAATGAAACGAAAACGACGAAAAAAGAAAGAAATATATATATTTAAAAAATCAAAACCAGTTTCAATTGGAAATAATGATGATGATGATGATGATGATAATATTGTTGAAGATGATGATGATGTTTTTTATGTTTTTTTATTCATTTATATATGAAAGAAAACACGCGTTTATTTGAACATTTTCTTTTGTTTCCCCGAGGAATTTTCATAATATTTTTTGCATATAATAAATTTAATTTTGTTATTAATTATCAAAAAAATGAAATAGAAAACAATTCCTAATTGAATTCATATGCATTTATTAATTAATTAATGAAACAAAATGCATTTAATTTTGATGATTTCTTATGGTGGCGATCGTTCTCCGTCCGTCGGGCGTTTTGTCGGTCGGGTGGTCGGTTGTGTGCGTGTGTGTGAGCCTTAAGTGAGTGAATTTTACAACTACATCAACGTTTACTTTTTACCTGATTGGACAAAATTGTATATTTATTTTATTTCTATATATATTTTACAATAAAATATGAATTACCATTTATTTTGCATGTAAAAAAAAAAGATCATTGTGTTGTTATTGTTGTTGCAATATTGTTGGTGGAAAAGAAAAGAAAAGAAAATAATTTTGATTTGGTTGCTTGTGTTAGGTAAATTTTTTGTTTTATATGAAGAAAATCATTAGAAAAGCGAAATTAACAGTGTGAATGTTGGATTTTGCGAAGAAATTATTAAAAATTTCTCCTGATCGGCTTGTATTTTTTCTTATTTGCATATGCAAAATTCATTTCAAATTCATTTATCTCCTCGCAATCGTCATTAACATAATGCTAAAAACACTACAAAATAAATTGCATTAAACAAAAAACCACTATTGTATTCATACATAAAATTAAATTTAATAAATTAAATTGAATAAATTAAATTAAATAAGATAAATTTAATTAACAAAAAAGTGTTTTCTTGCATTTAGTTGTGTGTTGTGTCTAATAATAATATGAATAAAATAATGAATCATTCATTATTTTTAAATTATTAATTTATAAATTATACTGGATTTTTTTGTATCCATGAAAAAACTTCAACATTAATTTTATGGCGTTTAACTGCAAAAGTGATATAGAAATATTTAAATATTAATTATGTTTTGTTTGTTTTTTGTTAAATTAAAATAATCAACATTAATTTAAATTTGTTAAATTTGTTAATTTTATTTTTTATTTTTTTGTATTGTTTAATTTGTGTGTTTATAATTCTTTTAATTTTTTGCATAGTATTTTTCTTTTTTAATGCAATTTTGTTTTTTTTTTCTTTTTGTGTTGAATAAAATAATTTTTTTGTTTATAGGTTTTAAATTTAAATGTATCGTATCCTATCCTAATATATATTACCAAAACGAATAACATTTGATGGGTTTTTAAACGTTGATAAAAAAATTCATCCAAATAAAATAAAAATTATTCATTTTTTATACCAATTGTGAAAATTCAATCATTTTAGCGAAAAAATTTTTTTTTGTGAGATGAACTCCGCAATGAATTTACGAAAATTAATTTTGATGATTTTTTGTTTACGTGAAAATTTAAATAAATTTAATTGTTTTATTTTGCCATTGCCATTTCATTTGATTTCTTTCAATTTGCACCAGCATTTTTAAAAAAATTCAATTCATTAGCCAAAAGGGTAACGTTAAATTGTTGATTCATAGCTGCTTCTTTGTTTATTGTACCATATTATTTGTTATAAGTTAAGTTAAAGATCTGGTAACCAATTCTTCTTCTTTTGGTTTTGTTATAGTTTTTTTTTCTTAAATAAAAATATATTTATAATTACTAAAAATGTTATAAAATTATAAGTTTTGAAAATAAAATTCAAATTTTCAAATATATTTGTAGTGTGCGCATTTAATGAAAAAAAAAAAACAAAATCTGCAATCAAAAATTTTCAATAGGCAGCGCCATTTCTTTTTTTTTGTCGTCTTCTTCGTCTTTATTGTGCCGCGTGCAATTTTGTTGGTAAATTTTTTTTCTTTAACAAAAAAATCCAAATTAAATTAATAATTACAAAAAAAAAAGTGATAATTTAATTAGAAAAAAATGCAAAACTCAATTAATATTTATAATTTTCTATAATAGAAAGTAAAAAAAAAAAGATTCGTATATATAAGTGTAATACAAAAGAATTGATATTCATTTTTTTTTTTTTCTTGCATGTAATTTTGTTGGTACATTTTTCTCTTTAACAAAAAAATCCAAATTAAATTAATAATTACAAAAAGAAAAGTGATAATTTAATTAAAAAAAAAATGATAAATTTAATTAATGTAATCGTATAATAGAAAATAAAAAAAGTTTTGTATGTAATAATAAAGCGAATTGATAATTTGCATATAGAAAAATATTGTGTAAAAAAAAAAACAGCCGCAGCATCATCATCATCATCAACCTCGTTGTCATTACAACGGCGGTTACGCAAAAAACAAAGCATTTTCATTGCTAATTTTTTGTTAACCCATTTTTGTTGTTGTTAATCGAACGAATAAATTGGAAGGTTAGTTGCATGATTTAATTGTTTTTCTTTTAATTATTATTAAGATTTTATTATTTATTTAAATATATTTTACCTGAATTTTGCATACACAAAAATATATATACAATTTTACATTATATAATCTTGCATTATGACTTCACATGATTATGGGTTTTATGATTTCTTTAGTTTATGATGTTAGATCGTTAGATGTTTGTAATAAATTTAAAGAATTTTAGTCACCATTTGGTCTGATCGTCTCGTTCCCCACCCACCCATCCACCTTTGACTACAATTTTTCTACATCCGCAATGTCAGGGCGTTCTGCCAGGTGTCTAGATATAGAGAAATTTTCTGCATATACATTTTTTTTGTATGAAAAATAAATTTTTTTGAGAAGTTAACCTTTTTCAAGACATTAAAAATTTGCAAAAAACGTATTCACGATCATTCAGGGGATTCACTTTCGCGAGATTCAGGGGGCAACTCATTTTGTTCCCATCACTTTTGGGTACATAAAAAAAAATCCTTTGAAAATTCATAATTTATTGTATAATAAAATCTCTTTATATATAATAATAATAATAATAATAATAAAAATATAATTTATAATTTATATAAATAAATATTTGCACAATTTTATATATACACGTTTATTATTATATAAAATAAATATATTAAATTTCCATATATTTAACATTTGTAAAAATCTACAATTTTATATATAAAATAAGATATAAAAAAAAATAAAAAAAAAAAATGCTATTTAAATGACATATTTTTATAAATGGTTTTAAAAAATATTAATATAATTATATGAAATTTAACAAAAAAGGTATGTGCAAATGTCCATATTTATTTTAGCTGCTCTATAATATAATGGAATTATATACGTATTTTTTTTTATATTTAATTTTTAAATATTTTACGTATTTTTCTATATTATATTATTATTAGATTTGTATATGTTTGATAAAATTACGAATAATAAAATTAAAATATTTCAACTATATTAAAAACACATAAAAAAAAATAATACCGGCTTTATTTTCATTAAATGATTTGGTCCTTTTGATTACTGTATATATATAAATATATTCATATGCGTGTCAATGTGATGATGAAGGTATATAAATTTATTTATAGTATTATATTATATATAATTAAAAAATATAAACAAAAGCGTATAAAATTATTCTTATATATAACAACCATTTACCGCCCAAATAAATACTTAATTGTCATGCAAATTTTTATATACAAATGAATTCTATAATTGATCACAATATATATTTAGTATTGTATTGTATTGTATATTGACAATATTTTGAGACATTAGACGTTTGTGCATAAAATTTACATCAATAATAAACTATAACTCGCTGCACTAACCCAAATTCTTTTTTTATATAAAAAAAAATTATTGTGTTGTATTAAAATTAAATATATATAAAAAATAATTTAAACTTATAATCTATTTTAAGTGTATATTTCTATATATAACAAAAACTTTTGTTTTTAAACGCTTATTATATATAAAAACAATAATATATATAAAGAGGTTATGGATGGATCCGTAGATGTGTCTAAATATATTTAGATATATATATATATAAATAACGACTATGTCCATACTGATGTTGGAAGTACACCTTCTCTACTTGTACCCGGTGGCGTTAAAATTTCTTCACATAAAAATTGTAATGGCATATCCACTAAATTACCCTATATATTTGAATTATGAAAAAAATTATATATATATACACATTTTAAATCCATTTTATTTAAAAATATTACTTGTATTCTTTTAATTTCACGTCGAGCTGTATCCGGATCTGTTTTACATAATGGTAATTCTTCTTGATACTTCTTTAATGTTGCAAATGTTTTAACAGCATCCGTTGGTATACATTTAAAAATATCATCATAAATTTTAGTATTTCTTTTGGCCGTTCGTCTCCAAATACCATGCCAAAATGAATCAATTGTCGGATCAGTAACATCAATCGGAATACGTTCAGGATCCGGATCGATTAATCCTATATGCATATAGAATATCATTAATATATTTATTTTATTTTTATTTATTATATTTTATTTTTACCTAAATGTTCTTTAAATAAAAATCGACGTAAACTACCCGCATACACACCCATTGGAAATGGTTCACCATTCATTTTACCCTCTTCATATTCTTCATCGGTGATGATAACACCAATTTCTGAATCACGTTTTCCAATTAGAGATCGATCGTTTATGTTTGCCGAACCACAAATTACAATTTTATCATCAGATATTAATAATTTTGAATGTACATAAATTAATTCGGTTATCGGAAAACCATTTAATGTATCATTTGTTCGTAAACTATGAAATGAAATGTATTCACTGGGATCATCAATACCGGCTGTCTTTAAACGGGTCAATATTGAACCTTTACTTCTATATAAATACGGATAAGCATATATATAACGATATGTTTATAATGAATTTAAATTGTTAAAAATATGTATATATAAATTATTTTTAGGTTTGTTTTCAAGATCATTATTACCTACTAATTGATGCATAATTCCAATGTGTTATGGCTCTTAATGAATTTCCTGATGTACCACCAACGTCACCCTCAAAACCTGGTAATAATGGCATAACAACATAAACACGAAATATTTTTCGTTCCCTATTTATAGAAATATATCAATTAATAATAATTCATATCATAACTTAACACAGTTAATATTATTTAAATTATAAGAAAGAAATTTTCTTTATCAATATTTTTTACAACACAAAAAGAATTGGCGCCATCAATTAAATATACTCACTTGAAAGCTCTTACAATTCGTTTAAATATTGTATCGGAAATTTGATTACGAACACCGCTATTCGATGATGAATCCAAACTGATAAAAAATTGATTTTCAATATAGATATAATGTTGTGATTTTGTTATTGTTTGTATATAGGCATCATGAATACTTTGTTCAACAATATCTTGTTCAATAAAACCACAATTCCAACTGGAAGCACTTCGAATTACCTTTTGAATTCCCAGATTATTTTTTTTTTTGGTTTATTTATAATTATTATATATATATATAACAAATAAATACCTGACATGTAACTCTTTTCAATGGTAATCCTTTTTCTGTTATTTTAATATTTGTATAACTTTTTGGTATCAAATAGGAGTATGTCTATATTTATTTTGGATAAGATAAAAATTATTTAGTTTATATATTCTTATATATTATAAGCTGGATTTAATTCTATCTGTATCATTAAAAGCAATTCTTAATTATATATCATTTTGTAATATGTTTATCTTGCGTTTTGTTTATCATCTTCCATCACGCACACATATATATATATATTTGACCAAAAAACATGACTTTTATAATCATAAAAAAAAGTAATCAATAATCAAAAAAAAAAAAAATACAGAAGTAATCCTCAACGTAAATGCATAATTTATATATATGAATTATAATCATATATAAAGGGTGTTTTTTTAAAAGCTATAGGAAAGTTTTTCAAAAAAACACATAAAATTCAGAAATGAAATCATGAAATCTTTATTTGAATCGATAGTACGGTCCATATAATTTAATGTTTGAAGATTATTTCATCCAAATGTTGACCTTGACTGCGCCTCAAATGGTCCATCCGCTTAATCCAATTTTGGCATACTCTTTCCAACATTTCGGCCGGCATTTCTCACGAATAAATGCTTTAATGTTGTCTTCCAATGCGTCAATTGAAGCGGGCTTATCTGTATAGACATGAGCTTTAACATAGCCCCACAAAAAATAGTCTAAAGGCGTTAAATCGCACGATCTAGGTGGCCAATTGACGGGTCCCGAACGTGAAATAAAATGTTCAACGAACTCGCCTCTCAATAAGTCAATTGTTGCGCGTGTTGTGTGGCATGTGGCACCGTCTCGTTGAAACCACATGTCATGCAAGTCAAGCTCTTGCATTTTGGACAAAAAAAAGTTGGATATCATCTCACGGTAGCGCTCACCATTCACAGTTACATTACGATTCGCATCATCTTTGAAGAAGTACGGCCCAATGATGCCACCAACCCATAAACCGCACTAAACTGTGACTAGGTTCTGGATGCATTGGTAGCTCTTGCAATGCTTCTGGCTGATATTCACTCCAAAATCGACAATTCTGCTTATTTACGTACCCATTGGGCCAAAAATGAGCTTCGTCGCTGAACACAATTCCGTCGCGATGAACTTTCTTAACAGAGCACGCATTTTGATAATACAAATTCAATAATTTGCAAGCGTTGTTCGTTTGTAAGACGATTCATGGTTAAATTATAGACCAAACTGAAGATGTTTGACAGTGAAACAAAACACGAAACGTGACGCTATTTAAACCAGTGTTGCCAAAAAGATAATAGCTAAAAAATCACCCTTTATATTTATAGATAAATAAAAATATATTTGTGTTATCGCAATACTGCGAAAAATATAGAAATACTAATAATAATTGCGGGGCATTTTCTATTATAGTATTAAAAAAAAATATATGCTTATATTATATCCCGCGGTCTATCCACTATCCACTATCCACCAATATAATCGAAGGCTCAAAGCCAGGCATATACTCCAGAACCGCACAGATGACATGACTGATAGGGAGTTATTTTGTATATCATCCCTCATCAGTCATTATTGTCAAATGTTATTATTATGTAAATCACGTTATATAGACATTATATATAGAAAAGCCTTATTTGATTTCAATGTCGCACAAGAAAACCTTTAAATTCTATATAATATATATGGCAAACAATTACACCAAATTATAAATACAATGCATTAATGTATATAGTAGAGTCTATATAGACAAAACAAAAACATTCTTATCATAATCACGTATAGATTATAATTGTGTATATATATGATGCAAATATATTTATATCGACAAAAACAATCCATCAAAAATATATATGAATATCAAAAAAAAAAGAAAGAAAACAACAACTACAGAATTATAATATTAATATTATTAATAAATCCCTAAACACAATATATAATATTAATATTAATAATAATTACTATTATTATTATTATACTAATTACCATTATTATTATTGTTTGACAAGGTCCAAAAGATTATATATTTTATATAAATATATATATATATATATAGTTATTTCATTCACTTACCGGATTTTCACGTGCTTTTTCCAATTTGACCGCATTCCAACGTTGTATAAAATGACGGGCAATATCTCTTGCTGCAACACCAACAACAACTGCACCAATATCATGCCATGGCATCCGTGGTGTTGTTGATCGATCAACTAAATCTATACATATGTATATAATACGGGATAAATATTTGATTTTTGTATATAATCATACGGTTCTGTCCTCTGTCCTCATATATAAACAATCCTATAATATATCTAATCTATATTTTTTTTTACCTGCATACGGTGCATCTAAATTAACAAAATCTTTTATTATAAAATTTGTATAATCTTTTCCAATCCAAAATTTAGCTTGACCATCTAATTTATTTAAAATAGCATTTTGAAATGGTATCGGATCAATAAAATCACCTTTTGCACCCTCTAATTGATAGATATAGATTATTCGTAAAATATTGATTAGTTTTAAAAAAAAAACAACTTATAAAATATATACTTTGTAATTCATCATTCATAAAAAATAGATTTTTATCTAGACGTTGTGTTGTTGGATCATTATTTTTATTCTCTTCCAATTGCATATCATATTTTGTAATGCCAGGAGCTCCTCCAACACCCGTTTCCGAATTCGTATCAACGGAAGTAATTCGTGCCATAAAAACACGTCCTTTATTTGTCATATCCTTAAATTTATCTAAAACATTACGACGTTCCATTTCGGGTGTATTACGTTTTAGATTTTCCGGTATTGGTTCGGGTGTATCCAATTTTCCAATTATTAATTGATCACCTGGTGATAATACTGGTAATTTTCCATCAGGACTATATATATTTATATATAAATAGTCAGTTACGTTATAACCGATTTGGATTGTAGATAGTTTAAAATCGTAAGGGAATATTTTATAGTATATATATAGCAGAAATTATTATCTTACAACTTACGTTTCAATACTTAGTGCTACATTTTCATTATGTGTTGAATTGAATGCTGTTGGAGCCGTAGAAAATCCGGTAAATCTAACATCACGACCAGTATTAGCCGCCGGAGTCGATGTACTACCAGTAAATATTGGATTTTGTCTATTTTATAAAGAGTTCAGAAGAAGAGTTTGTTTTTTATATGCGCAATTGAGCAAATTATATCTAAAATCATATATACCTAATGGGAGCCGTTGATGCACTAGCCGATGATATACTACCCAAATCAGTTAAACTATGTTTGTAATTGTCCCAACGACCGTAACATAAATCAATGCCACCAATAAATGCATATGTTTGATCAATGGCAACAATTTTTTCATGATGTGCCCAAAATAAAACACCAGCTCTTGCATGATCCGGATGTCGAAATACTTTAATATTTTCATGACTTTCAACGAGTTTTTGTTTACTATAATAACTATTAATACCTAAAGCCATTTCAACTTCTTTATACAATAACACAGATACTTTAACACCTTGACGCTATATGTATAGAAAGATACAAAATAAGTTTGTTTATTTATTGGTTGGTTTTTTATGTGCGATTATATTGTAAGAATGAAAACTATATGTATATAGTATATATGTTATAAATACATACAGCTTTACGTTGAAGAATTTTATCGAGACGCCAATAGTCACCGTCGATTGCCGGTCGTTTCATATGAATTTCGGGACTCAACCACCAATCGGCAATATAAATCTCTTCGGTGGCCGCCTCTAATGCATCGGCAACCGCAATCATATAACTGGCCCCATCGACAAACCAATTCGCTTGAACTGATGTTCGTACCGGTGCAAATGACATATGTGGATTTGGACACGTAAAATCACGTGCTTGATTATTGGCCACCGCCTTCAGATACGTCATCCATTCTTTGGCCTTTCGACGTGTCCAACTTTTCAGTATAACCTCTCGGCTATGCGTTATAATTTGTAAACCGTTACGCATACCCGTACTGTAAATACCCCGTGACACATCAAAACCCTGATCAAACAATATAATACAACGTACTGAACCATCTTTTGGATTTAAATGACCAAAAAATGTTTCTTTTACGAAAAACCAACGGGTTCGCCATTGACCACACAAAAAATCTGAACAAAAATAATTACAACGTACACAACATGAATATTGAAAACAACCCATACAATTACAACCGACTTGTCCCGGTCGCGTTGAACCACTACGTTTCATTATCGGTCCTTCTTTACCCTTTTCACCCAATGCCGATATAAATGATAATTGTGATACCTCCAGAAAATTTATCTAAATTATTGAACACATTTTTTTCACTATATATATTATTTTAAAAACGATTTTGGATGTTATGCTTCCGCAGTATGAGATCAAATATATATTTCGATATTAATCTACTGTATATATATATATATAAATAAACTTACCGTTTCATGATAATTACGATATAATTTAATGTTTAATAAATTATATAAGTATTCTTCCAATTGTTTAATGCGAAATGGGATTGATTCAACGGGTACTAAACTTTCGGGACGATTCGGAAATCGGGGTAATGCACCTTTTTTCTTTTTCTTTTCATCTTGTTGTAATTTTGTGGTGCCAACAACATCACCACCACCACCACCACCAGCAGCATTTTGATCAGTGCGACTTGCATCACCACCGGCACCACTTTCATTTGCCGAATTATTACCTATGGCTAACGATCTGATGGGTCCCGTATTCATTGTACGTTGTGTTGATCGTCCTCCTCCGTCCATTGAATAATTATTACGAAAACTTGCCCGTCGTTCTTTGTGGGCTCGCGTTGGAAACGGAAAATTCAACGATGCCCTGTATACGCGTAACTGTTGATGTAATGCATTAATATGTTTATAACGTTTTTTTATAATCCATTTAAATGGACCATGGGTCAATTGAATTGTATACAAATTTGGATTTAGCATATGCGTTGTGATACTTCGTTCATTGTCAACGATTTCCACGGTTATTTCACTGCCCGGTATAAATACTTTACGTTGTATTGATTTAAATTTAATGGGTGGATTATAAACGGCCAAAAATGGTATATCGATTTCGGTGGGTATGGCACTTTCAATGTCATCATCTTTACGTTGTACCAATATTGGATTATCACCGCCCATCGATAAGATGGTAACGGAATCGGGAAATTCTAAACCACAATCGTATTCGGAATCGGGTGATAGGGCACCGGTATTAAAACAACCTGATCCTAGTATACCACCACCACCCGCACCAGCACCATCATCATTCGTTGGTGCTGTTGTACTAACATTTCCCGAATCATCATGTTCATCTTCATCGGTTGTTGTATTACCTGTATCTTGACCATCGTCGTCCGCGCCCCGGCCACCACCACCATGATGACGACCACCACCATCATCACGTTCATCACCAATGTCTAGCGCCGGATTTGACATACCGAATTTTTGTGGTGTCGTCGTCGTATCAATATCTTTAATTATATACATATATATAGACAAATAATATTAAATCAATGTCCACTGCCTTATATAAGTCAAATAAATATTAATTATAATATAATAACTTTGAGATTAATTTCGAGATATTTATATTTTTCTTTTTGATCATTGAACGCGCGCGATAAATAAACGTTCAGAAAAGTTATGATTCATATCTATATACATATTTTTCTCGTATTTGCATAAAAGTAAAAAAAAGAATCTCTGATGACATTAAAATTATACTTTTAAAACTAACTATATAGTAAAAATGATATGTACACTTGCGATAATAGTAAATTAGTGTATAATATAAATTAGATAAAAATGGTGTATGTACTTTATTTATTTTGTTTTTTTTTTTTTTATTAATGTTTTCTTCCCACACATTCACTATATACGTATATATAGAAAAGTTGTATCATTTTCGGTATATTGGATGTTTTTGTTGGAATCGCATAAATTATGTAAATATTTTTTTGAAAAATGATATAGTTTGTATGTCTGCGCGTATATTTGATATATATATGGATAATTCTTTATCGCATATATACCATACTTGTTTTTTTTTTTACTTCAATATGATATTATTTTGAATAAATCCGTCCTTTTACTAAAGACTTTTCAACGCAGAACGAATAAAATGAAAGATAAAATCTGTACGGATGATGATTCTTTATGAAAATCATATCAAATTTCGTTTAGAAAATATACAGAATTTCTATAAAATAGAAAATTATCCCGAATTTCCCTTAGAAAACTGTACAGAATTTTTCTAAGAAAACTGTACAGAATTTTCCTAAGAAACGTATACAGAATTTTTCCTATAGAAATCTATACAGAATTTTCCTTAGAGAGGTGTACAGAATTTGCTTTAGAAAATTATGCATAATTTCCTTAGAAAACCATTTAGAATTTCCTCATAAAACTGTACAGAATTCCCGTACGAAAATCAAATAAAATTTTCTTTATAACAATATAGAATTTTCTTTATAAAACCAAACAGAATTTCCTATAGAAATCTATACAGAATTTTCATTAGGAAGGTGTACAGAATTTGCTTTAGCAAAGTCATACAGACTTTGATTTAGAAAATTATGCATAATTTCCTTAGAAAACCATTCAAAATTTTCTTGAGAAAACTGTACAGAATTCGCTTTAGAAAACTGTTGTGTATAATTTCCGTAGAAAGCTGTACAGAATTCCTGTATGAAAATCAAATAAAATTTACTAATAGAATAGAATAGAATAGAATAGAATAGAATAGTATTTTCTTTATAAAACCAAACAGAATTTCCTATAGAAATCTATAAAGAATTTCCTTTAGAAAACTGAACAGAATTTGCTTTAGAAAACTGAACAGAATTTACTTTAAAAAACCTATAATTTTCCTTAGAAAACCATTCAGTATTTCGTCAGAAAGCTAAACAGAATTTGCTTAAATTTTCTTTAGAAAACTATTCAGAACTTCCTTTAGAAAACTGTACAGAATTTGCTTTAGAAAACAGTCCAGAATTTCCTTTAGAAAACCGTACAGAATTTAATTTATAAAACCTGAACAGAATTTCCCTTATAAAACCATTAAAAAAAACAAATTCCTTTTATACCGATAATTACCATATTCTACATTTTGTTGATATATATTTATAGAAATGTATACAAACATTTTTATTCCTATATATATATATAATGAATCGAAATACAGGCGCAAAATCTTTTATTTTCCCAACCATTATCCTTTTATATCCTTTTTTTTTTAACAGTATATTCTTTTTCACCTCAAAATTTGCATCGTTCATCGCAATCTCGCACGCAACACATAATTATCTTTTCTCAACAAAAAAATTGAAACTGAATTTCGAATGAATTTATCAAATAATAATTTTCATATTGAGCTTTCGCAATTTGTTTGTTCACAACAAAACGTCAAACATTCGAATTGAATTGTATGGTGTGGTGTGGTGAAGAACAACAACAACAACAACAACATTTTTATTTATTATTTATAAAATTTTTACGTATTTTTATCATAATAAATAAAAAATTTTTTCAAATGAAAAAAAAAAGATATTAAATTTTCAATAAATAAATAAAAAAATCACTTTAATTTTTCCAAATTTTCTTTATATTTTACCTAAATTTCCAATTAATTGTGATATACTTCGATGATGCATAATTTTTTTATTCATTTTTTCATGATCCATTTTTTTTGTTTTTTGTTTTGGTTATTGTATATTAAAAACAGAAAAAAATATATTAATATTATAGAGGTTATGATGTTAATTGATTATTATTATTATTATTTATTTGTATGTTTTTGTGCTGTGTTATTTTTTTTTGTTAACATTTGTTGCAAAATTAAAACCAAACAAACAAACAAACAAACCAAAAAAACAATTTGTCATGCACGCACGCAATTAATCAATAATAAAAAAAATTAAAGAAATAAAAAAAATTTTATATACACAAAACAAAACACAAGCAAAAATTAAACAAAAAAATAAAAATAAATTAGAAAAATGACTTCTTATTTACAAGCAATTAAAATTAGAACTAAAAATTTATTATTTTTTTGTTTTTGCTTTGTTGGTTTATTTTTTTTTTTCACACATAACATTAATTTTATAACAAGCATTTGATAAAAAAAATATAATAAAATTGATAACAAAAATAAAATTCTATATATAATATATATATATATAGAAATAAAAATAAAAATCACCTGTGTATTTCAAGATATATCTATATATATATATATATGCAAATTTTGATAAAAACAAACTGATATACAAGAAGAAATACTGTGATATCCTCACACTTTCTTATATATGAATATTTATATATATATATGCGTGTTCTTCAAATCTTTTTTTATATATTTTGGAATCGTTTTGCACTTATATAGGTGTGTAAATTATATATTATATATATACTGATAAGACAATTTTTTTTTATCTTATAACATCATTAAACATTTTCATTTATTTATTTATTTAATTTGATTCATATTCGTATATATATAATAAACTAAAATTGTACTCTATATATATACAAGAGCATTTCGCACAAATTTTATATATATATATAAAAAAAAACACGCACGTTCTTAATAGAGTGCGACTGTGGCGGACAACTGACGCGAATTGGCGAACTGTGACTACTATCCCCCGATCGAACAAAGTTAATTATTAATTTAAAAAAAAAAAAATATATATATTTTGGATTATTTCATTTAGATATATTTCAAAAACATTTATATAATTTAATTTAAAAATAATAAAAACACATCACGCATTTTTCCAAATATAAAACAAATATATAATTAAATTAATTAGCACACATCACATCCATATATAAGTGGAAAAGAAAAGAAAAAAAAATGAATATATAATGTGAAAAAGACAACCTTCTGCAATAAAAGACCTCATTAATCACAAAAACTATTCATATTTGATATTTTGTATCACACAAAATAAATTGTAAAGCAACACAACAAATAATTATTAACGCAAGCACAACACATATCGTAACATATATATATAAATAAACTTAAACTATTTTTAATTAGATTTATAATTAATTAATAATTTTTAATCTAAATTTTAATATTACACAATAATAGATTTATTAATAAATATATTATATATGCGATGATCTTATTTGTAAATAACAAACAAACAAACAAACAAAAATAAAAATGAATTGATCTCGATGTATAATATACGAGAACGACGCGCCGATGACTCTATCAAATATACATTTAATCTTATATATTTTACCACACTGCTACCATTTTATTACAAGCATTTATTATAAGCTTTGTAGTATAAAAAAGAAGAAAAAAAAACAACTTTAGTTTCCTATATAATAATTTCTCAAATATATATATGATTAAAATATAAAAATGCAAAGTCTTTTTAATTTTTTTTTTTTTTTCATTAATTTATATACATTTTAATTTTAATAGCTCTCTCTAAAAATTACAACTCATCAACATCATATGTATGTTATAATTTAAATCAAGTATATTCTGTAGAAAAATTGGCTTAAAAAGAAAAAATAAAAAAAAAAATAAATGTTGTTTTATTTTCTCAAAATGATTATTTATATAAATAAATCGCAATCATTATATATTCATATATAAGTAAACTCGGATATCTACTGCGTGCGAGTTTGGCTGCGATGACGATGATTTCATAATATATATACCTGTTATATATATATGTAAAAAAAATTAGTAATTATATAAGGTATATTATATAATATAATATATTTCAATGTTTATATAAATAATTTATATTCATTTACATACGGAGAAAATTGCACAATTATACAGTTGTATATTATAAAGAAATGAAATGAAATGAAACAACAGCCGTATAATAACATTATTGAGTGTCTATCTATATCTATATGGTATAAAGATAATAACTCAATTATGTATTCTATAAATATAAAATGAATTTAAGATATATATATATAACGGGGAATCACATATTGTATATGTAATTTAAGAATTTAATATGCATATTTGTTATACGATGACGATGCAACGATTGTAAGATGTATCTATATATTTGTATATTGGGATTTTTATATATGCATAAAAAACACAGAAATCGCAGGAACTTTAATATAACAAAAGTAAAATTAGAAATTAATTATATATTAAAATGTTGACCTAAAAGAGTATATTCTTGCGAATTGGTTCATTTGGGTAATGTTTTATTTATCCGTATATAGTTTAAAGAAGTGGTTTTAAAGGACATCTTAACGATATATATATTATAAATTATACAACGGATAAATCATTTTTAGATCTTAATATATGATCAGGAATATCAAATAAGCTAATATATGAGCAGATAAAATTTATATATAAGATATATGGGAAAAAAGAAAATTCTATATACATCTATACATAAAACTTTATATTAATAAATTTATATGCGAAAATCGATTATTCCAGTGTATTATTTAAAGACACTTTTCTTTAGATATATTGAAAATGATATGCGGTACTTTATATATGCATATATCTAAAAAATAAAATGGAATTACATTTTAATTATATTATTTTGTATATGATAAACACGAACGAATTTAAAAGAAATTTCAACTATATACAGGTTGTCCCGCGCAGTAAAAAAAAAGTAAAATTGTCATTCATTGAAAAATATACCTATACATTCAGTAATTATATATTAAGCTGTAACTTTTAAACTACACTGAACCGAGCCTAGATTGATAGGTAATTGAATTACCTCTTTATAATTTCTATAGTTTTGAGTTAAAATTTTTAATATCTGCGGTTCGATTTGAGATATTGTGACATTCAAAGTAAGAAAATTACATTTTTTTCATCAAATTTTTTAGAAAAGTCGATTTTCCTTGAAATTTCTCCCGGTAAAAAAACCCCCGGTTTTGTTTATAAACTATTTCGATTGTAATTTTTCAAGCCATATACAAAAGTTGTTTCTTGCATTTGTGTTCGTATAACTATGGTATAACGCATATATTTTATAAAAGTTATTGCACTTTTAAACCATAACAAAAATTAGAAATAACTTTTTGTAATATACAGAGATTTTTTTCCTCCATACATTTTATTTTCAAACATTTTAAAGCTTAACAAACAATTTGTTAGACTTTTTAAAAATCCACATGTACATTTAAATACATTTCTATGCGGATGAGGCTGCTTGTTATATTCTTATATCCTTTATCCTTTAGGATCCTTTAGAAAACTCAATATATACAGAATTTTCCTTAGACAGTTGTGCAGACTTTTGCTTTTAGAAATCTTTTCTCTTATAGAAAACCATTCAGAACTTCTTCAGAAAACTATGCGTACAAAATTTAGCTTCTATAGAAAAAAATATAGAATTTTCCTTAGGAAATTGTACAGACTTTTGCTTTAGTAAACCATTCAGAATTTCCTCAGAAAACTGTATACATAATTTCACTTACACAACCATTCAGAGTTTCCTCAGAAAAATATATCAAAAATTTCCCTTATAAAACCCTACAGAATTTCCCTTAGAAAACAATATACAGAATTGCCCTTTTAAATGCTTTAGAAAACTCAATATATACAGAATTTTCCTTAGACAGTTGTACAGACTTTTGCTTTTAGAAATCTTCCCTCTTATAGCAAACCATTCAGAATTTCCTTAGAAAACAATTTCAGAACTTCTTCAGAAAACTATGCGTACAAAATTTAGCTTCTATAGAAAACAATATAGAATTTTCCCTAGAAAAATTGTACAGAATTTTGCTTTAGTAAACTATTCAGAATTTCCTCAGACAACTGTACATAATTTTCCTTAAAAAACCATTCAGAGTTTTCTCAGAAAAATTTACAGAATTTCCCTTATAAAACCGTACAGAATTTCCTTTTAGAAAACAATATACAGAATTGCCCTTATAAATACTTTAGAAAATTCAATATATGCAGAATTTTCCTTAGACAGTTGTACAGACTTTTGTTTTATAGAAAGTTTCCCTTAAATAGAAAACCATTCAGAATTTCCTCAGAAAACTGTACATAATTTTCCTTAATAAACCATTCAGAGTTTCCTCAGGAAAATGTATAAAGAATTTCCCTTAGAAAACAATTTCAGAACTTCTTCAGAAACCTACGTACCAAATTTAGCTTCTATAGAAAAAAATACAGAATTTTCCTTAGAAAATTCTACAGAATTTACTTTAGTAAACTATTCATAATTTCCTCATAATTTCCATTGAGAGTTTCCTCAGAAAAATATTCAGAATTTCCTTATATAAAACCATACAGAATTTTCCTTAGAAAACCACGATATATAGAATTGCCCTTATAAATACTTTCCTTTTTATACTCTTATATATTATATATCTTATCAACAAAACGCAGGATATTATATATGTAAATATATATATATATATATATGACTTTCGAAAAATCTGCTCGGTATTCTCGGTTATAGGATATAAAATATAATAAAAAACTTTCATATATATCCTGCATACAATATATAAATAAAGAAGGATTGAACATATAATAAGAAACTTAAAATTAAATTTGTATAAAAGACCTTCATCATAAAAGTTCTGTTCCCGCTGTTTTATTCCGCAGGATCTAAATAAAATTTATATTTAAAGGGACGCGTTGTATTGATTTACATTTTAAAAGGGATATATTGAATTTTTAAAGGAATATTAATATATAAAATATTTATATATCTAACCTTTGATGTGCAATGTGAAATTGATAAGAAAAATCGTTTTGGAAAAGATCAATATAGACTGCGTATATCATCGGATTATTTATCCGGATCGCATAGATCAGAAATTCCGTAATTATATAATATCATATGCGACTGTTTTCTAATGAAAATTTTAACATTAATAATATATATTATATAAAAAAACAAAATAATATTAAAAAGAAAAATGGCACTTTTAGTGATAATAAAAAATAAAAAAGGATGTTTTTTTTGTTTGTGTATTTATTTGTAAATTATTTTCGGCCTTATACTTTTATATATAAATCAATATGGTATTTTTTCTTTCGTTTACAAAATTATATATCATATGGATCAGAACAGAAACATTTTCTTTTAATTCTTTTAATGGTCCTTTTTGATTCGTTTTTATTAACAATGCCCTGAATAAAATGTCTGATTACAGAATACAGAATACAATTTTTTTAATGATAAATTTTTGATTATCATTCAATTTTATATATAAATAAATCTATATAGGAATAAATTTCTATATGTGCGATTAAAGTTCATTAAATTAAAGTTAAATATTTTATAACATTTATTGCATTTATTGCAATTATATTAATTATAGTTTGTTTATTTATAAAAAAAAAAATTAAATTATTTCATTTCTTTGTTTGTTTATAAAATTTCCAAAGATTTTTCCCGAATGAAAAATTCACTTATCAAAATATAATATAAATGAACAAATAAACATTGACTTGACATCGTCGCCACATCTCGCACACAAACACAAAGACAAGCATTCACAAAATATATAAAAATATTCATTTCATTTGAAATACATTTCATTTTTTTTTTTTTTTGATTAATGCAGTTAATTAGTTCGCATTAAAGAATATTTAATTAAAACATATATACAACATTTAAATATTCTATTTTCTTTTTCCTTTTTCTTTGCAAAATTATATTATTAATAATTTTCCTATATTAACAATATCCTGATCCTTTGTCCTATATATATACAATACAATAATCTCTGTTGATATTGGAAGATATATTGAATATATTAAAAGTATATTTCATTTATATATATGTGTGTTTGGTTCACTCCGTCTATGCATATACAATAGTATATATATATATATATATATGGGAAAAAAAACCTTATATATATATGCGGCGATGAGAATTCATTTTTGATAATTCTTTAAAATCAAAAATCAAAATAAAAAAAAAAAAAAAACCAGTTTGTATAATTTTATTTTATAAAAGAAAAATAACAAAAAAGAATTAATTTTTTGTACTAATTAATTGTTATTATTATCATTTTTATTAAAATATATCCGTAATATAATTATGGTTTAATATATAATTAAAATAAAAATACCGGATAGTGAACGAAAATTTGTTTGTTTGGTGAAAATTCATTCATTATGCATAAGTGTTTTTTTTTTTTTTGAGTTTTTCATTTTCTTTTCGGTTTTCTTTAACGCATATATGCATTTGATTTGTTTTTATTTTCTCTGTGTTTTGTTAACTTTTTTTTTTACAATCAAAAATAAAAATCAATTTAAATTTATATAGAACCAAACGAAACCAAACCATAATATATTATACATCATTATCACGTTATATATGCGATACATTTATCTTTAATATATCTACATATATATGCGTTCATAAATAATGAATATAAATTGGCGTCGACGTCATCATCATCGTCACCGTCATCTTTATCGTCATCTTTATTCGTATTAATTTTTTTTTTTGGGAATGATTGTTTATAGGTTATCGGGATTTACCGCCCGCTTCTATATATATATATACAAAAGCTATATAAAACAATATTTAAAATATTTCAAAACTTATCGGTGCTTTGATGAAATAAACTATAATCATCAATCCAATTAGTCTATAGATAAGAATTTTCTATATTCTTTATAATAATAATTAATTAAAAATAAATAAAAAATTATGTGTGAGTATTGACATCTTTATAATTCAATATTTTGGAAAAAACAAACAATCGATTAAAATATGTTTGAACGGTGCAAGTGACATATTAAATTTTTTGAACGGTGCAAGTGACATATTAAAAAATGTCACTTTGTAAAAATAATTATTAAAAAAAAGTCATTAAAAAGTCATTAAAAAAAACCCCAAACGTTTAATTCATCGTTCTTATACATATATAGCTATTTTAGTGTTCGTTTTTATATTAATTATTAATTTATCTAAATACAATCTTTACAAAAACACCGCACTGTAAAAATTTAAATAGAGATATGAGATGGACGAATCGGATAAATCTACATTTTAATTAATTAATTAATTAATTTTTCGCTATACAACCAACAATCTGGTTTTAGCGTCCAACAACAGCCTTCTGTTGTTAGTTACTTAATTTGTGGATTTTACGGTGTCGGTAATTAGCCGTACGACCAACCGCAAGCGGAAAATACAACTCTGTGTTAAAATTCAGATTCGAAAAATAACCGAAAACACAATGCATATTTTATGCATTCAGTAGGATTCGAACCCACGACCCCAAAACTTCGTTAGAATTTTAAGTTGGCATTTTTTAACATTTACACCACAGAGTTATAAGTTATAAATCTACATTACTATAACATAAAATGATTCTGCGGTTTTAAATAGAAGAAAGAAGTGATTGTGATTCAGATTTTCACTGTTGGTTCTATAATCGGGGTCATTTTGTTGTCTCTTTCTTTTACGCTTTATTTTATCATAGTTTTTGGGCATTTTTATTTTGTAAAGATAGTTTAATAATAAATCTTATATTTAGGACTAGATCAAAAGACTTCTGAGAGAGATATCGATAGAGAAAGAGAGTTAATATAATGAAAAATAAGCCATTCTGAAATCTGTATAATAATATATATAAATATAATTTATCGGAATAATTTAGAAAATCTGAAAGTGGTGTAGTGAAATTCTTCTATTACTAAATTGACAGATCTAAAATAAAACAGTTCCTTTAAGTGATTTCCCGTATATATACGGTGCCTGAACTACAATACGTGAATGAAAATCTTCCATAATTAGCCATGATTACATGGAATATATTAATATTAAAATGTGTTTCAAAAGTTTGTTTTATGTATAATAAAATAAAATAAATTTTTCGCTATACAACCAACAATATGGTTTTAGCGTCCAACAACAGCCTTCTGTTATTAGTTATTTAATTTGTGGCTTTTTACGGTGTCGGTAATTAGCCGTACGACCAACCGCAAGCGGAATATACAACTCAGTGTTAAAATTCAGATTCGAAAAATAACCGAAAACACAAAACATATTTTATGCATTCAGTAGGATTCGAACCCACGACCCCAAAATTTCGTTAGAATTTTAGGTTGGCATTTTTAACATTTACACCACAGAGTTGTAATAATACGCTCGCGTTATCTAGAACATTTTAATTTTATATATATAATTATATTTTTTCTTTTGTATATAATTTTTCAAATGTATTGGATGTTGGAGTAGATGTTGATAATAAATAATATTAAAAAAAAAGATGATGCAAATATAATAATATACAAATGAATAAAAAATTTAATGGTAATATAATAAATATGAAATGAACAAAAATTTTGCAGTATACAATACGCACACACACAAATGAATCCAAATCCATAATACATATATTTAACTTTACAAAAAAAAAAATATCCTTATGCTTCTGACGCGTTGACGTGCCCCGTTGTCAAATCACGTTGATAGATAGATTTGGAAAAATTTTGTTCAGTATCTCATCTCATATAACTTAAAAATTCAACATTTCCAATATTTTATTAACAGAAAATATCCTTGATCCTTACGCTACCAGTGTAAATATAGATAAAACAAATCGATTTCAATTGCAGACGCAAAAATTTGAAGGGGATTACCTTAACCATACTAGACAAATGTTCGTTTATATATAATTGAATATATATTAAAGAAAAGTTTATGATATGATAATTAAATTAATAAAATTAATTTTTCATATATATGTAAATATATCTAATCGGTTATGTGTCAGCCATTTTATAATTTATATTTTTTTTTATATATGCATTCATGATTGTATAAATGTGTTTGTACACAGGTATATAGGTGTGCGTTAGCTATAAAGGTTATTGATCAGAAATGAACCTTGGAAATTTGTTTTGGGAAATTTCCAGATAAATCGTGGCAGAGATATATTACAGAAGAGAGCAAAATTCGGAGAGGGTAAATGATCATCTCTGTTCTGAAAATCATTTTATCATTTATAAAAATTAAAAATTTAATTACAATTATCGCCACGACAACACATTAAAATTTTGTTTATATACACTTTGCCATATTGTGGACTTTTAATTAATTAATAAATTATTTTCTAATTAAAATTACTTTGATTTTGTTATTTGCTTGTTTTTTTTTTTGAAATATTTAACAATCAATTTAATAAAACAGTTCACAATTTTGCGTTCATTGATTTGATTTCATATATATTTTTCAATTATTGTGTTGTGTGGTTTTTTTTTTTTTTCATATCAATTTCTATATACGCGTGGTGTTTTTATTAATCGACGTAAATAAAAATATATATAGTGTATGAGTGTGGGTTTGTGCAAATATACACACACACAATCCCATCAAATTTAGGCACATTTATTTCTATCACACAATTATTTTCGTCGGTCGTACGGTTGTTTGAATACCTATATTAAGTTCAGTGTTTCTACGTCAGATTGAATTGAATTGACTTTAACTATTACATAAAATATAAAGGTAATTTAACAAAATTTTCTTCCAAAAATCAATTATAAATATATCTCAGTTCTTATTATACAATCTTAAAATAATAGATGATATTAATGATAAAAAACGTATTTATTTACAGCAAATATCAATCTCTATATATACCAATAACAACCCCAATTTGTAAACCAAGTAATAGAACAGACCAAAGAAGAAAAAACACGCAAACATCTACATCACTCTCTGGCACACAATTCCACCGCTATCCTATATAATAAATGCATCCACCATGCGGCCACGACGACGACAACGACGACAATCGACAACTATTTTGCTTTCTGTTTTGTGTGTGAATTTTTTATATTGTAAAGAAAAAAAAAACGTAAACATCTAATAATGTATATGTAATAAAAACCATCATATCGCATACAAATAACACATTTCTCACACATAATACTTTTTTCTTTTTTTTTTTTAGTTTTTTTTGTACAAATGCGTATCGCATTTTGTATAGTAACAATCAATTTATAAAATCATTTTCCTAATTAATATAAATTAAAATCAAATTAAAATCAAAAATTAAAAAACTACAAATTATATAGATATTGATTTAAATTATATATTTGTGTTTTATGAGATGTTTCGACATTAAACCAAAAATCAAAGAAATTTTGGATTGTGCGGTTTTATATTACGGGAAAAATTTCTTGTTTGTTTGATTTTATTTTATTTTTTTTTTCTATTTTATTTATTGTTCGGCGGATTCATTGAGTTGGTTGACATTTTGTTTTTTGTTTTTTCTGATATTGTATATACAAAATTGTATAGATGTTCATATCTATATCGTGATCGTGAGTTCAAATCAAAAACCAAACTCCGATGACGCTTAAATATAATTATATAATAATATAATATGGATGCAAAAAAATTTTACGTGTTACGTTAAAATTCTTTATTATATCAAATATATATATATATATATAGGCTATGGGGAATATTATTTGATATAAATCACGTATATATATATGGTTCTTTCGTTATCGCGTCTCGTATCGTATATATAGTGATCTAAATAATTTGGTTATGTACACGTATTTTAATTTCTCTTTTGGGAATGGTATATATTAAAATTATATAAATTAAGGTTGCCGCTTCACCATTTTATGTATATTTATATATCGTTTTGTTGTAACAAACGCAACCATTTTGTTTTGAAATTTATTCTTCTAATATATATAGTTTAAAAATATCGCGTATTTTATTATTTTATTTTATGTGAGTTTTGTATTTTGTATAAATGTAAATGGAAAACCATAAAAATTGTATATTTTTAATTATATATATATAATTAAATTTTTCTTTTCTATTTTCTTGATTTCAGATGGATTGATTTTATCAAATTAATTTAATTGCGGAATATTATAGCGGATATATATATATATAAAGAAAGGAAATTTAATTGATTTGGGAACGCAGATCGAAGGAATAATTAATATGGTAAATATATTTTATTTTATTTAATTTGTTTATCTGTCTGTGCAATTTATACAATATATAAAATATGAAAAATGTGTATGCGTGGCTTTAATTAATTATAACTTTTCTTTATTCATATTTTAATTTATTAATTACGGTTATCGGTTACATTTCTGGTTATATAGAAATGTATTTAAATAACATACTATATTACATATCAATAAGATAACACAATCCCAAACATATATATACTTTGCAGTAAAATTCGTCCTTTTTAATATCCTTATCAGATATATATACCATTTATTTGTCTTATACAACTGACTTCTCCTCAATATATATATATATAACTTAAACTTCCATATCCATAAGTCTTCTCTCTTTATCTTTCACGTGAGATCTGCCCAACCCCTTTTGGTATGTTTCTGTTATGTTGTCCATCAATTTTGACCACTAAACGATCACCACTCATTCGTACGGCATGTTTAAATGACTTGAAGCAATCATAATCTTGACTATAAATAAGTTTCATATACATGGTGATTGTCGTATAACGCAAATACACCTTTCGTTCCTCTTTTTAGCATGCCAAAGATTACGTCTTTCTTTGCCCAATATACCCTAGACTGTATATTCATTATATAGATTTGGACCATTTTTGTATGTTTCCGAACGGTATACAGTATAACAAATACCAGAAGAAAAAGTGTATGTAAGATAAAGCTTGATTTTCGTATATTTGCGAAATCAATATTTCTGATGGAAATGCAAAATTTTTCGGTATAGCTATATATAAAATGTACGATTAACGGTTCAGTACAGTGCGATTTCTGACTAGGGTGACCACCTTTTAATTCTGCCTAACCCGGAGATTTTAAAATGGTTGTAAAATCCTTATTAAAACACCGTCTCTGAACACTGATTCAAGAATAGGGGAAGGGGGGAGGGAGAATGGGGCGGTAGTGATTGGGTTGAGGAGTGTTTGAGAATGTTTCATTTGAGATTGCACTTTCCTATACATGAATACTATTAAAAAAGTTCTACAATTTAGAGCGCCCTTTAACTTTGAATAGCGGATCTTGATATTTTTGTTTTTTATGCTAAACCCGGAGAACTGTCTCTAAATCCCAGAGCCCGATATATCATATATATATATATATATATATATATACCATTTGCTGTTATGTTAAGGATCAGCTATTCCTTTATGCCATCATATATAATTGTGTTTTTTGTTCTACGTTCATCTATATATATAAAATTAAAAATAATTAAAACATAATTATTATAAAGGTTATTTTTGAAACTCCACATTTAAGGACCAGAATGGTTCTTTAACAGCATATAGAGCTCCGGATCTGATCATTACGCCATATTAGTTCATATAGATGTGTATTTTAGAAGGACGAAGTAAAGATTATGTTGATAATGGCCACATTTGTTCATTTTTCCAATTCGATATTGATTAATCTTGATTAATGGTTTCTAAATACTATATATATTTATTTGTAAATACACCTGAGGTATTCAACTATATCGAAAGCGATTCTATATATTTTAAATGGTTATAGACTAAACTTTATTGGAAATTTAAATTTTTCCATCATAGTTCATAGTTTAATCAATGCCCTTACATTGATGGATGAATTCTCTGTATATACAAATACACTGCATCCATTATACAATCCTCCCATTGCCCTATTTGTATTATATCACAACTTGAAAATAAAATCGTGTATATTTTCAAAATATCCAGGAATATCCAGGATTATTTCATAAAATTGAACTGAATTTTCATTTTAATTAATTTTATTATACGCATGAATAGTTATTTTATTTTTTTTTTGTATATGTATATAAAAATTTTCCTAAAACTTTTATATGCAATTTCAAAAGAATTTTCTCTTCTATATATATATATGGAAAGAATATTTTACATTTTCCAAAGAAAAAAGTGGGTTTTTTTCATTTTAAATATATAGGTGATAAAACATAACCAAATATCTATAATAATAATCTACCATATACCAAAAAAAAAACAGTTTATTTATACCATTTTATAGTTTATTTCCCATATTTCCCATAAAAGTTATGGAAATTCAATTCACAGTTCACTTTTTTTTGATGGAAAAAAGTCCATTTCATTTAATTTCGTCAACAATTTTTCCTTCTGATATGCTCTAAAAAAAAAAAAAAAAAAAAAAGACACATTCGCCTTTTGTTTTTAATGATGCGTTTATTGCGGTTATGTTTATTAGTTTGATATTTATTACCCATATCATTATTTTACTTTAATTTTTTTTCATTATTAAATTAATTAATTGTAATTAAATTAAAATGGAAATTAATATATATATATATTTGTTTTATTATTGAATTTTGGTACACGCACGTGCATTTTAATTTAATATTTTTTTTTTGTTTTCAATCGACACAAAAATAAAGTGAAAAAGTGAATTTTTTGCTCTATGATGAGCATAATGCTAACAAAAAATAAGAAAATGAACAAATATAATGATGAATGAATAAATTGGTAACAAAAACACAAAGAATGAATTAATTTAAAAATGCGCATTTTTTTATACATATGAATATATTAGAATTCTTTCAGGTTTTTTTTTTTATTATTTTCGTCATGTTGTTGCATTATTTGCAAGCAATTGCAATTGCAAATGGTGCACAATCATTAAAATAGTTTTAATTCTTTGACTGAATAAAATACAATTGTATAAAAATCATTATATCGTCTTATCAGGAAAATTACATTCCCTAATTCCTATTCCACGATCATGATTTTTTTTGATGACCGTAATGACCTATTGGAATGTGTTGCATTTATTATTACTTCTATCATACCGATTTAGTAGAATTTTTAATTTTTTATTTTAATTATCGTTTTTTTTTTTATGTGAATAAATTAAATAATTTCGTTGTATAATAGAATAAAATTTTCCATTTTTCCAAACATTTTTATATATATTGTTGCCTTTTCGTCAGGCAGCAAGCATGTATTTGTGCGTTGATTCTTTTGCATATACATATATAACGATTCTTATAAAATTGCATTTGATAAAAAATGTTTGATTGTGGGAAAGAAAAATGCTTGTATCACATTTGTATATGTATATAAAACATAAATTCATTTTGAATACAACGGAGAACGGAGAATTATTAAAAAAAAAACTTACTCTAACTTGAATTGACGTGCGGTGGTTGCTGTTTTGAGGTTGCTGTTTTGAATTGAATATTGAATGAATGAAGGTTGAATGAGTATAGAAAAAGTGTTTAGTTTTCAGTAGTAGAGTAGAATTTGTGCTGCTGTATTCAATTGTGATAGTGGTGGCCGTTTCATTTTATTTGTATATATATATAGATTTTATTTTGTTTTTTTTTTTTTTATTTTGCAAATATTCTGTGCATTAAATTGATAATTAATTATTAAAAACAACAAGACATTAATGTTGAATACAAAAAAAAACGTTATTATAAAAAAATCTAATTATAAATTAAAAAAAAATTAAATAAAGTAAATGTAAATGAACATATATAGTGAAGAAAAAAAAATCACAACATCTTTATAAAAAAAAAAAAAAAAAAAACAAGGAAAAACAAATTTTCATTAAACCAAAAAAAAAAAAAAACAATGAAATGATATCAGCAAAAGAGTAACTAACAACACACAAGAATAACAGCTATATTATTATTGTTGATGCCTTTCGTTGTACGTGTTTTATAAATTAAAAAAAAAAATAAAATATTGAACCGGTACGATGACGATAATATAGTTCATGGATAACATTTTTTTTTTTCTATTTCTGATATTTTTATATAAAAAAAAAAAGTTGGGTTAAAAAGGTGTGTGGTAGCCATTTTGTAAAAGTTGCCATATTGCTTAGCATTTGTTTGGTGTTGGGCATTTTCACATTCTTTCATTCATTTATATTCATATTACTATTATATAAATATACTATCATCATAATCGCATTGTTAATATGTGTATTGTTTGTTCATTTAAATAATATATTAATTACCTATATACTATATAGCATATATACATTATTTCCATCATCATCATCATCATCATCATTATCATCGTCAGCATGGGGTAAGAATTAATCAGTATTTTTATTTTTTGTGTTGTGTTCTATTTAAAAGTTTTTTTTTTTGATTCACATACCGTCATGCATTTATTTTATTTTTTTTTGCAAGTTAAGCCAAAATTTCATTATATATGGTTTAAAAAAAAAAAATAAATAAATGCCACGTTGGCAGTTTATCAATAACAATAGTAACGGTAAAATTGAGTGTTGTTTGTAGCACACACACAGGCGATAAAATAATTAATAATTACTGTTTAATATATTAAAAACGTTTTGTTGGAAGTTGCCCCAAACTATATAGCCTATTCCTTAAAGGAAAATGAGAAAATTATATTATCCAGATTTGTAATTATCACCATGATTTTTCTTCAATTTGGATTTTTTTCTTATATACTGTGAAAATTTGAATTAATTGTTGTTTTTATTCATAGAAGAACTTTATAAACTTTATGAATTTTATAAAAATCGAAACTTGGATAGAAAGAACCAATGCCGCAATAGAACTTTAGTTATAGTTTCCGTTATATGTGAATTTTTAGTGCCTTTGATTCTCGATCTCAAAAAGGATATAGCTTGCAAGAGCTCAAAACTGAGGCCTATATATAATTAATCATAATGGTAAATATATGATGGCCCCCGCTTTGGTCCCCGCCGGAATTTAATGGATTGAGTGAGAATATTATATTTAAGAGTTGTTCTTAAGCAACCTAAAAATTATCAATTTTGTTGTATTGTATTTAAAAAAAAAACTCCCCGACATTTACGGATACAAAAAAAATGGTATTAACTAATTAAAATGATAAAAATTATAATTAATCGTTAATTTTTCGATTATTTCGATCCCCTTTATTACAGATTAACATATAAATATACAAAATATTTATAGTTAATTCAATAGTAATAAAACTAATAAAATTAGAACATCTCATATCCATTTTGATTAGATTAGATTTTGTGTTTATGTTTTCAATTAGAAATAGAATATTTCAATTGATTGTTGCCGTATTTTCATTTAGAAATAAAGGTTTCTGTTTCATTTAAAAATGCAATCATATACCATTATCCATATAGATCCAATTTGTTGGTATGGTTAACTACACATTATAAATGGATTACTATATATAACAAATATGAAAATCTTTATCGTAAACTACCTAAATAAAATAAATTAAGAAGAATTGCTGGAATTTCGCCCGAAAAAAACCAATAAAAGAGATTGTCATCAACCATCCCAATTAATCCGCATTAATCACGAATCTTCAATCAATTCCAAATATATTCTAAATCGATTATTGAAGACTATTCTTTGACTATATCAAATTCCGTTGTTGAATTTCAATATGATTATCATTTAGTAATTGAAAATAAAAAAAATTAATGCTAAAAAAGTAATAATTATATAAAATGTTCGGTTAATAATCAAAAAGAATAATGTCATTTTTGAAACAAATCAAGAATAAATCGATAAAGAAATGACATATTCGGTACAATTGCGATATATGTCAATATTTTAAGGTGAAATCTTACCTTATTCTATATATTATCCATCATCAATTTATCATCATTATTCATTATACTCCGTATTTACCTAACAAAAACTTCGATGATTTTTGAAATAAAATTCTAAAAATATAGTTAATATATAATATGTATATTATAAATTGCTTGATGCTTTATTATGATGTCTTATTGTTCCGCTTTTATGTGTTTATTTTATTTTTAAAGTTGTTATATTTATCAAAAACAAATGAAAACTTCAACTTTTTCTTAAATTTTCCAGAAATAATGGAAATTCCCACCACCGACGACGATAAATTGTCAATAGAAATTAATCCAGGTGATTCGTCTGCCACCATTGACGTTAATTCACATGTTCGTAATACACATGAACAACAAATGATAAATTCTGTTGATATTACTGAGTCTACAGATAAAGCTGCTAAATCATTATCGAGCACTACCAAAGATAAAACAGTTAATGATTCTGCAATAAATGAGTCTTCCATTGATAGTACGGTAGATGAAAAGAACATAGAGGAAGAATCAACGGTAGAGGAAGAATCAACGATAGAGGAAGACTATCATCATCAAAAAGCAGAAGAGGATACAATTGAAAAAAGTGTAACAAATATAAAAGAACAAAATGTTAAACAAACTGATGAATTAGAAATTAGCAAATCACAAAAATCATATTTAAAAATCATAAATAATCCGCCAGTTAATTCAATTACTGACGAGAAAGCTAATGAAAATAAATTAAATACAGAAGAAGGTGTCGTTGACAGAAAAGCTGACAAAGTATCAGACGAATTGACTGACGATAAAAATGACAAAAATATTATTGAATCATCTGTAATTGATGAAAATCAATCTGTAATAGATAACGAAATCATTCAAAACTCAATGGTACTTGATGTTATTAACAACAAAAATCCTTCAAAAAACGTGAAAAAATCAAATGCGGTGACTGCTGTAAACGACGATGATCTTAATTTAACCGATACGGTATCTGAAACAGAATCGGAAACCAAAATAAATGAATCCACACCATCTGAAGAAGAGAACCTAATTAAAGAAAAATCTGAAATTATAACAACAGAATGCATTGTAAATGAAAAAATTCCATCAGAAAATGATCATCAAACCCCCGATAAAGATAAGGATTTAACAGATAATTCGGCGGTTCATGTTGAATTAATAAGAAAATCTTCAGAAAAAACTATTGAAAACGGTATTGAAACGGAAGAAAATATATCCGATACAACCACTACAGTAGTAAATAAAACCCACATTGAAGAAGAAGATATTGATGGAGAAACAACCAATATTGCAGCCAAAACAATTATAAATAGTGTTGATGTAAAAGATAGAGAAACCATCGAAACCTCCACAAACAACACTACCTACGTTAAACCATCCAAAATGAGAAATACAATTTGTAATGACATCGTAATGGACGGTGAACAGTTAAATGAATTTGAATTAACCATAAGCAGTAATGATAAAACTAAAGATAAGACCTCCATCCCGCCGTCTACTGATCGGAGTATAAATGAAATCAAATGTACAGATAACATTGAAGTACAACCGAATCTAGGGGATCATCCAGAACAACCATCCATAAACGAAAATGAAGATGATACGGCAGTATTCGATAGCGACGCAACCGAAGAGGTTTACGTAACTGTACAGGAAAATTCAATGAATGAAAATGAAATGGAAAAATTAAATGATTCAATGGAGATTTCAAATGAAAATGAAAGTGTAGTAAATGAGGATGATGATCAGCCATCAACGGACAATATTGATAATAAAAATACCATTGAAATTGATAATAACATCGTTGAAAATACAACATCCAATGACACTGAAAACCAAAATTGTACAAACGCTGATGGGACGGTAAAGCCAACAAAAACAAAGTTAATAAAAAATATTCCTAATGAAAGTCGAAATTCAAAAGCCGCCGATGAGTATTTATTAATTACGAATACAAAATCACCTAAAAATTCAATAAATAACAGAAATTATAAAGATGCTGAATCGACGAATAATAACAGCTCAAAAACAATAATTAAAAATAAACAAAAACCCAATAATAATGTAATGTTAGAAAAAATTTTAAAATTAACCAAAAAAATCGATAAAGTAATGGAAAAATCAATGGCACAGGATAAGAAAAAAATGCTTACACAGGTCACAGATTCACGGGAAGGCAGCGGCTTCGCTAATTGTGAATCTCTAAATGAACCGGTTGAACAAATGGAACGATTGCCAACAAACAATGATAAATCATCAGAAATTAAAGATGCATTGGATATCGTAGAAGAACCACCAATAAAAGAAATGAATATAGAAATTCCCAATGAAAACGATGAAGACTCTCGATTCAAAGAAACAACCTCTTCGTCGTCGTCGTCGTCGACGGTAGTTAAAACGACTGTGCCCGAAAGAGATACAAATTTTCGTCGACCATCAATAATTGACAGTCTATTGGGTAAATTAAAAGTGAATATTAATGATAATTTAACGTATAATGAAAGAGCTGCAATGTTATCATCACCGGTATCAATGGAAAATATGATGATTAACGATGTGAATATGATGATGACGAATTCAAATGATGATGATTCAATGGGTAATGATGATATGGATCTGGTAAATCGACCACCACAATTACCACTACCACCACCACCATCACTATCAATAACCGATGATGATCATCATTTAATTTTGATTAATGAAAATCAACAGCACAAATTAAATGACGATGATTCCGGATCGGATGCTGAATTTTTAGGTTTTACAGAAGATAAATATCTAAGTGATTTTGAATCAGCAATGCTACTAAACAGTATGTATAAAAGACATAAAAAAGATAATGGTCGATATCATCCGGCATTTGTAAGTGCTGAATTGGATAAATTTATTACCGAAAATGAATGTAATGATGATGAAATAATGGTAAATGGACAAATGGTATCTTCTAATACTGATACTGTTAGGTTAAGAACAACAAATTCAACAACAACATCAACAAATTCAATGAATGGACGTAAATTATATTCAACTGCGAAATTACCATCATTATCTCTATTAACACCATTAGAAAGAAAATCCAAGGATAATAAAACAAAACCATCAACATCAGCTTCATCTACATCATCATCATCTCCGTCTAAAGTTGCATCATCAACAGATAATAATAATACATCATCGTCATCATCTTCATTTTCATCTTCATCTTCATCTTCATCACCATCTTCAACATCACAATTACAACAACCTGGCACCATAACAAAATCCTCAATATCCGTTTCATCAATGTTAAAAATCAGGAAAAATAATGATCATGCATTGCTTACGGCTGAACGTCGTCCGCCATCATTAAAACGTTTACCAGTTCCATCGCATTTCGAACGACCACGAACAGTAGCCGAAAAACGTACATTAATGGAACAAAAAAAGAGTTTAAAATATTATATGATTGAAAATGAATCGACGGTTTATCGTGAATTGCGTAAACGTGAAAAAACGGGTGAACGAACAAATTACACGTTAATCAAACGAATACAAGAACAAGATATACCGTTTACCCGTGATTCATGGCGTTCAACATCATGGTTGAACACCGACAACGGGAAATTCTATTTTCAAACGGTAAAGTATGGTGATCGAATGATAGCGGTGGTTGGCGGTAAAGGTAATTTTACGGAAAAAGTCATTTATGTGGTACCCGATGAATATCTACCGAAATATTCAATTGCCACATCACCGGCAGCCATCTACGAACGGCGTTGTCTCGCCAATTTATCATTTGCTTTAAATTTTAATTTTCTACGAAATGATCTTTTACGGGCAAAATTAAAACAATCACAAAATCGCTTAAAATGTATATCAAATGAAAAATGTAAATGGAATTGTGGCCATCGTTGGCCCATTGACAACATAAAAATAAATAATTTAGAAAAATATTTTCCACCTGATGCATGTACGGGTGCTGTTGCTGCTGTTGCCGCTGCTGCTGCGGCTAGTCGAACCATTACCAATGGAATCCCATTGGTGGAAAAATCCCCATTAAAACAATTAAATACACTTACGATAAATACAAAATTACCACCTAGTCCGCTGTCATGTAAACGAACGATTGAAGAAAGTGGTAAACATAAACGTAATTCAATTGATATGGAATTGGGACCATTGGAAATTTATCATTTACCAAAAATTGTACTTGAAGTAACACCACGTTTGGAAAAATCATTCCCCGATAATGTAAAACCATATTTAAAATTTTCATGTCCATATAAATGTATAACCGCCGAATGGGCTCAATTTGCTGTATCAACATTACAAGCCCCAGCTCAAGTGAATTCAACGGCGGCGGCGGCGGCAGCAGTATCTAATGTCGAAGTAATTTGTTCATCATCACCAAAACCATTACCATCAACAACATCACAACAAACAGCGGTCGATGACCAGGATGATGAGGAGGAGGAGGCCGCTGCTGCTGCTGCATTACTGGATGAAGAGGAGCAAGTATTTCATCGTACATTAAGAAGTCAATCAAATAATAAATCGGCAAAAGTAAATAATAGCAAAACAAAAAAATCATCATCAAAACGTGCTACACTACCACCATCAAAGGCAATCGTCGTATCACCACAAAAAATCCGAGGAAGACGTAGTACAACGGCAATTGTTCAAATGCAGCCATTATCATCCAAATTGAATCAAAAACCAAAAGGTAAATTTGTATTGCCAACTGAAACAAAATCTATATCATCAGCAGCAGTAGAAACAGCAGTAGCAGCTCCACCTCCACCACCACCACCACCACCACCAGAAATTATCACAACATTTTCATTTCATGTACCATATTGGAATAATCAAACACGTATTTTAGTTAGAAAACATTTACCAATTTTAACGGCAAATGTAAATATAAAAGATATAAAAACCGACGACGACGAAGATGGTTTTGGTAAAACAAATCAATTGGTTAACTTAGCAAATGATGATTATTCATATAAATTTTTAAAATCAATTGATACAAAAAGTAAAGCCAATGATGATGATGATGATGATTCAAAACATAAATTAACATTAGAAGTAGCCGATGTGTTAACAAAACTAATAGATTCTGTTCATTTATCATTTATGATGAATAATGATTATATTTCTAATGATCCACATAATAATTATGATGCGTCAGGAAATAATTTGATTGTTGTTGATAAATCTAAAGATAATAATCTAAAATCAACACAAAATTCGAAATCAAAGACGAGGGCGACGGCGGCGACGACAACCTCGACTATGACCACTACGACGACGACGAGGGCTACGACGACTACGTCCACTACCAATGCAGATGTTAATGAAGACAGTATTGTACAAAAAAATAAATATAAAAAAACAAAATCATCTAAATCTGACAAAGTTATGTAAGTAAAACGAGAAGAAGAAGAAAAGAAAAAAGTCCATTGCCATAATTTAATTGATTCCCAATCCACCCGCCGCCCCCACCCCCCCATGAAACGATTATGATATTTTTATTAATTGGATTTTATTAACATTTATTACAACATTTCTTTTATATTTTCCTTACAGATTAGAATTGAGAAGATTAAATGCAACTATTATAAATGCTTCAACACCAGATATTAAAGGTAAATTCAAAAATTGGAATAGGATTAAAATGAATATGTTGATTAATTTTGGTTTTCTTTTCTTTTCTTTTTTTCTTTCACCAATAGAAAAATGTTTAAATTCATTTTGTAAATTGGGTTGTATTTGCGAAAGTTTATCAACACCACCGAAATTTGCATTACATTGTAAAAAACCAACGTGTATGTTTGTTTGTTCATGTCCTGTTTATGATAATTCAACGGTATGTAAATATTATATTAAAGTTAATTTGAACTGTTCTCACTGATTTTTTGGTGTTTCATTGATCTGACACATTAAACAATATCGTCTTCTACTATACTTTTCCTATTCCAATCATTGTATTGCCTTTAAAACAAAAAAAATAATAATTTTTCACGTTATCTTTGAATAAAAAAAAACCATTCCAGGACAATCCATTGCGTAATGAAGATATTAAAAATTTACGTGATCGTGTAACGGCACGTTTAGCCAAAGAAGAAAAAGATTTTACATCAACTGTATTATTTTCGGGTAATCAAACGATATACATAACAAATTTGGATAGTATTTCGGGACGTCGCAGTAAAAAAGTACCAAAACGTTTTGATGACTATGACACAAATATACCGGATAATTCTATAATTGAAAATGGTGAAGGAACCATCAACCCAACAACATCATCATCAGCATCATCATCATTACCTGGATCACCATCACCCTCACCAACACCAATAATAGCCGAACAACACCCACCACCTGAACATAATCCTACTGCAAATGATGAATTCAATAAATATGATGTACCGTTACGTATTCAAGCGGCTAGTATAAGAAGAAGTGATAGTACATCGTCAACGTCATCATCGTCATTATTAGCTGGTCAGGTACCATCCCAACAATTATCACCCACACCAACACAAATTCAACGAAACAATTCAGATGAATATTTTAAAAATAAGAAAAAAAATTATTCACCATCAACATGGGAAACATTAGAACGTATCACACACGTATCAATTAAATTAGATCGTATAAATTGTTTGAATGCAGTTGAACCACTTTGTATGATCCATGGATTGTATAAATGTTTTTGTAAATTACAAGCAATTGAAGGTGAAAAATTTACATTTTTTGATAATGATGATATTATATTAGATGAAATGAATGGTAAAACAATTGCTCAGAAATCAAAAGTATCGGATAATGATCGTGTTGTCAGTGCATCAAATGTTAACTCTCTACCTCATACCATCATAACGATTCCCACCAGCACAAATACCATCAACACCACCACTACCCTATCGAATATAAACGCTTTTAAAAATACTACTTCAACAAATACAACAATGCAAACGGAAACAATAACAAATGCCATTGGTGATGGAAAAAGAATTATGCCACCACCATCAACAACTACAATCATTTCAAGAAATAAATCGGTTACCCATAATAATAATAATAATAACAATAAATCTCAACATCTAACAACATCGCAACTATTGTCAAAGAATAAATTACCAACATCATCACCTCCATCATCATCGTTATTATCTGTAGCTACCGGTCCATTGAATCAAATAATTCCTCATCAGTCAACCATCAGCCTCTCAAATGAATGTAATCAGGTGTTAAAACGACGTACGACAATCGAACAGAATTATACAATTGAAGAAACGGCGGCAATGGCAAAAAGAAATCGTTTAAACACCACCACCAACGATAACACAATCATCAATAATCAAATCGATATGGGTAAGGTTAATAATGCGATGCGCCCGGTAACGGTTAGCGATCGTCGTGGCAGTGTTTCATCATTTACGGCCCTCTATAATGATATGGAATTTACGGCCGCCCGAATTCGACCCACGAATAATCTTCATTATGTACGTACGAATGCAGCCCGACGAGATAAAGTTTTGAAATCCATCATTGAACAAAAACGAAATAATCCAAATTTAAAGAGTGCATTAAGAATGCTGATAAAAGGATGTCATCAGGAATATCTTATGTCAAGATTAACAAAAACAAATGATTTAATATTTAATAATCCAATATTATCATCAGCGTCATCAGCACCACAAACATCAACTACATCGGCATCACCACAATCCGTAATATCATCTATGAATACATCACAATCACAAGGAGCACGGCCACCATTATATTTAAAAATTTCAAATGTTCAATCGGTTGCGGCTCCAGTAAATTTAATTGAGGATAGCGATGATGGTGATGAGGATGGCGAAACTGTAAATAATACAAATAATAAAATACAAAGTAGAGGAGGAGGCAGTCATGAACCAATTAAATTTATGGCAAGACCAATAGCAGAATTATTAGAACCAACAATACAACAAAAACAACAGCAGCAGCAACAACAACACCACCAACACCATCGAAGTGGTCATGAATCTCAACAACGTATCCCATTCAATAAATATGATAATTTTAAAGTTACACAAAGAAATGGTACAACAATAACATTGGGCAGAGACACTGGATCAAAATTACCGCAACCACAAAATCAACTAAATCAAAAACAGGTAAACAGAACAGTTTTATGGTTTTTTTTTTATTAAGGTAGGGATAAAGAATTAATATGTTTTTGTTTTTTATTTTACCGTTACAGCGCCCAACATTACAACAATATCAAGTTAATAGTCAAGCACAACTTCAACAACCCAAACCAAAAGCCCAACCGCAACCGCAATTACCAACACCACCAAAATCACCACTAAAACAGCAACAACAGCAGCAACAACAACAACAGCAGCAACAACAACAACAGCAACAACAACAGCAACATCAACAGCAGCAACAACAACAGCAAAAGCAACAGCCACCTCAGCAACAACAACCACAAAATATAAATGGACAAATGAACAACAACAATACTAATACTGTTAATCATATCAATTATTCAAATTCGGTTGTACGTCAAATAATTTCGAATGTCGAGGGAGAACGTGAACGTACTATTTTTAATTTGGGTCGACCCAATTCAAAACAATTGTACAGTTTACGATGGAATGATGTACTACATGGTTTTAATAATGATTTAATTTATGTATGGCATATTGAATTCACAGCAACAAACATTGTGCTAGCACTGACCGTTAATAATATAATGCCTCAGGTGTCTTATGCCATTGGTATTATAAATATTAAAGCTGTACAAAGTGAACGTTTACCGATACTTGGCAAAATGTTAAAATTAAATTCGACCAATGACCGAATGAATGAATTATCGGTGATGATGATGGGTGTGACCAATTATTGGCGTATCATTGGATTGGCCCAACCACGGCCACAGAATCATTCACGAATTTATGCTGTACCACGTATGAAACTGGAACGTTTGTATGCCCTATTAAAACATATCCCCCTCAATAAAGTTCATTCGGATGGTACATATATGTTTTCAAAACCATATACTAAATCATCATTAGACCACCAGAATTCGGTAATAACAATCGATGATTGTGAATTATCGCCCACCGGCCAACAACAACAACAACAACAACAGCAACAACAACAAATAATTAAACCTCATGTTGACCAGCAACAAAATCAACAAAATCAACAACATCATGACATTCGATCAAACCAACACTGTGAAAAATTCGAACAAGTATTGAAACAACCACAACAACAACCGTCACCATCCAAACCAAGATTAATGGTATTACAACCTCATGAAATTTTAAGTATCAATTCGGTAGAAAGTCAATATTCTCTGTTACCACCATCGGCAATTCATTCACGTAGACCAACGGTTTCGACAATTGAACAACAACAACAACAACAGTCGGTCGTATCAAATCGAAATGTACTCTTATCAACAACAACAACACCAACAACAACAGCAATGCAATCACAAAATATGATGATGAATACCAATTCAAATGGATTATTACCGATAAAAATTATAAATGCAATGTCAATAAATGGTGGTGGTGGAAATGATGTTAATTCAACATCAACACCAACCCCAACATCATCAACATCATCATCACCTATATCAACATATTTACCAATAGTTTCTGGAGCATCATTAACTAATAATGCCGTAAGATCAGTATCATTTTCAACTATACCATATTCTTCTTCTACTTCTTCATCAAACATTATGATAAGACCATCATCATCCTCATCATCATTGACATCCGTTCAACAACAATCATCTTGTGTATATTCAACAATTGGTAAATCTCCAATTTTATTTACAAAATTAGCTGCATCATCATCATCATCACCATCGATGGCGGTAACATCACCGGCCGGCAATTTACCATTTAAAACAAGTCTATCGACAAATATCACTACAGCAACAAATTTTACACCAACATCAACATTTACTTCTAATCCAATATTAGATAATATTAATAATAAAAAATTTTTTTTTGTAACAAAATCAATACCATTGTCAATATCATCATTATCATCATCAGCATCAGCATCAACATCAACATCAACATCCACATCATTTACATCTGCTTCTTCTTCTACGTTTATCCCAATGATAACAACAACATCAACAGCAACACCATCCATTCAAGGAAATCATATAATTGGATCATTACCATCAAAAACCAATACATGTATGATAACTCAAAGATCATTGTTAACAAAATCTATGATAACAAAACCATTACCACCACCATTGTATCCAATTACAAAAGAATTAAAAAATGTAATGGCATTAGTACCACAATCGTTATCAGCATCAGCAGCAGGAGCAACAGCAACATCAACATCAACATCGTATGGACCTATAAATTCTGATTATCGTAAATTAGGAGCAACAGTTGCAGCAGCAGCAGCTATGGCTGCAGCTCAAATGCAAAAACGAGCATTATCATCATCTGCTTCCGCTTCTTCTTCGGCTTCCTCATCTTCAATTCAATCCTCAATAGTCGCATCCTCAACATCAAAATATTTAAAATTACCAATATTAATTCAAAATATTGTAACAACATCATCGGCAATAAATTATATTTATCCACCACCAACAACAACAACAACAGCCGCTATTACTGCCGTTACATCTACTACTGTTTCTACAACTACTATGGATGGTATATATTCATCAATAACAACGGCGGCGGCGGCGGCGGCTACCACAAATAATTTAAGTAATCGTATAATAGTAAGAAAACCATATAATATTACAAAAGTGGCATCATCACAGCAACAACAGCAACAGCAACAGCAACAGCAACAACCGCAACAACCTAATATAGTTATGTCGACAAATTCTATTGAATATACCTCAATGAATCCAGAATATCCAAATGATCATAATTTATATAAATTACCAAAAAATTTAACAATAATACCATGTGGAAAACCATCGAATCCAATTAATCAGAATCAGAATCTGAATCAACAACAACAACAACAACAATCACAACACCAACAGAACATGGATAGATTTGTAAATTTATCAAAAATTGGTAATATTAGTATAACATCCGTACCGGATACAATAATATCATCATCTCAGACAGCATCCGCTGCATCATCCTCAGCGGGCGACGCCGATTTTAGTAATATTGGTGGTGCAAAACCTTATACAATATCAAAAGGTACATGTTTAAATGTTTCCGAAAAGAATCCGATAATACAACAACTACAGACACAATCAATGAAATCTTTCACTGGTACTGATGGTACTACTACTAATAATACAACAACACCATCATCACCATCAGAGGATATTCGTAAAATGAAATTAAAAAGAAGAAAAACAACTGATCATGTAACGGGTTCAATAAGACAATTACAACAACAGTTACGGCAACAACAACTACAGCAAAATGAATTACAAAAACATCAAACTGCCTATGTTATGGTTTCCGCAGTACGAACACCAAGTGTAACGGATGGTTTAAATATTGACATTCCAATGAAATCACAATCAGGTAATTATCTATTTTATATTTTTGAAAAATATCCTCCATTCATTTTTTACGTTTCTCATCCACCAGATATAGAACGGCAACAACAGCATCAACACCAAAGATCTTCTGGATTCATAAAACCTTTAAATAACCCACCAAGTATACATCCACATGATCCACGTATTGAAAAATTTACAGCAATGCAAGCAGCAGCAGCAGCCGCAGCATCATCATCATCATCAACATCATCAACCTCATCACTGCCAATATCATCATATTCAACGTTGCCGACAAATCAAAGACCATCATCCTCATCATCGGCAGAATGGCCATTTATTATGGGAAGTCGTGGTTATAATAATCCTCCTGTTGATCCACGTTTATTATCATCAACAACCACATCAACCCATCATTCGAATGGCATTTCTACTGCAAATATTTCACAACAAAATCAATTTCAATTATTGGGTCTATCGAAATTGCCAATTGCAAAGAATAACGTAACAATAGAACCACTTACTATAAATGATAAACAAACACTACAACGACAATCATCATCACAAACAGTGCCATGTTTAACTTCACAAATTCCACCTAAAACAAATTTAGCAGCAATTCATCCTGCATTCCAAGGTTTAAATACCGATTGTATTGTAACGGCATTACCAATGAACACAACAAATAAAATATGTTCGTCCGGATCATTATCATCAGGATCATCGGTATCATCATCAACATCATCACCACGTTATACAAATTCCACATCATCAAAACATTCATCACATTCTTCGATGGATCGACATCGATCAAAGCACAGCGGAAAACATCGAAAAAAACGTAAAATCGATCCAAATGTTTATGTTATTTCAGATGAAGATGGTAATAATAATGTTAATGATAATGATGCGGATGATGATGATTATTGTGGTGATGATGATAATAGTAATACAAATAATAATGATGATAGTGGTCATAATAATGATAGCGTTTCATCAATTAATAATTCATTAACACAAAATCAAATCATTACCAAAACAATCAATATTCATAATACTAATAATAATAATAATAATAATGGTATTATAAATCTTGATGAAGATGATGATGATGATGTTAGAATACGTAGTAGTCCACAGATGATGATGATGATGATGCCGACGACAACGATGACAAAAACAAAGCAAAATTTATCAATTTCTGTAGAAAATAGTCCGGCAGGAAGAACATCTTCTTCAGCAATGACACAATCCACAATTGTCGCACCCGCTTTAAATTCAAATCAAATACCATATGGTAAAGGTTTTATTATTTGTGATAATAAAGGATTGGGTAGTATACCAACGGAAATAACAGAACGTGGTATATTTTTAAAATTATCAACAATGCGTGGAACATTACGGGTTAGCGATTTGAAAGCGGCCAGTGAATATTTGAATACGTATGTTATTGTTTTATTTGTGTGTTGTTTATGCCTTTTAATGTATTTTTTAATTAATTAATTAATCAATTTCCCATCCGTCCATCTATTTAATAACGCAGGCATATTCGTCAACGTGTTTATTGTTTTGTACCATCTGAATTACAAATTGAATGGCGATTTGTTGATGAAGTACCATATGGTTATGGAAAGGTGTTAAATGAAATGTTAAATGCTGATGTGGTAGGTTTTTTTTTTTGCTTTATTATTATTTTAACATTTTAATGAAATCTAGATGAAAGAACCCGGTACGTTCTGTTTTTATATGTGTTGAACATCCCTCCAAAGCTCCCTTGAAGATTGACGCCACCTTACCTTGACGAATCGTTGTCAAGGATCGCTGCCCACCATTCGAGCTTCCAACTAACAGAACTTTTCCTTTTGCGCTTTTACAAACCAAACTAAAACGAATTCTATATATATAAAACTGTCTGTCTCAAAAAATCTCAATTAGAAAATCTAATATTTTATTTATTTTTTTGCCAAAATTTAGGTGATCCTCAAAGAAAATATTATTAATTTAACATCTGAATTTGATGTAACACAATTGAACGATGCGACACCAATTATAATCGATCAATTGATGTTATTGAAGGTGGCCCATGCATGTATGGAAAAGGCAGAAGCACGCAAAAAGAATGCTGTTGAAATTATCGAAAAGGTAAGAATAATAATAATAATAAATGTTTTGTATTGTGTTAGTTCGCATTTATAAATAATTCACATTTTATTTTATATAGGCCCATGCTTATATTGAACGATTAAAAGTAAAAGATACTCAATTATGGTGGATGAAACAAAAATTAGCAGCAAAAGTTGCTGAAAATCAATTACGATTACAAAAACTTACGGGAAAAAAATCATTTTTGAATTCAATAACACAATCAAAATTATCGAATTCTCTAACAACAACAACAGCAACAACAACAGCAACAACAACAACAACAACAACAACAACAACCCAACAAATACCAACAACATTGCCAACAAAAACAACGTCCATATCCACATTACCATTATCAACATCACCATCACCATCACCATCACCATCAACATCACCATCAATATCATTTATTGGAATTTCCAATAATTTACCATTAGTTAAAATTAAACAATCAACATCATCATCATCTTCCTCCTCACCACCACCACCACCACCACCACCACCACCAACATCATCATTACTCTCCAATGACATTTTTAATCGTAAACAATATTTTGAAATGTTGAATAAACCATTTCATACATCATCAACAACAATGACACCATCATTAGCAAGTTCCAGTGCAAGTGGTGGTGCTTCAGCTGCTGCTGCTGCTTCTTCTTCTTCTTCTTCTTCTCGACCACTTTCATTGAATTTTAGAAAAAAATCATTACCAATACCGATGATTGATCAAGATATTATTATGATTGATGATGACGACGAATTAGTTGGTGGAATGAATCATCAAACTAATGAAATTATCAATAATAAATTAAATCAAACAAAATCGAATGAAACGCGTACAGTTGAAGAACCAACTAGTTATTATATAAATGAAAATGGTGATATTGTTAATAAAAATAAAAAGAAAATTGGAAATTAATTAAAAAATTATAAATATTATTATTATTATTATTATTATTATTATTATTATTATTATTATTATTATTATTAAGATTATATAAGAAAAATATAGATATAAAAAATAGAATTTACTGTGAGAATAGAATTTAAACAAAATTTATAATTCAATATAATTATCGTCATCTGATGGTGGATGGCGGATCCTTAAAGATCCTCCTCGTCGTCCTCAGATTATAGAGACATATTTAGAAAGTAGTTGTTTATTATTTAATTTAATTTTTTTTTTTTTCAATTAATTTTCAATATAGAATTCAAAACATATTTAGTTTGAAAGAGTTTAAGTTTTATTTTTTATTAATTTTGTAAATAAATTATGGAATGTATTTGATATTTTTTTTTTTTGTTTGTATAATAGTTTTTTTAAATTCATTTTGGTTAGTTGTTAAGATTTTTTGAACATTTGAAATGAAATGAAATGAAATGAAATGTAATAATACGTAGATAGTAGTGACTAATTTCCAGAGGCAATAATCACATAGAATTTTCCAAAATCATTTCGTTATTAAGTAGAAATATTTTTTGTTTAGTTCATCACATACCAATTAAATGATTGGAGGTGAACTAATTAATATTAATTATAAATCGTTTTCCTCCATAGTAAACACATAGCAAATTTTTTATAGATTTTGAAATGTAAAACAAAAATCTGTGTGTGTTTTTTGCCAATTGTGTTCAAAAAATTGTTCCCGTTCAGTTGGTTTGGGAAAATAAAAAAACAAAAACAATTAATCCGAATTAAATCACCACTCCTAAACTATAAAAATCATATAATTTACTTAAGAAACCAGAGATATAAAGTTATTATTATTTAATTTTTACTGTATTTAATTAATTTTTCTTTTATTTTTCTTTATCAATTTATTAATTAAATATATAAATATATATATAACAAAAAATATAATTATTATTATTAATTAAAACAATGGATGTTTACTTATTAAATAATATTAAAAGTTTATTAAAAGAAAATTGAATTGTAAATTAAAATAGACTGGTTTGAATGAATAGAAAAACAATTTGATCAGTTAGTTATCAGACTTGAACACATGTTAAAATAGGATTCATTTTAATGGTAGATACAGAATTTTGAAGAACCCCGGTGTTAATAATTAATAAATAATGTGATATTTGATCAATTAAATATCGATTTAGTAATAGTATTTTGATGAAAATGGAGTGTTTGGTTGGAGACAATCAGAGATCTATAATAAAAATTACCAAAAATGTATTATAACAAAGAATGGAATATGGAAATCCTTGGTTTATTGACTTGAAATAAATTGAATATTTGATAATCAAAAACAAATCTAAAGAAGCGATCAAGAATAGAATAGATTCGAATAGAGACAATTAATAATTATATTATGATCAAAATTAAATGGATTTGGCTTGGTCAATGGAAATTATTGAAATTAAAATGTGATTTCCTGTTGGAAATTAATCGGAAATTCTTTAGCAATCAAATAGAAACACTCCGGGATATATCCGGGGTAATAAATACCTGAACAAACCTCAAAAAAACACAATAAAAGGTTTGCTTTTTGGATGTTCAACTCTGTTATGTTAAAATTCATTGATGCGAATCACTTAAAATTTCATTTACAAAGATAATAAAACACAGAAATACTAATTAATAATTGATAATAAAATCGTTATCAGTAATAATATATCTATGATAAGGACGCCGTTAATCTTGTGGATTGTAATATTACAATGATAAAATCGAGGGAATCGAATTCATGACAATGTTTTGGCAAAAAAAAACTTGTAAATAACTTGTATTGATTTTTTTTGTTTGTGATTTTGGTAATTTTTCGTTAACTTAAGCTTTATTTATAGATATGCATATAAAATCTAATAAAAAAAAACGTCAACTAAAGGATGGTATCGGCCAAAATTCCAAAAAAAAGGGCATATGAAGACGGATGATCAGTTCTTTTGTTCTATGGATTCCATTATAGGATTACAGGTTTTCCGTTGATGTGTCCATGAACATAAAAATCTCCTCATAAAAACAATCGGAACGGATGATTATAGAATTCCAAAAATAAATAGTAATTAACATAAAGGATAATATCAGTTCTATTAATGCTCCATTTTCAACAGCAATGACTGACGGACAATACAAAATTATTGTTTCCTTGTTTCATATAAAAAAAAAACGTATATATGGAAAAAATCAATTAAAATGAACTGCCATATATTTATATATTATGTGCGAATTATTGAAAATGAACTGGAGGAAACGCCTTTTTTATTTACCAAAATCCTAAAACCTATCCATAATATCATCCATTTTCTCTAGATAATTTTGTACCTAATGTTTTGTAACATAAAAATTCCTAAACAAAAAAATAAAATCAAATAACTTTGAAGGTTATTTTAAAACAAAAAAAAAACATTTGTTTAAACATTTGAGAGTTTTATTTGGATTCGTGCGGTGTGTGTGTGGGTTTTTTTTTTTTTTTTATTAATAACTACACATACAAATTTTATCAAACCCAAAAAAAAAAAATATCCACTGCCCTCTCACGATAATTATCCCTGTATAATATAAATGAACAAATTGAAAATGAATAAATGCAAATGAACAAATTGAAAATGATTAAAATTCATTTGGAAAATTCATTCATTCATTCATCATTTTCCCATTTCTCCTCCCCCTATCTTCTCCTCAATCACCACAAAAAAAAAAATAAGTCAACCATTTTGAAATTCATCAAATCATTTATCGTCGCCGTCGTCGTCGTCGCGAAACTTCGGTATACGAAATCATTTTTTTTAATTCTCCTCGTTTTTCGCGGAATATTTGCAAAAAAAAATCTTTCAGTAAAAAAATTTCCTGTGTGTGAAAAAGCAAACAACAAAGAAAATATATGCAAAATAAGTGATAACAATCAATAGAAATAAAAAAAAAATCAATAAAAATATATAATTAATTAATTGAAATACAAAAAAAAATTAATGATTCGGCGAATTTGCGACGACGACACACAGAAAAAAACAAACGTTTTTGAGATTTGAAAATTATAATACAAACAAAAAGTAAAGTTTATAGTTTTATAATCTATTTATTTATTTTATAAAATTGTTATTGTTGTTGTTGTAAGTTTAATTTATATAATTTTTTTTTATTATTATTATTATTATTATTATCGTTTAATTAAAAAAAAAATTAAAATTATGAAATGCAAAAAAATAAAATATAAAAAAATGTATCAGGAAATAAAATATATATGCTTTTTGACGATTGTTTTTTCAAGGCGCGCGGATTGTTTTTTTTTTTTTTTTTTATGATTTTTGAATTCAAATGCATTTTTATTATTTATAAAACAACAAAAAAAAAAATTAAATTTAATTTATTACAAAAAAAATTAAAAAAAACGTTATTCAAAAAAAAAAAACCCCCAAACCCTCCCAAAACAAATTTCTTTTCATATAATTACATAATGAAAAATTTTATTAATTATTTTTTTATAATAATTTCTATTATTTATTGTTTTTCAACAAAAAAAAATTTACTATGGAATGTTTTGTGTACTGCTGCTGCTGCTGCTGATCAACAACAGAATCAAACCGAAGAAGGACAACAACAACAGGAAGTAGTGATAATAAACAATATCCGCGGAAATAATCAGGTTAATATTTTTTTTATATATAATTTTGATTTATTTTTTTTTTATCAAATAAAAATAATCAAGTTAATAAATCAATTTTTTATTTGTTCGTGTGTTTGCTTTTTTTTTTATTGTTTTCGTCGTCGTCGTTGCCATCGTCGTCTCGTCATATTTTAGTTGTAAAAACAAAAAAAAAAATAAAATAATCAATTCAATATATAGTTTTGGTGATAGAAATAAGATTAAATAATAATAATAATAATAAATAATAAATAGTGATAGTGCGTTGTTGTGGAAAAAAAAATACGTATACAATTTCAACCTTAATATATATATATATATATATTGTCTAATTCGTTTTTAACTTCTCCGAATGATCCGAATCCGAATAAAATTAAATTTCATCACAAAACAGAAGGTCAGAGATTCAAAAATAAATAAAATAAAAATTTTCCATTATTATATATAGTTTTTCGTTTAAAAAAATTTTTATTTACCTCCTGTTTCATAATAATAATAAATTAACAAACCCAAAAATAATTAAAAAAAAATGTGATGTGTTAGAAAATATTTTTTTTTCTTTGTTCTATATTAGATTTTTTTATTTTATTTTTCGTATGGTTTTATTTTCATTTTCATTTCTCTACGTTTTTGGGTGTTTAAAATTCATATATATATATATTATTAAAAAATTTTTTCAAAGCCACTATCACACCAATAATGTCTATATATAATAATCTTTCTGTGGATAACAAAATCGCATCATAATAATGCGTCTAATACATTTTATCTCTTTCTCAGTGTTAATTATATTATGTGATTTCATAAGTGATTTGATTTGTGCTATCTGTTTTTTTTTTTTTTTTTCATTTAAAATATTGATCAGTTATTATTTTTTTATTTATATAATTTCAGAGTAATATCAATAATTTATTATTTAATAATCGTAAAGTATTATTTGGATGTAATAATAATAATAATAATAATAATAATCGAACACAATCACAACAACAACAAGGAATAATAATGATGTCAACAACAACAGTAAATCCACCAATAATAATAAATAATCAACAACAACAACAACAAACTATCCATAATAATAATAATAATAATAATAATCATCAGAAATCATTGTCAAATAATTGTCATCATAGTCCTGCTATGATAAAAATTGAAGATATTAAATTATTTTCAAATGCAAATTGTAAAATACAAAATCCGGAAAAGGTACAACAAATATTAAATGAATTACAACGTGGTGGTGTACAAAAATTACAAATTGTTTCGGATTTTGATTTTACCATAACCAAACAACGATGTTTAAATGGTAAAAAACCAATGTCAAGTTTTGGTGTATTCGGTGCATGTGAAACTGTTCCGGAAAAGTATAAAAATGAATCGGCTGAATTATTTCAAAAATATCATCCCATTGAAATTGATCCAATGATACCGGAATCCGAAAAAATGATTAAAATGATTGAATGGTGGACGGCAATGAGTGAAATTATGACGTGAGTTTTATAAGTTATTGTTATTTATATTGAATTCGTTTCGTAATCGGAGACAGAATCTGGAGAATCTGGAGGAAATATTCTCTATTAAACGTCTGGTCTGGTATTAAACTAGATTAATATCTGTGGTTTGTTATAATGTTTTATTCTAGCCGATTTGATTTACATACCTCTGTTGATACTCTGTTGATTGTTGCCTGCTGTGTAACCTAATAAAGCTTCTTCTGTCCTTAAAAAACTTATTCAGAATTTAAGAAAATTTTGTCAGAATTTCCTTTAAGGAATGCTAAAGAAAATTTACAAAGAATAATTTCCTTTTAGGAAAGTTAGAGGAGATTTTTTTAATCTAAATTTCTTCTATAGGAAAAATCCTATAGAAGAATTTCCTTAACGGGTAGTTATAAAAAAATTCCGTTAAGGAAATTTAAACAGAAGAATTTCCCTTTTAGGAGAGTTAAAGGAAATTTACACAGAAGAATTTCTCTTTAGGAAAGTTAAAGGTAATTCACCCAGAAGAATTTCCTTTAAGGAAAGTTAGAGGCCATTTTTTTATCTCAATTTCCTTTAAGGAAAAGTCATACAGAAGAATTTCCCTTTAGGAAAGTTAAAGGAAATTAATGCAGAAGAATTTCCCTTTAGGAAAGTTAAAGGAGATTTTTTTATCTGAATTTCCTTTAAGGAAAAGTCTTATAGAAGAATTTCCTTTACGGGTAGTTATACAAAATTTCCTTTAAGGAAATTTAAACAGAAGAATTTCCTTTTTTGGAAAGTTTAAGGAAATTTACACAGAAAAATTTCCTTTTAGGAATGCTAAAGGAAATTTACAAAGAAGAATTTCCCGTTTAGAGGAGATTTTTTTTATCTGAATTTCCTTTAAGGCAAATTTAAACAGAAGAATTTCTTTTTATGAAAGTTAAAGGAAAATTTACACAGAAGAATTTCCTATAAGGAATGTTAAAGGAAATTAATGCAGAAGAAATTGCTACGGAAATTTATACAGAAAGTAGTATAAAATTCCCTTTAAGGAAGTCCATATACAGAGATTTAAACAGAAGAATTGCCTTAAGTGGATTTGTTAAGGGAAAAAATTCCTTAAGAAACGTTGTACAAAAAGTAATACAAAATTTCCTTTAAGGAAATGTTTACAGAAGAATTTTCGACGGAAATTTATTCAGAAAATATTACAAAATTTCCTTTAATGAAGTCTATATATACAAAAGAATGTCTTTAAGGAAATTTACACAGAAGAATTTCGTTTTTTAGGAATGTTAAAGGAAATGTATACAGAAGAATTGCCTTAATGAAATTTATACAGAAACATTTCCTTAGGGAAAGTTATACAGAAAGTGGTACAAAATTTCCTTTACCGAAGTTTATGCAGAAGAATTTCCTTGCCGAAATTTATACGGAAAGCTATGGAAAGTCATTCGAAAACATTTTCTTTATGGGAAAGTTGAACAGAATTTCTTTTAATTAAATTTAAGTACGAAAGAAATTTGTAAAATAAAATTATTCAGATATTCCTTTCAGAAAATGTATACAGAAAAATTTCCCGTAAGGAAAGTTTTCAGCAACATTTAAGCAAAGTTATACCGAAGAATTGCCCGTAAGGAAAAGTTATACAGAATAATATCCTGTAAGGAAAGTTTTACACGAATGTCCTTAAAGGATAGTCATGCAGTTAATCAGTTAAAGAAATTTATACAGAAATAATTCCCTTTAGGAATGGTAAAGGAAATTTATACAGAAGAATTCCCTTAAGGAGATTTAAACAGACGGGTTGAATTTGGAATTTGAAGGAATTTGTTAATGGAAAGATTTCCGTTTTAGAAAGTTATACAGAAACTAATACAAAATTTCCATTTGTAGGCAATTTATGCAGATCAATTTTGTCCTTAACAAATTTGTTAAGGAAAGTGATACGAAAACATTTCCTTTATAGAAAATTGAACAGAAATTCTGTTAAAATAACTTTAAACAGAAGAATTTCCTTAAGGAAAGTTTTCAGAAACATTTCGTTAAGAAAAGTTAAACCGAAGAATTGCCCGTAAGGAAAAGTTTTAAAGAGTTGCCTTAAAGAGTCATGCGGATGAATTTCTGTCATGCAGAAGAATTTCTATTAATATCCTTAATAGAAAAATGTCTTTAAGCAAACAACAAAAAAATGTCTTTAAGCAAAATTAGAAGACTTTCCTTCTTTAAATGAATTTAAATTGAATGTAAAATTAAATAATTTAGTTACAAATAATTTTTGTTTGTTTGTTTCGGTCTACTAGTGGTTTTCCATTTGATGAAGATGAACTGGATGGTGTTACAAAAAATCTAACAGATACATTTCGTGAAGGTGTTGAAGTATTATTTCATGAATTAAATACACATAATATTCCAATATTATTATTTTCGGCGGGTCTTGGCAATTGCATTGAATCACAATTAAAACAATCGGAAATTATGTTACCGAATGTTAAGGTATTGGTGTTTTTTTTTTTTTTTTATATTAATTAATATTAATTGTTAATTTGTTTTGGTTTTTTTGTTAAATTTATAGATTGTATCAAATTTTTTACGTTATAAAGATGGTCTATTGAATGGATTCGATATTGAAAATATGGTACATATTTTTAATAAAAATGAAAATACATTATTTAAAGATAGTGAATATTATAAACGTATTCATGATCGTGATCATATTATATTAATGGGTGATTCATTGGGTGATGCAAATATGGCTGTTGGTATGCCAACAACATCACATATATTAAAAATTGGTTTTTTAATTCATCAGGTATATATTTGAAGTTAATTTTGTAAAATTTTAATTCAATTCGTCTTCTTAGTAATCAATTAATTAATGTTTGGTTTGTTTGGTTTGTTGCACAGATTGAACAAAATTTACCAAAATATATGGATACATTTGATATTGTATTATTGGATGATCAAACAATGGATGTACCACGTGCAATTTTATCATTAATCACTGATTGCTGATGACTGATTTCAATAAAATTCTATACCTGTCTGTACGGCTATTTGCCTACCTGCCTTATTGGGGGTTTGTTTTTTTTTTTTTGTTTTTTAATTGTTGGTGTGTTAATTAATAGAATAATTTATGAAAAACATCACAGAAACAACAGCGCACAAATAATAATAAAAAAAAAATGTATATAAAACATAGTAGATAAAACTTTAAGAAATACGATTTTTATCTGGATTGAGGATTTTTTTTTTTGTTTCCTCGGTCTGTTTGTCTGTCTGTTTTTTTAAGGGTTTTGTCAGTCATCAATTTAAAGAAATAATTTTATAATTTATTTATTATTGAATAAAACTATACTTAAAATTGATAATTTAAAATTTCTAAAATTATGGTATAGAAAAAAAATCGTTAATTAATTTATTTATTATTAGGTTTTTTTTTTTGTTTTTGCTTAATAGTTAATTTTTTGTTTTATTTATATGTTTAAATATAAATCTTTTCGTTCCCTAATTAATTAATTATCAATTTGTGATTATTATTTTTTTGTTTTTTTTTTTTTTTAAATATTTATTAATTTAATTTAAAAAAAGGTAAAATAAAAAAATTTAATATACCTTATAATAAGAATAGATAAAAATTAATAATTTTTTTCAATTTAAAATTAGTTTTTTATGTGTGTTTTTTTTTTTTGGCACCTTAACAAAATACGTTTTTTTTTTTCTTTTCTTTGTATTAAATTATTAATATATTAATTTATTATATTATATTATATTTTTTTTAGTTTAAGTTAAAATTGTTTCTTTAGGTTTAAAAATAAAATAAAAACGATTATTATTTTTACTTGAATCTCTGCATGCATTTTTTTTTATTATTTTAATTCTGTATATTTGAGATTTGTCTTTGTGGTAAAACAAATAAATAAAAAAATAATCAATTGTTTAATTAAATTAATTTCTATGCGATCCTAATCGAAAATTACATGAAATGGGATGAAAAAACCATCAAATTTAATGAAAAAACCATGAAAATTTCAACCGATTTGAGATTTTGTTACCAGGCGCTCATAATATAAATAAAAAAATATTTTTAAATATTTATTTTAATAATAAAATTAACAAAAACAAAATATTTGTATATAATAAAATTATCAATTATTTTGTCATATGAATTCTGCGATCCTAATCAAAAATTATAAAATCGGATGAAAAAACCATCAAATGTTATGAAAAAAGTATCAATTTTATGAAAAAACCATCAAAAAATCCAACCAATTTGAGATTTTGTTACCAGGCGCCCATAATATAAATAAATACATTTTTTTTTAAATATTTCTTTTTGTTATTCAAAAATATTTGTATATAATAAAATTTTCAATTATTTTGTCATATGAATTCTGCGATCCTAATCGAAAATTATTCAGATTGTGATGCAAAAACCATTAAATGTTTAAAAAAAAACCTCAAATGTTAAAAAAAAACCTCAAATGTTATTTTAAAAAAAACCATCAAATGATATGAAATAAACCATCAAATGTTTTTAAAAAAAAAACCTCAAATGTTATTTTAAAAAAACCATCAAATGTTATTAAATAAACCATCAAATGTTTAAAAAAAAGCCTCAAATGTTATTTTAAAAAAAAACCTCAAATGTTATTTTAAAAAACCATCAAATGTTATGAAAAAAAAAAACCATGAAATGCAACCATTTTTTTTTATCACGAAAATTTTTCATTGTTTTTTCTTTTTTTTTCAGTTTCAGACTCATCTCTTTAAAAAAAAAACGGACGGAAAAGCCAAAATAATAATAATTAATAATTAAATAATTTTGTATTAATATTAAATTTTATTCTAATTAAATCTAATTAAAAAAAAAAATTATGATAATTAATTTGATTCCTTTAAAAACTATTAATTTTTTTTTTTGTTTTTTTGTTTTTTTTTTTCTATTTTTACATTCGAGTTATTTTTCTTATTTACAATTACAATTCTTCTTCTTAATTTATTTATACAATTCCTAAATTGGCTAATTTAAAAATTCCAAACATTATCGTTTGGATTCGTCCAAGAGATTAATAATTCTTAAAAAAAAAAAAAAAATAATATTAAAATTTTTAATAATACACAATAGATTTTTTTTACTTAAAATATCTTATTATTATTAATTTACTATTAATAAATTCTTAAACATAAAATTTGTTTTTTTTTTTGTTTTATTATTTTTTTTCTTATTATGACATGGAATTTTATCACTTATAATTTAAAATATTTAAATTAATTATTATTATTATTATTATACTAAAATTTAATTAATAATTATTTTAATCAACTTAAAAATATCCAATTAAATTTTATTTTTAATTAACTATTTATGAATATAAACTTAATATTTATATTATTTTTACATTAAAATAATTAATCTAAAGCACAAAGCATAAAAATTTAAGCAAAAGCAAAAACCATTTACCGGATTTTTTTATAACATAACAAAAAATTAAAATATTATAATAATTAATTAATTAACCTAAAAAAAAAAAAATTAATCTCTATAAAAATTTAATATCTATATTATATTATATTAGCCCGTATCGATTATAAACCAAAAAAAAAAAAAAAATTGTGATGTTTAATTGTTCAAATTGATTGATTAATTTCAAAAATCAATCTTTAATAAAACAGAAATTCACACAAGGGAATGTTGTTTTTTTTTTTTTTTTTTTTTTAAATCGGTGAATTGGGTTTTTTGCGTCCAAACAACAACTAAAACACCTTCTGTTTGTGTTAGAGTCTGGAATTTGTGTGGCTTTTGTGTCGGTAATTCCAAGCCGTTGTGTATGACCAACCACAAGGTGAAAATATTCAATGCTGTGCGTGTGTGTGTGTTCAGAATCATTCATTCAGATCAAAACCACAATAAAACATATTTTATGTTTTCAAATTGGATTCCAAAATCCATCCATGATCTTTCCAGAATCATTTGACAATATCCAATTATTTATTTTGATTTTTTTTTTTTTACACATACAAATCTGAATATTTTCCTTTTATCTTTCGTCGTTCTCGTCTATTATTTCTATTATTATTATTATTCATATAAAAATCATTTGTATGAATTGGTAATAATAAATTACCATATTCACGATTTAAATCATTTACAAAACGATTATAATTTTCATTTATATTCAATTGTAATGATGGTGGTGGTGGTGGTGGTCGTCGTCGTCGCCAATATGGTTCATACGATGACGAACCATAATTCGAATCAAAATTTGGTATTTTATAACAACATTGACAATTTTTGTTAGAAGTTTTGTTAGTTGACATCACCGTCGGATTATTTTCAATTAAATTTAAATTCATAATCGAACCATGATGATTTTGCATGGTTGTGGTATGGTTGGTAATGGTACAATAACGTTTTCTACACAATTTCGAATAATTTTTCATTGCATATTTTAAATAGGTTTTTCTAAATGATATACGATCTGGATTAAATGATGATGTTGAGGATGAGGATTCATCATCAACACCAACATCATTATCATCATCATCATCATCATCATCATTATAATGCATCATCAGATTCAGATCAATTGTTTGATTGTTATTTGTTGTTATCGTGGGCAGCAATGTTATCAATTCAGATTGATCAGTTGATTCAGAAGAAGAAGAAGAAGAAGAAGAAGAAGATTCAGATGTGGATGGTAATTCAGGTTCAGATGATGTTGATTCAGAAGAGGATTCAGATGCTAATGGTTCCGATGGCATTTCAAATAATGATATTTCCTCTATGGCCGATGTTGCTGATGATGCTGATGATTGTTCTACAATTGTCGTCGTTGTCCCGATCGATGGCAATGTTTGTGTTACTGCTGAACTACAATGAGATATTTGAATTGTTTTGAATTTATTTTTTGTTATTGTTTTTTTTGTTAAACCATCAGCCGCCGTTTTTTGTTTTCCATTTCGATTATTTATTATTTTACGTTTTAATTTTATTTTACGTTTACGTCCGGATATGGTTTTTTGTTCGGCCCGAATAAAACCAATATTTGGTAATAAATCGATAGCATTCATTGGATATCGTTTTGCGATACGTTCAATTGGTGGCCAATCGGTGATTTTTTTGTGGTGACTAGGATGTGACTTTGTTGGCTGAAGAATTGAAGGACAATTCATTAGTTCATTATTAGTCAAAAAATTGTTTGTTTGAAATTTATATTGTTTGGCATGCATTCGTAAACATTTTAATTCATATGCAGCAATTGCCCGCAATTTTGATCGACTCCATTTTGATAATTGTTTTATGATCGTCGTATTTGTAAATTGTTCTGTTAAACGTTCATATTTCTGACATTGATATTCATCATCGGTTATTAATTTATTATTTAGATTTTGTTTACTTTTAATTGCTGATGATTCTGATGGTGGTGGTGTTACAATTATGTTAGATAATAATGGATTACTTGAGGTTGATCCTTGATCCAATTCCGATTCGGTATCATTCAGCATTATATTTACCCTTGAATATAATTCAGTTATTATTGGATATGTTTGTTGTTGTTGATCATGATTTGTTTGATGATTTTCTGTTGTATGTTCTTCTAAAGATGTTAATAATTCATCATTATCAATTGGAATATTAGAGGTAACATTTTCTGACCAATTATTATTATTATTATTATTGATATTTGGCGGTGATGATGATCGTGATTTAAAAACATTAACATTGAATTCTATAGACGGATCATCAGATTCATTTGATGATGATTCATTATCATCATTATTATGATCAATCATTTCAATATCATTAATTGAATTATTGTTTTGCTTAACCGGTGAAATATCTATTAATACTTCTTCTGATGTTGTTGATGACGATTCATCTGATGGATTCGGTGATGACATTCTATTACAATCAATCATTGATAATGGTGATAATGATATTGATTGAATTTTTATAATATGTGGTATGCAAATGACATCATCATCAGTAGTAGCCAAAGCATCAGCCCCATCAGAACCATCATCATCAGAACCATCATCATCATCAACATCATCATGTTCATTATGATTAACGATTACCTTTAAAGGTAATGTTTGTCCAGATTCAAATTCAGATAATTCAACGGTTGATGATTGATTTAAATCATTGAATAATTTAAGTGTTTTAACATCATCACAGAATTGATTTGATGATGCATTTAAATAAATTGTAATAGTTTTTCGTAATATACTTAATAATAATTCGATTTGCGATGGCATTTTCATTATTGATGTATTGTCATTTTTCGATTTTTCTAATACCAATTTTGATAATAATTCAATAACATTATTAATTGGTAGTGATGATGATGAATCATCGTCAATTGTCAATGGCAATGGCAATGGTAATGATGGTGTAGTTAAATTTATTACGGAAGAACAATCACCGGAAGAACCGAAATGGGCTAATTCTAATAATGTACGTGCTGCATCATAATCTTCTGAATCATGAGCTAAACATGATCGAGAAGATTCCTGTTGATGCTGTTGTCGATTTGATAATGATGCTGAATTTTTTTCTTTAGTTAAATTATTATTATTATTATTGGATGGCAATCGAATGGTTGACGTTGTCGATGATGATGTTGATGAATTATCATTAGATTGATGATGTGTTCTTAAATCGTTTTTAAAATTTGTCATAATTATTGGAGGTAGATTTTTTATTAATGATATTAAATTTATTATCATTGATTTAAATTGATTATCATCATCATTATCATTATGATTATCATTAGAAACATCAACGGTAATGAATGGATTTGATAAAATAAATCGTTCGTCATTGCTTTCTGGTTGATTTATTATGTTATTATTATTCGATTGATTTTTATCATTATTATTTGTGCTATTTATAAATTGATTTGTACTATTTGTTGTTGTTGTTGTTCTTTTTGATGAGATAATATTTTGTTGTGATATTAATGGATTTGTACTATTTGTTGTTGTTGTTAATTGATTAATTATTGTACTATTTGTACCGTTTGTCATTGAATCATCATCAGAAGATACAGCGGATGATGATTTACATTGAAAGCGATAAAGAATTTTTTCAATTAAATTTGATACATTCAATAAATGTATATATTCATTTTGTTGTTGTTGTTGTTGTTGTTGATCATTATCTTTAATATCAACATTTTGTTGTGGTTGTGATTGTTCTGACGCCAATGCCGATGATTGATGAAATTCTAAATATTGTTGTTGCTGTTGTTGTTCAGGTGATTTAAAACCAATTGATGTTGTGAATGTAAATGATGATGTGATATGATCTTGATGAAGATCATAAATTGAACGTAAATTTGTCTGTGAATGTAAATGAACGCTATGTAAATGACGTTCGTATTCAAATGTATCATAACAAAATCTACCACATTGATAACAAATTGATAATTCAAATAAATGTTGATGGATATGTAATAATGGTGTATTTCCAGTATATAATTTTAAACAAATTGGACACCAAATTGATTTTATTTCTAAATTATCAAAATTTCCGTTTGTTTCGATGCCCTGCGAATTATTCTGACACTTTTGAACGGTCATCATCATTTCCTTAACCATTTGATGATGTTTTAATAATTGTAGAAAATATTCAATGAATGTTATTGCACCCTGCTCAATTTGTTTATTATAATCGATAAATACTGTATTGCGTGTGAATAAAAATAAAATTAGTTATCAAATCAAGTCAAATCAAACTTCTTCGGTTGTGTTTCCCAATAAGAAGGAAGATTGGACGGAGAATAAGATTAGGTTCACAGAAAACGCCGTAATTAATTATTCTATTCTCGGATGGATCTAAGACCAACCTATGCCCAACCGGGCTCCGGAGTATATGGGGCTAATCGAACCGTATGGAAGAGGAAGAGGTGTCAAGGGTAAATAACCGTCACTAACAAACACAAGAGCCAATGAATGGCCAATGAATATGAGATAATTTAGGACAGTAACACAAAATGACCCCCTGGGTTCAAGTGTTTAGGGAACGAACGATCCAGTCCGGTACCATAATTCTATTCTATAAAATCAGGGGGGAAAATGATTTAAAATTACTTACATTTAAATAATGTTTGTGGATATAAATATCTAAAATAGAAATAGGAAAAACAAGAATATTAAAATTAATTGTTTTGTATTCTTAGTTTATTCTTTATGCTTAATCCTCTTACCTAGAACGATTTTCAACTATTGAATTGATAATATCACAACGTGATTTTCGTACAATTTTCTTTTTATATTTTATTGCTAGTTTACGTCGTCGTCGTCCTTGTCCTTGTCCTGGTCGTGGTTCTCGAAGCAACTGTTTCAAATCATCAGCCTCATCATCACTATCAAAATGCAAAAAATGACCATCGTCAAAATTATCAGTACCGTTAAATGTAAAACGTCGTACATTTATCGGTTTCGGTTGTTGTGTTTTACGTAATAGAAAACAATTAAAATCAATTTGTTTTTTTACAATTGAATATTTACAATTTTTTTCAATAAAATTCTTTTTATCAACTATTTCATATCTTATATTATTATTATTATTATCACCATCACTATCATCACTATCATCACTATCATCACTATCATCGTCATCACCATCGCCATGATCGTCATGATCTATTACTGTATTACAATTATTCATCATTATTAATCCTGATTGATTTTCCATTTGTTGAAAATCATTAAATGAATGTGTGGTGCTGGGTAATTGACTATTATTTGGATATAACATTTGATCATGGATTGTATCATCATCAGCTACAAACATAATTGTATCTTCATCGTCATCATCAAGTACTGGTACTTTATATTCAATTTGACTATTATATTCGGAATGTTCAATGTCAATGCCAATGTTATCAGCAAGAGTATCGTCGTCCGGTGGTGGTGTTGGTGGTGTGGATGATGATGATGATGATGGCGATGACGATGATGCTGCTGTTGCTGTTGCCGTTAATTGTACATTAATAATTTCCACATTGGATGATTGCACAGTAATTATTTCTCTGTCTGTAGCCGTCGCAACATCATCACGGATAATAATAATATTATTATTATTTTGTTGATTCGGAACAGGAACCTGATTGTTAGCAGTATTGTTGGTGTTTGTTGAATTTATATTCAATGGTATTACATTATCATTATTATTATTATTAACATTTTCCGATGGTATTTCAACATTAGAATTAATTGTAGTATTACGAACATTATCAGGTACAATCGAAATAACATTAGAATTAGAATTAGCTATTAATCGATTAACAGTTGTAGGAGCAATAACAGCACTAGAAGAAGAAGTAGCAGTACCACTAGAAGAAGAAGTAGCAATAGCAGTAGCAGCAGCAGCAGCAGCAGCAGCATTAGCAGCAGCCATACGAGCGATAACGTTAGCGGCCGAAATTGACGGTCCATTAATAAGATCAAAATCGATTTCGGTCAGTAAAACCCTTGGAGCTAATAAAAAACAAAAAAAAAGGGAAATAATTTTATTATTATTATTTAAAGCTAAAGAAAATTCAAAGATGGTAAAGAAGAAGAACGTAAAAATCCATTATAAAATACTTACTATATCTAGTACAAAAATTTGATGGTAGATTTGTCCCGCGTGTCCCCGGCCCAATTGAATTCGCTACACGTCTCGCTATGTATATTGTATTGTATTGTATTGTATTGTATTGAAATGGACAAAAGATTATAATCCACAAACGTGCATAATTATTTATTTATTTTTTTCGAATTATATCGAATTAACACTTACAATTTTCTAGTTCCCTTTTTTTTAATCGCTTTCTTAATTCTATTTTTGATTGTAAATTTAATTGTTTTTTCAATCCAATTTTTAATGAAAGTTTTAATTTTTTACCTGGGTTTGCCTTTTTACGATAAATATTACCGTGATGACCGGTTGCAAATAAATATTCATCACCGCCTTCTACCTTCGCATGAACACGTAATAAATTATCAACAACGTGTTCATTAGTTTCGTCGCTACTGTCCGAGACACCGCTAACATCACTGGCTTCAGTCACCTCGTTGAGACTGGCCATTTCCCTTTCAGCAATGTGGTGGTCGTCGTCGTGTGTATCAGCAGCAGCAGCATCACCTGTATGAGTTAATCCATTCTCTGTTACCATTACATTGGCTTGGCTACCTTTAAAATTTATATATATCCATCATATCAATCATTGTGCAAAAATTATCAAAAAATTTAATTAAAAACAATGCTTACGTGTATTTTCTGATTGTGCATCATTTACATTATTATTATTATTATTATTATTATTATTATTATTATTGCCATTATTATCATTGTTGTTACTGTTATTGTTATTGTTATGGTTGTTACTGTTGTTGCTATTGCTGTTGTTGGTATCATTGTTGTTGTTGTTATTGTTTCTTCTATTATTATTATTATTATTCCTTCCACGTCCATTTTCGTCCTTATCGTCGCCTGATGAGCTCTTAATAGTCGATGCCCTTGCCCTTACATCACATGCTAAAATGACAAAAAAAAAAAATCTTTAAAAACTGTATAAATTCATTTCTTTGTGTGTTATTAATAAGCACGGTTTTTAAAAGAAAAGAACAGCTAAAATTGCAAAGCATTTCAAATGCAAAATTGATTGCATTTTATTTTATAAGATACTAACGTATTAACTGTGAATCTTCACTGGTCGTACTGTTTGTATTTTCATCTGTTGAATCTGTACTAGATGCATCATCATTATCTGGATGCGATAGATTAGAACAAACAAATAACTTAGAAATCATTTTTGAATATCTTTCTTTCTTAAAGATTGTCGCTTGTCAAATTGACATTTCATTTTCAAAATAGATTTAATGAATAATAAGCTCAAAAATTTAGATTTACCATTTGTTAAATTTTCATTGCCACGAATTGTTGAGGCACGAGCCGTTGTTTGACGACGATTCATTGTTCCAATTCGTTTTGCCATGCCTGTCGTTTTTTCCCAAAATAAAAGAATAAAAGAAACCATCAAAGCTTCAATAATATTTGATAATATTTTATATTAATATTTTACGATTTTACCTTTTACTTTAAAGTCAGGATCTGTTTTATCCTCACTATCACCGGCTGCTGCTGATGCTGATGCTGCTGCTGCGGTTGGACGACGTTTCGATCCGGGTGATTCCTTTTCTGTATCGTGAAATTTTGTATTTAATATCATTTTTTAAATTAAAATCTATTATCAATTTGAAATATTAAATCATCATACTTGGTGTTACGGTTTTTGTTCGATCCGCTGTTGTTGTTTTACGACGTTTTGATGGAGGAGCAGCACCAGTAGAAGCAGAATCATCCCCGTTTTCATCACCATCTTCATCATCATCATCATCATCATCTATTTTGTTTGGAATTGGAAACGATTAACTAATTTCTATGATGATTGTAAAACAAATACGTAACAAACACCTAATTAAAAAAAAATTATTTTACCTTTGTCTTCTAAATATTTTTTAAGAAGTTCACTTTGTTTGACAGCTGCCGTTTGACGGCGAGTTAATATCCGATTGGCAATACCAGAAGATGGGATTGTACTATTGTTTAATGGGACTTTAAAGAAAAGAAAAACAAAACAATTTATTATCAAACATAGGAAAATATAAATAAAATAATTAAATAAAATTTTACCTTTTGGTGTGCAAGACTTTTCAACAGCAAGTTTTGCTTTAGCAGCTGTCGTTTGACGACGAGTTCGCATTCTTCCCGAAGTTACTTGTGTGCTTGATGCTTCTTGTTCTTGTTGTTCATTGTTACTTGTGTTATTATTGTCATTTTCATGTGGATGTGAATTGGCAGCAGCTGTTTCACGACGTTTTGATGGTTCTTTTGTTTTATTAATAGATGAAATCGGGAATCAATATATTATAATAAATTCATTCTAATAAAATGGTTTCTATGTATATTTATTACTTACTTTTTGCAGTATTTTTTACTAAATCATTATTAGAATTTGATGATGTAGCAGCCGTTGTTGTTTTTCGTCGTTGTTTAGCTGTTAAATGGGGGAGCGCAATCAATCAAAGAATAGAACCAAAAAAATGTATGAAATTAAATATAGATTCAATGAAAAATGGTATAATTCAAAGAATTGACATGTGAGAATTACCTTTAGATGGTGTAAAATTCTTTCTGGGACGACCTCTTTTTTTTCCTATTTAGACAAATAGAAAAAAAAAATTAATAGAAATAGAAATATAACAATTTTATTATTTATTACCTGGACGTTGAGGAGTGCTGTCATTTACGTGTGTATTACGTGCACGTGCAGGAGGAGTGATGATATTCAAAGGTATTCCTTTATTATAATTACCCTCAATTCGGTCACTCTCCTTTAATATGCACAATTTTTTTATTCTTTCACCAAATATATGAAATATTGAGGTATTAACATTTCGAGGTCTGGCTTGAACCGGTTGTTGTTGTTGTTGTTGATTCGCCGTTGCCGAACTGTTTGTTGTAACCGTACGTACCAGTTCACAGGAAGAGTACGAGCTGAATGAAGAAGTTCTTGATGGCAATGGTGATGAAAGTTGATTTGTTGGTCTGATAGATGTAGAAGAAGAAGCGGTAGCTTTTGCTGTTGCCGAAAAAGCAGCAGCAACTGCATTGGCTAAAGCATCTTTTGTGACCAATCCTTTTGCCAATGATGGAATTGTATTGCTTTTATATTGATTTTCCCGATTATACGGATAGATTTCATTTACTGTTGATGATGATGATGATGCTGCAGCAGGAAGGGACAACGATTGTGTTGCTTGCGTTGATTGTGCATTTTGTTTTTGTCGTGTTGATGCCGACCGTATTTCATCCATTGTTTCTCTAAAATTTGGGATCCTACAAATATTTCCCGGTGACTGTGACATTGGTGAGGATGATGATGATGCTGATGAATAACCATTTGATTGCAGGCGATGGCTGGATGCTGCCCGTAATTCGGCAACCGCTTGTCGGGATGTTGATGGAGCACAATCATAAGCTTGTCTTAACATGGCCTGCCTAAGAGCAATTGCTTGTGGTGTTAGGATTATAGAACCAGCATTTGTCGCTCGTTGTTGCGGACGTTGCGAAGATGTTGATGGATTGACATTAATTTGATTTGAGGATATCGTCGTCGGCGGAATACCATTCATCGTTTGCGGTTGCGGTAAGGTTGGCCGTACGACATCCGTACCAACGGCTTGTGCTGATCTAGATGATGATGATGATGATGATGATGATGATATTGAACTAGTTATCGATTGTGCTGGTAACATTGGTGAAATACCATTTGTTTCCTGTGTTGTTATTGTCGTTGATGATGAGCTGCTGCTGCTGCTGCTGATAACCAGTTGACGTTTTTTTCTGCTTGATGGATTATCATCTTGTGATGTATCATCTTGATCATTAGATTGTGATGGTATTTTACGTTTGTCACTGCTGGTTGTGCTGGTGGTGGTGGTAGTGGTGGTGATGCTAGTGCTCGTTGTTGTTATTGTCGTTGTGACACTTGCTTGTTGCGATGATGTTACAGGTTCAGGATGTTGTGATGTTGTTGATGGAATCAAATTTGCCACTTGTGATGTAGTTAATTGTTGATTGGTATCAGACGATTGGTGGTGATGACCATTAGTGGTTGCCGCGTGTGACGACGATGTCGATTGATTTGAGGTAGATTGTTGTGATGATGATGATGATGTTGTTGATGGAACTACATTAGACGCTTGTACCGTCGTTGATTGATTGTTGGTAACGGACGGTTGTGTGGATGGTGGTGGAACACTCTTAGCGGCTTGTAACGGTGTTATTCCATTGGTATCAGTAGCTTGTGATTGTGGTGAGGTAAATGGATGAATAGCATTAGAATCTTGTGGAAATGCTTGTTGTAAAATTCTTGACAGTCGCTCCAAAAATCCGAAACGTGATAATAATATTACATCATCAGACCTGTTTCGTGGTTCAAAGGTGTCACCGGCGTACGTATCGGTCCTAAAACGATTACCGTGTGATGGTGATGTTAATGAAACCGAAAGAAATCTTTGGTATGGCGTTGTTAGAGTGGCGGCCGCCGCCGCCGAACTTGATACATATCTCGTTGATGGATAACCGTCATCATCCCATTCATTATAAAATGCAGACGGTACAGAAATAAATTCCGGTTTTGATGGGATTGACGGGATTGAACCTTCGTAACTATGCTGTAAACTTGATAATGATAATGCAGCAGCAGGTGTGTTTACCATTGACATTGCTGATAATATACCATTTAATTTAATTGCTGTTGATGAAATAATCGAATGATGGTCATTATTTGCATAATCAAAGGTATCATCGATTACGGTTGGTGTTCTATCAATCGTTAACGGACTAGTATTTAAATACCCTTGTTGATATCTTATTGATGGTGATGTGATTTCCGAGTGTAAATAATTATTATTATTATTGGTTGGTATTTGCATAATTGCAGGTCGATTTGTAGAATATAAATGATTGGATGATGTTGATGGTATTTCAAAATCCCATCCGGCATCTGGTGTTATGAACGAATTATTATAGCAACTTGATGATTCGTTCGCTTCCAGTGATGTGATTGTACTTGGACGTGTTAATGACGTTGATACACTTGAACAATTAGATGAATATATTGGTGCTGGAATTGTAGAAGCAACAGAACAGAGTGTACTTGATGATCGGATACGAACATCATCATTTGATTTGACTGGAATATCCTCTTGCATTGTTGAACTTGTAGTTGTTGATGATTGAATTGTGCCACTTGACTGATCAATTGGCATATCTGCCAAAACTTCTTCTGGAATTGGCGGCGCGATTCGTTGGCAGACTGGAGGAGTTGTTGTTGTTGTTGTTGTTGTTGCTGTTGTTGGGAACAATAAAACAAACCGTAAAATTCTTATTGCTATTGCAGACTTTGATGATGAAACCGTTTTTATTGTTATTATCGTATTTATTTTACATATTAATTGATTAAATGTTACTGGAATTGTAGAATTGTCGATTGTCGCCGGATTTGATATCGGTGCCGGTGAATACACATTATTGTTTGATATCGTATCGTTCGATGATGGTATAATTGTCTGGGAAATATCTGGTGGTCTATACAATGTGGCTGTTGGATGTGGTGGACATTCAACAGGTAATGAATTTTGAACCGGTATATTTGTTTCTAAATCCATTGATGGATTATCATTTGCCATTGGCGTTGGCGTTGGCGTTAATGGATCTATTGGTATTTGCATTTTATCGTTATCACACAATTGGCCAATGTGTAAATTCGTTAATGAATAATAACCAAAACAAATGTTTATTTTTTTTTACATTATTTTTTTTTACTTACTTATTTTTTATTTTAATAGTTTTCTTGGCCAGGTGATTTTATTTATAGATAAATCGTTGTTATATGTGAAAATAAAGCTTAATCACTGTTTTATTAAGTTGACCTTTAAAGATTAACCATAAAGGATAGGAGGAAGATAGATCAATTTAAATAAATGGTTGATAGCCTTGAGTAATTGTTGTTGTTGTTGTTGTTGGTGTTGTACATTGTTTATGTGTGCGAATGATTATTGAAGAACACATGCGCCATGTACTGTTTGTTGTTGGTGGAACTGCTTATTATAGCAATTCATGGATGAAAATCAAAAAAAAAAAAAAAACACAAAAAACGTTTTTAATCAAAAAAAAAAAGTTTCATATCCATTACAAATTGCAAAGAAAAATTAATTAATTTTGTTTTCATTCAAAATATCCAATTGTTTTTTATCAAATCGAAATCAATGATTTTTGTTTTTTTTTTACTTGTTTTCTTTTTTCAACCAAATGAAATTCACTCGAAATCACGACATTAAAAATTGATCAAAAAAAAAAAAAAAAAAAAATTCCCCCATAGAAGTTGGATGTGGCGGGCAAGGGAACAATCTTACTTTTTTATTTTCATTTTTTATGGTATTTTCTATGCGAATTATCACCCGCACAACTAATAAAAACAATCTATTGTAATGAAATAATTATTGTTTTGTAAATAATTGTGGATTTTTTACATATTTTAAATATTACAATGAATTTAATTTGCACAATAAAAAAAAATCACAAACCACATACGGAATGATGGATATTTTTCCAACAAATAATGAATTTTGAATGGCGGCTGATTGCTGCTGCTAATGACGACAAATATGAAAAAAAAAAAATATAGAAGAAAAAATGAATATTCTCCTGAGGGGTAAAATCATTTTGGCTTGAACAAAAAAAATGTTCTCCTACGCATTTCACAATGGAGCAAATGGAGCCAAATAATAGCGAAACTGCGTAGAGAAAAGTGGCAAATGGTATAAAAAAAAATATAGAAATGAACGATGGGCGTTGAATATATAAGTTCGTGTTCGTGTCGTTATGTTGTACGAAGTATGCATCGTGTATGGTGTATGATGCTCTTTTGAGTGTATGCATTCAGCAGCATTGCTGCATTGATGAATTTCCTTTGTTGGCTAGCTCATTTCCATTTTTTTCATTGTGTAGTGTAGATGTACTAAATTAATATAGCAAATTGTGTTAATGAATAAAAAAAAAAATTTTTTATTAATTTAATTAATTTATATAAATTATTGGGATAATTTTATACCGTAATTTATTGTTCTTAAGTTAAACTTAAATAATAAATTATATGATTTTATAATCCATCATAATGTTGTGTGAAAATTTTTTCATAGTGTTGGAATAGCGGTTGATTTTTTTTTTACGTTGTAATCATCGGTATTTTAAGGTATGAGTTTTTTGATTTTTTACAAAGTTTATAACAATTACGCGTGCATACATGGATAAATACAATTAAATAATTCAATATTACACATGATACATATATAGAATTTAAGAAAAATTCTATGATTAAAAATATTTTTCAAGATATAAAATTATATATGCAAATTCCATTGTTCAATTGGACGCCATTTTTTGTTTTTTTTTTTTCATGCTGTTGTAAAAAAATCATGAATGTATGCAACGACATACGTCTATTAATGTATTCATGTATGCATGCAAGGTTATTAACAAAAAAAAAAAAAAACAATTTGAATAAAAATTGATGCATGCGATAATAATTTTATCATTATTGTATGGGTTTAATATAAAATTATTGGTTAATGATTCATTATTATTATTAATGTTATATGCTGTTGATAATGCTGTTGATGATGCTGTTGATGATGCCGTTGATGATGCTGTTGATAATTTATAATGAATTATATAGAATATTTTCTTGGTGATTTTATTCCTTAAACTCTGCGTGTGCATGTAATTTTCTAATAGAAAAATTTACTTGCAATCCCCCGCGATAAAAATATGATAAAAAAAATATTTTACCATGTAGAAATGGATGGTGCAGCGCAACTGCATAAATTACGTGCATTTTTGTGTATGTTTTTTTTATACACATGTTATGTATAATTTTATTCTTCTTTAACTCCCATATACTTTGAAATGATTCCAATCTCATTTCAAATTGATTTACAAAATTAGATAAATGCAACCGTTCATCAGTTAAGTTATAATGAAACACAATTTCAACATAGTGATCATCATATTTATCAGCATAGTTATCATCATTTTTCAGCATAGTTATCATTATATTTATCAGCATAGTTATCATCATATTAATCAACATAGTATTTCATCATATTAATCAACATAGTATTTCATCATAGATATTCAATATACATCGAAACAGTGCAACATCATTGCATTTCTACATAATTTGAATTATCATCATAGTATACAAGCGGCTTTAACTAAAAATCTTCGATATTTAATTTAAATTATTGTTGCATTTATCCAATTTTGTAGATCAATTTGCTCAGCTATATAGAATTGATCACATATTATATTTATTTGTCTATGGCGATTTATTGTTTTATATGGTTTAAATGGTTATGGAAAGGAAATGATAATGTTTAGAAATTGTTTTAATATTCTTTAAGAAAATATATTAGAATCACTGTACTGAATTCTTATTCTACGAAATATTTTTTAACTCCTGTAGACTTTAAAATTCCTATCGCAGTTCAAATTGATTTACATAATTAGATAAATGCATCAGTTATCTCATGTTAAAAAGTTGCATTTATCCAATTTTTCAAACAATTTGAATGATTTGTCTTTATATAATATTGAACTATTCTAAACAGATATCGATCTCTATTTGATATAATGTGTAAAACAATTGATTATCATTAAAATTTTATTATGACGATAGGAAATGAATCTACAAATGAAAATACTTTTATATAATCCGGGGTTTCCGGATCACAAACTCTATTTCAAACAGTTCCAATTGTTTTCGAAATCGAATAAATGCAATCATTCATTCAAACTAATGCAAGCTGTTATAGAATTGCCATCATAGTTATCAGCTGGAATATTACATATAATATTCATCATCTTATTAATAAAACAACGAATTAATGCATCATTAATTCAAGTACTTCAGCATAGTATAATCATTAATAAAATCATCATAGTATAATCATTATAACACAATTTATTTCAACCTGAATCATAAGCCCGCATTCACTCCATCACACTCCAATTGTTTCCGAAATCGAATAAATGCAATCATTCATTTAAAGTAAAGTAAGCTGTTATAGAATTGCCATCATAGTTATCAGCGGGAATATTACATATAATATTCATCATCTTATTAATAAAACAACGAATTAATGCATCATTAATTCAAGTACTTCAGCATAGTATAATCATTAATAAAATCATCATAGTATAATCATTATAACACAATTTATTTCAACCTGAATCACAAGCCGGCATACCGGTATATATTACAACATCATGTTAAAAAGTTGCATTTGTCCAATTTTTCAAACAATTTGAATGATTTGTCTTTATATAATATTGAACTATTCTAAACAGATATCGATCTCTATTTGATATAATGTGTAAAACAATTGATTATCATTAAAATTTTATTATGACGATAGGAAATGAATCTACAAATGAAAATACTTTTATATAATCCGGGGTTTCGGATCACAAACTCTATTTAAAACAGTTCCAATTGTTTTCGAAATCGAATAAATGCAATCATTCATTTAAAGTAAAGCAAGCTGTTATAGAATTGCCATCATAGTTATCAGCGGGAATATTACATATAATATTCATCATCTTATTAATAAAACAACGAATTAATGCATCATTAATTCAAGTACTTCAGCATAGTATAATCATTAATAAAATCATCATAGTATAATCATTATAACACAATTTATTCCAACGTGAATCACAAGCCCGCATACCGGTATATATTACAACATCATGTTAAAAAGTTGCATTTGTCCAATTTTTCAAACAATTTGAATGATTTGTCTTTATATAATATTGAACTATTCTAAACAGATATCGATCTCTATTTGATATAATGTGTAAAACAATTGATTATCATTAAAATTTTATTATGACGATAGGAAATGAATCAACAATTGAGAATACTTTTATATAATCCGTCGTTTCGGATCACAAACTCTATTTCAAACAGTTCCAATTGTTTTCGAAATCGAATAAATGCAATCATTCATTAAAACTAATGCAAGCTGTTATAGAATTGCCATCATAGTTATCAGCGGGAATATTACATATAATATTCATCATCTTATTAATAAAACAACGAATTAATGCATCATTAATTCAAGTACTTCAGCATAGTATAATCATTAATAAAATCATCATAGTATAATCATTATAACACAATTTATTCCAACCTGAATCACAAGCCCGCATACCGGTATATATTACAACATCATGTTAAAAAGTTGCATTTGTCCAATTTTTCAAACAATTTGAATGATTTGTCTTTATATAATATTGAACTATTCTAAACAGATATCGATCTCTATTTGATATAATGTGTAAAACAATTGATTATCATTAAAATTTTATTATGACGATAGGAAATGAATCTACAAATGAAAATACTTTTATATAATCCGGGGTTTCGGATCACAAACTCTATTTAAAACAGTTCCAATTGTTTTCGAAATCGAATAAATGCAATCATTCATTTAAAGTAAAGCAAGCTGTTATAGAATTGCCATCATAGTTATCAGCGGGAATATTACATATAATATTCATCATCTTATTAATAAAACAACGAATTAATGCATCATTAATTCAAGTACTTCAGCATAGTATAATCATTAATAAAATCATCATAGTATAATCATTATAACACAATTTATTCCAACGTGAATCACAAGCCCGCATACCGGTATATATTACAACATCATGTTAAAAAGTTGCATTTGTCCAATTTTTCAAACAATTTGAATGATTTGTCTTTATATAATATTGAACTATTCTAAACAGATATCGATCTCTATTTGATATAATGTGTAAAACAATTGATTATCATTAAAATTTTATTATGACGATAGGAAATGAATCAACAATTGAGAATACTTTTATATAATCCGTCGTTTCGGATCACAAACTCTATTTCAAACAGTTCCAATTGTTTTCGAAATCGAATAAATGCAATCATTCATTAAAACTAATGCAAGCTGTTATAGAATTGCCATCATAGTTATCAGCGGGAATATTACATATAATATTCATCATCTTATTAATAAAACAACGAATTAATGCATCATTAATTCAAGTACTTCAGCATAGTATAATCATTAATAAAATCATCATAGTATAATCATTATAACACAATTTATTTCAATCTGAATCATAAGCCGGCATACCGGTATATATTACAACATCATGTTAAAAAGTTGCATTTATCCAATTTTTCAAACAATTTGAATGATTTGTCTTCATATAATATTGAACTATTCTAAACAGGTATCGATCTCTATTTGATACAATGCGTAAAACGATTGATTATCATTAAAATTTTATTATGACGATAGGAAATGAATCAACAATTGAGAATACTTTTATATAATCCGTCGTTTCGGATCACAAACTCTATTTCAAACAGTTCCAATTGTTTTCGAAATCGAATAAATGCAATCATTCATTAAAACTAATGCAAGCTGTTATAGAATTGCCATCATAGTTATCAGCGGGAATATTACATATAATATTCATCATCTTATTAATAAAACAACGAATTAATGCATCATTAATTCAAGTACTTCAGCATAGTATAATCATTAATAAAATCATCATAGTATAATCATTATAACACAATTTATTCCAACCTGAATCACAAGCCCGCATACCGGTATATATTACAACATCATGTTAAAAAGTTGCATTTATCCAATTTTTCAAACAATTTGAATGATTTGTCTTTATATAATATTGAACTATTCTAAACAGATATCGATCTCTATTTGATATAATGTGTAAAACAATTGATTATCATTAAAATTTTATTATGACGATAGGAAATGAATCTACAAATGAAAATACTTTTATATAATCCGGGGTTTCGGATCACAAACTCTATTTAAAACAGTTCCAATTGTTTTCGAAATCGAATAAATGCAATCATTCATTTAAAGTAAAGCAAGCTGTTATAGAATTGCCATCATAGTTATCAGCGGGAATATTACATATAATATTCATCATCTTATTAATAAAACAACGAATTAATGCATCATTAATTCAAGTACTTCAGCATAGTATAATCATTAATAAAATCATCATAGTATAATCATTATAACACAATTTGTTCCAACGTGAATCACAAGCCCGCATACCGGTATATATTACAACATCATGTTAAAAAGTTGCATTTGTCCAATTTTTCAAACAATTTGAATGATTTGTCTTTATATAATATTGAACTATTCTAAACAGATATCGATCTCTATTTGATATAATGTGTAAAACAATTGATTATCATTAAAATTTTATTATGACGATAGGAAATGAATCAACAATTGAGAATACTTTTATATAATCCGTCGTTTCGGATCACAAACTCTATTTCAAACAGTTCCAATTGTTTTCGAAATCGAATAAATGCAATCATTCATTAAAACTAATGCAAGCTGTTATAGAATTGCCATCATAGTTATCAGCGGGAATATTACATATAATATTCATCATCTTATTAATAAAACAACGAATTAATGCATCATTAATTCAAGTACTTCAGCATAGTATAATCATTAATAAAATCATCATAGTATAATCATTATAACACAATTTATTTCAATCTGAATCATAAGCCGGCATACCGGTATATATTACAACATCATGTTAAAAAGTTGCATTTATCCAATTTTTCAAACAATTTGAATGATTTGTCTTTATATAATATTGAACTATTCTAAACAGATATCGATCTCTATTTGATATAATGTGTAAAACAATTGATTATCATTAAAATTTTATTATGACGATAGGAAATGAATCTACAAATGAAAATACTTTTATATAATCCGGGGTTTCCGGATCACAAACTCTATTTCAAACAGTTCCAATTGTTTTCGAAATCGAATAAATGCAATCATTCATTTAAAGTAAAGCAAGCTGTTATAGAATTGCCATCATAGTTATCAGCGGGAATATTACATATAATATTCATCATCTTATTAATAAAACAACGAATTAATGCATCATTAATTCAAGTACTTCAGCATAGTATAATCATTAATAAAATCATCATAGTATAATCATTATAACACAATTTATTTCAATCTGAATCATAAGCTGGCATACCGGTATATATTACAACATCATGTTAAAAACCTGCATTTATGAAATTTTTCAAACAATTTGAATGATTTGTCTTTATATAATATTGAACTATTCTAAACAGATATCGATTTATATTTGATACAATGCGTAAAACGATTGATTATCATTAAAATTTTATTATGACGATAGGAAATGAATCAACAAATGAAAATACTTTTATATAATCCGGGGTTTCGGATCACAAACTCTATTTCAAACAGTTCCAATTGTTTTCGAAATCGAATAAATGCAATCATTCATTTAAAGTAAAGCAAGCTGTTATAGAATTGCCATCATAGTTATCAGCGGGAATATTACATATAATACTCATCATCTTATTAATAAAACAACGAATTAATGCATCATTAATTCAAGTACTTCAGCATAGTATAATCATTAATAAAATCATCATAGTATAATCATTATAACACAATTTATTTCAACCTGAATCATAAGCCCGCATTCACTCCATCACACTCCAATTGTTTTCGAAATCGAATAAATGCAATCATTCATTTAAAGTAAAGCAAGCTGTTATAGAATTGCCATCATAGTTATCAGCGGGAATATTACATATAATACTCATCATCTTATTAATAAAACAACGAATTAATGCATCATTAATTCAAGTACTTCAGCATAGTATAATCATTAATAAAATCATCATAGTATATTCATTATAACACAATTTATTTCAACCTGAATCACAAGCCCGCATACCGGTATATATTACAACATCATGTTAAAAAGTTGCATTTGTCCAATTTTTCAAACAATTTTAATGATTTGTCTTTATATAATATTGAACTATTCTAAACAGATATCGATCTCTATTTGATATAATGTGTAAAACAATTGATTATCATTAAAATTTTATTATGACGATAGGAAATGAATCTACAAATGAAAATACTTTTATATAATCCGGGGTTTCCGGATCACAAACTCTATTTCAAACAGTTCCAATTGTTTTCGAAATCGAATAAATGCAATCATTCATTTAAAGTAAAGCAAGCTGTTATAGAATTGCCATCATAGTTATCAGCGGGAATATTACATATAATATTCATCATCTTATTAATAAAACAACGAATTAATGCATCATTAATTCAAATACTTCAGCATAGTATAATCATTAATAAAATCATCATAGTATAATCATTATAACACAATTTATTCCAACCTGAATCACAAGCCCGCATACCGGTATATATTACAACATCATGTTAAAAAGTTGCATTTGTCCAATTTTTCAAACAATTTGAATGATTTGTCTTTATATAATATTGAACTATTCTAAACAGATATCGATCTCTATTTGATATAATGTGTAAAACAATTGATTATCATTAAAATTTTATTATGACGATAGGAAATGAATCTACAAATGAAAATACTTTTATATAATCCGGGGTTTCGGATCACAAACTCTATTTAAAACAGTTCCAATTGTTTTCGAAATCGAATAAATGCAATCATTCATTTAAAGTAAAGCAAGCTGTTATAGAATTGCCATCATAGTTATCAGCGGGAATATTACATATAATATTCATCATCTTATTAATAAAACAACGAATTAATGCATCATTAATTCAAGTACTTCAGCATAGTATAATCATTAATAAAATCATCATAGTATAATCATTATAACACAATTTATTCCAACGTGAATCACAAGCCCGCATACCGGTATATATTACAACATCATGTTAAAAAGTTGCATTTGTCCAATTTTTCAAACAATTTGAATGATTTGTCTTTATATATTGAACTATTCTAAACAGATATCGATCTCTATTTGATATAATGTGTAAAACAATTGATTATCATTAAAATTTTATTATGACGATAGGAAATGAATCAACAATTGAGAATACTTTTATATAATCCGTCGTTTCGGATCACAAACTCTATTTCAAACAGTTCCAATTGTTTTCGAAATCGAATAAATGCAATCATTCATTAAAACTAATGCAAACTATTATAGAATTGCCATCATAGTTATCAGCGGGAATATTACATATAATATTCATCATCTTATTAATAAAACAACGAATTAATGCATCATTAATTCAAGTACTTCAGCATAGTATAATCATTAATAAAATCATCATAGTATAATCATTATAACACAATTTATTTCAATCTGAATCATAAGCCGGCATACCGGTATATATTACAACATCATGTTAAAAAGTTGCATTTATCCAATTTTTCAAACAATTTGAATGATTTGTCTTCATATAATATTGAACTATTCTAAACAGGTATCGATCTCTATTTGATACAATGCGTAAAACGATTGATTATCATTAAAATTTTATTATGACGATAGGAAATGAATCAACAATTGAGAATACTTTTATATAATCCGTCGTTTCGGATCACAAACTCTATTTCAAACAGTTCCAATTGTTTTCGAAATCGAATAAATGCAATCATTCATTAAAACTAATGCAAGCTGTTATAGAATTGCCATCATAGTTATCAGCGGGAATATTACATATAATATTCATCATCTTATTAATAAAACAACGAATTAATGCATCATTAATTCAAGTACTTCAGCATAGTATAATCATTAATAAAATCATCATAGTATAATCATTATAACACAATTTATTTCAACCTGAATCACAAGCCGGCATACCGGTATATATTACAACATCATGTTAAAAAGTTGCATTTGTCCAATTTTTCAAACAATTTGAATGATTTGTCTTTATATAATATTGAACTATTCTAAACAGATATCGATCTCTATTTGATATAATGTGTAAAACAATTGATTATCATTAAAATTTTATTATGACGATAGGAAATGAATCTACAAATGAAAATACTTTTATATAATCCGGGGTTTCGGATCACAAACTCTATTTAAAACAGTTCCAATTGTTTTCGAAATCGAATAAATGCAATCATTCATTTAAAGTAAAGCAAGCTGTTATAGAATTGCCATCATAGTTATCAGCGGGAATATTACATATAATATTCATCATCTTATTAATAAAACAACGAATTAATGCATCATTAATTCAAGTACTTCAGCATAGTATAATCATTAATAAAATCATCATAGTATAATCATTATAACACAATTTATTCCAACGTGAATCACAAGCCCGCATACCGGTATATATTACAACATCATGTTAAAAAGTTGCATTTGTCCAATTTTTCAAACAATTTGAATGATTTGTCTTTATATAATATTGAACTATTCTAAACAGATATCGATCTCTATTTGATATAATGTGTAAAACAATTGATTATCATTAAAATTTTATTATGACGATAGGAAATGAATCAACAATTGAGAATACTTTTATATAATCCGGGGTTTCCGGATCACAAACTCTATTTCAAACAGTTCCAATTGTTTTCGAAATCGAATAAATGCAATCATTCATTAAAACTAATGCAAGCTGTTATAGAATTGCCATCATAGTTATCAGCGGGAATATTACATATAATATTCATCATCTTATTAATAAAACAACGAATTAATGCATCATTAATTCAAGTACTTCAGCATAGTATAATCATTAATAAAATCATCATAGTATAATCATTATAACACAATTTATTTCAATCTGAATCATAAGCCGGCATACCGGTATATATTACAACATCATGTTAAAAAGTTGCATTTATCCAATTTTTCAAACAATTTGAATGATTTGTCTTTATATAATATTGAACTATTCTAAACAGATATCGATCTCTATTTGATATAATGTGTAAAACAATTGATTATCATTAAAATTTTATTATGACGATAGGAAATGAATCTACAAATGAAAATACTTTTATATAATCCGGGGTTTCCGGGTCACAAACTCTATTTCAAACAGTTCCAATTGTTTTCGAAATCGAATAAATGCAATCATTCATTTAAAGTAAAGCAAGCTGTTATAGAATTGCCATCATAGTTATCAGCGGGAATATTACATATAATACTCATCATCTTATTAATAAAACAACGAATTAATGCATCATTAATTCAAGTACTTCAGCATAGTATAATCATTAATAAAATTATCATAGTATAATCATTATAACACAATTTATTTCAATCTGAATCATAAGCTGGCATACCGGTATATATTACAACATCATGTTAAAAACTTGCATTTATCCAATTTTTCAAACAATTTGAATGATTTGTCTTTATATAATATTGAACTATTCTAAACAGATATCGATTTATATTTGATACAATGCGTAAAACGATTGATTATCATTAAAATTTTATTATGACGATAGGAAATGAATCAACAAATGAAAATACTTTTATATAATCCGGGGTTTCGGATCACAAACTCTATTTCAAACAGTTCCAATTGTTTTCGAAATCGAATAAATGCAATCATTCATTTAAAGTAAAGCAAGCTGTTATAGAATTGCCATCATAGTTATCAGCGGGAATATTACATATAATACTCATCATCTTATTAATAAAACAACGAATTAATGCATCATTAATTCAAGTACTTCAGCATAGTATAATCATTAATAAAATCATCATAGTATAATCATTATAACACAATTTATTTCAACCTGAATCACAAGCCCGCATACCGGTATATATTACAACATCATGTTAAAAAGTTGCATTTGTCCAATTTTTCAAACAATTTGAATGATTTGTCTTTATATAATATTGAACTATTCTAAACAGATATCGATCTCTATTTGATATAATGTGTAAAACAATTGATTATCATTAAAATTTTATTATGACGATAGGAAATGAATCTACAAATGAAAATACTTTTATATAATCCGGGGTTTCCGGATCACAAACTCTATTTCAAACAGTTCCAATTGTTTTCGAAATCGAATAAATGCAATCATTCATTTAAAGTAAAGCAAGCTGTTATAGAATTGCCATCATAGTTATCAGCGGGAATATTACATATAATACTCATCATCTTATTAATAAAACAACGAATTAATGCATCATTAATTCAAGTACTTCAGCATAGTATAATCATTAATAAAATTATCATAGTATAATCATTATAACACAATTTATTTCAATCTGAATCATAAGCTGGCATACCGGTATATATTACAACATCATGTTAAAAACTTGCATTTATCCAATTTTTCAAACAATTTGAATGATTTGTCTTTATATAATATTGAACTATTCTAAACAGATATCGATTTATATTTGATACAATGCGTAAAACGATTGATTATCATTAAAATTTTATTATGACGATAGGAAATGAATCAACAAATGAAAATACTTTTATATAATCCGGGGTTTCGGATCACAAACTCTATTTCAAACAGTTCCAATTGTTTTCGAAATCGAATAAATGCAATCATTCATTTAAAGTAAAGCAAGCTGTTATAGAATTGCCATCATAGTTATCAGCGGGAATATTACATATAATACTCATCATCTTATTAATAAAACAACGAATTAATGCATCATTAATTCAAGTACTTCAGCATAGTATAATCATTAATAAAATCATCATAGTATAATCATTATAACACAATTTATTTCAACCTGAATCACAAGCCCGCATACCGGTATATATTACAACATCATGTTAAAAAGTTGCATTTGTCCAATTTTTCAAACAATTTGAATGATTTGTCTTTATATAATATTGAACTATTCTAAACAGATATCGATCTCTATTTGATATAATGTGTAAAACAATTGATTATCATTAAAATTTTATTATGACGATAGGAAATGAATCTACAAATGAAAATACTTTTATATAATCCGGGGTTTCCGGATCACAAACTCTATTTCAAACAGTTCCAATTGTTTTCGAAATCGAATAAATGCAATCATTCATTTAAAGTAAAGCAAGCTGTTATAGAATTGCCATCATAGTTATCAGCGGGAATATTACATATAATACTCATCATCTTATTAATAAAACAACGAATTAATGCATCATTAATTCAAGTACTTCAGCATAGTATAATCATTAATAAAATTATCATAGTATAATCATTATAACACAATTTATTTCAACCTGAATCATAAGCTGGCATACCGGTATATATTACAACATCATGTTAAAAAGTTGCATTTGTCCAATTTTTCAAACAATTTGAATGATTTGTCTTTATATAATATTGAACTATTCTAAACAGATATCGATCTCTATTTGATATAATGTGTAAAACAATTGATTATCATTAAAATTTTATTATGACGATAGGAAATGAATCTACAAATGAAAATACTTTTATATAATCCGGGGTTTCCGGATCACAAACTCTATTTCAAACAGTTCCAATTGTTTTCGAAATCGAATAAATGCAATCATTCATTTAAAGTAAAGCAAGCTGTTATAGAATTGCCATCATAGTTATCAGCGGGAATATTACATATAATATTCATCATCTTATTAATAAAACAACGAATTAATGCATCATTAATTCAAGTACTTCAGCATAGTATAATCATTAATAAAATCATCATAGTATAATCATTATAACACAATTTATTTCAACCTGAATCACAAGCTCGCATACCGGTATATATTACAACATCATGTTAAAAAGTTGCATTTGTCCAATTTTTCAAACAATTTGAATGATTTGTCTTTATATAATATTGAACTATTCTAAACAGATATCGATCTCTATTTGATATAATGTGTAAAACAATTGATTATCATTAAAATTTTATTATGACGATAGGAAATGAATCTACAAATGAAAATACTTTTATATAATCCGGGGTTTCCGGATCACAAACTCTATTTCAAACAGTTCCAATTGTTTTCGAAATCGAATAAATGCAATCATTCATTTAAAGTAAAGCAAGCTGTTATAGAATTGCCATCATAGTTATCAGCGGGAATATTACATATAATATTCATCATCTTATTAATAAAACAACGAATTAATGCATCATTAATTCAAGTACTTCAGCATAGTATAATCATTAATAAAATCATCATAGTATAATCATTATAACACAATTTATTTCAATCTGAATCATAAGCCGGCATACCGGTATATATTACAACATCATGTTAAAAAGTTGCATTTATCCAATTTTTCAAACAATTTGAATGATTTGTCTTTATATAATATTGAACTCTATTCGTCTTTGCGTTTTACAGTTTTATATTATTTGTTGATCGAAATTTAAGGATAAACAGATATCGATTTCTATTTGATATAATGCGTAAAACGATTGATTATCATTAAAATTTTATTATGACGATAGTAAATGAATCCACAATTGAGAATACTTTTATATAATCCGTCGTTTCGGATCACAAACTCTATTTCAAACAGTTCCAATTGTTTTCGAAATCGAATAAATGCAATTATTCATTCCAACTAAAGTAAAGCTGTTATAGAATTGTCATCATAGTTATCAGCGGGAATATTACATATAATATTCATCATCTTATTAATAAAACAACGAATTAATGCATCATTAATTCAAGTACTTCAGCATAGTATAATCATTAATAAAATTATGATAGTATAATCATTATAACACAATTTATTTCAACCTGAATCACAAGCCCGCATACCGGTATATATTACAACATCATGTTAAAAAGTTGCATTTATCCAATTTTTCAAACAATTTGAATGATTTGTCTTTATATAATATTGAACTATTCTAAACAGATATCGATCTCTATTTGATATAATGTGTAAAACAATTGATTATCATTAAAATTTTATTATGACGATAGTAAATGAATCAACAATTGAGAATACTTTTATATAATCCGGGGTTTCCGGATCACAAACTCTATTTCAAACAGCTCCAATTGTTTTCGAAATCGAATAAATGCAATCATTCATTTAAAGTAAAGCAAGCTGTTATAGAATTGCCATCATAGTTATCAGCGGGAATATTACATATAATATTCATCATCTTATTAATAAAACAACGAATTAATGCATCATTAATTCAAGTACTTCAGCATAGTATAATCATTAATAAAATCATCATAGTATAATCATTATAACACAATTTATTTCAACCGGAATCACAAGCCGGCATACCGGTATATATATTACAACATCATGTTAAAACGTTGCATTTATCCAATTTTTCAAACAATTTGAATGATTTGTCTTTATATAATATTGAACTATTCTAAACAGATATCGATCTCTATTTGATATAATGCGTAAAACGATTGACTATCATTAAAATTTTATTATGACGATAGTAAATGAATCCACAATTGAGAATACTTTTATATAATCCGTCGTTTCGGATCACAAACTCTATTTCAAACAGTTCCAATTGTTTTCGAAATCGAATAAATGCAATCATTCATTCAAACTAATGCAAGCTGTTATAGAATTGCCATCATAGTTATCAGCGGGAATATTACATATAATATTCATCATCTTATTAATAAAACAACGAATTAATGCATCATTAATTCTAGTACTTCAGCATAGTATAATCATTAATAAAATCATCATAGTATAATCATTATAACACAATTTATTTCAACCGGAATCACAAGCCGGCATACCGGTATATATTACAACATCATGTTAAAAAGTTGCATTTATCCAATTTTTCAAACAATTTGAATGATTTGTCTTCATATAATATTGAACTATTCTAAACAGATATCGATCTCTATTTGATATAATGTGTAAAACAATTGATTATCATTAAAATTTTATTAAGACGAAAGGAAATGAATCCACAAATGAAAATCCTTTTATATAATCCGTCGTTTCGGATCACAAACTCTATTACAATCAGCTCCAATTGGTATACAAAATTGCATAAATGATAATTTTGCATCATCCATGATATGTTGTGATGTTACATTTATCCAATTTGTCGATCAATTTGAATGATTTGTCTTTATATAATATTGAACTCTATTCGTCTTTGCGTTTTACAGTTTTATATTATATGTTGATCGGAATTTAAGGATAAACAGATATATCGATTTCTATTTGATATAATGCGTAAAACGATTGATTATCATTAAAATTTTATTATGACGATAGTAAATGAATCCACAATTGAGAATACTTTTATATAATCCGTCGTTTCGGATCACAAACTCTATTTCAAACAGTTCCAATTGTTTTCGAAATCGAAGAAATGCAATCATTCATTTAAAGTAAAGCAAGCTGTTATAGAATTGCCATCATAGTTATCAGCGGGAATATTACATATAATATTCATCATCTTATTAATAAAACAACGAATTAATGCATCATTAATTCAAGTACTTCAGCATAGTATAATCATTAATAAAATCCTCATAGTATAATCATTATAACACAATTTATTTCAACCTGAATCACAAGCCGGCATACCGGTATATATTACAACATCATGTTAAAAAGTTGCATTTATCCAATTTTTCAAACAATTTGAATGATTTGTCTTTATATAATATTGAACTTTTCTAAACAGATATCGATCTCTATTTGATATAATGTGTAAAACAATTGATTATCATTAAAATTTTATTATGACGATAGGAAATGAATCTACAAATGAAAATACTTTTATATAATCCGGGGTTTCGGATCACAAACTCTATTTAAAACAGTTCCAATTGTTTTCGAAATCGAATAAATGCAATCATTCATTTAAAGTAAAGCAAGCTGTTATAGAATTGCCATCATAGTTATCAGCGGGAATATTACATATAATATTCATCATCTTTTTAATAAAACAACGAATTAATGCATCATTAATTCAAGTACTTCAGCATAGTATAATCATTAATAAAATCATCATAGTATAATCATTATAACACAATTTATTTCAACCTGAATCACAAGCCCGCATACCGGTATATATTACAACATCATGTTAAAAAGTTGCATTTATCCAATTTTTCAAACAATTTGAATGATTTGTCTTTATATAATATTGAACTATTCTAAACAGATATCGATCTCTATTTGATATAATGTGTAAAACAATTGATTATCATTAAAATTTTATTATGACGATAGGAAATGAATCTACAAATGAAAATACTTTTATATAATCCGGGGTTTCCGGATCACAAACTCTATTTAAAACAGTTCCAATTGTTTTCGAAATCGAATAAATGCAATCATTCATTTAAAGTAAAGCAAGCTGTTATAGAATTGCCATCATAGTTATCAGCGGGAATATTACATATAATATTCATCATCTTATTAATAAAACAACGAATTAATGCATCATTAATTCAAGTACTTCAGCATAGTATAATCATTAATAAAATCATCATAGTATAATCATTATAACACAATTTATTTCAACCGGAATCACAAGCCGGCATACCGGTATATATATTACAACATCATGTTAAAAAGTTGTATTTATCCAATTTTTCAAACAATTTGAATGATTTGTCTTTATATAATATTGAACTATTCTAAACAGATATCGATTTATATTTGATACAATGCGTAAAACGATTGATTATCATTAAAATTTTATTATGACGATAGGAAATGAATCAACAATTGAGAATACTTTTATATAATCCGTCGTTTCGGATCACAAACTCTATTTCAAACAGTTCCAATTGTTTTCGAAATCGAATAAATGCAATCATTCATTCAAAGTAAAGCAAGCTGTTATAGAATTGCCATCATAGTTATCAGCGGGAATATTACATATAATATTCATCATCTTATTAATAAAATAGCGAATTAATGCATCATTAATTCAAGTACTTCAGCATAGTATAATCATTAATAAAATCATCATAGTATAATCATTATAACACAATTTATTTCAACCGGAATCACAAGCCGGCATACCGGTATATATATTACAACATCATGTTAAAAAGTTGTATTTATCCAATTTTTCAAACAATTTGAATGATTTGTCTTTATATAATATTGAACTATTCTAAACAGATATCGATTTCTATTTGATATAATGCGTAAAACGATTGATTATCATTAAAATTTTATTATGACGATAGTAAATGAATCAACAATTGAGAATACTTTTATATAATCCGTCGTTTCGGATCACAAACTCTATTTCAAACAGTTCCAATTGTTTTCGAAATCGAATAAATGCAATCATTCATTTAAAGTAAAGCAAGCTGTTATAGAATTGCCATCATAGTTATCAGCGGGAATATTACATATAATATTCATCATCTTATTAATAAAACAACGAATTAATGCATCATTAATTCAAGTACTTCAGCATAGTATAATCATTAATAAAATTATGATAGTATAATCATTATAACACAATTTATTTCAACCTGAATCACAAGCCCGCATACCGGTATATATTACAACATCATGTTAAAAAGTTGCATTTATCCAATTTTTCAAACAATTTGAATGATTTGTCTTTATATAATATTGAACTATTCTAAACAGATATCGATCTCTATTTGATATAATGTGTAAAACAATTGATTATCATTAAAATTTTATTATGACGATAGTAAATGAATCAACAATTGAGAATACTTTTATATAATCCGGGGTTTCCGGATCACAAACTCTATTTCAAACAGCTCCAATTGTTTTCGAAATCGAATAAATGCAATCATTCATTTAAAGTAAAGCAAGCTGTTATAGAATTGCCATCATAGTTATCAGCGGGAATATTACATATAATATTCATCATCTTATTAATAAAACAACGAATTAATGCATCATTAATTCAAGTACTTCAGCATAGTATAATCATTAATAAAATCATCATAGTATAATCATTATAACACAATTTATTTCAACCGGAATCACAAGCCGGCATACCGGTATATATATTACAACATCATGTTAAAACGTTGCATTTATCCAATTTTTCAAACAATTTGAATGATTTGTCTTTATATAATATTGAACTATTCTAAACAGATATCGATCTCTATTTGATATAATGCGTAAAACGATTGACTATCATTAAAATTTTATTATGACGATAGTAAATGAATCCACAATTGAGAATACTTTTATATAATCCGTCGTTTCGGATCACAAACTCTATTTCAAACAGTTCCAATTGTTTTCGAAATCGAATAAATGCAATCATTCATTCAAACTAATGCAAGCTGTTATAGAATTGCCATCATAGTTATCAGCGGGAATATTACATATAATATTCATCATCTTATTAATAAAACAACGAATTAATGCATCATTAATTCTAGTACTTCAGCATAGTATAATCATTAATAAAATCATCATAGTATAATCATTATAACACAATTTATTTCAACCGGAATCACAAGCCGGCATACCGGTATATATTACAACATCATGTTAAAAAGTTGCATTTATCCAATTTTTCAAACAATTTGAATGATTTGTCTTCATATAATATTGAACTATTCTAAACAGATATCGATCTCTATTTGATATAATGTGTAAAACAATTGATTATCATTAAAATTTTATTATGACGAAAGGAAATGAATCCACAAATGAAAATCCTTTTATATAATCCGTCGTTTCGGATCACAAACTCTATTACAATCAGCTCCAATTGGTATACAAAATTGCATAAATGATAATTTTGCATCATCCATGATATGTTGTGATGTTACATTTATCCAATTTGTCGATCAATTTGAATGATTTGTCTTTATATAATATTGAACTCTATTCGTCTTTGCGTTTTACAGTTTTATATTATATGTTGATCGGAATTTAAGGATAAACAGATATATCGATTTCTATTTGATATAATGCGTAAAACGATTGATTATCATTAAAATTTTATTATGACGATAGTAAATGAATCCACAATTGAGAATACTTTTATATAATCCGTCGTTTCGGATCACAAACTCTATTTCAAACAGTTCCAATTGTTTTCGAAATCGAAGAAATGCAATCATTCATTTAAAGTAAAGCAAGCTGTTATAGAATTGCCATCATAGTTATCAGCGGGAATATTACATATAATATTCATCATCTTATTAATAAAACAACGAATTAATGCATCATTAATTCAAGTACTTCAGCATAGTATAATCATTAATAAAATCCTCATAGTATAATCATTATAACACAATTTATTTCAACCTGAATCACAAGCCGGCATACCGGTATATATTACAACATCATGTTAAAAAGTTGCATTTATCCAATTTTTCAAACAATTTGAATGATTTGTCTTTATATAATATTGAACTTTTCTAAACAGATATCGATCTCTATTTGATATAATGTGTAAAACAATTGATTATCATTAAAATTTTATTATGACGATAGGAAATGAATCTACAAATGAAAATACTTTTATATAATCCGGGGTTTCGGATCACAAACTCTATTTAAAACAGTTCCAATTGTTTTCGAAATCGAATAAATGCAATCATTCATTTAAAGTAAAGCAAGCTGTTATAGAATTGCCATCATAGTTATCAGCGGGAATATTACATATAATATTCATCATCTTTTTAATAAAACAACGAATTAATGCATCATTAATTCAAGTACTTCAGCATAGTATAATCATTAATAAAATCATCATAGTATAATCATTATAACACAATTTATTTCAACCTGAATCACAAGCCCGCATACCGGTATATATTACAACATCATGTTAAAAAGTTGCATTTATCCAATTTTTCAAACAATTTGAATGATTTGTCTTTATATAATATTGAACTATTCTAAACAGATATCGATCTCTATTTGATATAATGTGTAAAACAATTGATTATCATTAAAATTTTATTATGACGATAGGAAATGAATCTACAAATGAAAATACTTTTATATAATCCGGGGTTTCCGGATCACAAACTCTATTTAAAACAGTTCCAATTGTTTTCGAAATCGAATAAATGCAATCATTCATTTAAAGTAAAGCAAGCTGTTATAGAATTGCCATCATAGTTATCAGCGGGAATATTACATATAATATTCATCATCTTATTAATAAAACAACGAATTAATGCATCATTAATTCAAGTACTTCAGCATAGTATAATCATTAATAAAATCATCATAGTATAATCATTATAACACAATTTATTTCAACCGGAATCACAAGCCGGCATACCGGTATATATATTACAACATCATGTTAAAAAGTTGTATTTATCCAATTTTTCAAACAATTTGAATGATTTGTCTTTATATAATATTGAACTATTCTAAACAGATATCGATTTATATTTGATACAATGCGTAAAACGATTGATTATCATTAAAATTTTATTATGACGATAGGAAATGAATCAACAATTGAGAATACTTTTATATAATCCGTCGTTTCGGATCACAAACTCTATTTCAAACAGTTCCAATTGTTTTCGAAATCGAATAAATGCAATCATTCATTCAAAGTAAAGCAAGCTGTTATAGAATTGCCATCATAGTTATCAGCGGGAATATTACATATAATATTCATCATCTTATTAATAAAATAGCGAATTAATGCATCATTAATTCAAGTACTTCAGCATAGTATAATCATTAATAAAATCATCATAGTATAATCATTATAACACAATTTATTTCAACCGGAATCACAAGCCGGCATACCGGTATATATATTACAACATCATGTTAAAAAGTTGTATTTATCCAATTTTTCAAACAATTTGAATGATTTGTCTTTATATAATATTGAACTATTCTAAACAGATATCGATTTCTATTTGATATAATGCGTAAAACGATTGATTATCATTAAAATTTTATTATGACGATAGTAAATGAATCAACAATTGAGAATACTTTTATATAATCCGTCGTTTCGGATCACAAACTCTATTTCAAACAGTTCCAATTGTTTTCGAAATCGAATAAATGCAATCATTCATTTAAAGTAAAGCAAGCTGTTATAGAATTGCCATCATAGTTATCAGCGGGAATATTACATATAATATTCATCATCTTATTAATAAAACAACGAATTAATGCATCATTAATTCAAGTACTTCAGCATAGTATAATCATTAATAAAATCCTCATAGTATAATCATTATAACACAATTTATTTGAACCTGAATCACAAGCCGGCATACCGGTATATATTACAACATCATGTTAAAAAGTTGCATTTATCCAATTTTTCAAACAATTTGAATGATTTGTCTTTATATAATATTGAACTATTCTAAACAGATATCGATCTCTATTTGATATAATGCGTAAAACGATTGATTATCATTAAAATTTTATTATGACGATAGGAAATGACTCCACAATTAAGATTACTTTTATATAATCCGTCGTTTCGGATCACAAACTCTATTTCAAACAGTTCCAATTGTTTTCGAAATCGAATAAATGCAATCATTCAATCAAAGTAAAGCAAGCTGTTATAGAATTGCCATCATAGTTATCAGCGGAAATATTACATATAATATTCATCATCTTATTAATAAAACAACGAATTAATGCATCATTAATTCAAGTACTTCAGCATAGTATAATCATTAATAAAATCATCATAGTATAATCATTATAACACAATTTATTTCAACCTGAATCACAAGCCCGCATACCGGTATATATTACAACATCATGTTAAAAAGTTGCATTTGTCCAATTTTTCAAACAATTTGAATGATTTGTCTTTATATAATATTGAACTATTCTAAACAGATATCGATCTCTATTTGATATAATGTGTAAAACAATTGATTATCATTAAAATTTTATTATGACGATAGGAAATGAATCTACAAATGAAAATACCTTTATATAATCCGGGGTTTCGGATCACAAACTCTATTTCAAACAGTTCCAATTGTTTTCGAAATCGAATAAATGCAATCATTCATTTAAAGTAAAGCAAGCTGTTATAGAATTGCCATCATAGTTATCAGCGGGAATATTACATATAATATTCATCATTTTATTAATAAAACAACGAATTAATGCATCATTAATTCAAGTACTTCAGCATAGTATAATCATTAATAAAATCATCATAGTATAATCATTATAACACAATTTATTTCAACCGGAATCACAAGCCGGCATACCGGTATATATTACAACATCATGTTAAAAAGTTGCATTTATCCAATTTTTCAAACAATTTGAATGATTTGTCTTTATATAATATTGAACTATTCTAAACAGATATCGATCTCTATTTGATATAATGCGTAAAACGATTGATTATCATTAAAATTTTATTATGACGATAGGAAATGACTCCACAATTAAGATTACTTTTATATAATCCGTCGTTTCGGATCACAAACTCTATTTCAAACAGTTCCAATTGTTTTCGAAATCGAATAAATGCAATCATTCAATCAAAGTAAAGCAAGCTGTTATAGAATTGCCATCATAGTTATCAGCGGAAATATTACATATAATATTCATCATCTTATTAATAAAACAACGAATTAATGCATCATTAATTCAAGTACTTCAGCATAGTATAATCATTAATAAAATCATCATAGTATAATCATTATAACACAATTTATTTCAACCTGAATCACAAGCCCGCATACCGGTATATATTACAACATCATGTTAAAAAGTTGCATTTGTCCAATTTTTCAAACAATTTGAATGATTTGTCTTTATATAATATTGAACTATTCTAAACAGATATCGATCTCTATTTGATATAATGTGTAAAACAATTGATTATCATTAAAATTTTATTATGACGATAGGAAATGAATCTACAAATGAAAATACCTTTATATAATCCGGGGTTTCGGATCACAAACTCTATTTCAAACAGTTCCAATTGTTTTCGAAATCGAATAAATGCAATCATTCATTTAAAGTAAAGCAAGCTGTTATAGAATTGCCATCATAGTTATCAGCGGGAATATTACATATAATATTCATCATTTTATTAATAAAACAACGAATTAATGCATCATTAATTCAAGTACTTCAGCATAGTATAATCATTAATAAAATCATCATAGTATAATCATTATAACACAATTTATTTCAACCTGAATCACAAGCCCGCATACCGGTATATATTACAACATCATGTTAAAAAGTTGCATTTATCCAATTTTTCAAACAATTTGAATGATTTGTCTTTATATAATATTGAACTATTCTAAACAGATATCGATCTCTATTTGATATAATGTGTAAAACAATTGATTATCATTAAAATTTTATTATGACGATAGGAAATGAATCTACAAATGAAAATACTTTTATATAATCCGGGGTTTCGGATCACAAACTCTATTTAAAACAGTTCCAATTGTTTTCGAAATCGAATAAATGCAATCATTCATTTAAAGTAAAGCAAGCTGTTATAGAATTGCCATCATAGTTATCAGCGGGAATATTACATATAATATTCATCATCTTTTTAATAAAACAACGAATTAACATAATGCATCATTAATTCAAGTACTTCAGCATAGTATAATCATTAATAAAATCATCATAGTATAATCATTATAACACAATTTATTTCAACCTGAATCACAAGCCCGCATAACGGTATATATTACAACATCATGTTAAAAAGTTGCATTTATCCAATTTTTCAAACAATTTGAATGATTTGTCTTTATATAATATTGAACTATTCTAAACAGATATCGATCTCTATTTGATATAATGCGTAAAACGATTGATTATCATTAAAATTTTATTATGACGATAGGAAATGAATCTACAAATGAAAATACTTTTATATAATCCGGGGTTTCCGGATCACAAACTCTATTTCAAACAGTTCCAATTGTTTTCGAAATCGAATAAATGCAATCATTCATTTAAAGTAAAGCAAGCTGTTATAGAATTGCCATCATAGTTATCAGCGGGAATATTACATATAATATTCATCATCTTATTAATAAAATAGCGAATTAATGCATCATTAATTCAAGTACTTCAGCATAGTATAATCATTAATAAAATCATCATAGTATAATCATTATAACACAATTTATTTCAACCGGAATCACAAGCCGGCATACCGGTATATATATTACAACATCATGTTAAAAAGTTGTATTTATCCAATTTTTCAAACAATTTGAATGATTTGTCTTTATATAATATTGAACTATTCTAAACAGATATCGATTTATATTTGATACAATGCGTAAAACGATTGATTATCATTAAAATTTTATTATGACGATAGGAAATGAATCAACAATTGAGAATACTTTTATATAATCCGTCGTTTCGGATCACAAACTCTATTTCAAACAGTTCCAATTGTTTTCGAAATCGAATAAATGCAATCATTCATTTAAAGTAAAGCAAGCTGTTATAGAATTGCCATCATAGTTATCAGCGGGAATATTACATATAATATTCATCATCTTATTAATAAAACAACGAATTAATGCATCATTAATTCAAGTACTTCAGCATAGTATAATCATTAATAAAATCATCATAGTATAATCATTATAACACAATTTATTTCAACCGGAATCACAAGCCGGCATACCGGTATATATATTACAACATCATGTTAAAAAGTTGTATTTATCCAATTTTTCAAACAATTTGAATGATTTGTCTTTATATAATATTGAACTATTCTAAACAGATATCGATTTCTATTTGATATAATGCGTAAAACGATTGATTATCATTAAAATTTTATTATGACGATAGTAAATGAATCAACAATTGAGAATACTTTTATATAATCCGTCGTTTCGGATCACAAACTCTATTTCAAACAGTTCCAATTGTTTTCGAAATCGAATAAATGCAATCATTCATTTAAAGTAAAGCAAGCTGTTATAGAATTGCCATCATAGTTATCAGCGGGAATATTACATATAATATTCATCATCTTATTAATAAAACAACGAATTAATGCATCATTAATTCAAGTACTTCAGCATAGTATAATCATTAATAAAATCCTCATAGTATAATCATTATAACACAATTTATTTGAACCTGAATCACAAGCCGGCATACCGGTATATATTACAACATCATGTTAAAAAGTTGCATTTATCCAATTTTTCAAACAATTTGAATGATTTGTCTTTATATAATATTGAACTATTCTAAACAGATATCGATCTCTATTTGATATAATGCGTAAAACGATTGATTATCATTAAAATTTTATTATGACGATAGGAAATGACTCCACAATTAAGATTACTTTTATATAATCCGTCGTTTCGGATCACAAACTCTATTTCAAACAGTTCCAATTGTTTTCGAAATCGAATAAATGCAATCATTCAATCAAAGTAAAGCAAGCTGTTATAGAATTGCCATCATAGTTATCAGCGGAAATATTACATATAATATTCATCATCTTATTAATAAAACAACGAATTAATGCATCATTAATTCAAGTACTTCAGCATAGTATAATCATTAATAAAATCATCATAGTATAATCATTATAACACAATTTATTTCAACCTGAATCACAAGCCCGCATACCGGTATATATTACAACATCATGTTAAAAAGTTGCATTTGTCCAATTTTTCAAACAATTTGAATGATTTGTCTTTATATAATATTGAACTATTCTAAACAGATATCGATCTCTATTTGATATAATGTGTAAAACAATTGATTATCATTAAAATTTTATTATGACGATAGGAAATGAATCTACAAATGAAAATACCTTTATATAATCCGGGGTTTCGGATCACAAACTCTATTTCAAACAGTTCCAATTGTTTTCGAAATCGAATAAATGCAATCATTCATTTAAAGTAAAGCAAGCTGTTATAGAATTGCCATCATAGTTATCAGCGGGAATATTACATATAATATTCATCATTTTATTAATAAAACAACGAATTAATGCATCATTAATTCAAGTACTTCAGCATAGTATAATCATTAATAAAATCATCATAGTATAATCATTATAACACAATTTATTTCAACCGGAATCACAAGCCGGCATACCGGTATATATTACAACATCATGTTAAAAAGTTGCATTTATCCAATTTTTCAAACAATTTGAATGATTTGTCTTTATATAATATTGAACTATTCTAAACAGATATCGATCTCTATTTGATATAATGCGTAAAACGATTGATTATCATTAAAATTTTATTATGACGATAGGAAATGACTCCACAATTAAGATTACTTTTATATAATCCGTCGTTTCGGATCACAAACTCTATTTCAAACAGTTCCAATTGTTTTCGAAATCGAATAAATGCAATCATTCAATCAAAGTAAAGCAAGCTGTTATAGAATTGCCATCATAGTTATCAGCGGAAATATTACATATAATATTCATCATCTTATTAATAAAACAACGAATTAATGCATCATTAATTCAAGTACTTCAGCATAGTATAATCATTAATAAAATCATCATAGTATAATCATTATAACACAATTTATTTCAACCTGAATCACAAGCCCGCATACCGGTATATATTACAACATCATGTTAAAAAGTTGCATTTGTCCAATTTTTCAAACAATTTGAATGATTTGTCTTTATATAATATTGAACTATTCTAAACAGATATCGATCTCTATTTGATATAATGTGTAAAACAATTGATTATCATTAAAATTTTATTATGACGATAGGAAATGAATCTACAAATGAAAATACCTTTATATAATCCGGGGTTTCGGATCACAAACTCTATTTCAAACAGTTCCAATTGTTTTCGAAATCGAATAAATGCAATCATTCATTTAAAGTAAAGCAAGCTGTTATAGAATTGCCATCATAGTTATCAGCGGGAATATTACATATAATATTCATCATTTTATTAATAAAACAACGAATTAATGCATCATTAATTCAAGTACTTCAGCATAGTATAATCATTATAAAGCAATCATCATAGTATAATCATTATAACACAATTTATTTCAACCTGAATCACAAGCCCGCATACCGGTATATATTACAACATCATGTTAAAAAGTTGCATTTATCCAATTTTTCAAACAATTTGAATGATTTGTCTTTATATAATATTGAACTATTCTAAACAGATATCGATCTCTATTTGATATAATGTGTAAAACAATTGATTATCATTAAAATTTTATTATGACGATAGGAAATGAATCTACAAATGAAAATACTTTTATATAATCCGGGGTTTCGGATCACAAACTCTATTTAAAACAGTTCCAATTGTTTTCGAAATCGAATAAATGCAATCATTCATTTAAAGTAAAGCAAGCTGTTATAGAATTGCCATCATAGTTATCAGCGGGAATATTACATATAATATTCATCATCTTTTTAATAAAACAACGAATTAACATAATGCATCATTAATTCAAGTACTTCAGCATAGTATAATCATTAATAAAATCATCATAGTATAATCATTATAACACAATTTATTTCAACCTGAATCACAAGCCCGCATACCGGTATATATTACAACATCATGTTAAAAAGTTGCATTTATCCAATTTTTCAAACAATTTGAATGATTTGTCTTTATATAATATTGAACTATTCTAAACAGATATCGATCTCTATTTGATATAATGCGTAAAACGATTGATTATCATTAAAATTTTATTATGACGATAGGAAATGAATCTACAAATGAAAATACTTTTATATAATCCGGGGTTTCCGGATCACAAACTCTATTTCAAACAGTTCCAATTGTTTTCGAAATCGAATAAATGCAATCATTCATTTAAAGTAAAGCAAGCTGTTATAGAATTGTCATCATAGTTATCAGCGGGAATATTACATATAATATTCTTCATCTTATTAATAAAATAGCGAATTAATGCATCATTAATTCAAGTACTTCAGCATAGTATAATCATTAATAAAATCATCATAGTATAATCATTATAACACAATTTATTTCAACCGGAATCACAAGCCGGCATACCGGTATATATATTACAACATCATGTTAAAAAGTTGTATTTATCCAATTTTTCAAACAATTTGAATGATTTGTCTTTATATAATATTGAACTATTCTAAACAGATATCGATTTATATTTGATACAATGCGTAAAACGATTGATTATCATTAAAATTTTATTATGACGATAGGAAATGAATCAACAATTGAGAATACTTTTATATAATCCGTCGTTTCGGATCACAAACTCTATTTCAAACAGTTCCAATTGTTTTCGAAATCGAATAAATGCAATCATTCATTTAAAGTAAAGCAAGCTGTTATAGAATTGCCATCATAGTTATCAGCGGGAATATTACATATAATATTCATCATCTTATTAATAAAACAACGAATTAATGCATCATTAATTCAAGTACTTCAGCATAGTATAATCATTAATAAAATCCTCATAGTATAATCATTATAACACAATTTATTTCAACCTGAATCACAAGCCGGCATACCGGTATATATTACAACATCATGTTAAAAAGTTGCATTTATCCAATTTTTCAAACAATTTGAATGATTTGTCTTTATATAATATTGAACTATTCTAAACAGATATCGATCTCTATTTGATATAATGCGTAAAACGATTGATTATCATTAAAATTTTATTATGACGATAGGAAATGACTCCACAATTAAGATTACTTTTATATAATCCGTCGTTTCGGATCACAAACTCTATTTCAAACAGTTCCAATTGTTTTCGAAATCGAATAAATGCAATCATTCAATCAAAGTAAAGCAAGCTGTTATAGAATTGCCATCATAGTTATCAGCGGGAATATTACATATAATATTCATCATCTTATTAATAAAACAACGAATTAATGCATCATTAATTCAAGTACTTCAGCATAGTATAATCATTAATAAAATCATCATAGTATAATCATTATAACACAATTTATTTCAACCTGAATCACAAGCCCGCATACCGGTATATGTTACAACATCATGTTAAAAAGTTGCATTTATCCAATTTTTCAAACAATTTGAATGATTTGTCTTTATATAATATTGAACTATTCTAAACAGATATCGATCTCTATTTGATATAATGCGTAAAACGATTGATTATCATTAAAATTTTATTATGACGATAGGAAATGACTCCACAATTAAGATTACTTTTATATAATCCGTCGTTTCGGATCACAAACTCTATTTAAAACAGTTCCAATTGTTTTCGAAATCGAATAAATGCAATCATTCATTCAAAGTAAAGCAAGCTGTTATAGAATTGCCATCATAGTTATCAGCGGGAATATTACATATAATATTCATCATCTTATTAATAAAACAACGAATTATTGCATCATTAATTCAAGTACTTCAGCATAGTATAATCATTAATAAAATCATCATAGTATAATCATTATAACACAATTTATTTCAACCTGAATCACAAGCCCGCATACCGGTATATGTTACAACATCATGTTAAAAAGTTGCATTTATCCAATTTTTCAAACAATTTGAATGATTTGTCTTTATATAATATTGAACTATTCTAAACAGATATCGATCTCTATTTGATATAATGCGTAAAACGATTGATTATCATTAAAATTTTATTATGACGATAGGAAATGACTCCACAATTAAGATTACTTTTATATAATCCGTCGTTTCGGATCACAAACTCTATTTCAAACAGTTCCAATTGTTTTCGAAATCGAATAAATGCAATCATTCAATTAAAGTAAAGCAAGCTGTTATAGAATTGCCATCATAGTTATCAGCGGGAATATTACATATAATATTCATCATCTTATTAATAAAACAACGAATTAATGCATCATTAATTCAAGTACTTCAGCATAGTATAATCATTAATAAAATCATCATAGTATAATCATTATAACACAATTTATTTCAACCTGAATCACAAGCCCGCATACCGGTATATGTTACAACATCATGTTAAAAAGTTGCATTTATCCAATTTTTCAAACAATTTGAATGATTTGTCTTTATATAATATTGAACTATTCTAAACAGATATCGATCTCTATTTGATATAATGCGTAAAACGATTGATTATCATTAAAATTTTATTATGACGATAGGAAATGACTCCACAATTAAGATTACTTTTATATAATCCGTCGTTTCGGATCACAAACTCTATTTCAAACAGTTCCAATTGTTTTCGAAATCGAATAAATGCAATCATTCAATCAAAGTAAAGCAAGCTGTTATAGAATTGCCATCATAGTTATCAGCGGGAATATTACATATAATATTCATCATCTTATTAATAAAACAACGAATTAATGCATCATTAATTCAAGTACTTCAGCATAGTATAATCATTAATAAAATCATCATAGTATAATCATTATAACACAATTTATTTCAACCTGAATCACAAGCCCGCATACCGGTATATGTTACAACATCATGTTAAAAAGTTGCATTTATCCAATTTTTCAAACAATTTGAATGATTTGTCTTTATATAATATTGAACTATTCTAAACAGATATCGATCTCTATTTGATATAATGCGTAAAACGATTGATTATCATTAAAATTTTATTATGACGATAGGAAATGACTCCACAATTAAGATTACTTTTATATAATCCGTCGTTTCGGATCACAAACTCTATTTAAAACAGTTCCAATTGTTTTCGAAATCGAATAAATGCAATCATTCAATCAAAGTAAAGCAAGCTGTTATAGAATTGCCATCATAGTTATCAGCGGGAATATTACATATAATATTCATCATCTTATTAATAAAACAACGAATTAATGCATCATTAATTCAAGTACTTCAGCATAGTATAATCATTAATAAAATCATCATAGTATAATCATTATAACACAATTTATTTCAACCTGAATCACAAGCCCGCATACCGGTATATGTTACAACATCATGTTAAAAAGTTGCATTTATCCAATTTTTCAAACAATTTGAATGATTTGTCTTTATATAATATTGAACTATTCTAAACAGATATCGATCTCTATTTGATATAATGCGTAAAACGATTGATTATCATTAAAATTTTATTATGACGAAAGGAAATGAATCTACAAATGAAAATACTTTTATATAATCCGGGGTTTCGGATCACAAACTCTATTTAAAACAGTTCCAATTGTTTTCGAAATCGAATAAATGCAATCATTCATTCAAAGTAAAGCAAGCTGTTATAGAATTGCCATCATAGTTATCAGCGGGAATATTACATATAATATTCATCATCTTATTAATAAAACAACGAATTATTGCATCATTAATTCAAGTACTTCAGCATAGTATAATCATTAATAAAATCATCATAGTATAATCATTATAACACAATTTATTTCAACCTGAATCACAAGCCCGCATACCGGTATATGTTACAACATCATGTTAAAAAGTTGCATTTATCCAATTTTTCAAACAATTTGAATGATTTGTCTTTATATAATATTGAACTATTCTAAACAGATATCGATCTCTATTTGATATAATGCGTAAAACGATTGATTATCATTAAAATTTTATTATGACGATAGGAAATGACTCCACAATTAAGATTACTTTTATATAATCCGTCGTTTCGGATCACAAACTCTATTTCAAACAGTTCCAATTGTTTTCGAAATCGAATAAATGCAATCATTCAATCAAAGTAAAGCAAGCTGTTATAGAATTGCCATCATAGTTATCAGCGGGAATATTACATATAATATTCATCATCTTATTAATAAAACAACGAATTAATGCATCATTAATTCAAGTACTTCAGCATAGTATAATCATTAATAAAATCATCATAGTATAATCATTATAACACAATTTATTTCAACCTGAATCACAAGCCCGCATACCGGTATATGTTACAACATCATGTTAAAAAGTTGCATTTATCCAATTTTTCAAACAATTTGAATGATTTGTCTTTATATAATATTGAACTATTCTAAACAGATATCGATCTCTATTTGATATAATGTGTAAAACAATTGATTATCATTAAAATTTTATTATGACGATAGGAAATGAATCTACAAATGAAAATACTTTTATATAATCCGGGGTTTCGGATCACAAACTCTATTTAAAACAGTTCCAATTGTTTTCGAAATCGAATAAATGCAATCATTCATTTAAAGTAAAGCAAGCTGTTATAGAATTGCCATCATAGTTATCAGCGGGAATATTACATATAATATTCATCATCTTTTTAATAAAACAACGAATTAACATAATGCATCATTAATTCAAGTACTTCAGCATAGTATAATCATTAATAAAATCATCATAGTATAATCATTATAACACAATTTATTTCAACCTGAATCACAAGCCCGCATACCGGTATATATTACAACATCATGTTAAAAAGTTGCATTTATCCAATTTTTCAAACAATTTGAATGATTTGTCTTTATATAATATTGAACTATTCTAAACAGATATCGATCTCTATTTGATATAATGTGTAAAACAATTGATTATCATTAAAATTTTATTATGACGATAGGAAATGAATCTACAAATGAAAATACTTTTATATAATCCGGGGTTTCCGGATCACAAACTCTATTTCAAACAGTTCCAATTGTTTTCGAAATCGAATAAATGCAATCATTCATTTAAAGTAAAGCAAGCTGTTATAGAATTGCCATCATAGTTATCAGCGGGAATATTACATATAATATTCATCATCTTATTAATAAAACAACGAATTAATGCATCATTAATTCAAGTACTTCAGCATAGTATAATCATTAATAAAATCCTCATAGTATAATCATTATAACACAATTTATTTCAACCTGAATCACAAGCCGGCATACCGGTATATATTACAACATCATGTTAAAAAGTTGCATTTATCCAATTTTTCAAACAATTTGAATGATTTGTCTTTATATAATATTGAACTATTCTAAACAGATATCGATCTCTATTTGATATAATGTGTAAAACAATTGATTATCATTAAAATTTTATTATGACGAAAGGAAATGAATCTACAAATGAAAATACTTTTATATAATCCGGGGTTTCGGATCACAAACTCTATTTAAAACAGTTCCAATTGTTTTCGAAATCGAATAAATGCAATCATTCATTCAAAGTAAAGCAAGCTGTTATAGAATTGCCATCATAGTTATCAGCGGGAATATTACATATAATATTCATCATCTTATTAATAAAACAACGAATTATTGCATCATTAATTCAAGTACCTCAGCATAGTATAATCATTAATAAAATCATCATAGTATAATCATTATAACACAATTTATTTCAATCTGAATCACAAGCCCGCATACCGGTATATGTTACAACATCATGTTAAAAAGTTGCATTTATCCAATTTTTCAAACAATTTGAATGATTTGTCTTTATATAATATTGAACTATTCTAAACAGATATCGATCTCTATTTGATATAATGCGTAAAACGATTGATTATCATTAAAATTTTATTATGACGATAGGAAATGACTCCACAATTAAGATTACTTTTATATAATCCGTCGTTTCGGATCACAAACTCTATTTCAAACAGTTCCAATTGTTTTCGAAATCGAATAAATGCAATCATTCAATCAAAGTAAAGCAAGCTGTTATAGAATTGCCATCATAGTTATCAGCGGGAATATTACATATAATATTCATCATCTTATTAATAAAACAACGAATTATTGCATCATTAATTCAAGTACTTCAGCATAGTATAATCATTAATAAAATCATCATAGTATAATCATTATAACACAATTTATTTCAACCTGAATCACAAGCCCGCATACCGGTATATATTACAACATCATGTTAAAAAGTTGCATTTATCCAATTTTTCAAACAACTTTAATGATTTGTCTTTATATAATAATGAACTATTCTAAACAGATATCGATTTCTATTTGATATAATGTGTAAAACAATTGATTATCATTAAAATTTTATTATGACGATAGGAAATGAATCTACAAATGAAAATACCTTTATATAATCCGGGGTTTCGGATCACAAACTCTATTACAATCAGCTCCAATTGGTATACAAAATTGCATAAATGATAATTTTGCATCATCCATGATATGTTGTGATGTTACATTTATAAAATTTGTCGATCAATTTGAATGATTTGTCTTTATATAATATTGAACTCTATTCGTCTTTGCGTTTTACAGTTTTATATTATATGTTGATCGAAATTTAAGGATAAACAGATATCGATTTCTATTTGATATAATGCGTAAAACGATTGATTATCATTAAAATTTTATTATGACGATAGTAAATGAATCCACAATTGAGAATACTTTTATATAATCCGTCGTTTCGGATCACAAACTCTATTTCAAACAGTTCCAATTGTTTTCGAAATCGAATAAATGCAATCATTCAATCAAAGTAAAGCAAGCTGTTATAGAATTGCCATCATAGTTATCAGCGGGAATATTACATATAATATTCATCATCTTATTAATAAAACAACGAATTATTGCATCATTAATTCAAGTACTTCAGCATAGTATAATCATTAATAAAATCATCATAGTATAATCATTATAACACAATTTATTTCAACCTGAATCACAAGCCCGCATACCGGTATATGTTACAACATCATGTTAAAAAGTTGCATTTATCCAATTTTTCAAACAATTTGAATGATTTGTCTTTATATAATATTGAACTATTCTAAACAGATATCGATCTCTATTTGATATAATGCGTAAAACGATTGATTATCATTAAAATTTTATTATGACGATAGGAAATGAATCTACAAATGAAAATACTTTTATATAATCCGGGGTTTCGGATCACAAACTCTATTTCAAACAGTTCCAATTGTTTTCGAAATCGAATAAATGCAATCATTCATTTAAAGTGAAGCAAGCTGTGATAGAATTGCCATCATAGTTATCAGCGGGAATATTACATATAATATTCATCATCTTATTAATAAAACAACGAATTAATGCATCATTAATTCAAGTACTTCAGCATAGTATAATCATTAATAAAATCATCATAGTATAATCATTATAACACAATTTATTTCAACCTGAATCACAAGCCCGCATACCGGTATATATTACAACATCATGTTAAAAAGTTGCATTTGTCCAATTTTTCAAACAATTTGAATGATTTGTCTTTATATAATATTGAACTATTCTAAACAGATATCGATCTCTATTTGATATAATGTGTAAAACAATTGATTATCATTAAAATTTTATTATGACGATAGGAAATGAATCTACAAATGAAAATACCTTTATATAATCCGGGGTTTCGGATCACAAACTCTATTTCAAACAGTTCCAATTGTTTTCGAAATCGAATAAATGCAATCATTCATTTAAAGTAAAGCAAGCTGTTATAGAATTGCCATCATAGTTATCAGCGGGAATATTACATATAATATTCATCATCTTTTTAATAAAACAACGAATTAACATAATGCATCATTAATTCAAGTACTTCAGCATAGTATAATCATTAATAAAATCATCATAGTATAATCATTATAACACAATTTATTTCAACCTGAATCACAAGCCCGCATACCGGTATATATTACAACATCATGTTAAAAAGTTGCATTTATCCAATTTTTCAAACAATTTGAATGATTTGTCTTTATATAATATTGAACTATTCTAAACAGATATCGATCTCTATTTGATATAATGTGTAAAACAATTGATTATCATTAAAATTTTATTATGACGATAGGAAATGAATCTACAAATGAAAATACTTTTATATAATCCGGGGTTTCCGGATCACAAACTCTATTTCAAACAGTTCCAATTGTTTTCGAAATCGAATAAATGCAATCATTCATTTAAAGTAAAGCAAGCTGTTATAGAATTGCCATCATAGTTATCAGCGGGAATATTACATATAATATTCATCATCTTATTAATAAAATAGCGAATTAATGCATCATTAATTCAAGTACTTCAGCATAGTATAATCATTAATAAAATCATCATAGTATAATCATTATAACACAATTTATTTCAACCTGAATCACAAGCCCGCATACCGGTATATATTACAACATCATGTTAAAAAGTTGCATTTATCCAATTTTTCAAACAATTTGAATGATTTGTCTTTATATAATATTGAACTATTCTAAACAGATATCGATCTCTATTTGATATAATGTGTAAAACAATTGATTATCATTAAAATTTTATTATGACGAAAGTAAATGAATCTACAAATGAAAATACTTTTATATAATCCGGGGTTTCGGATCACAAACTCTATTTCAAACAGTTCCAATTGTTTTCGAAATCGAATAAATGCAATCATTCATTTAAAGTAAAGCAAGCTGTTATAGAATTGCCATCATAGTTATCAGCGGGAATATTACATATAATATTCATCATCTTATTAATAAAACAACGAATTAATGCATCATTAATTCAAGTACTTCAGCATAGTATAATCATTAATAAAATCATCATAGTATAATCATTATAACACAATTTATTTCAACCTGAATCACAAGCCGGCATACCGGTATATATTACAACATCATGTTAAAAAGTTGCATTTATCCAATTTTTCAAACAATTTGAATGATTTGTGTTTATATAATATTAAACTATTCTAAACAGATATCGATCTCTATTTGATATAATGTGTAAAACAATTGATTATCATTAAAATTTTATTATGACGGTAGGAAATGAATCTACAAATGAAAATACTTTTATATAATCCGGGGTTTCGGATCACAAACTCTATTTCAAACAGTTCCAATTGTTTTCGAAATCGAATAAATGCAATCATTCATTTAAAGTAAACCAAGCTGTTATAGAATTGCCATCATAGTTATCAGCGGGAATATTACATATAATATCCATCATCTTATTAATAAAACAACGAATTAATGCATCATTAATTCAAGTACTTCAGCATAGTATAATCATTAATAAAATCAACATAGTATAATCATTATAACACAATTTATTTCAACCTGAATCACCGGCCGGCATACCGGTATATATTACAACATCATGTTAAGAATTTGCATTTATCCTATTTTTCAAACAATTTGAATGATTTGTCTTCATAGAATATTAAACTATTCTAAACAGATATCGATCTCTATTTGATATAATGCGTAAAACGATTGATTATCATTAAAATTTTATTATGACGAAAGGAAATGACTCCACAATTAAGATTACTTTTATATAATCCGTCGTTTCGGATCACAAACTCTATTTCAAACAGTTCCAATTGTTTTCGAAATCGAATAAATGCAATCATTCATTCAAAGTAAAGCAAGCTGTTATAGAATTGCCATCATGCAGCGGGAATATTACATATAATATTCATCATCTTATTAATAAAACAACGAATTAATGCATCATTAATTCAAGTACTTCAGCATAGTATAATCATTAATAAAATCATCATAGTATAATCATTATAACACAATTTATTTCAACCTGAATCACAAGCCGGCATACCGGTATATATTACAACATCATGTTAAAAAGTTGCATTTATCCAATTTGTCAAACAATTTGAATGATTTGTCGTTATATAATATTGAACTATTCTAAACAGATATCGATCTCTATTTGATATAATGCGTAAAACGATTGATTATCATTAAAATTTTATTATGACGATAGGAAATGAATCCACAAATGAAAATACTTTTATATAATCCGTCGTTTCGGATCACAAACTCTGTTTCAAACAGTTCCAATTGTTTTCAAAATCGACCAAATGCAATTATTCATTCCAACTAAAGCAATCTGTTATAGAATTGCCATCATAGTTATCAGCGGGAATATTACATATAATATTCATCATCTTATTAATAAAACAACGAATTAATGCATCATTAATTCAAGTACCCCAGCATAGTATAATCATTATAAAGCAATCAGCATAGTATAATCATTATAACACAATTTAGTATAGCACATGTTATATTTATTTGTCTATGGCGATTTATTGTTTTATATATTATATGTCGATGGAAAGGAAATGATAATGTTCAAAAATTGCTTTAATATCCTTTAAGAAAATATATTAGAATTTTGTTTTGGATACGAAAAAACGGTACAATATTTAAGAATAATGTAATTTTCCTCATCAATGTACTGAATTCTTATTCTACGAAATATTCTTGAATTCCTATATACTTTAAAATGATTCCAATCGCATTTCAAATTGATTTACAAAATTAGCTAAGTGCAACCCTTCATCAGTTAAGTTATAATGAAACACAATTTCAACATAGTTATCATCATATTTATCACCATAGTTATCATCATATTAATCAACATAGTATTTCATCATAGATTTTCAATATACATCGAAACAGTGCAACATTATAGCATTTCAACATCATAATTTGAATTATCATCCTAGTACAAGCGGCTTTAACTAAATATCTTCGATATTTAATTTAAATCATTGTTGCATTTATCCGATTTTGTAGATCAATTTGCTCAACTACTATAGAATAGATCACATATTATATTTATTTGTCTATGACGATTTATTGTTTTATATGGTGATGGAAAGAAAATGATAATATTCAGAAATTACTTTAATGTCCTTTTTTGAATGTAATTTTCCAATATAAAATTCTTTATGTATAATAATCTATTTGGAAACCTTATATTCTTATTTAATATAGGAAAATTCCGCCAATTTATTCACTATATATATGGTATTTTTATACAAAATTCATAAAAAAATATTTTGCTATATAAAAGTGGGATGTGGTGAGCACAAATAAAATCCAAGTAATAAATTGATCAAATACCGCCTTGGGCTTGGAGGTCTTATACATACATTATTTGTTATTGTTACGTTTTATAATTTTCTTGATAATTTTTCTTTCGAAATTGTTTTTGCTTTTTGTTTTTGGATTTTTTTCTTTACAATTTGAAATTGGTTGGGAAAATCTGTTTAATTTTATGATAAAACTATACATATTTATATAATTGTATGGGGAAATTCTCCGTATATAGAATTTTTCTTTTTCTATATAAACGAGACCGGTAGTGGTGAATAATATACACAAATCTTTATCTAAATATTTATATAGAATGTTTCTATTCAATTATCAGAATTTTCTCCGTATATATATATATAACTTTATTTCTTTAATATAATTAATTTTTTTATAAAGGACTATTATTTCCATTCGGATACTTCATTCTCTATATATACGTTCTTCCTTCGTATACAATTATACATATATATAAGACACTATAAGACAATATAAATATTCAATATATAGAAGAAAGATTTTTAATAATAATAATTATAATTATTATTAAAAGATTTTTAATAAAAGACATTAAACATTTTTTATTTATTTTAAAATATATATTTTTTTTTACCATTTATTTATTATTTCCACATTTTATATTTTTTATTCTATATGTATATATATTTCCAATTTTTTTTGTTTATTCTGTTTGGAATGAGAAACATGTATTAAGCCCTTGAAAAACAATAATAATAATTGATTCATTTTTATAATTGTGTGTGTGTCATTTTTTTTTTTAGAAAAAAAATTTAATCTGAACATAATCAAAACTTTGCGTTAATATTTAAATTTTCATAATTTTATAATTTAATGATAATAATAACCAAAAAAAAAAAAAAAACGAAAAATCTTAATCCAAAAAAGTAATCATAATTCTTATATATTATAATATTAAATAATATATGATGCGGTACCATAAAAAAAAAGTAAAAAAAAAAAGAATATTACACATTTTTTTTTTCTTATAACTATAAATATTATAATTATATATATTTCAAATTTAAATATATATATATTTAGATAATTCTATATCAAAGGCACAAACTATTGGGTGGAATTTAATTATTTCTTTTTTAATTTACTCCTTATACACTTTTTTTCCATTTATTATATTTGTTTTTAAATCATTTTTTATTTTCTTATATATATGTATATATACATAATATATATAATAGCACATTTATAATTGATTTATTTAGATTAATTTACTTTTTTCATATTTTGTGTGTCGTTAAATTATTGTGTTTTTGACATTTAATTTTTATATACTGAAAAAAATTTTGCAAATATTCATTTCATTTTTAATAAATTTTTTATTTTTGTGGGGGTTTTTTTATTATATTTATTTGAACAAACAAAAAAAAAACAACAAACACTTATAAAATATATATTATTTATTTTTAATTAAAAATTTTATTTAATTCAGTCTTAATTGCCATATATATCTAAATAAGAAATTAAATTATATAATAATTATTCAATATTTTTTTTTTTTTTAATTAATATAACACTTAATAGAAAAAGGTGCATTATTTTGTTGCATTACATCTTTAATAATATGTACATGATAAAAAAAAAAAAACATTGCTTGCATTATGAGGTATATAGTTTTTTTTCGTTTTTACTTTTTCATTTGTATAAAAATTTATTGATTGATTGCATATAATAATAAAATAATAAAAATAAATGTCTGATTTTTAAATTATAATCTTTACGCAGTGTTTAAATCTCTTTTTTAATTCTATGAACAAAAAATAAATAAATGATTTTTCGACACTCTAATATCGAATCTTTCTCGTATATCATCAATATTTGTATTTATATTTTGAACTGTATAAGAAGAATAAAATTATGGAATTTATTTTATGATAATCATTATATATATTTATTATATATATATATATCTATCGGAGAGGTGAGATCAGTAAAATATCGTATATTTTAATTTACTATATATAAGGGAAAGTTTTCCTCTTTTTAATTTCCAATTGATTTGAAATCATATTTATAAAAATTAATGAAATTTTTATTTCAATTATCCGATAATAAATGTGAAAGTTTAAAAATAAAACGGGAATCGTCCTCGGTTGAATAATAATCTATTTATTATATTAAAAATTTTTAACAATTAATATAACAATTTGAGAGATAACGTAATGAATATAAAAATATATAACCATTAAAAATTCCCTCAAATTAATAAAAATTCATATAAAATTATTCTTATTACCGAAATCTTTTGATATTATATAGTTGATGATGAAAAATCCCATCATCAATTGAAAGCATATATATATATATATATATATCAAATTAATTTATTATATATTTATTAACAGATGATTTTTCTCATCAATATATATAATAACACGTACGTATATATATAATTAATATTTGTTTTTTATCCAATTGAATAAATTCAATTAAAAACAAAAAAAAGGAAAAATAATTAACAAGAAATAATAAATAACATTATATATATAAATATATATATAAAAACTTTTTTTATTTGCCTTTCTTTAATTCCATAAATATTTAATCCAATATTATATAAATATTATATTTAATTAGAAATTCAGTCTGCGCGCGTGCTATTTATAAATTAAAATTAATATTTAAATTTAACAAAAAAAAAACCATTGATCTATTAAAATTTAATTAAATTATATATGTATGTATAATGTATATATTAAAAATTAATCAATCTTTATTTTGTAATTGTAATATTCGCTGTTGCGTTCTGCTTTTACTTGTTCTGTGTCTATTTTATTTTAAATTATTTTATTATTATAAAAACAAAAAAAAAAAATATAATTATTAATTAACTTAAATACAAGAAAACAAACAAATAAAATAAGAAAATTATTTTAAATCAGTCTATAAAAAAATCACAGTAAAAAAACAAAAAAAAAATCTATCTATGTGTATTTTATGCTATTTGTGTATTTGTTGTTTGATTTTTATCCGACAAAAAGATCAAATAAAAGGGGGAAAAATTATGAAAAAAAAAAAAAAACATTATTTTATATATAGTAAATAATTAACAGTGAACAAAAAAAAAAAAAAACAAAATTATAATTAATATTCGATATATATATATATATATATTTGAAGCTGCTATATGTATAATAATTGTAATTATTTTTATTTTTATCTTTTGTACTATACAAAATATATGTATTATTTATTTAAAACATTTAAAATTATTTTGTTATGTTTTTGCTTTTAACCCGCAATAATTTTTACACTTTAATTATAAAAAAAAAAAAATTACAGCAATGTGCGCCCATATTTTGAATGAGTGTGATGAATTTTTTTTTTTTATTTATTTATTGATTGATTAAACACGCGTGCTTTTTCTTTTATTTTTTATTTTTTGTTTTTGTTTGTCAAATTTCTATTAAGTATAAATATTAAATTTTAATCAATAAAAAAAAAAAAAAATTACAAAATAAAAAATAAAGAAAGGCCTCTGCATGTTTATTGCATCGTCCCGGCATAAAATATAATTATTAATTAGTCAATATATATATATATATAAATATATATGGTTATTTTGTATTTTCGTAATATTATTTAATTATTATTATTGTTTGTTTTGTACACGAATTAACCTTAAAAAAAAAAACAAAAACGTACGTTTTTATACTCTGAAAATATTCCATATTTTTTTTTTTTTTCCACATAAATTTTTGCTAACAAAACTTATTAAAATAAGTATATATAATATATAATTTTTAATATTCGCCCGTGTATTATTTGAAATATATATATTTAATATAAATAATTATATTTTATGCATAATAAATTAAAAAATATTCTATCCATTATAGTTTTTTTTTTTATTATAAAAAATAACACATCAAAAAAAAAAAAAAAAAAAATAAAAAAAATGTGATTTTAATTTTAAATTACAATTATACAATTTTTTTTTTTTTTTTTTCGTTTATTCAGTCTTTAAATGTTTGTGTATATTTATTTTTATATTTTCACTTTCTGTTTTTTTTTTTTTTTTTTTTAATTTAAATATAAACAATAAATTATGTTGCATTTATATTTTTATTTTTTCTTTAACTTAATCAGTCTTGATATTATTTTATTTTTTCTTACATTTTTTTTTTTTTTTGCTAAATTGAACGAAAATATGTTTAATTAAAATAACACCTTAAAAATACATAGTACGCAGTTAGAATGATTTACGTGGGTTTGTTTAAAACTAATAAAATTAAACTAAACTTATAGTTAAACTTATAAAATTATTATTGTGTTAATACGTGACAATACTTAGAGTGATCGTGTTTTTTTTTTTTATATATTTGATTAAAGAAAACAATTTTGTAAATTAAAAAACAAAAAATAAAATAAAACAAATTCAGATTATTGCGGTAATAATAACTAAAAAATAATTTTCCTTTTTTTTTTAAATATTTTCAATGATATGGCTTAAGAATATAATAATAATAATAATTATTAATTTTATTATTATTTATAATTATTCTAAAAAAAAAAAAAGTAGTATAATTTCCTTGTTTATTGATTCGAAATTTAACAAAAAAAAAAAAAAAAAAACAATCAATTATTTAATGAAATATTCCGAAAATTTAAAAAAAAAAATAAAGTATTTTTCTGTTATTTTATATAAAGTTTATCTCAAATATCTAATTTTATTTTTTTAATTATAATCCGTGATTCATAAAAAAAAAACTTTTCCAATGGCGATAAATTTAATTAAATGAATTAAATTAATTTAAAATATTGATTTTTTTTTTATAAGTTGAGCAAAATAAGTGGTGGTTTTGAAAATATAGTCTTTTTGAATTTTTATTCATCGTTTCACAATATGTAGTTTTATTTCTTTTTTACTTCGTTATTGATATTTAAAAAAAAAAAAAAAAAGTATAGAAAAGAAAGTCAATTTAATTTTTTAATTCTTAAAATGTTTTATAATATTATTTCATTGGAATTTCGTAATCAAATTATTATATTTTTATTAAAATAGTATCGAAAAAATAAATACAATAAATTTGTAAATTGAATTGATCAAACAAACCGATGGTGCGATGATAAGTGAGCAGTTTGACTAATTTAATTATTTCTATATATATAGATTCCAAATAATATAATGAAAATATAATAATTTAAAATTGATTAGTTGGGTAGGGTGGACGTTGACCGCCATACGGAATGATGTGGGGTTTTATGTTTTTTTTTTTCTTTTACCTCTATATATCATTTATTCGGTCATACAACAACGAACATATTTCTATAATTATTATTCATTTCATTATTCAATTCATATATTGATATATATATATATACATTTTTTATTGCAATTATATTTCTTAAAATTAATTAATTTGTCGATATATTATTTATTTGTAAATAAATTATTAAGGATATTATATATTTTGATTCTTTTTTTTTTTTTTTGTCTATGAACAAACAATTCCTGCGTTTTGGGATCTGTTACCGTTTAATTACAACAATCGATTTTTATATAATTTTATTTTGTTATACACAATTAAATTATAAATAAAATCGCAAAATTTATAATTTATTGATAAAATACGTAAGTTCAATTATGCTAATTTGTATAAATTATTATGTCAATTATTATAAATTATTTTCTTAATAATATATTGTTAAATATTTTACATTTGTTTTTTTTCCTTTTTTTTTGTATTTTTTTTTGTATTTTTTTTTTTTTTACAATAATGTCAATTAAATATATTAGTTTATTTAAAATTTTTACATTTTATATATAAATAAAATTTGTTTGAATAATGATTTGATTACAAAGTTCTATCTATTTATATATATATATATATATATAGATGAAGAGTAGAAAAGATTACAATTCTTTTAATTATAGTTTTTATGATTAGGTACACACATATTGAAAATCATTGTAATTTTATATAAATAAAATACGCAGATTTTAGTTTCTTCTTTATTCAAATTTTTATTATTGAGCCTTTTTTGTTGTTATTTGTTAATTATATATTTTTATATTTATTGCATCTATAAATTTGTTTGCACTTTTAATTTATTATATTGAGATAATTGAAAAAAAAAAAGAAAAAAATTGAGCTATATTTTTTTTTTATATTTTGTTTGTCTTAAGAATTTATTATTCTTCTTTTAAATATTTATTTATTTTTAATGTAAATATCGTCGTCTGGGTGTAAAATTTTTAACACTTTAAATCATTAAATTTGGGTTAACAAAAAAAAAAAAAATTTATATTATGGCATTTAATGAAAAAAATAGATAAATGCAAAGATTAAAATTACCCTATTGATAAAAAAAATTTTATATATAAATGTAGAAAAATTTAATCAATTTTATATATTTTTTTTCTCATTTTGACTGTACATAAATGTTAATTAATTAATAATCGATTAGTAATATTATTATTATTATTATTAAAATTATTAAAGTTAGACTAACAGAAAAGCTCGCATGACAATAAAAAAAAAAAAAAATGTGTGTGTGTAATCGTTAAATATTATTATTTTCAATATACATACCATTTTATAACTGAATTTGAATTTTTTTGTTTTTTGTCTTTATAATTAATTATTTGTTCCATTAAATATATATCTATATAACAAAAAGGATACAATTGTATTCTATAGAAAAAAAAGAACAAACAAAATATATAATTTAATATTATTGTACTCTTCGATGCACATGAATTTCGGGTAAATTAATCTATCAATACGTTTTTGTTCTTTGTGTATAAATATAATTAAAAATAAAATTATTAATACATATATTAGTGTCGATATGTGTGTGCATACTAAGTGTACTTATTTATAATTTAACTGCAAATTATTCATATTTCATTGTTTGTCAAGATCATAATTTAGTTGTGGGTATCATTGGTGGTACAATAACGCCCAGTTGTTGTGATTGCGATTGTACGGGTAGCGGTGATGTTGGTAAAGATCCTGCCGCCGATGATGTGGGTGATGATAATTTCATTCGGTTATGTTTATCTGTAGATTCAATAAAATCAATTTCATTTTCACTTTCATCATTTTCATTAGTAACTATGGCCAATTTTGAACTAGGTTCATGTATGTTATCATGATGACCCATTTTGTGATCATCGTTAATTTCATCTGTAATTTCATCATTACTATTATTATTTTTATTCATTGGAGTTGCGATATTTAATTGTTCATCTTCCAATGGTCCTTCATTATCCGTTTCTACAACATTATCACTTTTATGATTTCCATGATTTTCAGCATCATTTGTATCATCCCGATGATTATCTATAATTAAACGATGATGTGAACGTTCATGTGGCTCTTCAAATTCGTTAACTGCTGATTTTTCTACTACTACTTCTTCTTCTTCTTCTGCTGCTGCTTCTTCTTCTTGTTGTGAACGATATTTTGATCGGTAATGTAAATGTCGGCGATCCTTTCGACGGCGATATTCTTCAGGATTATTACCACCAAATTCTGAGCATGATGACGTTGGTGATGTTGATGATTTAGATGAGCGTTGTGGTTGCGGTGGTGGTGACATTTGTATTGCCAATGGAGATATTTGTGTTGTTCTTTCATTTATTAAATCTTTTTTACCCATTGATAAATCTTCAACCTGATTTAAATCTTCAACTTTCATGGAATGTGGTTCGTTCTCGACGTGTTCAATACGATCATCTCCATTATTATGATGATTATCTTCACGATCATCATCATAATCGTCGTCATCTACAACATGATCATCATCATGATGATCACCATGATCAATAATATCACCAGCATCAGCATCTTCAGCAACCATATCAACATCATTGCTTGTATTATGTATACGTTCATTATCATCGTCATCATCATCGTCCATCGGTGGTCGTCGATAACGTTTAGCCATTGATTCATGTTCAATGGTCTTATCACTGCTAATGCTACATGAACGTCGTTTTACATATTTTAATAACATATTATTGGGGCTATTCGGTGAATGAGTAGGTGTTGTTATGGTATTCGGTGGGGTTGTTCCACCATTTACAGCAGCAACAGCTGCCATTGCAGCCATCGCATGAAATGCATCGCCAGAATTTTTTCCCTCTAATGCATGTTGTAAAAATGTGGCATCGATAAATTGTGATGGTATTGATTTATTTGAACCGCCTCGATCTCGTTCCCTATCACGATCGCGGTGAGCACGTTCTCGATCGTTTCGGTCGAGCGTACTCTGTTGGCCCAATTGAAATTGTTGTAAATGTTGTTGTTGTTGTTGTTGATGAAGATGCTGTGAATGTCTTAATTGGCTTGCACTTGTGCTACTACTATTATTATTATTATTATTATTATTATCATGATGATGAGGATGACTGTTATTATCTCTATTATATGGTGATGCATTTGATGATGATGCACCCGGTATACAATATGGATAATTTGCGACGTTGCTATTACTATTATTATTTGTACTATTATTCGGACTACGTTTCATCGTGCGATTCATTGGACGTCCCGTTGTTATACCTAATTTTTTAACTTTATCGTATAGTGTCCGGGATGGAACACCATATTTACGTGATGCTTGCAACGCACTCATACCACTACGGACGCATTCAATGGCTTTTGAAATATCATTTCTAGTATATTGTTTATAGCGTTTCCATTCAGGTTTTTGGTTTGAAGATTGTGATTGTGATGTTGATGAATGTTGATTTACATTGTGTTGTTGTTGATAGGTTGATGATGAAGAGGCTGATGCATGTTGGTGATGATGTGAGATCGGTGGTGATTGTTGTTGTTGTTGTTGTTGTTGTGTATATCCGGTCAAACGATTGTCATTTGTGAATGGATGTACTGTTTCGATTGAGTCCTCATCAAATGATTTATCGGTTCCCGGTGATTGTCTACCTTCATATTTTATTTTCTAAAATGATGATAAAAAAAGCGAAATAAACAAATTAATAACATATTTATTAATCGAAATGAAAAAAAAGTGAATCCAGAACAAAAATTGTATAGAATTCAACATACAAAAAAATATTATAAATTACGTACCCTTTCGATAAATTCATTGCCATTCGCTGATGGATGTAATATTTGTGAACTGACACTACTTATTGAATAATCCATTCTATCGTTTTCTTTTATTGATGGACTAACTAATGGAACCGACAGTTGTTGCTGTTGTTGTTGTTGATGAGATGAATCGGTCACAATAGCTTTAGCCAATACATTACGTAAAATCGGTGTATCATGTAACATTGATTGCATTTTTTTACGTTTTAATGGATTATTATCGGCACCATATTCGTATACGGAACTTAATAGGTTTGATGTGTGTTGTGATATTATTGGTGGTGATTGAATTCGTAATTGCTTTTTTTGTTGTTGTGATTGCGGTGACGGTGATGGCGGTAACGATGATGATGGTGGTTGTTGTGATTGCAATGTTAACGTTTGTGGTGGTTGTGGTGGTGAATGTTGGCCAGATGATGTAGCTGGTGGTGATGTTATTGGGTTATTGGATCCTGGCGGTGGTGATGGTGATGAGTATGGTGCCGTTTTTGCACGATATAATTGCATGGCAGACATTATTTGTGAAGATGTTGAAGTTATGGCTGAGGATGGAGCTGCTGTTGCTGATGAATTATCATTATTATTATTATTACCCGATATCGATGCTATTCTTGGGGAGTTTGACTGTGATTGTGTTTGATGTTGTAATGATAAGGGTAATAAAGGTAATTGATTGTGTGATAGAACACTTGAACGACGATGAGATGAAGAAGATCGAGGAGGTAGAGAAGGTTGCAATTGTTGTTGTTGTTGTGTGTGGATTGGTGATGGTGATCGGTTATGTATTGTTGGTAAACGTGCACCGATTATCGGCCATGCTGCTGTTGGTTCCATGTGTTCCGGAATTTCATGTAATGGACTACTTGGTCGTGCATACGAATATGGAAATTCGATATTGGGATAATGTAATGGCGGTGATGTTGTACTACTTTGTGCCGATGTCGATAAAGCATTACTGGATGTTGATATTATTGGTGGTGGTGATGATATCTGACGATTATAATGATGCTGTTTATTCGTTATGGTTGTATGATGATTATTGTTATTATTCAATGAACTTGTTGTTGATGTTGTAGTACTGGATGTATGCGATAAATGTTCATGTTGCTGGGTATGATGAAGAGGATTTTGATAATGGCTACCACTGCCAATGCCACGATTTGAATGTAAATTATGATTTGATTGTTGTTGTTGTTGTGACTGATGTTGATGATGTTGATGTATATTTTGTTGTGGTTGTTGTACATTTATGTGTTGCTGTTGTTGCTGATGTTGTTGATTTTGCTGCTGTTGCTGCTGCTGCTGGTGTTCATGTTGATGACTATATAACCGTTGAAAGTATTTCTGAGAATTCATAAAATTATTGCTACGATCGGACGATTTTCCATCGATTTTTTCCATACGATCTTTATAATCGGTCAGATCGAATAATCCTTTAACTTCTAATTGAGCGGCAATTTTCATAATATGAGGTATTTGTGATTGGGTTACATTCACTTCACCCGTATACATATACTCTATTAGGGCACGCATTTCGAATTCTTTTACACCCGGAAATAAAATACTACAATGATCCATTGGTACATCTTGGAATATATTTTGGAAAAATATGGAATTGGCGGCCAATACAACACGATGGGCTCTAAATTGTATTTGATCATCAACATAAATCGTACAATCCACATAACTTTCTTTTTTTATTAATGCTTCGAGGATTTCCACCAAATTCGATTTATGATTATTCCAACGAAGACAATAGGTTTGCACGGGTCCACCCATGATTTATATTTTTATTATTTTTTTTTGTATACTGTGTTTTATTCTTCTTATATTTTATAAACAATTTTAATTTCAAATGAAGTGTCTCCTGTTTAAAATTATGATAAAGATAAAAATGGATTAGTAAGAGTGTAACAAAAATTTTAACTATTATTTATATACTAAATATTATTATTAATTAATTTATTTGTATATTTGCATATTTATTTTATATAAAAGACCAAAATTGCAATTATCTCGGAACATTTATTATTATATATACGAAAAAAAGTAAAGTAAAATCTCAATTTTTAAAAGACTTAAGTTAGTTTGTCGATAAAATTACGTCTTATTCATATACAGAAATTTGAAGTAGTTTTTCAAATATTTAACATTTTTACTTAATTTTCTAAAATATCTTTAGAAAAAATGTGCTCAATGAATATTATTTATATGTTTAAAAATGTATGCATGCATGCATGCATGCATCTATACTTAATTAAATATATCCCAAAAATAAAAATAAAAAAAAAGTCATTGACACAATCCCTCTTGTCTCCCCGAATAAGAATATATACATATATATTTATATATATATTGTATGTGTTTCATTTAAAATAAACTGCAGACTTTTGAAAAATTATAAATCCTCTTAAAAATATCTTTATATATATATATATAGATTTAGAGATAGATGCAGATTATATTTATACAGAATATGAGGCACTTAAACAATTCCTTTTTGTTTATAGCATATTCCCAAATAGCATAAAAAAAAATGTTTTTAAGTCAAATATTCAGTTGTCCTTTAATTTGTTGAAAATTTTAAATTTGTGAATATTATAAATTTTTTTTTAATATGTTTGTTTATGGAATAATTTTTATATTGTATATACATAAATAATCTAAATAGTTTTATATTTATAGATTGCAAATGTATCTTTAAAAATAGAAACTAATTATCATTATGTATATAGTATATATATATATAGAACAAAAAACAAAAATGGGATACAAAATAGAAAAAGGGTCTCCTATATATTTCTATTCATTTATATTTTTTTTGTTTTTTTGATGTTGGCTAAAAATAAATTACAATAACAAATTCTGGTGTAGTGTGATTTCAAAACAAAAATAAAAAAACCTATCCTTATTTTATACGGCAAATTTTCTAGTAGTATATATATGCGGAAATTTTGTTTGTTTAAATTTTCACTTGAAGGGATGATACACATATGCATATTATTATTATTATAACGTGTATAACATATATATATATATAGAACATTGTGAAAACAGGGAATATAAAATTCTATATTTAAAATTTTATGCGTAGGTATAAGGGGCGGAATATGACGACATTATTTATTATTTATTTATTTTTTATGTATATACTCTTTTTCTTTATATATATTTTAAAATTGATAAATGAAAAATGAAATTCAATCATATTGAAATGTACATATATATATATATATATATATATAATTTTGGTTTCCATTTTGCATCATATGATGATTATATGTAAAATTGAAATGGTTTTCAATTTTAAATTCCGTTATACGATACAGATAGAATTTTCTTATAGGAAGATTTTACAGGATTTTTCGGTAAGAAAATTTTCCAGAATATCCTTAGACCAATTATATAGAATGTCCTTAGGAGAATTATATAGAATTTCCTTCAGCAAATTAAACAGAAGTTTCTTAAGCTTGTTTTTCTTTTCTCTGTTTTTTTTTTTTAAATTATCTTGTAATTATACATATTAATTTCCATTTTTTCTATATACATACAGTTTTAATAAGGCTGAATTTATTTCGTATATATATATAAGAGTATATATAATATAAGAATTAATAATAATTATAATAAATCATTAAAAAATATCAAATCATTTATGCAATTGATAATGATGGACGTATATACGGACGATGGATGATGATTGTCATTGTATTTATGATAATGATGGAAATGATTGTGTTGTTGACGATATAAAACAAATAAATTGGTTTGCGTGACCTAAAGTTTATTTAAAAAATATATACAATATATATACATAACTGCGCGTCTGTTGTATATATATATACCCGCAATACAATACAATATATATAAAATAAAAAAATAATATTATATATTAATAATCAGAAAATATAAAATATTGTACACCTTCTATATTTTTTTATTATAAACATATATAGTATAGTTTCTATAACTAAATAAAGGGCAAACTATTGACTATTATTTGCTTATATGTTTGTTGGTCATATATATATCCATATATATGACTCACTTATTTTGTATATATAATTATTATATTTAATACTATAAATCATATATATATATATATAGTTATAATGTGTAATAGAAAATAGCAATTGTTTATTTATATTATGATTTTAGTTTTTGCGTTATTTTTTATTTCAAATAATAGTTAAATTATATACATATATAAATAAGAATTTTTAAATGTTAAGAAATTTCATATAATATTCCATTTTGGTCCTTTTGGATGGCATTCTGAATGATAGTTCAATATCCATTCATGTCTTTATTCCTGAAGAAAGTTATGGAATTTACTTAAGGAAATTATTAAGAGTTTCTTAAAGGAAATTATACGCAGAGTTTCCTGAAGGAAATTATACAGAATTTACTTAAGGAAATTATGCAGAGTTTCTTTAAGGAAATTATACAGAGTTTTCTTAAGGAAATTATGCAGAATTTAATTGAGGAAATTATGCAGAGTTTCTTTAGGGAAATTATGCAGAGTTTCTTTAGGGAAATTATGCAAAGTTTCCTTAAGGAAATTATATAGAGTTTTCTTAAGGAAATTATGCAGAGTTGCTTTAGGGAAATTATGCAGAGTTTTCTTATGGAAATTATATAGAATTTACTTAAGGAAGTTATACAGAATTTTCTTAAGGAAATTATGAAGGGTTTCTTTAAGGAAATTATACAGAATTTACTTAAGGAAATTATGCAGAATTTAATTAAGGAAATTATGCAAAGTTTCTTTAGGAAATTATATAGAGTCTTCTTAAGGAAATTATGCAGAGTTTCCTTAAGGAAATTATATAGAGTTTCCTTAAGGAAATTATACAGAATTTACTTAAGGAAATTATACAGAATTTACTTAAGGAAATTATACAGAATTTACTTAAGGAAATTATACAGAATTTACTTAAGGAAATTATACAGAATTTACTTAAGGAAATTATACAGAATTTACTTAAGGAAATTATACAGAATTTACTTAAGGAAATTATGCAGAGTTTCTTTAGGGAAATTATGCAGAGTTTCCTTATGGAAACTATACAGAGTTTTCTTAGGGAAATTATGCAGAATTTAATAGAGGAAATTATACAGAGTTTTCTTAAGTAACTTAAGCAAAGTTTAATTAAGGAAATTATGCAGAGTTTCTTTAGGGAAATTATGCAGAATTTACTTAAGGAAATTATACAGAGTTTTCTTAAGAAAATTACGCAGGGTTTCTTTAGGGAAATTATGCAGAGTTTCATTAAGGAAACTATACAGATATGTCCTTAGAAAATGCTACAGAATTTTCCCAATAGAGTTATATACAGAATTTACTGACGGCAATTAATTAACTTAATAAAATTATACAGAATTTCCTTTAAAATATAATCAAACAGAATTTCCTCGTTGAAAACTATCCAGAATTTCTGTTTGAATTTGAAAACTGTACAAAACTTCCTTTGAAAACAAAATTTTTTTTAAAATATGATAACATATCAAGAATTTCTTTATCTGTACGAATGATTCACTATTAATAAAAACAATATAAATCCTGATCGTCATAGTACTATTGAAAAAAAAAACAAATATTAGTGTTCGCCTAAAGAATTCCTTAAACTAGAATCATCTCTATACTAAGAACTTTTTCAACAAAACTATATATGAATTATAGAACCTTAAATGCGCTATTCTTTCTAATTTAACTAATTCAATATCGAATAAACCAAAAATAAGATAATAAAATATAAAACTCTAATCTAATTTTTCTTGTATACTTGTTAAAATAATAATATAAAAATTATTTCAAAATTATATATCGTGTTGTGAGTGTTTTGCTGTGCCTTGGTTTCTTTGAAATATATTTTTCAATAGAAAAAAAAAAACATAACAAACAAAATACAACAAATACAAAAAAATGTGACAACTTATACTTATATAATGAATATAAACATCACCAGAAACTGAGTGCATTTATATAACAAACAAACATTCACACTAAAAAAAAAAACAAATAAATAAATTACAGAATCTATTTCTATTCCTGTAGAGTAGATAGTTTTTGTATTTTTGTATGAAAAAAAAAAAACCAAGACGAGAAATTGAGGGTGAATTTAATATATAGGAAAAAAATAAAACTAACCTTTCTAATAAAATTAATAATACAAAAAATATTTAAAAAAAAACAACACACGAAAACAAAAGAACTATTTATTTATATTTTCTATTTTTTTTTTATTTACATATAGAGGAATAGTGAAAAAGTTACCATTTTTTCTAGTTCTAGTCATTGCACATTTTCTATATATATATATATATATAGAACATATAGAAATATTACCTTTCCATAATCGCATACTACGCTATGATTGTTAAACTTTGCATAGAATATACACAATATATATCTAGTATATATAATAATATAATGTAATTGTTAATTTTTTATTTTTTTTTAATATATATTTATATAAAACATACGCATGCATGTGATATGCGATATTTTATATATAGTTTTATTAAAAGGGATGAATGAATTTTCATTGCGTATAAATTGTAGAAAATTTAGGGAATCATATAAAATATATATTTATTGCTAAAATGACTGCTTGATTTTAACTTTATATATATAAAATGCATATAGTAAAAATATCAACAAAGTACTGCTGGACTTGCGAGAGAAGAGGTGTGTAAAGGTGAAGTGAAATTTAATAATAATAATAATAATCACACGATAATAATATTGTATTAAAATGAAAAAGGGTGTGTGCCACCATACCAAAAAAAAAAAAAAAAACAACAACACCTTATCCATCTATCACCATATCATCCATTCACCATTCATCAATCTAAACTGTTTGTGAACCAAAATGTTTATGTAAAGTTTTACGAAATCTTTTGCCTATTTTTTTTTTTCGTTAATATACGAGTTTGTCATATTGTTTTTAAAATTAACATTTCAATTCATAGTTCAACATAGTTTATCAGAATCCTAAACGTCTTCACGTTTAATGTTTGTTCATGATAAGAGTAACTAAATATATAAATCATTACATATGGTTTTACTGATGAATTTGTGATGGGTATTCAAAGAATATATATTGAATAATTTATATTTATTTAAAATTGTTTTTATATCTTATATCTTTTTATATCTTATAATAAGAGTTCAAAAATTCCTAAGAATTTTATATAATAACAAAAATGCAAGTGTACACTTGATAATAATTGAAAAACTTTAATGTTTCTCTAGCTAGCGTATAGAATATTCTAATTGTTAAGAATTTTGAATTTGTATAATTATATATAATTTGGATGATAAGATTCTTAATCATCATAATGATTATGTAAAGAATTCTATCGCATAATCACTTTATACGGGACATTTTGTATAAAGGATCTAAAAGCGAAAAATTCTATATAATTTTCTCTATATAAAGTGTAAATTCTAAAGATAATTTTGTAATTTTTTTTTTTTTTAAATTCAATTGAATGCAAAAAAAATTCCATAACGCCGAAATATGTAGTGTAGCGTTTCTTTTAAAGTTTTATTTCTGGTTTGGTTTTTTTTTTTTTGTCAAACAAAACAGGATAATTGCGAACCGACAATTGAAAACTATATATAATATATATTTAAAAAAAAATGTATCTATAGTATTTTCATCATATATGTATGTTTTGGGTTTTGAGTACATGTGTTTTGTTTATGTATTGTTGTACGATTATAAAACGTATGTGTAAATTTATCATATATAGATAGGTATATAAATACAAAATATAATATGTAAAATGTTTTGTTATTATACATATAAAGATATATAAATATATACATTATGTATCTATATCGAGATTCTTCGGTATATAAAAAAAAAAATACTATGTATGTGCACACATAATAAGAGATGAACCTGTTGAATTGTTCTATTTAAATATATATATATATGTAGTATGTGTACATGTACGGTAAATTTCTAATATATGTTTAAAAAGAAATATATACCATATAAAAATCACTTTCGTTTAAATTATTATTACCACATAATAAATATTTCTATAGAATGTATCCGCAGAAAAATGTATATACACAAGAAGTAGATTTAAACGCGATCACATGAATACCGCGATATACAAGACGAAAGTGAATCTATTGTTATATTTATTATGTTACTTTTTATGTTTTACAAATTACAAATATAAATTATATGAAAAACTATTACCGCATGTCATCGGATTTGTATTGTTAATTTTTGGTTTGTTTTTTTTTTCTTTTTCAATTCTGAATATATATTTAGAATTTTAAATATATGTATGTTAGAATAATTGAAGAACCGCCAAGGGTAACTTATTTTTTTTTTTTTTTGGATATTTGATTTATTCCGGATTATATTTCGCATTTTTATAAAAGACTTAAAAAAAAATGAAATAAAATTTACAAAATCTAAAATTTATAGAATTAACAGCATGTCTGTTTATTGATGATGATTGTATATTTTTTTTTATCGAACAACTACTTGTACATATATAAATATAATATTTTGTTTTTTTTTTTTTTTTATTATAAAGAATTTGGCATATTGTAACACATATATTATTATGAGTTTATAAAAATATGTGATTTTTTATAAGTATATTTTTTGTTGTATTTATAATATACAGGTAGATTTTTTTGTATATATATATAAAAACTATCTAGAAAAATTTCCGGCAAAATTATTTCACGTTACAAAAAAAAATCTTTTGATATGATTGCGAATCACGTATATATATATATAGGAAATTTATGTAATATTACAAAAAAAACCTGTTATATATATATATGATGTTGTAATAATAAATCAATTCTATATAGGTATAATAATAAAAAGGTATAAATAAATTATATTTGTATTGTATATATATATTATTTATAGAAAGATAGAAAACAACAAGATTCTATTTTTTCGTTTTGCAGAATTTTATTATTATTATTATTATTATATTTGTTGTGTATTTTGTTACCAAATTATTAAAAATTCCATATAATAGTCACCACACATTCAAAACATATTTAAAAACATTTTACATATATATAAAAATTATATAGTGAAAATCCGGATAGTTTACTTGTCAGCGTCACTATATATGTATGTATATATATATATATATATATATATATTATTAATTGATTTCCATAATTTGATGTGGTAATTTCCGAAAAAAAAAATGTGTTAATTTTTACGATTGAAAATCGATTTGAATGTAAAAGAATAATTAATGAAAGAATTCACTTTCATATTTGTAGTAATATATTATATATAAAAAATGAATTTATTAATGGATAATATTATTGTTTATAGAACGTTATATAGAACTGCTTGTTCACTGCGACTATATATACTTAATCCATATTCGATCTTATTTTAAACGTTATTCTTATATATGGGTGAAATTAATTATTGAAAATGAATAAAAATTTTAATAATAAAGCATATTAGAAAAATCGCATTAATATTAAAAAAAAAAAATTTTAAAGTTTGTTGATTTTTTTGTTCGTGAAATTGATCGCATTTAAGGACCAGGTGGTGGATCCATAACTATTCAGATGTTTTTAGAATTTTGTATTTGGTTCTTGGAGGTCTGTGAAAATTAAAAAAAGAAACTGTGGATAAAAAGCAGTCGATTTACAATATTCCTATGGCTAAGTTCGCAATGGAAACAGTACTTGAATTACGTGTTTGCAATCATATTTTATAAAACACTTTTTTTTTGGTACCAATAATAAAAATAATTATTATAAAAATCACAATCCCAAAACCAAAACCAAAAAAAAAAAAAAATTGCTTACAATAAATCCAAAAATTAAAATAGAAAAAACTCACAATCTTTTATTATTTAAAATAATATAATTTATATTAAAAAAAAAAACTGATTTTTACGCACTTAAATATATTCCAATTGAACTCCACTACTGTATATTTATAATAATTATTAAAATTTTTTTCAATTATTAAATGCATCGTAATACATTTCTTTATAATGTAATATAAACGATTGACATGATCCTGAATTATACCATTTATTTATATATATATAGGCATCCATCCATTTAGCGATAAGCGAATAACAACATCGATTATTGATTTGACCGAATTTCTCTATATTATAAACTTTATCGTTTTGAAATATACAATTTTGTTATTCCTTTATATATATATATATATATATATATATATATGATTTTTATCAAAAATGCATATAATTAGTAAAAATTTACATAACATAAACATGATGTTAGGTTAAAATATATATATCAATTATCAATTATTACGCGTCAAAATTTTATATCAAAATTTATTTGTGTGGGTTTATTAAGTATAATTGAAATTTTATTAATTGAAAGTGAAAGTGAAAGTAGTATATATAAATAATTCATCATTTTAAATAATTTTTGAACTTTGTATACGTATATAAGTATAAATAATAGAATTTAGAATATATAATCGATATTTTATATATAGCAATTAAAAACTAAATATATATTTGCTGTATGTATATGCATAATTAATTAATTAATTAATTAATATTTAGCAAATATATACTTATATAAATTTTGTATTTATTCTCGAAATATATTCACTTAACCTTTATCATAAATTTATATATCATAATTATTCTTCAAATGCTTATAATAAATTAACCTTTCTGATGGAAAATTTCAGTAATTTATTTATATTTAGCAAATTTCCTAATTCCTAATACACTGCGATTTTATTAAATAAAATGCAATTTTTTCCTCTTAAACTTAACAAAACTCGCATTTTATTTTCAAATATATTTCGAAAATATACCATTACAAATTACGTCATTACAAATAATAGGTAATTTTTAATAAATACACATTTGAAAATCCCATTTATTTTATTATTGCACAAATTGCATTTTATAAATACGTTCATTATATTCTATATTTTATATAATGTTTGATTCTGTTATCATATATATATATATATATATGCTGTTATTTCATTATCATAAGTATACAAAAAAATATTTTCTAAGTCAAAATTATAATGAGAAAACATGTTTTTATTATATTTTTTTGTGATATATATATATACATTCCGGTAAAAGGAAATATCTTAATTGATAGTATATATAGTTAGTATTTAAATTATAAATAATAGTTTCTTAATCTGTATATTTTCTATTATATATGTATATTAAATTTATAATATTTTGTAATAAATTAATATTTTCACAAATGGAAAATAAAATTTTATACACATAAATTGGCGAATATATCGTCAAAGGTCAAAGGCAAAAAGCAGCTACCTGATATATTGTCTTTGGTTATAGTGAAAAATTCTTGAAAAATGCTCTATTACAAGAATGTCCTTTTTTTTTCTATTCTTTTTAATAAAGCAAAATAAAAATATTAAGGAAATATTAAGGTTTCATTTTTGAAACACCTGCCTTCAAATTATATAAATATTCTTATTTTTATTGTCATTTTATAAAATCATTCTTTTCATTTTTCTTCATTTCTGATTTTATTTTTCAAGAGGGTTTATTAGTCGGTCGATTGGGGTAAAATAGTCAATCGTGATTTTTTTTTGTATAATTTATTTTTTGGCAAAAATTATTAATAGGATTTTTCAAAAAATTTTCCGTACAATTTTTTTATAATAAATTTCTTATAATTTATTAAATTTTTTATGTTAATTGATTTTCATAGTAATTGTTGCCATAAATTCACGATTCGCAAGTTTTTGTTTGTTTATAACTAGAAAAACTTGTTTGTAAGCGTTGTGAAATGAAATGAAAATAAATTTGACGTTATCGAAACTCATTTGTATATACAAAACGCACGTGTGCATGTGCACAATATGTTTATGAAAAAATTAAATAAAATACCATATATAATATTCTCTGTTCTAATTCTAATCCAATTGATGGTGGTGTCGTTGAATAAAACAACGATTGGGCGGAAAATGTTTCTGTGATTTTTCTGATTTCTGAATTCATGAACTAAGTCACCGTTTATTCATTGGGATCTTATTAATGAATATCTTTGGTATATTGTTGTGTTGGACGCATCCAAAGTGATTAACAAAGTCTACACACGCATATATATATATATATATTATGACTATACTAATGTTACTAGTTTGTTTGTGACATAGTTGAATTGGACTATAAAGAAAAATTAAACAAAACAAATATATTTACATGATTTCAACGAGAGTTCATAGTTCATATTTATGATAAAAAAAAAAAAAGAATGTCTGATATAAACACCGGTATCTCCGGAAATGACAAGAAGAAACCCAATTCCCACCCATTGACATTATACTTTGATATGAAATATGGACGAATAATGTAAATGCCACACACACACACAGAGTCATTGTAATCAAATTACATGAATACGCAAAAACTTTGATAATGTTATCGAAAGGTTGCATCCTGCGGTTTATTCTAAGATTAACTTAATAATAAATTTACAATTCATACAACATATGTATCACAATGCATTTCAACGTCACTTTGGCCTCACACACACACATTCTTTAATAATTGAAAAATTCATAATTCATAATTAAGCCTAATAAAATGCATCAAAATATTTATGCGGCATATTTAATTTTTACTTTTGTATGTATAAATTTCGGTATTTTGGTAATTCAAAAAATTAAATTAAATCTAAATCAAACCTTTAAAGTAAAAAATTATAAATATAGTACTCTACCGATCTATAATTTATCTAAAGCAAATTCAATTTTCGAACTCTATTATTGTATTCGCATATAGTAAATAATTTACCATTAGATAGTGAAAATATGTTAGTATATCTCTGTATATATTAATAATTGTTAACAAATTTCACATCGTCTACAATTTCAATATAATTTGAGATGGTATATAGTTAGATTAATTTGAATTTGATTAATTTTATTCGTGAATTTTTGAAAGTACATACAAAATCATCTATATATATATATATATATATCATAGAATTAAAATAATTAAAATTTCAAATCACATTATTAATCCTTTTAGCGAACGATTATGGCGGAACCGAATTTCCGCCATTTACTCGTGACATTTCAAAAAATTTTAAATAAAATGCACTCGTTCGTTAATTAAGGGTTAATATGATTAAAGTGTAATTTTTATGAAATATATATAGGTTAATTAAAAAAATATTGAATGAAATTTAAATAATTTTCGTCATAACAGTAAACGGAAAAACAATTGCAATATCTCACATAAAAAACAAAATTATATAGAAATATGTAAAAATAAATAAATATTAACACTTACGTTTTTATAATTAATATAATTGGTTAATTATATATATATATATAAAATTTATCTTTTATGCATATAATTTTTATTGTGCATAAATTAATATTGTGAATGATAGATAATTTTTCGATAAAAATGCATAATTTAAAACAAATATTTTTAAATATTTAATTTTTTATTTTTTATCATAATGTTTTCGATATAAAATAAAAGTAATTATAGCACCATTCTGTGTGATTGGACAGAAACGACAACGTGCACACAAATTAAACATATTTATAATTAAATATAAAACACAAAAAGATTTTATTTTAAAAAAAAATTAATTTTTTTTTTTATTGTTTTTTTTTTGTTCTTTTTTTCACAAATGTTTTATTTTATTTATTTTTTTGATAAATTTTTTTTCTTTTTTCATATATATATATATATTCTTTTTTTTTTTTTGTTTATATTTTTTGTTTCAAAAAATATAAATTCTAAATAAAATTACGTATTTAGGATCTCATCCAGAGATTGCGTGAAAACTGTTTGAATATATACATATTTAATTCTATGTTAAATATATGTATATAGATTGTGATACGTATAAATATATATATATATATATGAAATTAAAATTATCAAAGTTTCTGCCATATAATATATTATATATGTTGTATTGAATTTTCACAATTTTATTAATATTTTTTCGATAATGCTTTTTATAAATTGGATTTTCACAAAATTGCAATTAATTAATATATTAATAAAAATTATACACACGGAAAAATCAAAAATTATAACAAATAAAAATTAAAAACAGAAATATTTAAGTTACATTTGAAAAATCCAAATGAATTAAAAAAAAAAAAAAAATTAAATAATATTGCAATCAAATTTTTGTACTGAACTTTATTGGATATATTTTTTTTTTTTTTTTATTATTATTAGTATTATATTAGAAGTGCATGTGACTTTATCGATGATGCGGCCCTTTTTAGACCGCTGTTGTAACGGCACTAAATATCAACACTAAACTAAACTAGTATCTAGTAAAACTAAATTTAAACCGAAATTCACATGTAACACACTTTAGTTTTTAATATGTAAAATGATGATTTTATATTTTATTTTTTATTTAAGGGCCCTATAATGTAATTCTTTCTTATTGTAACTCTAAAACATTATATATATATATATATATATAGAAATTTCACATAGAATTTTGTATGTGTGTTTGTGCTTGCTTTTTTTTTTTTTTTTTATTTAGCTATATTGCTATTATATAGCTCATGTTTTGTTGCTAATAGTAGATTTGTATAGTATATATTGTATATAAATAAATGGGTGATTTGCCTTAGTGTGTAATATAAATAATGCTGCTACCTATACCATACACAATATATATTTTTTGTATACAAAGTTGAAATATATATATGTTCGATGTAAATATGTAATATATTTTGAGTAAATTTGTTGTAACTTAAATTACATAAAAGGGGATATAGAGAGTGACGGACGACAATCTACGTATATTACATGAAAATATAAGTTCTGTTTCAGTGTTGTTTTGTGACACAAATCCTATTCCTAGGATCGAAATGTGTCAGAGTTTCAGAAAAATAGTTTTTAAAGATTTTATCAAATGGAAACCAAATTTGATGTTCTCAGGTAATTTTGATTAATAGACAATCAAATTTTTTATTTTAAAAAGCCAAAAATGTGATGGTTTTTTTTTTTTTTTTTATTATGTAAAATGAATATATAAAAGTTTAGATAAAAACAATTTGCTTATAAATAACTCAATAACATAAGTTGAATTTTTTATAATGTTCTAAAATATATATGCATAGATAGATGTAGAGGTTTCAAATTCGGGAAAAACTCGAGAAGTAAAAAGGAAAATTTATATATATATATCTTTAGCTAAAATATGGCAATTATAAATTTCTGAAGCTTTTAATTTTTTGACTAACATTAAAAAAAAAAAATAATGCATTTATTTGTGCAAGAATAAAAGAGATAAAAAAAAAAATGTATGTATTGAGATGAGGAATAAAAAAAATATATATACACTCATATAATATTTAATAATATAATTTTTTGGAAATATAATATATATAGATATTGTTAAAAATGCAAATAGATAAATAGAAAAACACATACACACGCACACAATGCATATGATATATATATATATAGGAAAAGATATATAAAAAAATCTCAATATAGGTTAGTATGCATTTTTACTATAATAAGTTGCGTTGCATCTTTTCTTGCGTTTAGTTGCATCAAATATTATCATCATTTTTTAACTTTTTTTTTTTTTTTTTATATATATATACCATATGCATTTAAATAGGCAAAATATAATAATATATAATAAACTATAAATGCAATTACCCCCACCCATTTTCATTTTATAATCACTACCGCCATACCAACAAATTTATCACTCTGCTAATATATATAACTCTTGTATGTAGTATTATAAAAATTAACTATAAAGGTATACCAAAAAAAAAAAAAAAAAAAAATCAACGAAAAATCAAAAATGTGACATTTTTGGAATTGTTTGCACGTGTACTTTTATAATGCAATAATATACATTTAATTGCAATTGCAATACTATATAATAATATAGATATTGTGCAATATTATAACATTCACATTATAATACAATTAATAAATTTAATATAGTCACAAAAATTTAGAATTGTCTTAAATTTTATAATTTATATATATATGTGCAGTATTGTTTGCCATTGCCATATATATTTTGTAATAATTTATAAAGTAAAGTATTATTATTATTGAAAAATACATAATTGTTGTAATGCGTTGTAACAAAATGAGTATATAATATACTCATTTTGGTATTGTATTGTAATATGCCAAAAATAAAATCAAAACGCATATTATATGTGTATGCAGCTTTGTTTTTCCTTACTATATTTTGTTAACATGTATATGTGTTGAACATATTACACACTGGTCCCCCTTGTCTGCTTGTCCTATGCTTTCATTTTCCAAAATATTTACATCATTTTTCAGTATTGTTGTCATTGTAAAACTACCAACTCATATATACGGAGCAAATGGTAATACGGAGCAAATGGCATAAAAATGCCACACATATTCTATCAACAAACAAACAAACAAACAAATGTAAAATGTATACATGTGTATATCGGCATCAATCGTTTTTTTTTTTTGTCTCACTCACAAATCATTTTATATAAATATATATATTGTGTAGGTGAACAATAAAATAATAATAATAATAATAATACATATATACCCGTCCGTGAATGTATAACCAGCTCCTCAAGCACCAGCGTATATATCCACATATATATTATATACAAATCCATTAGGCATATATATTTACTATTATAGCACACATTTGTGAATAGTCGATACATAAAGTAAATAAGAGGAAAATATATTATGAATGAAAATTGAAAATGTATATGCGTGCATATACATAATCAATGTATATACGAACATATACGCATATAAATAAATTGAAAAAATGATCACATATACACTCAATATATTTTGCTTATCTATCTATATACATATATTATTATACATATGCATTTAATGCGAAAGCTTTTCCTTTACCATATAGACTATATATTATAGAGAAAAACATTTTCTAAAAAAAAAAGGGGAATAATTATATATAAATAAACGGGTATCAAATCAACCAACAGACGAACATCATAATGTAAGTTAAATAAATGTAATTCAGAAAGAGATGTAAAGAAAATTGTAAAAACGTGTATATATAGTAAAATAGTAAATGCGAATCAAATGTATAGATAAAAAGGTATACTGTTTATTGAAAAGTACAAAATTGAGAAAAATACTAGTGTTGTAAACGCAGGTAAAGCCTCGATTTCTATGAAAATATTTTATTTATCACAAATATGATATTTTTGATATATAAAAAAATGTGCTTTTTCTGAAATTTATTTTGCCTGGATCAAAAAACCGAAATTTAATAATTGCTGTTAAATAATTCCATTTTTTATTAGTTTGTAAATTAACTGGATATTTTATTATTATGAAATTAAATCATAAAAATTAAATAAAATGTAAATAAAATGAAAAATGAATATTGGACAACGGTCAGCCGACGGCAATAGAAGAAAAAATATCAAAGTCCGCCGTCAGTCCGCCGTCCAATATTCATAAAAAGCACCGCCATTGAAATGCATGTATTTTCAATTTGACATTTGCCGTCGTCTGCCGTCGGCATGTCATGAAAAGCATTACTTAAATGAAATGTTTGTCTACGATTCAATTTCAATTGATTCAATAATATAAGGTTGATTTTTGATTATATATAAAAGTATAATGATCACTCTTCAATGTTTTTTTTGTTTATATATGGTTTACAGCTTGGTTTTGTTTAGTCTCTTGACCGAATCCTCCTATCCTTTATTTTAGTGGATTCGTATCCTATATTGACCGGAATTTCTCACAAATCCTCACATAGGACAACTACACGTTCCATATTGCCAAAGAAAGAATATCAAAAACTTAACAATATTTATAATATATTATATGAAATCATCACTTTTTGCGGATATCATCATATATATATATATATATATAGGATAAATCTATATTATAGATAGATATGATGAATAATATATATATTAGGTTGCCGAAAAAGTATTGTTAATTTTTATAAATAGATGTCATTATAATTGAATATTTCAAGTAGTACTAATCTGATCAGGTAACAGTACATGAACAAGAACAATGAACAAATTTGTGCAGTTTACGGTGAAGGAACTTTATCAAAATTAACAGCCTATAGATGGTTTGCTCGATTTCGTTCCGGTAATTTTGATGTCAAAGATGCACCTCGTTCTGGTCGACCAATCACTGAAAAAGTCGATGAAATCATATCAAAAATTGAAGAAAATCGACACGTAAGCAGTCATGATATCGCTAAAGAACTAAACATCCATCACCAAACAGTTTTAAACCATTTGACAACGGCTGGATACAAGAAAAAGCTCGATGTTTGGGTACCACATGAATTAACACAAAACAATTTATTGAACCGAATTTCCATTTGCGAAACGCTGTTTAAAAGGAACGAAATCGAGTCATTTTTAAAGCGAATAATTACAGGTGATGAAAAATGGATCACATACGATAATAATGTACGAAAAAGATCGTGGTCCAAGAAGGGTGAAGCTCCTAAAACCGTAGCAAAACCTGGATTAACACCAAGAAAGGTAATGCTGTCTGTTTGGTGGGATTGGAAAGGAATCGTTCATTATGAATTACTAGCACCCGGTCAAACCATTGATTCCGATCTCTATTGTCAACAATTAACAAGATTGAAGCACGAGATTAAAAAAAAACGTCCAGAATTAATCAATCGAAGGGGTGTTGTGTTCCATCATGACAACGCCAGACCACGCACACATTTTTGATGACTCGGCAGAAACTGAGAGAGTTTGGCTGGGAAGTTTTAATGCATCCACCATATAGCCCGGACCTTGCACCTTCAGATTATCATTTGTTCCGGTCTCTGCAGAACTCCCTTAATGGTTTAAAATTAATTTCCGCAGAGGACTGCAAAATGCACTTGGATCAGTTTTTTGCCCAGAAAATACAGAAGTTCTACAGTGATGGGATAATGTCTTTACCAGAAAAATGGCAAAGGGTCATCGATCAAAACGGCGCATATTTGGTTTAATAAAGTTCATTTGAAATATATAAAAAAATCGTTTGAATTTTGTCAAAAAAATTAACGATAATTTATAGACAATCTAATATAATATTTAATATTTTCTGCCTGCATAGTTTCTATTATTCTCATAGAATTATATTTATCAAAAAAAAAAACGTGCATTTTTGCGAAAGTCAAATAAGGTCGACAAAAAAAAAGGAAACAAAAAAAGATAGTTATAATATACGCAGATCCGTTTTAGGTCATGTATGCGCCTGGCTCAAATAACGAAATATAACTCACCATAAAACATGATCCGTAAAAAGGCATAAATGTTTTTAAGACGATTAAATACCCGAGTACATTTGGGAAGTACATTTGGGAAGGCGTTTAATGAAATATTTACCATATTAGTTGACTTATTGGTAATTTTATTATTTAAAATGTATTATAGAAAAGGATCAACACGTTTTAATTGTAAATGGATTTTAATCAGACGTCGTCCTGCAATTTCTCTCAAAGTCGTGCAAACAGCGAATTTGATGTGGTAATATTTTTATAGAAGAAAAATCTGATAATCCCAAGTTTAATTGAACTCTTCGTTTTTTTGTTTTATCAATAACTATTATAATTTTCGTCTTTATAAATACTTTTTCCGTTGTTTTTTGTTACAATAAGTTTCAATAAGTTAAATTTTCTTTTCGTGTTCAACGCCACTAGATAACGCGGCGCCTGGTTCATTCGTACCAATATCTTATATGTAGTGGCGGCCCTGAATCACATAATATTTTTATTGGATATAAGATATTTTGGATTCAGTGTGATGATTGGTAATGCGGTATTTCACCAAATGATTTTGTTTCGTAGAATATTTGTTTATTATACTATTAGTTTATACTATTAGTTTTTACTAATATATAGTAGTTTATTTAAAAATATATCAATTTTTCAAATAATACGAATAACAATAAAAATTCTTGATACTATTTTTTAGACTAACACACGTGGTTTTTTTTTTTTTATCTAAAATAACTCGAAAGATTATAAATATCTCTATAAAAATATACTTACATTTTAACATATATATTGTAAAATATTCTACATGCATTTTTCTGTATTGTTGCAAAACTATATATTTTTTTTTTTTTGTTCGTTACTACGGCAGAATCGGTTTAGGGCCCGTAAAACTTCGGAATTCTATTGCCATGAGCCCGTAACGAAATCACTTAATCAGGTGATGTGCAAAACTTTATATGTATTTAGAAAAAAATTCAAATACTCACCATGCTGTTTATGTACAAACCAAAAACTACATTATATATTTTTAATAAATTTATGAGGTATGTTAAAATCACCTATATGGATATGTAATATTAAAACAAATCTTAATTTTTTCCCTTTTGAATAAACTGTGAAAAATATAATCATTTTATTATATTCATACTTATATATGTATATATCGTATAAGAATATCCTTTTTTTTTTATATACATTTATTTATACATATAAATAAGAATATATTGGAATTTTCATATTTATTTTGGTATTATTTGATTTTGAATTTTATTTTTTTTATAATATTCTGTCAATTTCCTTAAATACGAAGACGATGAATATATATGTGATTTTTGTTATGATTTTCTTATATATATATATATATTTAAATTTTATTACACTATATACGTGCGGACCGGACCGCAAACGAATAGCATTAAATACATTTTGCATATATATGTATTGTATATAAATGTTATAATAATGTTTCTAGATAAATGCTGTATAGAGATGGGATGGATATACGTAAATCATTTATACAAATAAATATTGATATTCTATAATATATATTTATAATACAAATAAAAGGGCAAAAAAATAATATTTGTTTTATATACATACATATGATCATATGCATTAATATTATTTTTGGCATTTTTGTTTTGTATGGTTAAATCCTTGTATATAATAAATCTAAATTATCTTATACACATATAAGATATTTTTTTGCAATTCTGTAGAAAAAATATATTTTCATCATCATATACATATATATTCATATTCATATTAAATATATTTAAATAAGGTAATAAATCTCTTATTAAAGGAAAAAAATTATGTAAATATTATCACATAAAATCGCATATAAAAATATATGTATTAGAGAGGTACTAATAATAATAATAAAAATAGTAGTAAAATTTATCATCGATAATTTTTGTCAACAATATTCTATTTTCTACTATAATTTAATACCAAAAATTATCATCATTTCATTAGCATAAAATTTGATATTAAATTAATATAAAATTCTATTTTCTTCTTAATTTATATACTCGTATATAAGACAAACTATACATCAGCAATTTTCACATTCATATATATATATTTATTATACGAGTGAAATATTATATTTTGTTAATTGAATTATATTTTGTACATTATATAATATAATATATCATGTAATAAATTATTTCAATAAAATGTAGTGTATTCTTATAATATATTGTAATATTAATAATACTATTATTATTTATGTTACGTTATATATAGTTTAAATTTTTTATGTCTTTTGGGCCAAAACAGAGTATATATAGGTTTTACAGTCCAAATACAACCTTTTACAAATTTTAATCAATACTACGAAATACAAAAAACTACGAAATACAAAAAATGTTTTACACAAACAAAATTTTTACAACAAACAAAAGAGTATCTTAAACTGAAAGGCTAGTTTTAAGCCAATGCATTAACAACGGATTAAAATAAAACCTCTCAATTAAAATGAAAACCACCAAATAGCTAGTGAAAAGGATTTAATGCCGCAGTTTGCGACAAATATTCGTAACCAAATTTTTACCACCATATTCTCCAATCCGATAGGAAAATTTTTTTCTGAAACGAAAATTTGTTCAAATAATCTAATGTCGGAACCAGGAAACAATAATTTGGTAGACGTTATTCAACGGTCCATTTGTACGATTTACTATATATATATAATTCACCAATATATATATTATTCAAAAATATATATATATTCAATGATGGATCATTAAATAATGTGTCCTGATGATCCCAACGATAGGATAGGATATTCTGACCTATTCTGATCATATCTATTAGAATATCCTATCATTGGGATCATCAGGACACATTATTGAATGCTCCATCATTGAATATATATAATTTTGAATAAAATAAATACTGTTTAAAATACTTTTTTGTTTATTGTTAAAATTTAAAACCTTCTTTGTTATACAAAATTATTGATAATGAATGAAAATATGTATTAAAAAATACTGCAAAATTAATTATAAAATTGGTTGAATTTGATTTGTAAAAGGTTGAATTTGATTTGTAAAAAGTTGAATTTGAATTGTAAAAAGTTGAATTTGATTTGTAAAAGGTTGTATTTGGACTGTAAAACCTATATTTAAATATAAAGTGGCAATTTATATCATAAAAATTGTGTCTTGATGACCCTATAAAATTTAATGCAGAAAAATTAATTAATTGTTTTAAATTAATGATTAAATTTTGTGCAAATGATTTAAAGAAAATGAAAATTTAAATAAACAAAATTATATAATTATATAGAAAATTTTCCGGAAAATATATTTTTTTGGAAAATATGTCTGTAAATTAATTTATTAATTATTTTTATTATTCATTCTGCTGATTATTCCATATATATATATCATTTGGATCTGTTTGGTGGTTTGGTTCAGTCACCAAAATTTTTTTATTATTCCATTTATATTATATAAAACTGATTAAACTAAAATAAGTTATTAATTTATTATCCTTTATAATCCTTTATAATTATATGTATATAATATAATAAAATAAAGTTTTGATAATATATAATTGGAAAAATCGACTCTGGTATTAATATTTATCATATTCGATATATACACAGTGCGACATTTAATATTCCGGACTGATCCTAGGAAATAAATTAAAAAGACGATTTTTGAATTTCTTTTTTTTTTATTTATTCAAAATTTATTCTCCTCCTGATTCAATACAACTGCGTTACATCGATTTAATAATGATTCAAATGCTTGTTCCAGCTCATTTTGTGGTATTGCCTCTAGTGAGCGTGTAGATGCTGTTTGAATGGTTTCAATATCATAAAAAAAACATCCTTTCAATTTCATTTTAAGTTTTGGGAACAAGGAGAAGTCACATGGTGGTTAATCAGTTGAATACAGTGGATGATTTAACACACAGAAGACTTGATTTCGAGCCAAAAACGGACGAACAATAAGTGAAGTGTGACTTGGTGCATTATCGTGTCGTAACAAACACCAACTATCTGATTCACGATATTCAGGTTGAATACCACGAATCTTGCCCATCAAACGCTTCAAAACTTCAATATAATATGCGCCACTGACACTGTTTGACCAGTTGGAACGAATTCTTTATGGATAATTCCCTTGCTATCGAAAAATGTTACGAGCATCGTCTTGATTTTCGATGGAACTTTTCTTGTTTTTTTAGCCTGTGTTTTTTTTTAGCCATCCACGAAACGTTTATACCACTCAAAAACTTGTGTTCTACCCATACAATTATCGCCGCATTAACTTGCTGCATCGATTTGAACGTTTCTGTTTCAGATTTACCAAGTTTTGCGTTGAATTTAATGACTGCTCTTTGTTCCATGTTAAAATTTCTACTTCAACTAAAATATTGTTTCACAAGAAATGTCATAACTTTTTTATTTGTCAACCAAATGCAATGAAATTTTTACAGACGATAGAGAACACATCAAGCTTCAAAATGCATGTTTTGCCATCACATAGATCGTCCCATTGGTTATTCACATATGGTTTGAGTTCGGAATATTAATTGTCGTACTGTGTAGATATATTGAAAACAGTAATTTTATTATAAGAAAATATATCTAAGGTATATATATAATAATAAATTGTATTTGTTAACAAAAAAATAAATAAAAATAACCACCATATTATCTGCAAACAATCAAAATGTGATGCACATTTTATGAGAGAGTATATAGAAATAAATTGAAACCGTATATATACAGAATATAATATAGTGATGTATAGAATATAATATAGTGAGGTAATTTTGGAAATTTTCTTATAAATATTTTGTATTTAAGAAAATTAAACGATGTTAGCAAAAATTGACAAGTATATAGAAAAGAAAAACGCCTTTTCTTGAATAACGCAACGATTTTAACAAATTTACTTCTATCGGGATATAAACATTTTATATAAAACATTAAATTACCTTCTTCATGGGATATTATTATACAAACATATTTTTTTATTAAAAGATATCATTTTAACTATACAATATAATATGTACTTACCGCAATAATGTTCAATCTGCATAATTCTGCATAATAAAATGTTCAAATCAAAATTTGCATTTATTTTAAAATTGTGTGAAATTATTGAAAAGATGTTGGATAAGATAATAAGTATTAAAATTATATTTTACAATTTTTTTTTTCATAAATAAATAAACAAAAAAATATATATTTATAATTAATTAATTTAATATTAATAAATTTATATAGTTACAATTATATATATTTGCATATATAAAATAATATTAATATTTCAAAAACTTTCGGCAACATTTAAAAAATTAGCATGTCCATATGCTCGTGATTCAGCGAATATACGACGTTTTTCTTCGGCCGGTAATAAATGCCATGGTATTTTTCGATATGCCAATCGATCATCAACAATATTATTTAATTCATGCATTTGTTCAATGTCAAAGCTTCCGTAACCGGACGATCGAAAATATTCATTAATTGCAATAATATTTATTGGTGGTTGTATATAGACAATTTCATCAGTTATAGCATCACCGTTTTCATCATCACCATCATCATCATCATCATCATATTCATAATAATCATTATCGGTATCATTATCAATTAAAATATTATTATTATTATTTTCGTTATCATCGACTTCTTCGTCCTCAATTTCTTCCATGCTTATATTATTTCCATTCAAATTATTATTATTATTATAAATATTTACAATATCCATCATTTGATTCATTTCTTCATTTTCAATATTATTAATTTCATGTTTTTGACTATTATCTGAACAATTATTATCCGGTCGATTATCCTCGTCATCTGTATCAAATTGATTATTAATATCTAATGTTACAATATTATTGACTGTTGTTGAAGAAGAATTTTCAATAATCGGTTGTTGTGGTTGTTGTTGTTCGCATACAAATGATTTTGATTGGTTAACATTGATTTGTTGGTCATTCATCATTGTTCGTTTAATATTTATTGTGAAAATTGTTGTATTGGAATTCCCGAACAATTAAATTATGTTTATAGAATAACACTAATGCTGATGATGATGATGATGATGTTGATGGGTTAGATATTTTTTTATTTGTACCTGAACGGTGAACATTATTATTATTATTCTTTTGATTATTTTGATGATGATTGTGTTATGTTGAAGATCAAAATTTTCTACAGAACGTTGATTTTTCAATAATTCAATTTACTCCCTTATACATTGCTTTAAGATCTATACAAAATATATCTATACAAAAATAAAAACACAATTCGGTTAGTTATAATTATATATGTGAAAAAAAAAAATTCACTTTTTGTTTATGGTTAATTGTTTTGATATTCAATTTTAATTATATAATATTCAATAATCAAAAATATATTTAATTTTAATTTAATAATTATATTAATAAATGTATATACGTATATATGTTAAAGAAAAAAATCGCGTTTCAACCCCATAATCTAATAAAATTTCAGCCAAATATAATTCACTTTCACTTTTTTTTTTTTGGACAATTTACATGAATGTATGTTACACAAAAATGTATAATAATATATATTAAATTTGAATTTATATTATTAATAATATATGATTATTTCCCCTCACATATGTTTTTTTTTTATTAATTTATTTGTATCATATATTATCATATATATTGATATAAAATTTCGTATATAAAAGTACAATTATATTATTTTTTGTAATAAATTAAAAAAAAAAACGAAAAAAGAAAGAAAACTCGAAAGTTAATGCACGCATTTTCAATATTATATTATAGTATTTGTGTGTCCAATATTTTGTCGATCGATTGAATATTTTATATATATATATATCAGAATTTTTATATGCTTGTTTGTTTTGTATGTTTTTTATTTTTTTTTTTGGTTAATAATTTGGCTTATGAATGATAAATGTGATATGTGGTGTTTTCATGTTAGTACATTAATAGTTAGTATACATGTGAGGGACAATTTTCCAAAAAAAAAATAAAATAAAGTTAAAAAGAAACCTTCAACAAATTATAAAAAAAAAAAACTATCTATATAATATCAATATACTAGTAGATATATATATATATTTATAGAAACTATACATTATCTATATTTTTACCACCCATTCCTCCATATATCAAATATTATACAAAATACGCAATAAAATATATAAAAATAAATGTACTTTTTGTATTACTTATTATATATATATATATATATATATATATATATATATATATATATATATATATTGTATGTGTGTAAAAGTTATTTATCCTCGCATAATTTTACCAACTCATTTTATTATTTATTATTTGAACTTATGATTATTTGATGGCATTTGATGGTAGGTATGTATGTAACTATGTATGTATATATGGAACAAAAAAAATTCTTTAATAATACCTTGAATGTCCATATATAATTTATTTGACTTTATAACATATACACGATATGTGGGGATAAATATATATAGTATTATAAATACCATACCACCCAATCTGCCGAATATAATATATATATATATATATATATATATATATATTAATCCATAACAAAAAACTAAAAAAATATTATATATACATTCGTGTACATTTTTATATAGAGACAATAAAATGACAATAAAAAAGTGAAAGGTTTGAGGATATTTTTTTGTATATCCTATATGATCATTTTCACTTCTTTTGTTGTGTTTTTGTTTTGTTTTGCCTTTTTTATATGGGCATATGTATGAACAAATATTAAATTGAATAACAAAAATTGAATTAATATAACATATTACTAAAATATATCGATAATTATCATTATACTAATCTATATACCATAAAATGAAGATGGCTTTTTATCGTTAACTGTCATTGGGGTTTAGTTAAACTGCTTATAATTTTGGCAAACCTATTGAGAGTCTTCTGATGTGAAATGAATTAACATTTTTTCTGTTTTATTTTTTGTTCATTTATAATAAATTGATAAATGATAAATCAATTCAAATCAAAGTATTTTTCATAAAAGTGGTTTTATAATCCGTATTATTTATATATATATAAGTTGGTATGTGAGGATGTATAATATAAGATTATTTTGTGATAAATGGATGACAAATGGACAAATTGATATAAAAACCCCTATTGTTATTTTCTTATAATATTTAATGTATCATCCGTAGATTTATCAATATATATATATATATATATCTTTCATAAACAAACTTAATTTCTTATCGGTGGATTAATATATGGTTTGTCAGTTTTTTTTGGAACGAAATGCAAAAGTTTATGATAAAAAAAAAGAAATGTACATATTGACGATTTCTGTATTTAATTGTTTCAGAATTATTTTATTATCAATAATTTATACATAAACTATCGCGTATATAAATAATTTCTTCAAAAAATTAAAATAAAATTTTCAATTATTAAATAATTAATTAATAATATATATATATATATATATATATATATATATATATATATAGTATATTTAATTACATATGATGCGTATGTATCAAATATATGTATCAGATATATTTAATTCATGCATGTCCTTTTTATATATTATTATTGTATATTTTTTTTTTTTTGTTTAATCATTTAAATATTTTTACGCACATATACGATTTTTTTTTGTTTTTCATATTTTTATATTCTCACAATTAATTATAATATTTCTATAATATTAATAATATTGAAAAATGTCGAAAAATATACAAAAAAAAAAATATATATATATAAATAATTATGAGTTATATACTTGCAAGAATTAATAAAAAAAATAAATAAACCAAATATATTGTATATATATATATATATATATTTATTTAATTACGTATGATACGTATGATAATTGAAAAGTTATTGGAAAATCGAAACTTTTAGTCATTTATTGTTTTTAATATATAAAAGCAGTTTCTGCGTTACAAAATTAATCATTTTTATATACATTTTTAATCATTGTATTATTATATATTTTATCGGTTATTATCCTGTTTTACCTATTATCTATTTGGCATAAAATTTTCAAAAATATTTTCCTTTTTTTTCTTCTTCCTCTAAACAGAGATTATACTTGAGCATAATTATATTTTGCCACATTCCGCCATATAAATAAAAAAAAAAACATTTTCTATAGTAGATAACACAAAAAATATGTCTATATAAAATAGATAACAAAAAATTCTCAATATTTCTGATATTTTTCCATGACTTTTAAATTGTTTTACATCAAAAAATGAAAATTAAATTTATATATATATATATATATATATATAGAGAGAATATAATTAAATTTTTACAATTATATATTTATAAAAAATTTATTAATTCTTAAAACTTATATATATATATATATATATATTCTTCTGTATATTATATGACAAAAAATAATAACGCACATAAAATATATTTAAACAAAATAAAAATTGTTATAAATCAATCGATATAATATATATCGATATATAATAGTAGATTTGAAATAGAAAAATAAAATAGGTCAAAAAAGAATTCATTCTATTTACAAAACAAAAAAAAAAAAGGAATTTCAGGAAATATATATATATTTCGAATGAATAATATATGATCAACACAATGGAATGGATGTTACTATTTTTTTTTTTTAATAGTTTTTTATTTAACTTTACAAAATGTTTTCTTTTGATTACATTACACATATATATTGTATTTTTTTTAAATTTATCTATGCGATGTAACTTTACCTGAAACGTCGTCTTTACCTGAAAATTTGCAATAAAATCAATTTTATTATCTGTATAATCCTTGAATAGAATAGACTATAGAATAAAATGGAATCTTATATAGAATATACTATATAAAAAATAAAAAAAAAAGGCTCATTCATATTCTGTATCTATTAGTTTTTTGCGAACAGCGAACAGATTTAGAAATTCATTTTTCCCAAGAACAGCAAGATTATGGAATAGTCTCCCTGAACTAGTATTTCCCCCTATACTTTTGATTATCAGTTATTTAAATTAAACATTTCATCTTTCATCGAAAAACTAATCCACCTAAAGTGCAACTTGGACAATTGTTTGAAAACATATGAGTGATTTTTTCTTATTTCGTGTTAGTAAAAGTTTTTTTCTTTATCTCATATGTTTGCTTTATTTTCAAAATTTCATAAATTAATCCACATATTATAATAGATTTTTACCACCCAAAATCACTTAAGTGTATTCAATTCATCCATAAGGTTCATCACCTGATTAAGTGATTTCGTTACGGGCTCACACGGGCAATAGAATTCCGAGATTTTACGGGCGCTAAACCGATTCTGCCGTAGTAACGAACAAAAAAAAAAAAAAAAAAAATGTGTATGCTTTACGAACCATTGACATTCATCAAAATAGTGATAATTATATAATAATGATAATAAATTAATAAAAAAATATACAATAAAATAAATATAAAAAAAAATATTTCCTGACACCTTTTTACACATAAAACACATATTCGTTGCAAGTTCTATATATTCTTACACACACTATATGAGAAAAACTTAGATGGAGAAAAAAAAGTTTTATTTAATATATAACTAAATAATCGCAGCAAGGTTTTTTTAATAAAATACCCAAACAATTAATCGACTATACCTAAAATTTTGAATAATTAATAATGAATATTTTATCTATAAATTACGCATATTTATTGTATATTTAAATGCCAATATATATATATAATTAGTAGATTCAATTCAATTTATTGTTTTCGGTTTGTTATTATTATTATTACAAAAAATAATCTTTTAATAATTATACCTATCTATATATGTATATATAATTAAAAATAATAACATATTTCGCTATTAAAATTATTATTACTAATAATATTAATTTATTGCATCACATATTTATATTATTTAATTACACAAGAAATTATATGTGATTGTGCGATAGCGATTTGCTTTCGAATATATTTTAGCAATTTTAAAATTAGCTTCATTTTACCAATTTTATAAAAATTCGCCGATTCACCGATTCATCCATTCGTTCATGAGTTATTAAAGATTTTCCTAAAATAAAAAAAAAACGACTACCATCTAATTTCAATCAAATTAATAACTTTCACTACAATTCATAAAGGTTTTTTTTTTGTTGATAAACTCAAATAAAATGTTTTATTGTTTAAAAAAAAGAATTTTATCTATAATTAAACAAATTACGCGTATATACATATTTTAAAAATTTAATTTTTTGTTTCATTTTGAATGTGATAAAATGCGAATGTGAATTTGTATCATGGAAATATTTTTAAGATATTTAACAGCCCATATAATTATTGTGATATATAATTGCAATATTTATTTCATATATTGTGCATCTTGTCTATATATTGTTTGAATTTTTCCAATCTTCTAGTATCTCTGACAATTTCCAATCCAAACGCAGTTAAATATTTTTTCTGATAATTTTTTTTAATCATTTTGTTTTGTGAGATTCATAATTTGAAATCCATAACTAATGGAAAATTATATGGAAGTGAAAGTTATTTCGTTCTTTGGTTTTCATAAAAAAAAAAATTAAAAGACAATCAATTGCTTAACACCAACCCTATATATAGTATATATATATATATATATACATATATTGATGATAAGAGTTCAAGTGAGTTCATTTATAATATGTGTTTGAATATATATAATTGAATAGAATTGATCAAAAAAAATATATTTGTTTTATTGAAAAAAAAAAAACATTTTTAGAAATTGCACATATGTAATAATATATATATAATAAATATAAAATAAAACCAGATAAATATATAAAAAAAATAAAAAGCAGCCACACACAAAATTACAATACGGTAAAACGCCGTGTGAAATTGTGTTTATCTATAATATATTGCACCGACACACATTTTTCATTTTTTTATATTCAGTCTTCTTTTATGTGTCATATAAAATCTCAAAATCAAATAGATGTGTAATTGATGTGTAATTCATTTTTTTACTCGTTTGTTAAATTTATTTAGTATACGTTTTTATGTATATAGTGTTTATGTTTATGCTTATGATTATAATTGTTATGATTTAGTGATTCAAAGTGCAATGTTTTTTTAACATACAAAAAAAAAATTCTTAATATTGTGGTTTTTTGTTTAATTATATTTCTAAATTTAATTGTAAAAATTGTGTTTTTTTTTTTGCGTTGCAATTCATATCTTTATCAATTTGTCGATATTATTAATAAGGGATCCAAATATTCCAGATTAAATTCATATCATTTGATATTCTGATAATGCTTTTATCATTTGATATTCATTTTAAGGTATGTCCATCCATATCAGTTATAAAAAGATTATATTTTTTTTCTTGGAATTTTCCATTTGATTTTGTATTGAATTACATTATAAGAATTATCTATATATATATAAATATTTTGTATTGTTATTGCATTGTTGTTGATTGTTCATGTGATTGTATTGCAAAAATGCATGAAAAAATTAAATCGAATAATAATGATGATGATAAAATGAAATAAAATTTTTTTTTTACATATGTAATATCAGATATACCAATTGGTAGGCCTAATCGTAATTTTATTTCATAAAATATATAATAATAAATGCACTGCTGTTTTTTTATCATCAGTGCCGTATTATTTTTAGTGTCTGTATAATATTTATTAATTGTTAATTGTAAATATTATATAGTACAGATATAAAAAAAAAAGAAATTTTATCAATTGCGGTGCTTAATGTAAAATACATTTCTGCTTATCTTTACATATACAGGGTGTCCCAGTACAGGGTGCCAACCCGAAACAGGCAGGTTCTACACCTCATTTCCAATCAAAAAATGTATGGCGACCCCATGTCTATGTGCCTTGGTTTTCGAGCTAGCCCGAAAAAACGATTTCGTTGAAGTTCAATGTAGTACGTAGATGTTATTTACCATATCTCAGCAACCACTTATCGGAATCCAATAATTATAACCTTGTTGGAAAGGTATTTTAACTATCTTTAACTCTTTCTAATAACACAAACATCGGCGACAACCCGTTTTCATGCTATAGCTGGTCAAACACAAGAAATTTCAACGGCCTCAAATATTTTTGTTATTTTGCAAACCGAGAACTATAGAACTTTTATGTTTATCAGCTGTCGGTTTTTGGAAAAACTTCTTTGATGTTTTAGCTTTAATTTGATGTACAAACTTTTAAAATATGTCAACTCGTCTTAGAGATATGACGAAAATAATATTGAAATATGACGAAAATAATGCCAATTTTTCAAAAATTTTAAACACATTTATTAAATTAAATTTAAATCTTTACTACAAAAATTGTTCAAAATGGTGTCCATTATGTGATCGACATATTCTACACCGTTTTAATACTGCCCTAGTAGCCGATCGCATTTGATTCGGATTATTTTTTAAAACTTCAAACGCATTATTAATGCCATTCATTAAATCTTCCCTGGTATGAACTGGTGTTTTATAAACCATATCTTTACCAACCCCCCATAGATAAAAATATAATGGTGTGTGGTCTGGCGACCGTGGTGGCAATTTAATGGGCCATTTCTTCCAATCCATCTTTGACCGAATGTGTCATTTAAGTGTTCTCTTACACTTCGTGCAAAATGTGGGGGTGCACCGTCATGTTGAAAATCAATGAATCGCAAATCAGTTAAATTAACATCATCGAGTTAATCGAATAACCTATTTCGCAAAAAAACTAAATATGAATCTGAATCCAGTCGCCCAGGTAGAAACTATGGACTAATTAATTAATTATCCAATTAATTAATTGATTTTCTTTCCGGCCCATACATTGACTGCTATTCGTTCCTGAAATGCGTGTTGCCGAACTGAATGTCGGTTTTCCTTTAACCAATGATGATTACTTTTAGTATTAAATATCCCTTCACATTGCTTCATCCGTATATAGAATTTGATTTAATATCCTGGGATCTTGTTCATAACAACGAATCACCCAATCACAAAAAGTTATTCGGGGGACGTAGTTTATTTCTTTAAGTGCTTGAATTTTTTGCAAATGATAAGGATATAAACCAGCAGCCTTCATTGCACGCCAAGCATAGTTTTTACTTACACCAATTTGGATGGCTGCTTTTGAAATTTAATTTTTACTGTTTTTTACCGTTTCAAACTTCCGAATTATTCTTTATAAAACAAACTTAATTTTCTAATGAATATTAAACGTAAAACAATGTAAGATACAAATGCCGAAGAGATGTAGCACAAAAAACAAAAGAATTGAATGAATTTATGACGGTAATAGATTTAACTGTTTTTATTTCTAAGTAACCATTAAATTAATTGCAATCCCTTGAAGTTATGTTACCCAGATAACGCGATAACAACAGAACATTGAACTTTGCAATGTAATAAATGTGTTTTAAATTTGCATTATTTTCGTCATATTTCAATATTATTTTCGTCATATCTCTAAGACGAGTTGACATATTTTAAAAGTTTGTACATCAAATTAAAGCTAAAACATCAAAGAAGTTTTTCCAAAAACCGACAGCTTATAAACATAAAAGTTCTATAGTTCTCGATTTGCAAAATAACAAAAATATTTGAGGCCGTTGAAATTTCTTGTGTTTGACCAGCTATAGCATGAAAACGGGTTGTCGCCGATGTTTGTGTTATTAGAAACAGTTATAGATAGTTAAAATACCTTTCCAACAAGGTTATAATTATTGGATTCCGATAAGTGGTTGCTGAGATATGGTAAATAACATCTATGTACTACCTTGAACTTCAACGAAATCGTTTTTTCGGGCTAGCTCGAAAACCAAGGCAGATAGACATGGGGTCGCCATACATTTTTTGATTGGAAATGAGGTGTAGAACCTGCCTGTTTCGGGTTGGCACCCTGTACTGGGACACCCTGTATATCATTCCTATATTTAGTATTGTGTGTGTGTGTTGAATTAAATTGGAAAATTTATCATTTGTGATTTTTATTTCATTTCTCTATATTAAATTAATTTTTGTTTTCTTATGGTTATGGATTGACTTAACATTTCTTTTATAAGAAGATTTTAATCCTTACATTGTAAAAGCTAAAAAAACAAGTATATGAAAAAATAAAATAAAAACGTATAAAAAATAGTTCTCAAAAGACATTTTCTTAATAAAATCTTTACTTATCCATGAATTTTATATGGTGGGTCGGTGGGTGGCTCTGTAAAGATTATATAGGTATATAGTTGATTGACACCAACCCTATATATATTAATTAATATATAACTTAATCCAATATAGAAATAAATATTTCAAAAATGCATTTAATTATTCGATATGTAATCATTTATATAGCAAAATATATAATTTATTATATTGAAATTTTATTGAGCGTAATTGTTTATTATTTAATTGTGTATTATTTTATTTAATACGCGATTTATTTTACCAATTGAGATGGGAAGATTTTTTATATTCATTCATAAATTATTTCGATTTTTTTTTTTTTTGATTAAATCTGAACAAATTAAAATTGTCTTTTTTCTGTTTTAGCTGCATTTCTAACAATTCTATAAAAAATTCGTTCTAAATCTTTCAATCAACTAAATTAATTATGATATATGTATACAAGCAGTCATTAATTCATACATTAAAATCTATTAAATGTTTTCAAATCAAATCTCTATTTAAATTTGTATTATTTGTTGTTATTATACCTTTATAATTAATATATTTCATTAAATTTCAATATACGCGTGACATTTGGATTTTATTTGGATCGCATTGAATAAGTATAATAAGTTTAATATTCGATTTTCAATAATTTATTATTAGTAAATTATAATAAATTATTATAAAAATTGTCAAAATAATTGGGATTTGAACAAAGAATTTGAATTTCCAGACATTGTATACACCCACATCAAAAAAAAAAAAAGCCGACTAGGGCCTTTTTATACAATTACAATGCATTTTTTCAATTAAAATATTTTATAATTATACTTTTTGTATTTATTCAACTTTAATTCACGAAGATCTTTGGTTTTTTTCTTATTTATCTTATCAATCTCCACGAATGCCCAAACGTCCTCTATTGAATTCAGATCTGGACTATTTCCAGGCCAGGTATAACACCATTTTTAAATATTTTCTTGTATTCTAGTGCACCTATACGACAATCTATAAAATAATTTCTCGCACACCATCCTTGGAAATGGCCCCCACACCATAATTTATGGTTAATGTTTAAAAGAAATACAGAGGAACGAATACGAATTTTGTTAATCGGCTTTTTTTTGCATGTGATTGTATATAATTTCTATATATGACATGCATTTTAATACATGCATGCATACATACATTTCGTAAACGTACCTACATATTTTTCTAATTTCTTTCGTATATTAAATAAATCGAATGGTTCCCTGATATATGGATTATTATTCCCTCTTAATTAATGAAATTTAAAAACTTAGGAAATATTAGGAATATTAGAAAAATATTAGGAAAATCAATGTTTTTTGGTTTTTTCTTTATCTATTTTTTTTCCTTTTTTTATCTTATGTAAGTTTCAACGATAGAAATTTACAGTTATAATTGAAAATAAAGCGGGTATCCCCTCCCCCTGGGATACCCGAGTATATATATACACCAACCATACGGGCAAAAACGCCCGCACGGTCAATGTATAAATATACTTTGGGGAGGGTTCATCGCCGAAAGATAGGCATCTGGGGACCAGCATAGGAGATCTTTGTGGCACCAGTGCGCGCACACCGAATGCAAATCAAACGACCATGACCCTCCCTACTAATTAAAAGCAAATCTCACATGTAATTTATGTTACATATGAGAGATTTTTATTTGAAAATCGGCGGCTTCGCTACCAACTCGACCAGACTTTCATCTTAAGAAATATTCAGTTGAGTTTTGAACACATATAATTCGAAATGACAAAGAATTTATATGTGGAAAAATTGTGATGGTTGAATGAAAATTAATTTCATATTTTTGATCATATACAAATCTATTTGAAATTGCATAGTAAATTATTTTATTTTATCATTGCATATGAACAAATTAATAATTACTTTTCTATCAACACTCACATAACATTATTTATATGCGTTGTATTGATATCAAATTTATATAGTAATATATTACTATGCGCATATATCATCAGACACCAACACATCATAATTCATAATCTTTATGTGTTTGTGTTTTAAGATATATTAAAGGATCCAAATATCCCCAGATTAAATTCATCCTGATAATGATTTTATAATTTGGTATTTCTTAAAGGATATATTTACATAGAATATAAAAAAAAAAAATATACAATTTATGGAATTTTCCATTTGATTTTGTATTGAATTGTTGTTCTTCATGTTAATGTATTGCAAAGATGTATGAAGAAAAATAAAATCGAATCATTATGATAATGAAATACAAACTTTTTATATATATATATACCAATTATTGGCCTAACTGTAATTTTATTTTGCATTTCAATCAGGTCCGTATCACTTTTAGTGTCTAATATTTATCAATATTATAGATTGAATTATATTGTAAATAAAGAAAAAAATTAATTTAGTGTCCAATGGTTTTAATTTTAAAATACATTTCTGGTTATCTGTTTTCTGCTTGCTTGATTGCTTTATACATCGTTGCCACATTTAGAAATGCCTTATTCAAATCAATGTTTATTTTTTTAGTATAATAATGGATGAGTATAATACCTCTGAAAATGCAGGGTTTAGATATTTGATGCACAATTATATTAGGTTAATTGATTCATTTAATATAATCTAATATATATAATAATTTTATATATAAGTATATATAATAATTTTTTGATTAAATTTATCAAAAACAAATAATAATATTTTAAATTAATAATTTTTTTTAATTTTTCCTAATTATTTTCAGGTTAGTTTAACTATTATATTTATTACTATATTATATATATTAAGGAAATGCATGATTATCATGTGTGATACATATATTCCATCCGCAATGTAAGTTGTAAACATATTTATTATATAAAATTATTATTAATTTTAATAAGAAAAATTGTGGTTTTCCAAAAATATAATCAGTAAACATTCCTTAAAGTTACACTCGTGAAATTATTATATAGTATTTATAAAGTATTTACTTTATAATTTTAAATAAGAATTGAATAGTTTATTATTTAGTTTTATTCTTATATATGGAAAAATCACAAACATAAAGTACATAACAAAATTTTCAATTAGAAAATGAGAAGAAGAAAAAAGCACTTTCTATATTTTTTCTATATATATATTTGCATTTTTTCTTATATATGAGAAATTGCAATTTTCCTACAACAAAATGATTTTTCCACTATGCTTTCTATTATAATCTCGACTCCCCTTATATATCCAAGAAAAAAAAGGCCTTTATTTTATTTTTATTTTTTTTTTTTTTGTTGAATTTTGTTATGACTATATATACATATGGAATTTTACTAACAAAACGAAAATAAATAAGAATAACTTTTTCCCTACAAGAACTGATAACATAAAAAAAAAAAACAATTCACTTACAATTATATATATTAAGCAACATTTTCATATAAATTATTATTATTATTATTAATATTACCATCAAAATAAACCAAACAAATAATTCATTTCACACTATCTGCGTATGCAATCTATACGATGATATTCCTTTAACAAACAAATTTTTTTTACACTTTTCATGAATTTATTTTTTTCATTTGTTAATATTGTGTTTTTTTTTTAATTCATATAATGTTAAATAATTAAATAACAAGAAGTATTTTATTTTTTTATTCAAAATATAAAATTATTGTCAAAATCATTTTATTTAATTGTAATTTTTATTTTTTTTTTCTTAATTTTACACTTTTCACTTCTGTTTTTTTTGTATTGAAAAACCCGAATGAATGAATTTAAATGATTTTTGTCTGTTGTGTGTTGAAAATGGGAAAAAAAAGAAAATGGGAAAAGCAATGGAAAATTTGCAAAACTCCACTCACAATGCACACACACACACACGCAAACAAATGCAAACAAACGCACACACATCCATTAAAGAAAAACCAAATTCATATATAAAAAAAAACATGATCTTCATAAACCTACACTTTTAAAATATACACAAAAATTTGATTTTTTTTATTTGATATTAAATTATCCAAAAGCAACCTTCAAAATATAATACAATATTGTTATTTTATAACTCTGTGATGTAAATGTTAAAAAATGCCAACCTAAAATTCTAACGAAATTTTGGGGTCGTGGGTTCGAATCCTACTGAAGACATAAAATATGTTTTGTGTTTTCGGTTTGATTTTTCGAATCTGAATTTTAACACAGAGTTGTATTTTCCGCTTTCGGTTTGTCGTACGGCTAATTACCGACACCGTGAAATCCAAAAATTAAGAAACTAACAACAGAAGGCTGTTGTTGGACGCTAAAACCAGATTGTTGGTTGTATAGCGAAAAATTTATTTTATTTTATTTTTATTTTATAGTATAAATATATAAGTATATAGCATATCTAACAATAAGGATATATATAATACATATAATATGTAGAAAACCTTTTTGTAGAATTTGAATAGAATTTTTTTATTAATAGCAGGTAAATCTGTTTTGCATTCATATGAAGGTTTTTGAACACATTTTTGCTAAAATATATACAGTATATTTTTACTAGATAAAAAAATTAATAAATTATCAAAACCAGTTTTTGCAATAATAAGAAAACAGTGGGAGGGTATTAAAATACAAAACAAATATACAATTTATATATAGACATATAGTAATTTTAACTTTTTTTCTTTTTTTTTTTTTTTTTCAAACAAAAAATTTTAAACATAAATGTTAAATTCCAATATTCAATATTAGTTTTCATACCTGAATTGTAAGTTTTTTGGTTTTTTTTAAACATATCTAAATCTTTTCAAATTATAAACGACTGCGTTTCTTTTTACGACATATGAAAATATCTTTCTATTTATATATAAATGATTTATTCGCTGATTCGCCGATTTGTTAGGGTGATGTCAATTTTTTGTGTATTTTCAGATATTAATTTTATCTATTATTCGATATATTGATTTTTATTAGATTTATTTTAAAAATAAAAATTCTATATGAATACATATATACCACCGTAAATGTGATGTAATGTCAATCTTTAGTAATACTTGCAAAATAATTATATAAAGAATATATTATTGAAAAATTATTTCACAATCTATATCCATTGTTTGCAAACATTTCTATATATAATATATATTGATAATAAAATGTACATTGTCATATATCAATGAATAAATGAAATAGAAATTAATTTTTTAAAAACATTTAAATCTTCATCCTCAAATCGATATATATTTTTATTATTGATTTATTTTATACATACATGCAAAAATTTTTTACATTAAATTGTTAAAAAATAATAAAAGAAGACAAGTAGATATGTTTGCTATAAATGTTAAACAAAAAACAAAAAAAGACATTGAAAATTGAGCATTAAAAGTTAAGATATATTTTGCAAAAAAATAATTCCTATATATACTAACACATTAACTCTTTATATTATTATACATATAATATATATATATAAATATTATCAATATAGTATATATTCATTGTATAAATATACGAAATATTTGTTGTTTATATTTATGTAGTGATGTAACCAGAATTTTAACTTAATAACTTTGACTGCTTATACCCACATATGCAAAATATTAAAACTAAAAAAAAAAAAACAATATATTCTATTAAAACAAGGTATATAAATAAATATATATATATATATATATAGAATATATGCTAGTGTAGGCTTGGGAAGGTCGTTTTCATATAAATAAATATGTACGTATTTTTTTATTTGGTTTTTTTTTGTATTGTATATATATCATTCATAAATACTTGTTGTTATAAAGAGGAAAGAGTTTAGTTGTATTTTTGCTTAACTGGACCATAAATTTCGCGATAATTCGCGATTTGTACATGTAGTAAAATACTTTTTTTTACTATACAATTCAATATACATACCATCCAGCCTTGCCAATATTTAATATTTAATTCATTCATTCATTCATTCCGCTGGTGATGGGCTTTTGTGTAACATCAATTTTGCAAATATTTTGTGAGATAATATTAATATTTTAAATTATTTAAAGGTTAAATTTGTGTTGTATTTTTTTTTTTTTAAATTTGTTACATCAAATATATACTTATCATATAAGTTCAGAATGGAATCTTATCGTTGCATAAGTACACAAAATATATATCATTATAAATTATCATAATGATATAAAGTCATCAAGAGGGTGGTGAATTCATGCTTTTTTGTGAAAATAAATATTGTGATTTAAATTTTTTGTGCAAAATTTTGAAAATAAATATTTTAATGATTAAAATATAAATATAAAGGGAATTTTATATATTTATAGTAAAATGTGAAAATGAAATATGCATATATTTAAAAAAATATTTAAAAACAAAAGAGTTATTTATTCAATATAGTGCTGATAATTTATAATAAAATTCATACAAAATTGGTTATTAAAACATGTAAAAATGAAAAAATAAATGAATAAAACTTGTTGCATGTTAATTTTATATAAAATATTTGTAAAATATATGCATAAAAGTGCTACAAAACTTTATATATTTTGTCTCGATAATAATAATTAATTTATTGATTTATTATTCAAAAAAAAAAATAATGAATATTTAGAAGAAAAGATAATTATATTTCGTGTGTTGTATAATAATAATAATATAACCCATTTTTATTAGGTCAATTTTTAGTGCGTAATATTTTTAGTGATATTTTTCAAATAATTATTATAAATTCGATGATTATATTTTATATATATATGATGATGTTTTGTGCGTTAGAGAGACTATTGTTATGTTTTTTATATATTAAATATTTAACACAAAGAAATACGAAGATTTTATTTTATAAATTATATTTTGATTGTTTGTTTTTTGTTTGTATTCAATCTAATATTACAATTATGAATTATCCACATTCCATATAAATATGAAGTGAAAATTTTAAGTGGATATTTTATTATATAAACATTTTTTTATTCAAATATATTAATGAATTATTTATATTATCTATATATTTATTATCTATTCTTACGTTTTATCAATTATATTTTTGTTTTTTTTTTTTTAATAATAAATCAATATTTTAATGAAATTATTTTACGTATATTTGGAAAATTTGTCAATAATTTGTAGAATGTTTTGGTTTTCGTTTTAGAATATTTGTTTTTTTTCTTGATTGTGGAATAGAAATAAATTTTATTTGTATATTATTTTACGATAATAAATTGGATTCATTAACAATAATTTACAATTCTCGTCTATATTTAATAATATTAAACAAAATTAAAAGTGTATTTTAATTGATTGATTTTTAAAAAAAAATGTATATTTAATTTAAATATAAAATTAATAAAATACTTAAAAAACATAATTTCGTATTCGAGACAAAAAAGTGAAAAATAAAAAAAAAACATTATTAAATTATCACAAAACAAAAAAAAAAAGGAATTACTCAACTCAGCCATTCATCAGTTAAATTTTAAACACAATAATATCCAAAGATAATCAATGACTTTATAATTAAAAACACCATTATATATGTGAAATACAAAAACAAATATATGTAGTTTAACAAATATTTTTAATTAAAAATTATTAAATAAAAATAATTGTGTAAAAAATAAATACAATTAAAGTGAAATTTCTTAAAAAAAAAAAAAAGTTATATGTAATGTTAGTAACTGTGCGTTTTTGACCATATCATAAACTTAAAAATATGAACTTTTGCAAAGTTTTCTTTGAACTATAATTTTTCAATCAATCAACAACATATAAATAAAATCAACAAAAACCAATCAATATACAAAATGTTTATAAACAATCCAATTTAATAATTATTCTTATACATATAACAAATGCGGATATGCGGAATTATAATGAAATCCTGCAAAACATATATATTTATTGATTATTAAATTGTATATACATAACAAAACTGTATATTTTAAATTTTTAGTTTAATACCTTTTATGTAATTCTAATGTAAGAAATAAACTATATACTTCTTGGAATAATTCTATATAGTCTTCTTTTTTTATCAATCGCAAAAAGTCTATATGTAGAAATATTATGTACCGCATAAAATCAAATGTATATATGTGCGATCAACACTTCTTTCTGTAATGGTTTAAGGACACTGATCCTTTCTATATGTTTATATATAATATTTTTTTTTAAATAAATAATCTATTGTAAATTTAAACCTCCTTTTTTTTTTTTTAAATATATTTTATATTCTTTAACACGTATGTTATAAAGAGAACGATAAAAAAGAACGAATATTTTAGAAAAATAAAAAACTGTCAAAGATAAATAAAAAATGTTATAAAGAATAATATAAATTTTATATGTGTAGAAATCTGTTTCACAAAAAGGACTAAAAGGGTCCAAATTCGCAAAATTTTTCCTTTATAACTGTTCACTTATGAAAGAAAAAGAGATTTATTAAATTATATAGTTTGTTTTTTATTTTCCATTAATACTTTATGTGAATTTTTGATAAATAATAAAATTTTCCACTCCAAAAAATATTCTCGACAATTTATAACCATTTTGTTTTTTTATGATACGATTAATACGAATAATTTCCGTTGACGAATGAAACATTAAATGGATTTGTATATACCGTTTATTTTCAAATATGTTTCTACTAATGCCCAGATAATATAATAAATGATAGAAATATTATATAGTATATTTTTTTATAGCAAAATTTTGGAATTTATTTCGGACTGTTTGATGACGGATTAAACATTATCATTATTCGACGATAGAAAATTTTCTATTATGAATATGAATTTAACATTTACGAAGGGGTATTATATATTTGAATTCCTTTTTCATAAATTCATAAACGATTTTACCCTTTTTTTTGAAAATCAATTGTCGAGATAGGTTCGGCGGCCGTGAGTTGGCAATTTTATTATAGTAGCTTCTTATAGACTATATAGACCCGTTGTGAAAAAAATACAAACATGAATTTAAAAACATGTACCTACCTTAAAATAGAAAAAAATGTGAAAATAAAATGAAATATATTTACCATTATAATATATTTATGTATTGTTTGTTTTTATTATCTATCTGAAAAATATTTTAGTTTAATTTGATTGTTCATTTTTATGAGTTTAAATTTTTGACTTTCTTCAATTTCTTTTTGGATTTTATAATGTTGTTTTTTTTTTTTATATTATTTTTTTAAAGTTATAATAAAATATATACATATATAGAATAATAAATTATATAGAATTTTTATAGAATTTTTCGATGTTTCATTATCCTTTTATAATTTTATTATGATTTAACAAAAAAAAACAAAAACTATTATAACATTTACACACACACACACACACACACACACACACACACACACACACACACACACACACACACACACACACCTGATACATTATTAAAATTTGGTCCTAATTTCTAATTTCTTTCGTTTAAAATGTTAAACTTTTTTTATGATTTTCAGAATATATCAACAAAAAAATTAAATGCCTGCAAAAAGTCATATGAAAAAATGCCTGCAAAAAAAAAATTTTTTTTGTTTTTAGCAATACATCTTCATTCATTTTCATTTAATAAACATTTTTTTTTATTTCAAAATTTAAACCCTAAAAAAAAAAAATTTCTATTCTTTATGATTCACTTGCACACTCATAATTTGTTATTACTATACTTTACTTAATGTTCTCAGTGCTTATTATTATTAAATATATATAGTTTGATGTTATAGGTAATTTATAAATATATACAACCTATAGTATATATATTGATGTCAAAATATTTACAAATATTTTTATTTTCATTTATAGTATGTATACAATAATGAATTCATTTATATAATATTGTATTGTCATATTGTGCTGCTCATGATACTTATACAGAATGCTTGATTTATAGTTATAAAAAAAAAAATTGAAAAATTTTTATAAATGATTTAAATGAGGAGCTACGATTCCTTGACTGAGTTAGACCCACACTTTATACATTCATCTGCGCACTTTACATTCAATTCTGTTTGATTTACAAATGATAAATAAAATTTATACTACTTTTTTTATAGAAATAATCTTAACGAAATTTTCACCAATAACCATTCTGTATAAATAATATTTAAAAATTGTACAAAGTAATTATTTAAATACACAAAATATGCAATTAATGAATAAAAATTATATAGCTATGAAGCTATGTAAATATTCATAATAAGTCAGTAACATCATTATAATAATCATCAAATTAGATAGATATATATACATCTGAATGCGTGCCATATATTATTATTATTATTATTTAAATATAATTTGTGTATATTTTATTATATACATATTGTATGTATATTGTATATGAACAAGGAATTATGATTACTAATTTTAAATTAAGATTATTGTATAATTTTTAAATTAGTCATATATATACAATATAATAAAGGTATGTCTACAAATTTTAATCGTTATAATTTTTGTATTTACTATAAATCAAATATAATTATTATTTGTCAATTTCGATTATAATTCCATTTATTAAATCAAAAATATTGTATATTAATAAATAAATATGATGTATAAATATATGATAAAGTTCTGTTGGAAAATCACTGAAACAAATTTTAATATGTACTTAACATAAAATAGACGGAGTTTTCTACCGGGAAATTATGAAGGAATCCCATTTTAAAATGGTAAAAATCTTACCTTACCTTACCTTATCAAAAAAGAATACAAAAAAAAAATGGTTAGATAAACTATTAAAAATAATTTTATTTTAAAAACAATTTTCTTTAATGTATTATTTTATAATTATTGTAAATGAATGAACTTAATTAACTGCGTATATATATACAACTCATTATCTGAATTTTCCATTTTATTTTTGTAACAAATTCCTCTTTATAAATAATAATATCCAAATTTTTACAAGTATTAAATTATCGTAAATATATATCTAAATATTTATAGATATGACAATTAGATTCGCCATAGAAATCTATAATATTTTGTCAATATTAATGGTATACTTAAAAAAGAAATAAATTTATAAATAAATAATACCTAAATAATACTAAATACTAAATGCATATAAAAAATATAATATCAATTTTTTAAAACCGCAATAATATACCTTTTTGTATTTGTCTACTGCTTTCAATATAGCTATACCAATTTTCAATTTATTTATTTTTTTTTTATGAAATACTTTAAGAAAAATCTGTTTTTTTTTTTTTTTTTGATATTTTGAGTTTAAGATGCAGTAGTAGTTATATTGGTTGATACCATAAACAAACAAATAGACTTTAAATATTTATATTATCATAAAAAAAGTGTTAATTGTTAAATGAATTCAAAAAAAAAAACAAGTTGTTTTCAGATAATAATATAATAAATTGCTTAAACTGAAGAGATTTTCTATTATTATTATTATAATTTTTTTTTTTTTGTATGAATTATCTGAAAAAAGAACTATGAAGAATTTATTTTAGAAAAAAATATACAAAAAAAAAACATATATTGATTGTAAAAAAAAAAATCCAAATCACAATACAAACTTTCTATAAAATATTATACATACCTATTCTAATAATAATAATAATACCATTTTTTTTTTCATATATTTTATATGTTTCTATGCACATTTATTTATTTTTAACTTCATATATATGATACTTAAAAAAAAAACGCATGATATGCACAAATATATTTATAAATATGTGGGTTTTTTCGTTTTTTTTTTTTTTTTTTTTCATTTTAATATGTTATATATTTTTTTCGTTATTTGATTGTTTGGTTAGCCTTTGGCAAAACTTTTTAAAAATAGAAATTATAACCAAAACAAATATAAATGCATTCAGTGTTTTTTTTTTTTTTTTTTTTTGATTAGGTTTTATTTATATAATAATATATTTTTGGTGTGTGAATGCTATACACAAAAAAAAATGCGAGTGTTTTAATTTAATTTTTACAATCAAAATTAAATTTTTTTTTTTATATAAAGCCACCACGCGCTTAAATACGCGCATATTCCTCATATATTAAGATTCCAATTCAATTTTTATATATTTAGATAATTAGATCTACAATTTGATTTCAAATACTCATTTAATATAAAATTTTATATAATCTTGTTCAATTAAAAAACGATCAACAATATATATAAAAAATATTAGTTTTTATATTTGTCTACTATAGCTATACCATATAATACTAATAAATCAGAAAGTCTATATATATAATTTGAAATATTACTATAATGTAAAGTCTAATAATTTGACTTGAAAAAAATATTATTTTTAAATTTTACAATAAAAATAAAAAAAAAAAAACAAGTTCATTGTACGATAACTTAAAAAATAAAATAAAATACAATTAATGTATATTTTAACAAACACAACCAAGGTCCCAAAATACCATACCTGCGCTCGGTTCGGTTCTATTCGGTGCTGATAAATGAATGATAACGCAAAAAAAAAAAACAGCATATAAATTGAATATAAAAAGTCATACATTAATAAAAACTGATAAATGTGTATTGTAAAAAATTATTGAAAATATTTTAAATACTGTATACGAAACAACGAAAAAATAAAAAAAAAAAAAAACAAAAACCACAAACAAACCTTCTCTTATTTATCAAAAAACAAAAGATATATATAAACATATAAATGGAATTTTTTTTTAATAAAGCAAACATATTTTAATGTCTATATTCTATATATATATAAATTTTCATTATATTTTTAAAATATGTTTATTATATATATTTTACATATTTTATCTATTATAAAAGATATACTTTTTATTAATAAAAAAAAACTCTGCTTAAAGGTAATTTTTTATTGCGTGAATAATTGCATATAAATTATTTATTTTATATACAATACAATTTGTTTTTAATTGTTCAATCTCAAAAAAAAAAAAATGTAGCTAAATTTACTGTGTTAAAAAATTTGATGAATTTGATCTTTTGATACAACTATCTGCATAATAATAATAATAATCTAACGACTATACAACGGTGAAAGTATAACTAAAAAAAAAATCATCTAATAAATATATAATATTTTATTTTAAATTTTTATTACTCTTTTAAAAATATTTAAATATAATAATAATTATTTGCCATATAATTAATTATAAAAAAAAATAAAATAATTTAATGTTGTTTTTTTTTAAATATTTTAAAGATATCATAAGATTTTATTTTAAATTAATGTTCTGTTACCAAAAAAAAAAAAACCTTAAATAAATTTTGCGGAACCAAAGAAATTTAACACTTTTATCTATACATATTTATAATAGATAAATCATCTTTTTAGAAATTTTTTTTTTTGATTTATATATAGTTTTCTTCATGCAAATTTTTCCTTTTTCCATAGTCTTCTTATTAGTTTCGATTCTGCATAAATTAATTCTCTTTGATTAAATTTAAATTTTTAGCAAATTTCATCAGAAATCTCTTTGTGAATTTCATACAAAATACTATTATTGCTTTTATAAAAATTTTCAAATATTTAATATATTAGGTTGTCTAAAAAGTATTGTTAATTTTTTTTACAAAATTCAAACGATTTTTTTATATATTTCAAATGCACTTTATTAAACCAAATATGTGCCGTTTTGATCAATGACCCTTTGCCATTTTTCTGGTAAAGACATTATCCCATCACGGTAGAACTTCTGTGTTTTCTGGGCAAAAAACTGATCCAAGTGCATTTTGCAGTCGTCTGCGGAATTTAATTTTAAACCATTAAGGGAGTTCTGCAGAGACCGGAACAAATGATAATCTGAAGGTGCAAGGTCCGGGCTATATGGTGGATGCATTAAAACTTCCCAGCCAAACTCTCTCAGTTTCTGCCGAGTCATCAAAGATGTGTGTGGTCTGGCGTTGTCATGATGGAACACAACACCCCTTCGATTGATTAATTCTGGACGTTTTTTTTTAATCTCGTGCTTCAATCTTGTTAATTGTTGACAATAGAGATCGGAATCAATGGTTTGACCGGGTGCTAGTAATTCATAATGAACGATTCCTTTCCAATCCCACCAAACAGACAGCATTACCTTTCTTGGTGTTAATCCAGGTTTTGCTACGGTTTTAGGAGCTTCACCCTTCCTGAACCACGATCTTTTTCGTACATTATTATCGTATGTGATCCATTTTTCATCACCTGTAATCATTCGCTTTAAAAATGACTCGATTTCGTTCCTTTTAAACAGCGTTTCGCAAATGGAAATTCGGTTCATTAAATTGTTTTGTGTTAATTCATGTGGTACCCAAACATCGAGCTTTTTCTTGTATCCAGCCGTTGTCAAATGGTTTAAAACTGTTTGGTGATGGATGTTTAGTTCTTTAGCGATATCATGACTGCTTACGTGTCGATTTTCTTCAATTTTTGATATGATTTCATCGACTTTTTCAGTGATTGGTCGACCATAACGAGGTGCATCTTTCACATCAAAATTACCGGAACGAAATCGAGCAAACCATCTATAGGCTGTTAATTTTGATAAAGTTCCTTCACCGTAAACTGCACAAATTTGTTCATGCGTCTGCGTTGCATTTTCACCTTTTTCATAATAAAATTGTAAAATGTATCGAATTTTTTCACTAATTTCGCTCATCTTTAATGCACTACAACTTTTAAATGACTGAACAAATTTAATTTTTTTTTTTTTTTATCTACGAAATGTCATCTTTCGAATATATGTTAGTGTTACCTGATCAGATTAGTACTACTTGAAATATTCAATTATAATGACATCTATTTATAAAAATTAACAATACTTTTTCGACAACCTAATATTTTGTTATTAGATTTACATTTTTAGTGCATTTACAACAATTTTAAAAACGCACACCACCCACAATTCAATAATACTCTTATAATAATAATAATAATAAAATTATATATAAATTGATAAATATTTAATTAATATTTCACTATTAAATCTACTAATGCTAAATTTAGCATTTCATTTGAGTTTTTTTCTGTTTATGAATATTTTATATGATTTTATTTTTGTATATTACAAACGCAAAAAAAAAAAACAAATTATTATAGTGTTTTTTTTTTCAATAATCATTACATTTGTATATAAATAAATAAATTATATATTGATAAAAAAAAAAAGAAATGTATATATTTTTAGTGCAATTAATAAAATATATATATTGTACCTTATATTTTTATGAATATTATATATATTTTTATGCCTTATTTTCAACTATATTTAAGTATATATTTCTAAATTTAACGCTTTTTTTATTTATTCTATATAGTATTGACAAGACAAAGTACGCAGATATTATTTATTTGTGAATTAATATTATTTGTGTATATATTAAAAAAAAAAGCAGCTTTTTTTATAACCAAATAAAAAATAATCAATAATATTATATATTTTTGGTAAATGCAATATCAATTTTCTAAAAATATACTGGAATCGTAAATGTTATTACCATATATGCGATTATGATTACTATCATTATAATTTGAATTCTATGTCAATATAATGGTTTTTTCTATAATTCATAACTTAAATAAAATTGTCGATAAAATTATATATACATTATACATATCCATATAGAAAATTTTCGGAAAAACTCGGAAAATGTCTATGATATTTATGGGCAATTTCCAATTAAAAAAAAAAAAATTTTAACATCATTTAGTAATACTTTTTTCATTAAATTATATTTATATATATTAATAAAGTTTTCGAATATTTACGTAATGAAACTTTCATGTTATGGAAAAACTATCACAAATTTCCTTTAGATTCCTGATCAAATGATCTCTTTTTTCCATAGTTACCAAATTCCAAATCTATATTTCTTTTAATTTGTAATAAATATTCAAAATCATCATTTTTACATCATTTTTGTTCATTTAATTTTCTCAAAATTTATTCTAATCAATATTTTATGATCAAGTTCAAATGGTAATGGTAATTAAAAGTGCCGACGATTTATATTGATATAATCATTGAACTAGTAAACTTAACTTTTAATATATATTTTAATATAATAAAAGTCTATAAATTTTAATTTGATTATGAAACGAAAACCTCAAATGATTAAAATTATAATATAAAATGAAATATTTGTTTTTTTCTATTTACTATATATGTATATTCAAATATACTGTATAGTGTATATACATATATATATATATATATAATTTAACTTGACACAATCGATGTATATTCGTATATTAATTAATTAATTATATCAATTAATTTTATATATATACTACTCTAACCACTATAATATCAGACACCTGCTATTTAATTCGTATGCTCGACTTTGAGATGCCGCGAAAGGACTTTACACAATAATTTTTCAATCCCTCCAATTTTATTTCATAAAATGATGGTTTTAGTTAAATAATTGCGCAGACAGAAGTGAAAAAACTTTTAAATTCAATTAGTTATGGAATTTAATTCAAAATGATTCAATTTAACAAAAAAAAAATTTGACCATTATAATATCGGACACTTATATTATACGCCACTAATCTCCCTTGTAACGCCTCCTTTGGCCTTTATAATATCATCCATTCTCATAGACGTTGTATTTACTAAATTTTTGCATTCATCCGGTGTTTTTGTATTCCTCATTTCAATGATTTTTCCTTGGAATTCTTCACCCCTTCGATTGTAACTTTCATATCATGTTTTTACTTTGTTTTATTAATGCCCACAACGATTCTATTGGACTTAAATCGGGACTGTATGGTTCCTTTTAATCTTATTATTAATAAGAATAATACGAAATATTCCTAAAGAACTTAATTGTAAGTCTACCGAATCAGATATTTAAATAAAATATGGTTAACCGGTTCATTTGAGTCACAGAAAGTGGTTTAAAATTCAATGTTACTGATCGTGATAAACGCAACTGTAAAAAAAAAGCTGAACTGTTATGAGTGATATAAGTCTAAAATGGTCAACAGCAATCCAAAAAGTGGTCGCACGAAAGTGGACAAGGCAATGGATTCATAAACCGAACTATATGAATATAAGATAAAAATACAGACATATTTTATTAAACAATGTTTTTTTCCTAATAATAATCCCGAATAATTTTTCAGCACAAATCAAAGCCCCTTTCAATTGTTTTGCAACAAAGAAAACAATAAACAATTTTGAGTTCTGCGGCAATGGGATTATATTTTTGATGATGAATGTAAATTTGTTATTGTTGGTGATTCCGATTATCGAGTAATTCACACAAAAAATGAAGCATTCCATCATGATTGTTTAAAACACACTGTGAAATTTTCAGCCAGTTATTATAATTTACATTTCAAAAGGAGTAGTTTCTTTGTCGGTTAACTCCCAAAATCACATTCATATATTAAATCACTACCTTTTGCGATCGACTATTAAATTATACTCAAACGGCGAATATACATTTCAATACGATGTTGCTCTGCCACAAACCGCTAAAGCAACTAAGAACTGGTTGGAAGCTAAAGAAATTGGTAAAGGAATACACTTTTAGAAGTCCTGATTTAAGTCCAATATAATCGTGGTGGGCATTAATAAAACAAAGGTAAAACATGATATGAAAGTTACAATTGAAGGAGTGAAGAATTCCAAGGAAAAATCATTGTAATGAGGAATACAAAAACACCGGATGAATGCAAAAATTTAGTAAATTCAACGTCTAAGAGAATAGATGGTGTCATATAGGCCAAAGGAGGTGTTATAAAGGAGATTAGTGGCGTATAATATAAGTGTTCGATATTATAATGGTCAAATTTTTTTTTTGTTAAATTGAATCATTTTGAATTAAATTCCATAACTAATTGAATTTAAAAGTTTTTTCACTTCTGTCTACGCAATTATTTAACTAAAACCATCATTTTATGAAATAAAATTGGAGGGATTAAAAAATGATTGTGTAAAGTCCTTTCGCAGCATCTCAAAGTCGAGCATACAAATAAAATAGCAGGTGTCTGATATTATAGTGGTTAGAGTTAGTATATAGCACTTGTATAACAATAAATAAAATTGTATATATAATTATTAAATATACATATATGTAATTTAGTGATTGTGTTAAAATTTTGACTATGCTTTTTAAATTGATTAAAAAAAAAAAAAAATATATTATAGATTAACGCACAACATAAAATCATTATAGTATAAAAAAATTTATATCGCGTTTCTATCTATTTAGATATTATATTATTCAAACATTTTTAATATTATAAATTATTTATTTATTTATTTATTTTTTTTAGCCCATAAGTGCTTATTATAGTAATTTTAGTTTTTTTTTGTGAATGTTTGTGTTTATTTTTTTTTGTTTGTTTCGTCGATTTGCAAATTTGGGTCAATATCACTTCTTTGTATGTGTGTGCTTTGTTTTTGGTTGTTCTTCCATTCGTTAAAAAATTGTAAATATAATAAAATTTTAATATTATTATTTGCTCTGTGTATAATAGATTGCCATTCAACGAATAATTTTTATATATTTGTTTGTCATATATATATATATAAATATTGAAATGTACATATTTAAATAATAATAATATTTGATAAAAAATCTTCTTATAATCTCAAAAAAAAAAAAAAAAAATTATTTATATTTACAATACTCGAAATAAAACCGCATCTATATATAAAATATTCGTATATTAAAAATATAATATTTCAAACAGTGCGAGTATAAATTTTTGTAAGGCCAATGTACGCAAAGATGAAGAAAATATATTTTTTTATAGAAAAATATTTGCGTTTGTGTGTATTATTTTTTTTTTCATTTAAGTAAATTTTTTTACTAAGAAGATGAAAAACTCACATATGTGTGGGGACACATACAACTAAATTAAACTAAATTAAATTAAGAAGATAAAAAAACAAAAAAACCAACAAAAAATCCCTATATATACATTAAATAAAATTCATTAAATGAAAGAAAAAATAAAAAATAAAATATAAAAACCAACTACAAAACAAAAAAAAAAAAAAAACTATTAAATAAAAATAAATATATATATATATGTATATATGTTTGCTTAAAATATCGAGTTTCACTTTTGCTAATTCGCATAATTTGAAGGGACTAACCTTTTTCTATGTCATGTTTAGTTTTTTTTTTTTTTTTTTTTTTTATGTTTATTTGGTATATATAATAGAGGTATATATAAAAAAAAAATATGTTTTGAAAATAAAATTAATAAAAATAAACTATTTATGCGTATATATTCATTTGAAATTATATTATTGTTTGTATATGAACATTGTGCAACAATCCAACAATACACATACAAAATATTATTTTAAATTTTACATTTTGGTTTTGGTTGAAGTGCCTATAAAGTTCTTTTATTCATACACATCAGTATATACATATTGTGTGCGTATATTTATAAAAACTGAATATATATATATATATATTTTAAATGTATAATTTTCATTTTACGAAATAAAACATTTGCATTTAAGACAAAAAAAAAAAAATTAATTTTTGCTGTACGAATTTTGTTAAATAAATTTCGAAATCGTGTTTTTCATTTTTAGGTTTGTCGAAATACATTTTTATTTAGTAGTTAGTTGACGGCGACTATAAATCTTATATAGTTATATATATATATATATAAATATGATTTTATAAAGACATTTGTCAAATATAAATGAATGTAAAATATATATAAATGTTTTTAAGAAAATCAATATATATACATATATTGGTTTTTGTAATACTACTGCTGATGATGCTATTGAAAACGTTTATATAGATATTATAATCATTTTGTTGTTCAAATAAATCTATATAGATAGATACAAAAATATAATTCGTATAATTTCTGAACTGATAGATAAAAAAATATTATAAAAAGATGATAATTTTTTAACTCATTTTTTTTAGGTCATTGTATTTTAATTATCAAACAAATTTATACATATATATATAAATTATTATTAGTATATAGATATACGAATGGATTTTGACAATGAATTAACATTTAATAACGAATTTGCTTCTTCTTAAAATTCATGTATAATAACCATATAGAATGGATTGTTAAAAATTTTATTAATGACATAAAATAAATTCAATTTAAAGTGTTTATGTTAATTTTAAATTTATATATTAATTTGCATGGTATTTTTTTTTTATATAAAATAAAAAGGTTTTTTTAAAACCAATTTAAATAAAAATACCTTCTTTATATATATATATATATATATATATATATATATATATATTGTATATAAAAATGATAATTAATTATATGCTACGGCGAGGTCATCCTTTTTATAATTAAATTATTTTATATATAGAATTATATTTTTATTTTATTTTTTATTGAGAATTTGCTTAACAAAAATAGTTTTTTTTTTTTAAAAATCAACAAAAAAAAAAACAAATAACTTATGTTGAAATCAATATTTTTGGGTCAATAAAAAATATATAATTTTTCAAATGTGTATATAATAGACCAAGAATATATTTAAACGAATATACGTCAACTAAAATTTAAGAAAACTTATATCTGTTAATGTCATCTATATCGGACTGATATTAAATTTCTTATATTGAATTTAATCAAAAAAAAAATCGAAATGCCGAAAATGCATGCCTGTTTTTCATTATATAGACATTTTAAGGACACACAGGACGAATATTTCACTATAGATTGTATTTATTATTATATTGTTTAATTCTTAATGAAATATTGGTTAAATTAAAATTTCTAAATTTCTAAAACATACAAACATTTTTTATATCTAGTTTTCCTAATTGCTAATTTTTTTCATGCGGATGATTCTTCTTTTTTTAAGAAGATATTAATACCTTGATACCTGATGTCAAATCTTAAAAAAGGCAACTTTATGATGACATTTTCCTATGAAATTGTTAAGTATTTCAAATAAATTTAATGAAAACAAATTTAACCCAAAATATTATTACCTAGACGCATAACAAACGTTTATATTAGCTAAAAATCACAAAAAAAAATGCATTTTTAAAAAAATACCAAGATCAAAAAGATCAACCAATACAAAATTTTTCTTTTCTTTTCAAAATTTCAAACATTACTAGATTTTTAAGAATGAAATGAATATATATATATATACATAAAATATATAGTAGGATACCAATGTGAATGCATTACCAAAAAAATATTTAGAATGACCATGAATAAGGTTATTCGCCCATAGAATTATTCTATGTTGTTGTTCAACAAAAAAAAAAAAAAATAAAAAAAGCATGTATATTTTTACAAGACATATATCTTTTCTTTTATATTCTCTATACATACTACTAATGTATATATATTTTTGTGAAGAAATAGCGTAGGAAAAAAAATACGTACGTACGTACACATATTATACAAAAATCTTATACTAATGCAATGTCAATAGCTATATTTTCTGTAAAAAATAAAATTAAAATAAAGCTTATATTACACACATGAAAAATGCATCACAGTTGAACGATATATATTCTGCATAATAAATACATAATTTTATTTGTTGATCATCGATCGATGCATCGTCTTTACAACGGAGTTTTCAATATATTCGAATAGGACATTAACATTACAATGAATATTTTAAAGTTTTACTTAATGTACTCTATATATTTTTCACTGTTTTTTTTTTAATTGGTCAATTTATTTATTATGAATTATTCGTTAATCCCTTTATCATTCATTATTCCTTTAGAACTCAACAATTTGTTCTATTATGAAATATGAACATACGGTAATTTGTTATTTAAACATTTAAACATCAAATATATTAATTTGAAAAATGATGGTTTTTTTTGAATTTTTCTAAATTCTCATCAAATACATCAATGTATATAGTAACAAATCACTGCAATTTGTGATTATATTACGCATTTTTTTTTTAACCCGGTATAAGAGCAGCTTTATAAATGCATACAATATTATTATGCTTTTATATAATATATGTTATGCGTTTAAAATGCATTCAGACAATTTTTTTATATTATAAAATGTTTATCATATCTATGCTCTGCTCGTATGTATCTATATATATACATTTTTGGTTTCTGTTAAATATATATAATATACGTATGTATATATATTGTAGGGGTATTTGCTCTTTTGTATATATTTATATATAAATGCAGTTTATTGCATTGCCTAATTCAAAAAATATTAAAGACCGTCAAAAAAATTTAGAATAATAAATATATAGAATCATCTACATGATATATAATATTTGTGTGTAGGTGTCTATAGTTATATGGAATATAAAGGATAGGCTATATTATTTCGTGTTTTTTGTTTTTTTTAGTTGTTTTTTAAAATTGAATTATGTATTTAGAAAATATGCGTATAATAAATATGTGTGTATATATATATATATATATAGAAAGAAACCTTTTTGTATTTTGTATAATAAATATATATATACGATTAGTTTATTAGCCTTTGCCTGCCGATATACCATTTTATTATAATGTTCTTATGATATATATAGAATAATATCAAAATGTAATTCTTTATACTTATATAATATATTATTAGGATACGTGAGAAATATTTTAAGGACTTTTCTGTTACATAATTTTTCTTTTTTGCTCATCATATTTGCATATAGCAAAAATAACACACTATTTAAATGAAATTGATTTTTGTCTTTTTGTAGAAATGAATAATTTTAATAGGATTTAAAAAAAAATCTTACATTTAATACCTTTGCGAAATTTGATAAATTATATCAAATAATATTTGGATATTACTAATATATTTTGGTCACTCTCTATTTTCATTGTTTAAAATTTATTTATTAAATTTTCTTAAGATTTGTTTATCGTCATAAAGACATTTTCTTAAGATTGCTTTTACTTTTCAATAATTTATATATATCCTATAATTTGATCCTTATTATTTTAGTATATTTTATTTTGATTTATTTACTAAAATAAATGATAGTAATTTTGTTAAACAAAACAAAAAAATAATTAAATTATTTATTATGATTTTTTTATTATTTTAAGTCCTGTCTGTATTCTATATCGCAAATAATTCCTTGCATATATAAATATATAGAACGGTTATAACCAAATAATTTTGTAATCCATGTGACTTTATTGAAATATATTTTCATTTATATATTGAATTATAATTAAATTGAAGACCTATAATAATATACATTATGAATCTATAAAATATTTAAGGTTTCACATTCGACCCCCATGTTTTTTTATATAAAAATGTATTCATTAGAATTTATCCGCTGAAAAACAACATTTTCACAAATATATATTAATATACAAATATTAGAATCAGTAAAGTCATCAATTCAAATATAGAAAAAAAAATCAGAAGATTCTATATGGTTATATTTTGTTAATTTTATATATACGAGAAAATTTTTAATAAAATTGATGCACCCCTTTTTTTCTGTTGTATATCAGATTGTTTTTGTTTTTTTTTTTTTTTTTATAATATCACAATCATTTTCTTATAACATCCATAAATAAATCGACTTATAGTTTTTTTTTCTTCTATACTTCTTCTATATTTAATTATAACTATCTCAAAATAATCAAAATTTTTAATCCATCTTGGTTTTTTACTTTTAAATTTGTTTTTATAATATAAATATATATATATAAAAAAAAACTCAATTTGAAAATCATAATAAAATAATGTATTTATATAAGAATTTTTTTTTTTTTTTTAACAAATTATTTTTCCATTTCTGGTTTGTGATTATTTTTTTTTTATATCAATGTGTATAATATAATTATATATGGTGTGTGTTGTGTATATTAGATGATATATTTTCATGAATGCATGCATATATTTAAAATGCGTTGTAAACGAAAAATGTTCTTGTTCGATCAGAATTCTAATTTATTCATATATTTTCTATATATTGCTATTTTTATAAGGTTATAATATAACAGCTATATATATATATTGATAATGAAATAATGGAAAAAAACTATCATTTTCTGATGATGATTTTAATGTATATATGCATCATTAATTATATATATATAATATATATATATATTCACAAAAGAAGAAGTTTATATTATATATTCATTTCATTATATATATATTGTGTAGAAAAAATATGTAGTTTTTTTGTAGTTTCCAATTCTTTGAAAATCGAATGGATTTTGAATAAAAAAAATGATATTTAATTTTACAATTTATATTTACATATTCAACACAACAAACACGCACATACACACAAATAAATGCAGTATATATTTAAATCGCCTACATACAATTTTTCAAATTATCAAAATTTAAAATTCTATATACATATAGAATATAATACGATAATATATACGATTTTATTTTTGGTTTTCGTGACTATATGCATGTTTGCGTTAAGAATAAATAATTATACATATATATATATAGATATAAATAGATACGCATAGTTTATATATACATCATATATTAGAATAAATAATATTTACAAGGTATTTTAGTTGAAATTATCATTGAAAATTTGAAGCGATATTGGAAATATATATAGTAATTATTCGATTACTTTAGTGAAGCGATAACTTAGAATAGAAATTTTAAATTTTGATAATTTGATGATATGCAAAGTACAAAAATTATTAAAACCTCCTTAATAAATGAATAAGTTTAATTTTTAGGATCAATGATTAATTCATTTTGATTAACTTCACTATATAATTAAAATCTTTCAAACACCTTGTAAAAAAATAAAAATATATAGTAAAGAAAAATCGATGAATTGTTTGGAATCGAAAGAAAAAAAATTAAAATTAAAAAATTGGTTAAAAAGCAGTCGAAAAATATATATAACAAGTTTATGTTGTTTGTTGTATATGTATAATATATGGATATAAAATTAAAATTCTATTAATGTATATAATAGAATTTCTATATACATGTAATATAATTAAGGGGGCTATCGCAATGTATACTTTATTAATGCCATCATCGTCGTCGTCGTCGTCGTCGTATCGCATATATACGCAGAATATAACACCACATATATACATATAGGTTTGTGATGCACTGCTTTTTTTTTTTTTTGGTCTCTAATAAAAAAATGCATAATAATGCAACTCTTTTTTTTTTTCCATTTCAATATTTTGTATGTGTGGCTTGATGTTGAATAATTTTGTGTTTTATGTTTTTTTTTTTTTTTTCATTCGTTTTCAATTTTAGAAATATGTTGTTTTTTATGCGTTTGAGTTTCATTTATGTATACATCTATTTATTTTTTTTTAATAATAGATTCGTTGTTGTTAAAAAATTATTCGTCTGTATTGATATAAAAATCAGCTATCTATATATATATAACAAATTATAATAATAATAATAATAATAATATGGCGGAGTTTATGGTTGACTGCGGTTTAATAGCATTTTATATATAATATATATATGGTTTGCATTCGTAATACAATGTACAAGTAGAAAAAAATTAAAATAAAATGTTTTTTTATAAATTCAAATGCATGGAAGCATTTTATTTCAGACATATAAAGTTTTTGAATATTTTTTCTATGTTTTTTTTTTGTTTAGTAAGATAAATATATTGAAGATTTTCTGATAGAATCCTTATTGTTAAATATGATTATAGTTACTTTTTTTTTATACTGATGATAATTCATTTAATTAATTAACAAAAATGATTTCTACATTTTACATTTAATGAAACCTTATTATATATGTTTAAAAGCGGTAATATAAATCTGACAAAATTTATCTATACATATAATAATCAAAATCGGAACATTTTTAGAATGCTTCTATGCTTCTAATGATTCTAATCGAGTGATTGATTGACAATAAAATCCCTCAAAAACGGAAGATTCATAAATTATATTTTATGTGTTTAAATAAAAATGACTTCCATTCCAATAAGAATAGTTAATCTATCCAGTAGCAATGCAAAATTATCATGTGTACTACATCTAAAAAAACAAACTCCATTACATGATCAATATACAAACTCCTTCTGTTTTTATGTAAATTTTCTTCTTTATCTTTTGATATCTCCTGCTATTATACTGATTGATATAAAAAAAAAATGGTAATACTAAAATAAAAATTCAATAAAATAAATGTTAAAAATCGTGTACTAAAAATTCGTTGCACTAAAATTTATTTTCCATTGCAATTCTAAAATGTCGAATAATTTATCTATATATATAGACTTACAGTGAAAATTACTATGGAATAAAAAAAATAAATAACAATATATAAAGTTATATGCACATCTGAACATTATAAAAATGGAGAAACCATAGAAAGTGTTGATGTAGGCATAAAATATATATTTATATGCATGCATAGCACACACTATAAATATATAAAACATTAAAATTTTAAATGAATATATACGTTTATAATGAATAATATATAGAATATATAATTATATAAATATTAACAACATCGTTTACAACACCACAACCAAAAAAATAAAATAAAATGGAAAAGAAAGAATAAACAAAATAAACTTTATTTATAAAAGTTTACCATTAGAAAAAGTATTAGGTTTTTTCCATAATAATTTACTCAAATACTGAGTTTTGATTTGCCGGGAAATTTAGATTAAGAAAATTTAATTATTTGGTAAATGTAAATGAATTTAAACAGTTCAAAGAGGTTTTCTACAAAAGCTGAAAAATATGTTTGTATTGAAATGTAAATTAAATAAAAACTCGATCCTTTTTAGTTGGATTTTCTTTATATAGTTAATTTAAATGCGAATTATCAACTATTATTTATTTGAAATCATATCTGTGTGTATATTATAGATAGTAATTGAAATTAAAATTAATAATCTAAAATTTTGGAAATCATATTATTATTTTGAATACAATACTCTCTAATATATTGTTATCTGTTTTAACATAAATCATATAATATGTGTGGGTAGTTGTAATGCAAATGTATAATGTTAATAATTAAAATTAAAGTACATTAAAAATAAACAACCACAGAAATAATAAAATAAACAACACGAATTAATATAAGAATAATAAATGAAAAAAAAAAACGTTATTAGAATACAGAATTCTAAATATTGAATGAATTAAAGCTAACGCAATATCCTAATCCATCGCTTATTAGAAATTAGAAAATTCTTTATTTTGTATATTAATTTTGAATATTTTGTATTAATTGCCTAATTCCTAATATCATTCAAAATCACATTTTTATTATAAAGAATCATATAAAGCGAATAATATTGATTTTGAATGCGAAAAATTATTTTATTACAAAATTTGGAGACAAATTTCTTTAATTAAAGTGTATAAAGATTAATTGTGATGTTAATGTATAGAGTTTATATTAACAAACTTCCAAAACACATCAGAAAATAATTTAAAAAAATTAATCACGTTCTTGTTGTTATTCAAAAAAAATAATTACATAACGATACAAAATAATTATATATGCGATAAATGATTAAATATATATATATAATATAGTGATGAATTTATTATATAATTATAAAAATAATACAAATTTGTATTCTTATATATTAGTATATTGAAAAATACATTTTAATATGCATAATGCAAAGTGCACTACCGCGATAGACTTTATGTATATAATAAATATTGTATGAAAAGTACAAAAAAAACTCTATATTATGTGTTGCCTTTGTACAAAACTATATATACTATATATTCAAAATAATATATATTTATATATACGTTTGATGGTAATGAAAACAATTGACTTCCTGTTCAAATATTATATAAATAGTTATGTAATTGTATATTTTTGTTATTTGAATATTATTTGATTTTTTTTTTTTGATTCAATTATTTATTTATTTTATAATGCAATGAATTTTTCGTTGAATTCTTATGTATGTGAGTGAAAAAAATTATCAATAATAATACAAACAATCCAAGATATCTGAACGGATATCTTTTCTTTTTTTTATTATCAATAATTGAATTTTATTATAATTGGTATTTTTTTTTTATGTTCAATTTCTTACTGAAAAAATTGTTAACTTACTGAAAAGTAATATATAGGAATTGGCTAATAAATACGACAGTTTTTTTTTAAAAAAGCAATTGATATTAATTAGTTTTATATTTAATGCAAATTTTTTTGACGAATTTCGCGTTAAGGATGCAAAATATATGAAAAATGAATTCAATATTATATAAAAAAAATCCATCTGTTTTAATCGATGACAGTGCCTCTATCAAATATTCACATTAAATCATTTCCATATAATACTCTCTTTCACAAACGAAAAAATGAAAATAAAATGTCGTTAAATTCTATATAGACTTATATTTAAAGGAGAAAATATTAAGGACATATATGTGAAATAAAATATTTTTCAAATTATATTTAAAAATCTATATAAATAATTTTATTTTAGCACATATTAATAATAATAATAAAAAAAAATCAGCATATCATGCAAGGACTTTTAAAAAAATTAAAAAAAAACCCAAATGTTAAGGTTAATTTCTTTCTTTATTATCATTATTATTATTATTATTATGTTTGTTGTTGAAATCATTTATCCAAACAAGATAAAACCCTTTTATTTTTTTTTTTTAAATGAAATGCAAATGAGATTATAATAAATAAAAAAAAATGTATGGTGCATCATAAAAATGTGCAACTTTTCTTAATGCATAAAAGTCTCATAAACATTAACATATATTTTCTATTATGCACATAAGATAAATATGCAAATTAAAAAAAAATATTTTCACATACCATAATAAAGAATAACAAAAAAAATCATCAACTTTCTTTAACCTTTTCCTATACAATAATATATACTTATGCCATCATCATCGTATTTATGGTAAATAAATTTATGCAAATGTTTATCTATCTATTTTTTTTTTTTATTTAATATATTCAAATATTTTTCAGCAAATGCATATTGGAATTTGTATGAAAATCTTTTAAAAATACATTTATGTTTGTGTGTATGTAACTAAAATACTAAAAATATATGCTTCTTCTAAATCTAATCTAATATCGTGTAATATTTAATTTTATTTTATATATCTTCTATAATATATATGCATACAAAATTTATGCGTAAATTACTGCACAAATTTAGAATTAAAATAGTATACATATACAAGAGAAATTAAAAAGGTGTAGACCTCATCATCAAGTCAGCATTATTATATCCTGTCTACGTGCGTATATTTTATATAAATATATATATATGTTATATGACTATATAAGGATAAAAATAAAAATAAATATGTGCGATCTACATCTGTATATGTAAAACCAAAAATATATTGTATATATATTTTAAAAAAGCACAACCACATAAAATTAAATTTTACTTTTTTTCCCACAAAACCCTTTTATTTTATTTACATACATTTTTTCTTATATAATATATATTTTTGGTTTGCATTATTATTATTATTATTATTGTGTACTTAACATTGCCTGTTGATCATCAGGAAGAGGAAAAATAATTAAATCAAAAAATAAAAAAATATCGCAAATTATTCAAAAAAAAAAAAATCAAATTTGCATATGAAATGACAGATGTTTTCTATACTTACTCTTATATATTTATATATATGGAATAGAAAATTTTATATTATTGCATTGACTGCTTTTTTTTATATTTGTATGCATATAACACAAGGATTTCTTTATAAAAAGAAATATACAATATATATATAAAAGAAATTATGCAGTTTTTAAATGTACGTATATAAATAAATAAATAAATGTGCATATGGTAAATGGTCTGGATTGGTCTGGTATATGTAAGAGAATTTTTAATATTTGTTTGATGTGAAATATTATAGATTTAATATGGGTTGTTGTTGTTGTTGTTGTTATATATGTCCTTTTAAAAATAAACCAAAAAGAAAAGTTGTTTTTTTTTATAGATATGCAAATAAGCATATTTTGGCAGGGTAATATAAATATATTTTGTGTGTAAATGCAACAATTTATTCATAATAATAACTATATATGTGTGAATGTGTGTGCGTTATATAGAAGCAAATAAATTATTATGATTAAAGTGTGGGAAATTTTCTCTTATTTTTTTTTTTTTTAAGTAATAAATTATATATTTATTTATTCAAATTATGGTGATTTTATATAATTTTGCTTTCAAACAAATTTATATTTGAATCATATGTTAAGTATTGGAAAAAAAAATGTTTGAATTAATCAAATGCAAAATATATTGATGGTTTTTTATTTATTTGGATATTTAATCTTCTTCTTCTTGGGTAAAAAAAAAAATACATAATCATTTATTATTACCTTTTTATATATTGAATTTTTATTAAAATTAATTTGAAGATTTTATTCATGTTTTGTGATATGCGTTTTTTTTCCTATATATATATATATATATATATACTTATTGACATTGAGAAAAAAATTCGTTAAATAATTTCTAAATATTTAGATATAATCTCTTTTATTTGTATAAATTGATAATAAAAACCTTTTTTTTTTTTTGGTTCATTTGCATATAATCACTATAAATTTTTCTTTTGAATTAATATTGCACAAATTATAATTTCGATCGATCGATACGTTGATATTTAAAAATCCATGTGAAATTTATCCTTTTTCATCTATAAAATATCGTATATAAGTGATTAAAAAAGGTATATAAGACATATTGTGATCATCTGTTATGTTATTGTTATATAGAGTGTTAACAATTATTACTAAATATAAATTTATTTGTAATGAATCGAATTGAAATGGGTAAAAAAAAAAATACGTTAAAAATTCGTTAATAAAATAACGATATTTAAAATTTTTTGTTACAAATTTATGCAATATAAATATGAATTTCCTCTTTTCTTTTTAAAGTTAAATGTCTTCAAATCATATCACATCAAATATATAATATCTTTGGAGTATTTACGGCAAAAATGAATCAAGGAAATAGCCTCAATCGAACAAGGACATTCAGTCAATTTTCAATAAAATCTCAATTGATATTAGATTATTTTATTTAGTAATTATTTTACAATATTTTTATGAATTAATTTAACAAACTGCAATGGAAGATGACAATTTCTTTACAAAATTTCACCTTAAAATTACCCTAAGAAAATTAAATTACACGGAATTGTCTTTAGAGAAAATTGTACAGAATTTCCTTAAACAAATTATGCAGAATTTCCTTAAACACATTATGCAGAAATTCCTTAAGCAAATAGCAAATTATACAGAATTTGCTTAAGTAAATTATACAGAATAGACTTAAGAAAACTAAACAGAATTTCCTTTAGCGAATTATACACACTTTCCTTTAGCAAAATTATATACAATTTCTTTAGTAAGTTATAGAAAATTTAGTCCTTTAGAAAATCTGACAGACTTTACTAGAAAATTGTACGGGCATTTCTTAGGCAAATTATACAGAATTTCCTAAACAATTTAAACAGAATTTCCTAAACAATTTAAACAGAATTTCCTAAACAATTTAAACAGAATTTCCTTAAATAAATTATACAGAATTTCCATAAACAAATTATACAGAATTTCCATAAGCAAATTATACAGAATTTCCGTAAGCAAATTATACAGAATTTCCTTAAGTAAATTATACAGAATTTCCTTAAGTAAACTATACAGAATTTCCTTAAGTAAATTATTCAGAATTTCCTTAAGTAAATTATACAGAATTTCCTTAAGTAAATTATACAGAATTTCCTTAAGTAAATTATACAGAATTTCCTTAAGTAAATTATACAGAATTTCCTTATGCAAATTATACAGAATTTCCTTATGCAAATTATACAGAATTTCCTTAAGTAAATTATACAGAATTTCCTTAAGTAATTATACAGAATTTCCTTAAGTAAATTATACAGAATTTCCTTAAGTAAATTATACAGAATTTCCTTATGCAAATTATACAGAATTTCCTTAAGTAAATTATACAGAATTTCCTTAAGTAAATTATACAGAATTTCCTTAAGTAAATTATACAGAATTTCCTTATGCAAATTATACAGAATTTCCTTATGCAAATTATACAGAATTTCCTTAAGTAAATTATACAGAATTTCCTTAAGTAAATTATACAGAATTTCCTTAAGTAAATTATACAGAATTTCCTTAAGTAAATTATACAGAATTTCCTTAAGTAAATTATACAGAATTTCCTTAAGTAAATTATACAGAATTTCCTTAAGTAAATTATACAGAATTTCCTTAAGTAAATTATACAGAATTTCCTTAAGTAAATTATACAGAATTTCCTTAAGCAAATGATACAGATTACAACTTACAACAATTACAACAATTATACAGACAAATTCTGAAGAATTTCCTTATAAAATTTCCTTTAATAGAAAATTATACAATTTAAATGATATTCAAATATTTTTGTTTTTACTAATTATATAAAATTAAATTTTATTATAGTTACCATTTCCTATAACCACTAATCAAATCTGAATGACGATTGATTAGGATTTTTAATAGAATTTAAATTATATGGAAATTTGCATTTTATATAAAATGTGCAGTAATTCATTTAACAAATTCTTTCTTTTTTTTTTTTTTTGTGGGTCTATTTGTGTTGATTTCGTATTGTGTTTATTTTTGAATATAAAATCAATTGATATTTTTACTTGCTAATTTAAATTAGAAAGAAAAAATATTTTATTGATATATTATTATTGAATTCATTATAATCATATATAAAGGGCCCTTCTCCTCTATAGTATATATCGATATAGGTCCGTATATACAGCTTTAACAATAACTTTTCTATGCATATATTTTGGAAGTTGCGAGATATGCGTACATATATAAATATTTATGTAAATGGCTAATTTAAATAATTTATTCAAACTGCAATTATAATAAAGGTTGTTTTTTTTTTCTAAATATAATCTATAAAAATTATTTATTCAATATATTATGCATATACTTAACAATAAAAAAAAAATTAATTTTTTTACGCACATATGTTTATAGTTATATCGTTATATATTATAATATATATAGTAAAAAAAAAATAATTTATATTTACCTTTCTATAACCTACTTTTAATACTGGTTATTCAGTTGTGTTCATATATGTCTTAATATATTATTATTATTATTACCATTTTTTTTTTATTTTTTCATTCGATGTCTTATTAAAATATTCATGTCCGCGTATATGTATATTAGAAAAGAGAATAAAGTGAAAAAATAAATAATTATAATAACGTATCAACATTATTTATTATAATAATAATTGCATATATATAAATTTATACATATTATATGCGGTTTATATTCATGGCACCAATATCACAAATATAAAATAATATATGCAACATTCTGTTTTTTTTTTTTTATAATATAATATATACCTGTGTGTTCAGCCGCAGGTCTATTTGTACAAATTTCGAAAATTCAACGTAAAAAAAAAATACATTGATCAATAAATGAAAAACAAAAATTTGATTAATAATAACCAATTTTTTAAAAGTATTCATTTCTGCAATTTTAACATTCGATTTATTATCAAAAGTCCAGTTTATCACAATTATAAAAAGGTTCATAATTTTCAAAAATTTCCCATTAAAAAACCTAACAAACCAATTCATTTAATGAGGTCAAATAAAATATGTAAATATATAAAACAAACCTTTGAGTTTCGCAAAACAAAAAAAAATACAATACTCAATAGTCCTTCCTTCGTTATCGTTTGTTTCTATAAATAACAAAAGAATATTTTTTTTTTAAATAAAAAAAAAACAATTTGATATTTTCTGTTTTATTTTTAAATAAATTAACATATAAGTAAATATTTCCTTTAAAAATGTATGTAAAATTTGCAGTAATTATGCGTTTTTTTTTTCAATAAAATTGTTTGTTACAAAGAAACATTATATTATAGGTTTTCATTTAGTATATAGAAAATATTAACATAAATAAAATATTAAACTATAAATAAATACAAAATCGATGTTTTTTCATTATAAATTATGTTTTTCTTCTTTTTTATTATAATGTTTGTGTTAAATTTTAACCATGAAATTAAATGATAAATATTTTCATATAAACCAATACGAGGGCACTAGCAGCAAGCGCAGTATCTTAAAAAAAATAAAACACTCTTATTTTGACAATTTTTCAATATTCCAGCTTCCAGCTCAAAGCACTTCTTAGTTTATTTTTAAATTCTTTCTGCTAAATAAGATTTAGCAATAAAGCTCATATCTTTAAATTTTCTTTCTTTATTTTGAAATATATTTTTTTTTTAATTTCTATATATGAATAAAAAAAATGATCTTTAATTTCCCAAAAAAGGATTGGGAAATCAAACGGATGTAAAAATCGAATATTATAAATGTTTTTCAATAAGTTCGTATAAACTAAGTGCTGTTAATGGTTTGATTATCATAAATAACATTAATATCTTCTCTTCCTTCACTTCTTGTAAGTAACCGCATGTTTAATGTTTTTATAAATATTAATCTACCTGCAGATGACCAACAATAATCTGATTATAAAACACAAAAAAACTACCAATGAAAAAATTAGTCAACAAAAACACATCGTATATATTGTATCAAAAGAATCCAATACCAGAATCCAACATAACTCGAATCCAAATTCGCTCGTGATAGATTAGATTAGATATTTGATAAAAAAAAAATGTAAAAAAAATCTTCCTTCGAATCTTCAAATCGTAATGTAATAATTTTCCGTTTTCAATTTACAATGCGGTTAATATATTAATGATTTTTACATTATTCGAAATAAGTTTTTTTCAAATCATTTAATAAATCAATCATAGCGAAATATATACAATAACAATAATATATAGAGATTCCATTTTTGAATTTTAATTTTATTGTTTAAAATTTTTCATTTTTTTTTTTTTTATTCAATATATCTGTATATTAGAAATAAAAATATCAACAAAACAAAATAAAAAGAAAAATATATAGCCAATCACAATTTTTTTTTTATCTCAAAATCAATACATATCGAACACACACACCCTTGTTTAATGCCATTCACAGAGGGGTTGATGAATTTTTCGTATATGAATTTTTATTTTTATTTTCAAAAATTTTAAAATATCATAGGCTGAAAAAAAAGCAATATATCAAATCATTTTTATATATATTGTATTGTATCATAATTGTATATGCAATACAAAAGACCCATATATACAATTGATTTTTTTTTTATGATTACATCTGTATAAAGATTTATAGTGTTTATAGGTAATTTTTGATTGGACTGAAATTTTGACAAAGGAAAGAAAAAAAAAATAAAATGAAATCATCACCAGCCCTTCAAATTTAATAAATTATTTAATAAAGATATTTATTGGTTTGTTGATGCTTTAATATATAAAAATCCTTTCACTATAATATTTCTGATACTTTTTGCAATTTTCTGGTTATTTCTGAATTAGTACGTATATGGTTCTGTCCAGTATGGTTAATTGTTAATGCACTTGATCTTGAAGAGAGAGAGATAGAAGTTAAAAAAATTGTGAATTCTTATTGTGATATGGGGATTCTGGTTTGTTTTTTGGTAATTTTTGTAAATTTTAACTCTACATAATCACTGTTTTCTTATGGATTTTAGCACCCTAAGAAGATTTTCTGATTTTTTCATTACTTTATCCTTTTCCATAACTATAATTTTCTTGCAAGTGTTATTATAATTATATATGATAAAATAAATTAATTTATTCAGGTCATGCGATACAATACGATTTTTTTTTTATTTATAATTTATTCCATGAATATTTTTGGTATTATACCGTATTTTAGAACATTATTACAACGAGTGATGTAAAATTTTAAATAGCAATTTTTTTAGATTGATTTCAATCACAGTACTTTATGTGTTAAAAATGTTTTAAATAATTATACTATATAGAATAAATACTAATTAAAAAAAAACCTATCGCAAACATTTTCCATAAAATTAATTCCCAATTTATATTCTAAAAAAAAAAAAGAATGATATTGCATGTAAATTTATAATAGAAAAAAAAATGTCCATATGTTTGGCTATATTAAAATTAGTATCTATATACAAATTTAGTTATATAATAATAATATTTATGATTATATACCGACAATGATGTTTTCATCACTATTTTTTCTTGTGACTTTCACAACCAGATATTTGAAGAAATAAAAAAGCTACACACACAAAAAAAACAAGCACCTTTTTTTGTTTAAATAGAAAAACCAAAAAAAAAAAACCAACTATCTATCATTTTCAATTTCCTTTTCACTAAACAATTATATATATATACAATTTTTTAAGTTTTTTTTTTCTTTTATCGTAAATAAGTTGATGTTGATTCGATGAGTCGTTGTCCTTAATATTATTATTATTATTATTATACAAATTCCGTCGTAAAAATTATTGTTTTATTTTGTAACATGTATAATATTTATTTAGTTTTTTTTTTGTTTGTATAAAATTTCTTGCAATTCAAAAATATATAAAAGGTAAAAAAATATAATAAATAAAAAATATCACATATATAGAAATATACATAAATATAAATATCAAATGTTTTATAATATTCATGAAGAGAAAAAAAAAACAAATTAAATAAATAAATTTCCATTTCACATATGCTAATATTTCCCACACAATATAATATATGTTTTTATTTATCTATTCTAAATTTTTCGGGGGTTCAAGTTTTCTTATATATATATATATATATATATATTACTTTTTATTTTACTTGACATCCAACCGAATTTTTTGTTAAAGGTTTTTTCTACTTTCGTGTTTTTTCTTACATAACGATTGCATATCGTTTCGTTTTTAATAGACAGGATTTATATAAAAAAATAAAAAAAAAAACAAACATTAAAAAATCTGTTGCATCTCATCATTAAACAAAATTGAATAAAAACCACACATCGCATATAATATTTACAAAATAATAAATACCACATCAATATAATTTACTCTCACTGCTTATTTAAATTAAATGATACGCATCAAGATCAAATAAATAATAAAAAAAAAAATACATGTATTTTTCTTTAAAAAAGAGAAAAATTACAACAACCCTTTCGATTTACCAATGTGCATGTATAACAACTTCCTGAAGATATTTTTTTTTTTTTGTTTTTTTTTTAACTATATACATCAAGTTTTTCTATTTGATTTGAATATTCATACATTTACATTAGAAGAAATACACAAAACGCACAAATACATTTTTATAATAAGCATATGTACGGTGCGGTTTTTTTAATTTTTTTTGTAAAAAATACTTCTTTTTTTTCCATGCTGCATGTAAAGGATGCGTTTTATAAAATTTAATTTTGTGGAATATTTACAATTTACATATATACCATATATATTAAGTGAAAAAGTGAAAGGGTATTTTTATTTTTTCTCCACTGATTTCTTCTTCTATTTTTTCTTCTTATTTTGTTTTTTTCACATTTCATTTCATTACAATTTTTTTTTTCTTTATACACCACAATGATAACTATATATAATCACCGCCACCCTTAACATATTTATAAATATGAATATGAATGAATGAATTGGTTTATTGTTGTTTATATACATATTGTAAATAGTTATATTCATAAAACGACGAATCAATCCCCTTATTTTCTTCAAACATTTATAAATAAATTTGAATAGTTTTTTATATATACATTATTATAAAAATAATAAATAAATAAAAATGTTGTATAAGGTATATTATTATAAGTTTCTCATTCATTATATATATATATATTTTTAAACCCTATCTTTATATATTATATTAAAGGTATATATTGTACATAAATATATTTATGTATATTTAGGTTTTGATATATGCAGGTGTACGTCCGCGGATATATACACATGTATGAAAGTATTAATTAATACTTTCGTTATTGTTTTTTTTTTTTATATACGTTATCACATATCCTTTTATGATCTATTTTAATTTTAATTTTTTTTTATATATAAAAAACCGCGATTGCCGAAGTTATGTATTTTCATATGTATTTACTGTCCATTAATTTTGTAAATTCATTGAATAAATGCAAGTTTTTATGAATATTATCATAAAATTATATCACACTATAAATTACATGCAAAATATATGTTTGTTAAATTTGTATATATTATCTATTTGATTTTTGCACCACTCTTTTTATCGCCTGTTGATTTATATAAATGCAGGGAGGTCTGGTAAACTATGATAACATTTTATTTATGTATGCAATTTAATTTTCATTTCATTTTCGCACTTCACTTATTCGTTACATATGATGTATGATTTATTAGCTTATTTGTTTAATGGTACGTGTACTATTTTATTGGGTAAATGCTATATATATATTCATTGGGAAAGGTTTGTTTATTTATTGCAAAATTTTTATATGTTACGGAGGGAGGGATAAAAAAATGTAATTGCAATTTAATATCCTAAAGTTTTCAATTGAAAATATAGATAAATTCATTATTTAAATATAGGTATATAGTCTTGAAACCATTCTATTAGCGAAGAATAAACAACTTCTTGAAGACTTTGTGGTGGAGGCAATTAAAAAAAAGTATTTTAATTCATAGATTATTTATGTCACATCTATTTATTAAACCATTTAAAATAATAACATCTAATTATGGAAACTTATTGGAATTGGGGTAAATCTCATTTAGAGGGATTTTCTTAGAAGGGCGTTTTTTTCCTATTTTAATTTATCTATAATCAATCTAAAAAATATTTCATTAAAGCAGACAGCGCAGAAATACGGTATACTTTAAAAAAAAAAAAAGGATTATATCTTATATAGTTTTTTCAAGACCACATTTTAATTTATTTGAATAATTCCTTACACCAATCACTTTTATTGATTTCATAATTGAGAATTTTCCAAGAAACGACTGGTTTTTGTTAGCTAAAAATTAGAAAAAAGGCAAAATATTAAAAATAAGGCACCATCTCAAACAACTATATTTATTTATCTTTTTTCCATTCATATATTTAACACACCACCGACAAAGTATTATAAAAAATAAATTGATTTGATGTTCACGCGTTCTAAAAATTATTGATTCTATTTGTTATATCCTCTTCATAATCATCACAAATAAAACCACACGCGAATATTATAAAAGTAAAAAATTCAATTGTAATCTTATGTTGTATTATATTTGATGTTTAAACCAAAAAGAATAATACAATCTTAATCAAAATATTATTTCCAATAAAAACATTTGAAAAAACATTATTCAATTCATAAATCCTTAAACTTAAATCCTTTTATAAAAGCATAAACGGCGGATTACGAAAAAATTATTATCTTTATATCATTTGTAAAAGAATTTTCCTTTTTTCGTATAAATAATAATGTAAAAGTAAGAAAGTATGAATAATATAAAATAAATGGGATATCTTTTTCTTAACATTTTCAAAAAGTTTCTTTTTTTTTTTGTTATTTAACCGCATTATAAAACCAAAACCAAATAAATAATAAAGATTTTAAAGCAAAAATACAAAAATAATAATACAAAGAAGAAGAAAAAGTAATATCAATAAATAATTTATTTATTTACATTTCTAACCGCGCTAAATAACTAAATGGTTCCTTTAAATAAAATGCATTTACTACTTGTTCATAATAGAATTACAAGTTCTTCTTTTTTTTTTTACCAAACGATACAAAATAAAGAAAATGATATGTATCAAATACATTTCTTTTAAGTAATGCTTTTTATGAAATGCCGACGGCAGACGACGGCAAATGTCAAATTGAAAATACATACATTTCAATGTAGGTGCTTTTTATGAATATTGGACGGAGGACATGTCGACGGCTGACGGCGGACATTGATATTTTTTCTTCTATTGCCGTCGGCTGACCGTCGTCCAAACTTCATTTTTCATTTTATTTACATTTTATTTAATTTTTATGATTTAATTTCATAATAATAAAATATCCAGTTAATTTACAAACTAATAAAAAATGGAATTATTTAACAGCAATTGGTATGTATTATTGTGGAGAAATCGAGGCTTTATATTACAAAAACAAATAATAAAATCCTAAACGATACAATCATTTGCGATTGAAATTGGTTCTGGTAGGAATAATGTAATAATGCATTTTATATTTTAAGGTTTATTTTTTTTTGTTTATTGTTTATTTGTTATAGATAATACATATATATATTCAGACATAAAATGCATCCTTTCTTTTTTATCATAATCATTATCATCTTCATATATTATTATTTACATATCGTAAAATACCAAGTTGAATTATTTACTTGTTGATTATAAAAGATCATTATATATTCATGAATAAATTCATATTTTAAGATTATGTACGCTAAAAAAGAGTACTTAATTTTTTCCCTCTATATATATTTTATGCATTTATTATATATATATAAAAATAAAATATAATTTAAAAATCTAATGCGTGGGAATGTTACATAAAATAAATTTTTTTCAAATTTATCATCGCTTCATGAAATATGTCTATACATAACATAGATAGATATAGATAGATGATGTTGGTGGATGTTTGTGAATAAAATAAATAAATAAATACTGAGATTTTAACCGCAATATTTTTTTTTCCAGTTCTTATTTATATATATAGATATTTTTGATTATTATTATTATTATTATTATTATTACATATGCAATAAAATAACCCTTTTTCCATCCAACAAATGCACAACACTATAAATACATTTATTTTTTTTTTATTTTTTTGTATAAATTTAACCCTTTTCTCATTATTGATTTGAATATAATAATGTATGGATATATTTATATAGATGTATATATTTATTTATTCATATTTTTTTTTTTTTTTGCTTGCATGATTACAAGACTATATTCAAAAATTCAAATATCTATATGTAAACAAATTAATCATCAAAATTTTCTTAAACAGACAAAAAGGAAAAAAAATGAATAGAAAAAATATACAATTTATTACAGATTGAGCTTATATAATATAGTATATATAATATATATGTTTAAAAGTACATTGAATTTTAACCTTTTTGTTTCGTCTGCATATATATATATATATATATATATATATATAAATATATTCTTATATTTTACCCATTCGTTGGTTGATCTACCCCCGCTGATTTTTATCTATTTCTATATGGTTGAATTGAATGTGAATATTTATTTTGTGCATATGCAATGATTATATAGTTTTTACAAAATGTATATAGTTGGTAAAAAAAAAATTAGTTTTTATTTTATCCATATATAAAAAATGTATAATGCGATGAAGATGCATTTTAATGATTATTATTACCTTAACCCTTTTTTTTTTAAATTTTATTTTATATGTACATATATCCCTTTAATACAAATTAGTTTACATCATATTTTGTTCTTATATATATGGACATGTGGTTCTTCGTAGTAGATTTCTTATAATTTTTTAGTCTTAAATTTGGTTGTTTTTTTTTTTTTGGTTCATTTTGTAATATTAATAATCGATGATGAGAGTTTTTTTTTTGGGTGGAAAAGAAATAATAATGTATATACTACGAATATATAAATTGCAATCAACTGTGACTAATAAATTAAAGTTTTTTTTTTCTTCTTCTTTTATATCTATATATATATATATATATAATAAATACTTAGCATTTCTAGTTGATTAGATCTATTTTAATTTAACTCTTTATGCATTGTATATTTATATCATCTTCAATAAATTTAAAAAAAAAATCAAGTATATTGAAGTATTATTAATTGGATAAAATATAAAAGTTTAAACAATCTCTATATAATAATATAATATATATACTTAAGTTTATTGCTATATATGAAGAGGATTTTCTATGTGTATATTTAAAAAAAAAGGATTAATGTAGCATTAAAAATCAAATGTGTTTTGATGATGGGAATAAAATTATTGCCATATTATATAAATTATATACACCTGTAATTTTTATATAGTTTTTGTTTTTTTTTTTCTGGTTTTCTCCTATAAATTGATTTGAATTTTGTAAATTAAATTTTTGTAATTTAGTTTTAAAAACTTTTGATAATATCGCATAACTAGAATTTATTCAATCGCAATTAATATTAAAAAATTTATATCCATATAGTATCCACCTTTTGATTTTGGAAATTTTCAATTAATTATATAATTTAGAAAATAAAAATATTAAAATTCAATTTAAAACATTTTTCAATCAATTTTGATGACTTTCCAATGAATAAGATTTGAGTTGTGGTTTAATTTGCAGAATGAGTGCTTATGAATCAAAATTTCCTATAAATAAAAGAAAACTCATTTCACATGATATATAAATATGGTAATTCTTTTTAGGTGGTTTGTTAATTGCATTTCCTCATTTGTATAAATGAAATTCTCTATGGATATTTATTTAAATTTGTAAATTTTTGATGATTTTACAATAACCTTTCATACATTTTATAATTTTGCTAGATCAGCAAACAACAAATTTTCAATTTCGCTATTGTATATGTAAATATCTGGAATAAAATTATGGAAAATATGGAATATTATCATTAGATTTGACTTCATAATATTATAATTTGAAGATTTATCTTTTATTTAGACAAATTTATAAACAGATTGAGAAACAATTTTATAAATCATATTCTTTGAAAACCTATCCTATATTTATAATGATGAGGAAAAAATCAATCAAAATAAAAAATTTATAAATATATATTATATATCGCACATAATAAATTATAAGCAAATATATATTTCAACATTTACATTTTATTAATATGTTTTATATTCAAAATCCCTCCCTCCACATTTATCGTATAGTAAATTTTTGTAATTTAATTAACAATAAATATATATGATCTTATATTATTATTATTATATTATTGTTAAATGAGATAATGAAAAAAAAAAATCAACAAAATAATAATAATAATATAAAATTCTAATCGTTTTCATTGCTAAAAGTTACCTTGTAACCAATTTTTGTTTTTTTTGAACAAATATTGTTTAAATATACATAAATATTGAGAAAAATATTATATATTATAGAATGACAATGAATTAATTTTTTTTTAAAATATTTTCATAGTCAATTTTTGTACACAGTTTATTCACCTGTTGAATAATATTGCGTTAATTTTTTATCGTATCGTTAACAAAAAAAAAAATATTTTCCTATATTGTAAATTGTTCAAGAACGTTTTCAAAAAAAAAAAAATAATCATTGAAAAATGTTATTTTTTTTATTATTATTATATTTACATTTAATTGCTAATATATATATTTATTTATATGTTTGCTGTTGAAATGCTGTATAACTTCTTATAACTTTATATAAGCGTAAATTTTTTGAACTAACTTAAATGTGTGTCTATATTAGATTATATATATATACAACGTCTAAATGTTACCAGGTATTAAGTGTTTTTATGGTTTCCAATCCATTACATAAACATAATTAAATGATATATTAAATATATTTCTATATAATTGATAATTTGAAATATCTGCTATCAGAAATATATTTATTTATAATCATTTGACATTTAAAGATCTGCGGTCTGGACTTATCAGAATATCTCCAAATCGCCTAAATCAAAAAAAAAAGTCATAGATCTATTCAAATTAAAAATTCACATACAAAATCATCATCTCTATGGACCTACCATACCATTTTAAAACATCATGTATTTTATTTATATGCATTCATAATCATATATATTGTTTTTGATTGAATAATTTATCGTAAATTATTATATTATTATGTAATTATGAATGTGTACTATAAAATATAAAATATATATAGTAAAATATTAAATATATAATAAAAACGTGATGATGACTGCATGAATTGTATATCAACTATATATTGTATTTTATTTTTTATTATTATTATTATTATGATTGTATGATTTTATCATTTTTAGCATAAAATTTTTCGTTTACATTTTTGGAAAACAATAGAAATTCACTTTAATATATGTAATAATAATTTAATAGCTCTTTGTGTATATAATATACCAAATTTTCGGTTTGTTTTTATTTGTTTGTTATATAGAAAAGTTCAAATTCTTTTTGGTTGTCTTCGTCGGGGGGCGGCATTTAATGTATAATTTTGTATTGATAATATAATCTATATTGCACTTAATTTTTTTTGGCATAATTTTTGGGTTTAATTATTTAGAATTTAGAATACATTTTTTGTGTGTGTAATATCCAAATACATAAATTTGTTGTCATTAAAATCTCAATATGTTTCTGGAATCATTTCCATTGTTTATATGAATCTAATAAGTGAACGTCATCATATTGGAAATTGCTAAAAAATTCTATCTATTGGAAAACAAACAAAATATGAATTTCCCAATAACATTGATATGATGACGATGGCGATGATGATGATGATGAAAGTGTTCATTAAAATCTATTTTATGATGTTGCGAAGGTCTTATTATAATTTGTTTTTTTATCAACATATATTAAATATAAAAATTTTTTACATTATATTATACATAATGTCAATGACTTTACCTTGTTTTTTTTTTGTTAAAATAATTTTTTTTTATATAACATATATTACATATTAAATATTTTTATGTACATGATAAATATAAATAAAAATAAAAAATATTTAACTATAAAAGAATATATGATGAATTAATAATTTATATTTATGTATTTGAATTTGATGAAATTTTATTTTATTGAAAATTATTCTTTACCAATAATAATAAAATACAATTTTTAATTGATAAATCATTATAAATATATATGAGGATGTATAATTTTCTTTATCATCGTCAATATTCGGATGACGGATGACTGATGATTTAAAAATAATACTTTGACTTTGCATTTTATTATATAGCTTTTAAATAAATCCTTTTGCAACAAAATTGAAATGTGAATTCTCACCGCATCACCTTGCAATTAAAAATTTGTCAGCAATTTTTTAGGATCATTTTTTTTTTTTTGAAATACCTTTTTTTTTTTTTTATATATCCCCAGAACCCCAGACAATATACATAAATTTATTTTAATTTCCAAAAAATAACATAACATATTTCGGCAAACATAAAATATATCTTTATAATAAACCATATGCTATTATTATTTTCTTTTTTTCTCTAATTTTTGGGTTAGACAAATACAAAATTTTACATTCAATTTAACCGTATATTATGTAGAATGTCTATATTTTTATGGATATTAATTTTATACTTATTATATCTCTTCTAAAATAACTATATCCATTTATATAAATATACAAAAAAATAAAAAAATAAATAATTTCTCTGCTAAAACAAAAAAGGTTCATCATTTTATCGATCGAAACAATATAATAATGGCCAAAAACAATAAAATAAAATAAAAAATAATTAACGTACATTTATTTCATTATCCTTTTGTGTCCTTAAAAATGAAAAAGTTTGCACAAGTTATATAGTATTATAGAGAAAACTATAAATAACAAAATATATATAGTATATTATATTTTTTCTATTATATAGAATTTATTTTTTATTTATCGTCTCTTTTTTATAAATAAATATGAGAACAAAAAAGAAAAAAAAAATGATAAAAAATATGGGTAAATAATAAAAAAAAAATAAATAAATAAATAGTTGATTATATTTTTTGTTAGATCGCACGATTACGCGAGTCTGCTGTTATTTTATGTATGATGACAATGGTTAATAAATAAATAAATATAAACCGAACAAACCCCATGGGATTGAATATTTTTCAACATACATATACAATATTATTTATCAGATATTTTTTTATTTTTTTTTTTTTTGTATAATAATGATAATAAAATAATAATAATAGTTAAAAAAAAACGCAAACTGCACTGCACCAACACACAAACATTTAATATATGGTATAATAGCCCCTATCTCAAAAAAAAAAAAACTCTACACACATTTTTTATTAATATAATTTTTTATATATAAATATATATGTATGATATTGCCTAAATTATTTTATTAAATATATAAATAAATGCAATATAGCGACTAGAAATGAATAAAAAAAAAATGCATTTAGAAAAATTTAAACCCAAAAGAGAAAATAAAAAACTGCGGGTATCAATTTTTTTTTTATATTTTTTTTCTTATTAATATGTATAAAAAAATTGAATTATTATTAATGAGGGAAACAACATAATTTTAATTCGTCTTAATTTTTATTTTTTATATTCGTTTTGATCGTGGGATTCATGCATATAGAATCTAGAATTCATATATAAAATTTATATTTGCTTATTACGACGATAATATTTTTTTAGTTGTGCATTTTTTTTTTGTGTTTGTTTTTATTTATCAATTTATTAAATGATAAATTTATTTTTATTTGTATTATGTGTGTGGGTGGATGATGTTGTTCGTGGGGGATGGGATTTGTATATGGGATTAACGAAAAATGATTTAATAGATTAAATATTTTTGTGTTTGCGTTGTTGTGTAAGAGGTTTATTTTTTTTTTTTTGGTTTGTTTGTATATTAACAATCATGCTAAATATGGAAAAATTGTTCAAAAAGAAATCATAATTAAAACAAATATTAAAAATCGGCTATATATTAACAGCATCCAAAATTGTTGTAAAATATCAATGGAATTATTAGAATTAATGAATTTTCCAGGAGAACTTAGTATATATTTATGATAATTTGGATAATTATCTCCCTTATTTTACATAATTATTAATCATTGTTATGAGCATGTTTTTTCCATCACAAAATATCATCACAAATTTTGCTTTATCTTAAAAGAATCTTTACATCTTTCATATGAAGATTTCGTTTTTCTTTTATCTTATAGAAAATTTTGTTGGTATAATCGTTTTAGATTTAGATTTAGACAGGATTTTTTTCTGTATTTTCTATTAATAATAGCTAATTTTATGACAAAACATTTTCTAAATTGAAAATCTTTGTTTCAAGTTTTATATCAAATTTATTTGATTTTTTATTAAAAAACTAAACATCATTTTAAGTGTACGATTAAAAAGTAAAACATAACAAAATTCTAAACAATAATATTCTATATATGTGAATATCATTTTAATTATAACACGACCAGTGATATTTTATAAATGTAGTCCGAAAGGATTTTCCATATAAAAATTGATTAAAAGATTATATTTTCTATATCGATCATAAAATCATAAATATATAATTTATAATATTATTACTAATATAAATGTGTTTTAAAATAAAAAAAACAAGTTATGTACTCGTTTAAAAAAAGGGCAACAATTCGCACAAAAATACAACACGATTTTATTTTTATTTTCTCTTTAGAATTAATTTTTATATTATATTTTTATAAATGCAAAATTATTTCTAAACAGGCAAATTGTTAATGTACTTAAATATGCATATATATATATATATATAAATAGTAAAATAAAGCACAATATAAATGAAATCATATAAAGATAAAAATATTTTATATTATAAAAAAAAAACAATGCATTACTATTTTTATATATATATAAATAGCAAATATAATTACAATTTTTTATTTATTTTAGTATAGTATATATAGAAATAAAAGCATTACATATAAATGCATATTGATACTGCAATAACTATATATATATATACTGAAAGTGAACTGAACTACTGATATATTTGATCCTTTGATTTGATCCTTTAATCTTTATTACATCCGCAGTTGTATTTTTAACGATCTTTAATTCTTATTTAATACAAATGTTTTTTTTTCACTACTTAAAAATTGGAATTATTCAAGCGAAATTATTTTATTTCTATATTAAAACTTTAGTTTTGTTTATTTTCTGTTATATTCGTCCTTCTTCTTATTTGATTTTTTAATATTGCAATATAAAATATCAGTTTATTTATAGTTTCGTCTAATACTGATACCTCTATATCATGAGCTGTATAATAAAGTTCCATATGTGAAAATAACGATCCTTTAGAATATTTTTGCCAATTTTATTTTTAAAATATATTTTTCTTCTTAACAATCTTTGATAATTCTTCAAAATTCTTTGATAATTCCTCTACCAGAAACAAAATTTCAAAACTTAAACAAATAATAAACTGCTTTCGTATAGTGTAGTAACTATAATGTTTAATCCTGAAATCGCGGTGCATCATAAAGTCATAAAGTGTTTATAGAATATTTAAAAAATGGACAAAACAAAAAAAAAAAAATGCTAATAAATATATTAAAAAAAAAAAAACCATTCTAAATTATAAAATAGCCAATTGTCACGCAGCAGACCTCATAAATAATTTTTGCTAACGTTTTTTTTTCTTTTTAAACCTCTATATTTATTATACATTTTAATAATATTATTCATATATATTTTTCCTTTTTATGACTTTATTTTCATATATATTTCACGATGTATATATAAAAAGCAAAATAATTTCATATGATTTATGCTATTATTTATGAGAAGGACAATAACGCTGTACATATCTGGCCAATATATTTTTGCCTTTTTTTTTTTTTTTTAAATTGATCATTGATGAATGTGTATTATAAAGTGAAACCAAAATAGAAATACTGTCCTATTTTTTAATGTATTTCGTTTTAAAAATAACTTATGGACCTTCTAATAAAAAAAAAAGATCTCAAATACCAAATAAAAGAAGCGATTATAAAAAAAGATTAGTGATTTTTTGATAATTTTGAAAATTATTGAGGGTGTCTAAAAAGTTTATACTTGTATGCACATTATATTTGTGTGGTATAATAAAAAAAATCCAGTTATCGCGTATCCGATGAAAAACTATATTTCAATTTCCATTTAAATCTCTTCTCTATAAAATATGCATTATATTACATATGTACATATATATGTATTTATTGTTATTATTTTTATATAAATAAAGTTATATTATCGTGTGTGTAAATAGTTCATTCGTATACTATACTATATATGCCAATAATAAAGTATAACCTTTAAAAGAAAACGTTGAAGAATATAACACGCAATCTTTATTTTTTATATACAATATTGAATGTACTTTTATATAAAAATAAAAAAATATAGAATTTTATATTACCAACCTATATTTTTTTATCATTAATAATGTTTTTTTTAGCAAATTACAATTATAATATTAATTAAAGTATTTTTATAGTTTTGCAAATAAAGATATTTTATACACACACAAAAAAAAAACATCCAAGAAATGTTTAAATTCTCATTTATATACTATATATAAATGGGTTTCTGTTGCAGGACATTATTTTTTTTCATTTATCGTACCAAAAGTCGCATATTAATATAATATATATATATAGAAAAATAGTAAACTAAAAAATGTCAAAGGATCATAAGATCATCTTATCATCCTGTCTGTGTGTGTGTGTGTGTGTGCATAAGCCGATTATTATTAAAGAAATATTCTATATATACATAAAAATTATAATATATAAACATTATAATGTTCAAACCATATTCACACACCATTATTATCATATAGAAACATTTTTTTCCCGAAAAACTTAAATTATACTTTTCTCAAAAAAAAAAAAAAAATGATCCCCTAAAGTTTTACCAAAACTTTCCGCTAATGAATGTATATTACATATAATTTTCTATTTAATATTTGTTAATAATAAGTCATAAAATTTCATAAATCGAATAAAAGAAAAGTGTGACACTTCAATATATATATATATATATATGAGGTTCAATAATATATTTATTTTTTTACATTCAACATGATATATAATCTTCCTTCATCTATCTACTATATACAAACAATATTTTTATTTTTTTGCTTACGATTATTAATATATTATTCTTCTATTTTTATTATTTACCTTTAAAAAAATGATACTATAAAAAATAAATCTTATAAATACCATGATCCGCATCACGTCATACGCTCGTTCACAACACATAAAAGTAACTTTATAAATAAAAAAAAAAATATTTATTTTCTTGATGTAATGTTCTGCATACCTTTGCGCATTTTCATGATCCTTGTTGTTTGTTGGTTATATAATATAATACACGCATAATAATATCAACAACAACCTGTTATAAACAACTTTTTACACCATTTAATATTTTTATTATATTATATGTCTGTCTGTCTATATATATATATATAAATGTTTATATACATTTTTATACAATAATACAACTTTTATAACAATGCAACTATGTATATGTATATGATTTTTTTCCCAGCACAGTAACAATATTTATAAAGACAGATATTATACAAGATGTAAGGATAATAGGAAAAAAAAAATATTTTATAGAAATATTTGTAATTTTTACTTTAGTTTGATAAATAGAATATATTTTAGTACAATCACCATTTTTATTATTTTGATATATATATATTTATTAGTATTTTTTATGTGTATTTATTTATATACGTTAAATGAAATAAAAAAAAAAAAAAAAGGTACTATAGTGTCTGGCACAGGTGCATTAATTTTTACCTGTGTGGAATTTGGGACATCTATAAATAGAAATTGATATATTTATAAATTTTAATTTTCAAAAAACTTTATAACTTTTGTATCCTATTATACAATATATTATATATATTGACTATTTTATATATAGTTTTTAATTTTTTATCAATTTTTTATTCCATTTATTATGTTTCTTGTTTTATTGTTTTTTTTTTTTGTTTTTTTTTTGCTTAACTTTTAGTTGCCTTTTTAAAATTGGTGTTGTGGGAAACATTGCAATTATAAAATTGACTATAAATATATTAGTAAAAAAAAAGAAGATAAATTATAAATAATATACAACAGGTGGATGACTTTTTTGAATATGAATACCTTTTATAACGACCAATATATAACAAGTACAAATAAAGAAATTTATTTTTAAAATATTAAAGGTTATTGATTTATAATAAAAATAAATATCAAAATAGATTTTATAGATTATATTCGTCAAGTATATTATATTTATTTTTTTCTTGAAATTATTTGTTGAATTGTGAAAAGGTACGGTACAGATAGATATATTTGTAATTTTACTCACAATTTTTAGTATTAGTATTAGATAGTCTAGCTCAACAAACCTCATATCCATGTAATTTTATTATTTGTAGATTAGTGTGACTTAGTAAAAATAACCGAAAACACAAAACATATTATGTTATGTCTTCAGTAGGATTCGAACCCACGACCCCAAAATTTCGTTAGAATTTTAGGTTGGCATTTTTAACATTTACACCACAGAGTTCTAGAGTTCTAATATGGGAATATTTTTATTAATTTTTTTTTTTGCGGAAAATCTCTTAAAAGAAAATAACCAAAGGAAAACTTATCTATTAATATAATATTTTGACATTAATTAATTGAAATTCAATTGCACAAAATTCATGTCGTTTGAGAAATCCATTAGAATTAGTCAATTTTTTACAATATACGAAATATTTTCATTAATTATTGTCTCTTCCGGAAAAGCTCCTTGAAAATCTCAACTTCAAAAAAGCTCCTTTGAAAATCTCAACTTCAAAAAAAAACTATAGCGAAAATTTCGGTATTTTTTAATAAAACTATAAAATGATAAAATTAAAAAAATATTCATAATCAAAAGAAATAGGGAACGAAACTAGCAAATGCAATTGTATTTTATTTGAGAATGTAAAGCAACGCAAATCTTTGTAATAAATAATATAAAATCCAATATGTGGGGGCAGTAATAATGAAATGCAATAAATATTTATATATTGCGTATATAGCCCGTGAAATTTTACAATTTTTCTAATTTCAATATTATCATCAATATACTTTGAAATTAAAAGCATATAACCTTTAAAATTAACATTTCTTTTAACCAAAAAAAATATCTATATCATTATTTTTTTTTTATTATGACGACTATATTATTTTTATAGAAAACTAAAACAAAAGCAACAATTGAACAAAATATAAAAATATATAGTAGAATATAGAAAAAAAATAAAGTTAAAACAATTTCACTTTAAAAATATACCTTTTTCTTATTATTTTTTTCATTTTTTTTTTGTTGAACAAAATCTACTAAAAGTCTATATCTAAATCTAAAAAATGTGAGTATACAACTACATATAATAAATATTATATAAAAAAAAAAACTATATATTATTTTGATCATGACCTAAGAAAACATTTATACTATTATAATGTTTTCATCTATCGTCGTCTCATGACTAGCCATATTATTTATTTTCAATGCAGAAATCATTGAATTGGAACCATTTATTTAACCATTTTTTTGATATTTCTCTATGTAAGTGTTGTATTGTAAGAAGTTTTATATATTATTTTGATATTTTATGTTTTTTGTTTTATGTTGTTTTTGATACACATAAAATCTATATAGTAAATTTTATTATAGAAATGAAATAAATATATATATTTGGCTGACGACGTTTGAATATAATACCATAATAATATAAATTAACCAAAAAAAAAAAACTATGTTATATTGGTTCTTATATATAAAGAAAATGTTTCATGCGATTACAAAATAATATTGCATAAAAAAAATATGTATTTAAATTAAACTACTAAAGTATACTAACTATATATGACAATATAATGATGTTGATAAAAAATAAAATGACATTGTATAAAACCTTTATTATAATTATATTAGCTATCAATTGTATAATAATAAAATAAATAAAAATTTGTTATATGTATAGGCAAACAATTGGTATATGTAATAAATATTATTAAGCATTAAATTGCATAATATATTTTAAGGAATGTATGGATAAAATAATAAATATATGGTTGGATATTGAAAGGAATTTGTATTTTGAAAAGATTTCTTTTATTTAAAATTTTTTTGCAATGTTTCTTCTTGTTCTTGTATAATATAAATAATTATTCAAATGATCGATAAAGATTACTATTTCATATGGTTTTTTTTTTGTTATTCTTCAAGGGTAGTTCTTTGCAATGCTATGAATATAATTGGTTTCGTTTTTTAATTCTTTTGCTATCATTGAACTAATATATTTGAATTACATTGATTTAAAATATCTAAAGTAATTAATATATAAACGATGAAGGTATATATAGAAAATAAAATATACCTTTTATATTTTGTATTTTGTATACGTTTAAAAAAAAATGGGAAAAATTCCTATAAATTCCCCACCAAATTTATTGTTTGTTTAATTTTGCTGGGAAAAAAAATATAAGTATCATAAATTAAATGTCTGTAATTTCGGATTTCATCAATTATATACATTTATTTCCAAATATATATATATACAAATTTTAATATTTATTTATATATAAACAATTTTTTTTTAACATAAGTAAAAAATATGACAAAAAAAAATATTTAAAGTTTTTTAAATTATCGTCTATCGAGCGGCGGTTTGTTATGTATCGTCTAGCATTTATTTATTATTCAAAATAAATTTATTATACTATAAGACGATAATATTAAAAAAAAAAATAAATACATACTAAATTATTGTTATATAGATTGTATATAAATAAATACATATAGGATAGACTCTAAAATATATAGACAAAACTCTTTTTTTTTTTTCAAGAAAAAAGTTAAAATATACAGATATATAAAGAAAATATAACATAATAAAGTAACAACATAAAAAGAACTTATAACTCTTATAAATAAATATGCATCCTATATATAAAATTCTATTCTATTCTATTCTAAAAGATATCTGAAGAAGGGCGTTGGCCCATCATTATATTGGCCTTGAAATAAAATCCAAAAAAATGCTTACAGAATACTATAGAATACTGCTATGTATTTGTAAAGTTTTAATATGTATTTTTATGACTATCCCTAAAAAATAGACGAAAAAAAAAAAAAAATTAAACACGTTTTTCGTGCATTTATCACTATTTATATGTGTTGATTCTATTTATATATTAAATATATAAATGCATTTATACACGATTGCGTTCGCTGTTTTTTATAATCAAACATATTTAAATAGAATTTTTAAATACAGGATGGATGGTTGCGTAGTATACTAATTATTCCTTTAAGGATACATCCTTCTAATTGTAACATCATAACATCCTTTAACATACAACATTGTTGTTATTGTTGTTTAAATGATCTTTGTCGATTTTTCGACGGACTCTGGAAGAAGTTCTCTGTGTTGTTCTATAGAAATTTAAGTAAATGTAAATTAAAATATGTATATAGTAATTTGTGTTTTTTTCTGTTTCTCCACATTTATCCTTATATAACATTTCATATGATTTTTTATTTCTTTATCTAATCTTAAGGATTACTTTATTTTTTGATGATAAAACAATGGTTCTATTATCCTTTTAAATTTTAAATCATTATATATTTATATATATATATATTTCTCGCAGACTATCCTGTATAAAATGTATTTAAATTTTATAGCACATCGAAGCCAGACGAACGACTAAATTCAAAAAAAAAAAAAATACCATGTATTATTATTATTATTATTTTAAATTAAAACTTTATTAAAATTTAAAATTCTTAACTTTACTTTTTAACATAAATTCATACATAAAAAGAAAAAAAAATAATATAGATAATTTTTTTTTATACTCAATATAATAAATAAAACGAATTTTCGATACCTACATTAAAAATGCATATACGTATATATATTATGAAACAACTGACTATTTATTACATATGAATCTAAAAAAATCGATTCGATTCTTGCATTGTCCATATATATACCTAAATAAATTAATATTAAAAAATGTGTGTTTTTTTTTTACAGAGACACAGCTTTTGAGGAAAATAAAAAATTTTTTAAGATTAATTTAACCCTTTTTTTTTATATCGTTAATATTTTTTATATTTTGTACGTAGGACAAGACGCAATAAGATAATGGAAAGAAAAAAATCTTTTTAACTTTATATCATCTTTTCTTATATATAGTATATTATCAAATTATGCTCCTTGCCTATTATTCTTATATATTATATAATAATATTTTTTTAATGCGTTTCTATATAATTTATGTATCTGTTTTGCTTTATTATAGGTCTATTACTTTTAGTTATTTTTTCTTCTAATTTTATTCTAATCGTTGAAGGTGTATTTTTAGCTATTTATTTTATACATATTTACATAGTCTCAAAGTATTATGTTTTTTTTTTTTAATTCATTTCATGCAGATACGTTTATTATTATTTATTATTGGTGTGTATTGTTTCATGATATAAAATAAAATAATTTTTCTATATATGTTTATAAGTACAAAATGAAATATATATAGATAAATAATTTTATTGAATTTTTATTTTATTGCATACACGGATGAAAAGAATTTTTGCCTTAGAATTCTTAGTAATCTCTGTATATATATCGATATATATAAAACAAATTTCCTTTATTTTTACAATATATTTTTATTGCAAAACATTCTTTGAATCATTGTTATTTTTTTTTTTTTTTAAATCTTTTTTTTGTGAATTATATCTATTCTTCCGGCGAAAATTATATTTTTCAAAAAGTTTACCTGTTTATTATATTCTTTATATATATTTTTATTGCAACATCTCCCGCTGCGAAATATTCTTAAAGAATACATTCTAAAAAATTCCATATAACCAATAAATCTATTGTAAATAATAATAAAATCTATTGAATAGATTTTGCAAACACATATAATATATGTATTAAAATATCCGATATGGTTATTGTTTATTTTAAGATTTATTTTGGTATATAATGGTTTTATTTTATTTTACTTTATTTCGGGATTTTTATTTAAAAATCATTTTAGCAGTTCTTTAAATATTTATATATAATACTATTTTTCGATGTATAGTATAGATAGTGACAAAAATACAATAATAGATCAAACACATTTATTCCATGCGTTCATAGTGCCAGTGCCGGTGTTCAATTTTGTTGTGAGAAAAATGACGTCACAACAAATTTGAACACCGATTGCATTGAACGATTTTTGTTGAATTATGCTACAAATGTTAAAAGTAAAGTATATAAATAAATGAAATAAATTCAATAAATGTGTTTTATAGGAAGAAAGTTTAATTAATTTTTCTTATTATTAATATTTTATATTATAAAGTGGACAACGATGAATAATATATTTTTACAAAATTAATGTTTTTAGTGTTGCCTACCAGAACCATATGCAGCAATCATGTTTTGCTTTTGCAAATATTTCCCATTAACAATGCGTAAAGTAGTGTTTTTATCCATTTTCTTTCAAATTAATTTAAAACAAAAAATTTTAATTAATTACAGTTAAATATAAGTTAAAACATTAAATTTGTGTTTATTTTGTTTGAAAAATAATATTAGAAAAAAATTAATAAAAATAATATTCGACTTACCAATTTATTCAATTAAATTATTATTAAAAAACTCATCAACGCTTCACTTTGCAATAATATTAAAAAGACATCAAATGACATTTGTAGCAATATCCAAATACACTCCTAAACCGTGTTTGAAAAATGTTGAAAAATTTGCACTATGAACGACAAATGCCGTTGTCGATTCAACACCGATAACGACCGTATGAACGAATTTTGTTACATTATGCGACATTATGTTGAATTTTGTTATCGATTGAACGTACGGATTGCTTTTTTTTCGATTTATAAATAGAGAGATATGAAATAGAGAGGTAAATATAGATTCATGTATGAAATTACAACGATTCATGTATGAATTTATTAATTTTTGTAAAAATTAAAACGTGCTGTTGTGTATTAGTATATATAAATAGATGACTAAATCACATTGCGTTATTTTTTATACAATTTTTGTTAAAAATTTTTTTTAAAGAATTCATACTTATATGTTGTGCGGCTCTCAAATATATAATTCACATTCCCTAAGAATTACTTCTATTTTTACTGACTGCGAATTGCTAAATGAACGTCGGAAAACCACCCAAACAACAACCAAAAATAACAATATCAATTTTTCAATTAAAATTAAATTAAATATTAATTTCATATTAGAAAATAAAAAAAATAAATAAATAAATAATAGTTAGTAAAGCAAAAAAAAAAAAAAATAGATAATTTCCGGTGTACATTAAAAAAAAAAATTTAAATAAAATGCAATATAAATAACTATTTTTTTTTTAAACGTTCACGTATAAAATTTATTTTGTTTTTATTATTCAGTTGTTCTATATTTTTTTTGTTCATATTTAAAATTTTAGCATTTTCACGAATACGCTCTTTCGGATTTTCAAATTAACAAACAGTCAAATGTATATATGTAATAAAATATATTCACACACCATCGCAAACTAAATAGTATGAGATCCGCAATGTTTATTTATATTTTTTCATCTATTTTTGTTTGAATGAACCATATATCTCAAATTTTATATGTTACCAAAAAAGAAAAAAAAAATTAAACATTTTTAAATGTATATTTAAAAGTATATAGCATATGCGTTTTTTTTTTTTGTATATGACTATGAGCTATAAGCAAACGCAATGAAAGGCTAATGAACTCTATATATGTAGATAGAAAACATCCAGTCAGTATATATATATTTTGCTTACATTTTTTATAGAAAAAATTTTTATTTTCGTCTATTTTTAAAAATGTGTATTTTTTTTCACACTTTGCTGAATATATAATTCGTTTTGATGTTGAAAAACTATTTATATATATACATAATATAGCAAATAACGATTTAAATTACACACATTTTTGTGGTGTGCTCATTATTATTATGTATTATTTTAATTAATTATATCAATTAAAAACAATACAATTGCTAAGGTAAATAATTTTATATGAAATTCAGATTATATATACCAAAAAAAAAAACAAAATTAATTGACGTTTGAAAACAAGTTTAATATGTTAAAAAACTAAACTCTATAAACTATTTAAATTAAAAAAAAAAATATACGTGTATGAATGGGTGGGCGAATTATAATTATCACATAGGTGAATGTGCATTTTATGCAAATGTGTCTAATTTATTGACTTCTAAACACATTGTATTCGTATATTCAGCAACTATATATGTGTATATATAAAATGATCTATAGATATAATAATAATCTGGTTAAAGAAAGAAAAAAACTTTATAATCATTAATATACTATATAGAGATATTATAAATAAATCATTTTAAATTAATGGTAATAAAAGGAAAGTTAATTTTATTTATTTGGTGTTTTTTTTTTATTTTTTATTATTCGTCCAATGAGATAAGGTTCATATGGTTTCATTTTTTCACAAAAAATGCACATCAAATTTTGTTATATTTCCATTTATAATAATATATAATTGATATATTTGTTTTCTCTATTTACTTATCTAATGTTAGTATATAATTAATAAAAAAAAAAAACAATATTTGAAATATATATAAACTGGCACATTATTTATTATAATTTCACAATCGAAATTATGCGTGATCGTATGATGTGTGTTTGTTTGTGTGGTATGATGAATGTATTTGTTTAATATTGAATATAAACATTTTCTTTTTCCATAATTATCCATAAGGTTTTCATGTTCTTATCATTATTTATAACCGGCAACGGTGATTTTAATGTGCCGAGATAATTTTCTTTGAAAACGTAATATCAGAAAATATCATAGATTTTAATTTTGTATGCTTTAAATCTATACATTTTTATGTATATATTCAAATTTGATTCATATTCATCCAAAAAATTTAGCATTGCGATCATCAAAATCCATATGGAAATCATTCTTTTACTATAACCAATACTGATAAATTTACCCCCATTAAATTGTTAAACAATTCAAAACAAATTATTATTGAAATTTGCTCAACATTTCAGTTGTTCGTCTTAAAAATTATAACTGGAATAATATAGTTTTATTCACATACGCACGAAAAAAACATCCTAAAATATAAACCATCATTCTTGGAATTCTTTTATATATATATACAATACTATATAGCCCCACAAACATTTCTTATCGCTGGTAGTACTGCAGACGATTCGCCTAGGCGATAAATTTATCGCCAAAGATATCGCATTTTTATCGCGTACGTTACTCCCTACGTATAGAGAATGGGACTCTTCCGCGATACATCTGGAAGATAAATTGACGATATCGCGAGGAAGATAAATTGGCGATACAAATGCGATATCGCCAGGAAGATGAATTGGGGATACTAATGCGATATATAGATTAGAATATTCTAAAGGAATATCAATGGAAGCTCAATGCTGTGAAATCCTGTGAAAGCTCAATCCTGAAAATTATAAAAATTAAAAATTGTTAATATTTCTTCTTTATTCATTCGCTGTTCCATTTAAACTGTTATAATTTAATTTTATACTTAATTATTTACATACTAATCGCGAGGAAGATAAAAAGACGATATATTTATCGCGGATTTATCATCAAGAAGATAGGCAAGCAATAAATAATAATATATTATCGTCATTTTATGGGCTGGAAGAGAAATAGAAGATAAATGTGGCTCTGTATTTTCTTTTTATCGTCAAAGCGTATCGCCATCGTATCGCATTTTTATCTTCCGTACAATATCGCTCAACTGTTAAAACAACGATAAATTGGCGATATAAATAACTTCTTTTTATCTTCCTCGCGATATCGTATCGCCGATTTATCTTCCAAATGTTTGCGGGGAGTAATCGTATGCTATTGTATAGATATAGCGAAAAAATTATAAATTATACATATATATTTCTTTTTTGTATATGCATTGCACATTAAATTCACAAATTATGGGATGCAGATGGTGAGCGTTAAATTTCAATTTCAATACATTAGATACAAAAAAATTTTCGTAAAAATAAAAGAAATATATAGTATCATATATTTTAAGTATTATCGCATAAAATTCTTGAGATAATTTTGAGGGTTATTTTTTAAGATATTTTTTACACATTTAATTTTCAAAAATGATATAATACAAAAAAAAAAAAGAAAAAAAAGAAAAGGTTTTTATTCATTTGTCATTATAGTATTATTTATTATATAAAAAAGAAACTGATATGTTTATTTTTTTGCATTATTTTTGGTTAACGTTAAATTATCCTGATTGTAAGATTTTCTGAACACATTTAATTTTAATACGTTAACTTTAAAATGCAATTTAAATTTTATAAAAACGAAAAAAACATATTTTGTGAGTTTAGCCATAATAATAAAAAATCATTAGCCAAAATTTATTATTATAAAATGTATCTATATACATTTTTAAATGAAAGCAACTATCAATTATTTATTAATTTATAGTGTGTTGAATTTTTTGCGTGTTTACGTAAGAATATTTCATGTTCTCTACATATCTATAATTATAATAAGAATCTAAAATATCATTATGAATCTAAAATGTATATAGTTTCCTGTTTTACATATCCATTTCATTAATTTTATCAACTATATGGATTTTGCATCATTATTATTTGTATTACCACAAAGAATATTTCTCAATTTATGACTTCGATAAGCAAAAACAAATATTTTTAAAGTCTCGAATATTAAATCAATTAAATATTTGTAATTTTGGTATATATAATCTTAAAATATTTGGCTCATTTTGAATTGAAATCAATTTAGAGACACTCCCAAATAAAATAATAATTTATCTAGTATTGCATTAGTATTTCCTTATTGTCATCCATATATATATATATCTTTCAATCACAAACGTACTCACACTCGCTTTGAATCAAAATGTGCGATTATAATCGCCACGATTTCATATTATACATATAGTGTAATGTATACAATAATTTCTTATTGTATATTATATGTCTTTATTATACTATATAGAGTTCTCTGTTGCAATATATATTAATAATATAATTTATTTTAAATTAATTTACATATTCTTCTTCTTCTTCTTCTTCTTATATAAATCTAAATTATATTTTCTTTTCATTAGAAAATTATTATTAATATTATTATTTGTAATATATAAACAACATCACATACTGAATTCATATATACACATTCATATATATACAATTCATACATATTTTTTATTTATTATCTGCCGTAGTATAACGAATAAAATAAAAAAATACATATATATATATATTTTTAGTTAGAGCTTTATAATTACACGTGTAACCTACATAATTTTGTGTGCATATTTATTGCACGTGGCGACCAACAAAAAAAAAAAAAAATTAAATTTTGCTGTTGTAGTATGTTGAATGCATATATTTGGTTGTTATAGAGAAAATTGGTTATTGCCGTTCAGCAATCAAAAGCAACAATAATATATATGAAGTATAGAAACTGATGGTTAATATTTGTTTTTTTTTTTTTCATCTTTTGAAATTGCATATTTGAATGTGTTTGTTTTGAATTTTCTTTTATATATATTTATATTATATATAGTGTGAGTGAAAAATGTTTTTATGTTTAGGCGTTTTTTTTTTTTTTTTAATTTTTTGGTTTGTCATAAACGAATGTAATATTTGGATTTTTTGAATGCATAAAATCATCATGAATGTATATAAAAAAAAAAATATTTGAAATTCAAGACTTTTTAATACAGTTTTTTTAAAGAAACCTTTTTTTTTAATCAGAGATTTATATATGATGGTATTTTGGTTATGATTTACATTGAAATTATTAGATAAAAAATATATTTCCTTTAACGATTTCTTTTGAAACACTATTCAATTCTTATATATAATATAACATGGGAATACGCACTTATGATCTAGATCCCTTGGATATTTCATCACATTGTTATATTTTCGCGGAAAATTAGAATGATATTTTATCCATATAGGCTTATATAGTAATCTTTTAAGATCTTTCAAAATATTCAATGAGATTTGTCCAACATTTAATCTAAATTCTATGCGCGGATTTCCAAAACAACGAGCATTGAATTTTCTTCATAAAAGTGAAAATTTATAATAGATTTTCATGATCTAAACATTCCATAAACGTGTGTTGGAGACTCTATGAGTAATGATGATTTTCCTATCATTTTTATTCTGTGAATAAAGATGATAGGAAAACTTCATTGCTAAATTATTCTAATATATCCCTATATCATGAAAACATCTTTCTATAATCGGTACATTTATTTTTTAATTGTATAATTTCTTTTAGAAAAAATTTTAATTACTTTTTTAACAATCAATCCGGGCTTTTCCGAATTTTCACTTTGCTAATTTTTAATTTTTTACTATATTAATAATATCATCCAACCATATTAAATATATATTATCTAGCTCTAATACTATTTCTAAATATAATATAGAAAAATGGCCAACATTATATTTACTATATATGCTTGATTTATACATTTAATTTTATATATATATATATACATATGTATAATGTTCAACCCAATGCTATTTTAAAAAAAAAAAAATAAAATTCCATGTTGAATATATGTTTGTTAACTGCATATATATTTTTATATATTATAATCTAAATGTCTATCTATAGTTTTTTGTTTTTTTTGTTAGTATATATATATAATCGCACATATGAATATGTGTATATGCATTTTATGTTAGTTAAATATTCGTCGTTAGTATATATAATAACATAGTTTGTGTCGAATATACACACATTTTTTTTTTTTGTACATTTTTGTTAGCAGAGTCGAAAGGCCATTGACATTATACCAAAAAAAAAATAAAAAATAAAAAAATTAACGAAATTTATACTGCACATATATACAAAAAAAAAATATAAAAATATGCTTGAAAATTCTATTATAGTATAGATACTCTAAAAAATATCTATATAGTTTTTATTTTTATTAATATTTATAATAGTATATATTATTATATATACAGACACACATATAAAGTTTGTTGTTTAGTCATTGTCAATAAACAGCGAATATTTTCATATTTAAAAAAATATAAACTCTGCAGCAAAAAATATAAAAAAAAAAGCCATAAAAAAAAGAAAAATATATGAGTTGAGACCACAACAAATAAAACATATACTAACTAACTATACCAAAATGGACTGTATATAAATATTTTCTGCTGTACATATATATATATATATAGATAAGATAAGAGATTTTCGTTATATTCGTTAGATTTCAAAATTCAATTTAGGTTTTATTATTATATAAAAATAAACTAACAAACAATTCTCTATACCAACAAAAAAAATGTATATAATTTGTTTTTTTTTTTAAATATACTTTTTATGTTTATAATAAAGAATATAGAATTAATATTTTAGTATATTTTCTATATATTTTTGAAAAAAAAAAATTTGTTTAATTTGAGCGCATATACAATAAATTTTTGTTGATTGTTTTAAAAAATTGCTTTTTTTTTATTCATTCTGTTCAAAAAAAAAACTGAATATGTGTGATATTTTTAAATTATTTAATTTTTATTTTATTATTATTATATTATTTACACATATGATGTATATATTGTATACATAGATATCGCATATAGAAATGCATTCATTCATTTCATATCATTCATTGCCTCTTTTATATTTAAGATCTTCTGAATGTTTATGTTTTTATTATATATGAAAAATTTTATTTGTGCTGAATTTTGTATATATACAATAAATTGCCGACATATACGCAGAAAAGAAAAAAAAATGAACCATATATAATAATAATATTAAAATATTAATAGAAAAAACTTTTTGAATTGAGAAATAATTATATTTTTTTTTTTTTGGTTTATGTGCGTTTTAATATGTATGATATTATGCAATATGAATCGCGTTTTTATGTCGAATTTTAATTGTATACCGTTTTTTTCTTATGTTTTTTTTTTTTATATATACCCATACATTTCATTTTTATACTATTCTTATAAATATTATCGCGTATCTTATAATATTATATATATGTATATATGCCTAAAGGCAAATTACTCTATAAGTTTCTTATATCATCTACTTATATATCTCGATTATAATTCAACTATATACAATATATGTATATGTACTATTAAACTATACGAGTTTTTAAATGAAATTGCTGTAATTTTTATATTATTATTATTATATTTTCGGTGTAAGATTAATAATAGATTATCTAACTATATAGATATTTTTTATTATTTACCTGTTTTTTAATGCAATTTTGAGGTAAAATATTTTTATTTATTATAGCATTATAATTATAATCCGGTGTTTCGATTGATTGATTGATTGTATTACTTATAGCAAATTCGACGTCATGCAAAACATTTTTCACTTCACAATTTTCATTCGTATTTCGATCAGATATATTTCTATATTAAGCTTACTATTATTTAAACCATATAAAAAACCTGTATTTATCCTATATTTATGTATCGCCCATTGTTTAAAACCTATATGGTATATTATAAATGACAAATTTTATCCTAAAATTATCATTGTGTCTATAAAAATGTGTGTTCTTTTATTGTAATATCATTGAGTATTCTAAATATCTATCTATATACTACTCATAAAATTATTTTTTTCCATAACGCATAAACCTATGGATGAATCAATCTGAAAATTTGCATATACTTATAGATTAAGGGTCGTTGAATCCGAATATCTTGATTCCAGCCAGATTCATCCATTGGTTTTTGAGTTATCGCCTGATAACCGACGAATAATTATATTGGGAAATCTTTGCCAGAGGCTATAACGCAAAAACCAATGGATGAATCTGGTTCCTTAAATTATAAGTATGCAAATTTTCAGACAGATTCATCCATTGGTTCTTGAATTGTTATAACCCTAACTAGTTGTTTTGATTTTTATTTGTAATATTCCATTTACTATATCCCAAATAGTTTTTTATTGAATTATTTATTAAAAAAAAAATAATACCAATACCAACGATGGACAAGAGGATGTCAAACATTATTTTTCCATTCTTTTATATTATGTTTCATTATTTTTCTGGTTACTGGGTAAAATAAAAATCAAATACACAATATATAATAATTCCTTATACGTTCTAAATAAATTATTGATAACTTTTTTAGTTGACAAAAGAAAATTATCAATTAATGGCACACGCAAGATGCTTCACGTATTTAATTTTAGGAAAACAAAAAAAAAACATATAATTTATTTGCATTTTCTATTAAAAACAAATTACTTAAATTCTTTTTAATCTATCAATATAATATAATACTGCAGTATATATACATGATAAAATACCAACTATATAGATTTGATAAAATTTTATATATATACATAAAATAATATTTATGATGTAGGTACCCTCATATAAATGTGTAAAATATTAAACACATCAATGCTATTAATATTATTATTATGATGATGATTTAAATAAAATAGATAATTATAATTTTAAAGTAATATATTAATTGTTGATTGATATAATAATCAATAAAATTAAAAATCATATTAATTTATTTATACATCATAGGAAAATGGATTATTTAAAGATATATTTTAACATAAACATAAAAGTACCAATCTATAAAAAATCCATTTTGTAAAATCATTTATTTTGTTTCTATCCTTTTTTTTATATATCTATACAATACACTGCTATATATATCATAAATGATCAATCATTTAAATGTTTCCTATATACTATATATAAAACAATTTATTAAATTAAATGAATAATATCAAACAAATTATTAATTTTCTCACATAAAATTATGGTAAATATAAAAAAGAAAGGAAAAAAAACATTGATTTCACATGCATATTTATTTCTATTCGTATTTGAATATATATATTCTTCGCATCAAATCCAATAAATTATATACATAACATATATTATAATATAATATTAAAGGATGTTGTAAAAATAAAAGCCGAAAATAATTTACCAATCAACACTAAAACTGCATTCAGAAAAATTATACGTATGTATAGTAAATTATATATTACGATATTACATAGTTTAGTTTTTTTTTTTTGCGGAAATGCATAAAATATATGTGGGTATATTTTGTCATTTCATATAATTGTTTATTTTATTATATTCACAAAAATATCTATAACCATATACATATATTTATATATCTTTTTAGTTTATTATATCTATTTATCTATCTATCTATATATGTATATGTATTTATTTATTGAGTGTGGGTATATATATATCTTAAAAAATAAATATTATTATATATTTGTTGTGTGATATAAATTTAGGGTTTAATTTTTATATAAAATATATTTATTAATCTATAAATCATATTAATTAATGTTAATTATTTTACAATCATTTGAATAAAAAAAAAAAACAATATTTGCTATGAGAAAAATCTATTACTGATCCCAATTTTAACCATTATATACAGCGGTTTATAATTCTGTTTTTAATTAAATTTCGAGTATCCTTCAGTTATCAAAACAATTTTTTTCTATAATACTTTTATTTTTAATTATATAGAAAATATAGAAAAATACTCAATAAAATCATATAATATATATTATGTAATGGAATTTTATTTTAATATTCACTGTCTCTGCTATTATATACATAAATTTTGTACTATAATTTAATTTAATTTTATTATATATGTTTAAAGAATATTAATACAATTTTCAATAAATTATATATATATATAATGGACATTTTATATATATGAATGTATACCCTTTTTGTATATTGTATATATCTATATATATCATTCTATATATAAATGTAAATAGTTGTGGCAAAAGAATTAAGAACGATTACAAATACATTTTAACAAAATTATATAAAATACTAATATATTTTTATTGATTTCCTATCTCATGTTTTTTTTTGTATACCACAAAAACCATAGATTTTCCAATTGGTTTGAATTCCTGTGTCTTTATATATGAGCTAAGGAATGATTCAAAAAAATGTTTACGTATAATTTTATTCAAACGAAATATTCACTTTTCACGAACAAAACCGAGCTTCAGATAATTTCCTCCGAATATTATGCAGAATCAAAAAAAATTGGTAATATAATTATTCAGAAAATTGTATAGAATTTACATTTGAAAAATTATACGAAATTTTCACTAGAAAATTCCTTTATATAATTATAAAGAATTTTCTTTACAAAATTTTCAATACTTTCATTCTTAAAGTGCATGGAAATACATTTCTTTTGATGGTCTAATCATAAAGATTGGTTAGCTGGTTTGGAAACGACAATAATTTGAAAATGCGGAAAATTTTCAATAATTTAACATAAAAAAATATGATTTATTTTTACTTAAAAGTGGAAAATCTCGGAAAAGTCATATGAAAGCGATTAAAGTGATATTAGAAGACCTTTAGTAATTATTTATGATCTGTTTAAATATGCAATAAAATATATTGGTCCACTTGGAAAGTGTCTGAGTATTGACAATTTTTATGAAATAATTGCATTTACCAATATCATTTAATTTTAAATTCTATTTAATTATATTTTATTCTTAAAGTGCTTCAAAATACCTTTCTTTTGATGGTCTAATCATAAAGATTGGTTACTTGGTTCGGAAATTACAATAATTTGAAAATGCGGAAAATTTTCAATAATTTAACATAAAAAAATATGATTTATTTTTACTTAAAAGTGGAAAATCTCGGAAAAGTCATATGAAAGCGATTAAAGTGATATTAGAAGACCTTTAGTAATTATTTATGATCTGTTTAAATATGCAATAAAATATATTGGTCCACTTGGAAAGTGTCTGAGTATTGACAATTTTTATGAAATAATTGCATTTACCAATATCATTTAATTTTAAATTCTATTTAATTATATTTTATTCTTAAAGTGCTTCAAAATACCTTTCTTTTGATGGTCTAATCATAAAGATTGGTTAACTGGTTTGGAAGCTACAATGATTTGAAAATGGGGAAAATTTTCAATAATTTAGCATAAAAAAATATGATTTATTTTTACTTAAAAGTGGAAAATCTCGGAAAAGTCATATGAAAGCGATTAAAGTGATATTAGAAGACCTTTAGTAATTTTTAATGATCTTTTTAAATATGCAATAAAATATATTGGTCCACTTGGAAAGTGTCTGAGTATTGACAATTTTTATGAAATAATTGCATTTACCAATATCATTTAATTTTAAATTCTATTTAATTATATTTTATTCTTAAAGTGCTTCAAAATACCTTTCTTTTGATGGTCTAATCATAAAGATTGGTTACTTGGTTCGGAAATTACAATAATTTGAAAATGCGGAAAATTTTCAATAATTTAACATAAAAAAATATGATTTATTTTTACTTAAAAGTGGAAAATCTCGGAAAAGTCATATGAAAGCGATTAAAGTGATATTAGAAGACCTTTAGTAATTATTTATGATCTGTTTAAATATGCAATAAAATATATTGGTCCACTTGGAAAGTGTCTGAGTATTGACAATTTTTATGAAATAATTGCATTTACCAATATCATTTAATTTTAAATTCTATTTAATTATATTTTATTCTTAAAGTGCTTCAAAATACCTTTCTTTTGATGGTCTAATCATAAAGATTGGTTAGCTGGTTTGGAAATTACAATAATTTGAAAATGGGGAAAATTTTCAATAATTTAGCATAAAAAAATATGATTTATTTTTACTTAAAAGTGGAAAATCTCGGAAAAGTCATATGAAAGCGATTAAAGTGATATTAGAAGACCTTTAGTAATTTTTAATGATCTTTTTAAATATGCAATAAAATATATTGGTCCACTTGGAAAGTGTCTGAGTATTGACAATTTTTATGAAATAATTGCATTTACCAATATCATTTAATTTTAAATTCTATTTAATTATATTTTATTCTTAAAGTGCTTCAAAATACCTTTCTTTTGATGGTCTAATCATAAAGATTGGTTACTTGGTTCGGAAATTACAATAATTTGAAAATGCGGAAAATTTTCAATAATTTAACATAAAAAAATATGATTTATTTTTACTTAAAAGTGGAAAATCTCGGAAAAGTCATATGAAAGCGATTAAAGTGATATTAGAAGACCTTTAGTAATTATTTATGATCTGTTTAAATATGCAATAAAATATATTGGTCCACTTGGAAAGTGTCTGAGTATTGACAATTTTTATGAAATAATTGCATTTACCAATATCATTTAATTTTAAATTCTATTTAATTATATTTTATTCTTAAAGTGCTTCAAAATACCTTTCTTTTGATGGTCTAATCATAAAGATTGGTTAACTGGTTTGGAAGCTACAATGATTTGAAAATGGGGAAAATTTTCAATAATTTAGCATAAAAAAATATGATTTATTTTTACTTAAAAGTGGAAAATCTCGGAAAAGTCATATGAAAGCGATTAAAGTGATATTAGAAGACCTTTAGTAATTTTTTATGATCTTTTTAAATATGCAATAAAATATATTGGTCCACTTGGAAAGTGTCTGAGTATTGACAATTTTTATGAAATTATTGTATTTATCAATCTGTCTCCTTTAGAAAATTATATTATAAATACAATATCCTTTAGGAAATCCTACAGAATATGTTAATTAGTTTTGAATTTATTTTTGTTCAATCGTTTTAAATCACTTTACCACAACTGTTGTTGTTGTTTTTTTTTTTTTTTTGCATTATTTTATAAAATAAAATATATGAAAATGTGATACAAATAATTGCAGATTCGTGCAAATTTTATGAATGCAAAACAACAAACAATGAATTTATTATTATAAATCGCAATTTAATATATATACATTTTTTTTTTAAAATATAACCATATATAATACTGCACCTATTTATATACCGTCAGTCAACATTTTATTGCATATTGTATTTATTTATACCTATATGCATGGATACTTATGGACTTATGGCATATGGCACTGCAATTATTTATAACTATAATTTGTGTAATATATATGATGCATAATTCTTCTATATATATCTATATATATAGTAAGCTATACTGGACATGACATGACATTTACATTAAAAATAAAATTCAAGAAAATTATATCACGCAAAAAAAAAAAAAATGGGGTTTTCCAATAAATTATCCTGTATATGGTATATAAATAATAATAAAATAAATGCAATAATATATAAATAAATTGCACACACTATTTTTATTATCAGATTTTTTATACAAAGTTTGTAAAACGAAAAAAAATTAAATGGTAATATATTGAAATTTATTTATTTCAAACTTTTTTCCTAACAAGCGTAATATATAAAAAATGTAAAGTACAATACATTATAGTTAATTAGGTTTGAAAAACTACGGTCAATTTTAGTATAATCTTTGAATAAATATTCCATTATCTCACATCAAATAATTTGGAGAGTGTTTTTTTTTTCATCACAATCGCAGTTTCAGAAGAATTATTTTTATTATATTCAAATTGCATTCAAATTAATATGCGGTTCAAATGGAAGACTATGAAAAATTATCATATTGTATCCTTAAAGTTTACTATAAATATTAAACCCTTTTTGATTTTCAACGGAATACAAATTTGAAACATTTCCAATTGACACAGATATATCATATAATATAATCACATTTTAGAAACCTATATAATTATAAGATTTAGAAGGTTAAGTTAAGATCTATACCATTATATAATATATACTGTAATAAAACATTTACAAATATGAAACATTCTTTAATTTATCTGCAAATAAGTTCAATGTACAATTCATTCCGTATACTATTTTCTGATGATTATTATTATTAATTTATTTTATCAAAACCATTTTAGTGCTTATTATTTTATATATACGTACGTACAATAACAATATGTTTATATAATATGCACATTTTACTGTATATATGACATATAACTATAATATAATTTATAGTTATGATTTATGCCTACATATCAGAAAAATAAAATGTTGAATTTTATATCTCATTCGATGTTCTAATTTTTTGTTTTTATACATATTCTATGTGTACTGTTTAGTGTATGTGTGAATATATGTATATCATTGTTTGTGTCCCATTATTAGCGAATTGTCAAGCGAACATAACAATCCAAAGTCAAATTAATTAAATTATTTTTCAAAAAATTATATAAATTTAACGCTATATACAATTTATTAAACAACTAAACGCGGTACCAAAATTGGTCCTAATGTAAATGTTACAATCTTGCACAAATAAAAAAAAAAGAAAAATGGTCTCACATTTGGGAAACTCGTTTAAAATGAAAAAAATTTAAATAGGATCATCTTAAGAAGATGCGGATTTATAATTCTTTTTTGGGAAATATATATGGGCTTTTTGGGATTGGTAGTTATATTATTTATCCTCTGCCAAATTGTTAAGAATTAATTTTTTTAGTACATTCTTTTCAGAAATTCTTTTCGAAAATTTATACCGAACATTTCCCTACCGCAAAAGGATACAAAATTTCCTTTAGAAAATTCCACAGCATTTCCTTTATAGAAAATTACACAAAAATTTGTTTATGCAGAAAATTATGCAGAATTTTCGTTAGAATATGCTTTAGAAAATGATACAGAATTTTCTTTTGAGAATGGTTTTTTCTCCTCAAAATTATACATAATATATAACTAAACATAAATTATACTACAAAATTATACGCATAGAATTTTCTTTAGTAAAGAATTTCAACGGGATTTCCTTTAGAAAATTAATCGTAGAATATACCCTTTAGAAAATGGCACAAAATTTCCTTTAAAAAACTATACAGAATTTTCAAGAACCGGTCCTGCAGCAAATAGAGTACAATGGACTTAGTATATATACTGAACTGACTGAATATATAAATTCATTTCATATATGTATATTGCAATATATATATACTAATAAAAAGTTATTAAATTTTTCTTATCAGCGTATCACCAATACATTAATGCATTAAAATACATAATAATTTTTGGTGCATTTATATATGGAAAAATAATTGACAAAATTATAGCTATATATACATTTAAATATATTACTCGCACATCAGTAACACTTTAAAAACTATATATACCATTAAATATATATATATGTATATCTATAAAAAGAAGATATGAAATAAAAACTTCTAAATTGTACAAACACATTGATAAATACCAAAAAAAAAACAGATAATTTTAATTTGCTGCTTTTTTTTTTTAATTTTAATTTTAGTAAGCAAAACATATATACTCGTTTATGGATTGCTTATCATCGTTGAGCCTATATATATATATATATATATATTTAAACGAATACGAATCCATTTAATAAGGAAATTATATATTTATTTATTGTGCAGCATTTTTGGTAATAGAAAAAAAAAACCCACACAAAAACATACAAACCATACACTATATGAAATACAGTTTATGTTGCATTTATATATGCACATTTCTATATCTATATATTTGTTTTTTTTGTTTGTGCATAGCGAGTATATTTATAATATATGTATAGAAAATGAATAAAATAAAAACCTTCGCAGGGGTCAATGTCCTTCGTCGATGAACCGCATATATACGCAGTATATATAGTAATAAATACGTAAACACACAAAAACCATATATATATATATATATATTTATCGTATGATGATTGTTTATACATGCCCAAAAACAAATTATTTTTTTATGTCTCTACATAAACATATTCTAATCTAAAAAGATGTTTGAAAAAAAACATGCAATCGGTGAAATATTTTTCTTTTTTTTTTGGTATAAATACTGACGAATGCATAACATATCAATTTTGTGTGTGCTTTTTTTTTATTATTATTCTTTTCACATTATACGGCATGTATTTTTACAAAATATAGTCTAGTGATATTTTTTAAAGCATCTATATTATATATTCATTGAATATGTGAGCGTTGCTGCTGATTAAATTCGTATATTGTATGATCGTATGATGATGATTCGGTGCCATTCTATACATAGTATATTTATTATCATATCGCGTTTTGTTTGAATTATAAAAATTATATATGTTTTTTTTTATTTTGGTAATATTTACACAATAATGAATATATATATTTTCTTTAACAGAATTGTATATTTAATTGAACAAAAAAAAAAAAAAACTTAAAGATTTCAAATCATTAGAATTTTATGTATGAATATATATTTCATGTTTTATTATGGATAAAATATTAAAGGAAAAACTTAAATGCTTGCTACCAAAAAAAAGAAAAAAGAAAAAGGATTAATATTAAGGAATTTATATTAAAATGTTTATCTAAAATTGTGATACATATTGAATATAGATGATAATTTCCGTAATTTATGGGTATTAAATCAACTTAGTTATCCTAAAACTATATGTTCCTATATATAAAAAAAAACTATTCTCAGGTTTCATCAAGGGCATTAAAATACATTTCCATCGGTGGTCTATTTGTTCAGATTGGTTAATTGGTTAAGAAATTATAAAGAATTTAATATGTGATATATTTTCAATAATTTACTATAAAAAAATATGTTTTATTTTTGATTAAAAATGAAAAATCTCGGAAAATTCATATGTAAAGAGACTTTAATTAATTTTCAATGATCTTCTTAAATATGTAATAAAATGTATTGGTTCACTTGGAAAATGCATGAGTATTGACAATTTTTATGAAATAATTGCATTGATCAATATGATTTAATTATATTTTATTCTTAAAGTGCTTGGAAATACCTTTCTTTTGATGGTCTAATCATAAAGATTTGTTAACTGGTTCGGAAATTACAATAATTGGAAAATGGGGAAAATTTTCAATCATTTAACATAAAAAAATATGATTTATTTTTACTTAAAAGTGGAAAATCCCGGAAAAGTCATATGAAAACGATTAAAGTGACATTAGAAGACCTTTAGTAATTTTTTGTGATCTTTTTAAATATGCAATAAAATATATTGGTTCATATGAAAAATGTTTGAGTATTGACGATTTTTATCTAATTATTGTATTTATCAATATGATTTTATTTTAAATATCATCGAATATTATTTTATTCTTAAAGAACATTAAAAATACCTTTCGATTGGTGGTCTATTTGTTTAAATTGGTTAACTGCGGTTAAGAAGTTACAAAGATTTTACTATGTGATTTATTTTCAATAATTTACTATCAAAAAATATGTTTTATTATTATTGTTTAAAAATGAAAAATCTCGGAAAATCCATAAGAAAACCATTAAAATGGTGTAAGAAGACATATTCAATAATTTTTTTATGATTTTTTTAAACATCTAATATAAAATTGATAGTCGGTTTGGAAAAATGTTAGAGTATTGACAATTTTTATCGAATGATTTCATTTTTCAATATGACTTTTTTGCATTTCTTAATATTTTTTCATAGAATTTTAAATTGTATCCTTTACCTAGTAAACACTATATAGTTATAGATAGAAAGAGCGGCCATCCAATTACAAATACAATTATTATTATCAATTATCAATGATATCTGAAAACCAGAGATTCACTTGAATGGTAATGAAAATGGTAAAGAAAATTTTTATATATCTATATGAATCTTTGTTTATGATCCAACTACTGCTTGTTATCCATTAAATGGTCATCCTATTATACATCATTATAATATACAAAATTATTTTTAGTATATATTGGCATATAATATTTATTAATTTAATATACATAAGTATAAAAAAGGCATTTAATAAAACTTGACAATGTAACAAAAATGCTTTTATGATAATATATATAGGTGGTGGGTGACGAACATATACTTCGTCGTATATATATATTGCTCATTATAATGAATATTTAATATTAATAAAATATGAATTATATATATATATATATATGATACGATGGATGGATTGATGGATGGATTGAAGAATATACCTTTACAAATATCCATTCATCCATCCTTCCATCCATCCATCGATACATTATATTACATGTACAATGTACATATTTATAATAAGAAAGCGAAGTGTATTATAAAAAAGAAAAATGCAACAAAATATATATAGTTCATATTCATAATATAATATCGCACATAAAGTATAAAAATGTTTATTACAAAAAAAATTGTGCATCAAAATATTAAAATTTTATAATCGATATTGAATATATGAATATTTTATTACAAAACGAATGAAAAAAAATAAATGATAATGTGCATATGTCACGAAATCATTTATTGCAATTAGCAAATATTATATTATATATGTTATATTGGACATTTTCTATATATATAACTATATATATATATATAATATATTGGAATATTGAATGTATATGCATTTATAAATCGAAGGTATTATAAATAATATAATATACGCTAAAAATATATATATATATAAAATAAAATATAATTGCAAAGCACTTAAAAACTATTTATTATTAGATATATATATATTGATAGATATTAATATATTATATATATATATAAAAAAAGGACAATATAAAAGGACGAACTTTCAATGCAATTTATATTAAAGTCAGTTATATATAATATTGAAAATTTTATTATTATAAAATAATGTATTTCAGTTTTAGTCAAATACAAAGATTATATTAACAGACCGCATTGTTAATGAACATTTTTTCCTTTTTTCCTGTATTGGACTTTTTGTTTTGAAAAAAGAAAAATAAGGTCATTCTGATACAAGATAGATAGATAGATAGAGAAAACAAATTCCAAACACTCTAAACTCTACATACAAAAAATTCTGACAATATTTTGAGAATTCGAATCTTACTGAAGGAATATAAAATATTTTTTCTGTTATTTTTTCTGTTACTGTTATTGCTATTATTAGAATTTTACGCAAAGTTGCAAATTTATTTACCAATGAACGGCTAATTATCAACGGTTTAGATAGATAATAAATAATAATGAAACGAACAATAAAACAAGCAACAAATCCTTCAATATTATTTTCAGAACTTCAATCTGTGAAGTTTTGCAAATAATATTAATTCTCATTGGTTTTTTTTTTACTTTATCTTTAGCTTGTTTTTCTAGATATCGATATATTATATGCAAATTTTATATGATGATCGCTTTATATTTTTTTATTTTATTCAAAAGTTCCTTTTTGGTTGGATTAATTATTAATTTTTTACCTTTTATTGATATCACCCAAAAAAACCTTTTCCCATATAAAACATAAATATAATTATTCGTTTCCCTTGCTTTAAACTTAAACAAGGCAAAAATTGTACAACAAAACCATAAACAATTTGAAAACAAACAAAAAATAGAAAAAAAGTTGTTGCAAGGTGCAATTTTTTTCTATTTTAAAAATGCATTCACCTATTTATGGTATATATATATATATAAATTACAATGTGCATATTATAATAAATATAAAAATTCGATTATATAACACCATCATTTTATAGAATTTAGTATAGTATATACACAATAAAGAAAAGAAGTACCTTTGCCCCATATACATATTATTACTAATATAAAAAATAAATAGATATTTTTACTGTGTTGAATTATCCCCTTGAGTTTTTTTTTTATTTTGAGTTAGTTGTATTTTATTTAATAATAAAAATTGCCTATGCACTTTAATGTGCATGCATATTTTTTTTTTTCGTTATTATATCTTTCTTTTCTATATATATGTTGATAAAAATTTCTATTAAAATGAAATATTGCGTATTATATTGATTGATGTTTTTTTATTTTGTTATTTTATAAATAAAATATAGAAAAATATGCACACCAAATTATATAATTTACACAAATTTTACAAACGCAAATATAGTTTTTTATTTTTGGGAAATAAATTTTGTTAGAAATAGGTAAAAGATAGGTAAAAAAAAAAAAACAAAAAAAAAACCATCTGCTTATCTTTTTTTCTGTTTTTTATTTATCGTTTGTGTGTTATTTTTATTTTTTTTTTTTTTAGATAAAATATCATTAATTTTCGAAATTAATTGCGATTGCATAAAAATATGTATGTATATTATTATTTTATTTGCTTTGTCGATGGATTGGTGGAATGATTTGGGTTATTTTATTTTTTTTTTTTTTGTTGAATGTCTACTTTATTATATTCTATTGCTAATTAAATAATATAACGGTTCTCAAAAAAAGGATGAATTATTATTGGGGATATTAAAATGATGTGTAAGTAAATACAAATAAAGAAAAAAGAGTCTCCATTAGCATGTAAACAACGAATTAAAAAAAAAAGTCGAGTCAATTAGAATTTTTAATTGATTTCATAACAGAAAAAACTTGTGAATCGGCCTAGTTTTTCTATAATTCAAAGTGAATTAATTCAAATCGAATTATTTCAATATTTTGCCAGTGACATTTTCTGGAAAAAAATTTCAATAAACTATATCTTTGAAATGTTAAACTGAAGGATATATTATTTTAAATTCTCATTTCAATTCTAATATAATGAATGATATAAAGATTAACATATAATTCTCTTACGTTGTTTTTTTTTCCAATTACAATCAGAAAAAAATCAAATAAAAAGATTAAAATTATGGAATATTCAATAATTCAAAATGAAAAAAAAAAAAGCAAATTGTAATAGCAATTGATTTATTATACAAAAATAAAATAAATATAGAGTAAAAGTAAAAAATATACTTTATGTTGTACAAAATTTTTTTCGTATTTTTTTTGGTTTTTTTTTTTTTGTAATATTCTAAATGGTATATTTTAATTTCGTAAAAAGTTTTTATTATTCATTAATTGTGTGTGTATGTTTGTCTTTTTATATATCCGATATATGTAGTATGTAAAAAAAAATAAAAAAAATAAACGGTATGAATAATCGAATAGTTTACAAGTAATTTTGTCTATAGATAATAATAGGTAAATTTTATACTTTGGCCAACAATACACAACGCGTATATATATATTAATATATATATGAATATGAATAATATATAAGCAAAGTAGATAAATAAATAGTGATTGTTATATATGTATGTATATACGCACGTATATACACGACCAAATTTCGAATATTTGAATAACGAAATACACAATAAAATATATAATATATATCAAATAATTTTTGGTAATTTTCCTCTATATGTATATATATATAAATAATTTTGTACATTTGAAATTGTATGTTATATATGGTGAATTATGCGTGTCCTTCTTATTTTTAGTATATTTTATTTATATATTATTTTTTTTTTTTATATAGAATATTGCTTTTTTTTTTTTTATAATTCATACCACCCATTTGACCAACAGCAAAAAAAAAAAATAAAAATAATATTACAAACAATAAAATATTAAATTATTTCTCATACTCTTCATTTTGCCAATATTCATTTAATATTAATGATAATTGCGTATACAAAATAAAAAAAAAAAAACAATTTTTTTTTTAGGGAATTGTAAAAACAACATGCTATCAATTTTTTTTATTTTTGTGTATTTTATATATACATATATATGAATATCTACAATTCACCATCACATTTGTCTATATATCATCGATATATTGTATATATATTTAATTGTGAATATATAAAAATATAGTTTTGTAATGAAAATACCAACCAAAAATAAAGTAAAAAATAAATTGGGAAAGGGGTAGTTCACCTCTCTATATAATATAGATATAGATAGATAGATAGATAGAGGTCCTTTATTATATCGGGTATACAATTTTTTTTGGTATTTTTTTGGTATGGAAAGGTATTATATTATTATTGATATAGTTAAAATAAAACATAATTTTTTTTTGTCTATTTTATTATGCGTAATATGTATTTTATACCAATCATTTTCTATATGGAAAATAGCATTATTTTTTCACATATCACATTATTTGGTTTGTATATCCGCATATGGGCATTACTTTATAATATAATATTTTCGGCAGTTTTTTTATTTCAACAATTTTTCTAAATTTATTTTGCATAGTTTAACCACGTTTAACTTCAATATATTTCTTTGAAGTTTAATTATTTGATAGTTACAAAAAATGTTGAAATTTATTTGAAAGATATTAAAAATGGTATTGAAATTGCTGCTGAATTGAAATGGTATCGTTGTAATCGTAATATAATCGTTAACGTTAAATATATTTATTTATTATATACGCGATTGTTATGGTTCCGATATATGCATCTAAAAATATTATATGAAAAGGACTGTGAAAAGTATAGGTCTGAAAAGGTCGACCGACATCTATAAAATCTAATGATAAAAACTAATAATGACCAAATATTCGATTATAATATCATGAAATGTAATATTAAAAAAAAAAAAAAAGGAAAAACACACTTTTGTATATGTTGTATAAAAATTATTTTATATTACATATAAAAATATATACAATAAAACTACTTTTTTTTTACAACACACATCTTCACAATACACATTTTTTTTTAATAATATAAAATTGTTTATTTCAATGTTTTTTTTTTTTTTAAATCCCATCGTTTTAAAACATATATTTACCATTTTTAATAATATATAATATATATAACATATAATATTTAAAACCATAAAAGAAATCTTTTGATGTCCACCGCATTTCCTTATGATCCTTCTGAAGTATCGCTCATTATTATTCATTATTATCGCTTTTGATTTTTGTTTTTTGGCAATGATTGACCTAAGAATTGTAAATCGCATAAAATGTATCAATAATGTATCAATAATGTATTTTTTTCTTTTACAATTTTGGATAACGATATAATAATAAAACGATATAATAATAAAAGGTAGACAGGGGTGGTAAAACATTACTATGTAATGTATATGATAAAAAATGCATAAAACATGGTATTTATTACCGCTTCATTGACAAATCAAATTGCATAAACAATCATCGAATAGGTTTATAATTTTGCATCATTTTTTTTTTTTTTGTAATAAAAAAAAGAATTTATTTTCAGAATTGGTATATAAATGTTTCAATCACTGCCCACACTCATATTGTATTTTCACAGTCCAGTACAGCATAGTTTTTAAAGTATAAAAATTTCCTCTTCCCCAGCACATACCAACCAAATTTTTACCGAAAGGGCATTATTATACCTGAGATGGTTCAGCATATGTATTTTGATGAATAATTCCATTTCATATTCTAAATAACTTCTTTATTTATTTTATAAATTCTGGTTCATATCTAGGTTTTGTCTCTGAAAATGTATAATGTTTATAATATGTCATAAACCTCCCATTTTGGTTTTTTGTCTTCTATTCCATATTTGTAATATCGCACATTCATTATACTATTATTATATATAAAATATGTATGTTATGTTATAGGTGATTTCATTTAATATAATATTGATTTCAATTTATTGTTTATAATAATTATTTTTATTAATATTACTATTACTATTATTACTATTATTATTATTATGATATAAAAACAATTATATCATAAAATAATTGAATTCATATTAGGTTGTCTAAAAAGTATTGATAATTTTTTTTTACGAAATTCAAACGATTTTTTTTATATATTTCAAATGAACTTTATTAAACCAAATATGCGCCGTTTTGATCGATGACCCTTTGCCATTTTTCTGGTAAAGACATTATCCCATCACTGTAGAACTTCTGTGTTTTCTGGGCAAAAAACTGATCCAAGTGCATTTTGCAGTCCTCTGCGGAATTTAATTTTAAACTATTACGGGAGTTCTGCAGAGACCGGAACAAATGATAATCTGAAGGTGCAAGGTCCGGGCTATATGGTGGATGCATTAAAACTTCCCAGCCAAACTCTCTCAGTTTCTGCCGAGTCATCAAAAATGTGTGTGGTCTGGCGTTGTCATGATGGAACACAACACCCTTTCGATTGATTAATTCTGGACGTTTTTTTTTAATCTCGTGCTTCAATCTTGTTAATTGTTGACAATAGAGATCGGAATCAATGGTTTGACCGGGTACTAGTAATTCATAATGAACGATTCCTTTCCAATCCCACCAAAAAGACAGCATTACCTTTCTTGGTGTTAATCCAGGTTTTGCTACTGTTTTAGGAGCTTCACCCTTCTTGGACCACGATCTTTTTCGTATACATTATTATCGTATGTGATCCATTTTTCATCACCTGTAATCATTCGCTTTAAAAATGACTCGATTTCGTTCCTTTTAAACAGCGTTTCGCAAATGGAAATTCGGTTCATTAAATTGTTTTGTGTTTATTCATGTGGTACCCAAACATCGAGCTTTTTCTTGTATCCAGCCTTTGTCAAATGGTTTAAAACTGTTTGGTGATGGATATTTAGTTCTTTAGCGATATCATGACTGCTTACGTGTCGATTTTCTTCAATTTTTAATATGATTTCATCGACTTTTTCAGTGATTGGTCGACCAGAACGAGGTGCATCTTTGACATCAAAATTACCGGAACGAAATCGAGCAAACCATCTATAGGCTGTTAATTTTGATAAAGTTCCTTCACCGTAAACTGCACAAATTTGTTCATGTGCCTGCGTTGCATTTTCACCTTTTTCATAATAAAATTGTAAAATGTATCGAATTTTTTCACTAATTTCGCTCATCTTTAATGCACTACAACTTTTAAATGACTAAACAAATTTAATTTTTTTTTTTTTTTATCTACGAAATGTCGTCTTTCGAACATATGTTAGTGTTACCTGATCAGATTAGTACTACTTGAAATATTCAATTATAATATGACATCTATTTATAAAAATTATCAATACTTTTTCGACAACTTAATATATATAGTTCATTTGTCCATTATAAATGATATTGTTATATTTATGTTTTGTTTATACAATATAAATATAACATGCATTAAAAAATATGAATAAATTTATATAATATAAATTTTTGTTATATGATGGCATATCGATTACTATATTACTACAAATACAAATACATCAAATATGGGACTATTATTTTTATTATTGTATTTTTTTTTTTTTTTGACATCATTTCATATTTTTATATACACATTTGTTAATGGGGGTTTTTTCTTATATTAAATATTAAATTATTTATCAGTTCTGTAATATACATAAGTTAAATTTCGTATATATTATTGAAACTGAAAAAAGAAATTATTTGTGTGTGTTCTTTAATTCCTTTTGGCAAAATATTTATATTTTTTTTTAGATAATTTTTTCCACTGAATCGGACCATTTCTTCATTTTTATATAAATGCAATTCATTATTTATAAAAAAAAAAAAATAAATAATAAATTGCATTTCCGTTTTCCGGTTATTTAATATATTTATAACGGTGTTGAAATGTTAAATTCATATATAATCAAAAAAATATTTGTAAATTTTCAGTATGCCATCGTTTTCCTTTTTTTCTTCTTCATATAATCCAATATGTATTGTATATAGTAAAGTATAGTATAATATACTATATTTAGTTCATTCACCTGTGATGATAAAAAAAATAAAAATATTTTCAATTAAAAAAAAAAAAAAAACCAAGTAAAAATAGTCAAAAAATAAATATGCGATATCAATTTTTTTTTTTTTTTATTTCTATACGCGATAACTTAACTAAAAAATGTATGATATATATAAAAAAAAATGGTTGGTTGGTTTTTCATAGGTTCATTGTTTATTTGTTTTTCTATTTCTAATCTTCTAATGTATAAAAATGGATATATGTATTAATAAATGTTATAAACAAACATAAAATTATTATTATTTAATGCTGTTTTTTTTTTCTTTCTTTCTTCTATATATATATTAATTGTAAGATAAATAAATATACGAAATTTTAATATAAGTGGAATTTTTCATTTGTTTGCTCTTTTAATTTTTTTTTTTTTTGTTTAATTCAACCTAAATTTAAACTAAATTATATAATTTAGATATAAAGAGATATGGATGGATTTATAGATATTTAAGCCATTATAAATATAATAATAAAAAAAAATAATCAACATTATTGATACGAACTATATCTATCTAGAACCAGAAAATTACATACATACAAATCTGCAAATAAATTATTATGTAATTGAATTTAATTTATATCAATATGTATAAAAAAAAATGCGGGTTTATCTATATATATTTTTAATGAAAATTAAATGCTATATATAAATAACACACTTTTCAAATGACTATATATTATCATAGGTTTTAGCGTATATGAACGATCGCAGTCAGAAGACTATATTCGTTGCTCTTTCATTTTATTTGAGTTATCGTCTTTAACCATGTCGGTAATTAATTATTTATATGATCAACTGCTTATAGGAAAAATATATCTATGAACTTTAAATTAGAAAATAATAGAAAAATAGAAGAAAAAATGTCTGCAGTGGAATTCAAACCCACAACCTTAAAATGTTGTCAGAATTTTGGAGTTGAATGTTTAAAGTTAACAGGCGAGACAACGCAAAAACTTTAACTGATGTAAATCAGTGATTCATTGAAGAAAATTACGGTGCAATTACGATTCATCAAATGAATTGCGGTTATTTTTGTTAATTTAATTATTTTTGTTTTTTTTTTAATTTTATACTTACAAGACAAAACCACCTCCATTCATTTTCTGATTAGAAAGTATAAGAACTTAATATTTATTTTTTGTATTTGCTGCTTAATGCTAAATTAATTGTATTTTTCTTGGAAAATTTACAAGTTTGTTTTATTTTTTTTACTTTTATAATCGGATCATTCTTGTGAAAATTAAAAATGAACAAAAATATTTGTATGGAGTCTATATTTGATAAACAATTTTTAAAATACCTATATTATGATAAAATTTTTGAGATTTCTATATTTTAGAGATTTCAATGCGATTATCAACGATTTGTCATCATTCAGACGATTTATTTTTTACTTTTAATATTTAGAATTTTCACTTTTCATTTTGATATTCTTGATTTTTGTACAAAAATTCACTTACCCTCTCTCTCAACAATATAGAACCTGTACTGTATTTGAAAGGACATGATAAATATTTTTAATCATTAAATAATAGTAAATTCTTCTGCAGATCGGTTTAGTATTATATATACATAAAGTTCTATTTAACAACCACAATAAAAAAACTGTATATCTATTTCCCTGATATTTATATATTGTATACTTGTTTACTTTGACAATAAATACTTTGACAAATCGACAAATTTTATATTATTGCATTTTATTTGTAACAAAATTTAAAAATCTATAACGAAAAGTCAAAAAAATCTTTTAATAACATTTAGTTTAAAAGAATATTTGCCCTATATGGTTTCTATTATAGAATTATTATTATTATTATTATTATTTGAATTTGATTATCCGGCATTCGTCAATATTAAAAAAATTTTAATTTTTATAAATAAACATTAATTTTTTGTATAAAGTTCGAATTGATACAACAAGTGCTGTCTGTAAATGAGCACGCATCCTTCTTCTTATATTTTATTTATTATTAGTTGAATAAAAAAAAAAAAAATAATAAATATTTATATATATTCTTTAATAAATGTTCAATATGCGTTCGTGTAAATGCTCATATATATTGTATAGATATATGAATGTGCTTATATATGCATTTTTTTTTATTTCGGGAAACCATAAAAAAGACAATGAACCTGTTTTCGGGTCGATGAATTATTTTTTATTTAAATATTGTTCATTTATTTAGCTTTATGCTTTTTTTTTTTTTTAATTTTTATAATACTTGAGTGAAAAATTTTTTTAGACACATAACAACAGCATAATTCGAAATGTATATATACAAAATAAATATGTATAAGTTTAATATATGTGAAGAACACCAAATTTTACTTATATATTTTATAAGAAATTAATATTATCATAGATAGTTTTTTTTTTTTTGTTTTGTTTGTTTGTTTGTTAATAAATGCATTTTCTATATATATATATATATATATATGCGATAACTGAAAGGAAAAAAAATGCATATAACTTGCATATATACTCTATAAGAATGACTAAATACACACCACACATATATATATTCATAGTTTTTTTTTTTTTGGTAAATATTTCAAACCCTTCTCACTTTCAATAATATATATAGATATTTTTTTTGTGTATTTATTTATTTATTTAAATATCTAAACATTTTTGATGTTTAAATAAAAATGCATTTTGTTCAATATATACGCAACAAATAATTTAAAATTTTATTTGTTTTTTATGCAATTCAAAAAAAAAAACGTCTTATACAAAAAAGATGTCTGAAGAAAAAATAAAATACAATATAACGTCTTATACAAATATTATATAATATATAAATATTCTATATGCGACGAGTCTCTGCATTTTTTTCTTTTGGGTATATATTCGTTTTGTTGGGTTGCGTTTCGTATGTGTTTTTTTTTTTTATTTGAACCTTTTTGAAACATTTTTTTAGTAATATTATTGTTCAAAAAATCAAATAATGAAGAAAAAAAATTAGTCTATTCCTTTTTTTTTTCATTTCTTATCGAAAGTATTTATATACAAATTTCGTTGACTTTAAACATAAACAAAAAAAGCGATAGTAACCAAAACCAAAATTGAATTTATAATTTCTTCAGAAATGCGTTTACAATATATTGGTTTTGATGATGATGATGATGATGATGATGATGATGAGGCTTAGGTGTAATGTGTGGGTGTAATTTATTATATATAAATGATTTTTAAAATCCTCAGGGATAAGAATTAAATTTTCCCCTGTGAAGAATATATATATAGACAAATAAAATAATTGTTGCTGAGGTGTTAAATAAATCACAGTGCGTGGGTGTTTTTAATATCATATAAAATAAAATATAATTAAATTATTAAGAATTGACAAATGCGATATATGAAATTGTATATTATAAGATTTTCGAATATATATATATATAGATAAAAATCATATATCCGTTTTTATTGTTTTTGAAAAGAGTTTTATAAGGTTCTATGATAGTTATATGTCGCCTTGCCTTGGCTTTCTTGATTCTTTCAGATTCCATCCTTTCTGGTAACATTCCAACATATTATTGTATCCTTTGAAACAGATTATTGTATCCTTTGAAAAATTTCCAAAAATTATATATTAGTACAATCATTTGAAAGGATTTGAGGAAGGATTTGTTATATTTGCTCCATTGCTATATAAATACAAACGAACACATTTTATCAATGATCAATGATTATTTTATTTACGCTGGTTTTCTTCCATTACCATATTTTATTTCATACATACCATGCATATATATATATACAAATGTTATATTTATTTAAATAATTACGGCACCGCGCGTATATAAAGAACAGAATCGATTCTATCTTTAGTATTTATTGTATATATGCATTTATTTTTTTAATATACATTTTTATTATTTCTTGAATATAATGAATAATATAATAATAATAATAATAAAATAATATCATATATATAAATAATGATCAGAAAATTGAATATAAAACAGAACGAACGTATGAACTTCTATATAAATATAAATATATATGTATTAGAAGAAGCTAAAGAGTAAATTACACATAAAAATTAATGTTTTGTATATATAAATAAATTTAAAGAAAAAAAAAAATAAAATGGCGTAATTCTAATTTAAAAATAACAAAAAAAAACTCATCTTACTATTATATTATATAGATTTAGAATAACAAAACTTGCATTTATATTATATTTAAAATTATGCGTGTTTTTTTTTTTTTTTTGATACATATGCATTTGAATAAAATTTTTAAATATAATTAATTATATTTTAGTTAAAGATTTAAATGTTATATTGATAATATAAAATATATATAAGAATATATCCTATCCATTTCTGTTTTTTTTTTCAAATCTATTCAAATTCATTTTCCATACGACATACGATCAGAGCTGCCAATTCAATCATTGATATACGATTGCAGTATTTTTTCTTATGAAATAAGAAAAATTTCTTCTTATGAAAAAAAAATTCCAAAAATTTCAGTAAATGTCAGCAGTAAATGTAAATGTCATTTCAGTCAGCAGCATTATTTCGGTTTTGGCCTCTGCCAGTTCTAATCCGTGATTACTCATCCAGCCGCCCACCCTTCTCATGACCTGATTAAGCCGAATTTGCGCCTCCTCTATTGTTCGCACCTCTATTATTGCCCCCAGATCATCTGCATACGCAGCCAGACACACGTTCGTTGGCATTTCCAAGCACAAAAGACCATCATACAGTACGTTTCATAAATCCGGCCCCAATACCGAACCCTGCGCCGCCCCCGCAGTTACTTTTTTTCTCCTGGCCCCATGCTTTGTGTCATATATCAGACTGCGGTCAAACAAATAATCCTCAACCATTCTTACGAGATATCTCGGTATCCTAAAAACGATCTTCAATGCCCTCAGAATATCATCCCATCTTGCAGAATTAAATGCATTTTTAACATCCAACTTCACCAACATAACTATCTTCCTTGAATGATGGTTTCCCATTTCTGCCATTTCCACCCTGCTAACAATCATTTTAATTGCATCCACCGTTGATCTTCCCCGCCTGAAGCCAAACTGCCTATCCGACAAGTCACCTGCGGTTCGTATTGCGTCTGTCAATCTCCCCTTCAATAATTTTTCTAGCAGCTTCCCTGCCGTGTCCAACATACACAATGGCCTATAAGACGATGCCGCCAAGAAAAGACGATGCCGCAAGAAAATTTTGTTTTCATCAAAATAAAAAATTGCAATTTTATCTGATCTATATAGGACAACATGAACGACCAAGAATTCATAAACAAAAAATCTACCTATCTATCTATCTATTTTTTATTATAAATTTATTTTATATAGCATTAAATCCCTAATAAATGACCCTGTTTTATTTTATAAAGAATATACTAATTTTGTACAAATAATTTGTTTTGTAAATATACATTATAAATGTTATATTCTTTAGAAGCATTATTTTTTCAATACACCACGTCTATAATTTACCTGCGCAACAATAAAAGCTTTGAAGTCGTTTATAATCGTATACAACAGAAGCAGAACAGATAAACATATAGAAACCGAGAAAAAAAGAAAATTGCAGTTTCTATTGCCGTTGTATTCATATATGAATGCCCATAAAAAACATTATTGTTTTGTTGATGTTAAAAATGAACAATTTCTGTTTCTCATTCTGTATAGCTATACAGACATCAATAGCAACGTTAAATCCAATATCAAATATGTACTCTATTTTTGTTCTGTTTCTATTGTATTTCTGTTGACTTCGATACTTATTAACAATTTGTATTGTATATATGTTGTTAAATAAAATACTGACGCGATGCGATATTTAGATATTGCGACGAGTTAGTTTTTTAACTATTTTTTCATGATGAAAATATATATAAATAAAGGTATATGACAATGTGGGACAAATGAGCAGCGATATTAGATTAAATATCTCAAATTATATAATGTATTTTATACAGGCATATATATGAATGGCATATCATTTGCATCATTTGCATGGTCAAAATGAAAATTTGATGCGGTGTTTCTCTGATTATTTTATTTATATAATCAAAGCTAAATAAAAAAAACTTAAAATAAAAGAAAAATCACCATCCCTCTATCACCATCACAATATCGCCACACCAAGTCTATAATATAAGGAAGAACAACGAGATTGAGATTCTTTTTTTTTCCAGAATCTTTATACTTTCTATACTTGCCTATAAATATTAAGAAATTTTTTTATTTAAATTTCGCTTTACAACATTTGAATCGCTTTGTGCTGGGCAATATATAAAAGAAATAATGGTTTTGAATTCTTATTGCAAAAAATAAGTCTTGAAAAATCACCGTTTTTTTACAGACAGGATTTCGTAGAACTATTTTTTAAATATGAATCCCAGAGAACTCATTGAACTCATTTAAAATTGATTAATTTTACAAAACATACAATTAATTAATTTATATAAATGTGCGTTTTAATTAAATTAATCAAGAAAATCAAATTCTTTCACACCCAAAAATTTCCACACCACAAAATTAATAGCAAAAAGAACAAAATCTATCAAAAAAAAAATATTTAATATAGTGTAAGAATTTCATAAAAGTATACCAAAATTTTTTTGTTATCAAAATCTCTTCGGCGGCACCTTTTTTTTTTTTTTTTTAAATCCATCTAACAATAATAAAAGTTGAATAATTAATTTTATATAATTTCAATATTCATTATTCTAGATAGAACTATAAAAAAGAATAATATTAATTATATTAAATTTTATCGCCTACGTATCTATATAATAATTTAACATCCTTTATGTGTTGGGCCTCACAACACAGAAACATCTATAAATAAATAATTAAAAAAAAAAATTAGAATATATTAGAAATTTTAAAGCAGAATATAAAATTTCTAATGCCCATTTTTTTAGTTTGTTTAGTATATTCTATAAACTATATGAAATGAAAAAGCATATATAAGATAAATTTTCATTTCTTTCTCTATATATGTCTATATTTTGTCTTGAATATACAATTTTTGAAATTCATTGCATATAAAAAATCATATACAATACAATAATATAAATGTGAATTGATGATGCTGTGTTGTGCTGTGCTGTGAGGAGGTTATATTATATTTGATTATATAAATAAATAAATATAAGGAAAAAAATAAATGATGTTTTATTTAAAAAAAAAAAAAATTTTTGTTTTCAAAAATGTGTATATTTTATTTGTTTTGTTTATATATGAAAAATATATATGCAAGAACAAGAACAAGCAGAATACATATAAAAATATATAAGAACAACATTTAAAGATCGTATTTTGGTTCACTGACCGAAATCATGCATTATTATTTCGATATTATTATTATTATTAATATTATATTGTTCTCTCTGTATGGTGTTTTCTATATTTTCCCATCCACGCGTACGTATGCGTATTTATTATATATACAATATATGCTGAATGATGATGCGATCATCGAATATAGAAGAGCAATGGAATCATGACAAAAAAAAAAAAAATTAGTATAAGAAGAAGTGCATAAAAAAAAAAAAATATAATGAACATAAAAAGTATAAAGATAAAACAACACACACAAAACGATATATATGCATATAGATAGATGAATCGAAAAAAAGAACAACAAATTATAGAATAACATAAATATATATATATTTGAATCGGCCTCTCTAAACGAAACTTTCTGGTCCTAGGTTTTTTGGATGTGAAAATCTTTAATAAAAAAAACACACACACATAACTATTTATAACATATATATATATATATATAGAATAGCATATAAAAAAAAATATTATCTAAACAGTAAACGCACATTCAAAAAGTATATATATTTTAACGAATAAATTACAACTCTGCATATTTTATATTCATTTTGTTGCATTTTGTATAAATAACCAAAAAAAAAAAAAAAGTTGTTTATATATGCTTGATATTTATATATCCATATATATTTTTATTCTTTTATATTTTTTTGTGGAAATTTTTTCTTTGACTTCTTTGGTTCATTAACACCCGAATCTTTTCTTTTTTTTTTTATTTTTTATTGGTATCCATTTATGTATGTGAGAATAGAATTTTAATATTATAGGTTTTTAATTTGTTCTATATCAAATATATTTTTATTTTGGCGATCGTGTTGAAAAGGCAGAATTGAATTAACAAATGTATTTATTTTATAAAAAAAAAAATAAAAATTCAGAATTTTATAATATATATAGAAATTGTTTTTTATTAGATAATTTTCAATTTTTTCAATTTCAAATATTTTAAAAATTGATGTCCTTATTCCATTCAAAATGTTCACGTAAAATAAAATCTCTATTTCTTATACCTGAATTTGTTTTTTTTTTTATATAGTTGATATAGAAAATTATTATTATATAATAGATTATTATTTCCCATTGCAAAGGAAAATTTTCATCAAAAGAACACTGCAAACGTTTATTAGAATGTTTTGACCCGCTTTTTTTTTTAGTTTGTATTCTTAAAGATGCGGCTTCTATAAAGACAGCGCGGTTTTGTTCCTGTTTTCTTGATTGTTTTTAGTCGAACATTTTTGAAATGGAAAATATTTATCGTTTTAATATAATATAATATATAGAAAATTTTGGTCTTGTTATTTCACTATATATTATTACTTTATTCTTTCCCGATATTAATTTCATTAAATATGTACTATACACTGTGTACAAATACAGACTTTATTAGAATAACTGTTGAAATCTTATTTTATTTTTCGAAATCTACATCATTACCCTCAAAATGATCCCCCGCTTGATGCAATGCAACTATGCGAACGCTTTTTCCAATTTTCATAACATTGTTAATACTTCCGTCTTCCGGAATATGACCATCAGTTTCCTCTGCGATTCGGCTTTTATCTTTTTTTTCGTGTCAAAACGGTGTCCTGTAGCGGTCTCTTAAGCTTAGCAAAAAGCCAGAAGTCACGATCCAAATCGCATATCCAGTTATGATGCGTCGCATTTTGTCTTGATAGTCAAAAGCATTGTTGTTTCACACTCTGCAACGCTACGCGGTTTTTCATGAACCATTGAGCATTTTTGCCCCGAATCGCGATTTGACTTTTCTGCGGCACAAAATGTATTTCAAAATGGTGTTGACTGACCCCAACAATATCAGTAAGCTTTCTAAGAAATTCCAACAATATCAGTAAGCTCTCTAGTAGTCAATCGACGATTTTGCAGCACCAATTCTTTGATTTTGTTGGCGTCAGCAGCTCATCAGTAGAGGTTCTTGGTGGTCGTCTTTGATGTGGTTCGTCGCTTCAACGCGTTCACGATTTGCTTTGAACAATTTGTGCCAATCGAAAACACTTGCTCACCTCACCAAATGTCTTATGCACCATTCTGAACGTTTCGTTCAGTGGCCGATATTTCATTTCGCGTACAAAATTTAATGCTACTTCTTTATGTTGAATAATTTCAGACATTATCAAAAAATAAACAAATCGAATAAACAACTTTTATTTGTTCACACACACACACACACACACACACACACACACACACACACGTAACTACTACAGCAATGAACCAATTGACGTAAAATTTTTCACAAATGTCAATAACAGTACTACGAACGTACAAATAAAAGCATTTGTCCAAATAGATAAACCATAGGGTAGTTTAAATTGAAAGGTCTTACTCATATTTGTACACAGTAGTATATATTTATTATTTCTTTTACCACCTCTATATGTAATTTTAAGGAAATTTTCTTACTTAACTTTATGCTAATAATTAATTAATTAATTAATAACCATACGAATTTATTTACACAATTATTAAATTTTTATTTTGTGTTTGTCCATTTTAGGGATTTTTCATCACTATATAGTCTGTTAAATGATAAATAATTAAAACCAAAAGCTTGTGGAGAACCTGTTGATCGAATAACCGCGTTTTGATTATGTGATAATCCGGTTGATAATTATATCGGAATTCCGCCGGTAAGTTTTATTGATAATTGATAATTGTTACATAATGATACAAAATGATTGATTTGTTTGTTATTATTGTTGGATTGATAAAGAAATCAGATTTTTTTTGAAATTTTGTTAAGAAATTCATGCAGTACATGAAATTTAGATTCATACAATTAATGTAATTGATAATCAATTGAACACGTTTCTTTTTCTTTTTCATTGATTTATTGATTTAAGGAATAATTTAAGCATTGAATGAAATTGTCTGTATATTGAATTGAACAATCATTCGAATTGGAGTTTTTATTCAAATGTTCTTTTCCTTTTTTTTCATTTACAAAAGATTTTTTTTTTAAATAATTTACACTGAAATACTACTATAAAGATTGTTTTCCATTAGATTCTTTATACTATATCAAGAATATAGACCCAATAATATACGGTTTGTTAAATTTGAAATTATATACTCTGCAATGAAAGAAAATTCTTCAAGAAAATCAATCTCTCCCTCGCCTGAACGCATTTTTCCTTTAAGCGCAATTATTCTATGGTGTAATTTCTCGTTAAGATTTTTTTTACTTATATAGATAGAAAATTATTCCACTTGAGAATTTCCAGCTAATTTCCGGGAAACATTTCCCAAAAAAAAACTTCTCAACATTTTTACACTTGAATAAACTTGAATTTTTTGTTGATAGAAAATTTCTTTTAATATTCCTGAGCCAAAAATATGTATATATATATATTTCAATTTTCATCTTGGCTTGAAGTTTTTAGAAGACATAATACAATTCCATCATTTATTTCCACATTCTTCTTCTTTTTTTGTTTAGAATTAAATTTCAGTTTAGTTCTCATATGACTCATCACTGCAATGATAATGTATAAGCCATAATGAAATTTTTATAAGAATGTAAAAATAAAATATATGAATTTAAAAAATGTATACCTGAACTTTGTATCTTTTTTTTGTGTTTTTTTTTTCAATGTAACATATAAAATATAAAATAAATTGTTACTACTATAAATAATTGTATATATATATATATATATATATTATTTGAATGAATGAAATGCAATAAATCGAATCAGTATTATAACAATGTCATTCGAATTTTTATTATATAACCTTTAATAGACATGGTAATAAAATGGATTATATTTGGCGGAACTATATAAGTATTTGAATTAACTATATATATATACTATATACATTCTGACAAATAAGTACCCGGAAATTCTCATTTTAAATTTTCCCGCTGAGAATATTTCAAACATTTTTTTTTCCCAGGTTCGCACAACTGTCAGCAACTATTGTTATTGCTGTGTGTCATTTAGTTTGTTTACGGCGTCATTAGGAACAAGTCAACCTTTTGTGTGCGTTGCGATTTTCACTATGGATAAAAATATCGAACAAAGAGTTTGTGTGAAATTTTGTGTTTCAAACGAAATTTCTTGTGCCAAAACGTTGGAAATGTTGAAAAAAACATTTGGTGATTCAACCATGTCGAAAACTCAAGTTTACGATTGGTATAAATCGTTCAAAGAGGGGCGAGAAGAAGTGAACGATTTGCCACGTTCAGAACGGCCTTCGACCTCTTCAACTTCAACTGAAACGTCGACAAAATAAAGGAAATGGTGCTAGAAAATCTTCATTATAGTTTGCGAGAGATAGCCCAAGAAATGAACATACACACCAGAAATATCAATCGTCAAATATTTCCCACAACAATTTATGGCTATTTCACTATTTTCGTTTGACTGATGCCGATATAATAATGAAAGCATATACACATTTGTAAAATTTCAATTTCTATTATAATTTTAATTTCACGTTATAAGTTTCGCAATGGATTTAATAATCACATAGCATTTAAATAATTATAAATTATAATAGGTAAGTTTTTGAACATTTTCTAATTGAATCATTTGTTTATTTATACAATAAAATCTAACCGTTCAGTTATTAATTATATTCTTTTGGTGATTCTTCGTTTGTATATATTCTTATATCTTTTAGCAATATTTTCTGAAAAAAAAAAAATCGTCTTCAAGACTTCAAATTCTAAATGAATTCTTACTATTTTAAGTTTAAAACCCCCAAACTAAATTATATTAATTCTTTTATATAACACAATTTTTTGTTAAAAATATTACCTGTTATATATTGGTTGGACCTGCGGTTATATATATTATATATATGTGTAATAATACATAAAAAAAAACATTAACATTAAAATAAAATGATGAATGAATGAAATTGTTTTTAAAGCACACCAAAAAAGAAATATACAAAAAAAAAATAATATAAAGACTTGAAATTTGAAAAAAACCTGACCTATCCATATTTGATTCCAATTAAAGCCAAGTCTATATAATAATTTTTTATTTTCAATTCATATCATTTGCTATATATATATATATATATGCATTTTATATAATAAAAAAAAATTGTGTTCTATGTAAGTATACGTACAAAATAAGTTTCTATATACATTCATTATTATATTCAAAACGCGATTCAAATTATTCATTTTTATGTATTTTATAATTTCATTTTGTTATATAATACATACAATATATATATAATATGATCGCATCATGTTTATGCGTTTTTTGTTATCCCATAAAGTTAATGTTGTATAGTGTGTAGTGTGTGGTTTGCAGTCAGTATAGATATTTTATTATTATTGAACTCATGCAGCGGCAAGTATATATATATATATAATTGTATATGAGTAAATTGTGGGACATTTCATACATACATGCACATTTGATGGATATTTTGTGTCTGGTACTTGTATATATTATTTCAAATTCAAAATCATTTAAAAACAAACCCGTATAATATATATTGTATATAAAAAATTTTACTGTTGCAGTCTTAGGCCGGATTCCATTTCGAAATTTAGAGTGCTAATGACTAAATTTTTGACATTAAAGTAGGGGAATTAAGTATTTAGTATTAGTATTTTGCATAGTAGACTACATTAGTATTTAGTCATTAGCATTCTAAATTTCGAAATGGAATTCAGCCAGATGCCTAAAATGCATCTTCTATCTATACCTTACTATATATATCTTCTATCAGTAAAATATTTATAAGATACGAAATGAAATATCATCATCATCATCCTTATATAATGGGGGAATTGGGTCCAAATTTGTGTAAGACAAATGACTATATATCTATATATATATCGATAAGAGTATAATCACATATAAATATAAAGAACCAAAATATATAAGAAATAGAATATAAATTTATTATACAACACTGAATACAATTTGTCTATTTTCCATTAATTTATATATTTTTATTACTTTAATAAGAATAATAAAATTCTATATATAAAAAAAAAAATAAAAAATAAAATTGGTTATTAATAGTTTATCTTCTCATCTTGCATTTTGCTGTATTAAACAAATTTTTATGTTGTACTGCACTTCACTCGCATTCATTTCAATTAATTTAATTTTAATTTAAATTGTATAATTAATATTAATATTAATAATTTTAATTGAACATGTCATTTGCAATTTGTTTACAAACCAAAAAGAAATTATTTATAAATTAACATTTCGGTTATCATTTGCATTTGCATGCGGTTAATTCCGATATATAGACAATCATATCAATTTATGAAAATATTTTTTAGTAATATACATTTATTTACTTTTCCATTTTTCTATTTCGTTAATCAGCGATCTGTTAAGCAGACATCACCAAAGATACTTAACGGTCGTACGCTAAATAATCGTGTACGAGAATAAATTTTGGAAGTTGTTGGTGTTTCATCTGATTCGTGGCATTCGCAATCAACTACGTAAATCATAACTATATGTGGAATCGACCGTTTTCATTGTGTTTTAAGTTCATGACAGTATTGACGATGAGGTGAAAACCTCTGTGGTATGATCAGCGAATGGTTGGGTGGTAAACGATGAGGAGTATTAATAAGTCAAATATTGATTCTAATCATTACGTTGTATGAGTTCTGTTCAAATATCACTCAGAAGACTCACAGCGATACTATAGAATAAATTGGTGGAGTTGTTCATTTTCCATATTGGATCATTGACAGAACAATTTACATAGTTGAATGTAACCAGTTTAATTGTGTTTTAAGTCCACCGCATTACAGACGGTAACGTTAAAATATACGAGATGTGATCAGAAATGACTGGTTGATAGACGAAGTGGAATGTTAATAAGTGAAATCACCAAGAAGTCTCACAGATGATAACATAAAACAGCCACAATAGAATAAATTGGTGAGTTTGTTTGTGTTTAATCGGACCAGTAGCCGAACAATCAACTATGTATAATGACTATATGTTGAATCAAGCGTCTGATTACGTTTTAAAAGTCAACGACACTACCGATAATAAAAAGTGAAAACCTTTGAGATATGAACAGAAATGAATGATTGGTAGACGACGATGAAGGATTGTTAATAAGTAAAATATTAATTCTATTCATATTATGTCGCAGATATCACCAAGAGAACTACTTTAAGATGATAACATATTAAAGACGGATACTAGAGAATAAATTGGTGAGTTTTTTTTTGTGTATAATCGGATATCGGTGGCGGATAATAACTACTTGGTTGGATTCGACCGCTTTATTGCGTTTTAAGTCTCCGACACTACAGGTGATGAGTTGACATTCCTCTGTGGTATAATCATAATTGAATGATTGGTTCTCGACAAGGACAGTAAGTTAATAAGTAAAATATTGATTCTAATCATTACGTGTTGTATGAGGTTTGTTTGAATAGCATCTAGAAGACTCACCGATGATAACATAAAACATCGACATTAGAATAAATTGATGGAGATATTAAAACGTTTCTATCGAATTGCTACAATAATTATGACTCCTTCGAAGTCACTCACTAAAAACAACAGTCACTTTTCAATAGACTCGCGGCTCAGAACAATAAATAACTATGTAAATAGTTACATCCGAAATCGGTTGCTTTCCGATATATATTGATCGTAATCAATATTTTACTTATTAACATTCCCCGTCATGTACCAACCAATAATTTCTGACCATATATTGCAGAGGTTTTGACCTTAAAATACAATAAAACGGTTGATTCCACATGGATTTATTACAACAATTAGTTGTTCTGCCACCAATTCAATTGAAAACTCTATTCATATCTCCCATACAGCTGTTAATCTATCACTGAAAGTTTTGATACCACTAAGTGAGCGTATAATGGATCACCAACGGAATGTAATAGCTCATTAACTCCACAATTACAAAACTGGGTAATTTACAAATGCCATTCAGTAACCATTTCCTAACTATTGATATCTTACCCAAACCAATAAAATGTTTATCTTTTATATTATACCCATGAATTTTAAATTTTATTATCTAAAGAGTTTTTTTTATTAACAAATGTTCAGATAAAATTAAATAACAATTATATTGTTTTTAAAATTGGGTTATTTCTCTCCGATGTTAAACCATACGAATGTAATAAATTATCAGAAGAGATGTCATGGCGAATTTTGATGTCATTTGTCAAAATATTTGTTGTATTTGTTTTTAAAAAAAAAAAAAATTGCATTTTTCATTTTGGTTTATTTTTATTTTGTGATTGGTTGGTTATAAAAAAAAAATCCGAATCTTTAAAGAAATTTATGAAATTTTATTGTTTTTATTATTATTTATTAATTTTTATTAATTTATTATTAATTACCATGACATTACAAAAGGTTAATTAAGTTAACAAACAATATGATTAGAAATAAAATTAATAATATTAAATAATTTGTGTGTGTGTGTGTTTGTTCATTTTAGGATTTTCCACCAATGTTAAATGATAATTTATTAAAAGCGGCTCGTGGACAACCTGTTGATCGGATACCCGTTTGGGTTATGCGACAAGCCGGACGATATTTACCAGAATTCCAGGTAAGTTTTTGATAATTAAATGATTGATTTTATTATTTTTGTTGGATTGGATAAAGGAATCAGTTTGTTTTTTTAATTTTGTTAGGAAGTTCGTGCAGTACATGATTTTTTTACCGTTTGTCGTACACCCGAATTAGCTTGTAAGGTTACACTTCAACCGTTGGCCCGATTCGATTTGGATGCATCAATTATATTTTCAGATATTTTAGTTGTACCACAAGCATTAGGAATGAAAGTTGAAATGCATCCGGGTGTTGTTAGTATAAAATTAATAATTTATTTATTTGGTAAAAACTATTATTAATGATGCAAATCATTAGGGACCAGTATTTCCAGAACCATTAGTTGAACCTGCTGATTTGGCAAAATTAACTGTTGAAAATGCTGTTTCACGTTTAACGTACGTCGGCGATGCAATTACATTAACACGCCATAAAATTAATGGAAAAGTACCATTAATTGGATTTACAGGAGCTCCCGTAAGAATTATTATCTACTTAATTGAATTATCAATCAATTGTTGAATTTTTGTTTACCATTTTTTTTTTGTTTATTCTATTTAGTGGACATTAATGGGATATATGATTGAAGGCGGTGGTAGTAAAACAATGTCAAAGGCAAAACATTGGTTAAATAATTATTCAGAAGATACACATCGGCTATTACAAATACTAACGGATGTTTGTATTGATTATTATGAAATGCAAATTAAAGCCGGTGCTCAAATGTTACAAATATTTGAATCAAGTGCAGATTATATTAGTAAAGAGGAATATTTACAAGTATCATTGCCGTATTGTAAACAAATACGTGATAAATTATTGGTGCGTTTGGCCGAACAAAATATCGATCCAGTTCCTATGATTTACTATGCAAAAGGTGGTGGTCATTCACTGGAGGCACAATCAAAAATGGGCTATGAAGTAATTGGTATCGATTGGACAGTAGATCCAATTGATGCACGTAAATTGGTTGGTCCTAATGTTACACTACAAGGAAATTTAGATCCACAATTGATGTATAAACCAATTGTAAGTACGTTAATTTAACGAATAATTTAAGATTGGATTGAAATTTTCTGAGAATTGAGCAATCATTTGAATTGAAGGTTATTCAAATACTGTACGATGATATCCTAAAGATTGGTTTCTATTCTTTATACAGATATTTTATGCAGTTTCTTAAATTTGAAAGAAAATGCTTCAATAGTCTCTTCTGAACATTTTTCCTTTAAGCGCAATTATTCTGGTAATAGAAAATACAACAAAATAATCACTTAAGTGTTTATATTTTATAGAGGATAACAAACCATAGAATTTTAATTAGAATAATCAGTCAGAAAGTGCGTTTTCAATCTATTTCTGAAGTTCTATTCTTTTTTTCCAGAATGAATTGGCTGAATTGACACGTGAAATGGTGAAAAAATTTGGTAAACATCGTTATATAGCAAATTTAGGACATGGAATCACACCACAAACACCAATTGAAAGTATGACAACATTTGTCGACACTGTACATAGTTGTACAACCGTTGATGATGAATAATCAACACGAAATTATATTTATTCGGAAGGATTTATTCCACATATTGATGGTGCTGTGGATGCTTTTTGTTTTGATGCTCTCCCGCACCGCAGCACTAATTTATTGTTATTAATATTGAGGGTACTTTTATATAAATGTTTATTGGATTTATTAAGAAGGTAATTTTAATAAAAATTAACTTAATAGTCAAATCGTTAAATGTTTTTTTTTGTATTGTGTGTTGTGTTTAACAACAAGCCGGGAAATAATATTAACACTTTATATTTTTGTGTTTCTTTTTTTTTTATTTTAAAAATAATCGGTTTTTTCTTCTTTTTTATGCACAAAAAACTTTTTTATTTAGTCTTCGCTGGCTTCAACATTTTCTGTTTGTAATCCTTTAAATGATTCCACTGGAATATATGTTACCAAAGCGAATAATTTATTGGCAGAATCTTCATCATCATTACGTCTACGTGCAATACGTACGCGTACACGTACTGGTGTACTCCTAAAATTGATCAAAATCAAAAAATAAACACAAAAATCCATTAGACCATTAGTGAAACAGGCACATAACCAAACAAAAAAAAAAAGTATGTAAACAATCAAAACAATAATAATAATAATTACCTGATTCCTTTTGACCAAATATGTTTATTTAAACGTGTGTCAATACGAACATCTTTTGTGCCCATTTCTTTTTCGGCAAATTTACGGATTTCTTTGATGGCTCTGGGAGCACGCTTTTTAAATCCAATATTATGTACACGTTTTGATAAATGTATTGTACATTCCCGTGTTACAACTTCATTAATTGCTGATTTATTACGTTTTTCCGATTTTGTTTTAGGCATTTTTGATGATTGCTATTTGTCTCTGTGTTTTATTTAATAAATAAATATTTATTAATTTATTAGGTTATGGTTTTGGGATAACAAAAAAATTATTTTCCACTTTAATAACAAATTTTCAAAATATTAATCGGAAAAAAATTTTCTAATATTTACAATAAGTAAAATTACATTTAAATTATAAAATTAATAATTTTAATTAAGATTAATTTAATTAATTGATGATTACAGATGAAAAAATATTAAAAAAAAATCTACTAAATGCAAAAAAAAAAAAACATACCTTCTTCGTGTGACGTCTATAGCTGAAAAGGAATATGTTTTGATGTTGAAAATTTAAAAATGACAACCGCAACGCAACATAAATAAAAAAAGACAATTCAAATGCTGACCCATCTGTATGTGGAATTTTACAATAAGAATTATTGTCGACATTAACCCAATATCCACGTTAAGATAAAAAAAAGATAATATTTTTAAGGTTTAAACTAAGGTTTTATTTTTCGGAAAAATAACATTTTAAAGTTTTTAAGGTTTAGAAAAAAAAAACAATTGAAATGTTAAAAAAGAAAAGATAAAAATAAAACATTTATAAAAACATTAAAGTTTTGTATTTTTATTTATTAAACTTTTGAATTACATTTTTAATAGTTTATGAAATGAAAAAATTTGAAATGAAATTTAATGGAAAGAAATATATGAAATTATTTTTCTATCGATTTCTCACTTCTAATATAATGAAGAATAAAACATTTTCATATATGAATTGACGATGGTTGAGTTGGTAGCGTTGCCGCAATTTTTTTTCATATGAAATTTGAAATGTGTTTTTTGGGTATAAAAAAATTAAATAAAAATTTAACATCACAAAATCCAGCAGCAGCAAACAATACCACCCGACTATGAGAAGTGGTGACCAAAAATAAAAGGGGAATCAACCAGATGAAAAAAAAAAACAGAAATTAAATTTTTATATTTTATTTATTAAATTTTTCATAGTATACAAAAAGGCAATTTGAAATATTTTCTATATTATTTTTTATATAGATAAAAATTTCTGGCTTATAATATAACGAAGAAATAAGCACCTTCATATATGATAATATGATGGCTGAATTGGTAGCGTCGCCGCAATTTTTGTTCATATGAAATGTGATGTGTGTTTCAAATGAAAATGGGAAATCAGCAGCAGCAGCAATGAAAAAAGTGGTGGTGACCGAAAAAGAATCCCAACAGCCAGCAGCAGCAGCTGCTGCAAAGGTGGAAAAAAAAGAAGAAATTAAATTTTTGCATTTTTTTTTGATTACGGTAAATAAATTTTACCTTAGTTAACTCTTGCATTCCAAAGTTCGACCTCGCTCTAGGGATACCATTTTTTACTATGTTGTAGACCATGAAGGGACCAACAATTTCTGGTAGTATGAAGTCATGAGCTGGTCCAGGACCACCACAATCTGACATTGAAAATACGTTTTTTTCTATTTTCAAACCTCAATAACTTCCAGAATTCCGAATCGATTCCCAAAAGGATCCCATCACGTGAGAGGTATTTCCAATACCTTTCAATTGCCGTTAATTGCATGAAAATATTCCAACTGGTTTGGCCACTAGGCATGATCAAATTTGGTGAATCCCAAGTAGACACCCACTCCTTGACCGAATTCTAATAGAAATAATTGCTTCATTGTAAAAATCAGAACATCATTGGAAAGCACAAGGATTAAGCTTACTTTTAATGGTATCCCCAGGAAAATTGAATGAAAATTGTAGATTTTCCTTTAACATCGAAAAACATCAATTTTCGATGAATTTCAAAGGTCAGTTCCAAACTGATCCTATTGGATTCATATTTCCAAACTTCAGTTAGTTAAACTAGACTATATGCGACGTCTTTTGATGGTATAAATTTTAGAATCGGTCAAGTGGTTTCCCCACAGTGGTGCGGTAAAGTTGAGTCTATCGGAAAATTTAGGAAATTTTCAATTAGTCACCCTGGCCGTAATCTGGATGTCTGGGAAAAGTGCTAAAACAAAAGTTATGTTATTTTATTATGTCTATGACATATCCAAAGCCCAGATCGGTAGGCTTAAAAAACGTGAATTTTCACGATTTTCACTTTTTTTGGAAAAAATCGAACTTTTTTATTTATCATCCGATTCGTTTCGGGATAGTTGCATCTGGTAGATACACTTAAGAGACGATTTTCCGCCATACAACATTTTGTTCCAACATCGATAGTTTTCCGACAATTTTCATTTTCAGTTTTTTTTCATCATTTTTCCACTTTAAAGGCCATGCCGCGTGTATTTAAAGTGGTTAAACACTGATTTTTATCTGTTTCTTCATTGATTTTAAAATATTTTAACATTTTCCATTAGGAAAATTTGGAAAATTTTTCGGAATTTTCCACAAAATTTTTTTTTTTTACTTTTTTTTGCTTTTTTCAATTAATATCACAATTTTTAAAATGTGTCTTTGTAATATTTATATAGAATTTAATATACTTAATTTTAATTAAAACTATTTTAATGATTATAAATTAATTATAGCAAAATTATTTTTTACAAATAAACATTAAATATTTTCTATATATATGACATTAATTAATAATAATAAAAAATAAATCTTATTCAACTTTTGCGATAAGTTGAATTGATTTTCACTTTTTGTTTCTCTTAATATAAAATTATATATTTTAATATGTGTATGTATTGATAATACAAATATATATATATATTTATGAAATTAATTAACAAAAATTCGTATATTTTTAAGTATTATTCATTATGTTTTCAAATCTTTTTAATTTTAATTTTCTTATTACTTTTAATATTCAATATTTTTTTAGTTTTTATCTATACTCGGAGGGATTTATTATATTTTATGGATGATTGATAATATATTTTACAACTAAATATAAAACCTGCATTCTATTTTCAACATCGTAAAACGGATTTAATCCACTTCAAAGAAAAAAAAAAAGATATAATAAAATTAATATATTAAATTAGAAAAAATATTCAAAACATCTAATAACTTACATCGGTCATTTCAATTTTTATTACATTATCTTGATCATGATCTTTTTTCTGAAATATTTCTAAATTTATGGAATGGATAAAATTGTGGGAAAAAAATAATCATTATTTCAATATCTGATTGGATCAAAACCAAAAATAACCATCAAAATTATATATAATTACCAAATGCTGTTGTTAAATGTAATATTGATGATGCAAAATCACCCATTCTTAATGTACCATCTTTTCGCATATATTTTAATATAATAATTGCCATAATATCACTGCCCAATTGAAAGCCAACATCATATAATGCATCACGTAAACGTTCCGCCCTCAAAATACCAGCATTTTCTTTTGTATACATTTTAAAAACACCTTGCCATACTTTTAAATTCACCATAAATGTTTTAAATTGTAAAAAATTTATTCGTCCATTTCCTGATTTCTGTAAATTGATAAATAAAAAAAAGTTATGATGATCATTTGTTTGGTTTGTTTAATGAGAAGTGATTGTAGAAGGATGGAGATAGCCAAAAATGGGTAATGAGGAATACAGACATTGATGTGATTCAAAAAATTCATTCATACTGAAAATCTTTACAGAAGTATAGCTATACAAGAAACCTTATTTTGAGGACCATCTATCATATTAGAGGAACTTAAAGACTGAATTGATTCGGAGTATTGAAACAATATGATACAAAAGTGATTATAAACGGGGAGGTCAATCGTATTCGTAATAAATATAATCGCAAACGATCGAATTAACTATGTAATATCAAGTCAGTTCATACTATGAAAGATGTTCAATTTCACATCCATTCATAACTATGTGATAATAATACTCATGCAAATTACTCGCTAGAGCTCAAAAGAATGATATGAATAATCAATCATTCCTCTCCATCAGATAATTTACCAACTGTACGATCAAAATGTTTTGAGGTTTTGAAAAACAAAGAACAGCCCTGGCAGCTAATGGAAGATTCGGTATCATCTGACCATTATACAAAAATTGAGATGTTAACAACCAGAAAGGTAAATAACTATAAAGCTTTATCAATAATATAGCATGCATACATTCAATAACAACGAATAGAACGAAGGTGGAGGTTGGATGACACATGACCAGAAAACTATTACTACGAATTTCTGATTTTGAAGATCACTCGTCCTAGAATATTTGGATTCCTTCAAAGAACACAATTGTTTTTTGTTGGAAAATAGACACAGAGGATGACGAGATATTGTCAAATGATCAATTATAAAATCAATATATACTAGATAATGTCTTGATCACTCGAAACACGTATCATGTATAGAATAAGAACAAGTATCATAAAAAAAACGTTTGAATGGTAATCCAAAACGACTTTTCAATGGACAAAGAATATGAGGATAAATAAGTTAGATGAAGTTAATGTTTGGAAAACACATTGACTGCTAATAGGTTTGGTTTGTGAAATGACTAAAAACGTATTGATTGGAATTGTTTTAATGCCTAAAATTATACGAATATGAAATCTTCCAAAAATTGTAATTTCATTTTTGAATTTGAAAATTGTTTTTTTTTTGATCTATTATGGTAATCTCTAATATAATCATTTAAATTCATATGTAATTTCTATCCGAATTCTTTTTAAGTTATAGAATCAGTAAAAAGATCAATTTTGAGATTGTATTACATTCTTCCAAACATAACAAAATCACATTCAATCATAAAATAACCAAAAATTGTTATAAACATTTAAATATATACTTACATCCACTAAAGATATAACTTGTCGACATACATCGAGACTAGCACAACTTTTAATATAATCATTTGGAAGGCAAGCTTCTAATAATTCTTGTAATTCAAAGCAATTAATTGTTCTGTTAAAAAAATATAGAAACAAAAATTAATGATTTATTATTAGTTTAGTATTTAATATTTGATTGTCAATACTTACTTATTTTCATCAGCCAATTGCATAAAAACTGGTTCATATTGACATTTTTTTATTTTTGTCATTGATGTTGTGGTTGTTGTTGGTGTGGTTGTTATTGGAATTCCCGGTCCCAGTGTTCCCATTCCCGCCGCTATTGTTGTTGTTGTTGTGTTCATCGTTGGTTGTCCATCCATCAACAGCTGTTCATTACTGGCTGTAATACTATTACTATTCGTTCGCAGTGTATTTAAATGATTTACGGATATTTGTGGAAATGGATCGAGTAACATCATTGTTTGTGTTTCCAATTGGGCTAATTTCACAGAATTACCCAATATCCGTATGGTAAAACCAGATTCTTCACCCGGTTCGTATGTTGTCGGCATCAATAAATATCTTCCACTTTCCAAATAATATCGATAACTAACATACCGTGAATTTCCATAATCCGAATTAATAAAACTAACTTTTGATTTAAAAAATTCCTTTGTAAATGATTCTGTTAATTTATTATCTACTAGAAATAAAAATATAATTAATCATTTTTCCCGTATATATATAGATATGTTTTGAAAAATGTATTAACCACACTTACTACTATTTAATTGATACATTGTAAAACCGATAACTTTTGGTTCGATGGCCGTATGTTGATTTAATGCAATGATAACATTTTCATTTTCCGTTACCGCCAACAACAGTTGTGGATTAATGTGAAATGAATCGTAATTACGACAACCACCGGCCGAAACACCACGTCGCCAAAAACCCTGTAACATTTTAATAGACCAACGCATTGGTCGATCGGCTAACGATAATTCATCTTTTGCCGTATCCGTATCCAAATGAATACATTCCAATTCGGTAAATGTTTCGGTTAACGCTAAAAATGACATCCAAAATTCACCAACATCCAATTGCCCTAGTAAACGATCACGTTCCTGTATCGATACACGTTCCCAGGCGGCCGACATCGATGACCATTCACCCATAAATCCTGTTTTTGTACCAAATGTTTCCGATGCAAATGGATCTTTTATACGTACCAATTGTACGGAATCACCCATCATCGTTTCGACTTTATCCAATGAACATAATCGATAGCTAACACCCACGTTTATGCCATTCGGTAATTTTTCCAATTGTGATTTAAATTGTGTACCATTTCCTTTTATCACAATACACGTTATAATCGATGTTGTTTCCAATATTAAACGTAATAGTACGGGTCGTATTGAATCCTGTTCCGATTTTACCGGTATCGTTTCAACAATACCACCGGTGAGATCACTTAAACCATATGAACGTGTACCATATTTTAGTGCTTCATATGCTCCATGTAATCTAAAAACGTTTTGAAGTTGAAAATGTAATTTAATTAATTTTTAAAGAATATTTTTTAATCTATATAATATACCTACTTGGCAATAGCTTTTTCGAGTAATGCTGCCCAAAAACAATTTGATTTGTATGGTTGTAAAAATGCTAATTTTCCATTAATTGTTGGTAATCGATCGTCGACTAGAACCTATGCGTTATTAATCATAATTTTGCGATATATAGTTTAAATACGATTTAAATGTGAAGATTATATAATAAGGATTGTTTTGAAGAGATAAATTAACTTACCTCAACCCATTCACCGCACCACCATAAACGAAATCGAAATACACCATATGAATTTTTAAAATTTTGATCGGCCGGTACAACTCGATAAAATAAATTTTTTAATGAATATAATACACCTAAACATGAAACAAGCCATCGATCACCTAACACCCATCGATAAAAAGAAAAAAAATCAATATTAACTTATAAATCAAAACAATTTAAATGAAAATTTTTGATAAGAAATTTATTTCGCCTTACCCATTTTTCCTGGTATCACATCAAAATGTTCACCTTCGTTCATAAACAACGGTGAATTGATTATGTCCGGTATTCGTTTCCATTGGAATGTAAACGGTGGTGTCTGATAATAAAATACGGATGTTTGAACCGCTTGAAAATCGGGATCTTCCCATTGTATATTTTTCTTTTTACATTCTGATTTAATACGTTCGTATTTCGAGGTCATATTATTATAAAATCCTTTATTTTTAGATTATTCTCAACATACAAAAGCCTCTCTATTATAATTGTAATATATATAATATAGGTTCAAATTAATTAATTTTTTGATGATGTGTGATTTTTATTTGATTTCTGATTTTTTTTTTGGTCTTCTATATATGAAATTAATTCTTCATATCAATATATGAATTTTTTTTGATAGTATTTTTGGGGTTCTTTTTCGGCTAAATTTGATTCTGTTGTTGTTGAGTCTTTTTATTCTTTCCCAGTATTTATATGCCAAAATCTGTAAATATAAGTAAAGAGAAAAAAATAAAATAATTAGATTAATTTGATATAAATTAATTAAGTTATTGTTCTTATTATATAAATGTTAAGTAAGGATAAAATTTTTAATTATATAATCAAATCCCATTCATTCTATTTCATGGATATCCACCTGTTAAGTCTTTTTTAGAGCTTATATAAACTTCATAAATCTTTGTTTATTTTCCTATTCATCAATAAAATAGTGATTTTCAACTTATGAAAGCATTCCCTCGCAATGTCTCATTCAATTTTGTTTTTTGGAATAATGCAAAGACAGAAAAGGGTATGAATATTATGTAAGGTACGTGATATTCCTAGGATTGGACCTAGGATTACAAAAGAAAAAAAACTAATTATTAATGAAATGAAAACTGATCACTTTGTACATGATTAATAATATATAAATTTTCGATGAGAAATCAAATAATTATTAATAGAGAAATAATTATTTGACCTTTAAAGTATTTTTTTAAAATCAATAATAATATTAAAAAACCACCAATCTCAAGAACATAAATAAATAAAACAAATTGCACGAATAACACAAAAACCGAATAATAAAAAAAAGAATAAACAAACAAATAAACAAATCATTAAGTTATATGGATAATGATGTGAATTGATGTTAATAATAATAATAATAATAATAATAATAAATGTAAGTCTGAATATTTGAAAATTTTGAATTGGATTATTGTTTGTTTATTTATGTTGACTATATATTGTGATTATATATCTATCGCGTGAATGAATAAATGACTGCGTTATTGTACAATAAAATGAAAGTAAAATCTAAGAAATTATGCGAATATCAAACCATATCAAAAAAAATCCAATTATCATCATTCAAAACATTTTTGATTTTATTTTTGAATTTAAATATTAATTATAAAATGAAATGAAAAGTTTTGTAAATAAACAAATTTTTAATGTGCGGTTAAAAAAATCTCAATTATGGATATGGAAAAGGAAAATCATTTTTATTGATTGAATGCGCGCGTCTTGAAATTGATAAGAAATTTAAAAGCAAAAAAAAACACTATTACAAATCAAAAATAACAATAAATAATTATATATATTATTGTTATTATAAAACAAAAAAAATAAACAAAAAAAAAATTGTAACAAACGAAAATATGTAATTATTTTTATTAAATAATCTGTAAAAAATTTATAGATCTTTATTATTATTATTATTATTTAAATTTAAATATATATAACAGATTATTGGATGATGAAAATTGAAATATAGATGCGATAGAAAGAAAAAAAAACCGCCTAATAGATTTAAAAATTAAAGTTAAAGTGAAAGTTTGTTTTTATTTTTATTTCAAATACAATATAATTTTATATCTTGACGATATAATAAACAATTTTTTTGTGTCTTGTTAACATTAGCCGATGTTCTTTTATAATGTTTTTGCTCAAATATGAAACGCATTTTTTGTTTATTTAACTTTTTTTCCATATTTAATTTCTTCTTCATGGTTATTTTTATAATTATATATTTAATTAAATTAAATATATATATTTATAGTGTAGTGTTATTTGTTATGACGTTAAGATGTGATGTCGTTAAAAATGCACCAGCATAGTATATAGAATATAAAGAGAAATTTTTGCTGTATTACGATTTATTATTTTAATTTAATAATTTCTTTCAAACATTTATATATAATTATAATGAATTGTTCTATAGATCGGTAACAGGGAAGTCGAATCGATTTCGACTCCACAATTTCGAATAATTTTATAATAAACACATTTTTCCAGTCCAGTTAAAAATAAATAAATGTTACGTACGTAGAGGGTTCGCAATCGCAATATAGACCATATAAAGAAACATTAAAAAACAATAAAGAAAATAAGAAAAGTTAAATACATGAAATTTAATGGAGACATTCAAAATGGAAAACAAAAGGAAAATTTAGGTTGAAGGAAAACCACAAATAAAAAAAAAACAAGGATTTTTATGATTCTATAAGCTTCATGGAACTGTTTGAACTGTTTGAACTGCTCTATTTTTCAAACTGCTCAAATTTTATGAGTGGCGAAATGTTATTGAGTTATGATAAGCCAAATTCTATATTTTCCATTAACAATCAATCATAAAAAGATTCTTTTTACTCTTATATCGGGACAGGGCAGGTTATTACATACATGATTTTCCACGATATACAGATATTGTCTGTTTGTGTTAGCGATATAATGAGACAAATTTGTCAATAAAAGACTGGGGATGTTGTTTACAATCTGGTTAAAGAAAATAACTGATTATCCTTTTAGAAAGCGAGATTAAAAAACGATTAATTTAATTTTTTAATAGCGAAAACAAAAAACGAATGAATGAAACTTACAAATAAAATAAAAACTTGTAGGACAATTTAAAATATTGTCAATTTAATGATTGAAAATTCTACAAATTATTTTTTTTTTCAAGGTAAAGAAATGAATTGAATTCATCTGATGGCGGACAGTAAAGTTATGATACGATTGGTCTTTTGATATTTGAGTTTAATATTTTATGTAAAATTATTTGTTTATCATATCAACTTTATGTTAATTGATGATGAGGAGTGCATAATCTAATAAAGCTAATCTTTCAGTTTGCATATTCCCTGAATATTCGGCATAATTTCTTAAATTTCTAATTGCAATTTCTATACATTTTTATTGGTTTTTTAATAACAAAACCACAATGGATGGAGTTATAACAAGAATTTTGTAAATTACCATTTTAGATCATCACATGAAAATATCAATAAAAAAATCAACACTTTCTTTTTTCTTTCATTATTTCTAATTTAATGAAAAGTTCTTTGTTTTTCTTCGGTTATGCGATAAAATATCAATTCTATTTGGATTTACAAAGTTCAATTCATTTATAGCTGTGCGATTTTATATTATAAATTAACAATAATTATTTTGTTATTAACAGCACTTAAAGAAGTTAACATTTAATTTAATTCAAGGGTGGAAATTTACCTTATGGAAAACTGAAGTTTAAAAGGGAAAACTTTAGGGAAAACTCTAAGTTTACTAACTTAGATAACTGAAGTTTAAAATGGAATAAAAGTAATAAAGGATTTTGGGACATTAAAAACATATTCTAATAACTAAGAATGTTAAAAGTTGCATTGCAGCAAAATGGAATTGTAAATAGTTTGAAATAATTTCCGATAGATTAGAAAATATGAATATCGCGGTCAACGGCAAGCAATATTCGATTCATGATCCAATTCATTATTTAAATTGAAAATTTTGATAATGTTATATATTCGACTAGAAATAATTTGGTTTTTGAATGTGTCAATGTCAATAAATTTATATGAAAAGTAAAAAAATAAAAACAACATTTCCAAATGTAAAATTAAATATATTATTAATAAATTCATTTAATTATATCTCATCATATATTGGTAATATATATTATAAAATGTGATAGTTAAACCGGTATTAAAATATATTAATAAAATATAAAATAGATATAGTCGAAATATATATAAAAATAATATCAAAAAAACAATAAAATAAATCTTTAAAAGCGGCATATTTGTGAAATTATCATATACATTTTTTTAAAATTCAGTCTATTTTTTACTATTTATAGATAGATATTTCCATTTTTATGGAAATTTTTTTATAGAAATTATATATTTTAATATATATTTTGAATGATTTAATTTATTTAGAAAGATAGATTTTAAATTAATTATATTTATATTTAAAGATTTAGTCTGACATATCGAAAAAATTTATATTTGCATATGAAAAACAATTTTAATATTACATTTCATTTATATTTTTCTTTCTTTTACTGGATTCTTTTTTAAAATGATATAGAAATTGTGGAATAGTTTTAAAGAAATTTAAATTTTATTATAATTTCTTTTTTTTTTTTTGGTTAAATCAAATTCTATTTGAGGTTTTCACTTTTTTAAACATACAAGTTTATATATTAAAAAAATAATAACTTGATTAAATTGAATTAATTTTACTATATATTTTAAAATGTTGTTAAGAGGTTTTTTTGTTTTGGGGATCATTTCATTGCGGTTTTATAGATTAATAAAAAAAAACAATCATTTTTATATTGAATAATTCCTCTTTTGATATGTTTTCTGATTAATTTAATATTCTAATATTAAGAAATTTCATTCCCATTTCGCAATACATTTTAATTTAATATGATTCTAATTTGATCAAAATTTACATTTCAATTTAAAATTAAAATATTGTGATTTAAAAAAAAACTAGTCATTTGTCTATTTTGGGATTGGGTTTTTCTTTCGATAAATTTTATTTCTATATATACAAATAATTTAGGCATAATAAATAATATAGAATAATTATTAATTCAGTTATAAATAAACGGAAGTTAATCATTTTCTATATATACCGCATAACAACCGCAACCAACAAATTCTGATAATATTGTTGTAGATGTATATATAAATATATAATTTTAATTAATGATATCATCATCATCATCAGAATATATTAGTTTTTTGAATTCAAATATAATCGTAAAATATAGTTTGTTTAAAAAAAAATAAATACATATTTGTTTTATTATTAAATTATATTATAAATGTAAATGTACACACAAAACGAATGGGTTTTCTTTTCTATATAAAATATAATGTTAAATTAATCATTTTGATTTTGATCGTCACCTATACTAACAAGTACCACTCCCACCTAATTTTATTTGTTTTAGAAATAGCTCGTATATTATATTTACTAATTGAGAATATATTTTGAAAATCTCATTAAAAATCTTTCAACAAAAAAAAATCGAAATAATGTGATTTTTTTTTTTGTTGAAAGATTTTTAAGGTAATTTTGATAATTACTAAGGATCCAGAGGATGCCAAAAGATGTTTGGGTACTCAAATCGGTGTAAAATTTTATTATAAATCAATTTATCATAATTTGAAAGTCGTAAACTTCTGATTTTAAAGTGATCATCTATGAAAAACCTACGAGAAGACATATTTTGAAGATTTAAAAATGAGTTATTAGAGAATATCTTGAAAACGGGTTAGAATTATCAAATCTACGGCAATTTAAAGCTATAAGAAATAGTCAGTAAACGTCACTGGACCAGTTAAATTATCTTTAGTTTTCCAAATTTGAAAATAGGTCATTTTCAAGGTTCTACCAAAGTGCTCTTGGTCCAGCTACAAATATGAAACTATGCAAAAACGTAAATCTGTCCTTTAGCTATAAAATACCGAAATTAGGAGTAGCTATGGCATAACTGGAAGCTTCAGAAATCCTGATTTCCGTCCTCAAGATTTGTGAAAATACTAAAAAAACTCATCAAAATGGGAAAGAAACGGCAAAAAAGTTATGAAAACAAATATTGCATTTTATTAATTTTTTCATGCAAAAAAAAACGATTTTTTAAGATAAATCTCATTATTGTTGATGCTCCAGACCATGCCCGTGGATGTTCAGATACTTTAATCGGTGTAAAATTTTAAATTAAAATTTAAAATTTTAATTTCCTGGAAGAGATATTTTTGGGTTTTAAAAATGGGTTATTTTGGGAATATCTTGAAAACCGTTAAGGTTAGAAATACCAAACTTGCTACCAAACTTAAAAGATATAAAGAATAGTTAAAAATCGCAACTTGGCCGGTTAAATTATCTTAAGAATTCAGAAAGTTATTGAACTTCCAAAATTGGAAAAAAGGTAATTTATTTCTAAGTTCCAAAATACAAAAAAATTAAAAATACTTGTTTTTCATTTTATTTATACTTTGATTCAAAACATCGATTTCGATATGATGTTTTTAAGTTATTTCTCATTATTTCTGAGTATCCAGACAATGTCCAAGGATACTCGCAGATACTTAAATCAGTAAAAAAGAATTTCCTAACAAATCGATTTATCATAATTTGTGAGTTATAAAATTTTAATGGGAATTTTCTATACAATCTGTACTAAAAAACGAATTGATTTTAATTGAAATATGAATGAAAAATGATAGTATTACAAAACAAAACAGTAACAAACAAACGTGAGTAAATCAAATATTGAATGTTTTGTTTATTCGATTGTTAACTTTCCTATAATATACAAAATGTCAACAATTTGTATATTAAAATCGTAGTGTATTTTTACGCATTATATATTTATTTAATATATTTGATTGTACTATAACGGAGTTAAAATTTTATGCAAAATACATAAAATTGTTTAAAATATATTTGTTTTCTTATTACTCTGCTTGAATTATTATATCATTAATATATTATATATACATATTTGTGTGTATATATACATATATTTTACATATATAATAATTAATAACGACGACAACGACACATTTTGCTTTTAGAATAATAATTTCGGTATAAAAAAAAGGTTTAAAATTTAATTTGAATATACATTATTAGTATATATATTTACAAACAAAAGAATGTACAGGATGATTCCAATTCCAATGTATGAAAAAATATTGCAAGATATTTTTCTTAAAAAATAAACAAACGAAACACACAAAAAAAAAAACCAGTCATAAAATCTATATAAATTGGGTGTGAATTTTTGGTTTTTTTATTATTATGAAATTTTGATGATAAAATTATACAAATTAAAAATAGAGTCACTAAAATCGAATATTTTATACATGTACAGATACTTTTTTTATATTCACATTCCTACGCGTACTTTCAAATTTAACATGTCCATTTAAATAAATTTATCGTCTTTTTATATATAAAATATTATAACAAATATTGCATTAAAAGAGATTTTATTATATATATTTGAATCCTGTTTGGTAATTTTTTTTTGGTTTTTTAAAAAACAAATTTGAAGTTGTGAAGAAACCAATTCGGTAAATTCAGCAATGGACTGATGATCTTTACTATAGTCAAAAGATATACAGATATTTTCATTGTGAATGATATAGTCAAAACGTACATAGTTAAATAACCTTTCGAATGTTACGTATTTTTTTTTTTTATTAAAATTAAAACTGCACTCACATGAAACCAAATATATATTATGAATAATAAATATAACTATCAATTTCCATATATACATTTATATAATATTCATTTATGGTTAATATTTTTTCATATAATAAAGTTTTGAAAATGTGTTTATAAAGCGCAAATAAATGCACAATAATCCTAAGTACATATTTATTTAAATATATATATAATATAAATAAATATAAAACAACTTGAATACATTTCTAACACAGAGTATATGTATAATAAATTGATGTAACAATAATAATAAATGAAAACTTTAAAGTTAAATATACAGTTTAAAATGTCCTTAAAATGTCGTATATTATACTTTTTTTTCATATTTATTTTTGAATAAATACTTCATAACTTTATGATGATTATTATTATTATTATAAATTATATTATATAATCTTGTTCTTATTCTTATTATGATTCTTATATTATTATATACACAAAGTTTGAAAACTGAAAAATTTATATTACATAATCTTTTATCTTGTATTTTAAATGAATAAAATAAATGTTTGTTAAAATGAAGTAAACATCAGGACACGTGTAAAAGCACATCGTGTTATTAACTTTAAAGTATCATCTTAACAATATACAGATAACAGAGAAATTAACAAAAAAAAAGGGTGCATTTAAATGTAGCAAGACTTATTTGACTAAACAAATTTTTCCGTTTATATCAAGTTTGGACATTTTCTATATGAAAATTTCAAAGTTGATAGAGGATTTAATCGATTAATTGCCTAACAAAAGACATAAATACATATTTCTGGATGATTTTTCTATAACAATTTGTTCAATTTTTCTATCCGTTAGCGCATTCGTTCAGATCCCTTATAACTGCGATTACACAAATTCTACAGAGATTTTCCTATTTTCTTAAATGATTAAATGGATTTAATATAGAAAATATAACAACGTGAAATTATAATCATATAAGAAATAAGAACAATCAATGTAATTTTTTTCAATTGCTTATCCTTATATGGTTAACAGAGATCAGTATACTAATAGATATAAATCGATAAAAAGGTCCTTAAGAATATAAAATACCATATTGGATATATATTTTTTAAAAAAAGGAAATCATAAAGGATGATATAGCAATAATTTGGTAAAATTAAAAGGGTATATAATCTTTTAAGTAAAAAAAGTCATAACAATAAAAACCGTGATCGTTTTACTAATATCGAATCTCCATAACAATCGCTAAATTTTACATCTTATTTAAAAAGATCATTGCAAAAAATGTCTATTTCAATCTTGTTATATCACTTTATATTATGATTTTCACAGGAATTTTCCGTAGAAAATTGACTTTTATAATTATTAACCTCATCAAAAAAGTGATGCGCGAGGAGTAACTTTTAGTAATTTTTTTACTATTTATGTCTAAATATCTAATAAAATAAGGCGAAAGTTTGGGATTGGAGAGGTGGTTTGGGGTTACCACAAAAAAAAAACCTCCAAGACTATATCAATGTATTTTATCTGAAATTTTATTATTATTTTCCCCTGAAACTTATTCATACGCAATATTATTAATTTTATTCTTAGGTGGAAAAGAAAAAGAAAAAAACAGTTTAAAAACCAGTCAGAAAATGAAATTAAATTAGATTTGAAATTAAATAATATATTTTTTAGCTTTGATAGAGTTTGATTTACACTTTCAATATAGTAAAATGAATGGTAAAATGAATGGTGAAACTAAATTTCAATTCACATTCGCGAAATGGATATAGTTTTATAATATATAATTAACAAAATATTTACGATTATTTTTACAAACAGAGATGATTGATTTTTGGAATATACTATATCGAATAACCTTATGTTATTGAGTTCAAAACAGTTTGGGTTTGTTTGTTTGTTTGGTACCAGAACTACATTGGATTAATATTGCCTAAAATTTCAGATTAAAAATTTAATAGAAACAAATAGAAAAAATCTGTAATATCTTCAGTATAGATGTAATCAGAATTCTAATACACGACCTCAAAATTTTATTCGAAATTTCAATGTTATGGTTTATTATTATATAACTTTAACCATCAGAAGAGAATAGAGTACATTTTATAATAGAAAAACATTACAATGATTTTTATTGATATTTAAATTAAAATTGATTGATTATAAGATTGTCGTGCCCTTAAATAAATTGATTTTATTATAATTACCTTTATTTAAAATAAACAAATCTAAATTATAAACATTAACAAAATAATTAATTTCGTCATTCATAACTACTCTACAATATATATATATATAATATGACTTTACACACCGCGTTCTAATAATAATAATGAATATAATCAAAATTTAAATAAATGATAAAATGTTTATTGAATATTTATATATTTTTTATATAAAATTTTTATGGTATGCGTAAATTGGTTAATAATTTAATTTTCTTATATTTACATTATTCATTAACCTTAAAAATGACCTTATATAAAAAAAAAAGTTCTATAAGTTATAAAACATGTATATTATTATTAGATTAAGATATTCTCAACATCGTTTATTAAAAATAATAATAAAAAAAAACCCTTTATATTTAATAAATATTTACTTTATAGATGTAAATAGTTTATTATATAGATAGATAGAACCCTTTTTCAAGGTAAACTAAATATGGCTGTGGATCTTTGAATATATAAGATTTATTTTATATTGTACGATATATTTATTTAGCTCTTTCAATATATGCATATAAAAGAAGATACAAATCGAATCGTTTATGCATAAGCATATATAATGTATTAAATTTCATTAAGTACACATCTCTATATATAACTTGATTGCATTAAACTTGTTTGCAGTTTTTAATATTATACTTTTTTTTTTGATACGGCCAATGTGCAATGTTCAATATTTTTTTGTTTCTAAATACCAAATCCGCAACTAACGCGACAACAATAACCGAATTTCATTTAAAATTCCAAGTAATATAATATATTCGTATAAATGTATACATTTTTTTTATATTAATTTAAGCCGGCAAATAAGAGTAGCAAAAAAATAAAAAAAAGGTCAATATTATAAAAATCTGTAACAAATTAAGATCATTTGTCTTGCAATATACTATATATGCTGTGAGTGTTTGTGTTTGTGCAAACATTTTACATTGTTTGCACATTTTCTATATATTAAGAAGTTACCTCTTTAGTACATATATTAACTTATATATTTTCTATTTTCTGTGAAACTTTTATATACTTTTAATCATATATATATATTAAGTACAAACAATTTTTTCTGGATTCAACCACATTCAACAAACACACATATAAATTTATATAAATATAATCAAGTCATTCAATTGTGTATAAATAAATAATATTGTATATATATACTTTTTTATATGATGGCCAATGAACTTAAATATAAAAAAAAAACTTTTATATTAAATTTTTCATTTTCTTTTCAAGTGTAAACAAAAGAAAAATGTACTTTACAATAATATACTATATAATAAATGGTACAGAGAGATTAAAAAAATAACCATACAAAATGCACATACTAAAATACAAGTGGATTAATTAAGAATAAGGTGAATTCTTATGTGTACTTCTCTTCAATTTTTTTTTCGTTTTTTTTTTTCTTCATCTTCTTCTATATTTTAAATTACCTTTCAATTTATTTTCTTATTACTATATATGCAATATGCAATGCAATGTTTTGTGTGTGGATTTTTTTTTTATTTATTTATAATAATAATAACAACAGTCACATGTAAATAGAACATAGAACAATTTATACAGAAAAGTGGTTAAAAAAAATAAAAAACTCTGTATGATACTTTATTTTTTTATAAATTATGCTCTATTCTATATGTACAAGTGTAGATAAAATATTTTTCATTTCTATATATATATATGTACTTGCATTGTTCTACAATTTTGTGGTGTACGCAATTAACTATATGTATATAAATATATTACTATATTGTTAAATTGTCTGTACATAATGTGATAAAAGTTATTGTGTCTTTACGGTATAATTATATATGTATGTTTGTTGGATGACAAAATATACATATATTTTTTTTTGTTTGTATATATAGATTAAGTAAGTATATGGTAAAGAATTCAGTTCATGTTCGCAGCAACAAAACATAGAATAAATAATTGTGCTATATGAATGCAATAATAAAAAAAAGCATTTATACATTTATTTTGTTACCGTTAATGTTAATTTATTTTTTTTTAATAAATATTATAAATGAGTAAAAATGTAATTTATATAGACTCTTGTGCATCCATCGACCAATGATGGGAATAGCACCTTTCTTGAAAACAATAACAAAAAATCCTGATAAACTTGGACGACCTAACAATTTGGAAAGCTTCTTTAATTCAAAAATTTGGCAAAATGTCTTAAAGATTAATTTGTCGTGTGTTTTTTTTTTTGTAAAGTTTATTTTTGTTGAGGAATTGCGTGGGGAGGAAAAGATTATAATATAATTAATATACTAAATTTATATACAGAATTTCCGTTGGAAAATTATCAAGAATTTTCTCAGTAAGTCATAGAAAATTAATTTCTGTAGAAAAATTATACAGAATTTTAGAGCAGAGACTAACTAATACTTCTTTAGAAAATCATATAATAACTTTCCGTTATGAAATTATTCAGAGAACTTTCTATTGTAAAAATATATCGAATATCGATTTAGAAAATTATATACTTTTATAAAATTATGCAAAGATTTTTTCCGTAGCAGAAAATTATGCAGATGCATCATTGGAAAATTATACAGAATTTCCTTTAGAAAGTTATATAGAATTTCCTTTAGAAAAAGACCTTGTTATAGATACGTTGTTAAAATGAACCGTAGGAAGGACTAATTGGTAAAATAGAAAAAACTATGAAGATTTAAGAGGTCATCAAAATAGTAAGGAAAGTTCTTTATCGCAGGCCAAAAAAAAAATATTTAACACTCCGAATTAAAAGCTTATAAGGAAAGAAAATATCTAGAAAACTAAACCATACCATAATATAACATTAACCGATTATAGAATTATCAGATTAGATTAGCAGGATATTTATAAATAGAAAATATTTCCCATTTCTTAATGACATTTTCGCAATTCTAATATTTTTTCTTATACATATACTTATACAGAAATATATCAGGATTAATAGATTTATTTTCATCATTGTAAAGTTTTTCAATCGTATATTATATATAAATAATTAAGAGATAAAACACGTGAATATAAAAATTATAAGTAGAATATTATGGAGATTGTGAAAGTTCCTTTTCCAAATGTAATGTCACGGTTTAAGTATTTCATTAGAATCACAATTAAACTAATATATATTTTTTGATTTGATTTTAGCAAAATAATACCCATATTTTAAAATGAAAAACTCTAATCTGTTATTTGGTTTTTCAATAAAACAACAAACAAAAATTAATTTGAATCAATTTAGAGTTTTTATAGTCAAATAAAATCCGTAAATATAATAAACATTTGTATTCATCCATTATTATATATGGTCAGGTCAAATTTAAATAACCAAATTAATAGTATATTATTTATATATAAATTCAAAAAATAAACCATATGTTAATAAATTTTTTTCATGATTTGTATTTGTTTGCATTTTTTATTTTATAGATTTTATAAGATTGGCCTGATTATAAGTTTATTATAAATCTCCATAAATATAGTTATATATAAAATAAATATCTGCGTGCAATAAATATTATAAAAATAAAAAAAATATATATTTTTTTTTAAAGGTAATATGAAATTTGTATGTTTTTTTTTGTTCATTTTAAATATATGTGTAGGAGTTTTTCCGATTATTTTTCTTACATTTTAAATAATTTATTTTCTATATTCTTTTTTGATGAAATGAATCAATGTTTTTTTATTGCATTTTGTATTAAACACCTTTATAATGTATTTTTAATTATAAAAATTGATTTTTTTTTTATTGTAGGTAGTAAATTGACAAAATAATAATAATAATATAATAAATAAAAACTCCTCAAATTGTCCTACTTTTTCTTATATACACACAAACACACACACACAATTCACTTTCGATTTCGTAAAGGTCAATAGATTTAATTAATTTTTTTTTAATTATTATTGATCATTTTTAGCAGCAGTTCTTTTTTTTTTGTTTTGTTACTTTGACCGCAATTTGTTTTAAAAATATTTTATATATATATATATATATAGAAAAAGAATCAATCGATAGAAAAAAAAACAATAGAAATCTATTAATTTTTAAAATTTTCTATTTTCAATTAAATATATTTTAATAATGAAAAATTGTATAAATTGATTGTTTTTAGTTAATATTTTTTTTATTATTAGTTATAGAGTTAGAATATATATAATGGATAGGTTTCCTTTTTTTTTTTTGAAAATTGTTTAGTAAAAATCAATGGAGTTTGTATAAAGTTAAATATTTGATAGAATTTATTATTTCATAATAAAACAATGCAAAATTGAAGAAATAATACACTTTGCAGAAACAAAATATATGAATAATAATGATTCTATAATAAATAATCCATAGTTGAAATGTTGTAATATTTTAATATGCATGATGTATTTTTAAAATAAAAATATAATATTAACATTTATGTATATATATTTATATATTTGATTGATTGATTTGATCAATGAATTTTTACCTATATATAAATTATAATTATATATAGTAAAAAACTAAATGGGCAAAACAAAAAGTTGTTCGGAAAACATGTTATTTATTTATTGCAAAAATTATTGAAATACATTAGATTTATTGTTATTGTTTGGTCATATAATTCTATACAATTGAAAAAGTGTTATATATTTTATGTAAAATTCACTTTTACTAAATATAACACTTGAGTATAAAAATATTTTAAAATAAAATGTGCATTCAATGAACTTGCACATATGGACAAAAGTCAATGAAAAATATAAAATGTGCGTAAAATTGCATAAAAATTTAACTTTGATTTCTCTATATAATAATATAATAAATAATAAATAAAATGTGTTTATGGTTTTATAATTTTGTTGTTCACATGCAAGTTTATTAAATGTGATATTAGCGATGCAGTGAAATTCTTTGAAAATGTATATTACTTATATTTTAAGTTTTGTTTGGTTCTGATATTAAAATTGTTTTGTTAACTCATTTCAGTTTAGAGTTTATGCATTAATTCAAATTGATAATAAAATAATAGTGGAAGCTTACAATCAAATTATTGAATTTATTGTCCCAGAATAATGTTTTATTGTAATGGGAGTTTTTCAGGTGGTTTCAATAATACGGTATACGAATGGCTTATAATTAACATCTGCTAATAATTTACTATGATTTTTATCAATTAAAATCTGCTATTCCTCCTCGAACAAAAAAAGTTAGAAATTATTTGCATTTGTATTTTAACTTTTTTTCTAAGTCAATTCCCATCAACTCCTAGTTATAAAAAAGTGTTTTTCCTCTTTGGAATGAAACTTAAAGGATTTTTTTTTAATGTAATAAGGAAAAAAAGAAAAACTAATAAAGAAATGGGAAAATTGTACTGTTTAATTACATACCTACTTAAAAGATTGTTTTATGAATTCTGTTTTATAATGAATATTAAATCTTCGATTGTAATTTGCTATAATTTCAATAAATTTTATCATAATTTTCACAGAAAATTCAAACAGAATTTATTGGAAAATTATCTTCAAAATTCGCATAGACCACCTACAAAACAATAATTTTTATTTTTCAATTTGATTTTGTCATAATAACAATAATAAAATATAATTTGCAATTGTTTTTTTTTAATCTTTGCTCAACTAATCCGAATCATTTAAAATTATTTAGAATTAATATAAGTAACACACAGAAACATAATACAATCCAAAATTCATTCACACAAAGTCATAAATAAAAATTAAACGTGGAATAATGGTTTAGGGAAACAAGTAAAACAGAATGATTTTATTGTAACTATGTTTTCCTTCCTCAATATTTAATTAAAAATAATAGAACAACAACCACAAAAACCACAAACAAACAAAAAAAAAATGAATACAAATATTTTATTAATAATAATTAAAAAAGAATTAAAGAAACTTATTAAGCAGAGTAAAGAAAAAAAACTGTATTTGTTTTTTGTTTTAAATAACTTACCGGTTATTATATTCACTTTTTTTATGTACATATATTTATATATGGTATATGGTAATCGAGCTTAGGTTAAATTATATATTTTTAGGTTACACAAGTTTTATAATTTAATATATCTATACTTCTATTTTTTTTTTGTTTTATAAATTTAAAAACTGAATGAATGAAAATATAAATGTGATGATTATTATAAAACAAAAATTTTTATAATGAAGATTTAAGCACAACGCGCACAGAGAATAACTAGTTTATATATACTACATTTTTTTTTGTTGTATATATGAAATGAATATAATATATATATTTTATTTAATTGTTTAATTGGGTTAATTTTTTTGTTTTTGTAATACGTAATACAATTAATTTCAGGTTTATCAAATGTATTATTGTAATATATACACTGCGATGTGTTGTTTTAAATGTTTTGATTAAACCCGACTTTAAAATTATTATAATAAAAAACTTATGACAAAATCATAATTAATACTGTGGTATATTTGAATATTTTAATCTAATTACGATATACTAATTGATTTAATGATAAACTCATTACGATATAATATAATGTTAAAAGAAATTAATTGAAATACTTATCTACTACCTATTTTGTGCAGCAGACCAAAATATAATTGATAAGATAAAACAGTTTTAAAATCAATATAATAGTTTTTTTTGAATAGATTTACCAGTTATTGTATATTATAAAATAATATAATTTAATTATAAATATAATTTTGTAATGTTAAACTATACTCATTTTAATTATAATATACCGCTTATGTACGGGATTATATATATATATATGTTCCTGAAACAAAACATCCAGGAACTTGCAGTATAGAACAAACTCATTTTAGGAAATGTTTAATCTATTTCAAATTTAAAAACACATATTTGACACAAAATCAATATAAAAAAAATGGGAATTTTTTGATAAGTTAATTGACCTTTTTCAATGTAATTAATTTATTATTGTAGCATAAATTTCCACATAAATCATACTTAAACTGCAAATTATATATTTTTATAATTAACATTTCAAAATTTGAAATTGATAGACAAATTATTTAAGAACGGTTTATAAAAAAACGTGTTGAAATGAAAACTATATTTAATTTGTAATTAGAAATTAAAAAAAAAAAAAAAACCAACCAAAATCAAAAATCAATCAAAATCAAACAAACTCACACGTAAAATTTAATAGAAAATTTCCATTTTCAATGGATTAATAGCCAATTTATGTTTTATAAGAAATTAAAATGTTCATTCATTCACATTCTATTGGTAAACACAAAAACAGCAACATATATATTTAATAATAAAAACAAAAATCATAAAGTAATAATAATAATAATAATAATTTGTATTCGTATATATATGTTTTGAAAATAAATGTATGTCACATTTTGGTCTTCTTATGCTGGCTGTAAAGTCTTATCAACTTTCTATTATAATAAAATTTACTCGTAAAACTTGTATTCCATTCATTCATCGCGCTTCTCTATATATATATAATTATATATTTATATTTAACAACACATAATTTTATACAATGCATAATATATACAAATATAATAAAAATACCTTTTCGTTTTCCATTTTTTTACTTTATTAACATAATTTATTATATTATTTATTTATTGGTATATGAATACCTTTCTATGGAAAATATTTGAATATTTTTTTTTTTTTTTTTTATTTTTCAACTATATTTCTATATATGTTATAATAAATCACGAAATTAATTTAATTTCAAATAGGTTTATTAAAGCAATTTTAATAAAAACTACAATGTATATATTGAAATTTTTAATATATGGAAAATTGTATAATTGCACAATTGATATTGATTAGTATAGACAATTGAAAGTATAAAAGATATATTTCGATAAATCTCAATTACACTATTAATTATATATATATAATAAAATGTAGGACGTCAATTAACACTATATATACAAAATGATTTTTCAAGTATATATATATACAAAACAATTTATTAATTCATTTTCAAAAGAGTTTATAGATTTGGATGGAAGAAATTTATTGGATTTTCTATATGTATATGAAAGATGATCTAAGAGTTATTATAGTTACAGATAGGAAATGGTGATTTTATATGAATATTTCTAGTAATAAATCGAGATTTCTCATAAACCTTTTTTTTTTTTAGATTTAGTCTTCAAATATCGAGATGAAAATCGGAGGTAATCTGACAAGAAAAGTTGGCCCAGATCTGTGAAACGGAAATTTCTATAAAATTCTTAATTTATCATTCGTATATATATATATATATAGAAATATTTTTAATACCATTAAGTATTTATCAGGATCGGCAGGTCCATGAAACCATTAATAAACTAAATTTTGTTGAGAATCAGTAAGAATTTATATGGAGAACAAATTATTAATAGAATAACAAAATGATATGTAACTTTTGTTGGTGTATAGTAAAGTGTAGATTTAGCGGTTGATTTATGAACTTATAATGGAACTGAATATGTTTTTATTGAATTTGTTACAGAAAGGTAATTTTATATATTCGATTATTTCGAAGAAAATATTTAAATTTAATACATTTCATTCAATTTTCGCACTCAATAATTGTAAATTCATGAATTATTAATTATCTTTAAATGATATCTGTACTAAATATATTAAAACCGATTTGGTTTTCCAAATAATTTATAATTTGGATGTTCGGACAAGTTTTTGCCATCTATATATCGAGTGAAAATAATTTTAAAACAACAACAGAAGGTTATTGTCATCGGACACTAAAAACCCAATGGTTTATTGTTAAACAAGGAGCAATTCTTTCTTTCTACGCCATATCTGATGTACATCTTATATGCAATCACCACTTAAGGCGTATATATGGAAAACAATAACAATTTTTTTTTAATTCACTTTCTATAAATTTTAAGTCACCCACACAAATTCATATACACTTTTATACAATACGCTATAATAAATAAATATTGTCAAAACCATCTACAAACAAAATCAATTCATTATTAATCAATTAAATCAGTACGAAATTCTTTTTCTTATTAGTATTCAATTTTATATGAAAATGAAATGAAATTTAATGAAAAATGTAATTTGACTTATAATAAGTCATAAATAGTATAAGATTCCTTAAAAAAAAAAAAACAAAAAAAAAAACGTGTTTACCAAATATGAGTCTTTTATATAGTGAAATTTAATTCAATCTATTTTGGAATTGTTTTAAAATGTATATAGTAAAAGCTTTTAAATTTTTACCAAAAACCAAAAGAAACTCAAAGAAACTCAAAAATGTATATATCCAAAAACAAAATTAAAAAAAAAATAAATCAAAAATTAAAATTGGAATTTGTACAATAGTATATATCATTTAAATAATTTTGTAATATTATTTATATATACGGACTTCTTCTTATTATATATAGTAACTATATAATTTTTCAAAAAACTTTCTTATAAATTGTATACACATATAGTATATAGTATAGCTGCTTCTTTTAACGATACATTTACGATAATCTTAAAACAACTCCAAAATAACGGTGTATAATATTTTTTGTATATATATATATAACACTCACTCGTTCACATTTTTTTTTATTATACAGATATATATTTACATTACGTGTATGTGGTATGTTAGGTTAGAAGACAACGATATGATGACGAGTATAAGATAAACGTAATATGGAATAATTTTCCAGGTATATAGTAAAACACATACAAGACGATGAGGCTTGTTTGGTTTAGATACAATTTTGTTTTTTTTTGTTACTTATTCTTTCAATTCAACAATGTGCTCATTCATATATCATATATATATATATTGATTATATATTCAATATATACAACACAATTAAAATTTACAAGAATATAACTTAAAAAAAAAACAACATATTTTCTATTAACATTTATAGTTAGTTAAAAAAAAAATATAATAATTTAAAACACCTACCTACTTTTATTTAAAAATAAAATTATAAATAATACAAATTATTAATCATTTTTTATTTGTGTAATGAAGAAACTATTTATTTAATTTTCTACTGCGTGCGTGTACGATGCATATATATATGTTGAAATGTTGAAAAAAAAAATAGAAGAAATTTCAAAAAACCACGAATAAAATAAAACACACACGATACAATATAAAATAACTCTTATATATGCGGATGGTTAAGTTAAATTTTAAAACCATAAAATAAAAATTAATAATTATTAAAAATACAAAAACAAATTATTATTATTTTTATTGCTATTAAATTGCACAATATATTTATGAAAAAAAAAAAATAAAATAAAAAAAACGTTAATAGAAAATATATATATATATATATCGGTATATATAATAATGCAATTCTTCTTATATTATTATATGGATGGTCTAACAAAACAACAACTAATTCAACATATATTTTATATACTATAAGTGAATGTGTGACGTAATACAATTGCTATGTCTTGTAAATTTGATGGAAAAACGTGTATATATATTATTATTGTGTTGATGATCGCGTATCGAATAATATAAAAAATATATAGCAGGGTTCGATAATCCTCTAATTAATATATATATGTATATAAGGTGTAGAAGAATTTTTTTATTGTTAACTATTAACTTTTACAATAAAATTAATGTTGGAAACAAAAAACCTTTAAAACGTTTAACGCAATTATTAAAAAAATTATTATTTGCAAAAATTAACTTTGAACAAACAAAAATTTTGACCACTACATAAAATTAATATTTATTTTTACAGATATTTTGAGAATTTTTTCACACAATAAAATTCCATATATTAAAAACAAACGTTATATTATATTAATATTAATCAACCAAAATCACATTCGCACAAACATTTAAATATTTCTTTTTTTTTTATTCACCTTTATTATTATTAATTTGTTTTATTTTATTTCACTATATTCACATTTGCTTTTACCATTATTATTATTATTAAATTATTTTTATTTCTTTTCAGTTTTGTTTTCTCAAAATCATTAAAATGTATGTACAAATAAATACGAAATAACCGCGCGCGTTCGTTACGAACAAATCAAAAGACTTGAATAAACTGAACAACTGAAGACGAGGAACCTTACATTCCATATTACAACAAAATGTGAAGAAATATTTATATATGTGAAATAAAATATAATAATAATACTTTTGTATAAAAGAAATAAAACAACATTCAACATTTTTTTTTTGTTTTTTTAAATAATATAACAACTAAAATATATATCTATTTGTATTTATACCACGACGATATATATGAATATATAATTATATTAGTATAGATATAGAGATTAATAAAACAACAACAACATACCTTACATATACGAAAAAAAATAAATAAAAATACCATTTAACCAACTTTTAACAATCAACACACAGAATATATACATTTTTAAATTAATACTTATATGAAAAAAAAAGAAAAGAGTTTAAGATTTTTTAATATATATCTTAAGTTAATATATATATATAAGAAAATCTACAGTTCATCAACAGAAAATCTGAACAGGTGAAGAAAATCTCTCTTAATAAGATTTTTCTCTCTATTACGGTTTTCTAATTATAAAGTTACAAAATATCAACTTATTTTATGAGATAAAAATCTTATTATTTTTTTTAATTTATGAAAATGAATACTTTATGATTTATTTTATATTAATTTTCACTTCATCTTTATGAGATATAGCAGATCAATGATGCTGATGATGATGAATTCGAATAATATAAGATTTATTGTATATATATACACTTCTGCATATAAACGTTTATGATGATTGTGAGTGTTTTTATGAAAATTATGTTGTTTTTTTTTTTTAATTCTGAATCACATTTAAACATATTGTATTCAAATATAACGAATTGTAATCTAAATTGACATTTATTTGGGTTTTTTTTTTGGTTGTAGCTTTCATTCTTCAATCAAATTCCTTTAAACAAATATATTTTTTTGCAATATATATACATAACAAATCATTAATCATTAGATTTTAACAAAATAAAAATAAAAATATTTCTACCTTCTATTATCGTACAGTCAGTGTAGATGTGTATAAATATAAATAAAGATAGAGATGTAGATAAATTTAAATATAGGTATATATATTTTTGTATATATAAGGAAAATATTAGCGGTAATACAATATGATATGGATGGATATTATGCGATATATAGATATACCAATACGATATCTCTATAAAAATTCGATTTACATATATAAGTGGTATAGGTATATTATTTTACAATCTGTAAAAGTGACAACTCTACTTCTTATAATTTTTTTTTTATTCTTCTTCTTATACTCGCTTCATGTCTATAATATATAACATTTGCAAAAAAAAAAATCTTGATATAAATAAGAAGAAATATGTTAAAAAAAAAAATAGAGTATATTCATCATTATATATGCGGTTTGGTAAATATACATATATAATAAACAATACACAAAAGTACAGTAAAACATCTGTGTTGTTTTGTAACTTTATGGTTAAAATGATTTTTTGTTTGATTAACGATGAAATTATAAAATTTTGGGCAAAATAGAAATTGTTGATGATTTTTTATTATTGGAATAAATGAAGTTCTAAGTTCTAATATTTTGAAACTCTTCCTTAATTGTTCAAAGGCGATTGTATACATTTTTTCGAAAGTCAATAAATTAATTGTGGTTTGATCACACATAAACATTTAGATATAAATTGAGCCGATAAACTTTCAATTCAGTTTTATAGGTTTAAAAAACCGATTTTGTGAAAAAGTTCTTTATTTTTCAATAAAATAAAATATTCTTGCAAAGGGCTAATTATCAAAAAAAAAACATAGTCTGTTTTCCATTATAAATTTAATTAAAATTAAAATTTCAATATGAAATATAACAATATAATAAAATCTGGATATCTTTAAATGATGGGGGGTCAAGTTTTGAGAAAATGTAGAAGATATCCTTTAGAATCAATTAAATAATTTATATTGGAAAATTTAAATCAAAATATTTTATTTATAAATAATACTATAAATTAAAGCTATTTCTTTAATATGTCAGGTACCAGGGAAAATCTAACCGGGAAAAAGTTGCATGTTGAGACTAAACAATAAAAAACCAAACTGTAATACCAACATAACAATATTTTTTCCAAAAACATTAATCATCTATTTCTCATCTAATACCTGTTTCTATCTACATTAAGAACTCTTCCCATATAAACTAATATAATAAATTTTAAATGTATAAATTTCAGAAATGCAATTAAAAATTAAAAATTTGACCAACTTTCCTGATAGTCTAAATTTTACTGTAATATATTTATAAATAGGAATTTGAAATGGTAAAAATGTTGTTTCTATAGAATTGTTTCGCATATCGACAATATATACCTACTCGATATATATATATATATATATACATTTATAAAACAAAAACACCTCTATAAATTATTTATTTATTTTTATTTTTTTTTGTTAATTTAATAAATAGCAAATAACTTGAAAATCTAGTTTAATTTTGCAAATAAAAATGGTATTAAATTTTTATAATTTATAAACATTGTAACATAGAACAATATAAAAAGTAAGAATTATGGTATAGGGAATATTATTTGTTTGTTAAATATTACCTTACATATATAATTTTACATATTTTATGCAATCATTGAATAATTCAGGTGATAACCTAATGTGTATAGAAATTAATATAATATTTGATAAGAGCAACTATAATTTAATTTCATTTCGTTCTTGGGTTTTCGAAGAATTAAAAGTTCTATGGTTCTATTAAAAAACCTTTAATTTCCTCTGAATGATTTGGTAAATCAAAAGATTGATTTAAAAACTATTCAATTTTTCTTCTAAATTAATATATTTTATTGTCAGTATCCATATAAAACATACTTAAAATTCTTTGATAATCAAAAGATTTTTTATAAATATAAAAAAATTTCCATTTCCAGAATCATTTATGCAAATTTAATTTGTTTCATCAAAGTATATAATAATTTTGAATCATTTTGCTATATTGATCTTCTCAAACAAGTATGTATTAATAATAAAATCAACCAATATGATTTGCGCTTAATATACCTCCGAATACCGGTTAAAATAAAATTTTAAAATCTTAACATATATGAATATGAATATACAATATACATACAGAACGAAAATAAGAAAATTTATAATAGAGAAAATAAATAAATAAATAAATAAAATAAAAAATATGAATAAAAAAATATTTCAATCAAATTATATATATATCTTTTTTTGTGCATATTAATATATTATAATTTGTATATCTATTATTATAGATAGTTGTTGAGGTCGATCAGTAGTATATAAATAGGTGTTTGACCTCTTAAAATATATAGTAGCCAAATATAAATACTGATAATTATATTATAAGAAATATACCATATATAAGATATGTTTAACTTTCATACTTTTTATTTATTGAAAATTATAATAATAAACATTATGAAATAATATATAAAGATGATTCAAATACAAAAAACAATCGGAATATTAAAAGTAAAATAAAAAAAAAACATTATACAATTTCATCTAATCAATTTATAATTAATGTAATTAAATTGTTATGTGTTAAAAAAAATAGTTATATTCGTTTTAAGGTAGAAAAATTGTTATGGTTATTAAATTAGAAAACAAATAATTTCGCATTTTTGTAATATATGGGAATAGATTTTTTCTATTGTATGCCTTAAATGTTTAATAATTTGTCGACGGCGTGGAATTTTATGACAATTATGACAATTATATTATTTTATTATAAAGTAAACCTCATTTTTTAATCATTTGAAAACTGACGTTAAGAATTCAACATTAAGAATTATTAAGAAAAGTTCTAATATAGTTTTAAGGATGACTTTAGAATCTTTTTAATCTTTGTTTTAGTTGAGAAATAAATAAGTTCTTCGTCTGAATGGATTAAACCAAATTTCTTCAAGAATATTATACAGAATTTCCTTCAGAAAATTATACAGAATGTCTTCATGAATAAAAATACAAAATTTCAGTTATTATAAAGAATTTTCAAATAAACTTTTTATGATTTAATGTAAATTCTTTTATTGAGAAACAAAAATAAATAACACACCTCAAAATTGTTTCAAAAACACTTGTCAAAAATCTTTTAACAAAACAATGAAAAAAATGGTTATATAGACTTATGTAAGATTCTGTTTTCCATTCGGTAAATACTTGTATTTAATTACAATAATTAAGAATATGTATGGCAATAGTTAAAACTTTATTCTTTTGAAATGAATGTGGTCATAATTATTTTATTCTAGTGGTTTTTTGGTTTTATTTTGGAACAAAATGAAATCATTTGATTATTTGTTAGACAGAAAAATTAATTAATTTTTTAAACTATTTAAATGTAAAGTGAAATATCTCAAGAAATTTAATCTTTCTTTATAATTTATACTATGAAAATATGAACTGTAATGATCGGCCATTGTATAATAAATACTTATACAAGTTAAATTCATAAAATGTAATACAAATACGTACAAATATATAATAAGATATTTATTTATTTTATCCTACACAAATCGCATTAACAAAATGTTACCGCATATTTTACTTATTTGTGATTTAACACATTCAAATGTAATATAAATCATTGATATACAATATTATATATAAACATTATAAATAATAAATCATTATCAATTTTCGCTATACACATTAGTAACTTGTAAACAGACTAAAAGCTATACATATATATATATAAAGGTAAACATTGTATACCAGATAATATAAGAAGGTGTCGAAAAATTCAATTTTACTTATATAACACGGTATGAAAATATATTATTTAAAGAAAAAAGTTAAACATTATCATCATCATAGTAGATTAGTGATTCAGAAACTTATAATAAAGTGACTTTCTGAGGTGTCGTTTAAACAAAAAACAGACACCGTCTTTCAACACCAAATTCTAATGAAGTCATGTGGTTCAAATTGAATCCATATAATACATGAAATATTTTTTATCTTATATTTGGATCTGAATAATATGCTCATAGGGTTCAATATTTTTCCATGAATTAATTCTAAAATCCCAAACAATAATAAAGAAAAAACAATATAGAATACTATATAATTGGTCGGACAATATATAACAATATATAACAATAATAATATATATTGTCAATGATTGCAAAGTGTTTGCTTTTGTTTGTGTAATTTTATATAAACATCCCACCTGATATTAACAAAATAATATACAATATTTATAATAATAATATATCTTTATGCAAATTAAAAGACGCCTATATATCTATGATATATTGAAATAAAAATAATTGTATTACAATTTCAAATTGATATTTCATAGATTTTGAATTTATGTTATACACAAATATTTTGCTTTGCTATATTTATAATAATATTCTACTCATTTTCATATTTATAATGCCATACAGGCCATTTGTTTCCCATTTTTTAAACCGTGTTATTTCTTTTAAATATACATAAAGACATGTTCAATATGAAATTACCTTTTTCATTGTCGGTGATAATTGATAAAGTATTTTACACAATAGAATATTTTAAGAAATTATTTATAGAAAAATGATTTATATATAAATAAAACTATGTCCTATTAATAAACCTTGGATGGATTTTTGTTAAAATATTTAAAATTGCAAGTATAATTGAAAATTATCGCAAATATATATTTCATACTTTCCGTTGGTAACATTATAAATTAAAATAAATGCTGATTTTTATTTATAAATATTTTGCAATATTTATACGTATCTTATTTATTGGTATATGTTTTATCTTATTACAACATTCCATAAATAATAAAACAAAATAAAATTCCAGTAAATAATAAGTTAATTTATAATAATAATAATAATAAATGTTAATTCAAATTTATATAAGCACAAGTTATATAGGTTTACAAATATTATATAGTAATATGGTAACAATAAAATATTTTAAATAATTCACATTAACACTGATCAGAGTTATATAAAACTGTGTTATTGTTTTTATATGTCGTTATGAAAGCACAAAGTAAATAATTTTTATTATCTTTTCAGATATTTTACCTTAATTTTACTTTATTCCATTGCATAGATTAGAAAAACATATTTCAAAATAGTCGATATATAGCTATAATTATTGGTTTCGGACAATATACAGTGTTAATATAAAATATATTTATATAATATTTAAATTATATAAGGTGTTACTATAAGTAAATGAAAAATACTTCATTCATTATTTCTTTCATTCGAATTCTACGAGTATAACAAAATTAATACGATATATACTTTAATGTCAAAATCAAACAAATATATAATTCAAATTGAAATATTATCACGTTTACAAGGCGAAAGTATAATTTAATAAATATCAAATTTATTATATAAAAAGAAAATTATTTTATAAATTTAATCAATAACAAAAAAAAAATGCAATAATTTACTAGTAGTTAAAATCAAATCAAAAATATTATTAACTTTCATAAATTGGTTTTATTATTATTATAGTTTAATTGTTTATGGATGTTTAAATTTAAAATGTATGTTTGATAATTGTTATATTTTAGGGTTATTAATAATAATATAATTGTATTTAAAAAAATTATCCAAATAAAGCTTGGTTAGCTGGTCTGGAAATTACAATAATTTGAAAATGGGGAAAATTTTCAATAATTTAGCATAAAAAAATATGATTTATTTTTACTTAAAGTGGAAAATCTCGGAAAAGTCATATGAAAGCGATTAAAGTGATATTAGAAGACCTTTAGTAATTTTTTATGATCTTTTTAAATATGCAATAAAATATATTGGTCCACTTGGAAAGTGATTGAGTATTGACAATTTTTATGAAATAATTGCATTTACCCATATGATTTAATTTCAAATTCTATTTAATTATATTTTATTCTTAAAGTACTTGTAAATACCTTTCTTTTGATGGTCTAAACATAAAGAATGGTTAACTGGTTTGGAAGCTACAATAATTTGAAAATTGGGAAAATTTTCAATAATTTAACATAAAAAAATATGATTTATTTTTACTTAAAAGTGGAAAATCTCGGAAAAGTCATATGAAAGCGATTAAAGTGATATTAGAAGACCATTAGTAATTTTTTATGATCTTTTTAAATATGCAATAAAATATATTGGTCCACTTGGAAAGTGATTGAGTATTGACAATTTTTATGAAATAATTGCATTTACCAATATGATTTAATTCCAAATTCTATTTATTTATATTTTATTCTTAAAGTACTTGTAAATACCTTTCTTTTGATGGTCTAAACATAAAGAATGGTTAACTGGTTTGGAAGCTACAATAATTTGAAAATTGGGAAAATTTTCAATAATTTAACATAAAAAAATATGATTTATTTTTACTTAAAAGTGGAAAATCTCGGAAAAGTCATATGAAAGCGATTAAAGTGATATTAGAAGACCTTTAGTAATTTTTTATGATCTTTTTAAATATGCAATAAAATATATTGGTCCACTTGGAAAGTGATTGAGTATTGACAATTTTTATGAAATAATTGCATTTACCAATATGATTTAATTTCAAATTCTATTTAATTATATTTTATTCTTAAAGTACTTGTAAATACCTTTCTTTTGATGGTCTAAACATAAAGAATGGTTAACTGGTTTGGAAGCTACAATAATTTGAAAATTGGGAAAATTTTCAATAATTTAACATAAAAAAATATGATTTATTTTTACTTAAAAGTGGAAAATCTCGGAAAAGTCATATGAAAGCGATTAAAGTGATATTAGAAGACCTTTAGTAATTTTTTATGATCTTTTTAAATATGCAATAAAATATATTGGTCCACTTGGAAAGTGTCTGAGTATTGACAATTTTTATGAAATAATTGCATTTACCAATATGATTTAATTTCAAATTCTATTTAATTATATTTTATTCTTAAAGTACTTGTAAATACCTTTCTTTTGATGGTCTAAACATAAAGAATGGTTAACTGGTTTGGAAGCTACAATAATTTGAAAATTGGGAAAATTTTCAATAATTTAACATAAAAAAATATGATTTATTTTTACTTAAAAGTGGAAAATCTCGGAAAAGTCATATGAAAGCGATTAAAGTGATATTAGAAGACCTTTAGTAATTTTTTATGATCTTTTTAAATATGCAATAAAATATATTGGTCCACTTGGAAAGTGATTGAGTATTGACAATTTTTATGAAATAATTGCATTTACCAATATGATTTAATTTTAAATTCTATTTAATTATATTTTATTCTTAAAGTACTTGTAAATACCTTTCTTTTGATGGTCTAAACATAAAGAATGGTTAACTGGTTTGGAAGCTACAATAATTTGAAAATTGGGAAAATTTTCAATAATTTAACATAAAAAAATATGATTTATTTTTACTTAAAAGTGGAAAATCTCGGAAAAGTCATATGAAAGTGATTAAAGTGATATTAGAAGACCTTTAGTAATTTTTTATGATCTTTTTAAATATGCAATAAAATATATTGGTCCACTTGGAAAGTGATTGAGTATTGACAATTTTTATGAAATAATTGCATTTACCAATATGATTTAATTTCAAATTCTATTTAATTATATTTTATTCTTAAAGTACTTGTAAATACCTTTCTTTTGATGGTCTAAACATAAAGAATGGTTAACTGGTTTGGAAGCTACAATAATTTGAAAATTGGGAAAATTTTCAATAATTTAACATAAAAAAATATGATTTATTTTTACTTAAAAGTGGAAAATCTCGGAAAAGTCATATGAAAGCGATTAAAGTGATATTAGAAGACCTTTAGTAATTTTTTATGATCTTTTTAAATATGCAATAAAATATATTGGTCCACTTGGAAAGTGTCTGAGTATTGACAATTTTTATGAAATAATTGCATTTACCAATATGTTTTAATTTCAAATTCTATTTATTTATATTTTATTCTTAAAGTACTTGTAAATACCTTTCTTTTGATGGTCTAAACATAAAGAATGGTTAACTGGTTTGGAAGCTACAATAATTTGAAAATTGGGAAAATTTTCAATAATTTAACATAAAAAAATATGATTTATTTTTACTTAAAAGTGGAAAATCTCGGAAAAGTCATATGAAAGCGATTAAAGTGATATTAGAAGACCTTTAGTAATTTTTTATGATCCTTTTAAATATGCAATAAAATATATTGGTCCACTTGGAAAGTGTCTGAGTATTGACAATTTTTATGAAATAATTGCATTTACCAATATGTTTTAATTTCAAATTCTATTTATTTATATTTTATTCTTAAAGTACTTGTAAATACCTTTCTTTTGATGGTCTAAACATAAAGAATGGTTAACTGGTTTGGAAGCTACAATAATTTGAAAATTGGGAAAATTTTCAATAATTTAACATAAAAAAATATGATTTATTTTTACTTAAAAGTGGAAAATCTCGGAAAAGTCATATGAAAGCGATTAAAGTGATATTAGAAGACCTTTAGTAATTTTTTATGATCTTTTTAAATATGCAATAAAATATATTGGTCCACTTGGAAAGTGTCTGAGTATTGACAATTTTTATGAAATAATTGCATTTACCAATATGATTTAATTTCAAATTCTATTTAATTATATTTTATTCTTAAAGTACTTGTAAATACCTTTCTTTTGATGGTCTAAACATAAAGAATGGTTAACTGGTTTGGAAGCTACAATAATTTGAAAATTGGGAAAATTTTCAATAATTTAACATAAAAAAATATGATTTATTTTTACTTAAAAGTGGAAAATCTCGGAAAAGTCATATGAAAGCGATTAAAGTGATATTAGAAGACCTTTAGTAATTTTTTATGATCTTTTTAAATATGCAATAAAATATATTGGTCCACTTGGAAAGTGTCTGAGTATTGACAATTTTTATGAAATAATTGCATTTACCAATATGATTTAATTTCAAATTCTATTTAATTATATTTTATTCTTAAAGTACTTGTAAATACCTTTCTTTTGATGGTCTAAACATAAAGAATGGTTAACTGGTTTGGAAGCTACAATAATTTGAAAATTGGGAAAATTTTCAATAATTTAACATAAAAAAATATGATTTATTTTTACTTAAAAGTGGAAAATCTCGGAAAAGTCATATGAAAGCGATTAAAGTGATATTAGAAGACCTTTAGTAATTTTTTATGATCTTTTTAAATATGCAATAAAATATATTGGTCCACTTGGAAAGTGTCTGAGTATTGACAATTTTTATGAAATAATTGCATTTACCAATATGATTTAATTTCAAATTCTATTTAATTATATTTTATTCTTAAAGTACTTGTAAATACCTTTCTTTTGATGGTCTAAACATAAAGAATGGTTAACTGGTTTGGAAGCTACAATAATTTGAAAATTGGGAAAATTTTCAATAATTTAACATAAAAAAATATGATTTATTTTTACTTAAAAGTGGAAAATCTCGGAAAAGTCATATGAAAGCGATTAAAGTGATATTAGAAGACCTTTAGTAATTTTTTATGATCTTTTTAAATATGCAATAAAATATATTGGTCCACTTGGAAAGTGTCTGAGTATTGACAATTTTTATGAAATAATTGCATTTACCAATATGTTTTAATTTCAAATTCTATTTATTTATATTTTATTCTTAAAGTACTTGTAAATACCTTTCTTTTGATGGTCTAAACATAAAGAATGGTTAACTGGTTTGGAAGCTACAATAATTTGAAAATTGGGAAAATTTTCAATAATTTAACATAAAAAAATATGATTTATTTTTACTTAAAAGTGGAAAATCTCGGAAAAGTCATATGAAAGCGATTAAAGTGATATTAGAAGACCTTTAGTAATTTTTTATGATCTTTTTAAATATGCAATAAAATATATTGGTCCACTTGGAAAGTGTCTGAGTATTGACAATTTTTATGAAATAATTGCATTTACCAATATGTTTTAATTTCAAATTCTATTTATTTATATTTTATTCTTAAAGTACTTGTAAATACCTTTCTTTTGATGGTCTAAACATAAAGAATGGTTAACTGGTTTGGAAGCTACAATAATTTGAAAATTGGGAAAATTTTCAATAATTTAACATAAAAAAATATGATTTATTTTTACTTAAAAGTGGAAAATCTCGGAAAAGTCAAATGAAAGCGATTAAAGTGATATTAGAAGACCTTTAGTAATTTTTTATGATCTTTTTAAATATGCAATAAAATATATTGGTCCACTTGGAAAGTGTCTGAGTATTGACAATTTTTATGAAATAATTGCATTTACCAATATGATTTAATTTCAAATTCTATTTAATTATATTTTATTCTTAAAGTACTTGTAAATACCTTTCTTTTGATGGTCTAAACATAAAGAATGGTTAACTGGTTTGGAAGCTACAATAATTTGAAAATTGGGAAAATTTTCAATAATTTAACATAAAAAAATATGATTTATTTTTACTTAAAAGTGGAAAATCTCGGAAAAGTCATATGAAAGCGATTAAAGTGATATTAGAAGACCTTTAGTAATTTTTTATGATCTTTTTAAATATGCAATAAAATATATTGGTCCACTTGGAAAGTGTCTGAGTATTGACAATTTTTATGAAATAATTGCATTTACCAATATGATTTAATTTCAAATTCTATTTAATTATATTTTATTCTTAAAGTACTTGTAAATACCTTTCTTTTGATGGTCTAAACATAAAGAATGGTTAACTGGTTTGGAAGCTACAATAATTTGAAAATTGGGAAAATTTTCAATAATTTAACATAAAAAAATATGATTTATTTTTACTTAAAAGTGGAAAATCTCGGAAAAGTCATATGAAAGCGATTAAAGTGATATTAGAAGACCTTTAGTAATTTTTTATGATCTTTTTAAATATGCAATAAAATATATTGGTCCACTTGGAAAGTGTCTGAGTATTGACAATTTTTATGAAATAATTGCATTTACCAATATGTTTTAATTTCAAATTCTATTTATTTATATTTTATTCTTAAAGTACTTGTAAATACCTTTCTTTTGATGGTCTAAACATAAAGAATGGTTAACTGGTTTGGAAGCTACAATAATTTGAAAATTGGGAAAATTTTCAATAATTTAACATAAAAAAATATGATTTATTTTTACTTAAAAGTGGAAAATCTCGGAAAAGTCATATGAAAGCGATTAAAGTGATATTAGAAGACCTTTAGTAATTTTTTATGATCTTTTTAAATATGCAATAAAATATATTGGTCCACTTGGAAAGTGTCTGAGTATTGACAATTTTTATGAAATAATTGCATTTACCAATATGTTTTAATTTCAAATTCTATTTATTTATATTTTATTCTTAAAGTACTTGTAAATACCTTTCTTTTGATGGTCTAAACATAAAGAATGGTTAACTGGTTTGGAAGCTACAATAATTTGAAAATTGGGAAAATTTTCAATAATTTAACATAAAAAAATATGATTTATTTTTACTTAAAAGTGGAAAATCTCGGAAAAGTCATATGAAAGTGATTAAAGTGATATTAGAAGACCTTTAGTAATTTTTTATGATCTTTTTAAATATGCAATAAAATATATTGGTCCACTTGGAAAGTGATTGAGTATTGACAATTTTTATGAAATAATTGCATTTACCAATATGATTTAATTTCAAATTCTATTTAATTATATTTTATTCTTAAAGTACTTGTAAATACCTTTCTTTTGATGGTCTAAACATAAAGAATGGTTAACTGGTTTGGAAGCTACAATAATTTGAAAATTGGGAAAATTTTCAATAATTTAACATAAAAAAATATGATTTATTTTTACTTAAAAGTGGAAAATCTCGGAAAAGTCATATGAAAGCGATTAAAGTGATATTAGAAGACCTTTAGTAATTTTTTATGATCTTTTTAAATATGCAATAAAATATATTGGTCCACTTGGAAAGTGTCTGAGTATTGACAATTTTTATGAAATAATTGCATTTACCAATATGTTTTAATTTCAAATTCTATTTATTTATATTTTATTCTTAAAGTACTTGTAAATACCTTTCTTTTGATGGTCTAAACATAAAGAATGGTTAACTGGTTTGGAAGCTACAATAATTTGAAAATTGGGAAAATTTTCAATAATTTAACATAAAAAAATATGATTTATTTTTACTTAAAAGTGGAAAATCTCGGAAAAGTCATATGAAAGCGATTAAAGTGATATTAGAAGACCTTTAGTAATTTTTTATGATCTTTTTAAATATGCAATAAAATATATTGGTCCACTTGGAAAGTGTCTGAGTATTGACAATTTTTATGAAATAATTGCATTTACCAATATGTTTTAATTTCAAATTCTATTTATTTATATTTTATTCTTAAAGTACTTGTAAATACCTTTCTTTTGATGGTCTAAACATAAAGAATGGTTAACTGGTTTGGAAGCTACAATAATTTGAAAATTGGGAAAATTTTCAATAATTTAACATAAAAAAATATGATTTATTTTTACTTAAAAGTGGAAAATCTCGGAAAAGTCATATGAAAGCGATTAAAGTGATATTAGAAGACCTTTAGTAATTTTTTATGATCTTTTTAAATATGCAATAAAATATATTGGTCCACTTGGAAAGTGTCTGAGTATTGACAATTTTTATGAAATAATTGCATTTACCAATATGTTTTAATTTCAAATTCTATTTATTTATATTTTATTCTTAAAGTACTTGTAAATACCTTTCTTTTGATGGTCTAAACATAAAGAATGGTTAACTGGTTTGGAAGCTACAATAATTTGAAAATTGGGAAAATTTTCAATAATTTAACATAAAAAAATATGATTTATTTTTACTTAAAAGTGGAAAATCTCGGAAAAGTCATATGAAAGCGATTAAAGTGATATTAGAAGACCTTTAGTAATTTTTTATGATCTTTTTAAATATGCAATAAAATATATTGGTCCACTTGGAAAGTGTCTGAGTATTGACAATTTTTATGAAATAATTGCATTTACCAATATGTTTTAATTTCAAATTCTATTTATTTATATTTTATTCTTAAAGTACTTGTAAATACCTTTCTTTTGATGGTCTAAACATAAAGAATGGTTAACTGGTTTGGAAGCTACAATAATTTGAAAATTGGGAAAATTTTCAATAATTTAACATAAAAAAATATGATTATATTTACTTAAAAGTGGAAAATCTCGGAAAAGTCATATGAAAGCGCTTAAAGTGATATTAGAAGACCTTTAGTAATTTTTTATGATCTTTTTAAATATGCAATAAAATATATTGGTCCACTTGGAAAGTGATTGAGTATTGACAATTTTTATGAAATAATTGCATTTACCAATATGATTTAATTTCAAATTCTATTTAATTATATTTTATTCTTAAAGTACTTGTAAATACCTTTCTTTTGATGGTCTAAACATAAAGAATGGTTAACTGGTTTGGAAGCTACAATAATTTGAAAATTGGGAAAATTTTCAATAATTTAACATAAAAAAATATGATTTATTTTTACTTAAAAGTGGAAAATCTCGGAAAAGTCATATGAAAGCGATTAAAGTGATATTAGAAGACCTTTAGTAATTTTTTATGATCTTTTTAAATATGCAATAAAATATATTGGTCCACTTGGAAAGTGTCTGAGTATTGACAATTTTTATGAAATAATTGCATTTACCAATATGTTTTAATTTCAAATTCTATTTATTTATATTTTATTCTTAAAGTACTTGTAAATACCTTTCTTTTGATGGTCTAAACATAAAGAATGGTTAACTGGTTTGGAAGCTACAATAATTTGAAAATTGGGAAAATTTTCAATAATTTAACATAAAAAAATATGATTTATTTTTACTTAAAAGTGGAAAATCTCGGAAAAGTCATATGAAAGCGATTAAAGTGATATTAGAAGACCTTTAGTAATTTTTTATGATCTTTTTAAATATGCAATAAAATATATTGGTCCACTTGGAAAGTGTCTGAGTATTGACAATTTTTATGAAATAATTGCATTTACCAATATGTTTTAATTTCAAATTCTATTTATTTATATTTTATTCTTAAAGTACTTGTAAATACCTTTCTTTTGATGGTCTAAACATAAAGAATGGTTAACTGGTTTGGAAGCTACAATAATTTGAAAATTGGGAAAATTTTCAATAATTTAACATAAAAAAATATGATTTATTTTTACTTAAAAGTGGAAAATCTCGGAAAAGTCATATGAAAGCGATTAAAGTGATATTAGAAGACCTTTAGTAATTTTTTATGATCTTTTTAAATATGCAATAAAATATATTGGTCCACTTGGAAAGTGTCTGAGTATTGACAATTTTTATGAAATAATTGCATTTACCAATATGTTTTAATTTCAAATTCTATTTATTTATATTTTATTCTTAAAGTACTTGTAAATACCTTTCTTTTGATGGTCTAAACATAAAGAATGGTTAACTGGTTTGGAAGCTACAATAATTTGAAAATTGGGAAAATTTTCAATAATTTAACATAAAAAAATATGATTTATTTTTACTTAAAAGTGGAAAATCTCGGAAAAGTCATATGAAAGTGATTAAAGTGATATTAGAAGACCTTTAGTAATTTTTTATGATCTTTTTAAATATGCAATAAAATATATTGGTCCACTTGGAAAGTGATTGAGTATTGACAATTTTTATGAAATAATTGCATTTACCAATATGATTTAATTTCAAATTCTATTTAATTATATTTTATTCTTAAAGTACTTGTAAATACCTTTCTTTTGATGGTCTAAACATAAAGAATGGTTAACTGGTTTGGAAGCTACAATAATTTGAAAATTGGGAAAATTTTCAATAATTTAACATAAAAAAATATGATTTATTTTTACTTAAAAGTGGAAAATCTCGGAAAAGTCATATGAAAGCGATTAAAGTGATATTAGAAGACCTTTAGTAATTTTTTATGATCTTTTTAAATATGCAATAAAATATATTGGTCCACTTGGAAAGTGTCTGAGTATTGACAATTTTTATGAAATAATTGCATTTACCAATATGTTTTAATTTCAAATTCTATTTATTTATATTTTATTCTTAAAGTACTTGTAAATACCTTTCTTTTGATGGTCTAAACATAAAGAATGGTTAACTGGTTTGGAAGCTACAATAATTTGAAAATTGGGAAAATTTTCAATAATTTAACATAAAAAAATATGATTTATTTTTACTTAAAAGTGGAAAATCTCGGAAAAGTCATATGAAAGCGATTAAAGTGATATTAGAAGACCTTTAGTAATTTTTTATGATCTTTTTAAATATGCAATAAAATATATTGGTCCACTTGGAAAGTGTCTGAGTATTGACAATTTTTATGAAATAATTGCATTTACCAATATGTTTTAATTTCAAATTCTATTTATTTATATTTTATTCTTAAAGTACTTGTAAATACCTTTCTTTTGATGGTCTAAACATAAAGAATGGTTAACTGGTTTGGAAGCTACAATAATTTGAAAATTGGGAAAATTTTCAATAATTTAACATAAAAAAATATGATTTATTTTTACTTAAAAGTGGAAAATCTCGGAAAAGTCATATGAAAGCGATTAAAGTGATATTAGAAGACCTTTAGTAATTTTTTATGATCTTTTTAAATATGCAATAAAATATATTGGTCCACTTGGAAAGTGTCTGAGTATTGACAATTTTTATGAAATAATTGCATTTACCAATATGATTTAATTTCAAATTCTATTTAATTATATTTTATTCTTAAAGTACTTGTAAATACCTTTCTTTTGATGGTCTAAACATAAAGAATGGTTAACTGGTTTGGAAGCTACAATAATTTGAAAATTGGGAAAATTTTCAATAATTTAACATAAAAAAATATGATTTATTTTTACTTAAAAGTGGAAAATCTCGGAAAAGTCATATGAAAGCGATTAAAGTGATATTAGAAGACCTTTAGTAATTTTTTATGATCTTTTTAAATATGCAATAAAATATATTGGTCCACTTGGAAAGTGTCTGAGTATTGACAATTTTTATGAAATAATTGCATTTACCAATATGATTTAATTTCAAATTCTATTTAATTATATTTTATTCTTAAAGTACTTGTAAATACCTTTCTTTTGATGGTCTAAACATAAAGAATGGTTAACTGGTTTGGAAGCTACAATAATTTGAAAATTGGGAAAATTTTCAATAATTTAACATAAAAAAATATGATTTATTTTTACTTAAAAGTGGAAAATCTCGGAAAAGTCATATGAAAGCGATTAAAGTGATATTAGAAGACGTTTAGTAATTTTTTATGATCTTTTTAAATATGCAATAAAATATATTGGTCCACTTGGAAAGTGATTGAGTATTGACAATTTTTATGAAATAATTGCATTTACCAATATGATTTAATTTTAAATTCTATTTAATTATATTTTATTCTTAAAGTACTTGTAAATACCTTTCTTTTGATGGTCTAAACATAAAGAATGGTTAACTGGTTTGGAAGCTACAATAATTTGAAAATTGGGAAAATTTTCAATAATTTAACATAAAAAAATATGATTTATTTTTACTTAAAAGTGGAAAATCTCGGAAAAGTCATATGAAAGCGATTAAAGTGATATTAGAAGACCTTTAGTAATTTTTTATGATCTTTTTAAATATGCAATAAAATATATTGGTCCACTTGGAAAGTGATTGAGTATTGACAATTTTTATGAAATAATTGCATTTACCAATATGATTTAATTTCAAATTCTATTTAATTATATTTTATTCTTAAAGTACTTGTAAATACCTTTCTTTTGATGGTCTAAACATAAAGAATGGTTAACTGGTTTGGAAGCTACAATAATTTGAAAATTGGGAAAATTTTCAATAATTTAACATAAAAAAATATGATTTATTTTTACTTAAAAGTGGAAAATCTCGGAAAAGTCATATGAAAGCGATTAAAGTGATATTAGAAGACCTTTAGTAATTTTTTATGATCTTTTTAAATATGCAATAAAATATATTGGTCCACTTGGAAAGTGATTGAGTATTGACAATTTTTATGAAATAATTGCATTTACCAATATGATTTAATTTCAAATTCTATTTAATTATATTTTATTCTTAAAGTACTTGTAAATACCTTTCTTTTGATGGTCTAAACATAAAGAATGGTTAACTGGTTTGGAAGCTACAATAATTTGAAAATTGGGAAAATTTTCAATAATTTAACATAAAAAAATATGATTTATTTTTACTTAAAAGTGGAAAATCTCGGAAAAGTCATATGAAAGTGATTAAAGTGATATTAGAAGACCTTTAGTAATTTTTTATGATCTTTTTAAATATGCAATAAAATATATTGGTCCACTTGGAAAGTGATTGAGTATTGACAATTTTTATGAAATAATTGCATTTACCAATATGATTTAATTTCAAATTCTATTTAATTATATTTTATTCTTAAAGTACTTGTAAATACCTTTCTTTTGATGGTCTAAACATAAAGAATGGTTAACTGGTTTGGAAGCTACAATAATTTGAAAATTGGGAAAATTTTCAATAATTTAACATAAAAAAATATGATTTATTTTTACTTAAAAGTGGAAAATCTCGGAAAAGTCATATGAAAGCGATTAAAGTGATATTAGAAGACCTTTAGTAATTTTTTATGATCTTTTTAAATATGCAATAAAATATATTGGTCCACTTGGAAAGTGTCTGAGTATTGACAATTTTTATGAAATAATTGCATTTACCAATATGTTTTAATTTCAAATTCTATTTATTTATATTTTATTCTTAAAGTACTTGTAAATACCTTTCTTTTGATGGTCTAAACATAAAGAATGGTTAACTGGTTTGGAAGCTACAATAATTTGAAAATTGGGAAAATTTTCAATAATTTAACATAAAAAAATATGATTTATTTTTACTTAAAAGTGGAAAATCTCGGAAAAGTCATATGAAAGCGATTAAAGTGATATTAGAAGACCTTTAGTAATTTTTTATGATCTTTTTAAATATGCAATAAAATATATTGGTCCACTTGGAAAGTGATTGAGTATTGACAATTTTTATGAAATAATTGCATTTACCAATATGATTTAATTTTAAATTCTATTTAATTATATTTTATTCTTAAAGTACTTGTAAATACCTTTCTTTTGATGGTCTAAACATAAAGAATGGTTAACTGGTTTGGAAGCTACAATAATTTGAAAATTGGGAAAATTTTCAATAATTTAACATAAAAAAATATGATTTATTTTTACTTAAAAGTGGAAAATCTCGGAAAAGTCATATGAAAGCGATTAAAGTGATATTAGAAGACCTTTAGTAATTTTTTATGATCTTTTTAAATATGCAATAAAATATATTGGTCCACTTGGAAAGTGTCTGAGTATTGACAATTTTTATGAAATAATTGCATTTACCAATATGATTTAATTTCAAATTCTATTTAATTATATTTTATTCTTAAAGTACTTGTAAATACCTTTCTTTTGATGGTCTAAACATAAAGAATGGTTAACTGGTTTGGAAGCTACAATAATTTGAAAATTGGGAAAATTTTCAATAATTTAACATAAAAAAATATGATTTATTTTTACTTAAAAGTGGAAAATCTCGGAAAAGTCATATGAAAGCGATTAAAGTGATATTAGAAGACCTTTAGTAATTTTTTATGATCTTTTTAAATATGCAATAAAATATATTGGTCCACTTGGAAAGTGTCTGAGTATTGACAATTTTTATGAAATAATTGCATTTACCAATATGATTTAATTTCAAATTCTATTTAATTATATTTTATTCTTAAAGTACTTGTAAATACCTTTCTTTTGATGGTCTAAACATAAAGAATGGTTAACTGGTTTGGAAGCTACAATAATTTGAAAATTGGGAAAATTTTCAATAATTTAACATAAAAAAATATGATTTATTTTTACTTAAAAGTGGAAAATCTCGGAAGAGTCATATGAAAGCGATTAAAGTGATATTAGAAGACCTTTAGTAATTTTTTATGATCTTTTTAAATATGCAATAAAATATATTGGTCCACTTGGAAAGTGATTGAGTATTGACAATTTTTATGAAATAATTGCATTTACCAATATGATTTAATTTTAAATTCTATTTAATTATATTTTATTCTTAAAGTACTTGTAAATACCTTTCTTTTGATGGTCTAAACATAAAGAATGGTTAACTGGTTTGGAAGCTACAATAATTTGAAAATTGGGAAAATTTTCAATAATTTAACATAAAAAAATATGATTTATTTTTACTTAAAAGTGGAAAATCTCGGAAAAGTCATATGAAAGCGATTAAAGTGATATTAGAAGACCTTTAGTAATTTTTTATGATCTTTTTAAATATGCAATAAAATATATTGGTCCACTTGGAAAGTGATTGAGTATTGACAATTTTTATGAAATAATTGCATTTACCAATATGATTTAATTTTAAATTCTATTTAATTATATTTTATTCTTAAAGTACTTGTAAATACCTTTCTTTTGATGGTCTAAACATAAAGAATGGTTAACTGGTTTGGAAGCTACAATAATTTGAAAATTGGGAAAATTTTCAATAATTTAACATAAAAAAATATGATTTATTTTTACTTAAAAGTGGAAAATCTCGGAAAAGTCATATGAAAGCGATTAAAGTGATATTAGAAGACCTTTAGTAATTTTTTATGATCTTTTTAAATATGCAATAAAATATATTGGTCCACTTGGAAAGTGATTGAGTATTGACAATTTTTATGAAATAATTGCATTTACCAATATGATTTAATTTTAAATTCTATTTAATTATATTTTATTCTTAAAGTACTTGTAAATACCTTTCTTTTGATGGTCTAAACATAAAGAATGGTTAACTGGTTTGGAAGCTACAATAATTTGAAAATTGGGAAAATTTTCAATAATTTAACATAAAAAAATATGATTTATTTTTACTTAAAAGTGGAAAATCTCGGAAAAGTCATATGAAAGTGATTAAAGTGATATTAGAAGACCTTTAGTAATTTTTTATGATCTTTTTAAATATGCAATAAAATATATTGGTCCACTTGGAAAGTGATTGAGTATTGACAATTTTTATGAAATAATTGCATTTACCAATATGATTTAATTTCAAATTCTATTTAATTATATTTTATTCTTAAAGTACTTGTAAATACCTTTCTTTTGATGGTCTAAACATAAAGAATGGTTAACTGGTTTGGAAGCTACAATAATTTGAAAATTGGGAAAATTTTCAATAATTTAACATAAAAAAATATGATTTATTTTTACTTAAAAGTGGAAAATCTCGGAAAAGTCATATGAAAGCGATTAAAGTGATATTAGAAGACCTTTAGTAATTTTTTATGATCTTTTTAAATATGCAATAAAATATATTGGTCCACTTGGAAAGTGTCTGAGTATTGACAATTTTTATGAAATAATTGCATTTACCAATATGTTTTAATTTCAAATTCTATTTATTTATATTTTATTCTTAAAGTACTTGTAAATACCTTTCTTTTGATGGTCTAAACATAAAGAATGGTTAACTGGTTTGGAAGCTACAATAATTTGAAAATTGGGAAAATTTTCAATAATTTAACATAAAAAAATATGATTTATTTTTACTTAAAAGTGGAAAATCTCGGAAAAGTCATATGAAAGCGATTAAAGTGATATTAGAAGACCTTTAGTAATTTTTTATGATCTTTTTAAATATGCAATAAAATATATTGGTCCACTTGGAAAGTGTCTGAGTATTGACAATTTTTATGAAATAATTGCATTTACCAATATGTTTTAATTTCAAATTCTATTTATTTATATTTTATTCTTAAAGTACTTGTAAATACCTTTCTTTTGATGGTCTAAACATAAAGAATGGTTAACTGGTTTGGAAGCTACAATAATTTGAAAATTGGGAAAATTTTCAATAATTTAACATAAAAAAATATGATTTATTTTTACTTAAAAGTGGAAAATCTCGGAAAAGTCATATGAAAGCGATTAAAGTGATATTAGAAGACCTTTAGTAATTTTTTATGATCTTTTTAAATATGCAATAAAATATATTGGTCCACTTGGAAAGCGATTGAGTATTGACAATTTTTATGAAATAATTGCATTTACCAATATGATTTAATTTTAAATTCTATTTAATTATATTTTATTCTTAAAGTACTTGTAAATACCTTTCTTTTGATGGTCTAAACATAAAGAATGGTTAACTGGTTTGGAAGCTACAATAATTTGAAAATTGGGAAAATTTTCAATAATTTAACATAAAAAAATATGATTTATTTTTACTTAAAAGTGGAAAATCTCGGAAAAGTCATATGAAAGCGATTAAAGTGATATTAGAAGACCTTTAGTAATTTTTTATGATCTTTTTAAATATGCAATAAAATATATTGGTCCACTTGGAAAGTGTCTGAGTATTGACAATTTTTATGAAATAATTGCATTTACCAATATGATTTAATTTCAAATTCTATTTAATTATATTTTATTCTTAAAGTACTTGTAAATACCTTTCTTTTGATGGTCTAAACATAAAGAATGGTTAACTGGTTTGGAAGCTACAATAATTTGAAAATTGGGAAAATTTTCAATAATTTAACATAAAAAAATATGATTTATTTTTACTTAAAAGTGGAAAATCTCGGAAAAGTCATATGAAAGCGATTAAAGTGATATTAGAAGACCTTTAGTAATTTTTTATGATCTTTTTAAATATGTAATAAAATATATTGGTCCACTTGGAAAGTGTCTGAGTATTGACAATTTTTATGAAATAATTGCATTTACCAATATGATTTAATTTCAAATTCTATTTAATTATATTTTATTCTTAAAGTACTTGTAAATACCTTTCTTTTGATGGTCTAAACATAAAGAATGGTTAACTGGTTTGGAAGCTACAATAATTTGAAAATTGGGAAAATTTTCAATAATTTAACATAAAAAAATATGATTTATTTTTACTTAAAAGTGGAAAATCTCGGAAAAGTCATATGAAAGCGATTAAAGTGATATTAGAAGACCTTTAGTAATTTTTTATGATCTTTTTAAATATGCAATAAAATATATTGGTCCACTTGGAAAGTGTCTGAGTATTGACAATTTTTATGAAATAATTGCATTTACCAATATGTTTTAATTTCAAATTCTATTTATTTATATTTTATTCTTAAAGTACTTGTAAATACCTTTCTTTTGATGGTCTAAACATAAAGAATGGTTAACTGGTTTGGAAGCTACAATAATTTGAAAATGGGGAAAATTTTCAATAATTTAACATAAAAAAATATGATTTATTTTTACTTAAAAGTGGAAAATCTCGGAAAAGTCATATGAAAGCGATTAAAGTGATATTAGAAGACCTTTAGTAATTTTTTATGATCTTTTTAAATATGCAATAAAATATATTGGTCCACTTGGAAAGTGTCTGAGTATTGACAATTTTTTATGAAATAATTGCATTTACCAATATGTTTTAATTTCAAATTCTATTTATTTAAATTTTATTCTTAAAGTACTTGTAAATACCTTTCTTTTGATGGTCTAAACATAAAGAATGGTTAACTGGTTTGGAAGCTACAATAATTTGAAAATTGGGAAAATTTTCAATAATTTAACATAAAAAAATATGATTTATTTTTACTTAAAGTGGAAAATCTCGGAAAAGTCATATGAAAGCGATTAAAGTGATATTAGAAGACCTTTAGTAATTTTTTATGATCTTTTTAAATATGCAATAAAATATATTGGTCCACTTGGAAAGTGTCTGAGTATTGACAATTTTTATGAAATAATTGCATTTACCAATATGTTTTAATTTCAAATTCTATTTATTTATATTTTATTCTTAAAGTACTTGTAAATACCTTTCTTTTGATGGTCTAAACATAAAGAATGGTTAACTGGTTTGGAAGCTACAATAATTTGAAAATTGGGAAAATTTTCAATAATTTAACATAAAAAAATATGATTTATTTTTACTTAAAAGTGGAAAATCTCGGAAAAGTCATATGAAAGCGATTAAAGTGATATTAGAAGACCTTTAGTAATTTTTTATGATCTTTTTAAATATGCAATAAAATATATTGGTCCACTTGGAAAGTGTCTGAGTATTGACAATTTTTATGAAATAATTGCATTTACCAATATGTTTTAATTTCAAATTCTATTTATTTATATTTTATTCTTAAAGTACTTGTAAATACCTTTCTTTTGATGGTCTAAACATAAAGAATGGTTAACTGGTTTGGAAGCTACAATAATTTGAAAATTGGGAAAATTTTCAATAATTTAACATAAAAAAATATGATTTATTTTTACTTAAAAGTGGAAAATCTCGGAAAAGTCATATGAAAGCGATTAAAGTGATATTAGAAGACCTTTAGTAATTTTTTATGATCTTTTTAAATATGCAATAAAATATATTGGTCCACTTGGAAAGTGATTGAGTATTGACAATTTTTATGAAATAATTGCATTTACCAATATGATTTAATTTTAAATTCTATTTAATTATATTTTATTCTTAAAGTACTTGTAAATACCTTTCTTTTGATGGTCTAAACATAAAGAATGGTTAACTGGTTTGGAAGCTACAATAATTTGAAAATTGGGAAAATTTTCAATAATTTAACATAAAAAAATATGATTTATTTTTACTTAAAAGTGGAAAATCTCGGAAAAGTCATATGAAAGCGATTAAAGTGATATTAGAAGACCTTTAGTAATTTTTTATGATCTTTTTAAATATGCAATAAAATATATTGGTCCACTTGGAAAGTGTCTGAGTATTGACAATTTTTATGAAATAATTGCATTTACCAATATGTTTTAATTTCAAATTCTATTTATTTATATTTTATTCTTAAAGTACTTGTAAATACCTTTCTTTTGATGGTCTAAACATAAAGATTGGTTAGCTGGTTTGGAAGCTACAATAATTTGAAAATTGGGAAAATTTTCAATAATTTAACATAAAAAAATATGATTTATATTTACTTAAAAGTGGAAAATCTCGGAAAAGTCATATGAAAGCGCTTAAAGTGATATTAGAAGACCTTTAGTAATTTTTTATGATCTTTTTAAATATGCAATAAAATATATTGGTCCACTTGGAAAGTGATTGAGTATTGACAATTTTTATGAAATAATTGCATTTACCAATATGATTTAATTTCAAATTCTATTTAATTATATTTTATTCTTAAAGTACTTGTAAATACCTTTATTTTGATGGTCTAAACATAAAGAATGGTTAACTGGTTTGGAAGCTACAATAATTTGAAAATTGGGAAAATTTTCAATAATTTAACATAAAAAAATATGATTTATTTTTACTTAAAAGTGGAAAATCTCGAAAAAGTCATATGAAAGCGATTAAAGTGATATTAGAAGACCTTTAGTAATTTTTTATGATCTTTTTAAATATGCAATAAAATATATTGGTCCACTTGGAAAGTGATTGAGTATTGACAATTTTTATGAAATAATTGCATTTACCAATATGATTTAATTTCAAATTCTATTTAATTATATTTTATTCTTAAAGTACTTGTAAATACCTTTCTTTTGATGGTCTAAACATAAAGAATGGTTAACTGGTTTGGAAGCTACAATAATTTGAAAATTGGGAAAATTTTCAATAATTTAACATAAAAAAATATGATTTATTTTTACTTAAAAGTGGAAAATCTCGGAAAAGTCATATGAAAGCGATTAAAGTGATATTAGAAGACCTTTAGTAATTTTTTATGATCTTTTTAAATATGCAATAAAATATATTGGTCCACTTGGAAAGTGTCTGAGTATTGACAATTTTTATGAAATAATTGCATTTAGCAAGATCATTTAATTTTAAATTCTATTTAATTATATTTTATTTTTAAAGTACTTGTAAATACCTTTCTTTTGATGGTCTAAACATAAAGAATGGTTAACTGGTTTGGAAGCTACAATAATTTGAAAATTGGGAAAATTTTCAATAATTTAACATAAAAAAATATGATTTATTTTTACTTAAAAGTGGAAAATCTCGGAAAAGTCATATGAAAGCGATTAAAGTGATATTAGAAGACCTTTAGTAATTTTTTATGATCTTTTTAAATATGCAATAAAATATATTGGTCCACTTGGAAAGTGTCTGAGTATTGACAATTTTTATGAAATAATTGCATTTAGCAAGATCATTTAATTTTAAATTCTATTTAATTATATTTTATTTTTAAAGTACTTGTAAATACCTTTCTTTTGATGGTCTAAACATAAAGAATGGTTAACTGGTTTGGAAGCTACAATAATTTGAAAATTGGGAAAATTTTCAATAATTTAACATAAAAAAATATGATTTATTTTTACTTAAAAGTGGAAAATCTCGGAAAAGTCATATGAAAGCGATTAAAGTGATATTAGAAGACCTTTAGTAATTTTTTATGATCTTTTTAAATATGCAATAAAATATATTGGTCCACTTGGAAAGTGATTGAGTATTGACAATTTTTATGAAATAATTGCATTTACCAAGATCATTTAATTTTATATTCTATTTAATTATATTTTATTCTTAAAGTGCTTCAAAATACCTTTCTTTTGATGGTCTAAACATAAAGAATGGTTAACTGGTTTGGAAGCTACAATAATTTGAAAATGGGGAAAATTTTCAATAATTTAACATAAAAAAATATGATTTATTTTTACTTAAAGTGGAAAATCTCGGAAAAGTCATATGAAAGTGATTAAAGTGATATTAGAAGACCTTTAGTAATTTTTTATGATCTTTTTAAATATGCAATAAAATATATTGGTCCACTTGGAAAGTGTCTGAGTATTGACAATTTTTATGAAATAATTGCATTTACCAATATGATTTAATTTCAAATTCTATTTATTTATATTTTATTCTTAAAGTACTTGTAAATACCTTTCTTTTGATGGTCTAAACATAAAGAATGGTTAACTGGTTTGGAAGCTACAATAATTTGAAAATTGGGAAAATTTTCAATAATTTAACATAAAAAAATATGATTTATTTTTACTTAAAAGTGGAAAATCTCGGAAAAGTCATATGAAAGCGATTAAAGTGATATTAGAAGACCTTTAGTAATTTTTTATGATCTTTTTAAATACGCAATCAAATATATTGGTCCACTTGGAAAGTGTCTGAGTATTGACAATTTTTATGAAATAATTGCATTTACCAAGATCATTTAATTTTATATTCTATTTAATTATATTTTATTCTTAAAGTGCTTCAAAATACCTTTCTTTTGATGGTCTAAACATAAAGAATGGTTAACTGGTTTGGAAGCTACAATAATTTGAAAATGGGGAAAATTTTCAATAATTTAACATAAAAAAATATGATTTATTTTTACTTAAAGTGGAAAATCTCGGAAAAGTCATATGAAAGTGATTAAAGTGATATTAGAAGACCTTTAGTAATTTTTTATGATCTTTTTAAATATGCAATAAAATATATTGGTCCACTTGGAAAGTGATTGAGTATTGACAATTTTTATGAAATAATTGCATTTACCAAGATCATTTAATTTTATATTCTATTTAATTATATTTTATTCTTAAAGTGCTTCAAAATACTTTTCTTTTGATGGTCTAAACATAAAGAATGGTTAACTGGTTTGGAAGCTACAATAATTTGAAAATGGGGAAAATTTTCAATAATTTAACATAAAAAAATATGATTTATTTTTACTTAAAGTGGAAAATCTCGGAAAAGTCATATGAAAGTGATTAAAGTGATATTAGAAGACCTTTAGTAATTTTTTATGATCTTTTTAAATATGCAATAAAATATATTGGTCCACTTGGAAAGTGATTGAGTATTGACAATTTTTATGAAATAATTGCATTTACCAAGATCATTTAATTTTATATTCTATTTAATTATATTTTATTCTTAAAGTGCTTCAAAATACCTTTCTTTTGATGGTCTAAACATAAAGAATGGTTAACTGGTTTGGAAGCTACAATAATTTGAAAATGGGGAAAATTTTCAATAATTTAACATAAAAAAATATGATTTATTTTTACTTAAAGTGGAAAATCTCGGAAAAGTCATATGAAAGTGATTAAAGTGATATTAGAAGACCTTTAGTAATTTTTTATGATCTTTTTAAATATGCAATAAAATATATTGGTCCACTTGGAAAGTGATTGAGTATTGACAATTTTTATGAAATAATTGCATTTACCAAGATCATTTATTTTAAATTCTATTTAATTATATTTTATTCTTAAAGTACTTGTAAATACCTTTCTTTTGATGGTCTAAACATAAAGAATGGTTAACTGGTTTGGAAGCTACAATAATTTGAAAATTGGGAAAATTTTCAATAATTTAACATAAAAAAATATGATTTATTTTTACTTAAAAGTGCAAAATCTCGGAAAAGTCATATGAAAGCGATTAAAGTGATATTAGAAGACCTTTAGTAATATTTTATGATCTTTTTAAATATGCAATAAAATATATTGGTCCACTTGGAAAGTGTCTGATTATTGACAATTTTTATGAAATAATTGCATTTAGCAAGATCATTTAATTTTAATTCTATTTAATTATATTTTATTCTTAAAGTACTTGTAAATACCTTTCTTTTGATGATCTAATCATAAATATTGGTTAGCTGGTTTGGAAGCTACAATAATTTGAAAATTGGGAAAATTTTCAATAATTTAACATAACAAAATATGATTTATTTTTACTTAAAAGTGGAAAATCTCGGAAAAGTCATATGAAAGCGATTAAAGTGATATTAGAAGACCTTTAGTAATTTTTTATGATCTTTTTAAATATGCAATAAAATATATTGGTCCACTTGGAAAGTGTCTGAGTATTGACAATTTTTATGAAATAATTGCATTTACCAATATGATTTATTTTCAAATTCTATTTATTTATATTTTATTTTTAAAGTACTTGTAAATACCTTTCTTTTGATGGTCTAAACATAAAGAATGGTTAACTGGTTTGGAAGCTACAATAATTTGAAAATTGGGAAAATTTTCAATAATTTAACATAAAAAAATATGATTTATTTTTACTTAAAAGTGGAAAATCTCGGAAAAGTCATATGACAGCGATTAAAGTGATATTAGAAGACCTTTAGTAATTTTTTATGATCTTTTTAAATATGCAATAAAATATATTGGTCCACTTGGAAAGTGATTGAGTATTGACAATTTTTATGAAATAATTGCATTTACCAATATGATTTAATTTCAAATTCTATTTATTTATATTTTATTCTTAAAGTACTTGTAAATACCTTTCTTTTGATGATCTAATCATAAAGATTGGTTAGCTGGTTTGGAAGCTACAATAATTTGAAAATTGGGAAAATTTTCAATAATTTAACATAAAAAAATATGATTTATTTTTACTTAAAAGTGGAAAATCTCGGAAAAGTCATATGAAAGCGATTAAAGTGATATTAGAAGACATTTAGTAATTTTTTATGATCTTTTTAAATATGCAATAAAATATATTGGTCCACTTGGAAAGTGTCTGATTATTGACAATTTTTATGAAATAATTGCATTTAGCAAGATCATTTAATTTTAAATTCTATTTAATTATATTTTATTTTTAAAGTACTTGTAAATACCTTTCTTTTGATGGTCTAAACATAAAGAATGGTTAACTGGTTTGGAAGCTACAATAATTTGAAAATTGGGAAAATTTTCAATAATTTAACATAAAAAAATATGATTTATTTTTACTTAAAAGTGGAAAATCTCGGAAAAGTCATATGAAAGCGATTAAAGTGATATTAGAAGACCTTTAGTAATTTTTTATGATCTTTTTAAATATGCAATAAAATATATTGGTCCACTTGGAAAGTGTCTGAGTATTGAAAATTTTTATGAAATAATTGCATTTACCAAGATCATTTAATTTTAAATTCTATTTAATTATATTTTATTCTTAAAGTACTTGTAAATACCTTTCTTTTGATGGTCTAAACATAAAGAATGGTTAACTGGTTTGGAAGCTACAATAATTTGAAAATTGGGAAAATTTTCAATAATTTATCATAAAAAAATATGATTTATTTTTACTTAAAAGTGGAAAATCTCGGAAAAGTCATATGAAAGCGATTAAAGTGATATTAGAAGACCTTTAGTAATTTTTTATGATCTTTTTAAATATGCTTTTTAATAATTTGAAAATTGGGAAAATTTTCAATAATTTAACATAAAAAAATATGATTTATTTTTACTTAAAAGTGGAAAATCTCGGAAAAGTCATATGAAAGCGATTAAAGTGATATTAGAAGACCTTTAGTAATTTTTTATGATCTTTTTAAATATGCAATAAAATATATTGGTCCACTTGGAAAGTGTCTGAGTATTGACAATTTTTATGAAATAATTGCATTTACCAATATGATTTAATTTTAAATTCTGTTTACTTATATTTTATTCTTAAAGTGCTTCATAATACCTTTCTTTTGATGGTCTAATCATAAAGATTGGTTAGCTGGTTTGGAAATTACGATAATTTGAAAATGGGGAAAATTTTCAATAATTTAGCATAAAAAAATATGATTTATTTTTACTTAAAAGTGGAAAATCTCGGAAAAGTCATATGAAAGCGATTAAAGTGATATTAGAAGACCTTTAGTAATATTTTATGATCTTTTTAAATATGCAATAAAATATATTGGTCCACTTGAAAAGTGTCTGAGTATTGACAATTTTTATGAAATAATTGCATTTACCAATATGATTTATTTTCAAATTCTATTTATTTATATTTTATTTTTAAAGTACTTGTAAATACCTTTCTTTTGATGGTCTAAACATAAAGAATGGTTAACTGGTTTGGAAGCTACAATAATTTGAAAATTGGGAAAATTTTCAATAATTTAACATAAAAAAATATGATTTATTTTTACTTAAAAGTGGAAAATCTCGGAAAAGTCATATGAAAGCGATTAAAGTGATATTAGAAGACCTTTAGTAATATTTTATGATCTTTTTAAATATGCAATAAAATATATTGGTCCACTTGGAAAGTGTCTGAGTATTGACAATTTTTATGAAATAATTGCATTTACCAAGATCATTTAATTTCAAATTCTATTTAATTATATTTTATTCTTAAAGTACTTGTAAATACCTTTCTTTTGATGGTCTAAACATAAAGAATGGTTAACTGGTTTGGAAGCTACAATAATTTGAAAATTGGGAAAATTTTCAATAATTTAACATAAAAAAATATGATTTATTTTTACTTAAAAGTGGAAAATCTCGGAAAAGTCATATGAAAGCGATTAAAGTGATATTAGAAGACCTTTAGTAATTTTTTATGATCTTTTTAAATATGCAATAAAATATATTGGTCCACATGGAAAGTGTCTGAGTATTGACAATTTTTATGAAATAATTGCATTTACCAAGATCATTTAATTTTAAATTCTATTTAATTATATTTTATTCTTAAAGTGCTTCAAAATACCTTTCTTTTGATGGTCTAAACATAAAGAATGGTTAACTGGTTTGGAAGCTACAATAATTTGAAAATTGGGAAAATTTTCAATAATTTAACATAAAAAAATATGATTTATTTTTACTTAAAAGTGGAAAATCTCGGAAAAGTCATATGAAAGCGATTAAAGTGATATTAGAAGACCTTTAGTAATTTTTTATGATCTTTTTAAATATGCAATAAAATATATTGGTCCACTTGGAAAGTGATTGAGTATTGACAATTTTTATGAAATAATTGCATTTACCAATATGATTTAATTTTAAATTATATTTAGTTATATTTTATTCTTAAAGTACTTGTAAATACCTTTCTTTTGATGGTTTAAACATAAAAAATGGTTAACTGGTTTGGAAGCTACAATAATTTGAAAATTGGGAAAATTTTCAATAATTTAACATAAAAAAATATGATTTATTTTTACTTAAAAGTGGAAAATCTCGGAAAAGTCATATGAAAGCGATTAAAGTGATATTAGAAGACCTTTAGTAATTTTTTATGATCTTTTTAAATATGCAATAAAATATATTGGTCCACATGGAAAGTGTCTGAGTATTGACAATTTTTATGAAATAATTGCATTTACCAAGATCATTTAATTTTAAATTCTATTTAATTATATTTTATTCTTAAAGTGCTTGTAAATACCTTTCTTTTGATGGTCTAAACATAAAGAATGGTTAACTGGTTTGGAAGCTACAATAATTTGAAAATTGGGAAAATTTTCAATAATTTAACATAAAAAAATATGATTTATTTTTACTTAAAAGTGGAAAATCTCTGAAAAGTCATATGAAAGCGATTAAAGTGATATTAGAAGACCTTTAGTAATTTTTTATGATCTTTTTAAATATGCAATAAAATATATTGGTCCACATGGAAAGTGTCTGAGTATTGACAATTTTTATGAAATAATTGCATTTACCAAGATCATTTAATTTTAAATTCTATTTAATTATATTTTATTCTTAAAGTGCTTGTAAATACCTTTCTTTTGATGGTCTAAACATAAAGAATGGTTAACTGGTTTGGAAGCTACAATAATTTGAAAATTGGGAAAATTTTCAATAATTTAACATAAAAAAATATGATTTATTTTTACTTAAAAGTGGAAAATCTCGGAAAAGTCATATGAAAGCGATTAAAGTGATATTAGAAGACCTTTAGTAATTTTTTATGATCTTTTTAAATATGCAATAAAATATATTGGTCCACTTGGAAAGTGATTGAGTATTGACAATTTTTATGAAATAATTGCATTTACCAATATGATTTAATTTCAAATTCTATTTATTTATATTTTATTCTTAAAGTACTTGTAAATACCTTTCTTTTGATGGTCTAAACATAAAGAATGGTTAACTGGTTTGGAAGCTACAATAATTTGAAAATGGGGAAAATTTTCAATAATTTAACATAAAAAAATATGATTTATTTTTACTTAAAAGTGGAAAATCTCGGAAAAGTCATATGAAAGCGATTAAAGTGATATTAGAAGACCTTTAGTAATTTTTTATGATCTTTTTAAATATGCAATAAAATATATTGGTCCACATGGAAAGTGTCTGAGTATTGACAATTTTTATGAAATAATTGCATTTACCAAGATCATTTAATTTTAAATTCTATTTAATTATATTTTATTCTTAAAGTACTTGTAAATACCTTTCTTTTGATGGTCTAAACATAAAGAATGGTTAACTGGTTTGGAAGCTACAATAATTTGAAAATTGGGAAAATTTTCAATAATTTAACATAAAAAAATATGATTTATTTTTACTTAAAAGTGGAAAATCTCGGAAAAGTCATATGAAAGCGATTAAAGTGATATTAGAAGACCTTTAGTAATTTTTTATGATCTTTTTAAATATGCAATAAAATATATTGGTCCACTTGGAAAGTGTCTGAGTATTGACAATTTTTATGAAATAATTGCATTTACCAATTTTTATGAAATAATTGCATTTACCAATATGATTTATTTTCAAATTCTATTTATTTATATTTTATTCTTAAAGTACTTGTAAATACCTTTCTTTTGATGGTCTAAACATAAAGAATGGTTAACTGGTTTGGAAGCTACAATGATTTGAAAATAGGGAAAATTTTCAATAATTTCACATAAAAAAATATAATTTAATTTTACTTAAAAGTGGAAAATCTCGGAAAAGTCATATGAAAGCGATTAAAGTGATATTAGAAGACCTTTAGTAATTTTTTATGATCTTTTTAAATATGCAATAAAATATATTGGTCCACTTGGAAAGTGTCTGAGTATTGACAATTTTTATGAAATAATTGCATTTACCAGATCATTCAATTTTAAATTATCTTTAATTATATTTTATTCTTAAAGTGCTTCAAAATACCTTTCTTTGGATGGTCTAAACATAAAGAATGGTTAACTGGTTTGGAAGCTACAATAATTTGAAAATGGGGAAAATTTTCAATAATTTAGCATAAAAAAATATGATTTATTTTTACTTAAAAGTGGAAAATCTCGGAAAAGTCATATGAAAGCGATTAAAGTGATATTAGAAGACCTTTAGTAATTTTTTATGATCTTTTTAAATATGTAATAAAATATATTGGTCCACTTGGAAAGTGATTGAGTATTGACAATTTTTATGAAATAATTGCATTTACCAATATGATGTAATTTCAAATTCTATTTATTTATATTTTATTCTTAAAGTACTTGTAAATACCTTTCTTTTGATGGTCTAAATATAAAGAATGGTTAACTGGTTTGGAAGCTACAATAATTTGAAAATTGGGAAAATTTTCAATAATTTAACATAAAAAAATATGATTTATTTTTACTTAAAAGTGGAAAATCTCGGAAAAGTCATATGAAAGCGATTAAAGTGAGATTAGAAGACCTTTATTAATTTTTTATGATCTTTTTAAATATGCAATAAAATATATTGGTCCACTTGGAAAGTGTCTGAGTATTGACAATTTTTATGAAATAATTGCATTTACCAAGATCATTTAATTTTAAATTCTATTTAATTATATTTTATTCTTAAAGTGCTTCAAAATACCTTTCTTTTGATGGTCTAAACATAAAGAATGGTTAACTGGTTTGGAAGCTACAATAATTTGAAAATGGGGAAAATTTTCAATAATTTATCATAAAAAAATATGATTTATTTTTACTTAAAAGTGGAAAATCTCGGAAAAGTCATATGAAAGCGATTAAAGTGATATTAGAAGACCTTTAGTAATTTTTTATGATCTTTTTAAATATGTAATAAAATATATTGGTCCACTTGGAAAGTGATTGAGTATTGACAATTTTTATGAAATAATTGCATTTACCAATATGATGTAATTTCAAATTCTATTTATTTATATTTTATTCTTAAAGTACTTGTAAATACCTTTCTTTTGATGGTCTAAATATAAAGAATGGTTAACTGGTTTGGAAGCTACAATAATTTGAAAATTGGGAAAATTTTCAATAATTTAACATAAAAAAATATGATTTATTTTTACTTAAAAGTGGAAAATCTCGGAAAAGTCATATGAAAGCGATTAAAGTGAGATTAGAAGACCTTTAGTAATTTTTTATGATCTTTTTAAATATGCAATAAAATATATTGGTCCACTTGGAAAGTGTCTGAGTATTGACAATTTTTATGAAATAATTGCATTTACCAAGATCATTTAATTTTAAATTCTATTTAATTATATTTTATTCTTAAAGTACTTGTAAATACCTTTCTTTTGATGGTCTAAACTTAAAGAATGGGAACTGGTTTGGAAGCTACAATAATTTGAAAAATGGGAAAATTTTCAATAATTTAACATATAAAAATATGATTTATTTTTACTTAAAAGTGGAAAATCTCGGAAAAGTCATATGAAAGCGATTAAAGTGATATTAGAAGACCTTTAGTAATTTTTTATGATCTTTTTAAATATGCAATAAAATATATTGGTCCACTTGGAAAGTGTCTGAGTATTGACAATTTTTATGAAATAATTGCATTTACCAAGATCATTTAATTTTAAATTCTATTTAATTATATTTTATTCTTAAAGTACTTGTAAATACCTTTCTTTTGATGGTCTAAACATAAAGAATGGTTAACTGGTTTGGAAGCTACAATAATTTGAAAATTGGGAAAATTTTCAATAATATAACATAAAAAAATATGATTTATTTTTACTTAAAAGTGGAAAATCTCGGAAAAGTCATATGAAAGCGATTAAAGTGATATTAGAAGACCTTTAGTAATATTTTATGATCTTTTTAAATATGCAATAAAATATATTGGTCCACTTGGAAAGTGTCTGAGTATTGACAATTTTTATGAAATAATTGCATTTACCAAGATCGTTTAATTTTAAATTCTATTTAATTATATTTTATTCTTAAAGTGCTTCAAAATACCTTTCTTTTGATGGTCTAAACATAAAGAATGGTTAACTGGTTTGGAAGCTACAATGATTTGAAAATAGGGAAAATTTTCAATAATTTAACATAAAAAAATATGATTTATTTTTACTTAAAAGTGAAAAATCTCGGAAAAGTCATATGAAAGCGATTAAAGTGATATTAGAAGACCTTTAGTAATTTTTTATGATCTTTTTAAATATGCAATAAAATATATTGGTCCACTTGGAAAGTGTCTGAGTATTGACAATTTTTATGAAATAATTGCTTTACCAATATCATTTAATTTTAAATTCTATATTTATTTATATTTTATTCTTTAAGTACTTGTAAATACCTTTCTTTTGATGGTCTAAACATAAATAATGGTTAACTGGTTTGGAAGCTACAATAATTTGAAAATGGGGAAAATTTTCAATAATTTATCATAAAAAAATATGATTTATTTTTACTTAAAAGTGGAAAATCTCGGAAAAGTCATATGAAAGCGATTAAAGTGATATTAGAAGACCTTTAGTAATTTTTTATGATCTTTTTAAATATGTAATAAAATATATTGGTCCACTTGGAAAGTGATTGAGTATTGACAATTTTTATGAAATAATTGCATTTACCAAGATCATTTAACTTTAAATTATCTTTAATTATATTTTATTCTTAAAGTGCTTCAAAACACCTTTCTTTTGATGGTCTAAACATAAAGAATGGTTAACTGGTTTGGAAGCTACAATAATTTGAAAATTGGGAAAATTTTCAATAATTTAACATAAAAAAATATGATTTATTTTTACTTAAAAGTGGAAAATCTCGGAAAAGTCATATGAAAGCGATTAAAGTGATATTAAAAGACTTTTAGTAATTTTTTATGATCTTTTTAAATATGCAATAAAATATATTGGTCCACTTGGAAAGTGTCTGAGTATTGACAATTTTTATGAAATAATTGCATTTACCAAGATCATTTAATTTTAAATTCTATTTAATTATATTTTATTCTTAAAGTACTTGTAAATACCTTTCTTTTGATGGTCTAAACATAAAGAATGGTTAACTGGTTTGGAAGCTACAATAATTTGAAAATTGGGAAAATTTTCAATAATTTAACATAAAAAAATATGATTTATTTTTACTTAAAAGTGGAAAATCTCGGAAAAGTCATATGAAAGCGATTAAAGTGATATTAAAAGACTTTTAGTAATATTTTATGATCTTTTTAAATATGCAATAAAATATATTGGTCCACTTGGAAAGTGTCTGAGTATTGACAATTTTTATGAAATAATTGCATTTACCAAGATCATTTAATTTTAAATTCTATTTAATTATATTTTATTCTTAAAGTACTTGTAAATACCTTTCTTTTGATGGTCTAAACTTAAAGAATGGGAACTGGTTTGGAAGCTACAATAATTTGAAAAATGGGAAAATTTTCAATAATTTAACATATAAAAATATGATTTATTTTTACTTAAAAGTGGAAAATCTCGGAAAAGTCATATGAAAGCGATTAAAGTGATATTAGAAGACCTTTAGTAATTTTTTATGATCTTTTTAAATATGCAATAAAATATATTGGTCCACTTGGAAAGTGTCTGAGTATTGACAATTTTTATGAAATAATTGCATTTACCAAGATCATTTAATTTTAAATTCTATTTAATTATATTTTATTCTTAAAGTACTTGTAAATACCTTTCTTTTGATGGTCTAAACTTAAAGAATGGGAACTGGTTTGGAAGCTACAATAATTTGAAAAATGGGAAAATTTTCAATAATTTAACATATAAAAATATGATTTATTTTTACTTAAAAGTGGAAAATCTCGGAAAAGTCATATGAAAGCGATTAAAGTGATATTAGAAGACCTTTAGTAATTTTTTATGATCTTTTTAAATATGCAATAAAATATATTGGTCCACTTGGAAAGTGATTGAGTATTGACAATTTTTATGAAATAATTGCATTTACCAAGATCATTTAACTTTAAATTATCTTTAATTATATTTTATTCTTAAAGTACTTGTAAATACCTTTCTTTTGATGGTCTAAACTTAAAGAATGGGAACTGGTTTGGAAGCTACAATAATTTGAAAAATGGGAAAATTTTCAATAATTTAACATATAAAAATATGATTTATTTTTACTTAAAAGTGGAAAATCTCGGAAAAGTCATATGAAAGCGATTAAAGTGATATTAGAAGACCTTTAGTAATTTTTTATGATCTTTTTAAATATGCAATAAAATATATTGGTCCACTTGGAAAGTGTCTGAGTATTGACAATTTTTATGAAATAATTGCATTTACCAAGATCATTTAATTTTAAATTCTATTTAATTATATTTTATTCTTAAAGTACTTGTAAATACCTTTCTTTTGATGGTCTAAACTTAAAGAATGGGAACTGGTTTGGAAGCTACAATAATTTGAAAAATGGGAAAATTTTCAATAATTTAACATATAAAAATATGATTTATTTTTACTTAAAAGTGGAAAATCTCGGAAAAGTCATATGAAAGCGATTAAAGTGATATTAGAAGACCTTTAGTAATATTTTATGATCTTTTTAAATATGCAATAAAATATATTGGTCCACTTGGAAAGTGTCTGAGTATTGACAATTTTTATGAAATAATTGCATTTACCAAGATCGTTTAATTTTAAATTCTATTTAATTATATTTTATTCTTAAAGTGCTTCAAAATACCTTTCTTTTGATGGTCTAAACATAAAGAATGGTTAACTGGTTTGGAAGCTACAATAATTTGAAAATTGGGAAAATTTTCAATAATTTAACATAAAAAAATATGATTTATTTTTACTTAAAAGTGGAAAATCTCGGAAAAGTCATATGAAAGCGATTAAAGTGAGATTAGAAGACCTTTAGTAATTTTTTATGATCTTTTTAAATATGCAATAAAATATATTGGTCCACTTGGAAAGTGTCTGAGTATTGACAATTTTTATGAAATAATTGCATTTACCAAGATCATTTAATTTTAAATTCTATTTAATTATATTTTATTCTTAAAGTACTTGTAAATACCTTTCTTTTGATGGTCTAAACTTAAAGAATGGGAACTGGTTTGGAAGCTACAATAATTTGAAAAATGGGAAAATTTTCAATAATTTAACATATAAAAATATGATTTATTTTTACTTAAAAGTGGAAAATCTCGGAAAAGTCATATGAAAGCGATTAAAGTGATATTAGAAGACCTTTAGTAATTTTTTATGATCTTTTTAAATATGCAATAAAATATATTGGTCCACTTGGAAAGTGATTGAGTATTGACAATTTTTATGAAATAATTGCATTTACCAAGATCATTTAACTTTAAATTATCTTTAATTATATTTTATTCTTAAAGTGCTTCAAAACACCTTTCTTTTGATGGTCTAAACATAAAGAATGGTTAACTGGTTTGGAAGCTACAATAATTTGAAAATTGGGAAAATTTTCAATAATTTAACATAAAAAAATATGATTTATTTTTACTTAAAAGTGGAAAATCTCGGAAAAGTCATATGAAAGCGATTAAAGTGATATTAAAAGACTTTTAGTAATTTTTTATGATCTTTTTAAATATGCAATAAAATATATTGGTCCACTTGGAAAGTGTCTGAGTATTGACAATTTTTATGAAATAATTGCATTTACCAAGATCATTTAATTTTAAATTCTATTTAATTATATTTTATTCTTAAAGTACTTGTAAATACCTTTCTTTTGATGGTCTAAACATAAAGAATGGTTAACTGGTTTGGAAGCTACAATAATTTGAAAATTGGGAAAATTTTCAATAATTTAACATAAAAAAATATGATTTATTTTTACTTAAAAGTGGAAAATCTCGGAAAAGTCATATGAAAGCGATTAAAGTGATATTAAAAGACTTTTAGTAATATTTTATGATCTTTTTAAATATGCAATAAAATATATTGGTCCACTTGGAAAGTGTCTGAGTATTGACAATTTTTATGAAATAATTGCATTTACCAAGATCATTTAATTTTAAATTCTATTTAATTATATTTTATTCTTAAAGTACTTGTAAATACCTTTCTTTTGATGGTCTAAACTTAAAGAATGGGAACTGGTTTGGAAGCTACAATAATTTGAAAAATGGGAAAATTTTCAATAATTTAACATATAAAAATATGATTTATTTTTACTTAAAAGTGGAAAATCTCGGAAAAGTCATATGAAAGCGATTAAAGTGATATTAGAAGACCTTTAGTAATTTTTTATGATCTTTTTAAATATGCAATAAAATATATTGGTCCACTTGGAAAGTGTCTGAGTATTGACAATTTTTATGAAATAATTGCATTTACCAAGATCATTTAATTTTAAATTCTATTTAATTATATTTTATTCTTAAAGTACTTGTAAATACCTTTCTTTTGATGGTCTAAACTTAAAGAATGGGAACTGGTTTGGAAGCTACAATAATTTGAAAAATGGGAAAATTTTCAATAATTTAACATATAAAAATATGATTTATTTTTACTTAAAAGTGGAAAATCTCGGAAAAGTCATATGAAAGCGATTAAAGTGATATTAGAAGACCTTTAGTAATTTTTTATGACCTTTTTAAATATGCAATAAAATATATTGGTCCACTTGGAAAGTGATTGAGTATTGACAATTTTTATGAAATAATTGCATTTACCAAGATCATTTAACTTTAAATTATCTTTAATTATATTTTATTCTTAAAGTACTTGTAAATACCTTTCTTTTGATGGTCTAAACTTAAAGAATGGGAACTGGTTTGGAAGCTACAATAATTTGAAAAATGGGAAAATTTTCAATAATTTAACATATAAAAATATGATTTATTTTTACTTAAAAGTGGAAAATCTCGGAAAAGTCATATGAAAGCGATTAAAGTGATATTAGAAGACCTTTAGTAATTTTTTATGATCTTTTTAAATATGCAATAAAATATATTGGTCCACTTGGAAAGTGTCTGAGTATTGACAATTTTTATGAAATAATTGCATTTACCAAGATCATTTAATTTTAAATTCTATTTAATTATATTTTATTCTTAAAGTACTTGTAAATACCTTTCTTTTGATGGTCTAAACTTAAAGAATGGGAACTGGTTTGGAAGCTACAATAATTTGAAAAATGGGAAAATTTTCAATAATTTAACATATAAAAATATGATTTATTTTTACTTAAAAGTGGAAAATCTCGGAAAAGTCATATGAAAGCGATTAAAGTGATATTAGAAGACCTTTAGTAATTTTTTATGATCTTTTTAAATATGCAATAAAATATATTGGTCCACTTGGAAAGTGATTGAGTATTGACAATTTTTATGAAATAATTGCATTTACCAAGATCATTTAACTTTAAATTATCTTTAATTATATTTTATTCTTAAAGTGCTTCAAAACACCTTTCTTTTGATGGTCTAAACATAAAGAATGGTTAACTGGTTTGGAAGCTACAATAATTTGAAAATTGGGAAAATTTTCAATAATTTAACATAAAAAAATATGATTTATTTTTACTTAAAAGTGGAAAATCTCGGAAAAGTCATATGAAAGCGATTAAAGTGATATTAAAAGACTTTTAGTAATTTTTTATGATCTTTTTAAATATGCAATAAAATATATTGGTCCACTTGGAAAGTGTCTGAGTATTGACAATTTTTATGAAATAATTGCATTTACCAAGATCATTTAATTTTAAATTCTATTTAATTATATTTTATTCTTAAAGTACTTGTAAATACCTTTCTTTTGATGGTCTAAACATAAAGAATGGTTAACTGGTTTGGAAGCTACAATAATTTGAAAATTGGGAAAATTTTCAATAATATAACATAAAAAAATATGATTTATTTTTACTTAAAAGTGGAAAATCTCGGAAAAGTCATATGAAAGCGATTAAAGTGATATTAAAAGACTTTTAGTAATATTTTATGATCTTTTTAAATATGCAATAAAATATATTGGTCCACTTGGAAAGTGTCTGAGTATTGACAATTTTTATGAAATAATTGCATTTACCAAGATCGTTTAATTTTAAATTCTATTTAATTATATTTTATTCTTAAAGTGCTTCAAAATACCTTTCTTTTGATGGTCTAAACATAAAGAATGGTTAACTGGTTTGGAAGCTACAATAATTTGAAAATTGGGAAAATTTTCAATAATTTAACATAAAAAAATATGATTTATTTTTACTTAAAAGTGGAAAATCTCGGAAAAGTCATATGAAAGCGATTAAAGTGAGATTAGAAGACCTTTAGTAATTTTTTATGATCTTTTTAAATATGCAATAAAATATATTGGTCCACTTGGAAAGTGTCTGAGTATTGACAATTTTTATGAAATAATTGCATTTACCAAGATCATTTAATTTTAAATTCTATTTAATTATATTTTATTCTTAAAGTACTTGTAAATACCTTTCTTTTGATGGTCTAAACTTAAAGAATGGGAACTGGTTTGGAAGCTACAATAATTTGAAAAATGGGAAAATTTTCAATAATTTAACATATAAAAATATGATTTATTTTTACTTAAAAGTGGAAAATCTCGGAAAAGTCATATGAAAGCGATTAAAGTGATATTAGAAGACCTTTAGTAATTTTTTATGATCTTTTTAAATATGCAATAAAATATATTGGTCCACTTGGAAAGTGTCTGAGTATTGACAATTTTTATGAAATAATTGCATTTACCAAGATCATTTAATTTTAAATTCTATTTAATTATATTTTATTCTTAAAGTACTTGTAAATACCTTTCTTTTGATGGTCTAAACTTAAAGAATGGGAACTGGTTTGGAAGCTACAATAATTTGAAAAATGGGAAAATTTTCAATAATTTAACATATAAAAATATGATTTATTTTTACTTAAAAGTGGAAAATCTCGGAAAAGTCATATGAAAGCGATTAAAGTGATATTAGAAGACCTTTAGTAATTTTTTATGATCTTTTTAAATATGCAATAAAATATATTGGTCCACTTGGAAAGTGATTGAGTATTGACAATTTTTATGAAATAATTGCATTTACCAAGATCATTTAACTTTAAATTATCTTTAATTATATTTTATTCTTAAAGTGCATCAAAACACCTTTCTTTTGATGGTCTAAACATAAAGAATGGTTAACTGGTTTGGAAGCTACAATAATTTGAAAATTGGGAAAATTTTCAATAATTTAACATAAAAAAATATGATTTATTTTTACTTAAAAGTGGAAAATCTCGGAAAAGTCATATGAAAGCGATTAAAGTGATATTAAAAGACTTTTAGTAATTTTTTATGATCTTTTTAAATATGCAATAAAATATATTGGTCCACTTGGAAAGTGTCTGAGTATTGACAATTTTTATGAAATAATTGCATTTACCAAGATCATTTAATTTTAAATTCTATTTAATTATATTTTATTCTTAAAGTACTTGTAAATACCTTTCTTTTGATGGTCTAAACATAAAGAATGGTTAACTGGTTTGGAAGCTACAATAATTTGAAAATTGGGAAAATTTTCAATAATATAACATAAAAAAATATGATTTATTTTTACTTAAAAGTGGAAAATCTCGGAAAAGTCATATGAAAGCGATTAAAGTGATATTAAAAGACTTTTAGTAATATTTTATGATCTTTTTAAATATGCAATAAAATATATTGGTCCACTTGGAAAGTGTCTGAGTATTGACAATTTTTATGAAATAATTGCATTTACCAAGATCGTTTAATTTTAAATTCTATTTAATTATATTTTATTCTTAAAGTGCTTCAAAATACCTTTCTTTTGATGGTCTAAACATAAAGAATGGTTAACTGGTTTGGAAGCTACAATGATTTGAAAATAGGGAAAATTTTCAATAATTTAACATAAAAAAATATGATTTATTTTTACTTAAAAGTGGAAAATCTCGGAAAAGTCATATGAAAGCGATTAAAGTGATATTAGAAGACCTTTAGTAATTTTTTATGATCTTTTTAAATATGTAATAAAATATATTGGTCCACTTGGAAAGTGTCTGAGTATTGACAATTTTTATGAAATAATTGCATTTACCAAGATCGTTTAATTTTAAATTCTATTTAATTATATTTTATTCTTAAAGTGCTTCAAAATACCTTTCTTTTGATGGTCTAAACATAAAGAATGGTTAACTGGTTTGGAAGCTACAATGATTTGAAAATTGGGAAAATTTTCAATAATTTATCATAAAAAAATATGATTTATTTTTACTTAAAAGTGGAAAATCTCGGAAAAGTCATATGAAAGCGATTAAAGTGATATTAGAAGACCTTTAGTAATTTTTTATGATCTTTTTAAATATGCAATAAAATATATTGGTCCACTTGGAAAGTGTCTGAGTATTGACAATTTTTATGAAATAATTGCATTTACCAAGATCATTTAATTTTAAATTCTATTTAATTATATTTTATTCTTAAAGTGCTTCAAAATACCTTTCTTTTGATGGTCTAAACATAAAGAATGGTTAACTGGTTTGGAAGCTACAATAATTTGAAAATGGGGAAAATTTTCAATAATTTATCATAAAAAAATATGATTTATTTTTACTTAAAAGTGGAAAATCTCGGAAAAGTCATATGAAAGCGATTAAAGTGATATTAGAAGACCTTTAGTAATTTTTTATGATCTTTTTAAATATGTAATAAAATATATTGGTCCACTTGGAAAGTGATTGAGTATTGACAATTTTTATGAAATAATTGCATTTACCAAGATCGTTTAATTTTAAATTCTATTTAATTATATTTTATTCTTAAAGTGCTTCAAAATACCTTTCTTTTGATGGTCTAAACATAAAGAATGGTTAACTGGTTTGGAAGCTACAATAATTTGAAAATTGGGAAAATTTTCAATAATTTAACATAAAAAAATATGATTTATTTTTACTTAAAAGTGGAAAATCTCGGAAAAGTCATATGAAAGCGATTAAAGTGAGATTAGAAGACCTTTAGTAATTTTTTATGATCTTTTTAAATATGCAATAAAATATATTGGTCCACTTGGAAAGTGTCTGAGTATTGACAATTTTTATGAAATAATTGCATTTACCAAGATCATTTAATTTTAAATTCTATTTAATTATATTTTATTCTTAAAGTGCTTCAAAATACCTTTCTTTTGATGGTCTAAACATAAAGAATGGTTAACTGGTTTGGAAGCTACAATAATTTGAAAATGGGGAAAATTTTCAATAATTTATCATAAAAAAATATGATTTATTTTTACTTAAAAGTGGAAAATCTCGGAAAAGTCATATGAAAGCGATTAAAGTGATATTAGAAGACCTTTAGTAATTTTTTATGATCTTTTTAAATATGTAATAAAATATATTGGTCCACTTGGAAAGTGATTGAGTATTGACAATTTTTATGAAATAATTGCATTTACCAATATGATGTAATTTCAAATTCTATTTATTTATATTTTATTCTTAAAGTACTTGTAAATACCTTTCTTTTGATGGTCTAAATATAAAGAATGGTTAACTGGTTTGGAAGCTACAATAATTTGAAAATTGGGAAAATTTTCAATAATTTAACATAAAAAAATATGATTTATTTTTACTTAAAAGTGGAAAATCTCGGAAAAGTCATATGAAAGCGATTAAAGTGAGATTAGAAGACCTTTAGTAATTTTTTATGATCTTTTTAAATATGCAATAAAATATATTGGTCCACTTGGAAAGTGTCTGAGTATTGACAATTTTTATGAAATAATTGCATTTACCAAGATCATTTAATTTTAAATTCTATTTAATTATATTTTATTCTTAAAGTACTTGTAAATACCTTTCTTTTGATGGTCTAAACATAAAGAATGGTTAACTGGTTTGGAAGCTACAATAATTTGAAAATTGGGAAAATTTTCAATAATTTAACATAAAAAAATATGATTTATTTTTACTTAAAAGTGGAAAATCTCGGAAAAGTCATATGAAAGCGATTAAAGTGATATTAGAAGACCTTTAGTAATTTTTTATGATCTTTTTAAATATGCAATAAAATATATTGGTCCACTTGGAAAGTGATTGAGTATTGACAATTTTTATGAAATAATTGCATTTACCAAGATCATTTAACTTTAAATTATCTTTAATTATATTTTATTCTTAAAGTGCTTCAAAATACCTTTCTTTTGATGGTCTAAACATAAAGAATGGTTAACTGGTTTGGAAGCTACAATGATTTGAAAATAGGGAAAATTTTCAATAATTTAACATAAAAAAATATGATTTATTTTTACTTAAAAGTGGAAAATCTCGGAAAAGTCATATGAAAGCGATTAAAGTGATATTAGAAGACCTTTAGTAATTTTTTATGATCTTTTTAAATATGCAATAAAATATATTGGTCCACTTGGAAAGTGTCTGAGTATTGACAATTTTTATGAAATAATTGCATTTACCAATATCATTTAATTTTAAATTCTATATTTATTTATATTTTATTCTTTAAGTACTTGTAAATACCTTTCTTTTGATGGTCTAAACATAAAGAATGGTTAACTGGTTTGGAAGCTACAATAATTTGAAAATGGGGAAAATTTTCAATAATTTATCATAAAAAAATATGATTTATTTTTACTTAAAAGTGGAAAATCTCGGAAAAGTCATATGAAAGCGATTAAAGTGATATTAGAAGACCTTTAGTAATTTTTTATGATCTTTTTAAATATGTAATAAAATATATTGGTCCACTTGGAAAGTGATTGAGTATTGACAATTTTTATGAAATAATTGCATTTACCAAGATCATTTAACTTTAAATTATCTTTAATTATATTTTATTCTTAAAGTGCTTCAAAACACCTTTCTTTTGATGGTCTAAACATAAAGAATGGTTAACTGGTTTGGAAGCTACAATAATTTGAAAATGGGGAAAATTTTCAATAATTTATCATAAAAAAATATGATTTATTTTTACTTAAAAGTGGAAAATCTCGGAAAAGTCATATGAAAGCGATTAAAGTGATATTAGAAGACCTTTAGTAATTTTTTATGATCTTTTTAAATATGTAATAAAATATATTGGTCCACTTGGAAAGTGATTGAGTATTGACAATTTTTATGAAATAATTGCATTTACCAAGATCATTTAACTTTAAATTATCTTTAATTATATTTTATTCTTAAAGTGCTTCAAAACACCTTTCTTTTGATGGTCTAAACATAAAGAATGGTTAACTGGTTTGGAAGCTACAATAATTTGAAAATTGGGAAAATTTTCAATAATTTAACATAAAAAAATATGATTTATTTTTACTTAAAAGTGGAAAATCTCGGAAAAGTCATATGAAAGCGATTAAAGTGATATTAAAAGACTTTTAGTAATTTTTTATGATCTTTTTAAATATGCAATAAAATATATGGGTCCCCTTGGAAAGTGTCTGAGTATTGACAATTTTTATGAAATAATTGCATTTACCAAGATCATTTAATTTTAAATTCTATTTAATTATATTTTATTCTTAAAGTACTTGTAAATACCTTTCTTTTGATGGTCTAAACATAAAGAATGGTTAACTGGTTTGGAAGCTACAATAATTTGAAAATTGGGAAAATTTTCAATAATTTATCATAAAAAAATATGATTTATTTTTACTTAAAAGTGGAAAATCTCGGAAAAGTCATATGAAAGCGATTAAAGTGATATTAGAAGACCTTTAGTAATTTTTTATGATCTTTTTAAATATGCAATAAAATATATTGGTCCACTTGGAAAGTGTCTGAGTATTGACAATTTTTATGAAATAATTGCATTTACCAATATCATTTAATTTTAAATTCTATATTTATTTATATTTTATTCTTTAAGTACTTGTAAATACCTTTCTTTTGATGGTCTAAACATAAAGAATGGTTAACTGGTTTGGAAGCTACAATAATTTGAAAATGGGGAAAATTTTCAATAATTTATCATAAAAAAATATGATTTATTTTTACTTAAAAGTGGAAAATCTCGGAAAAGTCATATGAAAGCGATTAAAGTGATATTAGAAGACCTTTAGTAATTTTTTATGATCTTTTTAAATATGTAATAAAATATATTGGTCCACTTGGAAAGTGATTGAGTATTGACAATTTTTATGAAATAATTGCATTTACCAAGATCATTTAACTTTAAATTATCTTTAATTATATTTTATTCTTAAAGTGCTTCAAAATACCTTTCTTTTGATGGTCTAAACATAAAGAATGGTTAACTGGTTTGGAAGCTACAATGATTTGAAAATAGGGAAAATTTTCAATAATTTAACATAAAAAAATATGATTTATTTTTACTTAAAAGTGGAAAATCTCGGAAAAGTCATATGAAAGCGATTAAAGTGATATTAGAAGACCTTTAGTAATTTTTTATGATCTTTTTAAATATGCAATAAAATATATTGGTCCACTTGGAAAGTGTCTGAGTATTGACAATTTTTATGAAATAATTGCATTTACCAATATCATTTAATTTTAAATTCTATATTTATTTATATTTTATTCTTTAAGTACTTGTAAATACCTTTCTTTTGATGGTCTAAACATAAAGAATGGTTAACTGGTTTGGAAGCTACAATAATTTGAAAATGGGGAAAATTTTCAATAATTTATCATAAAAAAATATGATTTATTTTTACTTAAAAGTGGAAAATCTCGGAAAAGTCATATGAAAGCGATTAAAGTGATATTAGAAGACCTTTAGTAATTTTTTATGATCTTTTTAAATATGTAATAAAATATATTGGTCCACTTGGAAAGTGATTGAGTATTGACAATTTTTATGAAATAATTGCATTTACCAAGATCATTTAACTTTAAATTATCTTTAATTATATTTTATTCTTAAAGTGCTTCAAAACACCTTTCTTTTGATGGTCTAAACATAAAGAATGGTTAACTGGTTTGGAAGCTACAATAATTTGAAAATGGGGAAAATTTTCAATAATTTATCATAAAAAAATATGATTTATTTTTACTTAAAAGTGGAAAATCTCGGAAAAGTCATATGAAAGCGATTAAAGTGATATTAGAAGACCTTTAGTAATTTTTTATGATCTTTTTAAATATGCAATAAAATATATTGGTCCACTTGGAAAGTGTCTGAGTATTGACAATTTTTATGAAATAATTGCATTTACCAATATCATTTAATTTTAAATTCTATATTTATTTATATTTTATTCTTTAAGTACTTGTAAATACCTTTCTTTTGATGGTCTAAACATAAAGAATGGTTAACTGGTTTGGAAGCTACAATAATTTGAAAATGGGGAAAATTTTCAATAATTTATCATAAAAAAATATGATTTATTTTTACTTAAAAGTGGAAAATCTCGGAAAAGTCATATGAAAGCGATTAAAGTGACATTAGAAGACCTTTAGTAATTTTTTATGATCTTTTTAAATATGCAATAAAATATATTGGTCCACTTGGAAAGTGTCTGAGTATTGACAATTTTTATGAAATAATTGCATTTACCAAGATCATTTAATTTTAAATTCTATTTAATTATATTTTATTCTTAAAGTACTTGTAAATACCTTTCTTTTGATGGTCTAAACTTAAAGAATGGTTAACTGGTTTGGAAGCTACAATAATTTGAAAATTGGGAAAATTTTCAATAATTTAACATAAAAAAATATGATTTATTTTTACTTAAAAGTGGAAAATCTCGGAAAAGTCATATGAAAGCGATTAAAGTGATATTAGAAGACCTTTAGTAATTTTTTATGATCTTTTTAAATATGCAATAAAATATATTGGTCCACTTGGAAAGTGATTGAGTATTGACAATTTTTATGAAATAATTGCATTTACCAAAATCATTTAACTTTAAATTCTATTTAATTATATTTTATTCTTAAAGTGCTTCAAAACACCTTTCTTTTGATGGTCTAAACATAAAGAATGGTTAACTGGTTTGGAAGCTACAATAATTTGAAAATTGGGAAAATTTTCAATAATATAACATAAAAAAATATGATTTATTTTTACTTAAAAGTGGAAAATCTCGGAAAAGTCATATGAAAGCGATTAAAGTGATATTAAAAGACTTTTAGTAATATTTTATGATCTTTTTAAATATGCAATAAAATATATTGGTCCACTTGGAAAGTGTCTGAGTATTGACAATTTTTATGAAATAATTGCATTTACCAAGATCGTTTAATTTTAAATTCTATTTAATTATATTTTATTCTTAAAGTGCTTCAAAATACCTTTCTTTTGATGGTCTAAACATAAAGAATGGTTAACTGGTTTGGAAGCTACAATAATTTGAAAATTGGGAAAATTTTCAATAATATAACATAAAAAAATATGATTTATTTTTACTTAAAAGTGGAAAATCTCGGAAAAGTCATATGAAAGCGATTAAAGTGACATTAGAAGACCTTTAGTAATTTTTTATGATCTTTTTAAATATGCAATAAAATATATTGGTCCACTTGGAAAGTGTCTGAGTATTTACAATTTTTATGAAATAATTGCATTTACCAAGATCATTTAATTTTAAATTCTATTTAATTATATTTTATTCTTAAAGTACTTGTAAATACCTTTCTTTTGATGGTCTAAACATAAAGAATGGTTAACTGGTTTGGAAGCTACAATAATTTGAAAATTGGGAAAATTTTCAATAATTTAACATAAAAAAATATGATTTATTTTTACTTAAAAGTGGAAAATCTCGGAAAAGTCATATGAAAGCGATTAAAGTGATATTAGAAGACCTTTAGTAATTTTTTATGATCTTTTTAAATATGCAATAAAATATATTGGTCCACTTGGAAAGTGTCTGAGTATTGACAATTTTTATGAAATAATTGCATTTACCAAGATCATTTAATTTTAAATTCTATTTAATTATATTTTATTCTTAAAGTACTTGTAAATACCTTTCTTTTGATGGTCTAAACATAAAGAATGGTTAACTGGTTTGGAAGCTACAATAATTTGAAAATTGGGAAAATTTTCAATAATTTAACATAAAAAAATATGATTTATTTTTACTTAAAAGTGGAAAATCTCGGAAAAGTCATATGAAAGCGATTAAAGTGATATTAGAAGACCTTTAGTAATTTTTTATGATCTTTTTAAATATGCAATAAAATATATTGGTCCACTTGGAAAGTGTCTGAGTATTGACAATTTTTATGAAATAATTGCATTTACCAAGATCATTTAATTTTAAATTCTATTTAATTATATTTTATTCTTAAAGTGCTTCAAAATACTTTTCTTTTGAGGGTCTAAACATAAAGAATGGTTAACTGGTTTGGAAGCTACAATAATTTGAAAATGGGGAAAATTTTCAATAATTTAGCATAAAAAAATATGATTTATTTTTACTTAAAAGTGGAAAATCTCGGAAAAGTCATATGAAAGCGATTAAAGTGATATTAGAAGACTTTTAGTAATTTTTTATGATCTTTTTAAATATGCAATAAAATATATTGGTCCACTTGGAAAGTGTCTGAGTATTGACAATTTTTATGAAATAATTGCATTTACCAAGATCATTTAATTTTAAATTCTATTTAATTATATTTTATTCTTAAAGTGCTTCAAAATACTTTTCTTTTGAGGGTCTAAACATAAAGAATGGTTAACTGGTTTGGAAGCTACAATAATTTGAAAATGGGGAAAATTTTCAATAATTTAGCATAAAAAAATATGATTTATTTTTACTTAAAAGTGGAAAATCTCGGAAAAGTCATATGAAAGCGATTAAAGTGATATTAAAAGACTTTTAGTAATTTTTTATGATCTTTTTAAATATGCAATAAAATATATTGGTCCACTTGGAAAGTGTCTGAGTATTGACAATTTTTATGAAATAATTGCATTTACCAAGATCATTTAATTTTAAATTATCTTTAATTATATTTTATTCTTAAAGTACTTGTAAATACCTTTCTTTTGATGGTCTAAACATAAAGAATGGTTAACTGGTTTGGAAGCTACAATAATTTGAAAATGGGGAAAATTTTCAATAATTTAGAATAAAAAAATATGATTTATTTTTACTTAAAAGTGGAAAATCTCGGAAAAGTCATATGAAAGCGATTAAAGTGATATTAGAAGACTTTTAGTAATTTTTTATGATCTTTTTAAATATGCAATAAAATATATTGGTCCACTTGGAAAGTGTCTGAGTATTGACAATTTTTATGAAATAATTGCATTTACCAAGATCATTTAATTTTAAATTATCTTTAATTATATTTTATTCTTAAAGTGCTTCAAAATACCTTTCTTTTGATGGTCTAAACATAAAGAATGGTTAACTGGTTTGGAAGCTACAATAATTTGAAAATTGGGAAAATTTTCAATAATTTAACATAAAAAAATATGATTTATTTTTACTTAAAAGTGGAAAATCTCGGAAAAGTCATATGAAAGCGATTAAAGTGATATTAGAAGACCTTTAGTAATTTTTTATGATCTTTTTAAATATGCAATAAAATATATTGGTCCACTTGGAAAGTGTCTGAGTATTGACAATTTTTATGAAATAATTGCATTTACCAAGATCATTTAATTTTAAATTATCTTTAATTATATTTTATTCTTAAAGTGCTTCAAAATACCTTTCTTTTGATGGTCTAAACATAAAGAATGGTTAACTGGTTTGGAAGCTACAATAATTTGAAAATTGGGAAAATTTTCAATAATTTAACATAAAAAAATATGATTTATTTTTACTTAAAAGTGGAAAATCTCGGAAAAGTCATATGAAAGCGATTAAAGTGATATTAAAAGACTTTTAGTAATTTTTTATGATCTTTTTAAATATGCAATAAAATATATTGGTCCACTTGGAAAGTGTCTGAGTATTGACAATTTTTATGAAATAATTGCATTTACCAAGATCATTTAATTTTAAATTATCTTTAATTATATTTTATTCTTAAAGTACTTGTAAATACCTTTCTTTTGATGGTCTAAACATAAAGAATGGTTAACTGGTTTGGAAGCTACAATAATTTGAAAATGGGGAAAATTTTCAATAATTTAGAATAAAAAAATATGATTTATTTTTACTTAAAAGTGGAAAATCTCGGAAAAGTCATATGAAAGCGATTAAAGTGATATTAGAAGACTTTTAGTAATTTTTTATGATCTTTTTAAATATGCAATAAAATATATTGGTCCACTTGGAAAGTGTCTGAGTATTGACAATTTTTATGAAATAATTGCATTTACCAAGGTCATTTAATTTTAAATTCTATTTAATTATATTTTATTCTTAAAGTACTTCAAAATACCTTTCTTTTGATGGTCTAAACATAAAGAATGGTTAACTGGTTTGGAAGCTACAATAATTTGAAAATTGGGAAAATTTTCAATAATTTAACAAAAAAAAATATGATTTATTTTTACTTAAAAGTGGAAAATCTCGGAAAAGTCATATGAAAGCGATTAAAGTGATATTAGAAGACCTTTAGTAATTTTTTATGATCTTTTTAAATATGCAATAAAATATATTGGTCCACTTGGAAAGTGTCTGAGTATTGACAATTTTTATGAAATAATTGCATTTACCAATATCATTTAATTTTAAATTCTATATTTATTTATATTTTATTCTTTAAGTACTTGTAAATACCTTTCTTTTGATGGTCTAAACATAAAGAATGGTTAACTGGTTTGGAAGCTACAATAATTTGAAAATGGGGAAAATTTTCAATAATTTATCATAAAAAAATATGATTTATTTTTACTTAAAAGTGGAAAATCTCGGAAAAGTCATATGAAAGCGATTAAAGTGACATTAGAAGACCTTTAGTAATTTTTTATGATCTTTTTAAATATGCAATAAAATATATTGGTCCACTTGGAAAGTGTCTGAGTATTGACAATTTTTATGAAATAATTGCATTTACCAAGATCATTTAATTTTAAATTCTATTTAATTATATTTTATTCTTAAAGTACTTGTAAATACCTTTCTTTTGATGGTCTAAACTTAAAGAATGGTTAACTGGTTTGGAAGCTACAATAATTTGAAAATTGGGAAAATTTTCAATAATTTAACATAAAAAAATATGATTTATTTTTACTTAAAAGTGGAAAATCTCGGAAAAGTCATATGAAAGCGATTAAAGTGATATTAGAAGACCTTTAGTAATTTTTTATGATCTTTTTAAATATGCAATAAAATATATTGGTCCACTTGGAAAGTGTCTGAGTATTGACAATTTTTATGAAATAATTGCATTTACCAAGATCATTTAATTTTAAATTCTATTTAATTATATTTTATTCTTAAAGTACTTGTAAATACCTTTCTTTTGATGGTCTAAACATAAAGAATGGTTAACTGGTTTGGAAGCTACAATAATTTGAAAATTGGGAAAATTTTCAATAATTTAACATAAAAAAATATGATTTATTTTTACTTAAAAGTGGAAAATCTCGGAAAAGTCATATGAAAGCGATTAAAGTGATATTAGAAGACCTTTAGTAATTTTTTATGATCTTTTTAAATATGCAATAAAATATATTGGTCCACTTGGAAAGTGTCTGAGTATTGACAATTTTTATGAAATAATTGCATTTACCAAGATCATTTAATTTTAAATTCTATTTAATTATATTTTATTCTTAAAGTACTTGTAAATACCTTTCTTTTGATGGTCTAAACATAAAGAATGGTTAACTGGTTTGGAAGCTACAATAATTTGAAAATTGGGAAAATTTTCAATAATTTAACATAAAAAAATATGATTTATTTTTACTTAAAAGTGGAAAATCTCGGAAAAGTCATATGAAAGCGATTAAAGTGATATTAAAAGACTTTTAGTAATTTTTTATGATCTTTTTAAATATGCAATAAAATATATTGGTCCACTTGGAAAGTGTCTGAGTATTGACAATTTTTATGAAATAATTGCATTTACCAAGATCATTTAATTTTAAATTCTATTTAATTATATTTTATTCTTAAAGTACTTGTAAATACCTTTCTTTTGATGGTCTAAACTTAAAGAATGGTTAACTGGTTTGGAAGCTACAATAATTTGAAAATTGGGAAAATTTTCAATAATTTAACATAAAAAAATATGATTTATTTTTACTTAAAAGTGGAAAATCTCGGAAAAGTCATATGAAAGCGATTAAAGTGATATTAGAAGACCTTTAGTAATTTTTTATGATCTTTTTAAATATGCAATAAAATATATTGGTCCACTTGGAAAGTGTCTGAGTATTGACAATTTTTATGAAATAATTGCATTTACCAAGATCATTTAATTTTAAATTCTATTTAATTATATTTTATTCTTAAAGTACTTGTAAATACCTTTCTTTTGATGGTCTAAACATAAAGAATGGTTAACTGGTTTGGAAGCTACAATAATTTGAAAATTGGGAAAATTTTCAATAATTTAACATAAAAAAATATGATTTATTTTTACTTAAAAGTGGAAAATCTCGGAAAAGTCATATGAAAGCGATTAAAGTGATATTAGAAGACCTTTAGTAATTTTTTATGATCTTTTTAAATATGCAATAAAATATATTGGTCCACTTGGAAAGTGTCTGAGTATTGACAATTTTTATGAAATAATTGCATTTACCAATATCATTTAATTTTAAATTATCTTTAATTATATTTTATTCTTAAAGTGCTTCAAAATACCTTTCTTTTGAGGGTCTAAACATAAAGAATGGTTAACTGGTTTGGAAGCTACAATAATTTGAAAATGGGGAAAATTTTCAATAATTTAGCATAAAAAAATATGATTTATTTTTACTTAAAAGTGGAAAATCTCGGAAAAGTCATATGAAAGCGATTAAAGTGATATTAGAAGACTTTTAGTAATTTTTTATGATCTTTTTAAATATGCAATAAAATATATTGGTCCACTTGGAAAGTGTCTGAGTATTGACAATTTTTATGAAATAATTGCATTTACCAAGATCATTTAATTTTAAATTATCTTTAATTATATTTTATTCTTAAAGTGCTTCAAAATACCTTTCTTTTGATGGTCTAAACATAAAGAATGGTTAACTGGTTTGGAAGCTACAATAATTTGAAAATTGGGAAAATTTTCAATAATTTAACATAAAAAAATATGATTTATTTTTACTTAAAAGTGGAAAATCTCGGAAAAGTCATATGAAAGCGATTAAAGTGATATTAGAAGACCTTTAGTAAATTTTTATGATCTTTTTAAATATGTAATAAAATATATTGGTCCACTTGGAAAGTGATTGAGTATTGACAATTTGTATGAAATAATTGCATTTACCAATATGATTTAATTTTAAATTCTATTTTATTATATTTTATTCTTAAAGTGCTTCAAAACACCTTTCTTTTGATGGTCTAAACATAAAGAATGGTTAACTGGTTTGGAAGCTACAATAATTTGAAAATGGGGAAAATTTTCAATAATTTAACATAAAAAAATATGATTTATTTTTACTTAAAAGTGGAAAATCTCGGAAAAGTCATATGAAATCGATTAAAGTGATATTAGAAGACCTTTAGTAATTTTTTATGATCTTTTTAAATATGCAATAAAATATATTGGTCCACTTGGAAAGTGATTGAGTATTGACAATTTTTATGAAATAATTGCATTTACCAAGATCATTTAATTTTAAATTCTATTTAATTATATTTTATTCTTAAAGTGCTTCAAAATACCTTTCTTTTGATGGTCTAAACATAAAGAATGGTTAACTGGTTTGGAAGCTACAATAATTTGAAAATGGGGAAAATTTTCAATAATTTATCATAAAAAAATATGATTTATTTTTACTTAAAAGTGGAAAATCTCGGAAAAGTCATATGAAAGCGATTAAAGTGATATTAGAAGACCTTTAGTAATTTTTTATGATCTTTTTAAATATGCAATAAAATATATTGGTCCACTTGGAAAGTGATTGAGTATTGACAATTTTTATGAAATAATTGCATTTACCAATATGATGTAATTTTAAATTCTATTTATTTATATTTTATTCCTAAAGTACTTGTAAATACCTTTCTTTTGATGGTCTAAACATAAAGAATGGTTAACTGGTTTGGAAGCTACAATAATTTGAAAATTGGGAAAATTTTCAATAATTTAACATAAAAAAATATGATTTATTTTTACTTAAAAGTGGAAAATCTCGGAAAAGTCATATGAAATCGATTAAAGTGATATTAGAAGACCTTTAGTAATTTTTTATGATCTTTTTAAATATGCAATAAAATATATTGGTCCACTTGGAAAGTGATTGAGTATTGACAATTTTTATGAAATAATTGCATTTACCAAGATCATTTAATTTTAAATTCTATTTAATTATATTTTATTCTTAAAGTGCTTCAAAATACCTTTCTTTTGATGGTCTAAACATAAAGAATGGTTAACTGGTTTGGAAGCTACAATAATTTGAAAATGGGGAAAATTTTCAATAATTTATCATAAAAAAATATGATTTATTTTTACTTAAAAGTGGAAAATCTCGGAAAAGTCATATGAAAGCGATTAAAGTGATATTAGAAGACCTTTAGTAATTTTTTATGATCTTTTTAAATATGCAATAAAATATATTGGTCCACTTGGAAAGTGTCTGAGTATTGACAATTTTTATGAAATAATTGCATTTACCAAGATCATTTAATTTTAAATTCTATTTAATTATATTTTATTCTTAAAGTACTTGTAAATACCTTTCTTTTGATGGTCTAAACATAAAGAATGGTTAACTGGTTTGGAAGCTACAATAATTTGAAAATGGGGAAAATTTTCAATAATTTAGCATAAAAAAATATGATTTATTTTTACTTAAATGTGGAAAATCTCGGAAAAGTCATATGAAAGCGATTAAAGTGATATTAGAAGACCTTTAGTAATTTTTTATGATCTTTTTAAATATGTAATAAAATATATTGGTCCACTTGGAAAGTGTCTGAGTATTGACAATTTTTATGAAATAATTGCATTTACCAATATGATGTAATTTTAAATTCTATTTATTTATATTTTATTCTTAAAGTACTTGTAAATACCTTTCTTTTGATGGTCTAAACATAAAGAATGGTTAACTGGTTTGGAAGCTACAATAATTTGAAAATGGGGAAAATTTTCAATAATTTATCATAAAAAAATATGATTTATTTTTACTTAAAAGTGGAAAATCTCGGAAAAGTCATATGAAAGCGATTAAAGTGATATTAGAAGACCTTTAGTAATTTTTTATGATCTTTTTAAATATGCAATAAAATATATTGGTCCACTTGGAAAGTGTCTGAGTATTGACAATTTTTATGAAATAATTGCATTTACCAAGATCATTTAATTTTAAATTCTATTTAATTATATTTTATTCTTAAAGTACTTGTAAATACCTTTCTTTTGATGGTCTAAACATAAAGAATGGTTAACTGGTTTGGAAGCTACAATAATTTGAAAATGGGGAAAATTTTCAATAATTTATCATAAAAAAATATGATTTATTTTTACTTAAAAGTGGAAAATCTCGGAAAAGTCATATGAAAGCGATTAAAGTGATATTAGAAGACCTTTAGTAATTTTTTATGATCTTTTTAAATATGTAATAAAATATATTGGTCCACTTGGAAAGTGTCTGAGTATTGACAATTTTTATGAAATAATTGCATTTACCAATATGATGTAATTTTAAATTCTATTTATTTATATTTTATTCTTAAAGTACTTGTAAATACCTTTCTTTTGATGGTCTAAACATAAAGAATGGTTAACTGGTTTGGAAGTTACAATAATTTGAAAATTGGGAAAATTTTCAATAATTTAACATAAAAAAATATGATTTATTTTTACTTAAAAGTGGAAAATCTCGGAAAAGTCATATGAAAGCGATTAAAGTGATATTAGAAGACCTTTAGTAATTTTTTATGATCTTTTTAAATATGCAATAAAATATGTTGGTCCACTTGGAAAGTGTCTGAGTATTGACAATTTTTATGAAATAATTGCATTTACCAATATGATGTAATTTTAAATTCTATTTATTTATATTTTATTCTTAAAGTACTTGTAAATACCTTTCTTTTGATGGTCTAAACATAAAGAATGGTTAACTGGTTTGGAAGCTACAATAATTTGAAAATTGGGAAAATTTTCAATAATTTATCATAAAAAAATATGATTTATTTTTACTTAAAAGTGGAAAATCTCGGAAAAGTCATATGAAAGCGATTAAAGTGATATTAGAAGACCTTTAGTAATTTTTTATGATCTTTTTAAATATGTAATAAAATATATTGGTCCACTTGGAAAGTGTCTGAGTATTGACAATTTTTATGAAATAATTGCATTTACCAATATGATGTAATTTTAAATTCTATTTATTTATATTTTATTCTTAAAGTACTTGTAAATACCTTTCTTTTGATGGTCTAAACATAAAGAATGGTTAACTGGTTTGGAAGCTACAATAATTTGAAAATGGGGAAAATTTTCAATAATTTATCATAAAAAAATATGATTTATTTTTACTTAAAAGTGGAAAATCTCGGAAAAGTCATATGAAAGCGATTAAAGTGATATTAGAAGACCTTTAGTAATTTTTTATGATCTTTTTAAATATGCAATAAAATATATTGGTCCACTTGGAAAGTGTCTGAGTATTGACAATTTTTATGAAATAATTGCATTTACCAAGATCCTTTAATTTTAAATTCTATTTAATTATATTTTATTCTTAAAGTACTTGTAAATACCTTTCTTTTGATGGTCTAAACATAAAGAATGGTTAACTGGTTTGGAAGCTACAATAATTTGAAAATGGGGAAAATTTTCAATAATTTATCATAAAAAAATATGATTTATTTTTACTTAAAAGTGGAAAATCTCGGAAAAGTCATATGAAAGCGATTAAAGTGATATTAGAAGACCTTTAGTAATTTTTTATGATCTTTTTAAATATGCAATAAAATATATTGGTCCACTTGGAAAGTGTCTGAGTATTGACAATTTTTATGAAATAATTGCATTTACCAAGATCATTTAATTTTAAATTCTATTTAATTAAATTTTATACTTAAAGTACTTGTAAATACCTTTCTTTTGATGGTCTAAACATAAAGAATGGTTAACTGGTTTGGAAGCTACAATAATTTGAAAATGGGGAAAATTTTCAATAATTTATCATAAAAAAATATGATTTATTTTTACTTAAAAGTGGAAAATCTCGGAAAAGTCATATGAAAGCGATTAAAGTGATATTAGAAGACCTTTAGTAATTTTTTATGATCTTTTTAAATATGTAATAAAATATATTGGTCCACTTGGAAAGTGTCTGAGTATTGACAATTTTTATGAAATAATTGCATTTACCAATATGATGTAATTTTAAATTCTATTTATTTATATTTTATCCTTAAAGTACTTGTAAATACCTTTCTTTTGATGGTCTAAACATAAAGAATGGTTAACTGGTTTGGAAGCTACAATAATTTGAAAATTGGGAAAATTTTCAATAATTTAACATAAAAAAATATGATTTATTTTTACTTAAAAGTGGAAAATCTCGGAAAAGTCATATGAAAGCGATTAAAGTGATATTAGAAGACCTTTAGTAATTTTTTATGATCTTTTTAAATATGCAATAAAATATATTGGTCCACTTGGAAAGTGTCTGAGTATTGACAATTTTTATGAAATAATTGCATTTACCAAGATCATTTAATTTTAAATTCTATTTAATTCTTAAAGTACTTGTAAATACCTTTCTTTTGATGGTCTAAACATAAAGAATGGTTAACTGGTTTGGAAGCTACAATAATTTGAAAATTGGGAAAATTTTCAATAATTTAGCATAAAAAAATATGATTTATTTTTACTTAAAAGTGGAAAATCTCGGAAAAGTCATATGAAAGCGATTAAAGTGATATTAGAAGACCTTTAGTAATTTTTTATGATCTTTTTAAATATGTAATAAAATATATTGGTCCACTTGGAAAGTGTCTGAGTATTGACAATTTTTATGAAATAATTGCATTTACCAAGATCATTTAATTTTAAATTCTATTTAATTATATTTTATTCTTAAAGTGCTTCAAAATACCTTTCTTTTGATGGTCTAAACATAAAGAATGGTTAACTGGTTTGGAAGCTACAATAATTTGAAAATTGGGAAAATTTTCAATAATTTATCATAAAAAAATATGATTTATTTTTACTTAAAAGTGGAAAATCTCGGAAAAGTCATATGAAAGCGATTAAAGTGATATTAGAAGACCTTTAGTAATTTTTTATGATCTTTTTAAATATGTAATAAAATATATTGGTCCACTTGGTAAGTGTCTGAGTATTGACAATTTTTATGAAATAATTGCATTTACCAATATGATGTAATTTTAAATTCTATTTATTTATATTTTATTCTTAAAGTACTTGTAAATACCTTTCTTTTGATGGTCTAAACATAAAGAATGGTTAACTGGTTTGGAAGCTACAATAATTTGAAAATTGGGAAAATTTTCAATAATTTAACATAAAAAAATATGATTTATTTTTACTTAAAAGTGGAAAATCTCGGAAAAGTCATATGAAAGCGATTAAAGTGATATTAGAAGACCTTTAGCAATTTTTTATGATCTTTTTAAATATGCAATAAAATATATTGGTCCACTTGGAAAGTGTCTGAGTATTGACAATTTTTATGAAATAATTGCATTTACCAAGATCATTTAATTTTAAATTCTATTTAATTATATTTTATTCTTAAAGTACTTGTAAATACCTTTCTTTTGATGGTCTAAACATAAAGAATGGTTAACTGGTTTAGAAGCTACAATAATTTGAAAATTGGGAAAATTTTCAATAATTTAACATAAAAAAATATGATTTATTTTTACTTAAAAGTGGAAAATCTCGGAAAAGTCATATGAAAGCGATTAAAGTGATATTGAAAGACTTTTAGTAATTTTTTATGATCTTTTTAAATATGCAATAAAATATATTGGTCCACTTGGAAAGTGTCTGAGTATTGACAATTTTTATGAAATAATTGCATTTACCAAGATCATTTAATTTTAAATTCTATTTAATTATATTTTATTCTTAAAGTACTTGTAAATACCTTTCTTTTGATGGTCTAAACATAAAGAATGGTTAACTGGTTTGGAAGCTACAATAATTTGAAAATGGGGAAAATTTTCAATAATTTAACATAAAAAAATATGATTTATTTTTACTTAAAAGTGGAAAATCTCGGAAGAGTCATATGAAAGCGATTAAAGTGATATTAGAAGACCTTTAGTAATTTTTTATGATCTTTTTAAATATGCAATAAAATATATTGGTCCACTTGGAAAGTGTCTGAGTATTGACAATTTTTATGAAATAATTGCATTTACCAAGATCATTTAATTTTAAATTCTATTTAATTATATTTTATTCTTAAAGTACTTGTAAATACCTTTCTTTTGATGGTCTAAACATAAAGAATGGTTAACTGGTTTGGAAGCTACAATAATTTGAAAATTGGGAAAATTTTCAATAATTTAACATAAAAAAATATGATTTATTTTTACTTAAAAGTGGAAAATCTCGGAAAAGTCATATGAAAGCGATTAAAGTGATATTAGAAGACCTTTAGTAATTTTTTATGATCTTTTTAAATATGTAATAAAATATATTGGTCCACTTGGAAAGTGTCTGAGTATTGACAATTTTTATGAAATAATTGCATTTACCAAGATCATTTAATTTTAAATTCTATTTAATTATATTTTATTCTTAAAGTGCTTCAAAATACCTTTCTTTTGATGGTCTAAACATAAAGAATGGTTAACTGGTTTGGAAGCTACAATAATTTGAAAATGGGGAAAATTTTCAATAATTTATCATAAAAAAATATGATTTATTTTTACTTAAAAGTGGAAAATCTCGGAAAAGTCATATGAAAGCGATTAAAGTGATATTAGAAGACCTTTAGTAATTTTTTATGATCTTTTTAAATATGTAATAAAATATATTGGCCCACTTGGAAAGTGTCTGAGTATTGACAATTTTTATGAAATAATTGCATTTACCAATATGATGTAATTTTAAATTCTATTTATTTATATTTTATTCTTAAAGTACTTGTAAATACCTTTCTTTTGATGGTCTAAACATAAAGAATGGTTAACTGGTTTGGAAGCTACAATAATTTGAAAATTGGGAAAATTTTCAATAATTTAACATAAAAAAATATGATTTATTTTTACTTAAAAGTGGAAAATCTCGGAAAAGTCATATGAAAGCGATTAAAGTGATATTAGAAGACCTTTAGCAATTTTTTATGATCTTTTTAAATATGCAATAAAATATATTGGTCCACTTGGAAAGTGTCTGAGTATTGACAATTTTTATGAAATAATTGCATTTACCAAGATCATTTAATTTTAAATTCTATTTAATTATATTTTATTCTTAAAGTACTTGTAAATACCTTTCTTTTGATGGTCTAAACATAAAGAATGGTTAACTGGTTTGGAAGCTACAATAATTTGAAAATTGGGAAAATTTTCAATAATTTAACATAAAAAAATATGATTTATTTTTACTTAAAAGTGGAAAATCTCGGAAAAGTCATATGAAAGCGATTAAAGTGATATTAAAAGACTTTTAGTAATTTTTTATGATCTTTTTAAATATGCAATAAAATATATTGGTCCACTTGGAAAGTGTCTGAGTATTGACAATTTTTATGAAATAATTGCATTTACCAAGATCATTTAATTTTAAATTCTATTTAATTATATTTTATTCGTAAAGTACTTGTAAATACCTTTCTTTTGATGGTCTAAACATAAAGAATGGTTAACTGGTTTGGAAGCTACAATAATTTGAAAATGGGGAAAATTTTCAATAATTTAACATAAAAAAATATGATTTATTTTTACTTAAAAGTGGAAAATCTCGGAAGAGTCATATGAAAGCGATTAAAGTGATATTAGAAGACCTTTAGTAATTTTTTATGATCTTTTTAAATATGCAATAAAATATATTGGTCCACTTGGAAAGTGTCTGAGTATTGACAATTTTTATGAAATAATTGCATTTACCAAGATCATTTAATTTTAAATTCTATTTAATTATATTTTATTCTTAAAGTACTTGTAAATACCTTTCTTTTGATGGTCTAAACATAAAGAATGGTTAACTGGTTTGGAAGCTACAATAATTTGAAAATTGGGAAAATTTTCAATAATTTAACATAAAAAAATATGATTTATTTTTACTTAAAAGTGGAAAATCTCGGAAAAGTCATATGAAAGCGATTAAAGTGATATTAGAAGACCTTTAGTAATTTTTTATGATCTTTTTAAATATGCAATAAAATATATTGGTCCACTTGGAAAGTGTCTGAGTATTGACAATTTTTATGAAATAATTGCATTTACCAAGATCATTTAATTTTAAATTCTATTTAATTATATTTTATTCTTAAAGTACTTGTTTCTTTTGATGGTCTAAACATAAAGAATGGTTAACTGGTTTGGAAGCTACAATAATTTGAAAATTGGGAAAATTTTCAATAATTTAGCATAAAAAAATATGATTTATTTTTACTTAAAAGTGGAAAATCTCGGAAAAGTCATATGAAAGCGATTAAAGTGATATTAGAAGACCTTTAGCAATTTTTTATGATCTTTTTAAATATGCAATAAAATATATTGGTCCACTTGGAAAGTGATTGAGTATTGACAATTTTTATGAAATAATTGCATTTACCAAGATCATTTAACTTTAAATTATCTTTAATTATATTTTATTCTTAAAGTGCTTCAAAACACCTTTCTTTTGATGGTCTAAACATAAAGAATAGTTAACTGGTTTGGAAGCTACAATAATTTGAAAATTGGGAAAATTTTCAATAATTTAACATAAAAAAATATGATTTATTTTTACTTAAAAGTGGAAAATCTCGGAAAAGTCATATGAAAGCGATTAAAGTGATATTAGAAGACCTTTAGTAATTTTTTATGATCTTTTTAAATATGCAATAAAATATATTGGTCCACTTGGAAAGTGTCTGAGTATTGACAATTTTTATGAAATAATTGCATTTACCAAGATCATTTAATTTTAAATTCTATTTAATTATATTTTATTCTTAAAGTACTTGTAAATACCTTTCTTTTGATGGTCTAAACATAAAGAATGGTTAACTGGTTTGGAAGCTACAATAATTCGAAAATTGGGAAAATTTTCAATAATTTAACATAAAAAAATATGATTTATTTTTACTTAAAAGTGGAAAATCTCGGAAGAGTCATATGAAAGCGATTAAAGTGATATTAAAAGACCTTTAGTAATTTTTTATGATCTTTTTAAATATGCAATAAAATATATTGGTCCACTTGGAAAGTGTCTGAGTATTGACAATTTTTATGAAATAATTGCATTTACCAAGATCATTTAATTTTAAATTCTATTTAATTATATTTTATTCTTAAAGTACTTGTAAATACCTTTCTTTTGATGGTCTAAACATAAAGAATGGTTAACTGGTTTGGAAGCTACAATAATTTGAAAATTGGGAAAATTTTCAATAATTTAACATAAAAAAATATGATTTATTTTTACTTAAAAGTGGAAAATCTCGGAAAAGTCATATGAAAGCGATTAAAGTGATATTAGAAGACCTTTAGTAATTTTTTATGATCTTTTTAAATATGCAATAAAATATATTGGTCCACTTAAAAAGTGTCTGAGTATTGACAATTTTTATGAAATAATTGCATTTACCAAGATCATTTAATTTTAAATTCTATTTAATTATATTTTATTCTTAAAGTACTTGTAAATACCTTTCTTTTGATGGTCTAAACATAAAGAATGGTTAACTGGTTTGGAAGCTACAATAATTTGAAAATGGGGAAAATTTTCAATAATTTAGCATAAAAAAATATGATTTATTTTTACTTAAAAGTGGAAAATCTCGGAAAAGTCATATGAAAGCGATTAAAGTGATATTAGAAGACCTTTAGTAATTTTTTATGATCTTTTTAAATATGCAATAAAATATATTGGTCCACTTGGAAAGTGTCTGAGTATTGACAATTTTTATGAAATAATTGCATTTACCAAGATCATTTAATTTTAAATTCTATTTAATTATATTTTATTCTTAAAGTACTTGTAAATACCTTTCTTTTGATGGTCTAAACATAAAGAATGGTTAACTGGTTTGGAAGCTACAATAATTTGAAAATGGGGAAAATTTTCAATAATTTAGCATAAAAAAATATGATTTATTTTTACTTAAAAGTGGAAAATCTCGGAAAAGTCATATGAAAGCGATTAAAGTGATATTAGAAGACCTTTAGCAATTTTTTATGATCTTTTTAAATATGCAATAAAATATATTGGTCCACTTGGAAAGTGTCTGAGTATTGACAATTTTTATGAAATAATTGCATTTACCAAGATCATTTAATTTTAAATTCTATTTAATTATATTTTATTCTTAAAGTACTTGTAAATACCTTTCTTTTGATGGTCTAAACATAAAGAATGGTTAACTGGTTTGGAAGCTACAATAATTTGAAAATTGGGAAAATTTTCAATAATTTAACATAAAAAAATATGATTTATTTTTATTTAAAAGTGGAAAATCTCGGAAAAGTCATATGAAAGCGATTAAAGTGATATTAGAAGACCTTTAGTAATTTTTTATGATCTTTTTAAATATGTAATAAAATATATTGGTCCACTTGGAAAGTGTCTGAGTATTGACAATTTTTATGAAATAATTGCATTTACCAAGATCATTTAATTTTAAATTCTATTTAATTATATTTTATTCTTAAAGTGCTTCAAAATACCTTTCTTTTGATGGTCTAAACATAAAGAATGGTTAACTGGTTTGGAAGCTACAATAATTTGAAAATTGGGAAAATTTTCAATAATTTATCATAAAAAAATATGATTTATTTTTACTTAAAAGTGGAAAATCTCGGAAAAGTCATATGAAAGCGATTAAAGTGATATTAAAAGACCTTTAGTAATTTTTTATGATCTTTTTAAATATGCAATAAAATATATTGGTCCACTTGGAAAGTGTCTGAGTATTGACAATTTTTATGAAATAATTGCATTTACCAAGATCATTTAATTTTAAATTCTATTTAATTATATTTTATTCTTAAAGTACTTGTAAATACCTTTCTTTTGATGGTCTAAACATAAAGAATGGTTAACTGGTTTGGAAGCTACAATAATTTGAAAATTGGGAAAATTTTCAATAATTTAACATAAAAAAATATGATTTATTTTTACTTAAAAGTGGAAAATCTCGGAAAAGTCATATGAAAGCGATTAAAGTGATATTAGAAGACCTTTAGTAATTTTTTATGGTCTTTTTAAATATGCAATAAAATATATTGGTCCACTTGGAAAGTGTCTGAGTATTGACAATTTTTATGAAATAATTGCATTTACCAAGATCATTTAATTTTAAATTCTATTTAATTATATTTTATTCTTAAAGTACTTGTAAATACCTTTCTTTTGATGGTCTAAACATAAAGAATGGTTAACTGGTTTGGAAGCTACAATAATTTGAAAATGGGGAAAATTTTCAATAATTTAGCATAAAAAAATATGATTTATTTTTACTTAAAAGTGGAAAATCTCGGAAAAGTCATATGAAAGCGATTAAAGTGATATTAGAAGACCTTTAGCAATTTTTTATGATCTTTTTAAATATGCAATAAAATATATTGGTCCACTTGGAAAGTGTCTGAGTATTGACAATTTTTATGAAATAATTGCATTTACCAAGATCATTTAATTTTAAATTCTATTTAATTATATTTTATTCTTAAAGTACTTGTAAATACCTTTCTTTTGATGGTCTAAACATAAAGAATGGTTAACTGGTTTGGAAGCTACAATAATTTGAAAATTGGGAAAATTTTCAATAATTTAACATAAAAAAATATGATTTATTTTTACTTAAAAGTGGAAAATCTCGGAAAAGTCATATGAAAGCGATTAAAGTGATATTAAAAGACTTTTAGTAATTTTTTATGATCTTTTTAAATATGCAATAAAATATATTGGTCCACTTGGAAAGTGTCTGAGTATTGACAATTTTTATGAAATAATTGCATTTACCAAGATCATTTAATTTTAAATTCTATTTAATTATATTTTATTCTTAAAGTACTTGTAAATACCTTTCTTTTGATGGTCTAAACATAAAGAATGGTTAACTGGTTTGGAAGCTACAATAATTTGAAAATGGGGAAAATTTTCAATAATTTAACATAAAAAAATATGATTTATTTTTACTTAAAAGTGGAAAATCTCGGAAGAGTCATATGAAAGCGATTAAAGTGATATTAGAAGACCTTTAGTAATTTTTTATGATCTTTTTAAATATGCGATAAAATATATTGGTCCACTTGGAAAGTGTCTGAGTATTGACAATTTTTATGAAATAATTGCATTTACCAAGATCATTTAATTTTAAATTCTATTTAATTATATTTTATTCTTAAAGTACTTGTAAATACCTTTCTTTTGATGGTCTAAACATAAAGAATGGTTAACTGGTTTGGAAGCTACAATAATTTGAAAATTGGGAAAATTTTCAATAATTTAACATAAAAAAATATGATTAATTTTTACTTAAAAGTGGAAAATCTCGGAAAAGTCATATGAAAGCGATTAAAGTGATATTAGAAGACCTTTAGTAATTTTTTATGATCTTTTTAAATATGCAATAAAATATATTGGTCCACTTGGAAAGTGTCTGAGTATTGACAATTTTTATGAAATAATTGCATTTACCAAGATCATTTAATTTTAAATTCTATTTAATTATATTTTATTCTTAAAGTACTTGTAAATACCTTTCTTTTGATGGTCTAAACATAAAGAATGGTTAACTGGTTTGGAAGCTACAATAATTTGAAAATGGGGAAAATTTTCAATAATTTAGCATAAAAAAATATGATTTATTTTTACTTAAAAGTGGAAAATCTCGGAAAAGTCATATGAAAGCGATTAAAGTGATATTAGAAGACCTTTAGCAATTTTTTATGATCTTTTTAAATATGCAATAAAATATATTGGTCCACTTGGAAAGTGATTGAGTATTGACAATTTTTATGAAATAATTGCATTTACCAAGATCATTTAACTTTAAATTATCTTTAATTATATTTTATTCTTAAAGTGCTTCAAAACACCTTTCTTTTGATGGTCTAAACATAAAGAATAGTTAACTGGTTTGGAAGCTACAATAATTTGAAAATTGGGAAAATTTTCAATAATTTAACATAAAAAAATATGATTTATTTTTACTTAAAAGTGGAAAATCTCGGAAAAGTCATATGAAAGCGATTAAAGTGATATTAAAAGACTTTTAGTAATTTTTTATGATCTTTTTAAATATGCAATAAAATATATTGGTCCACTTGGAAAGTGTCTGAGTATTGACAATTTTTATGAAATAATTGCATTTACCAAGATCATTTAATTTTAAATTCTATTTAATTATATTTTATTCTTAAAGTACTTGTAAATACCTTTCTTTTGATGGTCTAAACATAAAGAATGGTTAACTGGTTTGGAAGCTACAATAATTCGAAAATGGGGAAAATTTTCAATAATTTAGCATAAAAAAATATGATTTATTTTTACTTAAAAGTGGAAAATCTCGGAAAAGTCATATGAAAGCGATTAAAGTGATATTAGAAGACCTTTAGTAATTTTTTATGATCTTTTTAAATATGCAATAAAATATATTGGTCCACTTGGAAAGTGTCTGAGTATTGACAATTTTTATGAAATAATTGCATTTACCAAGATCATTTAATTTTAAATTCTATTTAATTATATTTTATTCTTAAAGTACTTGTAAATACCTTTCTTTTGATGGTCTAAACATAAAGAATGGTTAACTGGTTTGGAAGCTACAATAATTTGAAAATGGGGAAAATTTTCAATAATTTAGCATAAAAAAATATGATTTATTTTTACTTAAAAGTGGAAAATCTCGGAAAAGTCATATGAAAGCGATTAAAGTGATATTAGAAGAGCCTTCAGTAATTTTTTATGATATTTTTAAATATGCAATAAAATATATTGGTCCATTTGGAAAGTGTCTGAGTATTGACAATTTTTATGAAATAATTGCATTTACCAAGATCATTTAATTTTAAATTCTATTTAATTATATTTTAATCTTAAAGTACTTGTAAATACCTTTCTTTTGATGGTCTAAACATAAAGAATGGTTAACTGGTTTGGAAGCTACAATAATTTGAAAATGGGGAAAATTTTCAATAATTTAGCATAAAAAAATATGATTTATTTTTACTTAAAAGTGGAAAATCTCGGAAAAGTCATATGAAAGCGATTAAAGTGATATTAGAAGACCTTTAGTAATTTTTTATGATCTTTTTAAATATGCAATAAAATATATTGGTCCACTTGGAAAGTGTCTGAGTATTGACAATTTTTATGAAATAATTGCATTTACCAAGATCATTTAATTTTAAATTCTATTTAATTATATTTTATTCTTAAAGTACTTGTAAATACCTTTCTTTTGATGGTCTAAACATAAAGAATGGTTAACTGGTTTGGAAGCTACAATAATTTGAAAATTGGGAAAATTTTCAATAATTTAGCATAAAAAAATATGATTTATTTTTACTTAAAAGTGGAAAATCTCGGAAAAGTCATATGAAAGCGATTAAAGTGATATTAGAAGACCTTTAGTAATTTTTTATGATCTTTTTAAATATGCAATAAAATATATTGGTCCACTTGGAAAGTGTCTGAGTATTGACAATTTTTATGAAATAATTGCATTTACCAAGATCATTTAATTTTAAATTCTATTTAATTATATTTTATTCTTAAAGTACTTGTAAATACCTTTCTTTTGATGGTCTAAACATAAAGAATGGTTAACTGGTTTGGAAGCTACAATAATTTGAAAATGGGGAAAATTTTCAATAATTTAGCATAAAAAAATATGATTTATTTTTACTTAAAAGTGGAAAATCTCGGAAAAGTCATATGAAAGCGATTAAAGTGATATTAGAAGACCTTTAGTAATTTTTTATGATCTTTTTAAATATGCAATAAAATATATTGGTCCACTTGGAAAGTGTCTGAGTATTGACAATTTTTATGAAATAATTGCATTTACCAAGATCATTTAATTTTAAATTCTATTTAATTATATTTTATTCTTAAAGTACTTGTAAATACCTTTCTTTTGATGGTCTAAACATAAAGAATGGTTAACTGGTTTGGAAGCTACAATAATTTGAAAATGGGGAAAATTTTCAATAATTTAGCATAAAAAAATATGATTTATTTTTACTTAAAAGTGGAAAATCTCGGAAAAGTCATATGAAAGCGATTAAAGTGATATTAGAAGACCTTCAGTAATTTTTTATGATATTTTTAAATATGCAATAAAATATATTGGTCCACTTGGAAAGTGTCTGAGTATTGACAATTTTTATGAAATAATTGCATTTACCAAGATCATTTAATTTTAAATTCTATTTAATTATATTTTATTCTTAAAGTACTTGTAAATACCTTTCTTTTGATGGTCTAAACATAAAGAATGGTTAACTGGTTTGGAAGCTACAATAATTTGAAAATGGGGAAAATTTTCAATAATTTAGCATAAAAAAATATGATTTATTTTTACTTAAAAGTGGAAAATCTCGGAAAAGTCATATGAAAGCGATTAAAGTGATATTAGAAGACCTTTAGTAATTTTTTATGATCTTTTTAAATATGCAATAAAATATATTGGTCCACTTGGAAAGTGTCTGAGTATTGACAATTTTTATGAAATAATTGCATTTACCAAGATCATTTAATTTTAAATTCTATTTAATTATATTTTATTCTTAAAGTACTTGTAAATACCTTTCTTTTGATGGTCTAAACATAAAGAATGGTTAACTGGTTTGGAAGCTACAATAATTTGAAAATGGGGAAAATTTTCAATAATTTAGCATAAAAAAATATGATTTATTTTTACTTAAAAGTGGAAAATCTCGGAAAAGTCATATGAAAGCGATTAAAGTGATATTAGAAGACCTTTAGTAATTTTTTATGATCTTTTTAAATATGCAATAAAATATATTGGTCCACTTGGAAAGTGTCTGAGTATTGACAATTTTTATGAAATAATTGCATTTACCAAGATCATTTAATTTTAAATTCTATTTAATTATATTTTATTCTTAAAGTACTTGTAAATACCTTTCTTTTGATGGTCTAAACATAAAGAATGGTTAACTGGTTTGGAAGCTACAATAATTTGAAAATGGGGAAAATTTTCAATAATTTAGCATAAAAAAATATGATTTATTTTTACTTAAAAGTGGAAAATCTCGGAAAAGTCATATGAAAGCGATTAAAGTGATATTAGAAGACCTTTAGTAATTTTTTATGATCTTTTTAAATATGCAATAAAATATATTGGTCCACTTGGAAAGTGTCTGAGTATTGACAATTTTTATGAAATAATTGCATTTACCAAGATCATTTAATTTTAAATTCTATTTAATTATATTTTATTCTTAAAGTACTTGTAAATACCTTTCTTTTGATGGTCTAAACATAAAGAATGGTTAACTGGTTTGGAAGCTACAATAATTTGAAAATGGGGAAAATTTTCAATAATTTAGCATAAAAAAATATGATTTATTTTTACTTAAAAGTGGAAAATCTCGGAAAAGTCATATGAAAGCGATTAAAGTGATATTAGAAGACCTTTAGTAATTTTTTATGATCTTTTTAAATATGCAATAAAATATATTGGTCCACTTGGAAAGTGTCTGAGTATTGACAATTTTTATGAAATAATTGCATTTACCAAGATCATTTAATTTTAAATTCTATTTAATTATATTTTATTCTTAAAGTACTTGTAAATACCTTTCTTTTGATGGTCTAAACATAAAGAATGGTTAACTGGTTTGGAAGCTACAATAATTTGAAAATGGGGAAAATTTTCAATAATTTAGCATAAAAAAATATGATTTATTTTTACTTAAAAGTGGAAAATCTCGGAAAAGTCATATGAAAGCGATTAAAGTGATATTAGAAGACCTTTAGTAATTTTTTATGATCTTTTTAAATATGCAATAAAATATATTGGTCCACTTGGAAAGTGTCTGAGTATTGACAATTTTTATGAAATAATTGCATTTACCAAGATCATTTAATTTTAAATTCTATTTAATTATATTTTATTCTTAAAGTACTTGTAAATACCTTTCTTTTGATGGTCTAAACATAAAGAATGGTTAACTGGTTTGGAAGCTACAATAATTTGAAAATGGGGAAAATTTTCAATAATTTAGCATAAAAAAATATGATTTATTTTTACTTAAAAGTGGAAAATCTCGGAAAAGTCATATGAAAGCGATTAAAGTGATATTAGAAGACCTTTAGTAATTTTTTATGATCTTTTTAAATATGCAATAAAATATATTGGTCCACTTGGAAAGTGTCTGAGTATTGACAATTTTTATGAAATAATTGCATTTACCAAGATCATTTAATTTTAAATTCTATTTAATTATATTTTATTCTTAAAGTACTTGTAAATACCTTTCTTTTGATGGTCTAAACATAAAGAATGGTTAACTGGTTTGGAAGCTACAATAATTTGAAAATGGGGAAAATTTTCAATAATTTAGCATAAAAAAATATGATTTATTTTTACTTAAAAGTGGAAAATCTCGGAAAAGTCATATGAAAGCGATTAAAGTGATATTAGAAGACCTTTAGTAATTTTTTATGATCTTTTTAAATATGCAATAAAATATATTGGTCCACTTGGAAAGTGTCTGAGTATTGACAATTTTTATGAAATAATTGCATTTACCAAGATCATTTAATTTTAAATTCTATATAATTATATTTTATTCTTAAAGTGCTTCAAAATACCTTTCTTTTGATGGTCTAATCATAAAGATTGGTGAGCTGGTTTGGAAGCTACAATAATTTGAAAATGGGGAAAATTTTCAATAATTTAGCATAAAAAAATATGATTTGTTTTTACTTAAAAGTGGAAAATCTCGGAAAAGTCATATGAAAGCGATTAAAGTGATATTAGAAGACCTTCAGTAATTTTTTATGATATTTTTAAATATGCAATAAAATATATTGGTCCACTTGGAAAGTGTCTGAGTATTGACAATTTTTATGAAATAATTGCATTTACCAAGATCATTTAATTTTAAATTCTATTTAATTATATTTTATTCTTAAAGTACTTGTAAATACCTTTCTTTTGATGGTCTAAACATAAAGAATGGTTAACTGGTTTGGAAGCTACAATAATTTGAAAATGGGGAAAATTTTCAATAATTTAGCATAAAAAAATATGATTTATTTTTACTTAAAAGTGGAAAATCTCGGAAAAGTCATATGAAAGCGATTAAAGTGATATTAGAAGACCTTTAGTAATTTTTTATGATCTTTTTAAATATGCAATAAAATATATTGGTCCACTTGGAAAGTGTCTGAGTATTGACAATTTTTATGAAATAATTGCATTTACCAAGATCATTTAATTTTAAATTCTATTTAATTATATTTTATTCTTAAAGTACTTGTAAATACCTTTCTTTTGATGGTCTAAACATAAAGAATGGTTAACTGGTTTGGAAGCTACAATAATTTGAAAATGGGGAAAATTTTCAATAATTTAGCATAAAAAAATATGATTTATTTTTACTTAAAAGTGGAAAATCTCGGAAAAGTCATATGAAAGCGATTAAAGTGATATTAGAAGACCTTTAGTAATTTTTTATGATCTTTTTAAATATGCAATAAAATATATTGGTCCACTTGGAAAGTGTCTGAGTATTGACAATTTTTATGAAATAATTGCATTTACCAAGATCATTTAATTTTAAATTCTATTTAATTATATTTTATTCTTAAAGTACTTGTAAATACCTTTCTTTTGATGGTCTAAACATAAAGAATGGTTAACTGGTTTGGAAGCTACAATAATTTGAAAATGGGGAAAATTTTCAATAATTTAGCATAAAAAAATATGATTTATTTTTACTTAAAAGTGGAAAATCTCGGAAAAGTCATATGAAAGCGATTAAAGTGATATTAGAAGACCTTTAGTAATTTTTTATGATCTTTTTAAATATGCAATAAAATATATTGGTCCACTTGGAAAGTGTCTGAGTATTGACAATTTTTATGAAATAATTGCATTTACCAAGATCATTTAATTTTAAATTCTATTTAATTATATTTTATTCTTAAAGTACTTGTAAATACCTTTCTTTTGATGGTCTAAACATAAAGAATGGTTAACTGGTTTGGAAGCTACAATAATTTGAAAATGGGGAAAATTTTCAATAATTTAGCATAAAAAAATATGATTTATTTTTACTTAAAAGTGGAAAATCTCGGAAAAGTCATATGAAAGCGATTAAAGTGATATTAGAAGACCTTTAGTAATTTTTTATGATCTTTTTAAATATGCAATAAAATATATTGGTCCACTTGGAAAGTGTCTGAGTATTGACAATTTTTATGAAATAATTGCATTTACCAAGATCATTTAATTTTAAATTCTATTTAATTATATTTTATTCTTAAAGTACTTGTAAATACCTTTCTTTTGATGGTCTAAACATAAAGAATGGTTAACTGGTTTGGAAGCTACAATAATTTGAAAATGGGGAAAATTTTCAATAATTTAGCATAAAAAAATATGATTTATTTTTACTTAAAAGTGGAAAATCTCGGAAAAGTCATATGAAAGCGATTAAAGTGATATTAGAAGACCTTTAGTAATTTTTTATGATCTTTTTAAATATGCAATAAAATATATTGGTCCACTTGGAAAGTGTCTGAGTATTGACAATTTTTATGAAATAATTGCATTTACCAAGATCATTTAATTTTAAATTCTATTTAATTATATTTTATTCTTAAAGTACTTGTAAATACCTTTCTTTTGATGGTCTAAACATAAAGAATGGTTAACTGGTTTGGAAGCTACAATAATTTGAAAATGGGGAAAATTTTCAATAATTTAGCATAAAAAAATATGATTTATTTTTACTTAAAAGTGGAAAATCTCGGAAAAGTCATATGAAAGCGATTAAAGTGATATTAGAAGACCTTTAGTAATTTTTTATGATCTTTTTAAATATGCAATAAAATATATTGGTCCACTTGGAAAGTGTCTGAGTATTGACAATTTTTATGAAATAATTGCATTTACCAAGATCATTTAATTTTAAATTCTATTTAATTATATTTTATTCTTAAAGTACTTGTAAATACCTTTCTTTTGATGGTCTAAACATAAAGAATGGTTAACTGGTTTGGAAGCTACAATAATTTGAAAATGGGGAAAATTTTCAATAATTTAGCATAAAAAAATATGATTTATTTTTACTTAAAAGTGGAAAATCTCGGAAAAGTCATATGAAAGCGATTAAAGTGATATTAGAAGACCTTTAGTAATTTTTTATGATCTTTTTAAATATGCAATAAAATATATTGGTCCACTTGGAAAGTGTCTGAGTATTGACAATTTTTATGAAATAATTGCATTTACCAAGATCATTTAATTTTAAATTCTATTTAATTATATTTTATTCTTAAAGTACTTGTAAATACCTTTCTTTTGATGGTCTAAACATAAAGAATGGTTAACTGGTTTGGAAGCTACAATAATTTGAAAATGGGGAAAATTTTCAATAATTTAGCATAAAAAAATATGATTTATTTTTACTTAAAAGTGGAAAATCTCGGAAAAGTCATATGAAAGCGATTAAAGTGATATTAGAAGACCTTCAGTAATTTTTTATGATATTTTTAAATATGCAATAAAATATATTGGTCCACTTGGAAAGTGTCTGAGTATTGACAATTTTTATGAAATAATTGCATTTACCAAGATCATTTAATTTTAAATTCTATTTAATTATATTTTATTCTTAAAGTACTTGTAAATACCTTTCTTTTGATGGTCTAAACATAAAGAATGGTTAACTGGTTTGGAAGCTACAATAATTTGAAAATGGGGAAAATTTTCAATAATTTAGCATAAAAAAATATGATTTATTTTTACTTAAAAGTGGAAAATCTCGGAAAAGTCATATGAAAGCGATTAAAGTGATATTAGAAGACCTTCAGTAATTTTTTATGATATTTTTAAATATGCAATAAAATATATTGGTCCACTTGGAAAGTGTCTGAGTATTGACAATTTTTATGAAATAATTGCATTTACCAAGATCATTTAATTTTAAATTCTATTTAATTATATTTTATTCTTAAAGTACTTGTAAATACCTTTCTTTTGATGGTCTAAACATAAAGAATGGTTAACTGGTTTGGAAGCTACAATAATTTGAAAATGGGGAAAATTTTCAATAATTTAGCATAAAAAAATATGATTTATTTTTACTTAAAAGTGGAAAATCTCGGAAAAGTCATATGAAAGCGATTAAAGTGATATTAGAAGACCTTTAGTAATTTTTTATGATCTTTTTAAATATGCAATAAAATATATTGGTCCACTTGGAAAGTGTCTGAGTATTGACAATTTTTATGAAATAATTGCATTTACCAAGATCATTTAATTTTAAATTCTATTTAATTATATTTTATTCTTAAAGTACTTGTAAATACCTTTCTTTTGATGGTCTAAACATAAAGAATGGTTAACTGGTTTGGAAGCTACAATAATTTGAAAATGGGGAAAATTTTCAATAATTTAGCATAAAAAAATATGATTTATTTTTACTTAAAAGTGGAAAATCTCGGAAAAGTCATATGAAAGCGATTAAAGTGATATTAGAAGACCTTTAGTAATTTTTTATGATCTTTTTAAATATGCAATAAAATATATTGGTCCACTTGGAAAGTGTCTGAGTATTGACAATTTTTATGAAATAATTGCATTTACCAAGATCATTTAATTTTAAATTCTATTTAATTATATTTTATTCTTAAAGTACTTGTAAATACCTTTCTTTTGATGGTCTAAACATAAAGAATGGTTAACTGGTTTGGAAGCTACAATAATTTGAAAATGGGGAAAATTTTCAATAATTTAGCATAAAAAAATATGATTTATTTTTACTTAAAAGTGGAAAATCTCGGAAAAGTCATATGAAAGCGATTAAAGTGATATTAGAAGACCTTTAGTAATTTTTTATGATCTTTTTAAATATGCAATAAAATATATTGGTCCACTTGGAAAGTGTCTGAGTATTGACAATTTTTATGAAATAATTGCATTTACCAAGATCATTTAATTTTAAATTCTATTTAATTATATTTTATTCTTAAAGTGCTTCAAAATACCTTTCTTTTGATGGTCTAATCATAAAGATTGGTGAGCTGGTTTGGAAGCTACAATAATTTGAAAATGGGGAAAATTTTCAATAATTTAGCATAAAAAAATATGATTTGTTTTTACTTAAAAGTGGAAAATCTCGGAAAAGTCATATGAAAGCGATTAAAGTGATATTAGTAGACCTTTAGTAATTTTTTATGATCTTTTTAAATATGCAATAAAATATATTGGTCCACTTGGAAAGTGATTGAGTATTGACAATTTTTATGAAATAATTGCATTTACCAATATGATTTAATTTTAAATTCTAGTTATTTATATTTTATACTTAAAGTACTTGTAATAAATACCTTTCTTTTGATGGTCTAAACATAAAGCATGGTTAACTGGTTTGGAAGCTACAATAATTCGAAAATGGGGAAAATTTTCAATAATTTAGCATAAAAAAATATGATTTATTTTTACTTAAAAGTGGAAAATCTCGGAAAAGTCATATGAAAGCGATTTAAGTGATATTAGAAGACCTTTAGTAATTTTTTATGATCTTTTTAAATATGCAATAAAATATATTGGTCCACTTGGAAAGTGATTGAGTATTGACAATTTTTATGAAATAATTGCATTTACCAATATCATTTAATTTTAAATTATATTTAATTATATTTTATTCTTAAAGTACTTGTAAATACCTTTCTTTTGAGGGTCTAAACATAAAGAATGGTTAACTGGTTTGGAAGCTACAATAATTTGAAAATTGGGAAAATTTTCAATAATTTAACATAAAAAAATATGATTTATTTTTACTTAAAAGTGGAAAATCTCGGAAAAGTCATATGAAAGCGATTAAAGTGATATTAGAAGACCTTTAGTAATTTTTTATGATCTTTTTAAATATGTAATAAAATATATTGGTCCACTTGGAAAGTGTCTGAGGATTGACAATTTTTATGAAATAATTGCATTTACCAATATCATTTAATTTTAAATTATATTTAATTATATTTTATTCTTAAAGTACTTGTAAATACCTTTCTTTTGATGGTCTAAACATAAAGAATGGGTAACTGGTTTGGAAGCTACAATAATTTGAAAATGGGGAAAATTTTCAATAATTTAGCATAAAAAAATATGATTTATTTTTACTTAAAAGTGGAAAATCTCGGAAAAGTCATATGAAAGCGATTAAAGTGATATTAGAAGACCTTTAGTAATTTTTTATGATCTTTTTAAATATGCAATAAAATATATTGGTCCACTTGGAAAGTGTCTGAGTATTGACAATTTTTATGAAATAATTGCATTTACCAAGATCATTTAATTTTAAATTATATTTAATTATATTTTATTCTTAAAGTACTTGTAAATACCTTTCTTTTGATGGTCTAAACATAAAGAATGGTTAACTGGTTTGGAAGCTACAATAATTTGAAAATGGGGAAAATTTTCAATAATTTAGCATAAAAAAATATGATTTATTTTTACTTAAAAGTGGAAAATCTCGGAAAAGTCATATGAAAGCGATTAAAGTGATATTAGAAGACCTTTAGTAATTTTTTATGATCTTTTTAAATATGCAATAAAATATATTGGTCCACTTGGAAAGTGTCTGAGTATTGACAATTTTTATGAAATAATTGCATTTACCAAGATCATTTAATTTTAAATTCTATTTAATTATATTTTATTCTTAAAGTACTTGTAAATACCTTTCTTTTGATGGTCTAAACATAAAGAATGGTTAACTGGTTTGGAAGCTACAATAATTTGAAAATGGGGAAAATTTTCAATAATTTAGCATAAAAAAATATGATTTATTTTTACTTAAAAGTGGAAAATCTCGGAAAAGTCATATGAAAGCGATTAAAGTGATATTAGAAGACCTTTAGTAATTTTTTATGATCTTTTTAAATATGCAATAAAATATATTGGTCCACTTGGAAAGTGTCTGAGTATTGACAATTTTTATGAAATAATTGCATTTACCAAGATCATTTAATTTTAAATTATATTTAATTATATTTTATTCTTAAAGTACTTGTAAATACCTTTCTTTTGATGGTCTAAACATAAAGAATGGTTAACTGGTTTGGAAGCTACAATAATTTGAAAATGGGGAAAATTTTCAATAATTTAGCATAAAAAAATATGATTTATTTTTACTTAAAAGTGGAAAATCTCGGAAAAGTCATATGAAAGCGATTAAAGTGATATTAGAAGACCTTTAGTAATTTTTTATGATATTTTTAAATATGCAATAAAATATATTGGTCCACTTGGAAAGTGTCTGAGTATTGACAATTTTTATGAAATAATTGCATTTACCAATATGATTTAATTACAAATTCTATTTATTTATGTTTTATTCTTAAAGCACTTGTTTCTTTTGATGGTCTAAACATAAAGAATGGTTAACTGGTTTGGAAGCTACAATAATTTGAAAATGGGGAAAATTTTCAATAATTTAACATAAAAAAATATGATTTATTTTTACTTAAAAGTGGAAAATCTCGGAAAAGTCATATGAAAGCGATTAAAGTGATATTAGAAGACCTTTAGTAATTTTTTATGATATTTTTAAATATGTAATAAAATATATTGGTCCACTTGGAAAGTGTCTGAGTATTGACAATTTTTATGAAATAATTGCATTTACCAATATCATTTAATTTTAAATTCTATTTAATTATATTTTATTCTTAAAGTGCTTCAAAATACCTTTTTTTTGATGGTCTAATCATAAAGATTGGTTAACTGGTTTGGAAGCTACAATAATTTGAAAATTGGGAAAATTTTCAATAATTTAACATAAAAAAATATGATTTATTTTTACTTAAAAGTGGAAAATCTCGGAAAAGTCATATGAAAGCGATTAAAGTGATATTAGAACACCTTTAGTAATTTTTTATGATCTTTTTAAATATGCAATAACATATATTGGTCCACTTGGAAAGTGTCTGAGTATTGACAATTTTTATGAAATAATTGCATTTACCAATTTTTATGAAATAATTGCATTTACCAATATGATTTATTTTCAAATTCTATTTATTTATATTTTATTCTTAAAGTACTTGTAAATACCTTTCTTTTGATGGTCTAAACATAAAGAATGGTTAACTGGTTTGGAAGCTACAATAATTTGAAAATGGGGAAAATTTTCAATAATTTAACATAAAAAAATATGATTTATTTTTACTTAAAAGTGGAAAATCTCGGAAAAGTCATATGAAAGCGATTAAAGTGATATTAGAAGACCTTTAGTAATTTTTTATGATCTTTTTAAACATGTAATAAAATATATTGGTCCACTTGGAAAGTGTCTGAGTATTGACAATTTTTATGAAATAATTGCATTTACCAATATGATTTAATTTCAAATTCTATTTAATTATATTTTATTATTAAAGTGCTTCAAAATACCTTTCTTTTGATGGTCGAATGATAAATGTTGGTTAGCTGGTTTGGAAATTACAATAATTTGAAAAATGGGAAAATTTTCAATAATTTAGCATAAAAAAATATGATTTATTTTTACTTAAAAGTGGAAAATCTCGGAAAAGTCATATGAAAGCGATTAAAGTGATATTAGAAGACCTTTAGTAATTTTTTATGATCTTTTTAAATATGCAATAAAATATATTGGTCCACTTGGAAAGTGTCTGAGTATTGACAATTTTTATGAAATAATTGCATTTACCAATTTTTATGAAATAATTGCATTTACCAATATGATTTATTTTCAAATTCTATTTATTTATATTTTATTCTTAAAGTACTTGTAAATACCTTTCTTTTGATGGTCTAAACATAAAGAATGGTTAACTGGTTTGGAAGCTACAATAATTTGAAAATGGGGAAAATTTTCAATAATTTAACATAAAAAAATATGATTTATTTTTACTTAAAAGTGGAAAATCTCGGAAAAGTCATATGAAAGCGATTAAAGTGATATTAGAAGACCTTTAGTAATTTTTTATGATCTTTTTAAACATGTAATAAAATATATTGGTCCACTTGGAAAGTGTCTGAGTATTGACAATTTTTATGAAATAATTGCATTTACCAATATGATTTAATTTCAAATTCTATTTAATTATATTTTATTATTAAAGTGCTTCAAAATACCTTTCTTTTGATGGTCGAATGATAAATGTTGGTTAGCTGGTTTGGAAATTACAATAATTTGAAAAATGGGAAAATTTTCAATAATTTAGCATAAAAAAATATGATTTATTTTTACTTAAAAGTGGAAAATCTCGGAAAAGTCATATGAAAGCGATTAAAGTGATATTAGAAGACCTTTAGTAATTTTTTATGATCTTTTTAAATATGCAATAAAATATATTGGTCCACTTGGAAAGTGTCTGAGTATTGACAATTTTTATGAAATAATTGCATTTACCAATTTTTATGAAATAATTGCATTTACCAATATGATTTATTTTCAAATTCTATTTATTTATATTTTATTCTTAAAGTACTTGTAAATACCTTTCTTTTGATGGTCTAAACATAAAGAATGGTTAACTGGTTTGGAAGCTACAATAATTTGAAAATGGGGAAAATTTTCAATAATTTAACATAAAAAAATATGATTTATTTTTACTTAAAAGTGGAAAATCTCGGAAAAGTCATATGAAAGCGATTAAAGTGATATTAGAAGACCTTTAGTAATTTTTTATGATCTTTTTAAACATGTAATAAAATATATTGGTCCACTTGGAAAGTGAATGAGTATTGACAATTTTTATGAAATAATTGCATTTACCAATATGATTTAATTTCAAATTCTATTTATTTATATTTTATTCTTAAAGTACTTGTAAATACCTTTCTTTTGATGGTCTAAACATAAAGAATGGTTAACTGGTTTGGAAGCTACAATAATTTGAAAATGGGGAAAATTTTCAATAATTTAACATAAAAAAATATGATTTATTTTTACTTAAAAGTGGAAAATCTCGGAAAAGTCATATGAAAGCAATTAAAGTGATATTAGAAGACCTTTAGTAATTTTTTATGATCTTTTTAAATATGCAATAAAATGTATTGGTCCACTTGGAAAGTGGGTGAGTAATGACAATTTTTATGAAATAATTACATTTATCATTATGATTTAATTTTAAATTGTATCTAATTTTATTTTACTCTTAAAGTGCGTGGAAATACCTTTCTTTTTATGGTCTAATCATAAATATTGGTTTGCTGGTTTGGAAATTTCAATTATTTGAAAATATGATGGTTAACATTTCAAAGTTATTGCTAAAGTTGTATTTAACTAGGTTTGTATTCAGATATAATTTAAACATTTCTACACAATTAAACTGAATCTTAAGTTCTATATATAATAATGAAATATACAACAAGATATGCCGAATGGATTAATATTATATGGAAAATTATTCTGATGAATATTATGGTCAATAGCAAAAATGTTAGACAAAATATTTAAATGGTAAAAATTTATATACAGACTGATTTGCATAATGAATGATATAATCATATAAGTAAAAGTCAATGTGTAAGTTAAAACCTGAAATAAGTTAACTCAAATCAATAAAATAATAGTATTTAAAAAATATCAAATGGAAATAATAATCAATATTTAAGATACAGTTAGTTATTATTGTGTTAGTAAAACTAAAAACTACACTATAAAATAAATTACAACTACCCTAACAAGCCCAATACAAGTTACATTTACAACGATGGTTTGGGGATGGGGGTCCTCAAACAGACCAGAGCTGTCGGGATGGGAAGAAATACTTGGCGCGTAGTCGGTCCGCTGAAGGACTAGAGGGCTTGACCCAAGTACTCCCTGGATATAGGATTTAAATGATAATTGGCGCCATACTCAAACATGGAATTCTGAGTGGCAAGACCCAATTAATGTTCATTTTTTTTAAATACATATACAGGATAAAGTATTGTAAAGTAGTCAGTCCATTAATGAGAACTGACCGCTTACAATTACTTTTTTTTATGGGTGTAAAGGAAAAATAGGACAAATTATTTATAAAACAATAAATTTATATAATCAATATAATAGGGGTTAGTATAAAAATAATTAATTCATAGTAGATTTGTGCAAAATAGATTATTTAGTATAAACAAAAAAATGTTAGTGATTAAACTACCAATTAGCAAATAAAATAGAATGTTAAATAATTTAATGTAACACTACAGAGCATTTATTAATATTGTAAATTTACAAAAGTAAAAGAATATTTAATTAAGTAAATCTACCATGAAGAAAAAACGCGTTTTTGTATTTCTTAAAGTAATTTACCAAAAAATATATTTGTCAAAATCATTTTATTATTTTCATCATTATAATTATTAAAAAAAAATCAAAATTTAAATAATAAAATATAATATCCGCAATTATGTAATCGTATACGTTTTTTTTTATCTATATAAATAAGTGATGAACACCTAACTAAAGATATCGATAATGAATATAAAATGAAAATTATTTGGGCCCTTTTTATAGGGAATTTAGTATTGATGAAATTGGTCAATAATACCAATATGGGTTTGAGTTAAAATGAATATATTATAAAGAAGTAAAGTGTCCTTATTAAAGAGAAGAACCCCCAAACAGGAAATAATTAAAAACTATATAATTTTGATTATGATTAAAGAAAATTCTAAAGTTTAATGATGATTAAAGAAAAGTCATAAATTGATATTATGGTGATTTCACCTCGCAGTCCCATTAAATGGTGTATGAGGATTATATATTTATTGAGATATTGTTCATTGTATGATTACTTTAAATATATAATAAATTCTATTTTTCTCGTTTTTTTATTTTTCATCTCGTTTTATTTATCCCAAATTCATTTAATTATTTAATTTAAATATTAAATTGACAATTATATTTTTGTTAAATTACACTTTAATAAAATAGAAAATAAAAAATTGTTTAACTCACATTAGTTGGAATTATAAAGAAATTCCGTAAAGCGGATAGAAGTAAAATCAAACATACCTGAAAAATCAATAAAAAAAAATTATGTTAATTCAATTTGTAATTTCATAATATAGTTAAGGATTATTTTTTAAATATTAAAAGATCGTATAAATATTGTACATATATGCCATTAGAATCGATCTATATTAGATATGATGATAAAATTAAAGATTATAAATTATATACCTGAGGGACTTTAGATGAATAGCCGACAAATGATGTGAAAAGTCGCAATTTTGATATGGAAACCGCAATGCAGCAGCAATTTTAAATTTCCAAATACTCCAAAAAATAATCATAATTTTATTATCAAGATGAAAATAAAAATACACACTTTTCACTTTTTTTAGGAACATTTTGTAAGGAATATATTAAAACTATTATAAACTTTAAAGAAATACTAAAAAAAAATTAACACACGATTTAAAAACCACGCACATTTAAAATACTTGCAATTGTCATATAGAGAAATATAACCAGAATAAAATTATTATAAAATCATCAGGTGATAAATTGAAAAAATAAAATACTTTTAAATCCCGTACATTTGATTTTATTGTTTTCTATTTTGTATGTTCATGATGTGATTGTTTATTTGTTGGTATTTATATAATACAATACTTATTGATACGAGATGATGTTTGTCTATTTATAAACCATAATAAATATATAATAATTTATATTTGGTTTGTGTTTTTCAATAATACTCTCTGATATAAATTAAATCTTGTTTTTTTTTTCATTTCCATTTTCCATTCAAAAACAACAAATTTTCATATATACAAATTCATTATCATTGGATGGTGTTTTTTTATTGTTTGGTTTTTGGTAATGATTGCATATGGTAATGATGATCAAATGATAAATTAATAAATTTTGTTTATCTGTAAATTTAAAACAAAAAATTAATATAAATATTAAATTAAATAACATTTAAATTTAACCATTAAAATTCTACATTACACATTTGGATATGCTTTGGAATATCTCGATGGAAATTCTGATGGATTTTTTCTTTTGGTGCTCTAATCGTTCAGACTGGTGACCTGGTTCGGAAATTTTGAAAACAAATTTGAAAACGCGGAAAATTTTCAATAGTTTGGCATTCATATGAAATCGTTTAAAGTGATACAAGAAGACCTTTAGTAATCTTTTATGATCTTTTTAAATGTACAATAAAATGTATTGGTCTTCAAATCAAAATCAAAATAATAATTAATTTTATTTCAATAATCGCACCATCCAAAAATGTACAATCAAAAACAACAACTTTTAATATAAAATAAATGTGTGCTGTGCATACACACAAAAACAAGAACAACAAGCGATCATATACAAATAAATTATTATCAAATATAAAATTACCGTATCATCATTCAATTTGTATATAAAAATATTTTGTATCTACTTTTTTCATACAAAGCAAAAAAAATTACGGGTATTTTTATTTCATTATATTTTGTATAGGGTGATTCGAATATTAACAGAAGGTTTTGAATTTGATTGGAAATGTGATGTATTTATATTGAAATAAAAATTAGGATTTATAATTTTAAACATGAAGACAAACAATATATCATCCAAAGTCTGTCCCTTAATAAGAAATAGTTAGTAGGGATTTTGAAAGATCTTCATAATCACCAGAAAAGTTTAACCGATGGAAAAATGTTTACGAAAGATTGTTTATAGAATTTCCGATCAGTAAAAAAATTTTGTATTTAATAAAAAATTATACAGCAGAGATTAATGAAAGATTTTGTAATAAACAATTGCTAAATTATAATTTTAACAGTCATTATTATGGTCATAGATAATATAAAAGATAATGGTTTTAACCCATTTTTAAAATACGAATACTCATATTAACACCCGAAAATGTAAAAAATAATAATAATGAAATGATATATTTACCTGTGATTGAAAAATTCATTATACCACCTAGTTCTTGTTCAAATCTTTATGAACTCATGAACAAAAATCGGCCGGCTTTATGAAAATCTCCTTACAATTTGTATTTAGATGCTTTTTTGTGGTATTTTCATTTTCAATTTTCCTTTATCCTTTAAAACATAAATGTAAATTTAATTTAATATTTCACATTTATTAAAAATAGCAATAATTTTATATATGATTAATTTAAAATTATATATTAATAAACTTGTTGGTGCAATGCAAGCGCACACATTTATAAAAATATACGTGTCTCTTATTATAAATACAAATCAAACTATTAAAACAAAAAAAAATACAATTTACAATAAGAGATTGATAATATTACAACAAATATATTACTTGATTGTATACGAACCAGACAAAAAGAAAAATCACCATGCAATTCACATTAATTAAGCCAACTGTAGACGAATGACCATGAAAATGTCGTATAATCGCTTATTAGAATAGAATATTATTATTACAAATGTATAAAAATGTTCCAAATAACATATACGTCTATTATCGCCTTTAAAATATTTTTTTCATTTGGCCTAACAGTAAAACTGGCCTAGCTGTATATTCCTTTTTGTAAAGAATATATAAATAATTTGTTTTTGTTATGTATATATGTTTCGTACGATGCTAAAGAATTACATATAGTATATGAATGGATATCGGCATATTTTAAGAATCAATTAAAAGAATTTTTAGGTTGAAAAAAATGCAATTTAATTATATTTTTATAAGGTAATTCTCATTCCTTCGGCGGATCTAACTAAAATGATGTTAAGGTACTCAAATGAAAGTAAATTTGACTAATAAGCAAGGAATGTAAGTGTAAAATGTATTGGTCCACTTGAAAAGTGATTGAGTATTGACAATTTTTTTGAAATAATTGCATTGATCAATATGATTTAATTTTAAATTCTATTTAATTATATTTTATCCAATAAAGTGCTTGGAAATACTTTTCTTTTGATGGTCTAATCATCAAGATTGGTTACTTGGTTCGGATATTACAATAATTGGAAAATGCGGAAAATTTTCAATCAGTTCGTCCAAGTATACATCATCCAAGTATGATTAAAATTTTTCCATTGGCATCAATCAATGATAGATAATTTGAAAAATCATAAAAATGATATAAAAAAGGAGCAAATTAAAATGAAAATTTATTTAACATATTTGAAATATATTATCAAATATAATTAAAACCTTTATTAAATTAAACAAAAAAAATGATGTATTATTATTATTATACGATATATTACGTTATTATTAGATCATTTACAAATCTTCTGAATCTATACCATAATACCATATATACTGTAAATTACGCATCTTACACATTTTATAAATTAATTTATATGGCATTGCTTCTAATGTATATAATTATATAAAACGGTACGGGTATAATATGAATAACAAATGTCTATTTACCATGTATATTCATCTATTTTGTTATGCGATTCGACAGCGACGGTTCATGGATCCGTGTGTATCCAAAAGAATTATAGGAAAATTAAAAGATTTTCAAATTATTTATGTATGTGATGAATTCATACTAATAGATTAATTTCGAATATATTGTAAAAACTGATCATTCTGAATTGTAGGATCCCTTTTTCTTTTTCTTTTTTTATTATTAGATCTTTTATATAAAAATATGTTTCTGAATCCATCGACCCTTTTAAAATTATATAAAAAAAAACTGAACTTCTCTGTTGTTATACGGAATTTTTTGTTTTACACATAAAATTTATTATTATAGAGTGTATAATAATATATAAAAAATTATTATTACTATTTAGAATATATCTTTATCCATTATAGATATTAAAATATATATATACCAAAAAATTTATACTTTAAAAATAGTTATTAATTAAGAGATAAAAAAAAATATATTATGACTTTAATAAAATTTACATTTACATAACTTATAATTTCGATATATGGCATACCAAAAATTATATGTAAACCCCACAAAATGTTGTGTATTCAAAATACATTTTTTATTATATTGTTTACAAGTGAACATATTCATATAGATATAGAGTACATTAGTTTTATGTTTTTTTTTTGTTTTTGACTTGGCCTGGCCTATGGTATTCTTGATGCGGTGAAGAATGTGACCTTCACATACTATGTGTTGTTTTGTATATTATAAATTTTATTAAATAAATTCTTCATATCTATCGTTTTACAACAAACACATATATTATTTATTTATATCTACATTAGTGAGAAAATTTATTTTGTTTATCAATTTTTTGTTACTATTAAACTTTATTTATTTATTTATTTATTTATTTATTTATTTATTGAAAAAAATACATTAAATACTAATTTACATATAATAATAAAAAGAAATCAATGCCTATATATACATATAATGAGCATCATGTGATGTTATATAATTTATGTTTATTAAATAAAATATAATTTTTTACAAACAATTTATAAGGAAAAGTGCGCTCTTAAACTAATATGTTGAATATATACCCCCTTTTTTTTGTACCATTTTATATAGAAAACATTCTTTTTAATTTAAATTTCAACTACATAGAATTCTTATAATTTTCCTTAAGATTTTTTGTTCTGAAAATCTATTCAAAGAATTTTTACTGTAATCGACCTTAAAAATCTCATTATCTCATCAATATTTGTTCAGATTCGTTTAAATGGTTGTATAATAATCATTTTCTATGTTATCATTGCAAGCAAGGCAATTTAATTTAATTTAAAGTAATCTTCCATATCCTTTAGGATGGTCGGATCAAATGATGAACCACAGTCAAGCAATTACTTTCTATATCTCTATACTCAAAATCATTAAGCGATAATCTTAAGATTATAAATAAATTGATATTTTTAATAAATGATATATTTCGATTTATAAATGAATGTTTTATCTTTGATTTCTAAATGTATAATATATTTTTGTTTAAAATTCCTGGAATTGGAATAAAATAATTTTTAATATTATACCACACACCCACAATTTTTATACTAATATTTAAATTGCAGCTTGCGCTTCGCTATATATACTATATATATACTTTCATGATAAATATACTCAACATATAAATTAACGAAAACGAATCAAGGTTTATTGATATAAATAATAACAATAATAATTATTAATATTTTTATTTTAATATTTTATTCAATATTTACATTTTAGAACGGATATAAAATAAAAAAAAATAAAAATTTATATAAATGGATAGAAAAATGTGCTTCTTAAAACGGAATGTATAAAATTGTTTAATTTTTATTTATAAATTTATTTGCAAATTTTATATATATACATACAAATGTAAATGTTTAAACAATTGAAATTTATTGAAATATAGAAATAATATATTATTTCTAATTTATATTATGTATTAAATATATATATATATATGTTTAATTAATATATTTAAATATATACCGATGAATGGGTATAAGAAATTTGCATACTCAATTGTTTTTGATCAATATAGCAATAAATATTAATTGAAATAGTTATAGGATAACGTAAAAAGATTTTTAATATTATATGATTACAATAATCTTTTATTATCAATAAGTATATTACAGGTAAATTAACTTTTTTAATAAATAATTAAACACAAAGTGGATTTTTTTGACGGAACAGATTTAATTTTCACAAATTTTGGTAAAATGATAATTGAAATATACACAGTTTAAATATCATTTGGCATATATCAGTAAGTTGGTGTAAATGCTTTGCGACATTTATTGCAGCGCGTTTCTATTCCTTAGCAATTCTTTAATTAATTAAATATTATCATTTAGAAAATTAAAGGATTTTTCGGTAATGTAATGAATTTTAAAGCGTTGCGTGAAATTTTAAGAGCGTTGTAAAACAATTACAATATTTTTATATTGTATATAGTTTTATTGTCAGTTTTTATTCTTTCTTCTTATCGTAAAAATTAAAAATAATAAAAGTTTCATTAATTTTAATTGAATTTTAACTATATATAAGTGTAAATTAACTATAAATATAAAAGAAAATTAACAATTGTTTATATGTATGTTGAAATATTTAAAAAAAACACCAAATAGTTTATGAAATTGAATGACATGAAATTGAAAATATAAACCAAGATATAGAATTTTAATTTTATTATAATCAAATGGATAGAAAAACGAATAATTTAATTTAAAATTAATGGAAAATTTTACAAATTCATTGATAATATATAGACAAGCATATCTGCATGATCTATAAGAATAAAATATAAGGATTTCTAAAGTATGCTTAAATTTTATATGAATTTTCCTAGAGAAAATTCACTACATTTGAAATCATAACAACGAAATCGTATTTAACGATATGTGAAAAGGGTAAAATAACGGATAGAAAATTATTTTTATATTCTATACTATATAAGAATAAAGAGATTGAACCATGTTATTGGAAAACCAATTTTAATATTCTGTATATATGCATCTAATAAACAAATCACCATTTATTTATATGCATATATACGAAATACTATATATATAATGTATTTTTCTTTATATACAATCAAACACTGCACAATTATAATATGTACATATAAATAAGAAAAAATAAATAAAAATATATAATTCTTATAAATACCAGATGCATTTTTATAAAATAAACATATATAAGAATACAAAAAAAAAAATTCTTTAGCATATGCCTGCCTATACTATATATACTAACAATAATATTGCATTCCGCATTTAAAACAAAAATTAAACAAAAAAAAAATATGTAAAATGGTTTTGTACATATATATATTTATACTAACATTCATATATGTATGATATTGAAAAGAATTCCCGGCTATAGTTTTAGTATATTCGTCATATAGTAAAATATATAGTTATACATTAGAATAATCTTATAGAATGTGTAATTAAAACTATATTTAAAATAGAATAAAATTTAAATTAACACCAAAAAAAAAAGCAACAAGACTCAAAAGAAATTCGGGTTGTTATTCAAATTGTGTCTATACCTTTGTGATGTCTATACAAAATCAATTCTGTTTTGTCAGTAGAACGAAAATGACAGTAAAAATCAATACACCGGTAATTTCTTAAAATTTTGTAAATCAATATATGTACTATAAAGATAAACATAGAATAAGATAGTCGTTTATTTTTGTAGAAAAAATGCAAATACATTTTTCAATTAGAATATACTTTTAGCACAATTTCCACATGTCCAGAATTCAGAAAGAAAAATATTCATTTAAATAAAAACCTACCGGAAAATTTATTTCAATAATGTGTTTACAAAATAACTCACTATATATATGTAAAACAAATATTCATAACACATAAACTAAACTCCAAAAAAAAAACATAATATAGTTGCTGCGCCATATAACATTACAAACCTACTGAATATATACATATATACATATATACATAACAATGACCCCAATTTTTCTGGTAAAGTTCAAGATTTTTCCATATAATAAATTTATATAATTATATATATAAATATAAAACTATTTATTCCAACAGATAGAATTTTCCATCGTAAACATTTCTATATGTATTTAGATACACACAAAAAAGAAAACATTTTTAATGATGAATTTAAAAATGAGGGAAAATGGAATTTTAGAAGCTTCTCGCTTATACCATGTAGTTCAAATGATTGGTTTGTTAAATAGCTGAAAGAATGCGTTTAACTTTGTTGGTAAGATTATTAGTTGCACTGGGAACACTTTAGTGGAACCTTAAAACTGACCTTTTTCTAATTTTCGAAATATATATTCCCTAATTCTAAAGATAATTTCTAGTAGTAGTGCGATTTTTAGATATTTATAATACCTTTCTCTTGTACTTTTACAATATAATAGGACCATACATTTCCATTTTATAAAAGTTTAAAATCTCAATTATCTCATAATATATATATTTTATTAATTAAACTGTCGTTTTGTTTGAACTATAATAATATTGTTCCTTTAAATACATGCCATAAAACCTTTTAGACAAAATGAATGCCCTCCTCCAGACAAAACCATTATTGTTATAATATTAAATGCAATTGCTATATACATGATAAATAACATCAACATTAATAAAACACTATTTTCATATAGTACACACTCGTATACATACTTTAATTTATACATAAATTGTGTATTCAATTAATATATATTAAGACAAAAATAAAAAAGTGCATAGAGATAACAATTAAAATATTAATTAATAATATGCGATGAAGCGATTATGGTTTTTATATATTAATAAAACATTTCATAATACAATATTTTTTACTTATGTTAATATCTTTTTATATATTGTAGATATATTTTTTATTTAAGTATATATTGACAGTAGTTTTGCCATTAAAATTTAATGAATAGCTAAAGTATGTGTGTCTGTTTGTTTTTATTAGTATTATTTAATTTTTATATTTGAAATAAAAAATAAAATAATAAACGAACGCATTAGTAGCAGTACAAAAAAAATAGTTATGTGCATTCTTTGAATTCCATTCCATAACTTTTCAAATTGTTTATTAATTAATATATATAAATATATGTATATGCATGATATATGAATGATTTACATTAAATGATGGTCAATCACTTATATGAGATTTTATGGAATTTGTGTTTAATGTGTTCGCATGTAATTCATGTATATATAAGAGCATAACTGAAATTAAAATTTGGTTAAAAATATGCACGGTATATACGTGATGATGCCCAAATTTGTTTTGTAAATATATTTATGAAAATAAAACAAAATGTTATTATAAATATTTAAAAAAGATAATGTTAATATTTACTTCTTTTCTTATCTGTTTGAACTGTATAAACTTTTATTTATGTTTAAAAACAACTCGCTATAAATATATATTGCAAATTTAAACTTTTATCCATAAAGTATTTAAAAAATTACTTATATATCATTAATAAGACACATGAAAAACTAAGGGTAAAAGAATTTGACTATATAATTTTCAACGATTATATCCAACTAATTATACTATATTACAAAAATATCAATGATAAGACATTAGAAATTCACATAAACCATTTAGGATTTAAAGATATTCTGAATAAATAAAAATAAAGGGTTCACTGATTGAGTGTTAAATCTATATTTATGATGTGAAATTGCTGACATGTGGTTTTTGTGTTGTAAATTTTTTTTTATATTTAAATATGTACTTAATTTGATCTTATAAAAATAGAACACTTTTTTTTGTTTGTTTATGTATCTTAATCTTCTATAAAACTCACCCTCCTATCTTATATATTTATTTTCTATATATATATATATATATTTCACGGAATAGTTTAAAACTATAAAATATGTCAAGAATATACTCTATAGCATTTGTATAAAGCATATATTATTTAGCATAATTTAAAGTAAACTTTAAGATATGTGTTTGTTTTTGTTATGTATATTTGAATACATATAAATATATGCTATAACAAAACGAAAAGATAAAAATGATGATGGCAAATGCTGCTTACTTATTTGTTATATAAACATTTATACTATGTATAGATATTTAAAACCAAAAATTGATATAAATATCTATATAGGCATATAGGCATATATCAATGGAAATTTAATACTGCTATTTTAATGTTGAAATTATTATTTTAACAAATTTTATAGACACTGAATATATATTATTAAGAATATTTATTGAAACAGAATATTGGATTATATACAATTTGAAGTTTTTATATAATGATGCATTTTTTTTATCTAAAAAAATAATTTAAAAACTATTAGGTTTCATTTCATATATATAGAGTATCTTTAATATCTTCTGTTCTATCTATATATTGTATCAATAATAATATATAGAGTGGATAGTATTTCCGATATACTTTTGGGCAGATAAAATCAATTCAATATTGCATGAAACGTTCATATTTGATATATTCCATTTCATTGTTATTATAAAATTAAAGTTGATAGAGTTTTAATTCTTATTTTATATAAAGATATGGACGTGGAGTTTTATAATTTTTTTTATCTAAACACATATAAGAATTAAATTATATTTTTGGAGTGATCAGTGAGACTGCGGTAGTTATTCTATGCCATAATATTGTCGTAGGTTTTCTAAAAGATGAATTATGTCATATATAGGATGACGTGGTTGTAATTCGTCAAAACTTCCCATTATTATAACAATAAGTAACATATTTAATGGAAGAAAAAAGGATTTTTGTGAACTTTATCAATGCAATACGGTTTTACTATACGATGCCTTGCTATATTTATTTAACAAACTTAAATAAATTTAACAAACTTTTCTTTAATTATTTAAATTTACCTCGCAAAGATAATTTATGTAGTTATGGATTCTTCATGGATTATAATAGTATTGAAATCATCGATTCAAAAGTATAATTTGTTAGTATTTAAATTACATATTACAGGCGGGAAAGAAGGATACATTTTACTAGCATACTCTATTTTTTGTAAACTCTGATCTGTGAATAGAATAGATTTCCCAAATTCTCTTCAATATATTATTGGATTTAGTGATTTATTGTGAAAAAACCTTATAAAAACCTGGTGTGAACCCAAAAATTGAATTCAAATTGAAAATGTTGATTTTACAGAAAATATTTGTATGTTAGATTGCCTTACATCAAAAATCTAATTATATACGAATGAGAAACCTAAAGAATTGCCTTTAAATCATTGTGTTATTTGACAGTAAAATTTTGTTATATTAAATCTTGATAAAAATAACCTCAAGTTTCTAAGTATTAAATCATCTTACAAAAGGAGTTTGTAAAACTGAATATATTGATTCGAATCATCTAAAATTTACCTACAATATGGAGTCTTAAGGAAAATCCATATGATAGAGTCTAAATACGAAATTTTATATAGAGATAGGAATAAAAAATGATTAGACAATGCGATGAGGATTGACAATTATTTTGTTAGTGGATCAGGCCTAAAAAATAAAATAAATAGAAAGTTACAGTTTTTTATCGTTATACTATAATAATTTTTTATGTTCCTCTGAATGTTTTAGTTGATTGTAATAAAGGGCCTGTTAAGATACTCAAATACTGGGATATATAGCATTCGAAAGTAATTTTTATACATATTTGAATATTTTAAATACCATGTAAGACAGTTTTTTTTTATATATAATAAAATTATTTATGAATGAATTATACTAAATAAAATTCAATTAAACATAAAATCTCAATGTGATGACTATCAAAACCTATATATATAATTATAAAGAATATAATAAATGCATTTATTTTCATTTACATTTTAAATTAATACAAATATATATTTATGTTCAAATTCACCATTTGTATGTTCTGATGATGTACATAATATAAAACAGAATTTCATTATATATCTGTATATTACAATGATTGAATTAAAACGGTTTTGAAATAATGCAAATAATTAAATGATTTCCTCTTATGTAAATTTATTTATACATCAGATCACTCACAACAAATGCTATAAATTTTTAAATTGGTATATATAGAAAATTTAGGATATATATGAAGATATTTCACATAAAATTTTTATTATATACATCACATTTATATTTTGCTATACTATTTATATATATATATACTATTTATATATATATATATATATATATTATACTATTAGTACTCGTTTATGAAAATCAATGTGTTGCGTAGCAACTAGGGTGCGGTCCTGTGATACCTCTTCCACAAATATATATATATCTATATCAAATAATATAATATATATCTACATTTTCTTTATACATATACATAAATTGTATATATATGTATGTCGACAACTGATGCTTAGCAGGTTAGAGCTTGCATCTGTGTAAATGGTAAAAAATAAAGATGAAAAAAAAAACAAAAATTTTCATCTCACACACCTTAAATATAGATCCAAATATATCTCTATATATAAATTCACCAACACACTTAATGTTTACATAAATCGATAATCATCATCATATAACTTTATTTAACATATATATAGATATAGTGTATATGGAAAACTATGGAAAACTAACATAAGTTTTCCGGTCATATAATATTCAAATTTTTATATCATAAAATGCTTATACATATAATTGTAATCCATATTGTTATATTTTAAGTATTGTAATCAATAATTTGTTAATATATATATTTTGTGGGAAAATGTCTATTTATATAAATACATCTTGGAAAATTGATTGAATTAATTACAGACACATGCTGATGTATCTCGAATATATATATATATATATATATATCAATTTAGAATTATACAATGATAAATACGATTGCGTATCCGATATGTTACAATTTAATTAAAGTAAAATATATATAGAGGAAAAATTGATACAATGAGAGAGAGTTGGTTCTTTTTTTTTTTTGGTACAGCCGGAAAATGTTTTACTATTTATAATCATTTTGTATATATATACTAAAAATGAATCCAGGCAAATCGTGATCGTGAAATTCTGCAAAATATTTTTGCCATTTTCCTCATCGTATATGTATATGTAAAATTTATAAAAACACCCATACATAGACAATAAAAGGAAATTATGTTAAAGATTTCCTATTTTGAAATTTTTCATGGTTTATAGATTTTCTGTTTTATCATTAATATTTATTTTTTTTTCATCTTCTGTATTTTCAATATAGATATATAAATCATGATGATATTGCAATAATAGTATTTAATTTATTTTTATGATTTGTCATCATGATATTTTTTATTAAATTAAGGATAAATTTGATTGAATTATCCAATTTTTGACATATTTACAATAATATGTAAATTATATATATCTTGAAATATGTAAAATTTATTAATTGAAATCCTTCTTACGATAGGTTATAGATATATAGAAAAAAATAATATACACCTACAATAAAATGTAAATGCATAAATGGGTGCATTCCTTTATAATAAAAAAAAACATTAAACCGTGTATATATTAATACTATTTACATTAAAAAAAAAAGTGTCACTGACCTATCTTATATACTATATATATACTGGATAATTTTGTACATTTTATTCTCTATCCTTTTGTGAACGTATAAATTGTTTATATACATATAGATTTTTTTTATTATTTTTGCTTCGAATGTTGACTTGGCAACCGCGAACGTTGCACTTGAATGCACATTTTATTTTTGTTTCATCATTTCGTATATAATACATTATATGATTATATATATATGATGCAATCTCTGGATAAATATCTATGTATAAACTCACAATCACAGTTGTTATTTATATGTACAAAAATATACTTATGTTGTTGAATACGCATTGTGTATAAACACCAAAAATGGTAATGTTAAAGAACGTACGTATATATATAAATACTGAAAATATATCTACAATAAACTGCTGCCCTTAAGACCCACATTGATTTTTTTATTTCATATATAATATAATATACATATATAGTGTATATATAGAAATAGATATGCATTGAATTGAAAGAATAAATACTTTATACTAGAGAATATAAATACATTTTATCATGTATTAAGGCAAAATATACATATACAAGACATTTATGAATTTATTATTGTTTATATTTGTTTTGTTTTTAATTTATTTTTTATGACTATTTATACAAAAGAATTTTTTTAAATTAAATTAAATGGATTATTATAATATGTGGAAAAAAGATTAAGTATTGAGGAATTTGTTCAATATGATCCCATTATTGCATGCAGGAGATTCATTTAATTTGCTGAATTTATAATTTAATTGTTAATACCATTAATAATACCATTATTGGTAGTCAAATAATTTTGTCAATCAAATTGAGAATCGAATTGAAAATTCGGTTGAACGAACTATTACAAATCCAATGAAATACTGAAAAATGTGACTAAATGCCCCATTGAAAAATCCATTGAAAGTCTTATTGAAAATCTAATTGAAAATCTAATTTAAAGTCTTATTGAAAAAGTTTGAATATAAATTTAAGAATTGAACGTCTTGTTGAAAGTTTCACTGAAACTCTAATTAAAAGTTATATTTAAAATTCCATTGAAAATATTATTGAAAATCTTATTGAACATCTAATTGACAATTCCATTGAAAATCTTTCCGAAAATCACATTGAAAAAATCCCATTAAAAATCTTTATATTTCAATTCAATTGAAAATCACACGAAAAAGTTATTGAAAATATAATTGAAAATCCCATTGAAAATCTTATCGAAAATCTAACTGAAGATTCCTTTGATAATCTCATTGAAAATTTCATTGAAAATCGGATTGAAAAACTTAATATAAATCGTATTGAAAATTTAATTGAAAACCTTATTGAAAATCAAATTCAAAATCTAATTCAAAAACTTATGAAAAATTAACTGAAAATCCCAATGAAAATCTCATTGAAAATCTTATCGAAAATCTCATGGAAAATCCTATTAAAAATGTTAATTAAAATCTTATTGAAAATTCAAGTGAAAATCTAATTGACAATCTTATTAAGAATCATAGGCGTGATTATCATCGGTCGATATCGAAATTCCATAATCTTCAAATTATTCAAAATCAGCTATAATAATGTTCTTTATAAACAAAAAATTCTAATTGATTTCTATAAGAAACTAAATGTATTATACAAAAAAATAATATAATACATATTTATAAAATATCATAATTCCTATATTCAATAAAAAAATTCATTGCAAATAGCAATTCAATCTATATCAATTAGATTTAACAAAAAACCTCTTTTCTATATCCAATTCAAAATAAAATCAATCCAATTCATAATAAAATGAACTTTAAAAATTGAAATAAAAAAAGTATAAGAAAAAAGAAAACATTTTTGATCACAGATTCTAAAATAAAAATATTAAACTGGTTTTTAAATGATGCTGTGAGAAGAAATTTATAGTAGTTTTGTAAATGTATAAACTCTTAAAAATAATAGATATTAAAAAACAAAATCAAATGCATGTTCTAATTTTTTCTGTGTATGGCATACAAACATTATATATATATATAGATTCATCTTTAAAAAATGTATTTAAGTTAAATAAACATTCATATCATTACAAAAAAAAAAAAAAACAAAAATTACATCCAACATAAAATTCTAAACCAAATATACGATTTATTCTGTATACATTTATCCATAAGCAGACCAAGAAATATTCTGTAAAAAATTTTATATAATACAATTATTGTTTGCGTATCGTATCGAAACATATTTTAAATGAATTTTTTTAAAGTATCATAAAATTATTATAAATTTTATATCAGAAAACACTGAATGCAATAAATATTAATGTATGCATGCATATAATAGACGAGCGCTGAGCATAGTATTACAGTAAAATTATTAAAAATAATTAATCATTAAACAAAACTTCATATAAAATATTTATATATATGTTTTTTTTTGTCAATTATGTATATGTAACAGAGATAATATAAAGTACATATAGTTTTATAATAGCATTAAATCATTTAATATAAATAAAAAAAAAAAGAATGCATTATTTTTTTTCTGCATGAATTTATTTTGTTGTAATTTAAATATTGTTTCATTTCTCAAATCATTATTATTTCTCTTCAATTATGATAAAATGATGAAGATCTTTTCTTTTTTTTTTATGTTTAAAATGCAATGATGATAATAATGATAATAATGATGCTGGGTTTATGCGGTCTCTAATTCTTATACTATCCATCAATATGTTGTGTATATGCACCATGATAAATAATGATTGTATGTATATATTTAAATATTATGTTTGTGTTGTTGTTTTATATATTATTAAATGATTGGAATATAAAATGCATTAATTCTTTGTTTGAAAAATAAAAAAAATTGTAAGGGATTTTTGTACGATTTTGAAATCGTACAATAACTCATATATAAAATTTAAAAACCCCAACCAAAACAGAAATCCATATCAATTTATATATATATATATTTAAATGTATACATATTTTAGTAAAATTCACGAATTTTAGTAAGGAAAAAAAATATACTTTGAGGAACGCATTTTTTGCCTTTTCATCATCATTTTCATCATTATATACGTTCGTGTACTACGGCCATATTGAAAATTCATACATGTACATATAGTAAAAAAAAAAAAAGAAAAAAAGGACGCCATACCGGTTTCATTTAAATCTCAAATTGTTTGGGTTTACACTCTCCTTATAATACATTTTAGTGTTCATCTATACTACATACATCCATATTTTTCATTTTTTTAAATTATATATTTTAAAAAGTATATATCGTTTAAAAAACTATATCAATACTAATTGGAATTTATATAATTTATAAGAAAAAAAAAATTAAATTAAAAAATATTAAACAATTATTATATATTTATAAGAAAAATAAAAAAAAACAAAAGTTATTTTCCTTGTCTGTATATTTTTGTGATTGTGGAACAACACGTACAAAGAACATTTTACATACATTTGTGGAATTGTTATAAATAAATACATTAAAATAAAGTTACATATGGAATAGTATAAAATAAAATATATTTCTACAAAGAAAATATATCAAGTCAACTCCGTCATACAGCCACCATACACTCTGTTCAGTCGTTATTCGACATTGCAAGTGTACGTTTGTGTTAATATAAAAAGAAAAATTATTATTGTTTAATTTTTAATAAATATATACATATATATATATATAAATTACAATTTATATTCATATTTAAAAATAAAAAAAATTTTTAAAAAGTGCTTGTTTTCTGTTTTTATTTATTTGGTTTTAAAATATATAGATATAGAAAATTTTTAAAAAAAAAAAGAAGAGATTTCCACAAAAATTTTCCATTTTCAATTCAATATACAATATATAATATAAAGTGATTGATTATTTAATTTGTTTTTCATTATTATTATTACAATTAAATTGCAATTTGTGTGAACACAACTTTTATATAGTTATCATATAATTTTTATTTTATCCAAAACTGTTTTTCAAATAGTTTAAACTAAAAATTGAAAAAGTATTGAAATTGTTTGTTAAAACTAAAAAAATAAAAAGGAATTTTTAAATTTTAAAAAGAAAAATAAGAAATAAAATAAAAATGGCAGCAGAAGTAGCTACAAATATTCAAACAACAACTATAACAACAGTTGAAGAAATTACTACCGAAGTAGTTGTACCACCATCAGCAACCGCAACCATTACAGCAGCAGCAGCAGCAGTATCCGAAACTTCATCACCACCACCACCAGCAGCCGATAATACGGCTAATGCTAATGATGATTCTGGTAAAAATAATGTAGAAACTGCTGCTGTTACGGCTGTTAGTCAAACGGTGGTTACTAAAGCACCACCACCACCCAAAGTTTTGGTTCATAAAGCCGACTTTGAAAAGGACATTGTATATTTATATCAATTTTCACGAACACCATTTTTACCATCAATTTCACCGTATTCGTTAAAAGTTGAAACATGGTTAAGACTTGCCGGTTTGAAATATGAGGTAAGTTTATTTTTTATTTTTTTTTGAAGAATTTTAAATTTTTTAAAGATCTTTTATGGAGTTTCTAAAAATATCGCATATAAAAAATTTCAATAGATTTCATTTTTTTAAACTATATATATATATATATATAGAAATTTTTGCAAATTTTATACTTTCTCATATATGGTGATGTTCATCAACGCGTTGAATTTGAAAATTAAAAAGAAAAAATATCTCTATTCACAAATTTAAAATGTACATATATATATAAAAAACAGCGAGACAAAAATATAACAACAAATGATGTTAAAAAAAAAAAAAAAAACTGTGTATTGTATTATATTTTTTTTTTAAATGTGAAATTGCAATCTTCTTTTTTGTAGACCGCGTATAAAAGCAAAAAAAAAAAAAAATCAAAAGCGAATATATATAATATATGTGCATCGCATTAGTACACGTTACGATGATCATGATATTATTTTTATATTTCTTCTTTTTTCTTCTTCTTCATCTTTTTGAATCAGGCATCTTCTGCTATTATATATATATGTAAAGTTATAATAATAAACTTATATTCCGTATATGAACGAGATTATTTTTGTATATGAAGATTTTTTAAATTTATCGTTTTTTTTTTTTTGTTAAATTCTTTGTTTTTGAACTATATATAAATATACAGAATTTTTATATGTTATATATTAGAGATACTGTCGTATTAAATACCTACAATATAATATGTACAATATAAAACAGGTTACACTTTAAAAATGGAACAACATCACCACCACCACACACAATAATTATAATTTATGTTCTTACATAGCGTCTTATTTTGTATCAAAAACAACTGAAACAGAAATCATCTAGTTAAAAAAAGATTTTCTACAAAAACATGTATTTTTCATGATATATATATATAAATATGCTCATAATAAATAGTATATTTAAAATGGAAAATCGTTTTTAAAATTGCATTTACAAAAAAAATTGTCATTTATAATATTAAATATTGTCGCTAAAGGCGCAATCTATATAGATAGATAGATAGATAGATAGATATATAAAAAAATCCTGTAATTTATACATGTAAAAGCATTTTATTTACCACCTCTTTGGCGAGTTGTTACCATTTTACAAAAAAAAAAAAATAAAAAACCTCAAATTATCAGGATAAAAATAAATTTTTAATTTGTATCAAACAGTAACAGATTTTTTTATGGATATGTTTTTTTTCTTCTTTATAATTAACACGCGCGCCGCGCCTATATTTTTTTTTTATTATTTTAAAATGTTTCCCTTTTATCATTTTTATTTTTTATACAAATTAATAATTGGAAATTTTCACAGTTCGTTGATTTAAATATATATATATATATATATAGAAAAATAGATATTGAGATGAAAAGCTTTATGTAAAAAGAAAAAATCTCAATATTCATGTCTATGGAAGATCTTCCATCACCCACACAGACACAATTCACTATAATATAATTTATATATGATAAATAGTCATGCGCGATTTTCCAAGGATTGTCGTCCATTTTCATAAAACTTTATATCCTTTTTTTTTATATATACAAAAAAAAAAAAACAAATAAAAAAAAACAACCCACACATACTATTAAATATTCACACACCCTATTCGAATTTTAGGAAAATTTTTCGGAAAAAAAAAATTTTCTTTATTCAATTATAAAACATAAAATAAATTGTAATTTTTATTGAAAAAGATTGTAATATTATAGGAAAAAAAAGAGGAATATTTAGTTTATTCCCGGTATTGAACTACTAGAAAAAATATATGTTTTTTTTAGAATTTTGATACCTCAAAATGGAATTTCAATACCTTTCATTTGAGTTTCCATATGACACAATGACAAAAACATCCTTAAAAAAAGAGGTTTTTCTTTATTACAACCGAATGCAAAAGAATTTTTCTTTATTAGAATCTTACAATCCCGCAAGGATAAAGACAGGGATATTAATAAATGAATAAATAAAAGAAAAAACTCTTCTTATAATTATTATATATATCGAAATTTTTCGATTAAAAGTATTAAAACTTTTTTCATTTATAATTTAATTGTAATATAATTAATTAATTAAAAAACATACACACTTTAAAATACATATATAAAGAAGATAAAGTTAATAAATAAAAAAAAAAAGCCCTTGAATAAAAATGTTCAATTGAAGAAAAACTATTTTTAAAATAAATAATCACACCCATAAATTTTTGTTTTTTTTTTAATATTCGTAATATTATTTAAATATTAATATATTGAATAAAATCAAAAGGTTTATTTTAATAATAATTTTTTAAATATATTTATTATTTGTTTTTGATTCAATAATATATAACAAATATATGTATTTTTTATTATGAGGTTGCCAAAAATAATACATTTTTTTTTTTAAAGGAAAACCAACTAAATTTTTTTTATTTTTAAACATCCTCTATCTATATACAATATATATATATATATAATTGAAATAAGAATCATCATCCGTTCGTATCAAATGATAGTTTGGTGTAATTTGCGGTGGTTATTTTTTTTATTAATATACATTAATAAAAATAGTGTAAAATGTAAAAAATGCAAATAAATAATCAGCAAAAAAAAAAGAAAAAAATCACAAAAAATTTTCCTTCATTGATAAAACCAAAAAAAAATGAAAATCATATAAAAAAAACAGGAAATTCATTCTAAATCAAAACAAATAACAGAAAAATTAAAATAAAACCTATCCAAAACATCAAGTGTGTGGATATAATATAATAATGTTGAAAAAAAAAACCACAATTTTCCGGAAAAATATGAATCGCTAATAGACAGTTGAAACACAAAAAAAAAATCTTCATCTATATTATAGCATTTAATTTAAGAATGAATACTTTTTCAAACACACACACACACACATATTGTAATAATTTTTTTAATTGTTATGTTAAAAAGCGCTATTATAATAGTAGTAAAAAAAAAAATAATATCATTTTAGATAGAGATCTTCAAAATTTTTTTAATTATAAGAAAATTAAAAAGGAAATTGTAATTATAATATCTTGTGTGGTACAAACAATCATATAAAAAATTAAATTACAACGCTATATATACATATATTTTATAGATTGTGGGTGATGTACATATGTAGTACTTCTTTATGAAATGTGATGCTTAAACCGGATATATAGTTTTTTTAACCAACATATTTTGAAATCATAATCAATTAAAGATATACTCATATATTTATATAGTAGAATAGAATGATATTATAAAAAAAAAATTGTATACAAGCAATACGACATAGTTAAAGTTTTCATTCATATTTTTCTGATGAGATTTGTCTCAACTGTCTGATCAGATCAGATTTTATATTTTGTTTCGATAAAATCTAAATCATTATGTTTTTTTGAAATTATTGTTCTTTGAAGTTCAAAAAATCTAATCTTATATAGAGCAAATTATTTAAAGAAAATCACAATTTCCAATCATAAAACTTTATAACCTATGTTCAATAATCATTGATTATTTCGATTTCAAATGAAATTTTTTTCATATTTTCTACTGTGAGACTTATTCAAATATTAATAATTTGAATTGATTAAATGGAATTCTATAAAAGACCAAAAATGTTCAGATTTTACTAATGGAACATATTCTGTAAAATGCTTTTTATAAACTATAGTAATAATTTTGATAGGTCGCAATCCACAAATAAGAAATTTTTAATAACGCTCAAGTGAAGAAAATATTATTATAATAAAATCAATAAATTTCATAATTGCGACAATTGAGTTTCGTATAACTTTTTTTTTTTTAATTGTTGTTTTATAACAATCATATTTAATAATATAAAAAAACACAAACCCCCGTAACAAAATAAAAAGAAAAGAAATTATTCAACTAATTTGGAATACTATTCATATAAATATAAGTATTCAACGAAACAAAATCGAATATTTTATTTATTTTTATTATTATACACCGCATTTGTTGTTTTTTTTTCAGATTCTTTAATTTTATTATTTTTGTTTTACTTTTCCAAATGAAGTTCTAAGTTTTTTAATTGCATTCCTTTTTATTTTGATACTTCTCTAAAAAAATTCCATCAAAACACATAAAGTAAAAAAAAAAAAAATTATTTTTGTAAGTGTGCTTGATGGTTGTGCATATTTTTTGTAATTTTTTATACACATCACCACACACTTTATTTATAAAAGAAAATATTTTTTTAAAAGAATTTATATATGACGAGGGTAAACATTTCTATATATAGACATTATATTATATTTATTAATAAACAATATGAATTTGTATATATATAGTTTAATTTAAAATTGAAATTTTCCATGTAATCAGAATGGTATATAGTGAAATATATTTTCAGAGTTTATTTTCAAAAATATTTGTAAAATTTTCTTTGTTTGTATGTAAATAATAAAATAATAATTAATACATATAAGATGAAGTTTTTTTTTTTATGAAATATAAATAGACTTGATTATGAATTGTTCTAGTTTTTTGGTATTCTTCTATAAATATAACTATAAATAAATATGGGGGTGTGTTTTTTTTACATTTTTTCTTATTTAATATAAATATTTTATTAATTCTAATTGATACAAAAAAAAAAGAAAAAAAAAAAGGAATTTAAATTGATGTATTTAAATTATTATATAATAAAGTTAATGTTTTTTTTTTTAATATACCCGCGTATTTTATTTCATTTTTTTTTTGTTAATTTGAATGACATTCAATATATTAATATTATAATAATAAATATCAATTTTTATTAATATATTAATCAAAATGAAATTTGTTGATTTTTTTTTTCAATATAATTTTAATTTGATATGTAATTGGAGAATGTGTGTTTAAATTTGATTAAATATTATTATTATTATTATTATATTACAATCAAATATAAATTTTGATGAACAAAAAAAAACCATATGGAATATTATTACCAGACTGACTAATGCGGGTTTTTTTTATTGTTATTAATTTATTTTATAGAAATGGTTCAATTTACCCTCTCGCTGTTTGATCCTTTAATGCTTTTTTTTGATTATACAACAAAAAATTAACGATTACAATCATAAAATAAAATTTATATAAATTAATTTTTCTCTTTAATAATATATTTATGGAAATTTAATTGCTTTAGTTTTGGTTATAAGATATTAGACTTTTCTGGAATGTTATATACAGTCAAATAGTAATGAACTATGCAAGTTTTTTTGTCAGAAAACATTGTGGATCTATACGATAATATTTATATTTATTTTGATTGATATGCAAAAATTAATATCTTATCTTTATGGCCAGAATATGTATATTAGAAATCTATAATGTATACAAAATTACAACATATTTGGAATGATTTTGAAACTAAAAATATAATTTATTGATTTTATATCGCTTATTATATCGATACATTGAAATATAAGACTCGTATTTATACCATATAAATATATAATTTGATATTCACTGCAAAATATGAAAAAATATACTAATATGAATGTAAAAAAAAAAAAAAAGAAGTAATTATTGCAATTGCATGTATGTAAATATATATAAATAATATGATAATCGCAAATGCATACACGCATTCATTCATCCACGATATTTTGAAATGCATGCATTTAAAAACAATGAAAAAAAAAAAATTTTATGAAAAACAAAACCCTTAACAAGCCGAACACATGAAAATACAATATATTTTTTTTTCATTTTTTCCCCTAAACATATAATTATATTTAAAATACATTCACTATAAATGTGTTTGAATGTTTGAAATTAACCACATAAAATGCACGTATTTTTAATATAGTAAAATGAATGAATGCGTTCACATATAAAATATATAAAAACTCAAATACACAAAAATGCAAATAAAAAAAAAACATTAAAGTAAAATATATATGTATATTGCATACATTATATGTTATATTGCTGATATAATTTCAATATATGATGAAAAAACAAATATATAAGGATATATAGAGAAACGATTAATGTGTACTTTTATTTTTCGTTATACTTAACATTCACACACACATACAATATATCTATCTATATTTATGTAGCCGAGATAAGCAATGTATTATACAAGATACATATACAAATTCCAGATATATGTGTATATATATAAAAAACAACCCCTCGTATTTAAATGTTAAATATACATATATATATTTTATAAGGATTAATATAAATGTGTTAAGGAAGAAAATATATATTTCATGAATTTATCAAATGTACAAGCATAAAAACGTATTCATAGTAGAATGAACTAGAAAGCTGATGATGATGATGATGATGTTTTGTACACACAGAAATATAATTTATGTTATTTTGCTGGGATAAAAACGACATTTTTTTTTTTTGTTCAGAAGTTTTCAATATGAGAAAAACAAGTAAAGAAGAAAAAAAAAAGTTAAAGCTAAAAATGTGTTGTATATGAAATGGATGTGTTTGTATAGAAAAAAATTTATTTTTTGTATATTTAAGTTATGGTTTTTTTTTTGTACTTATCTTCTTTATATACAAATATAGTGTCCTTTTTATCTTTGTGTGTGTGTGTTTTGTCATTGATGTATATTTCATACACCCGCTGTTCCTTGAAAAATAAACGAAATCTTTTAAAATTGATGATGCTGCTGCGTGTAATGATATTATTGGATACTATTACGAAAAAAAATTACAAATATTATCTCATTTTTCTTTAATATATATACAGTATGAAATGATATGGTATGAAAAGAAATATGTTGAACACCAAAAAATGACAAATAAATATATTTTTTTCTTTTGAATTTTTAAAATGTATAATAATTTAAGTCGTTGATGGACATTGGTTTCCCTAATATCCTGAATAATAACTCAACCGAGTCCTGATGATAACTTAAAAATATAGAAAATAAAATATCTGTCATTTCTTGGATTTTCATTACATATCGTGCCTTGAACATTGTGAAAATCCATTGAACAGACCAAAACCAAAATTCCTAAATATATATCGTTAATTGTGAACGGACTTTTCATAAGGATTTTTTAAATTTTGCATAAAGAATTTGATAATCGTAAAAGAATAGTTCAAAATTAACAATGAAAAGTATGAAAATTAAATCAATTTTACGACAGAGCATTGATATAACATAAATATAAAAGAAATATTTTGTTAAATTGAAGCGAATAGACGTCAATACAATGATACAACACAATGTATACATTTTCGGTCATTATCCTTTTTTTTTTCATCTCACGCATACACAACAAATAATTTTATATTTGAATCCTTATATACGTATGAGTATTTTCTTATTCAACGCTTATATAGACATAAAATTTCATTGTATGAATGGAATTTATAAAAAAAAAAGTACCCACATTACATTAGATATAATAAACTTGGACATTTTTTGATGTTAAATGGTTAATAATTATGGAGGGTTTTTGGTTTTTTTTTTGTTTGGGTTAAAAATTCATGTCCTTTTTATTTATATAAATTAAATGTACGATTTTGTTTCTGTCACTATTAATTTATTACAAATAACAAATATTTCAATGTATAAATAAATTTTCCAAATAATAAAAGAACATATTTTTTTTTTGTTAGTATGAATTGCAATGAATAAATTATATGCTTTAAAAAGTATTTGTAATTGATACAAAAAAAAATGTTTATTTTTTTTATCCATAGAGATATCAGGAATAATTTTATAAATATATCTATTGAAAACGTATGGATCCTTGTTGTGCGTTCTATCTACTAATAAAATCATGTATTGATAATTTTATATGTTTCACAATGACATAGATCTATACAATAGAATTTTAAAATATATCGTGTGTTTTTTTACACAAAAAATGTTCGGTTTTAGGTTTAAAGAATTACTTAAATAGAAATTAAAAGGAATTTTATTGTTATAATTTTTTTTATTCTATTATTATTATGATGAATTTTTTGGAATATAATTTCTATTATTGTTATTGTTAGATGGACATATATTGAAAATCAAACAAAAATAAATAAATTAAAAAATATTTAGGATTTCATAAGACCTGTCTATCTATTGTTAATGTGATAATGGGATATATTTTATCATTCTTTTTGATGTATGTTCAAATTCATTTGGATAGCAGATTTTGGTATCAAAGATCAAATTTCTGGATAATTGGACAAAAGAATTTTCTAATCAATGGTAAAATAGAAGATTATTTATTTTTTTTTGTTCGATACAATGGCAGAATCTGGTTGGCGCCGGGAAAACGTCTGAATTCTATTCAATAAATTGTATTCTAATTATTATTATTTGTTCATTAATAGATCAAATTTGAATATAATTCATTTTTTATCATATTATAATAGTTTTATTCATTTGAAATGAAAAGTTTGAGTTCAACCTTTCAACGCAGAATATATATATTGAGAAAAGATTTTTAAGATTTTGCCAATGTGTTAATTAGAATTTGTACTGTTATATACCATCATAATTAAATTCATTCCAAATTTTTGTGTGTTAAATATTATATAAAAAAAAAAAAAATTTCAATTAAAAGATTTTATAATAACGAAAATATAATAAAAATCTTTTATTTTTTTTTTTGCAAATATAAATTTCATGGAAAAAAGATTTAATGATGAGAAATGGATTATTATTATTATTATTATATATTTCTTTTCATTTGTGCTTTCTCTATTTTATTTTTTATTTTTAATTTATACAAATATTTATTTTTACAATGTCATTCATATGAATTTAACCGGCATTCTTATTTTTTATTTTTTATTTTATTCATCTGTTGATGTTTTTTTTATTTTTTTTATTTTTTTTTATATCTTTTAAATAAAATTTACGATGAGTTTTTCTGTGCATTGCTGCTGCTGTTAATTTTGTTTTTTTGTTTTATGTTAAAAAATGAAATGACACATACACAAAATAAAAATTCCAAATAAATATATTATAATATAATTTTTTAAATGAACATATAGCAGTTTCAAGAATAATTATTATAAAATAAAAATAAATCATCAACGATATAGTTTGTGTTTTTCAAATAAAATTATAATTGTGTTGTGTTAAACACATACACAAACACGTTGAATGCAACCAGATCAAAGAAATAAAATAAAGTGTACTTATTATTTGCAATATGCTAGATAAAATCATTTTTGCAGACAATTTTTTCGTTTTACAACATACTTATAAAGTTAATATATTATTATTATTGTAAACGAATACAAGTAATTTAAAAATAAATTTCTATAGATACAATAAAAAAAAAATAATTTACTGCAATTTTCTCATATAATAATAATAAATATAGTATTATATCAATTGTAAAATTATAAATTAAAATTAATTAAATTATTAAAAGATTTACAACATCATTGCAAAAAAAAAAATGAAAAAATAAACGGAAAAAAGTAATTTCACAATATCTCTTTAAGATAGAATAGATATTTATAAATAAATATTGAGGATATAAGAAAAAAAAAATGATGTTAAAAATTGTTTTCTTTTTTTTTTTTTTGTTTCATTTCAATCTGTGTTTTAGTTTTCTTATTATTATTGTGGTCTGTCTGTATATATATATATATTTAGATTGGCATACAGTTAAATTTATCTGTATATGTATAATGTATATATAAGAATGCATGTGATTATGATGATATTTTTATGAGATTTAATCTTATTTTGCATAATTTTATTATAAATTAAATTATATCTATATATATACCAGAACCAGATATATATTGTCTATTTATATATGGTATATGTATATATAGAGTAAAAGATTTAATGCAGTTTAATTTTATCTTTTCCTGTATGTATACTGTGCGTATATTTTATGTTGTTATATGGTAATTCTATGGTAATTCTTAATTATATTTTCTTTAATTTTTTCATATATATGACGATAAATGACATGTATTGAGTCACTATACTATAAACTATAAAAAAATGTGTGTTTAAATTTTATCAATTTTATAATTATTCATCTGATTAAATTACACTATAAACCATTATCCATTATATTTCATTACAAACACTAAATAATAATGTCTAAAATATGTAAATACGCCGTATACAGTTCAGGTCTTAATAATTATGGAGTTCAGGCTATAATTTTTCTATCATTAAACTCCGATAAATTAAAGCTTCATTATTGTGCTTCATTGATGTGCTATAAAGGAAATTCTGTATGATTTTCTAGGAAAGGAAATTGTGTGTAATTTTTCAACAATTCTGTATAATTTTCTTAAGGAAAATCGGTATCGGATTTATTAAGGGAAATTTTTTTTTAGCAAACAAACAAATAGTTTTCAAAAAGAAATTCGGTATTTTTCGTAAAGTAAATTGTGAATAATTTTCTAAAGTAAATTCTGTTGGATTTTCCTAAGGAAATCTTTAAAAAATCTTTCTAATTTTCTTTATAACTTCCTATAGAAATTGTACATTTTCCTAAATGAAATTCTGTTTAATGTTCCATAAGGAAATTCAGTGTAATTTTCCGGAGGATCATCAAAAATAAATAAAGTTATAAAAAACCACAATTTTTCTATTAAATCCTAAATATGATTTTCAAATTTTTTAATTTAAGAATTGTGTCATTACCTCACATACACACAAACACTCGCACGTCTTTATAAATTAATTATAATTTCAACTCGTTTATTAATTTATACAAAAATAAAATAATGTCATTGTGAAAAAATTTTTAACGTGAAAAAATGCAATATTATCATTATGTTTATTGTTGTATATACACAAATGATATCACGATATATCATTACGACGACGACGACGATATTAAAAATATATCAAAACATATGCTTTCAAATTATGAAAATAATACGACAGATATAAATAATTTATATATATTATATATAGAGATAGACATACTTTCACACCTTTATACAAAATATGTAAAATAATACTTTGATATATATATAGATAAAACAATAATATAATATAATTTTTTTTTAATGCATTTCTTTCATGTGCATGTTGGAATTTTATTTTATTTTATTTTTTTTTTTCATTTAAAATAATAATATAAAATACACTTTTGATTTAATATCTGTCAAATGCAATATATAAATTGAAATTATTATTTATCTGTGTGTTTGTTTTTAATTTTTGATAATTAAGAAAATTTTATAAATTATATTTTATCGAAATACGAAACTGAACGGATGGTTAAAGAAATGATTAGATAAAAAATTAATTGATAATTTCAAAGAAAAAAAAATCATAATACAAATCGAAAAGGAAAAGGATTATATTTAGATATCTTAACTATAAATTCAACTAAAGAAAGAAACCAAATTCAAATTTTTATTATATATTTGGAGCTTTGAAATAAAATATAAATAAACTTTGTATTGGGTAAAATTTTGTATTCCTTTTTAATCCCTTCCGATGCAAATCTATACATTTTTTAATGAAAATTAATTGCGAGGACATAATTTTAATTAGACAAATTGTATGCCAAAAGAGTTTTTTCTTACAAAAACTTAATCCTCATCATTTGCTGCATTTTAACCATATTATAATGATTTGAACGATCAGATCAATTTCATAGCAAAAAAAAAACTTTATCAGTACGGTAAGATTTTAAAACGATTCAGATTATATGAAAATAAATAAAAATGATTATTTTTATAAATTGGATTAACTAATCCACAGATATATCTAAATAAGCATTTTCAAGCACTCACAATATCACAGTTATCTATCTATATATATTATATAGCTTTTAAAAGAAAGTTTTATGTATAAATATATATCTTTAATTATCCACATTATTCATTCTTTTACTATACGCATATACTATATAATTCATAGTAATAAAAATATGAAATAGTGAAAATAATCTACCATCCAATTCAATTTAAAACAGAAATAATAAAGAAAGATTATTTATTTTATTATATAGGCATAAATATATTATAAAATACGTTATTTAGAAAATCACCTAGCAAAATTCATATTTGTAATTATATATTTATAAACAAAAAAAAACTGTATAGATTTTTACAATATAATAATCTCATTTTTTTTTGTTTTCATATACTCGTCTCTATATATTATAATAAGAATGTAATAAATATATATGTATTTTGTATATTTGCTAAATAATATTAAAAAATTTTAAACCTCTCCATTTAATTCTTAAACAAAAAAAAATCCATAAGTATATATTTAAGTATAGAAAAAAAAAATAAAAAACTCTGCAGTCTGCACATTTCAAATCTAAATTTTTATAATATTATTATTTCAATTTATATAGTGAAATAACCCACAAATGAAACAAAAACATTGTAAATCGAATATAAATATTGATATTATAATATATATAATAATAATAATAATAAAAAAAACTAAAGAAATCAATGATATATACGCAAACTATTTAAGAAGCTATACAGTTGTTTTATTTTATTTTTTTTGCTTTACGTATATAGAGAGGGTATTATATCGATAAACTTACTTATATAAATGTAATCTTATATATAAATATAAAGTTATTTAAGTTCAATTACACACAGCACATATTCAATAATATAAAATAAATACATTTTACAATTATTATTATTATTATTATTATTACTATAACAAAAGAGATTGAAAATTTCTTGATTTCAAAATCAAGATTCTGTAAAATAGCATCTATATAGTAAAATAAAATAAATGTGTACATGAAATAAACTATATATTTATATATAGAAATAGAAAATAAATGTATTTTTAACATTACATGTATATATATAGGCTGTGCCTGATGTTATAGATATATATGTAAGTATATTGATTGAGTTAGAACTCAACAACATGTGGGTTGTTATATAAAATATTGTACAGAGTGTATCGTTTAAAGAAAATAACCATACACTTTGAATCTTGCCTCTTTCACAACTTTTTATGACAACTTTTATGAAGTTATAGATTGACGATGAAAAATGTCGTGAGGGATTAAAACAAATAACCCAAGACCGCATAATAGATTCGCAGAACTTAAAAATCGTGCCGCATTAGTGGAATAAGTAACTTATTAAATTCATTGCTGTTTTATGGACATTTTACTGATGTTGGCTGATGAATTAAATCAATTAAATTCAAATACTTTTTACTGTTTGGAAAATTGTAACAAAAGCCTTTTGTCGAGTTATACCCGAATATCAAGCGAGAAAGTAGGTTGAACAAAAAAATGGAAAATTGTTATATGAAGATGTTGCAATAATTTAGGAAAGGCTGGTCTAGACGAATATATTCCGAAAATCTATCTACAAATATTGTAATGGATATATTTATTTATATTCAAATTATGATTATTTGATGAACCTCAACACACTGTCCGAAAAAAATACCACTTATTTTTATAACATTAAATCTATAATAAAACTTATTTATATAATTCTATATATGCAATGCAATTAAATGTATAATCTCGCACGAATATATGGTGGTCAATTTTATATACAATTATTTATATTGTAATATAGTCCATAAAGTTCTCGTGTTAAGTTTTATAAATATAAAAATATCACATTGAGAGAATAATTACAATTATATATAATTTCTGTTTATTACATGTCTTAAGTACTATAAATAAGATGTCGGACAAAATATGAATTATCTAGATCGAGAATAGTTTATATTGATTAAGGAAATATTCATTTAACAAAATACTATAAATTCCTTATTTGAGTTCTTATCGGAAATAAATTAAATGCTATATTGTGAAAATATATTTTGTATTTTGTGTGATATTCTTTATAAATACTTTAAAGATATTATTGCTTTAACGACAATATAATTTTTAATATACATCAATCAATTTTATTTTATATTGTATACATTAAAACATTACCCTCATTTTATTTTATTTAGAATAATTTTATGTAAATGCATTAAACAATAAAACAAAACAAAAAATACAGATGAATTATTAAATATATATAATAACTAAAAAGATTGATTGTTAATGCCTATATATTCAAAATGTGTAAACATTAAATGTGTTTATGACCGATTTCATTTTTTATATCTCTATAATAATTTTCCATATGTTTTTAAAGTGTATTTAAGTATTCATACTCATAATTTTTATAATTGATATCATATATATTCATATATAATAAAATCAAAATGACTTTTTAAGAGATTCATTCAATATTAATAAAATTAAAATGGTTAATAATCAATAAAATTGATGTAAAAAGAAAACGTTTATACAATAAAGATATAATCAATTGCGTTTTTCCATACATTATAAAGTTGATTTCAATGTAATATTTATTAGGGTTCTATTTGAAACCAATCAAAAATGAGCAGTTTAGTTTAATACAATATTTTGATATGTTTCCATTTTATGTTATATACTTTTAAGATACGATTGTTTAATTTTAACCGTAAGAAATGCTCTAAAACTTATTGCATCTGGGTGATAAACAATTTATATAACAGAAACGCATAAAGAACATATACGAAATACTTTCAGATGGTTTTAATTGAGATTTTAATAAATTTGGTATCGTTTTTGAAAGGCTTTATTCAATTTTTCCATTTAAGTCATTAAATTATTTCAAAACTCAATTTTACAGTGAAAATTCGTGTATAAAAGTCAAAAAAGTGATATAGAAAAATTCATCTAGTTCATGAAATGTTCAAGAATTTCCTGTAAATCAAACAAAAATATATTTCAAGTTATCACAACATTACAAAGTATATGTAATTTCAAAAGTATGTACAAACATCGATTTTATGCATACGACTTTCATTCAAACTCATTATATATATAAAGTAAATGATTATTTTGTTAGTATAAAAATAATTAAACTAAAACTACAAGTAATAATATATTTTAAAATTGAAATAAAATATAAATTATAAAATTAACTAAAAAGTACCCTAAACAAGCCCATTATTAAATGTTACAACGATGAGTGTCATGGTCATAGGGGGGGTTCTCATACAGACCAGAGCTATTGGATGGGAAAGAATACTTGGCGCGTAGTCGGTCCGCTGTAGGACTAGAGGGCTTGACCCAAGTACTCCCTGGTTAGGATTTATTTGTGTACAAAGAATTTGGCGCCTCACTCAGACATTAAAATCTGAGGGCAAGTCCCAAAATTACAATGTTATAAAATATATAGGATAAAGTATTGTCAAGTAATCAGTTCATTAAAAAGAACAGACCGCTTGCAATTACTTTTTTTTTATGGTTTAAAGGAAAAAAAAGGACACATGAATTATAAAAAATTTATTCATATATATATAATGAATATAAAATGGGTTAGTAAAAATATTATAATATAGATGAGTTCATAAAATAGATCTATATATTTGCGTAAACCAAACGGGGATAAATTATTAATCACATTAGGTTTACTGAAATGTATTATATGTAATAATATTTATTAGTTAGAAAATTAGTAGTAACAAAAAGCTATGATATATAATGTGATCTATTATGAACTCTAAATGGGATTATATTTCTAAAAGAAATTAAATAAATTTCAAATCATTCATTCATTTTTAATTAATGTTGAATATGAAAAATGTTTTATAACCACAAAAATAATACGCAAGAGTGTTTTTTTTTGTTTTTAATTTATAAATAAATAGTTGAGTTCAAAAACCGAACTCAAGTAAAGTATAGAGAAACCACGAATTTTAATTTTAATTAAAATTTTACTTATAATAAATACATTTAATTCAAAAACCCTTTTATTTTAATATGAATGATTTTTTTCTTTTGTAATTTCTTTTTTTTTATAAAGAAATATAATAAAATATAAATTTCTACTCACTCAATAGTTGAAATGAAAAATTCGTATAGCATGCAAACAAAATCAAACATACCTATAAGAAAGAAAAAAGAAAAAAAATTTATCATTTATTATTTGAAGTATTAAAATTATTACAATATAAAACAAAAATTATCTAATTATATATAATTTTAATATTAAATTTTATTATTCACTTATTCAAATCACAAGGAGAATATTATAAGGGTATAGAATCATTTCAAAGTGGAAAATCTCAAGATATTCAACGAAAGCAATATAGCAAAGTGATTCAAGAAAAGCTATCAATATTTTTCCTTATCATTTAAAATTTTCACGTTTGAAGTATTTTATGTCATCCTATATCCATATATATATATTATTCAAACAATTTTTCAAACAGATGTCTATTACACAAGAAATTATTACAATGATTGTAGTAGAGCATAAATAATTTTTTATTTCAATAATTTACCTTTATGTTATAGTTTTATTATAAACTGGAAAATCTTGGAAAATTTGTATAAAATCCATTAGGATGATTTAACATAAATAAAGAAACAATATCTTGAAAACAAAACATTCCAAACACAAATTTAACTTTTAATTATAAAAAAAATTAAGATGAAAAAAAATTGCGTTTTGCACTTACAAGTTACAACACATCACATTAAAATAAAATAACAAATTGGCTATAAAAACCATTTACACATTTTCGAAATGTGAAGAATAGAAATATAAAGTCCTGTTAGAATGTCTGAATATTGAAAAAAAAAATTATTATAAAATAAAATATATAATAGATTACGCGGTAAATTATTCTGTTATAATATCGATTGATATATTAACAATATAATGAAATATAACAAAAGTATGATATATACATATATAGGATTATTAATATATCTATGAACTGCGGTATACCAATTCAACATATAATAAACAAATACAACAATATAATTTGATTGCACATTTGAAATGCGAGTGTTGATGCAAAAGTAATTATTATTTTGACTATGCAATGATAAAATAAAAAATTTACTATGCAATTTCAAATAGATTTGTATATGATAAAACATGAAATTAATTTTCATTCAACCATTACATTTTTTCACATATAAATTCTTTGTCATTTTGAATTATATGTGTTCAAAACTCAAGTGAATATTTCTTAAGATGAAAGTCTGGTCGAGTTGGTAGCGATGCCGCCGATTTTCAAACAAAAATCTCACATGTAAAATAATTACATGTGAGATTTGCTTTTAATTAGGGAGGGTCATGGTCGTTTGATTTGCATTCTGTGTGCGCACTGGGGCCACACAGATCTCCGATGCTGGTCAAAGAATGCCTATCTTTCGGCGATGAACCCTCCCCAAAGTATATATATACATTGACCGTGCGGGCGTTTCTGCCCGTGTGGTTGGTGTATATATATACTCGGGTATCCAGTGGGGGGGATACCCGCTCTACATCCAATTATAACTGTAAATTTCTATCGTTGAAACTTACATAAGATAAAAAAAAGGAAAAAATATAGAAGAAAAACCAAAAAACATTGGTTTAAAAACATATTTTTTTTTTCTTTTTATCTTATGTAAGTTTCAACGATAGAAATTTGGTTCAAATCCTTGTCATCCTTTATTATTAATATTTTTTTTTTCATTTTATTAATGTGGTAAAGTTAATGAAAAAGGAAAATCTTTAGAAAACTACTAATACAACCTTAAATTATAAAGATGCATGCATAATTTACAGTGCATATACAAGATATTAGAGGAAAACATTTGTCTGATCGGAACGAGTTCGGAAATTCTAATGAAAAGTCAAAGTTTTTTTCAATTGTTCATTTTATTTTATTAAATAATAAGAACTATTCCAAGTCTAAAATAAATTTGTTATAGAAAATCGGTGCTAAAAGATCATGTTTTTCAATTTGTCTTATTTTTTTTTTTTTTTTTTGATATAAATAATTAGAAAACCATAGATTCTTATACTAATACGACGAAATAATCAATTGTTTAAATTCAAAATTGAACATTTTATGATTCATATTATGATAATAAAAGCAAAAAATTAAGTTAAGAAACACTTAAGTTATTCTTAGGTTCATATTTTTAAAATAATGATTCATATATTCATGAAAGAAAATGCAATCGAAATATATATTTTTATTTTATAATTGTATAGAAATAATAATATTGTCATCTTTGCCAGATCGTTTATTATAACCTTTATCACCTCAACTCAAATGTTGTATATTTCATTAATATAAATTGTACAAAATCGTCACAGATGTGATATTTTGAAATAAATTTTTATTTAAATGAAATTCATTATATTGTGAATATTTAATTTTATCGAATTTATATTGTATATAATAAATGAAAAATTAAATTGTTATTTATATTTTTAAATAGAAAATATATTATATTATATATATTGATTAATTTATAGATTTTTGTTAAGGTTTTCCAAATAACTTATAAATTATTCATTTTCCTTGAATGAAATTGTAAATCGGTAATATTTTCTTCTTTTTTTTTTTTTTGACGGTTTTTGGATTATTTTTTTTTGTATTATACATTATTAAAATGTAATACAAATTCTGTATAGAAATGTTAAGGGTTAATTTTCCCGTATGCCAATGGGGATCTGTTTTAAAATCCTAAAATCCGACAGTATAGAAAATTAGATTTTAAGAAATTGATACTTGGAGTAAAACAAAAAAAAAAACCATTCAAATATTAATGTTTTATTGTATAAAAATATCAAGTCCTTTTTTTTTTTTTTGGTTTTGTTCAACGACGATAGAATACAGAATAGACGATTATTTCAATATATCAATCAATATCATATAAAGTTTTGTTTTGTTTTGTTAAATACATTCAATTTATTATTGATTTTCAATCAATCAAATTTTTTCAATGTTTCTATTTATATAAATATTTTGTTAATATACAATGTATAATATATTAGAAAAAGGATCCAACAAACTATAATACATATAATAATAATCTATTGATATTCATAACTATACCTATATATAAATATATAACAAAAGGATCCAATTGAATTTAATACAATGTAAATATTATAATAAAAAGTATTGTATAATAATTTTATATATATCCACTATATAATATAGCTATCTTTATATAGAAAAAAATCATGTTTCTATAAAGACATTATTCAAATTACATTGTGTAGATTTGTTTTTTTTTTTCGTTTGTATCTTTTTTTGGTCTATATATGACAATGTGTTTTTTTAATGAAAGCTCTCAATTTTGTATATATGTACATACCAAACTTATATAAAAAAGTAATATTTTGTGTAAATATTGTCATAATATTAATATAATAATAATAATAATGTTACAATATATTAACTATACTAAATGTTGATACATAATTATATTGTTATGTGTGTGAATAGAAAAAAATTTGCATAATCATCGTATATAAATAGAATAGAAAAATAATTTGTGTGTATTTTTTTGATATTCATTGTAAAGAGTTAACAATTATAAATAAAAAAAATCTGTTGAGTTTTTTATTATTTTTTTTTTAATAAGCAATGATGTATTATTATTTATGTATATATTATAAAATAAAAAAAAAAGTGCCACTCTTCTTTGCGGGGGGAGAATTCTTTTGCAATAATGAAACAGAAATAAATAAATAAACTGGTATTGTATATTTAAAATATGATTCATTAATTATTTGATTTTTTTAATAAAAAATTCCAAGTAATTGCCATCCATAAATATATATTTAAATACAAAACAGTTTGTCTATATAGTATAAGGAAAAGTAAAAGATGACTTTTTAAAAATCTTCCAATGGATATCTTTACTATACAATTTTACATATAGACTTGCCGAAAATGGTATTTGTATTTGTTAACCGTGTGTTTTAGCTTCTTTCTTTAGTACCTTAATCTTGCAATGAGACGATTACTTTTGATAGCTGTTCTATGATCATTTTTATGGGATTACGAATTTCGTATTATGAATTCCATTTATTATAAGAGTTTCTATGCATCTATATATAAAAATGACCAATCGCATAATTATGGGAAATTATTTATTAATTATTTATATGATGAGAGAAAATTTACTTGAACACAAAAAAAAAACACAATACACAATACAATAAATTATTTAAATTGTATACTAAAAACCTTTCATCATTTTGTCGTTTTACCATTAAATATATACATATATATAATTGTGTAAGATAAAATTTGATTATTTTAAAGTTATTATTATCCAAATTTTTTGTTTTTATTAATGAAAACATTTTAATTAAAATAATATAAATTATATGATATTTTGAAGTAAAAATGACTTGTAAAAATTCTTTTTTATATATCAAAAACTGCAGGTAAAACATTCTATAATCAATGAACCTTTTATAATAACTTCTATATATGGAATTTTGATAGTCACATTCAATTTGCTAAAGTTTAATCATCTTTAATCACTATTTTCTTCTATAATCATCATTTTATCACCTACTTAATGTAGTAATTTGAAATAAATTTTAACTTTTCTTTGATATTACAAGATATTAAACTTGTAAATAAGTATTACAAGATAATTAAAAAAAAGATGTCTCCTAAGATGAATATAATGAATCCGAAATCTATTGATTATAAAAAATATCTTCAATATAAGTATACCAATGTTTTTTTTTTTGCTAAAATAGGATAATATTTACTATATTAAAATCGCTATATTCTTTAATAGGTTTAAATATACATTAAAGGATATTGTTTTCTTTAATGAAATGTTCAAGAAAAACATAGGATTTATATAAAAAATTGTATCTATATATAAAAATGTATACATAATAAATAATTGAATTTTTATAGATAATTCTAAGATTAAAAAACTACTGCCTGCGAAATGTTAATGCATGAAAACTAAACATTCTTTTCAAATTTCAAATAAAACTATCATGTATAATGTATATGTATATTAATGTAAATTCCTAAAGTATAATTGTTCGGTTAACTCAATAATGTATATAATAAAATAAATTAATTAAATTTATTGATTATATTATAAAGAATGTATATATTTATATATTATTTAGAACAAAATGACAACAAAATCCTCGATATCTTTTATATTGTATAGTTAATTTTATCATATACCATTTATTTTAATTGAAATTTAATTACTAAACAATAAGAATAATAATAATACTAAGGAATACCGCACAGCAATTAAATAATTAAAATAATATTACTTAATTTGATGCATTTAAAATGTTACAATAAACAATCTATATATAGATAGATAATAATATAATATTATAGACTAATAAATTGTTATACTAATAACTTAATAACTTTAAAACGCATTTAAAATGGTCACATTTTTTTTTATTATCCATAAATCAATTTTTAATGGAAAATTTTATCATTCATTTGGGTGTGTTTGTGTTTTTTTTGATGTTATACAGAAAAATCCATTCAATTACAAAATAAACGCTATCGCATTGTATATACACGTCAAATTAACCATCTATATATAATTTCGATTGTCTTAAACGATATGCATTTTTAAAAAAAAAAATTTAATTTCTTATTTATATAGAATTTTTCAAAAGTTCGTCTATATGTATATAAATGATTGTTTGCTTGCAGAGATAGAATCAATAAATACCGACCGACGATTGATCAACATCACATACCCCCTTTTAAAATACATTTTTCAGTTGCATTGTTCGATTTTATTTTTTAATAATATAATATTATCGTTATAATTTTATTCTGTATATAGTATATGTGCTGTAATAGCACACATGACACATCTACCATATATATAAATATATCTGTTTCTGTATATCGTATCACATTTACATGTAAATATAACAATATTCTCTATACATTTCCATTTATATAAATAAAAAAAAAAAATATTTTTTAATAATAAATTGTTTGTAATCTTCAACTAAATGCATTATACAAATATATAATTTCAGTGTTTTTAAATGTGGTATGTATATATATTTAACTCCATGAAAAAAGATATAGAGTATTAAAGGTCAATAAACCAATAATGTATGTCGTTATATGTATATAAAATAAATAATATATGTATTTTTTTTCTTCTATCTTCTTCACATCCATTCGAAAAATATATCCATTGAATATATATGATACAAAAAGTCATACTATATTAATATAAAAATAGATATATAGAAAAATAGATATATAGATATAGTTAAATAAATATTATTATTATTATTATTAAATATATTGTATGAAGAAGAAGAAGAAGAAGAAGAAGCAGTGAGTTTCTTCATTTGTATAATATAATAATATTAATTTGAATAAATTATTGAATCTTTTTATTTATTATATTGATATAACTCGCCCGTCCGTATCTATATACATATCTATATATGTGTATACAAATGTTAAGTTTAATTTGCTTATATTATATATATTCATAATAATCCAGTCAATTAATTTATATATAAAAAAAAAAAATTCTATAAATGATATTAAAAAAAAAACCAAACCAACATATATAATAATACATAGTTATAGTTGAAGTTAAAGTTGAGTTGGATAATATGAGTAAATATAAACTTATACAATAATAATTGAACGTATATATAGTTAGATATAATACAGGGGCTGTCGCAGGGTCTACACCCAAGATACGGGAAATTCAATTGTTTTTTTTTTGTGTCTTCAAGAAATAATGAGAATATGTCAACAATATATGCTATATATAAATATTCTATCCATCGATTCAAATATGAAAGGAAGATATAACCTTTGATTCATTATAAATATAATAAATGAATACATTGGAATTTTAATTGCATTTATGAATTGTAATCTTTGAATTTAAAAGAAGAAATGAACATTCCTCTTAACTATATATAATTACCAATTATAATATAATAACAATGGAAAATTTTTCTTAATCTACGCAGTTCTAACAAAGGTTGCGTGTAATGGAATAAAAAAAATTACGGGGTTCTTGGGCAATTATACAGAATATTCTTTAGAAGATTATACAGATTTTTTCTTTATGAAGATATACAAAATTTCCTTTGGGAAAATCCTAAAGAATTTCCTTAATGAAAATTAAAGGGAAAAATTGTATATAAAAAGTCATCCAGAATTTCGTTTATTTAAAAATAATCATTCAGAATGTTTGACCAAACCATCAAGTCGGGATCCATAGAATGTTTTCCAATAACAGACCAATCTATAATGGATTATTTTTCTCATTGCAGTAATGCAAATGCAATAACTAATAAAGTTACAAACAAAATAGCCCATTAATTCCCTATACAATGAATATATATATTTTACTCCAATCTTATATGTAAGTATTCATATTAGTTAGTTACAAAATGTAGTACACAATATTAATGGGTTTATTAACAACGCATTGCACATTTGTTACTTTATTATTACAAATTATATATATATATATGATGAGATATACCATTAAATATATATATATATATATATATATTCTTTTTAATATAATATATTTTTCTTGAATGCGATTTCAACTATATAATAAGTACATATAATCAAACAAATAAATGTATTTATATAAAAAATTTGCAAAAAACAAAACAGAAAAGAGATTACCCGCATCATCATAGCAGCATCACAATTTTCATATATCTGTATATATATAAATAAATAATGAATATATAAATGAAAATAAATAGACGTTATCTTCTTATATATATATATATATATATAACAAGCGACGACGACGACGACGACGACGACGACGATGGTGATAATTTTTAAAATAATCCAATAAAATAATATAATGCAAAACGATCTGTTTTGTATAACTTTTACAAAATACAAAATAGATGTAGAGAGTTTTAATTTATAAAAATTAATTAAAAAAAAAACTTATTTAATATACAAAAATTCAATTCAAAATTTCCAAGATATTCGCTTATCCCTTTTTAGTTTCGTTTGATAATCCATGATTAATGTTAAATTTTTTATGGTTCCATTTTCTTTGCATTCATTTGTGAGATTTTTGCACAAAAAGTGAATAGTTTTATTTAACTTAATTGATTGGACTGTTTAAAAATTATCTATATATAAAATTATAAAGAAAATTCGATCGCAACTTAAAACACAAATTTTAAAGATGTAAATAAGGAAATGTACACAAATGGCATGAAATGATTAAATTGATTAATCAATAATCATTAAAAATGATTACTTTTGGATCAATATATTTATATACAACAACAAAAAAATATAATATAAATATCTGAGTAATTTTGGAATAATTGTTAAACATTCGATAGCTAATATACGCACAATTCATATTAGGAAAAAAATATAATAATCACTATTATTTATATGCAAATATATGTGTTGATTATACCGACAATTTATTTATGAAATATATTCATCCTTTTATTGTATCTCCATCTATAGTATATAGATATATTTATTAACGTTATCACGCAATGTTATTTAAGATGTTTATATGCATTCATAAAATTGTATAAATATTTTCTTTTATATTATATATATTGTTAATGATAATATTATAATAAAATATATAAATATACAATATATTTTCATTCGATATTTCACATGTATACATAACATAATAAATTCACTCTTCTTTTATATACAAATATATATTCATATATTTTTCTATATATACCATAAATAATTTATTGTGTTGCGAAATGTATTTATAGACTTTATTGAAAATTATATCTATATAACCTTTATATATATATATATATATATATATTGATTGTTCATAATGTTGTTATTTACAATGAAACCAATTTATATACATGATATAGATGATTATTAATAGAAATAATAAACCCACGTGAATATCGTCGTCGTCGTCGTTCTTCCTTTCAATTCTTCGGCATGCATTACTTTTTATTATTTATACTATCTATATTATTATTATTATTCGTATATGTCTTCTAATTAAGAATAAACAATGTTTATATAAATAATAAAAAAAAAATATAATTGAAGCTCTATAGCTATTGTTGGTTGAGGCAATGACGAGCAGGGGATAAATGTAAAAGTTTATTATTTATAATTTTTTTTTTATCATTATTCCATATATATATATACTATACATTTATATGTACAACAATCAATATATATGTTCAACCTTATAGATATTATCGCAAAATTTAAATTTTGAAAAGATGATAAGATGTGATACATCACGATTTTATCATTATATTACAATAATATATGTTTTGTTGTATCTCTCAACGTTTTTACACTTTTATATATTGTCACAGAAAAATCTATTGTATCTGTATTTTTTACATTATCTTGTCTGTATATTAATATAATAATCTTTATCGCAGTATCAGATAATTAATATTGGAAATATTTTTATAGGAAAAATTGGTCCAGACAATGAGTTTTGTCACGAAAACAAAATCTGTATTATATTAAATTTGTCAATTGTATAAAATATACAGAATTTCCTTTAGAAAAAATTACACAAAATTTTCCTTTAGAAAATTACACGAAATTTTCCTCTAGAAAATTAAACATAAATCATTAAACCGTAGATATAATAATAATAGCAAATTAAAGTAATAATCTTATTAAATGAAAAAATTATAAAATAAGCATAAAACTTAAACATTTCCTACCACAATAAAAAATACATTGTCTGATGAGAGATAATAAAAGTAACCGTGTGTATTTAAAAGGAATTGTTATAAAACATTAAAAAAAAACGAAAAAAAAAAAAGATCAATCAAATTAATTAAACAAATAAAATTCTTCATAATATCCATTCATTTTTATACTACACACGCATGCATTTACCGATAGTTATAAATATTAAAAATAATAATAATCTTCTTAAATATATATCACGCTTAAATGTTAATTTAAATTTCATGCGTTTATTATTTTTAAAAGAAAAAAAATAATAAAAATACATAAGATAAAAATCCCCATAAATAATAATATTAAAAAAAAAAAACCTTCACCTTGAATTCTCATATCACTTATTGTTGAAAAAAATCCAATGCGTCTGGTTTTTTTTTTTTTTTTTTTTATTAATATATGATTTAATTTTCTTTATGTATTATTATGACCATATAAATTAATAATATATAAAGTTACATGTTTTTATTTTTATGAGATATTTTTTTTCCATTTATGATAATTAAATGCTTTTCATCTCAACATATTTTTCCATGTATCAAATCATAAAAAAAAAAAAATAATGTTAATGTTAATGGCATAAATAAATTTGTTGTTTTTTAAGAGATTGTCTTTATTTTTTATGTTTATCCGTGCGACTTTTATATATTTTTATTTTTTCGTTGAATTAAATGATAAAACAAAAAATTATATATTTATCAATTCGAATAGTATTCAAAGAAGCCTAATTTAGTATTATTTAACATCACCGCGTATCAATTTCTTAAAAGAAAATGTTCAAAATGGAATTCATAGAAGGTAATTTGAAAAAAAAAATGTCTATATTGAAAATTTTATGAAATACAATAAAACAGAAAATTGTATATTCATTTTCAAAAACACATATTTTTATACAATTTGAAAAACTGTTAAGATACCAATAAAGAAAACTATCATTAAATTAGAAAATTTACTCAAAAAAAAAGAAATTATTCAATTATAAACATTTCTATATATTGTATAATTCTATACAATCGCAGTTTTTAAAGCTAAAAGTAAAACTTTTAACCAAATAAAGAAAAAAAAAACAATTTCTTTAATTAAAAACTATTCAATGTTTAAATTTTGTTAATAAAATTTCAATTAAAAACACATCATCTATTCATCCATCCATCCATCCATATTACAATAAGAATTTTATACAAATGTGTATTTTATTAAAAAAAATAAAAAACAACATTAAAACTATACACTGACAGAACAAAAATTTACCATCACCATAAAATTTAAAACATATAAAATAAAAAAAACTTTATAAATAAAATAAAAACAAAAAAAATTTGTTAAAGAAAAACCGCATATTAAAATACAAAAAAAAAAAACTTTTTATTTATATTATTCTATAAATATTTCTTGTTATATTTATATATAGAAACTTTAAAAATATATCCACAAAATTCAACTATAATGAATATATTTTAATATTAATTTTAATATATATATATAGAAAAGAATTTTTATTATCTTCATTATTATTATTATTATTAATATTATTTATATATCAAAAATAAAATGATATTAGAATGAAATTCATTTTTATAAATATATTTATGTTGTTGACTAAATGGACAAATTATTAATTAAAATGAAAAACATATCGGTTTTTGTTTTTAATTGGCATCATCATCATCAGTATAATATTATTATATAGACTCTTGAAAACACTATATTTATACTAATAAATACAAGTTTATATAATAAAATAAAAAATTTTGATGCGCTTTTGGAAAACTTTATAAAACAACTTATAAGTATCAAAATAAATAAATAAAAAAACTTTTATATTTTAACATGAAAGATTATTATTAATAATTAGGGTACAGCAAACTTAAGATAGTCGGGATGTTACATTCATTTCACATTTCAAAATTTGTTTATATAATAAAATGTTTTCACATTCAAATAGATATACGCCCGACCGAATAATGCATTCAATTCAATTCAATTGCGTAAGTGGTGTAAGTAAAAAAATAAAAAACCACTTCGATTAAAAGTATTTTTAGAATTTTTGCCAATCAAGGATATATGCGAGGAAAAATACATAAAGATTTCGACAATTGAATCAAGGATTGCAATAAAGCAAGGATAAAGTAAATATTTCTCATCGATTATTTGCTGATTAACTATGTATATTATTAAAAACCGTAAATTATTAATTATCATTTCAACAATTCTTTTGTTAGAACATTTATTTAACAATTAAAAATGTATTTTATTTACGGTCAAGATATAAGATTTAATTTGTTCTTCAAAGGATTTAAACAAGAAAATGGTTTATTGTTTTTTTTTTTTCTAAAAATAATACAACTCATTGAATTCCTTCGTCGTCCTCTTTTGACATTTTTATTATCATCTAATATAAAAATATTTTTCTTATAATAAACAATAATAAAAAATATCAACATCTTGAAAACTTATTTAAGTCATTAAAAAAAAACATTAATTTTCCATTTATTTTACTATTTATAAATTTATAACTCATATATACAATATAAATTATAAATATAATTATTATATTTGAGTGCGATAATTTTGAAATATATGTACATATTTAATCATTCAATATTATTTATTTATATAAAACAACGACGAAGACGACGACGACGATATATTATTGAAATTAAATACATTAATATAAAAATAAACAAATTTTGCTACTTGTATTTTATGTATAGTTTTATATAATTCAATGAAAAATATATTCGTCGATTAAATTATATATGGTATATTTAAATAAAGGCGAAAGTGTTATAAGAATTTTATTGTATAAATATACGCTATATAGATATATAACTTCCAATGTATAATAAATTTTATCGTTTATTCTCTATATATTCAGTGTTCTTGAAATCAACCAAATAATGAAATATAATCTTTATATATTAAATATAAATATTTGATGATATAAATAAAAAAAAAAAAATACGAAACAATAAAAATATAATTTTTTTATTTATTGTTTATATTATTTAAATATAAAGAAATTCTTTTTCTATATATATGCCATATATTACACTTAAATTTTGTTTATTAAATGTTGTATGCATATTGTTTTTTATGATATACATAATCAAGCAAGCATTCCAATCTTTTAAGACCATATTCAAAAAAAAAAAAAAATTAATAATTTATTTTATATAGATTTTTTGTATTATTATTTCGATTGATTTATATTTTTTTTATATGTGCTTAAGTTAAAAAAAAAACAAAAATGGGGTGGGGAAATAAAGAAAACAATTGCGATAACAGATTTTTTTTTTATATAATAAAAAAAACAATCATTAATATTACTTTTTATGCGATCGATTAAATGCGATTGATTGATTAATTTAACGATTTTAAGATTTATCAGAGGTTCCAAGCAAATGGTTTTTTTTTATACAATTTGACTTTGGACAATTATTATAATTATATATACATTTTTTTTATATCACAATATAAAATATTTTATGTTATTTTTGTGACAACGTTGAAATCTTATGTTATTGTTTTAAAGATATGCTATCATACAATGTTTAATAATTCAAAAACCAATGGATTAATCGGGCTGCATACATATGTTTTAAGGGGTCGCTGAATCCGAATAAATTGGTTTTAAACCGATTCATTAACTGGTTTTTGATCCATGGAACTCAAAAACCAGTGGATGCATCTAAATAAATCGGTTTTTTCCACATCCCTTAAAACATATGAATGCAATTTTGTCAGCCCGATTCATCCATTGGTTCATGAATTATTAAATATTTTCCAAAATAACTATCATCTGATACACTATTCAACAGATAAACCAAAAACCATAAAAGTTTTAACATTTTATTTTATAAATGCATATTCAGAGATTTCAATATAAACTATGATAAATTATAAATATTTATCAGACTATAAACAAAAGAGCCAAAGAAAATGAAAATAAAAACACATATCAATTAATATAATACAATAAATATAAGAATAAAAATAGATTATTATTATTATAAGACTCGTCGTCGAGTAATACTCCAAAAGATTTACATGGTATTTATGGTATATATATAAAAATAACAAACCAAATCAAAAAAAAAAAAACGTAAACATATTTGTATACAATAAAAAAAACATCCAGTAATTTGTATACGCACACTATACGTACTTTTAAGTAAACAAAATATTATAATATATCTTTTATAAGAAAAAATACCTAAAGTTGTAAAATTGTAAATTAAATTTGAAAGAAATATATAAGAAAATTAACTAGAGTTAGTAAAATATATATGTGTGTGTGTGTGTGTGTGTGTATATATAATATTCGATGAGGAAAAACAAATTGAAAATTAAAATTTATTTATATATATTATTTTGGTGTACGCGTACTTTTACAAAAAAATATAATACTGTGTAAAAGAATGTATACAAAACATTTTCAATTGCTTTTGAAAATGTCTGGCAATGTTTCGATGCTTAAATTAGTGTAAGATTTTAAGATAACTTTAAACGATTATATAATCAAATAGGGAAATCTTTAGAAATCCTCATCAAGATTTTTGAATATACTAAAAATATTCATCAAACTGCATCAAAAAGAAACGGCAAAAATAAAATGCAAAAAGTTAATAATACAAATTTTGTATTTTATTTATTTTTTCATGCAAAAAAAAAACATGATTTTTTTAATGGATTTTTTATGATAATTCTCTTGATTTCTGATGGAGATCCAGACCATCCACTAGGATGTTCAGATACTCAAATCGGTGTAAAATTTTATTTTCAATCGATTTATCATAGTTCGACATTGGTAAACTTATGGTTTTAAAGTGATTATCTATGAAAAAACTCCTGAAAAACATATTTTTGGGATTCAAAAATGGGTTATTTTGGAATATCTTGAAAATGGTTAGGGATAGAATTACCAAATTCCTACGGCACTTGAAAAACATCAGAAATAAGAACTAAAAGATCGAAGTATTTGTATACTATATACATTACAAGATTCAAAATATTCATAAAACTATATAACTATATACGAAATAAATAAATAAATTCTAAAAATTTCATATACTATATAGTAAAATATATATATAATTAATATGTAATTAATTAATGTTTTTTTTTTTCTTTTGGTTGTTCTTTTGGCTGCTATATTGAAATTGATTTGTTTAAAAATTGAAAATCAAAAGGAAAAAAAGAAGAAAAAAATTCTAAATTTAAATAATTTTTTTGTTTTTACTTTAATATCAACAATATATGTATATATTTATTTATTTAAACATGAATCGAATAATATAAATGCGTACTCAATATCTTATATATATTTATATTTGTATATATATCTAATATTTTAATTTTTCTTCAAAATATATCTATTTATCTATCTATCGCTCGCTTCTTTCTATACTATACATATCTTTATCTATTATATATTGTTATTATTGATCCAAATTTAATATGTAAAAATATTTAAAAAAAAACATAAAGTTTTAATTTGATTTAATGTATTTTATTTATGTTATAATATAAAATAAAATTTTAAATTGTGTATTTTTCTTATTTTTTTTTTTTTGAAATAAAAAATATTCAATTTTGTTACAAACGCAATATATATTATATTTGAGTTTATTTTGTATAGATAGGCATTTGCGTTTATTAATTTTTTTGCATAAATACTATATTAAAAATATAAATTAACATTTTTCTAATGATTCAAAAGTGGTTTTTTTTTGAAAATACATAGGAAGTCTTTAGTTTTTTTGGTTATCTAACTCTTCATTTAGAGTTGGAAAAATTCCTATGTTTTGCTAAAGGTTACAGCATCATTCATTACAAAGAATGTATAATATAAAAAATTTCCTCAGTACGGTAGTTTATCTCTTTTTTAATTAAATAAACAACAATTAATTTTTTTTTTGTTTAATTAAAACGTGAGAAATGTTTAGTATAGTATCACATACTCGCATCATATATATATATATATATAAATTAATAAAAAAAAAAATAAAAAAGAATTAACATTTTCAAGTGGATATGACCATCAAACATAAATACAGATTCGATATATTAATTATTATTATTATTTATACAATAAAATGTCGATTTTTTTTGTGTGTTTCTTTTATTTTTATATGTTTTATGTAGGTCATCATAAATATATATGGTGGTTTCTATATTCTAAATATTTTTTTTTTGTTATAAATTAACATTAAACTCATTTTATTGAAATGATTAAATTTTTATATGCTTTTTAAAAAATAAAAAGGTCTTTACTGTTTTTATTTTTGTATTTACTCGACTTCTTTCATATAATATTTATTAAAAACAAAAAAAAAAAAAAATACCAAAATAAATAATTGAAAATATTATTGATTATATTTTTTTTTGTATATGAATATTTTGAAATTATATTTCAATTTATTTGGCATTTAATTTGACTTGGTATATTGCGTTTAATATAATTTTTTTCTTGGTTTTTTTTTTTTTTTGTAACTTAAATGAAAATTTGTTTAGATTTTGTATTGAGTTTGTTGATCGCATATAAAATAAACGTTTGATATAGAACATATGCATAAAATAAATTTCAATTTTGATTGCTCTACGCGTAATTCTTTTGGTACAATTTTTTAATTTTTTTTTTTTGACACATTGTAATATAAGCAAAATATATCAATTTTCTATTTAGTGAAATATAAATATATACACAAGTCATAATTTTCTTTTGAAGGTTTTGTATATTTATCGGCTTAGGTTTAAAAATAATAAAATATGTATTCTGTTAAAGGAAATTGTTTTGATATTTAAAATCTGAATAACATATAGGGCTGGTATTTATTAAAATAAATAAAAATCAGAACCCCCCTTTGATTTTCATAATTAAATGCTTGATATAATTTTGTAACAGGAAAATATATGATGGAAAATATTTATATGTGATAAATTCCTAAAATCACATTTTAATTTTCATAACTGATTGATTGATTGACGTTGTAAAATGTTTATATATATATATATATAATGTGCGGTTTTAAACGTTCTGTATATATTCAAATATAAAAAATTGGTTTTAATTATTTATACAAAATTTGTCTTTAAGGTATTTATTTTGATGAAATTTATATAGAATTTTTCATTCCAATTCAATCAAATAGTTTGAATGAAATGCAAAAAAAAAACGTTATCCAGCCATGATCTACAACAGAATGTCATGGGGCTGGTGTGGAAAAAGTCGAGTTAATTCTTTCATCCATATCAATAACTTTCTGCAATTCACAATTTTTCTATTCATTCCTCTATATAGCAATTGCATACATAATAGATAAAGTTGAATATTAAATAAATTCTATGTTCACATTCAATCATTAAAATTAAATTCATTTACACATATCGTCCATCTTTTCTAAATATATTCTCAATGTTTGGGTGCAAAAATTCAATAAAATTATAAAACTCTAACTAAAAAATGTAAATCTTTTGTGAATAAAAATCTTGAGTTGTTCAATATAAAGATCTAAAATCTATTATGTTTTATATATTTAAAAAAAAAAAACTAATTCGATCAATTATATATATCCGCTTTGTTTTTCCACCAATTCAAATATACATCATAATACACCACATATAATTATTAATTGATATATTTATTTAAATAAAAAAATATTCTTACAAACGTCTGTCTAAAATCTTGACCTTCAAATAATTTTATAATCACCACAAATCTAAAAATTTTTATATTTAAGTTTTAAAAATATATTCAATTGTATAAAAATTATATCTTATTTTATTTTTATACTTTTAGTAGATTATACTACAATATATAGTAGTGTATATAGATATAAAATTTAAAATATATATTATTGCTTTAAATAAAAAAATATGCGATTAAGTAAAGTATAAATGAAACAAGAAAAAAAACCAACAATTATAATATTGAAAATATTTATATATAAAAGATTTAATACTTCCTTCAATAAAATTATATAAAATTTATTTTAAATTATTTTATTGAGTAATATAGAATTAAAAAAAAAAATTTATATTATAAAAATTCTCGCATGCGAATATTTTTAAAATAAATGAAAAAAAAAAAAACAATTGCGATAGAAACAATCGCCAATAGAAAAAAAACAAAACACAATTGTTCTTATTATGCGAGAACGCAAACAAAATATAAAAAGAAAAAAACAATTGTATTTATATTAATAAAATAATATTTCTACTAATAATAATTGTAATTAATGATTTAAAAAAAAAAAAAATGTGTTTCATAAGAAACATAAAACATACCGATTGTGGATATATGCGATTAAATATCATATACTAATAATTATAATAATAATTTTATTTGTATTTTATAAAATGAATTTTATGACTTCCTTTTTTTTTCTTCTTAATATTCAATATTTTTTATTACTATATTAATAATAAAATTAATATTTTCTATATGTGATTATTATCATGTTGTAATTGTTCTATATTTATTTCTCTATCAATTTTTAAACTAAGTGCTGCTAATTTACAAAGAATTTTATTATATATAGAATATTCTATGTATATATTCATTTGTAATATAAGTTTGGAATTCGTTTGTTATGTTTTTTTGTTTGTTTGTTCTTATATGAACAAATAATACACAATTTTATTATATAGTAAAAGATAAATTTATATAATGCATTTTAAATATACATTTTTTTAACATAAATTGAAAATGATTATCATAAAATATTATACTTGTACTTTGAAATGTTTTGAACAATTTGATATGACAATAGTGTGTGTGTGTGTGTGTGTGTGTGTTTGTGTGTTTGGGTTTGTCATCGTAATATAAATTTTTAACTACATTTTTATTCAATATATCATCATACATCGAATATCATATACTATATATGTGAGAATGTGTTGTTGTTTGAAATAAATATGTTTTTAAATGCATATCAAAATATTTTTTCACACCATAAGTTTAAAATTAAAAAAAAAAAAAAAAACACATTAATTTCAGTATATATTTCTATAGAAATATATATGTCTATTTAACAATTTGCTATATATATAAATAGAAAGAAGTTTCATTTTTCCCATATTCTCAATTATCAATTTAAATTATACGTAAAATAAAATACAGTAGATTAAAAAAGTTATCAAACACATTTCTATTATAATTCAATGTACATTTTAAAGATTTGTCAATTGTATGTAATTTCTCATTTTGGGGTTCTAATAAATTAAACATAAAGACAATTTTCCTTATGAAATCTATTTCAAATTTTCTTATATGAATATTTTATGAGATTTAAAGATGATGAAAAAAATTGTACCATTTAAATTAATCACACAATTGGATTTTGGAGATATTTCACTTAAAAAATATTGACAAAGTTATAAAAATAACTAATAAGTACCTTATTCGAATAAGTCGAATGGATAAAAGGACTTGCTTATAAATTTTGTCACATATTGTATTTTTTTATATATTTGTATATAAAAATTTTCCATAAAACTATATCTTTCAATGTGAATTATTATATTATTATATTTTTTTATATCCACATGTTTCAAAAATATCATTATATCTATTTAAGTATTTATTCTGTATATAATATAACATATGTATGTATAAATAAATTTATATCTATTCTAAGAAATGTTAACTGATAAATTTCAACATATATAAATATGGTATTTCTTTTTTTTGAAGAATGATGATGATGATGACGGGGTTCGAATACAAAGGTTGAAATGAAATAGCAAAAAACCGGGGCGCACCCTGAACACTTATTAAAACGAAATTAACACTGAAATTTTAAGATAACTCTACAGTTTTTTAAAACTTTTTAATGAATATAGACTTCGGAGAAATTTCCAATAATATATAAAAAAAAATTCCCGAAGGATAGTATAAAGATTTTTTTTTTAGAAAATTATACAGAATTTACTCGGAAAATTAAACAGAATTTACTTGGGAAATTGTACAGAATTTCTTAAGATAATCTTACAGAATATTCTTTGTAAAACTATACAGAATTTTCTGTAATAAACCATACTGAATTTTCTTTGGAAAATTATACAAAATTACATTTAGAAAATTATACAGAATTTCTTTGGAATATTATATACAATTTCCTTAAGAAAGTCATGCCCTTAAGAATTTCCTTAAGAAAGTCAATTTCCTTAACAAAGTTCCTATAGAAAATTATAGAAACCATACTGGACTATTAAGATGATTATAGACCCGAAACTGCTTTTTCTTATATTGCATATAAATAAATAAACAGTTTATCTATTTCAGTTTTATATGTATATGAAAAATATATACAATAAAAAAATATCTAGATAAGAACGTGTTAGAATTATAATGAAAAATTCTTTATAGTTTTTTTTTATATATCAATCAATAGATAAATGGATAAAATATATTTGTATTTATACAATAATTTATTGACATTGTAACATATATATAGAAAAAACAAACAAAAGTGAATAATAATAAGAGAATAATAGATGACAGAAAAGTCTTCAAGTGATGTATTCATTCCTTTGACGAGTTAAGAATAAGAGACGAGATGAGATAATAATTAAAGATATAATTCAATAGGTTTTTTTTCCTATTTTTGGTATTCAAAGATATTTGTTAAAGAAACGCAGAAAACTGTGTATGAGACTGTCACCGGTATTCTTAAACACCCCCTCAATAGTATATGTCTATATAACTTTTAGAATTTGTACCATATGATTCATGAAGTATTTATAAATTATCATGGATATTATTTTTAATATAAATTAAAATTTAGATAAATTTATCAAAATCTTTACTGTTTTCATATATCTAGAATATTTCATAACGTTTTTAATGAATAATGGATGTTAGAATATACTTCTTAGAGTTAGAATTTGATATAATTTATAAACTTTTTTAAAAGTTACTCTCTGTGATTGTAAATAAATAATAACCAAAATAAAAATATATAGATAAATTTGGGTTTGGTTATTTCAATTTGTTTTCTTGTCTTAAATCTACAATAATAAAATATTCTATAAATTCATATTATACATATTTACATAGACGACAGAATAAGTATAGATATATATTTAAAAAATGCATTTCCGTTTTAACACAACAATCAACCGATTATATATATATTATTTGTATATATATATGTATAATCGTATTCGTTATAGATGTGATAAGCCGCACAATATTATGCATTAAGAATTGTTTTTTTTTTTTTTGTATTTGAAATTACAAAACAAAAATAAATAAAGAATAAATAAAAAAAAAAAAAATATGCGGAAGTTCTATATGCTTATAATTTTTCAATTGATAATATAAATATATATATATTATAATTCCTTTTTTGTATACCAATAGACCTTGCTATGCGCGGTGATTGTAATTGTTTATACCAATAAAATATAAATTCTGTTATCTGTACAAGTGCTGCGTTTATAAAATTAAATATAAAAAAAAAATAGTTTAACAATAAATTGTTATGGATAAATTGTATTTATTATATAAATAAATAAATATATTTTAAAAGAATTACAAATTCACATTGCATTTTTAATATTATTAATTTATTTGCTATTTATTTTATTAATCATTTGTCTATGGAAAAAAAGCAAACCGCAAAATGCAAATATTTCTATTAAATTTATTTATGTTATTTATGGTAGAATTTCTCGAAATTATCATGTTATTGTATTATAATCATTGTCCTCATCTCTATATGGAACCTGACCAGAACAATTCAAAGTACATGGAAGAACAAATAAATTAAATAAATTCTATGCGATAAATTTTGTTGAATGATAAACAATTTTTTATACTCTTTACGACTGTTATTGCTTTGCTCAAAAAAAATGTTTTAATTATTAATGATAATTGATAACTTTATGGAATGTTTTGTTGTTGTTAATGTTAGAAATGTCATTCTGCTTCATTAATATTATAAAATTTACTATAACCATTATTTTTTTATTTTAAAATAATAAAAAAACCTCTTCATGCAGTATAATACAAAAACACATCACCACCACATCATTAGACATAAAAAGCATTTAATTAAATTAAAAAAAAAAAAAAAAATAAATAAATTGTATAGAAAAATGCATAATAAATAAATAAGAATTAAATGATGTTTATTTTTTTTTCTCTTCATTTTTGATTAATAATTTCCTATCTTCTTATATATATATATATATACAATATTTATAATATAATAAATGGGTATAGTCTCGCTGCTACTCCATCCATTGCATTAACAATAATAATAAATATTATTAATACACTCATTTATTTAATATATATATATATATATATATGAAATAAAACATTTTATATGGAGGAAGAAAAAATAATAAATAATATGCAAAAGATACAATATAAATGATAAAAATGCGTTCATATGAATATGATGATGTATTAAAAAAAAAAAAAGAGAAATAAATGCCTATTTATGTAAATTTATTTAAGTGTAACAACTGCAATAATTTACAAAATAATATACTTCTTTATAATAATCTTCATCATTAAAGTTATATATTGCTTCTTTTTTTTTTTCAAGTTTTCTTGATGCCTTTTTTTTACTATTTATATATATTTATTTTTTTCTACTTTTAAAGTTTGTATTAGATTAATATATAAATTACATATGTGATGTGAAAGAAGTGAATTGTACATTTTCTAAAAATATATACAATAATTAATTAACATAAAAATATTATGATGATGAAATGAAAAAAAAATAAATTCATTTTATCTTATATTTTGAAAAATAAAATTTAAATTCTTATGGATACAGTATAAAGAGATGGGTATTTTGAACAGTATATTCATAAGGAAAAACGTGTAATTTACCAATTTCTATAATGAATTTACAATGCGATAAGAATAATTACTATATCATTAACACTTTATCTGATTTATTTTTGTAATAAATTATATAGTTATATGATGCTGCTGCTATACTAAAATAGTATATAGTATCATTTTTAAACAATATTTTTGATTTGTTATTAGTTTATTTTTATAATAATCTATATAAAAATTTCTCAATAATATTCTGACATTAATAAATTGGATTATTTAAAAAAAAAAAAATGAAAATAAATAAATAATTGGTGATAAAATAAAAAATCATCAATAAATCTATAAGCTATATATTACTTTATTTGTTTTAAAAAATAAAAAAAAAAAATAAACAAACATTAAGCATTATAAAAATGCATCAGTTCGGCCCCTTCTTTAACTAATTTCTCTAATATTATTTTATTATTATTATTATTATAACGCATAAATTATAATAATAATAATAATAATATGTAATCTATGAAGAACTAAAGTAAACGGAAAATTCTATATAGAAAAAAATTTAAATAAAATAGGCGCTTATCGATAATTTTTGTATGTTTATTTTACATTTATAAATTTTTTATGTATTGAAAAATTATTCTTTTGTTTATAAAAGAACAGAAAAAATATCATACCGGTCGTTTCGTTCGTCAATCGATAAAATAATTTTTAATTTTTTTTTTTTTATGTATATATCAAAAAGGTTTTGCTCGACGCAACAAAACCAAAAAAAAAAAAAAATAAACAAAATAAAATAAATGTTTATGTAATCAAAAAAAAAAAAAAAACAAATAATATAATAAATATCATTTGATAAAAGGGAAATTGAATATTTTTAAAGATTTTTTTTGTTTAACACATTTTTAATTCTTCTTATATTTGTTACTTATTATTATTATTATTATTATTATCTTAATTGTCTACTGAAAACAATAAATTATATAAAGATACAGGGTAACCCTCATTTGTATATTTAAAAAAATTAAAAAATGAACATTCAATCGATTTTTTTCTTATAGAAAACATTCTGAATATTAATCAAAAGAGATATTAAGAAATTGAATAAATTTGAGTTATTTTGTATCTATTTTGAAAGGATTTATATAAAGAATTTATAAATTATAGTATTTATGAAATCATTTTTTTTTAATTTATTGTTATTTTTAATATTTATTTTTTTCTTTTTTTTTCATTTTAGGTAAGTGTTTTTTTTGGTCAATCTCGTAAATGTTATAATAGAAGAAATAGTGAAAATCATATACCTATATATGATGTATAAGTAAGTAAAAGAACAAAAAAATATGCTATTTTATTTAATTACGTAAAATTTACTTTCAATAAACCAAAAGTATTCAAAAGGGATAAATAGATATAAATTAAAAAATTTCTATATTTTATATAATAAAATTACTTGCTGAAATGCATTGAGTCAATTGTTTGAAAACCCAACAAATTTAAATTGAAATTAAATAAAGTAAAAAAAATGTTTACCTCATATACATTCTATAAACGACAATACCTATTTAGAAAACGTATATACAATGAATTAAATGTAAAAGTAGAATTTGATGATGAATATATAGAATCATATTAAATTGTTATGATAACTGGACATTTCTTTTAAATCATAATCATCATCTTATCTTATTGTTTAAAATCTATATATTATAGATAAGATTCAACAATAAATCTATGATCATGGAATTTTAATTATTCGATATGTAATCAGTTTTCTTAAACATTTAATTCATAAAAATAAAAAACGTATTTGCTATATTTTTATAATAATCATTTTCAATAAATAAGATTATTTTTTACATCTATTTATAAATCAATTTTTATTTCCATTGCTCAAATTATCATATATACAACAAAAAAAACCAACAAAACTGTATTCAAAATAAAACAATAGAGTTATTTTTGTTTTTGTAAATTTTGTCACGATATACAACATAGATATAGTAATAATAAATAAAAAATTATAGAAAATTAAATAGTATTCACCCCAATAAAAGATTTGTTGCCCATTTTTTGATTCTGCAGATTTCCGGAAATGCTTTCCATTTAACATTTATTCCTGACATCATCATCATCATCATCATCATAAAATCGATATTCTTTCATGAATAATTTTATAAATTAAAAGAAAAACTCACGACACAAGAAAATTTTTACGAAATGCAAAAGAAAAACCACTTTTTTTTATTTAGAAATAAAATAAAATTTCTTTTAAAAAAAAATTAAAACACAATTTTATTTCTATAATTAAATTTTAAATGAAATTATTTTATCCACAAAATATAATTTTTAATATTTCATTTTATCACAAACGCACATTTACAAAAACTTACAGTTTTGGTATATATAGTTACAAAAAAAAAGCAACAAACAAAAGAACGACTGGTTTTCATTTTTTTTGGTTGCGGTAATTGTAATATATATATCGAATATTATATTCCCTATTGTCTATATGATATGTGATTTTTTTGATGAAAAGATAAAAATGATGTGTATATGTTAATACTTCATAGACAAATATATAAAATTCAATACATTATTGTTTCAAATATTTTTTCTTTTTTTTTTTTCGATACCGTATGCAATTTTTATTTTTAGGTTCAATATACTGATAAAGTGATAACCTTGATATAATAATATATGATCATTATTGGATGAGTTAATTGAATGATATTCCAAATATATATCTTATATTGTATTGAAATATATTCTTAACAATATAGTGGTAATGAATAAAATTTCTTATATTAAATGTTTAAATCTTATCACAATTTTATATAGACATTTCACAACTCATAGGACCTCGAAAAAAATTCTGATTTCATCTGTAAAAGTCTGTAAAAAAAAAACTATGATCAACTTTAAAATGTTTTTCAACTAAATGGCAAAGTATATAACTCTAGTAGTATAACTCTATAAACTATGAAATGGGTTGGATTTTTTTGGTAAATCATATAAAAATTCTTAATGTGTTTATGAAAAACACAATATTTGGGTGTAAAATATGTTTATACATATTCATTTTTATACATTAAATTTCAATCTAATTTTATAATATATTCATTAATATTGCAAATAAAAAATAATATATACTAAAATTTATTTATTCATTCATAAAACTCTATCGAAGCAAAAAACAACTAATCATTTATAAAAACTCAACCACCAAATCAAATCAAATCCATATTGATTGAATGTTTATAAAATATATATATTTTCCAATATGAATATGAATCATTTCATTCATCTCTTCAAAAATTTTAAAACATTATTTGTATATAGATTTATTAATATTCATCAGAATAACAAACAAAAAAAAATTAAGTACATTTAAAAACAAAAAAAAAAACAACTTATTTTAAGTGATGCGATGATGATGGTGTTGGTATATATTAATTAAATTATATTAAAATTAATCAATATTTATTATTTATTCATTCATGTAAATAAAACAGAACAACAACCAACAAATAAACAGAATTTATATACGCTTTTAAAACGGGGGGAAAAAAATTAGGTCAATTAGGTTTTTTTATTTTTTATATAATAATAATAAAGATTTTTTTTATTTTGCAAAATTATCTCATCAATATGAAAAATTTATTTCAGAAAATTATATATAAAAAATGTTCTTTCTTTTGTAGTACTGATTTTTTTTTTTCTTTTGTACCAAAAACGAGAATAATTTTCTTAATTATTTGATTTATTATTATTATTATTATTACAATAATTTTCCTGATTATTTGTTTACAATGTTTTTTTTTTTGTATAAATATATAAAAACAATATTTATTAATAAAAAAATTGATAATTTATTCATTAATGAAACAATGAAATGAAATAAATTAAATAATTTGCATAAGAATTTAAATTTTATTATGAATTCTAATCGAGATTCTATAGTGATCATTTTGAAATAAAAGAATTTAATTTTTAATGAAAGAAAAAAACAAAACAAGGTCTTTTTCTTTATTATTATTTTTATTATTTTAACACGCATAGATTCAAATATGATTCATTTATTCAAATACGATTTAATATTTATAATATTTTCAATTATTATAAACAAACAAACGAATACACACAAATATAAAATTAAAAATAAACGTGATTTTTTTTTTTTTATATTTGTTTATAGTTAAAAAATGCTATTTTTAAAATGCATTTCATATATAATTTATAATTTATATGTAAATAAAAATTAAAATTGCAATATAAAATTATATATGTGCGTTTTGTTTGGTTTTAGGAAGGTTTTTATTTTTTTTTAAATAAATATTTCTTTTGTTATTTTTAAAATAAATGTAGCGTAAATTAAATAATAATTTTTTTTAATCTATATGTGTGTAAATACATCTGTTTAATTATTATGCAGTTCACACATTGCATTCATCATATAGTTTAATTATATTTTTGTACATCAGGTATTCGATATATGAAAATGCAAATAATAAATGCAAATATATTGCGGATGTCTCTTATACAATAGATATATATATATACAATTAAAAGCAATGTTCCGGACGCTGCTTTAAAATCTGATTAAAATTTGCATATAATAGTATTTATTTTAGTTGTTTATATATTTACGAAATGATATAAAATTAGTATTTGAATGTTCGCATTCACAATTCAATAGGTGATACATTACCAGTATATTAGAGGATAAAATTTATAAAATATTTGCAATTATATTAATACAGATTGATTGGCATTAAAATTCCAATCAATTTCCAAGAAAAAATAAACACTCTATTAATAAATTACTTGAAAACCGAAATATTTATAATTATACAATTAATTAATAAAAGCTATACCAAAAATGCGAGATTTTATGATTCATAGAATAATTTTAAATGGATTTTTCTGTTTAGATCACGAGCAGACGACGATGTATATATACTAATAATAAATTTTGTTGACTCATTCAAAATATTTCTTATTTATATAATAAAAATCAAATTCATATTTCATATATGATAATTTTTTTGCAGGTAAAAAGAGGTTTTTTTTTTGTAAATCGATCCAAAATAAAGAAAAAAAATGTTTGTTATTTTATTTTTTTGTTATATACTATACATACACACAATTTTTATTTTTTTCATATATTCTTTAAAAGGTTTCATTTGATGAATTTTGAAAGACATTTCCAATGCGGTTTCAATTTTCAATCCATATAATTTTTTATAGTTTTATATTTAAATATTGTTTTTTTTTTTCTTTTGCAATGAGATGGTTTAACAAAAATATACCTCTTTATTATTATTATTATTATTATTATTATTATGAATACAATACCAACAAATTTTATAAATAAGAATTACATTTTTTTTGTTAATATACCATATATAAAAAAAATTGTATATTTTATTAATTGTTTAGTTTTGCGGTAATTTGATCATTTTTTGTGTGGTTTTTATTTTTGGTAAAGTTATGTTGTTGCGTTTGTGAATAATATCGCATAATATAGCTAAGAGAAAAAAAAAAGAAACACATTCATAAATATATAAGACAATGACCGTAAATAATATACTATAATTATATATATTTGAAAATATATTATTATATTTAAAAGTGTATAAATTTGAAAATATATATAATTAGCATTAATATTATTATTATTATTATTATTATTATTCTGGGGACGTAGATTTGCATTTTGTGCGGATATACTATATTTAAAACAATGATGGTGGTGGTATTATATTTATATAATATATCATATAAAGCAAATAAAGTTGAATTTCTCTTCCTTTATTATCAAAACTATTACACTTTTCTGTACAATATTCATTTAATAGTAATTTAATTGAATGTAAACTTAATAATGGAAGATATATTAAAATATTCAAACTTGATTCTATGAATTTATTTCATCAACGGTTTAAAAACATTTTCTTTTAAAACACTATATATAGTTTTAATGTAATACATTATATATTAATTTCAATCAAATATTATGGGATAGATTTTCTTATAAAATAATGTAACATAATGACAAATTTTAATAAAATGCATTGATTTTTAAAGGTGTCTACACACGAACTCAAAAATCAATGAATGAATCTGGCTGAAAATTTGCATACTTATAGATTAAGGGTTGCTGAATCGGATAAGTTTTGAGTTATGGCCATTGGATCAAAAACCAATGGATGAATGGGTTTGAAACCAATTTATTCGGATTCAGCGCCCCTTAAAGCATAAAGGTACCTTTTTAATCTCGTCTTGTCAGCCTCGTCTTATAATATTGAATGTCTATTTTTTTTAAATCAACCAATAAAAATCGATTATTTGTTCAGAGATCTTATAAGCCGTGACTAGGATTGTCTGGTACTTTTTAAGACGCAGCCGAGGTTTAGGCGGCCATTTTTGTGAAAATTCATATAATATACAAAAATAAATATAAACATAATCAAACACAAACACACTTTTAAGCCGCGGCTTATAAGAATGGACTGAAAATGGTGTGTCTTTTTTGGGTTTTTTTTTTAAATAAAAAAAGACGAAGCCGAGGGTTATAGGACGAGACTGAAAATGTACCTAAAGTATGCATTTTTTCAGCCACAATTTTTTTTAAGAATACCTTAAATTACGCGTGGGAAAACTACGATAACTTGGAATAGAACTTATAAAATTTCTTATTTGTAAAATATGTACAATGTACATATACAAAATGTACATGAAATCGTAAATGTAATTTTCTTGAATTATTTTTCATGATATCAAAGCATATATGTAAAAGGAGACATTTCTCTGAATAAACATTACAACAGAGTCATCAACAATTTCGGGGAGATCAAGTTGATTAAGTTTAAAGGATTTTGAAAATGAATCTAATTTTCATTATCATATATTAATAATTATCCACTGAAGAACTTCAAGTTAAATATGCATGCATTTATATTTCACCTTGCGTATATTTTTGATTACATTTTATTTTTAACCATATATAAACCTTTATATAAAGAATTCTTGCATACCAAAATTTCTTCTTTAACCTTATATTCAATAAATCTCAATTTGTTTAACCTTATACATAATGTCATATGCCTCAATTATAAATCAATTATATACGAACTCAAAATTGAACAGAGTATATAATATCAAAAATTATGAATATAATTTTTAACTTGTAATTTTTTTTTTATACTTTCAAACTGTGTATACAATAAAAAAATTATGCTTAATCATATTATACTATAATTAAATCACATATAAAGTATATATAAAAAAAAAACTAAATATTTTAAAACTTTTTAATTATGATTATAATTAACACAATATATTTATTTATATTTATATGATATAATTTCCGTTTGTGCTACTTGTGAATTATTGAATTGTATATATGTAAAATATAAATACACGAGTTACATAAAAAAAAATAATATAATTATATGGTATATTATTCATTGCCATTCGCATCTCCATATCTCCATATATAAATCCATATAAAAAAACATACAATTTAAATGTAATTTATATATTTAATACATATATTAAAAAAAAAAAGATACAAAATATTGATTTGTTGAAACAAATACAAAATTAAATAAAAATTAATTTTATAATATAAAAAAGCATAATGATTATTTATGTATAAAAAATAAAAAATCATTTAAAAACGTATTTTTATTTTTTTTTTAATTTGGACAATTGTTGTCATATATATATATGTTCAAAAACGAAACATATATAAAATATATATTTAATGCAATAAATTATAATAATATTTTCTCTTATATTATTATATAAATATTAATTATTAATTAGCATAAAATACTTGCACGTAATTATACAAATAAATAAAATATTATAATTTATATGCATATATGGAATAGTATATATTTTTTATAATTTATATTATTATATATACAGTCAAAGATAGTTTTTTTTTGTTTTTAAATATATGTGACATCCTCCCGCAATCCAATAATATATATTCATAATAGAAACGTATTTATTTTTAAATAAAATAATGGATATATAATAATGGATAGAAAAATATATAATTGAACGTATTACCAATTATGTGGTTGTTTATTTTTTTGATTCAATACAACGATTTATTAGTTATATATATACAGATATAATAAAATAGATTTATATATACACCAAACAAAACATACGCTCGATTTAATTTATATAAAATAATAATAATAATAATAATTTATGTCGAGAATATATTAGCATTATAGTTATAATGTATTTATCATGTATATATATTTAAAAAAATTTATCTCTACGCACATATTAACATTATATATTTAGCATTTAATTAAAAACAATTAACAACATTAGATTTAGTTAGATATATATTTAATTAATTAAATTTGATATATCACTTTTGATTTCAATTTTTGAATATATATATTTATTTATATATATATATATGTATTGATCAATAACAATCCCACTATTCGAATAAAATAAAATAAAATACTATATTTGAATTTTTAATTGAATTTTCAATAATTTTTATTTTTTGTTTTGTTTAAATATAAATTAAATAAATTTAACTATACGCGCAATATATCTAAAATACAAATAAATTTGAACGGGCGTAAAAAATCGAAAAATAAATAAATAAATGTTCAGATCAGTATATATAGTAGATGTTAAATCGAAAATAATAATATTATATATTGATTGTTTTGATTTAAAATAAATTAAAATAAATATATAGTGGATTTAAATGATATTACAAATAAATAAAATATATTTTCATCCAACCTTCAGATCCAAAATTTTCAATTTTCAATTACAATAGAATCAAACGAGATATATCTGTAAAAGAATCCCTAGAATTTGTATCAAAGCTTCTTGATACGATGCAATCAGAAAAAAATTGCGACAATGTAATTTTCATTCAAATAAAAACTCATTCAGATATTCGTGAGAAACAAAAAATCGGAAAATTAGGAAAATTTTAGAAAATTTTCAAGAGAGTCTGTAAAAGGGTGCGGTATAACATACGGCATATTAATCCTTAGCTTTACATATTATTAAAAAATCTTATATGTTAAAAATTTCATCCAAATTTGTCGAATATTTTCCAATAAAAAATGTAAAGATAACCGCCGATCCCTGCTTTGATTTGTTGATATTTATCAAAACGATAATTTTCTGTGGTGTGTTTTAAAATTGCTATTGATATGCAATTATTTAAAAATATTTTAAATGTTACCAATAAAACACAAAAAAAATTTTATTCAATCAAATATGTAAATTTTAAAATTAGATTAAAATAAAATTTATTTTATACAAATTATACAAAATTTATTATACAGAATTCTATATTCAAATTGTATTTTTAATTTTTTTTTCTTTAATCCTTTTGTGTTTTTTTTGTTTTATTTAAACCAAACAAAACAAATAAATCTTTTAATTTTAATGAATGTTTTATAAATAAATTTATTCATTTTCCATACCGTCGTTAAAATTAAAAGCCAATTTAATATTATTTTCGATTTTTAATATGATTAATATATTAAAAATTAAAGAGATCTAAAATAAAACAGAATAAAAATTAAACAGATCTAAAGTGGTAATTTTAGATTAAGTAATTTTTAATATATAAAATATTCAATTACTAATATGGGTGGGTTTTTTTTTTGCAAATTCCTTCTAAAGTTCTAAATCTTTACAATTTTTACAATCTCAAAGAATTTTACCGTTTGGCGTTTAGCGTTTGGATATCAATTGCGAAAAATTACAAATCTAACAATGGATTAAATTCCTGTAACAATAAGATATTGAAAATTTCAACTGAATTTGGTTGAACCAGAGAACAATTGGGTTTCTTCTAACGTTTGATGAAACCGCACTTCATGTTTCAAGCCGAATTTAATGAAAAATGAGGACAAATGGAAAAAAGTCTACTTCGTCTATATAGTGTATTAATTTTAATGGGTATATTCCATTATATACACACGAAACACAATGAATGGAAAAAATAACTTAAAAAGAATATTGAATAAATTTCATAAAACTATTTATGTATTTTATTCCCACCCAGTAAAAATACACAATGAAATAAGAATTTCAAAAGCAAAATAATATTATTTCAGTTATCAAAACTATTATGTATTTATTATTCACAATTATCGCAGTAATATATAGCAAAGCATATATGTTAATATTATATAGCATCATCACCATTACCACCACCACCACCACCACCACATTATATTATCGCTGCTGTTAAAAGAGCAATAAATTTATTAATATATATATTTCTTTTATATAATATCTCTTGAAAAACAAACAAACAAACAAAAACAAGCAAACATTAAAAAGGATTCCTTCATATAAACAACAAGGATATTAACATTTCATTTATATATATATACAGATAATATTTTATAAACAGAAGAAAAACTTTCTTTCAAAATATAGTATATAATATATATAATAATAAAAAAAAGTAGAAAATGTTTTCAAAATAAAATAAAAGGAAATTTTTCGTTTAATATATATTTAATGTTTATAGTAAGGCATTAGTACTATATATTTATATATATATACAAAAGGAATAAAATACAAAATTGTATACTTATAAATTTTCTTTTAATATCAATTTTCTATACATTTTTATGTCATTATACGATGTGAAAATCTTATAAGGATATGTACTTTCCTTCCTATATATATATATATATATATATATATATATTCTTAGTATATATACTTTTATTTATTTATATAGTTTTATTTTCTAGTGATACATAGAAAAAGAATTGAATAAACAAAAAAAATGAGAAAATTAAATTTTCCTTTACATTCTTAATACACACTTAATATATATGTATCTATCTACTAGAATGAAAACTAAATAATAAAGACACTGGTTTTTATTTATTTTATTTTCTTTAGTATCTTCTTAAAAAATAATTGAAAAACCCCATTATATTTATTATAGATGCATAAAAAATAAGGTTCTCATTATTATTATTAATACTATACTTTTAAATACATTATAAATGATTTATTAGTGAGTATTTAATTTTCAATAATAAAAGGTGAAATGATACTTATACTTATTGGTGTTAACTGTACGATATGTTAGAAATTGATAAATACAAATTCTTCGAAAATAAAATATTAGAATGTAAAATATCGTGAAAATCTTTGCGAATTTTCAATTGTTATATCAATACATTTTTAAGGAAACATTTCATTAAACTATTTTCAAAGATTATATCAAAAATACAATACAGAAATACATTGTAAAGAAATTTTCTATTCAAATGATAAAACCGGTATAAAAAAAAACGATATCTTGGAATTTCTTGGAACAGAAATTGGATTAGGTATAAATTTTTCATTTAAAAATTCATTGAAATTTGATACAAAAATTTCACATTATTCAGGGAATCAATACGTACGGAAACTATTGAAGTTTTCACGACATTTTATTGTATAAACAAAATTTTATCTTAATTTTCATAATAAAATTCATCAGAATAAGGCAATCCTTAAGGGAAACTGACGCCTTTTAAAACAGGTATTGGTCGTAATTGAGTGATTCTATCATGCATTACAAAATTATTATAAAAAATAAATGAAAAACTATATACAATAATTAAATTAATAATAAAAATTAATATAAAAATCAAATCAAATTTTTAAAACACTAATATAATTAATTGCATTTTTACCCAACACAAAAAAAAATAAATATGGAATCATTATTTTAATATTTTTAGCTATAAATTTAAATATGTGTATAATAAAAAATAAAATAATATAAATCATTTATTTTATGTGTGTGTGTGTGTGTTTTCATATCATAAAATGAACATATATAAATATATTTGAAATAAAAATTTATGTAAAAATGAAATGCATAAAAGCATGAATTATTAAATAAATTTATAAAAATATAAACATTATAATTCGTCAGAACTGCGGTCACAAATAAATTCATTAATTAATTTTGTCAACTTTATTATTCATAATACATAATATAATATATTATTTTTGTTTCGCTTACATGAATTCAAATTTATTTAATTAAATTTCATTATCAAATTAAAGTTTTTAATTAAAGTAATTTAATATAATTGTTTGTGTAGAACAGAATCAGATCATAAATAATTTTGAAAATGTTAACATCATTTGATTGCCTGTAAAATATTGAATGAAAATTTACTTGAATGCAATGATTCAGAATTTAGAATTTTTAATGTTTTTCCATTGATTTTTATAAATTGAAAATATCGTATTTTAATCAATTTTTGTCACATAACTAATTCTTGAAAACTCTTTTATTAAGTGATTCTTTATCTTTAAGACTCAAATTACAAATATATTGCAGATGAGCTCTGGATATATAAATTTATTATTAAGCGGATTTTTTATTTGAAAATTAAGAGTTTTTCAAGATTTTCCCGATTGTCTTCATTGGAAAAGGTTTTGTATTTATCAATTTCGGTAAAATACTTGAAAATTTCCCAATTCTTTTCCAAAATCATTAAGATTTCTAATTCAATTGAAAAATATACAGATTTACTTTTGAAACATTTGATTATGATTGAAGAACATCTCTTCTGAAAATTCGAAATATTTCATAATGATGTACAATCCTCAATCCTATTTCATAATCATGTACAAAAAACGAAACATAAAAAAAAAATAAACAAAAGAACAAGTAAATTTGTATTTTGTGTTTTCATATGCACGCAACAATAAAAACATTCAAAAGAAAATCAAATATCATATCATACATGATGTGATGATGCATAAACATTGAAATTCGAAATTAACAAAAAAAAAATTATGTCATTTTATATAAAAAAATATTCAATAAAACATTATAAAATTTTCCATTTATTTTATACATACATATAAAATCATCACGATATAATGACGGATATAATCACGGAAAAATCATTTGAAAATGAAATGTATAAAATTTATTTACACAAAAAAACAAAGACAAATAATATAGAACTGAAATGCATATCCGACAACGCAATTCGCATGCAATATACATATTACAATGAAAAACATTTTAATATTTTACAATATTTCTATATTTATTTTATTTTTTTTTTGTCAGATTTTGGTCGTCAAAATGGAAATAAAAAAATTGCAAAAAATGTATACACCTATACCATACTAAATTTGTTTTAATATTTTATACATATATATATAGAAAATTTATGTCTGATATAATAGAGAAATTGACACACCGGAAATTATATGCTCACTATTCGTATATTATATCGATTTTATAGTTTATTTTTTATGAGTTTGGTTCGTTATTCTATACCACAGAATTGGTTTAAGCGGTCGTCGCAAAACCTTTGATTTCTTTTGCCCGTACTATGGCCTTTAATGAACTCACTTCTGATCCATATGAAAGTTCGTATTTTTGACACTGATTATTGAAATGATGTGCCAATGTAAGAATTATACTATAGATGAGATCTAATAAATGTCCCTATGCTCGCCCATTCGTACATTTGCTGTAATTAATAAAAATCAACCTCTAATCATTTCTATTTTAAAGGTGGAAATTACCATTATTGATTTTAAAGATGAATCCCAAGTTATTCATAATTATTCAAATTTACCATTATATTAATGGAAAAGTGTATGGGTACCATAAAATTTTTTCACATTTTTAAATGTTTGCTATATAATTTATTTTACAACCCTATTATGGCTCGGTTAGAGAAACTTTTAGAGAATTTATTTATCTAACGAATGAATACCTGAATGTTATTTTAACTCATCGGCTTCATAAGTTATTATGGTTTTACAACAACCATTGCTTAATAAAAAAAAAATTGTTTTACGGTGTAATTAGTAAAAATCAACTTCTAATAATTTTTTTCAATTTTAAGGGTGAAATTTCCATAACATTGTATTGATTTTTAAACTGAATCTCTGGTGCACAGTAAATATAGTAATTTTTTCACATTAACGTTTAATTTAATAAATGATTTTCAATTAACAAAAATGATTTTCAAAATATTCAAAGAAAGAAGAAAGAAATTTTCAAAGTAAATTTCTAAATAATATCCTATATATGTAATATAAATAAATAATATATATATATATATATATATATGATATGTATAACACATTACTGCGTGATTATTATATGCACGCGTAAACCTTTGAACAAAATTTCTTATATTATAATTCATTAAACGCGTTCCCTATGGGTGAAATGTTTTGTGTACTTATACGATATGTATATGTTATATAGTATAAGGCAATTCTATGCATTTATGTTAATATATATTTAGTCTTTGTATATATATATATGTAATAATATATATAATAATAATTTGAAACTTGAAATTCTAAACATAATTTAATATTGTATTATAAAAGTAATAATTATTATTTTATAATTTAATCAGTCACTCAATTTATATTATTACATGTATACATATAATAAATGTCGTGTTGTATGTGTGTGTGTGTTGCTTAAACATTCGTTAATTTATGTTTTATAATAAATTCATAATTCAATTATCATCATCATCATTAACAACATACACTTTATTTATGATTATGTATTCAATGAAGAAGGTATGAATAATATATATATATTTATTTAATATACAATTTCTGATATATGTAAAATAATTGCAGTACCTTATATAGAATATATTATATTGTATATATAAAGATAATAGACACTATATAGTATTAAAATAGATTTTCCGGTAAACGGTTTAAAATAAATAGTTTTAATCCTATATATAGATTGTCTAAATATATGTGAAATATTATTATATGGATTACATCATATATGCTTTAAAATGTATATGCTTCCATTTTCTGAGTGACTATGAAATATTTTCATTTAAAATCACTTATGTATAAGCATAAGGTATATTTATTATATCGGAATGTATCCGTTGTATGTATATATAAGGCATTGTGATATGAAATGAAAATATAAAAGGATACATATGATATAAGAAAATAGGGTATATTCAACAAAATACATTTAATATAATAATATAATTTATTTTAAAATCACTAAAAAAAAGACTTTTAGTTCGCCCTCTGTATAAATATATACAATAGAAACAATATCAGGATTAGTTAAAATGCATGTATATAGTAATATATATGTTATCATATAATGTTTGGCATTTAGATGAATGTGAATTGTAGTTATAAGCTTTTCATATATATTATGACACGATCAACATTTAAACTTGAGGTTTTCGCAGAAATGAGCAGGTAAACTAAAACTAAATGTTGTTTTGAATATTCAGAGTTGTGTAATATAAGGATTAATTTCTTAAAAACATTTACACATATACAGAATAATTATTTTAACAATGCCGCCGCTATATATACATGTTCGTGATAATATAAATATGTTTTAATCTTTTATCCTCTTATACACCTTTTATATTTAAATATTATTTTTATAAATTAACAAGCACACATTATATAATATATATTTATTATGATTAAAAACGTTTATTTTTTTGTATAATATTAATTTATCAAAATATAAATATAAAATATAAAAATAGTAGTATATAAAGTGCAACATTTAACAAAAGTGATTTTCATTTGCGTGTATGATTTAAAAACACAATCTTAATTTGAATATAATATAAGAGAATATAAGAGTAAAAATTTGATAAATTATACTGATTATTCTTTAAGACAGACGTATCTGTTTTTTTTTATCATGACGATTTATTGTTTTTCAGATAATTTTGTATTTTCCTATGTGTCAATCAATGTGTCTATATATTCACAGGTAGACATGTCATGAAAAGTTATTATATGTGAAAAATGTCTTTCGATTTAAAAAAGCCAGGAAAAATAAAGAAATTTAATCGAATTTATTGTGATAATTATTGCTGAGGATCCAGAACATGCCCGAGGATGTTCAGATACTCAAATCTATGTAAGGGATATATATCTATGTCTAAATTTTATTATCCTTTGATTTATCATAATTTGGAATTGGTAAACTTATGGATTTAAAGTGATTATCTACGAAAAACTTCCTGGGAGAGATATTTTTTAGATTAAAATATGGGTTATTTTGGATATATCTTAGAAACGGTTATAGATAGAATTACCAAATCTGCGGTAATTTAAAGGTTTAAAAAATAGTTAGTGAACGTCACTGGCCTGGTTAAATTATCTTTTGAATTAAGGAAGTTATTGAACTCAAAAAATTGGAAATAATAGGATCATTTTCAAGGTTCCACCAATTTGCTCCTGGACCAGCTACAAATATTAAACTTTGCAAAAAGTTAAAACTAGCAATCCTTTAGCAATAACATACTATATTTTGGAATATCTGGCATAACGAGAAGCTTCAGAAATCCTAATTTCCCTCATTAAGATTTGTGAAAATGCTAAAAAAAATTCATCAAACTGACAAAGAAACAGATAAAAAAAATGCAAAAAGTTATTAAAACAAATTTTGCATTTTATTTATTTTTTCATACAAAAAAAAATCGACTTTTAATGGATTTTTAAGATAATACACATTATTACTAATGATCCAGACCATGCCCGAGGAGTCCCAGACACTCAAATTGATGTAAAATTTTATTATCATTTGATTTATCATAATTTGGAATTGGTAAACTTATAATTTAAAGTGATTATCTATTCAAAAATGGGTTATTTTTGGAATATCTTGGAAACGCTTATAGATAGAATTACCTGCGGCAATTTAAATGTATAAAAAATATAGTCAGTAAACGTCGTAGTCGTGGGTACCCTTTCTATGTCAAAATTTTACTTAATTTTCCCAAAAAACTTCTCAAATGTTTTCTATTGTTTCATGGAAAAATATTTCATAAACTTTTGTATGAACTGAACAATTTCAACCCAATATATGATATGTGTGTATATAAGAAATATTTATATTCTAAATCATTTATGTATTCAAGATAATGAAATTAAAAAACAAATACTGAACTGTAATGTATAGAATAAATAACCCCTTCTAATATATATGTCTAATAAAAATTTCATATAACACGAGAATTCATTCATCAATCACACACAAAACAAAAAAAAATATTAATCTATTATTTTCTACATATATATATATATATTCAAAAAGTATCGCCACTCCAAAAGATATGATATAATAATACCAAAATATATATATATATATAAGTTATATATGATGATAATATAATGAGGGAGTGGTTCGGTTTCAGTTTTTCGTTGAATATTCAATTTTTATTGTTTATTATAATATAATATGATACAATTTTTAACCCTTCTATTATAACATATACATGTATGATGTAAAATTTTTTATATGCGAATGCTGCGAAATCTCATCAAAATCAACATCATTAAACGATATATATTATATTATATTTATATGTGTAAGCAAAGCAAAGAAGGGTGCTTGTTTTGTTTGCAAGAAAAATCTATACAATAAAAAAATCGATATGAAAAATAAATTCAATCTATTTAAAAAAATCTTCATTATTATATTCTATATATATAATATCGTAAACTTCTAATTGGTTTGACCATATCATTCATCATGATATTATTAAAAAATTTGTTTTACATTCTATATGTGATACCAAATAGAAAAAAGGGTTAATAAATTTGACTTTACTAAAATTAATTATTATATTATTGCTTCAATTTTTTTCTCAAAGATCATCAAAACACGCTTAAAAATGAAAGGATATATAATTAAATAATCAAATATAAAATTATTATTATTATTATAGAGGTTTTTTTTCATATTCATATTCATTCAAATATCAGCATATATCGATTATTATATGTTATACATATCACGTCATTCAATTTTGGTCCTGTCTCTTAAATAAATTATTATTTATATCTATATATTTAAATGTTGAAAAAATTTACATATTCACAAATAAATAATAATAAAAAAATTAAACAATAGTTTTATTTTTTTTAATGAAGGATTGATATTATTTATTTTAGGAACATCCCGAAATAAAGACAATTGTCGTATCACATATAAAGTCATGTCATAATATATTATATAAAGATATAGATACTTTTGTTTAATATATCTGTATATACATCGCATTTCAAAGTCTAGACATTAATAATATTTTTAGTGGTTTTTATATGTAAAAAAAAAAAAACAAAAAAGAGTATAATAATTTTTTTTTTTGATGAATTGTTTATTGTATAATATTTTTTTATATAATGAATTAGAATTATCTGAACCTTAATTCTCTTCTTTTTTTGTATAAAAACATTTTATTTTACATGGAAAATTATATATATAAGGATGAGAAAATATCCTTTTTTTGGATTTAGATATTTTTTCGCTAAATAATAATCGCGCTGAATTTATTCGTTTTAGTTTTTAAAGAAGTTCCCTTAAAGATATGATTAAAAAACAATTCAGATTTTTGTGTCATAACAGATTACTATAAAATATAATAATAATCTAGAAGCAAAAACTTGGATAAGAAAATAAAGAGTTGCTTAAGTTTTCTTCTGAGGAAATTTGAGGAGATTTTTCTATGTCTATGGAATTGATTTAATTTCAAAGGATTCGTGTTCAAAATTTTCTATATTAACATGGACTTTTAAATATTAATACATTTAATTAGAGTATATTGAATATATTGATGAATAATTGCAAGGATTATAACATCCCCAGACATGTGTAATTATTTTGTATATATATTCAATGATTTTCCCGGTATAACTTTTTTTTTATATACATCTAATTACAGTATAACAAGGCGATTTAATGAATTTCAAACACAAAAAAAAAAAAAAAAAAATAGAATTAGGTGTGTATTGGCTATATTATTTTATATCTATATATATCCCAATATTCATAAATAATAATATATATTTTAGGAAGGAACAAAATTTATTATTATTATTATTATCTGTGTATATAACACTTATTATATTGTTTTTTTTTTTATTATACAAAACATGTATAATAAATGTGAAGAAGAGTGAAAATAAAAAGGGTGTGTGTGTAACATATTGTTATATTATATAGATTTTGAAAAAGCCGGGTATTAAAAACGGATACTTATATGTTTGTTCTTCTTCATATATACTCCTCCGTATATACTATATATATATATATATATTTTCAAGTATATAGATTTATTTATTATATTAGTTTGTATATGATTTTTATGACCTTTTATAATCGATTTTTTTTTGTTTAAAAGATAATACATCCATATGATCGATCCAGACAAATATTTATAAATCATTCAATTGGTATATGTATTTGATGATGTTCGTAAAAGATTAAATCGTACAAAATTTTTATGATATGATTTTAATGGATAATATAATTTCTAATAATAAAAAATATAATCCTTTTGTTTTTTTGTTTGTAGTTTGATAATATACCATGCATAACAAAATCCTTTTCAATTTCATTCAATATATATATAATATAAATCTTTGAGTCAAAAAATGTCATTTCGATATATTTCAATATGTTCTATAGAACTAAATCACCCTCAATTATTTAAATGAATTAATTTTTTTTTCTTATCCACCCTTATGCTTGTTTTCCATTACAATATATAAAAGCGATTTCATGTAAAGTTTTTTATATATATTTAAGATACGTTTTTTTTTTTAATTCATTTATGACAATTTTTTATGTATGAAGAACATTCAGGATTTTAATTTGCACAATAGGGGATTTCTGATAGTTATATTCAATACGGTTTGGAGAAACTAATTATAATTATCTAAATCGTATATAATTAACTCCGTATACATTTCATTGAAATTCATTAGTAATTATATATGATATTATTGTGTATTACGACAATAATGCAAAAAAAATTGTTATATATAATATCAATAAATTGTGTCAGTAAATGTTCGATTTGATTTTTAAAATATAAACTATATAATTATTAATATTATTTACGGAAATAGTAAAAATTTCAAGGGTTTAACTTTAAAAATTGTTTAAAGTTAATTGTATTTATATTTTGCTTGTTTTAATTTTTCTTTTCTTCAATAAATAAAAAAAAATATATATATATATATATAAATGTTTAAAACTCACATTTGCAATTTGAATTTATCAAATGATAATCATGACGAGATTCGGATATCGTATAGAAAATATAGATAACAATTAGACTAACCTGAAAATAATTAGAGAAAAATATGAATTAGAATATAATTATTTTGATAAATTTAAATTAAAAAAAAATACTATGGTTTATTAAATTATATTAAATAAATCATAATTAACCTAAAATATATGCTTGGATCAAAACGAAACGTACTTTCAAGGTATTACCCAGCATAAAAAAACTAAAAAAGTTCACTGATTTTTATACGTTTTTTTGGTTTCATTTTTTCATATAATTATTTTATAAGGATTATTTTAAGAGCTTCTTTATGTTTAAGATCAATGTCCAATTCAATCACCACCATAAGAAAAAAAAATGTTTAATATAGCAAAGTGGATTAACAAAAAAAAAAAAGACAAATGATATCCCATTTCCCATTTCCCATTATATACGAATGATGGATATAGGACAAACAGGAATGTATTTGTAAAATTAACCATATCGAAAACTAAATTAATTTATTTTTATTTATTTATTTATTTATATATGCATATAAAATATTTATAATTGAATTATAACAATTAATAAATATATATATTGAACATTAAAAATAATACGGACCTGATTTTCAATCACATTTTTTTTTTAAAAATAAAATTACAGTTAGGCCAAATTGCATATAAAAAAAAAATTACATAATGCGTATATATAATGATCATTCGATTTCATTTTTCAATACAACATCTTTTATGTAAAGTATATATTTATACAATATAATTGGTATTGTTTGGAATTAATTAATTACTAAAATCTAATGGAAAATTCCATAAATTGTATAATTTTTTTTTTTTTTATATTCTATGTACATACCTTTTTTTGAAAACTATCAAATATGATAAAATCAATATAAGGATGAATTTAATCGGGAATAATCCTTTGAATCCTTTGAATTTGATTTGAATCCTTTTTTAATATGTCTTAAACACACAAACAGATGTAAGGATATGAAACACACGCAAAAAAAAAAAATTAGAAAATTAAAAAAAAAACACTTTTAAACAAATTGATAGATGCTCTTATACTAATGAAGTGATCGCATAATGCCATACATGCAGAAAATAAAGAATAAAAAAAAAATTTATAATAAACCGTAATGTCTGTGGTGGAAAAATATATTATATATAATAAATTACGGTAAATTATTTTATTATAATATCATCTATCGATATGCGATCATCGCATATACAATAAATGCGTAACAAAATTATATGATGTGTTGTGTTGGTGTCTGATGATATATGCGCATACGAATATTACTATATCAATACAACGCATATAAATAATGTTATGTGAGTGTTGATCGAAAAGTAATTATTAATTTGTTCATATGCAATGATAAAATAAAAAATTTACTATGTAATTTCAAATAGATTTGTATATGATCAAAAATATGAAATTAATTTTCATTCAACCATCACAATTTTTCAACATATAAATTCTTTGTTATTTCGAATTATATATGTGTTCAAAACTCAAGTGAATATTTCTTAAGATGAAAGTCTGGTCGAGTTGGTAGCGATGCCGCCGATTTTCAAACAAAAAAATCTCACATGTAAAATTATAATTACATGTGAGATTTGCTTTTAATTAGGGAGGGTCATGGTCGTTTGATTTGCATTCTGTGTGCGCACTGGGGCCACACAGATCTCCTATGCTGGTCAAAGAATGCCTATCTTTCGGCGATGAACCCTCCCCAAAGTATATATATACATTGACCGTGCGGGCGTTTCTGCCCGTATGGTTGGTGTATATATATACTCGGGTATCCAGTGGGGGGGATACCCGCTCTACATCCAATTATAACTGTAAATTTCTATCGTTGAAACTTACATAAGATAAAAAAAAGGAAAAAATATCGAAGAAAAAACCAAAAAAAACATTGATTTTTTCCTAACATATTTTTTTTCTTTTTTTTATCTTATGTAAGTTTCAACGATAGAAACTATATTGTCTGTAGCGATATTTTGGTTAAAATCATCCTGGTAAAATCCTGGCATTTTTAAATTTCATTTCATTAAGAGGGAAAAGGATTAAAAATAAAATCCATATCAGGGAAATATTCGATTTATTTAATATACGAAAGAAATTAGAAACATTTTTTTGTACACCCGCATATTAAATTATGAAATGTATGTGTTAAAAATTAAAATGCATATCATATATAGAAATTATCTATTATGAAGTGTCTGCAAATTCTTGGTTCAAAACCCAATTATTTTGACAATTTTTTTTTTTAACATTTTTTTTATTAAGATTTATTGATAATTAATGAAAAGTGCTTGAAAATAACTTTCTTTTGGTGGTCTAACCTTAAAGATTGGTTAGCTGGTTCGGAAATTACCATAATTGTATAAGAATTTTATATTGGTATAATTAAATCAGAGAAATTTAAATATACATTTAATAGATTTTAATGTATTTTATGTATGACTTCTTATGAATTCATATAGCAATTAATTCATTAATTTATAGTTTATTAAAATATTTACAACAAAATACTAATATCCGAAAAATGTATTGAAAATAGAAAAATTAATAGTCAATTATTCATTTAGATTTGATTATTGAAAAATTTTAAATAATATTTGAATGAAAAAATATTCTGATTTTAATATAGATAGATAAAATTTTTTTTATTTTATGTTAATTTGCAAAACACCAAGGTATTTTTTATCATGAAATTCGAATTCGGCCAAAATGTATAGTAATGCAAAAGTTATAATATCGCAATATAGAAACCCATAAATTCATGAATTCGGAATTCGATCTCAACAAATGAATTTATAAAATTAAAATTAATCCACAAAATAATGTGTCCAAAATAAATTAGAAAAAATAAACACTGAGGCATGCGATGTTTATAAAGACAATGGGGAATGTAGTTTAAAATTAATCATCAAACACTAAATTACATTTTTCCTTTATTTATATCGATATAAAAATATATTTAGAATATAATTTAATTAATTAATATAAAAATAATACATACCGCTGATTGAAAACCCTGGCTAAATTTAATATTATGTTTGTTATGAAATAAAAAATTCCAATTAAGCCAAAATTTATTAAAATTTAGAAAGAAAGAAAATTCTTAAATGTACAAGAACAAAAACACATAAAAAACAAACGTTTTTTTTCTTAATTATTTGATAATCCTATATGTGATATCATTAAAATATTAATAATTATATACACTATCGCACTTATATTTTAAATCATTATCACATTAAAATTTGATAATAAACGTGGCACCATAACATTGTCTTTATAATTTTCGAATATAAGAAATTGTCTTTATAATTTTCGAATATAGGAAATTGACTGGATAAAATTTTCTAATAAAATTCTCTTTAGATATTTCTACTAGGAAATTGTCTGTACAATTTTCTACTAGGAAATTGTCTGTACAATTTTCCACTAGGAAATTGTCTGTACAATTTTCTACTAGGAAATTGTTTGTACAATTTTCTAATAGGAAATTGTCTGTACCATTTTCTAATAAGGAAATTCTCTATAGATATTTCTAATAGGAAATTGTTTGTACAGAATTTTCTAATATATTGTCTGTAAAGAATTTTCTAATAGGAAATTGTCTGCACAATTTTCTAATAAGAAATTGTCTCTACAATTTTCTAATAAGAAAATTCTCTATAGATATTTCTAATAGGAAATTATCTGTACAATTTTTCTAATACGAAATCCTCTATAGAATTTTCTAATAGAAAATTGTCTGTACAATTTTTCTAATAGGAAATTGTCTGTACAAATTCTTAATAATGAAATTCTCTATAGATTTTTCTAATAGGAAATTGTCTGTACAATTTTTCTAATAAGGAAATTCTCTATAGAAATTTCTAACAGGAAGTTGTCCGTTTAATTTTTTTCTAATAGGTAATTATCTATATAATTTTCTAATCATTCTAATCATAATTGTCATGCATACGCGTTCTCTATCAGGAAATTGTTTGTATATAGCATTATCCTAAAAGAAAATTCAGTATAATTTTTGGAAGGAACTTATATACGCTTACTTTTCTAATGAAATTTTTGTATAATTTTCTGAAGAAAATTCTGTGTGATTTTCTCAAGAAATCTCTTTATAATATTCTTAAAAAAAGTTCTGTATAATATATTATATATATGAAAGATAAAATAGCTCACTGGTTAATTTAGAATTACACCCAAAATTAAATAAAGAAGTATAATTCGAATTTAGAATCAGCAAAATTTCAATATACAATTATGTAGTTGCATTTTATATTATCAACACGATACTTAATAAAAACTCAATATATCAATTGATATACATAAATGAATATAGTAAACATATTTAAGCAATATTTGATTACTGATTAATATCATATTATACAGATTACAGAGGGTTGGTTGGTCAATCAATTCATTACAATTTTTTGGTTTTAATGAACACCAAAAGAACGAAATAACTTTATTTATATATAGATTTATCTTCTTTTAAACAGTATTTTAATAATTATTCCATAAAGGTATTTTCAACCTTTTCAAATTATATGAACCTCCTGAACTCAACCAAAAAGAATGATAAACATTTTCCCATATAAACCTATATAAGGAAAATATTGAGATTATGTAAAAATCTTTAAATGTATTAACCGATTGTAAATTTGGCCCACTATAATTCCCGATTGATGATCAAAAAAAAGGGTATTTAAATATCAATAAAAATTATTAAGTTTACTTTAAGTTATGACACAGCAAAGATCGATGAAAATTTGCTATATAAAACATTTGGTTTAATAAATATAATAATCTTAATTTTAATTCTTAAAATATATAATTCTTACTGCATTACCGCGAAATACTAATAATTTCAAGGGTATAACTTTAAAAAGTGTTTAAAGATTAATTGCGTTTATATTTTTCTTTTCTTCAATAAAATAAAATAAAATATATATTAAAATGTTTATAACTCACATTTTCAGTTTGAATTTATCAAATGATAATCGCATGACGAGATTCGGAATATCGTATACAGAAAATATAGATAAAAATTACACTAACCTGAAAATAAATAGGAAAAAATTAAATATTATTAATAAAACGTTTATTAAGAAATATAATTATTTTAATAAAAAAAATACTATATGGTTTTTTAAATTATATTAAATAAATCATAATTAACCTAATATAATATATAATATATATGCTTGGATCAAAACGAACGAACCTTTTCAAGCTATTTCAACCCAGCATAAAAAAAAATCACAAAAATATTCACTGCCATTTAATTCATTTTTTCATATAATTATTTTAACTTTTAAGAACAATATACAAGGATTATTTTAAGAGCTTCTTTATATTTAAGATCAATGTCCACCATAAGAAATAAAAATATTTAATATAACAAAAAAAAATGCTCAAATATAAATTATTTAGAAACGATAAAAATCCACAATTGATTTGAATGAAAGGCATTTTTCTATAATGATATACATGCGTATATAAAAAATACGACAAACAGGAATGTATTTGTAAAATTAACCATATCGAAAGATAAATAAATTTTTTTATTATTTAGTATTTATCTGTATCCTATAGACTGTCCAATCCCAATCAATATTCAATTTGGGTGAATTTACCCTTGCGATGGCAATGATCATAAAATATTGAAATGTATATAGTGTCGTGGATACTCCAAAATTATATATGTATAAATTCCATTTGCGATCATAGGTGTAAGGGTATTAATGGAACATTGAAATTTATATTTCAATTCAACATGATATATCCCATATATAATATATTTACAATACAATAATTAAATTAATAAATATAACAAACACAAAACTCTAAAATAATAATAGTACGGACCTGATTGAAAAATACAAATTATAATATTTACAGTTGTAATTTTTATAAAATAAAATAAAATTACAGTTGGGCCAAATGGTATATATATATGATTATATGTATATAATAAAAATCATCATCATCATCCGATTTCATTGTTTTTTCATGCATTTTTTTTTTTTTCAATACAATAGATATATAATTTGTTATTGTATTAATTAACTTAATAGAAAATCTATAATGGAAATATTCCATAAATTGCGTATATAATTTTTTTTTTTTTTTATATTCTATGTGTACATACCTTTTTAATTTTTAAGAACTATTTATACCAACTGATAAAAACTACCATTATCAGGATGAATTTAATCTGGAAAATTTTTGGTTTCCTTTTCCATATATGTATATATATATGTTTTAAAACACCAACCCGATTCCATTTTGCATTTTTCAAGGATGATAAAAAAAACATTGCACTGCGATTCTAAATTACACATATATTCGAAATACAAATCTTAAACATAAACAACGCACATAAACACTATACTATACATAATAGAAACTATGATTATTAAACACATTTAATTAATTTAATTTATCCAAATATAAAAATTTTGATTGATTGAATTTTATATGAAATATAAAAGTAGACTAAAAAAATTCATATAAAAAAAAAAAAGAAAAAATGTGTTGGTGCAACCAGCAGATAAACACATTTTTTTTTCCACACGGCGTTTTACCGTATTGTAATTTTGTGTGCATTTGTAGATTTATTTATCATTGCTATACAAATACATATATATATATATATATATAAATATATATATTTGCGACGACAAGTTTTTTTTATGATTTATTTTGATATATAGGTAAAAAAAAACAATATAATTTAATATTGTTTCAAACACACACAAATTAATTATGAACGCACTTGAACTTTTATAAGATTTGTGATATTTTTTTTTTATATAGGGATAGTGTTTTTTATTTTTTAAATATTTTTGACGCATTTATTTATTTAATAAATAAATTAAATAGTTATTTTTGCTAATTTTCTTAAATTTTAATTTTTATTTTATTATTATTATTATTACAGAATGTTGATCATAAGCTAAAATTACGTTCGAAAAAGGGACAATTACCATTTATTGAATTGAATGGTGAAGAAATTGCCGATTCAGCTATCATAATTAAAGAACTATCAGCAAAATTCGATAAAGTTTTGGATAGTCAATTAACCCAAGAACAACGTAATATTGCACATGCAATTATATCGATGATTGAAAATCATTTAATTTGGATAATATTTTGGTGGCGTACAAAATATCCTGATTTAATGTTGAAAGGGTATAAGGTGAATTTGCAACATGCATTGGGCATCCGTATACCAAATTCGATATTAAATTTTTTCTTTAGATTTTCATTTGGACGTAAGGTAAATATATATAGTGTATATATTTTTTTTTATTATTCATATAATCTATATTCGCTCTATAAATAAATAATACATCTTAAAATTTTAAATTGAATGTGAATATGAGAGTGTTGTTTTGTGTGATAAATTCGTTTATTTTTTTTTTCTTTAAAATATATTTTATGATGATCTACTGAAAATTTTTATCATAATTAATTGTTTAACACAAATAAATTTAAAAAAAAAACATAACAGATTAATTTAGATAGTATTATTAGATTCTATTTTATCCTTATATATGTCATCAAATCCTTAACAATATCAAAAGTGCATAGATTATATTGTATATTTCCTTTTACTATTTGTTAAAATTTGTGTGCTTTGTGTGATTTTTTTTCTAATGTTGATCTTATACCAACCTTTTTATATATATATATTGTAAAATCATATCATTATCATATTACCATCATCCATATCCCAATATCATCGCACCAAATGTCTATATATATATATATATAAATAAATATTTGTGCACGTAACCACCATTTTCACACATATTCCCCTTGTGTTGTTATTTGTTGATGGTTGTCTCATATTTAGTGGTTCCAGGGTGGCAAAAAAGTGAAAGCACAAGGAATAGGAGTCCATAAACCGGAAGAAATTGAAGAATTTGGTAAACATGATCTCAAAGTATTATCCGATATGCTAGCAGATAAACCATTTTTCTTCGGTGATGAACCAACAACGGTAAGAAGATATAAAAAAAAAAAATTAAAAATATTTCAAAAATTAAATTGTAATTTTGTATTTGTTGTTGTATTTTAATTTTAGTTGGATGTCGTTGCATTTGCCGTGCTATCACAACTTCATTTCATTTCACAAGATGTTAATTTCCCATTGAGAGATTACATGACAGAATCCTGTCCAAATTTAATTGGTCATGTTTCAAGAATTAAAGAACGATGCTTCCCCGATTGGGAGGAAATATGTTCTAAGCTTGATTTGAATGCCCATTTACCTAAACCAGAGTATGTATAAATAAATAAATAAATACATTTTTTTTTATATGTCGCATGTGTTGATCAATTATTAATTTAATATATTGTTGTTTGTCTTTATCTCTGTAATATTTTTTATTACATATAGGCCCGAAGTAAAGGAAGGTAAAGAAGGTGAAACGGAAAAAACAGCAGAACAAGAAAATGGCAATGAATCGGATAAAATTGAAAAGGAAACCGAAAAAGATAAGGTTTGTATTTTGTTTTTCTTATATAGTTAATTTTTTTTTTTGTTTAAAAATGGAAAAATATACAGAGATATATAAAATAAAATAAAACAGATGTTTTGAAACTTCTTTTAGCTGTTTTTTTTTTTTACTACAGTAAAATTCATCTCTTTTGATTAATAAATTTAAAATGCAATTGATTTTTGTTATATTAAAACAATTGTCGATCAATCTAATAATATAAAATCCTATTCAATTATATAATATATTAATTAATAATAAATTTAAAACTTTTACATTTACACAAATTTTCACAGACCGATGAAAAAGAAAAAGTAGAAGAAAACAAGGAAAAGGAAGAAGCCAAGTAAAAAAAAAATTAATTAATTAATTAACCAACAATTAAGAAATTATTTACATCAACATAAAAAATAATAAATATAAAATAAATTATATATAAAATTAATACATTTTTTTTTTTTAATTTAGAAAATAAAACAAACATTCTTTAATTAATATAAAATAATTAATAAAAAAATAGTATAAATATAATAATACAATAATAATAAATACACAATTTATATAATAGTAAAAAAAAAAAAAAAAATTAATGTGTGTTGATATCATAATTTAAAACAAAAAAAAAATAAAAAAAAACTTTAAAAATGAACATTTTTCTATATAGTAAATAAAAATTAATAATAATAATAAATAAAAATTATTAATATATTAATGAAAAAAAAACCATTTAATGAAATGAAAAAAAAATTAATAAAAACAAAACCACAACAAAATATTTAGATAAAAATATACATACAAAAAAATAATCGCATTCAAATATTTTATTCATAAATAATTAAATTTTTTTTTTTTTTATTTTTTTTTTTAATTTTGATTTATAATATTTTTAATTACACACACACATTATTATATATATATAATATAATAATATGTATTTTATAATTTCTTTTCTATATTTTTTATAATATAATTTGTATAATAAATATTTAAAAATAAAAAAAAAAATATGAAAAAAAAAACACACACACAAATTATATTAATATTTTATATAAACACATACTTTTTTTTTTTTTGTTTTTTTTTTTTAATATATAACAAATAAAAAAATATGAAAAAAAAAACATTTAATTAATAAAATTAAAAAAAAAACAACTCACTTATATATAATTTAATAAAAAATAATAATTAATAATCATACAAACAAAAAATTAATAATATAAAGTTAGAAAAAATCCCAGATAACGCATAAATAAAATTAATAACATTTTTTTTAACTATTTTTTTTATATTTTATATTAATATATAATAATAATATATAATTTTTTTTGGATGTCATTTTTAATAAATATTTCTCTTAAATTGAATTATAAAAAACCAATTTTTATTATATTTTCTGTTGACCCGATAATTTTCGACTTTTAAACACAAAAATCCAAACAAAAATATAATTTTAATAACACAAACATATTAAAAATATTTAAATAAATTAACAAAATAGTCTGAAGAAGAAAAAAAAAATTATAATTTTCTTAAAAATTATATTATAATTTTTATTTTTTATTTTATCTATATATTATTATTATTATTTTAAATTAATTTTGTATTTTTTAATTATTTTTTTTTATAGCTATATTTTTTTTTTTTTGTCTTTTATTTTATTCTTTTTATAATATAAAATAAAATATAATTATATTATTTTTTTTCTTTTTAATTATACATAAAAGAAATTAAAAGAAAATAAATTTTATTTCTGTATATGAAAAATAAATTCATTTAAAATATAAATTAAAATTAAAATTAAATAAAAAACAAAAAAATATATATACAAAAATATTTTATTCTTTTTTGTGTTTTCTTTTATTTTCTATTATTTTTTTTATTAGTTTGATAAATTTTTTTTCTTTATTTATTTTTATAGGTTCATTAGGTATTTTATTTTCATTTATATAGGTCCAATATATTTTGTAAAAAAAAAAAATAAACATAAAAAATAACTTTAAAAACTTGCAAAATTGGAATCGTTTAAACACAGGCATGATTTATGATGATGTTTTGTTTGTTTTTTCACCCACCCAGAGACAAAAAAAAAAAACATATAAAACTTTTATATAAATATTAATAAAAAAAAAAAACTTGTATGTAGAAATAATAATATTAATGATGATGAAATAAAAAATAAAATGGTTTTTTTTCTTTTTTTTTTTATAAATAAAGGAAGAAAAATTCATTTTTAATATTATTATAATATAATTAATATAATTGAATACGTAAATTAATTTAATACAACAAAAAAAAAAACAAAACAAACATATTTTATTCGAATAAATGTCACAAAATTTAAATGATAATGGAGTAAACAAAAAATATAAACAATTTTTAAGGATTCTTCTATAAATAAAATTTAAAAAAAAAACAATTTTCTATGAATTTGTGCCAATTTTGAAACATATTTTTATTTTTTTGTTTTATAGAAAAATTGTTGTATAATCTTTTTGATGATAAAAATTATAATTACACACAACCACATTAAATTTAGAAATATATTCATCAAAAAAATTTAGCAAAAATTAAAACAAAATTAACAAAAAATTAATTTAAATACAAAATTTACACAAAATTGTTTTTTTTTACCTTTTAAACATTTTTAACTATATTATTGAAAAGGTGGAAAACGAACGGGGTTTTTTTTTTTTTTTTTTGGTTGGTATATTTACAAATTGAAAGATATATACATTTTTTTAATGCACGCACACACACCCAAACAAAAAAAAAACAAATATTTAAATAAAAAAAAATTATGCTAAATCAAAATAATGCTTTTATTATCTTTAAAAAAAAAACAAATAATTTTAAATGAAATAAAATTAACAAAAACAAAAAAAAAATAGCACAATTTTTTTATTTTCCTTTTTTTAATTTAATTTAATCAACATTTTTAATATATTTAAGTGAAAATGGATTTATTTTTAGGTTCAGGTAATGGGTCAGGTCCCCGTTTTTTTTTTAGCATGACTCGAATAATAATAAAATATAGCGATATGATTCATACGATATGATTATATAAATGCATAAATGGTTTTGTAAGACAATTTAAATACCCACATTTGTTTGTTAGTGTCATTGAATGAAATATTTATCACGCATTCGTTGACTTATATTGTTTAATATTATTATTTATTGATAAAAAAAGATCAAAGTTTTGGTAAATGCTGAGCTTATACTTAGTTTTGTCAGACTTTCCGCAATTTCTCTAAAAGTCCTGCGCGAATTTAATATTTTGTATAATTTAGGAAAAAAATCTGGTAAGTTTAAAATCCGTTTGTTTTTTTAATCAATATAATAAATAAATATGAAATTTTTCGCTATATACAACCAACAATCTGGTTTTAGCGTCCAATCAACATCCTTTCTGTTGTTAGTTTCTTAATTTATTGTGGCTTTTACGGTGTCGGTGTAATTAGCCGTACGACCAACCGCAAACGGAAAATACAGAAGTGGAATTATCGCATTCGATTACGATAGACGATTGTCGTCAACATACGATTTGTTAATTTTTGCAATTATGGCAGACGATATCGTCGGTTTAAGACGATAGTTTTTGATGATAGGGTAGTAGCTATCGTTACGATTGTCGTTTGTATTGCTTTCTTTTGTTTTTGTTCATTTATTCAATTTTAATATTCATAAAAAGTACAAAAGCAATTCTCATAAAAATAATACTTTCAATCTCATTCTCATAGAAATAATAAACTTTTTGTTTTTCTATATGAAAATCATTTGCCATAACAATATCCACTGAGACGATATACAAATAATATCGATACCCACAAAATCGACTACCATAATATCAAAATAATTGAGTATCGTAATTTTAGACGAAAGGCCATAGACGATGGTATCGACTCCCATAATGCCACCCCAGCTCTGTGTTTTAAAATTCAGATTCGAAAAATAAACGCGAAAACGCAAAACATATTTTATGCATTCGCAGTAGGATTCGAACCCGCCACGGCCCCAAAATTTCGTTAGAATTTTTTAGGTTGGCATTTTTTAACATTTACACCACAGAGTTAGTTATATATCAATCAATATATATATATCTCTTTAGAAATTTTCGTCTTTATAAATAAATACTCTGCTGACCGTTATAGGATTTTTTTCAATATAATTTTCTTTAGAACAGAAATTTTTTTTAAATATTTAAAATATCTAATAATCAATTTTATTCAGCGCACCTAGAACTTATTATCTTTGATCTTTTAAAGTTTTTAATACGTTATTTAAAAAAAAAATGCAGTTGAAATTGTTCTATTTAAATTTCTTCCATTCGTATATGAACATATATTCTTCTATTAATTTGTTAATCCATAATTTTCATTATTTCGAAAGGGACATTTATTGAAGCCCATAACCATTCAAATAATAATTTAGGATTTAAATTACAATACGATATTTCTTATTCTTTCTTAATTCAAATAAGATATATCAGATTTCTAATCTCATATCTCATATGACCGCAGTTTTTTTTTCAATTCATGGAAGAACTCTAATATAAAGGAAGTTTTATGTTTAATTGTTTATAAAGAAAATTCGGTAATAATTTTCAAAATGAAAAAATTCTCTGTATAATCTATGTATCATAAGTAGCTGGAAAAAATTCAAACGCGGCAAAACATGAGCAAACATATGCTTAAATCTTTACAAATTTTTTTCTGAGTAAATCCTCTCAGTATTCAACAATCATATATTCAATCAGTAAAGTATATTTCAAGATGAAATCAAGATGAATGAACAAAATCATTTGCGATCACGCGTCATTAAATTGCTTGGACAATGAAGATAAAAAATACGTTTTCTGCGACATTTTCTGAATGAAGGATATATAGTCGTATAGTACAATATATTCGATGATTTCCAAATATAAAAGAAGAACATTGAACCGAAAAATATAAAAAAAAATCGGGAAGAAAGCCAATATATTAAACACCACTTGAATTTGAATTTGAATTAAAAAAGAAAGCTGAAAATATAATCGTGGTGAGTACACGCAAATTATAGCCAGACAATTCAAGGTTTCAAATTAAGATACCATTAGTCGGAATTGAATTTGAAGAAAATGAACTTAAAACAGATACAAAAGGATTGTAAACCCAGGTATACACACTGACAAATAATAATTAATAGAAATTTCTGTGGAATGTAGATTATTGCCTCAACATTTTTGGAAGGGCGAAACAGTCATCATTTTATGGATATTGAAAAATATTTTACGTTTTCAAATAGTACCGATATCGTAAATCAAGGATACTACAGCGCTAATAATAGTATCACTTCCGATAATGTGATATAATCATCGATAATATATAATATATAACCGCACGACTAGACCCCTCATTCAGAAAATGTCTCAGAAAACGTATTTTTTATATTCTTGTCCAAGCAATTTAAATACGCGTGATCGCAAATTATTTTATTTATTCACATACTTTCATCTTGATTGCAAATGAATAATACTGATTCAGTAGCAGTATTACTGATTCATTATGATTGTTGAAATGTTGAATGCTGAGAGGAATCACAAAAAAAAAATTTGTAAAGATTTAAGCATATATGTTTGCTCATATGTTTTGCCGCGTTTGAATTTTGTCCAGCAGCTACTTATGATACATATACGCGTTAATATTCAGAAATCAAAATAACTTAAATTCGCTAAGCATCAATAAATATAATTAATCCTTTTGAAATTCAACATTAATCTATATTATTCTATATATAAAATTTGTTTTTAATGAATATTTTTATTGTTAGAGATAATTGAGAAATCAAATGCGGATTACGTTAAAATACAATCTAATTTTTATGTATTTTAAATTTCTATATATAAATTTCCCAATTGTTAGTAAATAAATATTTTTTACGAAAATTTCACCGCCCGCCCGCAAATATTCACTAAAATATAAACAGAAAATGTATTTATTATTATTATATATGCATATAGTATATGGAAAATCCTTAGACAATTCTCTATCTATCTTTAATCTGAAAACCATCCCGGCAAAAAACCATAAGCCTTCCTCCTCTATAATTAATATAATAAAAACGAATCATTTGATTAAAAAAAAATTATATGCTCAATATATCTTTTGATCTTGAAAATTAAATTTTTAAAAATTCATTTAAAAGCGAAAAACAAAAGAATTTTTATTATAATTTTCATTTAAATTAAAACAATAAGATAAATTAATTGAAAAAAAAGAAAAGTTATGTAAATAAATAAACAAAAAAAAATTAAAAATCGCTCATTTTTATCATTGGAAATTGACAAATCAAAAAAAAATTATTTAAAATCAAATTTAACACAAAAAATAATCAAAATATAAAAATATTTATATATTTAAAAATAGACTAGAATAGAGACGTAACCAAAAAATTCATTTTCCATAATTAATTCCCTTAAAATTAACATATATTTATTATTTTATTTGAATAATAATGAAATTATGGCAAAACTTTTTATTATAATTATATTGTAAAAAATAACAAAAAAAAAAAAAATAAATAAAATAAAACAAAATGACATGATAAATTTTAAAATAAAATCAATCACACATTTTTATTATTATACAAAAAATATTAAGTAGAATTCATCATCACCACCTTTATATTTAGACCTATAAATAAATAAATAAATAAATAAATAATTAAAAGAGAAAAAGAATTATATGTATTTAATATATAAATTATAATAATAAAAATTATAATATAATAAATTAATTTAAAAATTATATATAATAAATTACGCATTTTGGTTTGATCATCTATAAATTTTCTATATAATTTTTATTGATTTTTTTACTCTTTTTTATAGCTCAACACATTTTTTTTTTTTTTATTATTATATACTCCATTTTTATATCCAATTTTACATACACCATAAAAGTAAAAATTAAAAAAAAATTAAATAAATATTTTATACAATTAATAAATTAAATAAATATATCAATAAAAAATATATCATAAATAAAAATGTCATATTAATTTACATATAAAATTATTAAATTGTTTTTTTTTTTATTTTATATACAATATCATCTCGCGTTCGTTAACTCACAATAAAAAATATTCATCATATTTTATAATAAAAAAATAATAATAAGAATAATAAGAATAATTAACAACCAAAAAAAAAAACATTTTTTTATAAATCAAATGAAAAAAAAAAACAATATACAATAAAATAAAGAAACCTTTTTAAAACCCGCGCGGTGTTTGATGATCAATCGAAATATATTTGGTATATTACAGTACATATTATAATATAATAATTAATTACAAACAAATATACATTTTTTTTAATCCACATTTATTATATAATTATTTTTAAATATATACAACAAAATAAAAACGAAAAAAATAATGAAAAATGAAATTCAAGTGTGTGAGCTTTTTTTTTTTTTTTATTTAATTTTTAATTTTGTAATATTTTTTTAATTTTTTACCTTTCAATTATTCTTAATATAATAAAAAGAAAATAAAAACAACTAAAAAAATTATACAAAAAATTTATATAATATTATATTATATATTGTTATTTTATATAATCAAAAAAAAAAAAAAAAAAAAAACAAAAATATTTGTACATGTAATTTTCACTTTATTAATATTATTATTATTATTATACGAGTATTTATATACAAAAAAAAAACAATTATAATATAATCGTCATATATATATATATATATATATATAATAAATGAATAATAAACGATTCAATCTTCTATATATGTAAAAAAAAATGTGTTTTTGTTTTATTTTCAATGGTTGATTCAATAATAAGATATATCGCAACTGATCTGATAAAATTGGCTTTAGAATTTATATAGGAAGTTATTCAAATTCTAAAATTGGTTAAAAATAAAGAAATTTTCCACCAAAATGGTTTTGGTTCAGTTACAACTATGAAACTATTCAAAAACGTAAATCTTTGCTTTAACAATAACATACCAAAATTTGAAGTACCTGGCATAAGTAAAGCCTTCAGAAATCCCCATTTCCCTAATCAAGATTTGTGAAAATATTAAAAAAAAAATCATTAAACTGGCAAAAAACGGAAAACAGTACAAAAAAAGTTATTAAAAAGAATTTTGTATTTTTTATTTTTTCATACAATCGATTTTTTTTATGGATTTTTTAAGATAATTCTCTTTATTGCTGATGATCCAAACCATGCCCGTGGATGTTCAGATACTCAAATCAGTGTAAAATTTAATTATCAATCGATTTATCATAATATGGAATTGATGAACTTATGATTTTAAAGTGATTATTAATGAAAACCCTCTTGGATGACATATTTTTGTGATTCAAAAATTCTTTTATTTTCGGAACATAGATAGATAGAATAATTCTATAGATAGAATTACCAAGTCTATTGCAATTTAAAGGTATAAGAAATAATCAATAGACTTATAAATAATTTGGAACTTATAAAACTACAGTTCAAATGTGAATATCTATGAAAACCCGCCTAGATGACATATTTTTGGAATTAAAAAATATTATATTTTGGGAATATCTTCTTGGAAACGGTTATAGATAGAATTACCAAGTCTATGGCCGCCATTTAAAGGTATAAAAAATAGCCACTAAACGTCACTGACCCGGTTAAATTATCTTTAAAATTAAGGAAGTTATTCAAATTTTACAATTGGAAAAATTCTATGGAAAAAAGTTATTAGAAAACAAATTTTGTATTTTTTTTTATTTTTTCATGCAAAAATTCGATTTTTAATAGATTTTGTAATATAATTCTCATGATTTCTGGAGATCCAGACCATGCCCGAGGATGTTCAGGTACTTAAATCAATGTAAAATTTTATTATCAATAGGAAGGAAGTTAGAGGAAGTTATAAAACTATAGTTTAAATGTGATTTTCTATGAAAAATCTCCTGGAAGAGATATTTTCGGGATTCAAAAATGGGTTATTTTGGGAATATCTTCTTGGAAACGGTTATAGATAGAATTACCAAGTCTACGGCTATCTTTATATTTAAAGATATAAAAAATAGTCAGTAAACGACGTCACTGACCCTGTTAAATTATCTTTAGAATTAAGGAAGTTATTATTCAAATGTAAAAATTGGAAAAATTCTCTGGATAAAAAGTTATTAAAACAAATTTTGTATTTTCATGCAAAAATTCGATTTTTAATGGATTTTTTAAGATAATTCTCATTATTGCTGATGATCCAGACCATGTCCGTGGATGTTCAGATACTCAAATCAGTGTAAAATTTTATTATAAATCAATTTATCATAATTAGGAATTGGTAAACTTATGCGGTTTTAAAGTGATTATCTATGAAAAACCTTATGGAACACATATTTTTTTAGATTCAAAAATGGGTAATTTTGGGAATATTTTCTTGGAAACGGTTATAGATAGAATTACCAAGTCTGTATGTGGCAATTTAAAGGTATACAAAAATAGTCAGTAAACGACGTCACTGATGCGGTTAAATTATCTTAAGAATTAAAGAAGTTATTCAAATTTAAAAATTGGAAAAATTCTCTGGAAAAAAAATCATTAAAATAAATTTTGTATTTTTTTTAAGTTTTTCATGCTTTTTTTAAGTTTTTCAATCCATTTTTTTAATGGTTTTATAAGATATTTCTCATTATTGCTGATGATCCAGACCATGCCCGTGGATGTTCAGATACTTACAGCGTAAAATTTTGTTATTAATCGATTTGGCATAATTTGAAATTGGTAAACTTATGGTTTTAAAGTGATTATCTATGAAAAAACTCCAGAATGACATATTTTTTGTGATTCAAAAATGGGTTATTTTGGGAATATCTTATTGGAAATGGTTATAGATAGAATTACCAAATCAATTTAATTTGTTAAGCAATTTAAAGGTATTTAAAGATATAAAAAAAATAGTCAGTAAACGTCACTGACCCGGTTAAATTATTTTTAGAATTTATAGAAAGTTATTCAAATTCTAAAATTGGTCAAAAAAAAGATAATTTTCAAAGTTTCACCAAATTGCACCTGGACCGCAGTTACAAATATGAAACTATTCAAAAACGTAAATTAAATTTGGAGTACCTGACATAAGTAAATCCTTCAGAAATCCCCATTTCCCTCATCAAGATTTATGAAAATACTAAAAAAAATTCATTAAACTGGCAAAAAAGCGGAAAAAAGCTACAAAAAGTTATTACAATAAATTTTGTATATTTTTTTGTATTTTATCATGCAAAAAATCCATTTTTTTATGAATTTTTTCAAATAATTCTCATTATTGCTGATGATCCAAACCATGCCCGTGGATGTTCAGATATACTCAAATCAGTGTAAAATTTTATTATAAATAAATTTATCATAATTTGGAATTGGTAAACTTATGCGGTTTTAAAGTGATTATCTATGAAAAACCTCCTGGATGACATATTTTTGTGATTTCGGAATATCTTGGAAACGGTTATAGATAGAAAATTACCAAGTCTACGGCTATCTTTATATTTAAAGATATAAAAAATAGTCAGTAAACGTCACTGCCCCGGCTAAATTATCTTTAGCATAAAGGAAGTTATTCAAATTTAAAAATTTCAAAATTCTCTGTAAAAAAGTTATTAAAACAAATTTTATTTTTTTTTTGTATTTTGCATGCAAAAAATCGATTTTTTTTTAATGGATTTTTTAAGATAATTCTCATGATTTTTGGGGATCCAGACCAGACCATGCCTATTCAGATACTCTAATCAGTGTAAAATTTTATTATTAATCTATTTTGCATAATTTGGAAGTTATAAAACCATAGTTTAAATGTGGTTGGCTTCCTATTGGGTTGGATTGCATATTTTTGTAATTCAAAAATGTGTTATTTTGAATTACTTTGGAAACGTTTATAGATAGAATTACCAAGTCTTCGGCAATTTAAAGGTATAAAAAATAGTCAATAAACGTCACTGACCGAGTTAAATTATCTTCAGAATTAAGGAAGTTATTCAAATGTAAAAATTGGAAAAATTCTCTGGAAAAAAGTTATTATAAAACAAATTTTGTATTTTTTTTTGTGTTTTTTCATGCAAAAAATCCATTTTTTTTTATTGCATTTTTTCAGCAAATTCTCTTGATTTCTATGGAGATCTAAGCCATGCCCGTGGATGTTCAGATACTCAAATCGATGTAAAATTTTATTATTAATCAATTTATCATAATTTGGAATTGGTAAACTTATGCGGTTTTAAAGTGATTTTCTATGAAAAACCTCCGGGAAGACATATTTTTGAGATTGAAAAATGGGTTATTTTGGGAATATCTTATTGGAAACGGTTATAGATAGAATTACCAAGTCTACGGCAATTTAAAGGTATAAAAAATCAGTCAGTAAACGACGTCACTGACCCTGTTAAATTAGCTTTAGAATTAAGGAAGTTTTCACCAAATTCCTTATGGTTCCGCTACAAATATGAAACCATGCAAAAACGTTAAAGCTATCCATTAGCTATAACATACCTAACATTTTGGAATACCTCTAGCATAAAGAGAACCTTCAGAAATCCCATATGCTCCTTCATCAAGATTTATGAAAATACTAAAATTTCATCATTTATGGAAAAAAAAAATCCATTTTTATTCATTTCTTTTTTTTTTAGGTAATTTTCTCCGGATTCCTCAGGACACAGCTCATGACATTCCAATTAAGTATAAAATTTCGTAGTCAATAAGGTCAATACATCAATAAACAAGGAAAAAAACAAAACCATCTTGGAAATAAAATGCAATAAAAAATTTAAAACAATTTTTTTTGTTTGATTTTTATATAAAATAACGAATTTTAATAATTTCATTTATATATATATTTACATCAATAATAAAAAATAAAATTGAATTATAATAATAATAATTATTATTATTTTTATCTTAATAATAATTAATAATAGTAATAATAGTAATAATAATAATAAAATAATAATAATAATAAAAACATTTAAATTAGTAAAATATTTTCATTTTTACAAATCCAAAAACAAAAAAAAGAATTTTTATTATTTGATTATTTTTTAATTTGTTAAATTGTTTTTTTTTTTTTGTTTTTTAGATTTTATAATATAAATAATTACAAAATCCTATTTACATTTCAAAAAAAATTTAATGAATTTATTATTTTTTTTTTATCTATAATCAATTATTAATGTGGGCGTATGATAAGAATTAATTTTATTTACAGATTTTTTCTTAAAATATTAAAATATGATATTATTTTTTATTAAAATATATCGATTGTTAAATTAAATTGATACTATATATTTTTATCTGTTTAATTTTATAGATTAATTAAATTATTTAAAAATGCTTTGTTTTTTTATCTTTTAATAATAATTATTAATAATAAAACTATTTTTTGTTTTATCATAAATAAAAAATGGATTTATAAAGATTTTTTTTATAAATTTTATTGAACCATAATTTTGTTTTTGTATTTTAAATAGAAAATATTAATAATTTTCTATTTAAGATACAAAAGAATAATAAAAAAAAAAATTAGATATTAAATTTGAAAAATTAATCTGTAAAACTTTAAAAATACAACAATTAAAAACGTAAATACCGGCAAATGTTAGTGTAAATAACTTAAAAAACAAAATGACCGGATCCTTTTTCATTTCCGGCATGGCAAATGACAGGCAGTGGCAGTGGTTGGACATTTTTTCTGTTGTTTTTTTTTTTTTTTAAATAATTTTATTAAAATTTTTAACTATCTAATAAAATAGCTTTTGTTTTTGTTTTTATACCTAAATAAATAATATTTTAAGTTATTAAGTTCTCTTAATAAAATAATCGCATTAGAAAAAAAAAAAAAAAAAAACGGGTTTTTTATTTAAGGCTGTTTATTTGATCCGCACTCGCACTCTTACAAAAGAAAAAAAATTTTATTTATATATTCTTTAAATTGTGTTTTTTTTTGTTTTCGGTAATAGAAAAAAGGAAAAAATTATTATATAATTATTATTAATAAACAAAACAAAACAGAAAAAAAAAAAATAATTTTAAAAGATAATTTAAATTAATAGCTTATTTTCCTGTAAAATTTCTTATTGATTTATTTTTGTTTTTGTTCTTTTTCTAGTCCTTTTTTTTTTTTTTTTTATGGACTTACAATTTAAAAAAAATAGTTATTTTTTTAATAATATAAATTGCAAAAGATATGATTATAAATTTTTTTTTATATATTATCCTCCCCCTCCCAGTTATTTATATTGGCAGAGGCAATCTGTCCGTCTCCCGACATCCGTCGGCAATAAGTAAGTGTCCTTCAAATGATCCACCAAGACAATCCAAAGTGTTGTTAAAATAATTAAAGAATATATTATTGTGCAGAATAAAATAATTATATAACATATATATAAATATTCTTTATATTTGAATTTTTGTCGTGATTTTTGTTGTTGGTTGATGCCAATTTTTATTTTTACATTTATCTATATAAAAATTAATTAATATAATTAATTTCATATATATATATATATATATATTTATATATGTATATATTAAAATGTACACCATCTCTCTATAATATTATTATTAATCTTTATAAGAATTTTTCATTATTTTTCATTTTTTTTTTACAATATAGGTTTTATGTGCGCTATACGTCGATAGTCGATACACCGAGCCGTATAGATGACGTAGACGTAGATGAGACTTATAATATCACACACTATTATTAAATCTATATATATATATACTATTAAAATTGTCCAAACGACAAATTATTTCCTAATGAAATAAATTGTTGAAAGGACAATTCCATATGCTAGTTAGAATTATCACCTAAATCTTGATCATCACCGGCAATTGTAATCATCATTTTTTCATCACTACTATCATTACTATCCGATGATGGTGATTGTGTTGATGTTGCCGCTTCCTGTATAAATTATAATAAAAATAATAATAATATAATAAATTCAATATATTTTTATTAATTTTTTTTATTTTCTTAATATTCTTAACATTAAATCGTTTTTTTTTTTTTTAATAATCTAAATTTAATAATTTTAATAATAATATTAAAAGAAATTTAAAAATACATTTACAATTCAAAAATTGTAATTATCATATTTTTTAATTTGATTCATTTGTTTTTTTTTGATAAAATAACCTTTTTTCTTCAAAAGGTTTTCAATTAAAATTTCTCCTTGACAAAATGTTTGGGGAATGTTTAAAATTTTTATTGTGATCTCTTCGCTTCGCTTCGCTTCGCTTCGCTTTGCGGAAAATCTCTTTGGATATATTTAAACGAAAAACACATCATTTTATAAGGAATTGATTGCGGACTTGTTGGTTGTATACATTTAAATTAAAACCCTAATTTCCTATAAAAATTCGTTTCACAACCTCAATCAAAGCTGTCTAGAGGTTTTAGATGTGATGTGTTGCTGTCTAGGTCTAGGTCTAGGTCTATATAGTAACGTATTTTTGTACACGGTAAATCACACGGTAGACCTTTTGAACATTATTGTATTTATGAAAATATATTTTGGATGATGACATAAAAAAAAAAAAAAAAAAACAATTAAACGATGATCAAATGTTTTGTATTTTCTATTTCAATTTTTATCTTTGATTCATTGATTTGATTAATTGATTAATTGATTGCGAATTCATTAGGTAAAATTTCTAAAAATATATACTTTTATGTTTTAAATCAAGAATTCTTGATATATATTTAAGAAAAAAAAAAAACTTATAAAAAGCCGAAATCAATGTGCCGGCGAATCACCTGTATACATATAATAGCAAAAAAACAAAATTTATACATATATACAATATATGAATGGAATGAATGAATGAATGAATGAATGCAAATGAAATACAATCAATTATATAATAACTATTAAAACACACAAATTTTTATACAACACAACACATTTAAACAAAAAAAAAAAAAAAAACCAAGTTCAATTGCACCAAGTTCAAACAAACAAATCTAAATAAAAATCTAAAATCTTGCATATTTAAAATCTGCAATGCAATTTGTAAAACTTTTTACAATTATTATTCTAATAGAACCGAACCGAATTCAATAATTATATTGTGTCAGGTGTTCAAAGGTTCATTAATCAATTTTTTTTTTTGTACATTACTATGAGAGAATGTGTTTAGCGGCCCCCCATAAAAACCTCGGAATTCTATTAATCATTTTTTTAATTTTTATTAGTTTGCCCCCTGTTTTTGAATTTTACCGAGTTGAGTAAAGATTTATCAGATTTATCAGAGCAGAACAGAGTTAATTCGGGCCAAAAATAAACAATAAATAAATATTAAAAAAAAACTGATAAAAAAAAAAATAGAATCAAAATTAAAAAAAAAAAAAAAACAATAATATAAAAAGAATTATAAAAACAAATTAATTAAAAAATATTAACCTGAGAATATTTTAATTTGTTGACAATATTATTATTATTATTAACATTATTATTATAAACTAATGTTGTTGTTGTTGATGTTGATGTTGATGTTGATGTTGTTGTTGTCGTTGCTGTTGCTGTTGCCGTTGCCGATAATGCCGGTGATGATGTTGATGATATATTTACAATTGGTGTTGATTGTGTAATTGTTGTTGATGTTGTTGTTTCATTACCATGATTATTTTCAAGATGATGATTTTGATGTTGATTATGATTTAATATTGTACCAGTTGTTGTTAAGATCGTTGTTGAACCAGATGCTGCTGATGTTGTTGGCGTTCCTATTATCGTTGATGGTGATGATGATGATGATGTACAATTTAATTGAATTTGTTGTGGATGTGTCAATTGAATTTGTTGTTGAGTTAATGGATGATGAAGATGATGTTGATGATGTATTTGAATTGATGTCTGATCCGATAATTGTTGATTGTGTGGTGTTGCCGTCTGATGTAACCATACAATTTGTTGTGTTCCTGGTTCACAACCTTGTATTTGATCATTTTGTAGTATAATATTATTTTTACGTGGCATCATTACGGTCATAACCGTCATTTCCTCATTTGAATTCATTATTGTCTCTGTAATTTGTTGTTGTTGTTGTTGTTGTTGTGGTTCACAATTATTTTCATCTTTAATATATTTTATATCACTGCCACTTCCACTGCCATTGCCACCTCCACCGCCACCACTGCCACCGCTACCACCGCCACCGCTGCCACCGCCACCACCAACAACTATTTTATCTAAATTATCATCAACATCAGTCATTGTTAATTCACCAATTGAATTATACTAAAGGGAAAATGTGGAAAAATATAAATGAATAAAACAGAAAAAAAAAAACCCAAATAGAACAGAGATTGTTTTTTGTGTATTTTTGTGTGTGATTTTTTTTTTCTTTTAGGTTTATTTTTTCTTTTATTTTATTTTCATTACATTTTTTTTTTTTTTTTTTTTTTTAGTATAGATTTATTAATATTTTTTTTGGTTTTTTTTTTAGACACATTTCTATTAAAATAAAAAAAAATAAAATCATAAAACAAAATAATATAATAAAAAAAAAAAAATTAAAAAATCATAAAATAAATAAATAATAAAATGAAAATTAAATCAAAAACAGTTTAGATTAAGATTTTTGATAGATTTTCCTGTTTTTCTTCTTTTTTTTTTTACAGTAAGATTTGGAAATTCTTAACTCGCTTAGGTTAGTTTTTAACATTTTTAGAAAAATTAGTTAAAGTATATTGTTAAGGATTTTAAATAAATTAAATAGAATATAGTAAAAACCCGGGGCAGTGGGCGACGAGAGCTCAACGGCAATTACATTTGGGTTAATTGATTTTTCCTCTTTTTTCTTTTTATTTAAATAAACAAAAATTTGTATGATTTGTGCGTTTTATTTTTTTTCATCTTCTCATTTTTTCCTTTTTTTTTTTTCATTTTAATTATTTTGTATTTTTTTTAATTATTATTTAATTATATAAAAGCAAAAAAAAAGAAGCAATATAAAATTTAGAGCCAAACACAAAAATAAATTCAATCTCTATATATTTATCAATAAATAATAGGTTTTTTTCTGTTAACATATGCTCTATTTATAATAATAAATATGTAATTAAATTATAGGAGAGTTATGGTACAGAAAATGTACCATAAGGTACTCATAGATGACGGATCACTCCCTGAAGTGGGGGTCGGAAACGATAAAAATCTTCACGGACGGATCTATGAAAAATGGCAGCTTTGGGGCCGGGTACAACTCGATGGAATTTGCTTTGAACTGTCAGATAAACATGGGTAGTTATGCCTATCAGTATACCAGGCGGAGCGGACGATGGCCCTAATTCATGCGCTGGACCATGTTCAGGGCAACGGGGTGTGCGGGAAGGAAATCCTTTTTGCCACTGATTGCAAGGAACTGGTAAGGTGTATGAAATATGGGACGTTTGATTCATCCCTGGCACTGGAATGTGCTCACAGGCTTAAAGAGTGTACGACCCAGAATGCGGTCACACTGGTTTGGGTCAGGGGGCATAGTGGAATCGACGGGAACGAAAGGGCGGACGCTTTGGCGGCAAAAGGCGGAACGACCAATAAGTTCATTGAACCGGAGCCGTACACTGCGGAAATTAGCAGAAGTACGGCGAGGGACATAGTCGAGAATTGGGCCATTTCCGAACATCAGAAAAGATGGAAGGAAGTGAAAGGACTCAGACAGTCCAGGAAAACACTTGGGCTGAGAGTAGGAAACACCAATCGGGAGGTTCTTGGCTTAAGAGGGGGAACTCTCAGGAAACTGGTGGCACTCACATCAGGGCATGGAGGCTTCAGACATCATCTTGTGGGGATGAAAATTCTTACAGATGATACATGCATGCAGACTCTGCCTAGAGGATGAGGAAACGGCTGCACACATTGTGTGCAAATGTCCGGCTTTACAGAGCATACGGATGGGGGTGACCGCCGGTCACCGGTTCCTCGCAGAGATCGAGCTGGGAAGGATACCCTTCAAGGAGATGCTTGAGATAACGAGGGACACTATATTCGATGAGCAATCGGGGAGACCTGAGTGGAAAATTGAGTAGGTGTCAATCGGAGGTGGTACGAAAAGGGGCCCAAGAATTTGGTCTGATTCGAATATACCGCAGCCGGAGGAGGAGGAGGGTTTTAGTCAGTAAGAATCTGACACGCGTCTTCGGACGTGTCTATGCAAGATTTCCCCTCCTTCGTTAAAAAAAAAAAAAAAAAATAATAAATTATAGTGTGATCGATCATCGCAGAGACCTGAACCGTATTTGGTAGGCATATCCAAGACGTATGTATTTTTGCTGTACTCTATACCGATTTTCTATTGGAATATTTAAAATGATTAAGAGATTAAGAATTGATTGGTACGGGAATTATACGCATTTTTCAGTTTTTTTTTATGGAATTTTATGAATTTTTCAGCGTTTTTTTAACTTATTAACAATTCGACAACTTAAGTTCTCCATTGATTTTTCTTCACAGCGATTTTTCATAGAACAGATGCTCTTTTTTTTTTGCAAAAAAAAATATCTTTATCAGAACAATGACTGAAATTGAAAAAGTTACAAAACCCATATCAAAATCAATTGTCTAATCTGTTGATCAGCTGCTGTGCTGTTGCAAGGCAGATGACCACAAAAAAAAAATTGTTTATGTACTGATTTTTGAGAAAAATTATTTGGCAAACTTAAGCTTCAGCGACTGATGGTTCTGATTGATTATAACTAGCGATTGAAAATTTTATAATAATTTCAACATCATCTGTTATTTGATGTAACGTGATTGAAATTTTTAACGTAGCAATTGGAGACAAATTAATATTATTCGTTTTTGTGTGTGTTATTACTATACAAAATGTAATAATCTCGTAAACAACCAACAAAAATTAAGACCAAATAAACGCGGAACAAATCCTATAGAAAATACAAACAATTTTTATAAAAAAAATAAACCCCCAAAAAATTCTCGTAACCCAAAAAACCATCGTTTACGCGGTCAACCAATAATTTTCAATTGATTTTGAGACCGTGTTTGATACCGATTTGAGTGTTTTGGCTGAAAACCAAACGGTAAAATCAAAATTAAAATTTTCTGTAATTGCGCTTATGCCAGTAAAACAAATGGATACTTATTTTATTTTTGTATATATTAAAGTATCATCCCCATTCATATATTTCTAACGAGATCACAATTGAAAATATAAATCAATGTTTCTAATCTCTAATTTTCAAAATAATTAATGTTAGTAAACAAAAAAAAAGCAACAAAATAAATATATTATTAACCCCTTTAAAAAGCATAAAAAAAAAAACATTGAAAATTATGTGCGAGCGTTAACAAATGACACAAAAATGTGATGAAAAAAGAAATAGAATAAAACCCAAAATAAAAAATAATAGAAAAATAAATATGAATTTTAGTGTTAAATACAAAAAAAACATCACTTACACCATTCCGTTGTTTATTATGCGTTCGTATATGCTTTGATAAATGATCGCTACGCATAAATCGCTTCTTACATTCATGACATTGAAATCGTTTTTCACCGGTGTGGGTACGTCGATGCCGTTGTAATTCATCGGATCTTGTAAAACGTTTACCACAATATTGCCAATCACAAACGTATGGACGTTCACCTATAAAACATCATTAGTCATTAGTCGTTAGTCACACATTTGAACGATATGTTTAAAGAAAAAGAATATTTATTTATTTTTTTTTTTCAAATCACAAACACCCACCTGAATGCCATCGTAAATGAGCTCGTAAATGTGATGTTTTCCCATAAACTTTTTTACAACCTTCAATGTGACAAATGTGTTGTCGTTTCCGATCTGAATGTCGTTCACCTTCAACACAATTCGGACAAACGCATGCAACCCGTTTTAAACGTGGTTTTGTAATACCACAATCATCTTTAACATTTATATTCACATTTACCGATGTTTGATTTCTTCCGATTGCCATCGATTGATGATTATTAACATTTGGAGGATTTAGATTGGTGATGGAGGCCGCCGCCGCCGCCGCCGCCGAAGAGGATGACGAAGATGATGACGATGATGCTGATGTTGTCGTTGACGTCGATGATGTCGTTGACGATGATTGTTGTCCATTATTGATTGGTGTTGATGTGGATGATGTGGATGATGTGGATGATGATGTGGATGATGATGAAGTGGCTGATGTAGAAGTGGAAGTGGAACTTGATGATCCAGATGTTGATGGTTGTGATGGCATCGTTGTTGATGTCGATGATGAAGATGATGGTGGTGGTGGTTGCGATGAATGATGTAATGGTAATGGTAATGGTACTGGTGGTGGTGGTGGTGGTGGTAATGATAATGATGGTGCAATTGATTGTAATTGTATTGTTGAAGATGATGGATGTGGTTGTATTGGATGATGATGATGATGATGATGATGTGGATGTTGATGGTGTTGCTGGTGTTGTTGTTGTTGTTGTTGATGAAGATGATGCTGTTGTTGTTGTTGTTGTTGTTGTTGATGATGGATCATTGGTTGTGGTGTTATTGTTATTCCATGTGCTATTGCATTATTAGCAGATGTTATCCATTTTGATTCAATTGGTTCTTGTTTTATATGTGGTATTGTGGTAGTTGTAACTGTACTAGTCGTTGAATGTTGTGGTACGGTATTATGTTGTTGACCGGTTATTTGCATTTGTGAGACGGTGGTCGTCGGATTTGTTCCAATCATTTGTTGTAATTGTTGATTGTGTGGTGATGGTTGTTGTTGATGATGTTGGGATTGTTGTTGATGTTGGGATTGTTGTTGTTGATGTTGTTGAGATTGTTGTTGAGGTGTTGGATGAGGTTGTAATTGGGGTTGTTGATGAGGTGACTGTGATGGTTGATGATGTGGCGGTGATGGACCCAATGTTACAGTATTATGCTGTTGTTGTTGTTGATGAGGATGTTGTTGTTGTTGTTGTTGTAGCATTGGCGGTTGTAAAGCTGTTGTTTGAATTGGTTGTAAGATATTACTTCCATTAATAGCACTTACTGGTATTATCTGAAAAAAGAATATTTAGTTTTTTTTTTTGCGACGAAGTATATAAATATAAATGTTTTTTGTATAATTTTTTTTACTAATGTTAAGCTATGAATTGTTTTTACTTATATAAAATGTTTTTTTATATTCTTTTTTTTTTGTAAATTGATAAAACGAAGAAGAATTTTTTGAAATTAAATAAATAAATAGACTGTAGAGTAGTGAAAAAATATGATCTGGTCTTGAGGATGACGAGAAAAAATCATTATAGATAAATACCATTAGGAAACAACAAAAAAAGAAGAAGTGATTTAAGAGATGGAAGAATGATCATTGGATCAACAACACCATTAACAACAACCAACCGCCAATAACAACCAACAACAACCAACAACAACAATATATCATCAACATCACAATAAGAAGAATTTTTTCTAAACAACCTTAACAACATCAACATCAACAATAATAATAATAACATTAACAATCAACCCCACCCACAACCAAGTAATAATTAACTTAATATAATATTATTTTAATTTAATTAATTTTTTTTTTGTTTGTTATCCCCCCAACGTTAAATTAATTCAAAACAAAATAAAATAATATTAATAATTAATAATAATAAAATAACATGAAAACTGACCTCACAATTTTTTTTTTTTTTTTAATCCTTACATAAATAATAATTGATTAATTAATTATTTAATTAATTAATTATTTTTTATAATTAATAATTCAGTCTTTATTGTGTTAAATTGTATTAATATTAATAAATAGGTTTTTATGATGTTGTGTGTGTGTGTTTTTTTTTAGGGTTTTTTGTGTGATTTTTGTATTTTGATTTTATTTTTTACTGCTTTCTTGCTTGCTTGCTTGCTGCGGGGGTTGGCAAGTCATAAGTGGAGAGGTAATTTTATTAAAAAATAATAATAATAATAATATATTTTTACAACAAACAAAATAATTGCTAAACAAAATATTATAGCAATATAATATTTTATTATTTTAAAATCTTATTATTAGACGTATATATATAGAGTAAAGTAAATAAATAAGCTAAAACAATTTGTTTATCTACTACATTTACATATGTTTTTATTTTTTTTTTTGCCTCTTTGTATATATATTATTATATTGCCAAAATTTTAATTAATTTATAATTAATTTAGAGGGGAGTTTTTTTATTTTATTTTATTTTTATTTTTTTTTTTAACAAATAAAAAATTAATAGAAAATAAATAAAAAAATAATAAGCTCTTTTCTTTCTGTCATATGATAAATTGCACAATTTAATAAAAATAAAATAAAATAATAAATAAAAAAATTTTAAATACGTTTTTTGTTTTGTTCAGTCATATTGGCGGAGCGGAGCGCAAAATTGTAATGTAAAAATGTGTTATTCGTTAAAATTTTTTATATATATATATTTATATATTGTTATGATTATTATTATTATTATTATTATTATTATTATTGATTATTATTATTATTGCTATTGATATTATTATTATTATTGATATTATTATTATTATTATTAATATTGCTATTATCAGCTTTCTTTTTCTTCATAACCACAACACAGGAGGAAGAAGATGCTGGTGGAGCCGGTGGCGAATCACTACCATTATTCTGTTTTAACGAAAAACATATTTTTTTTTTTATGTTTATACATTTTTATATAGATTTGTGTGGATATATAAGAAAACAACAAATACAATGATTAAAAAACAAATTAAAAAAAAACAATTTGATTTGTTATTTTTTTTTTTTAAATAAATTTTTTTTTTGTAGTATTAATATCCAATATAAATAAAGCGATTATTTGCGAATTTAAAATTAATATATTATATAATTAATTGTGTTTCTGTAACTCTTTTTTGTAACAGAAAAAAAAAAATTAAAAATTATTTGCTGCGATCGATTTATTTATTATTACAGGTTTCAAATGAAATTATTGCTATAAAATTAATATTTTTTGAATATTTTTTTATATTTAATTTATATTTAAGAAAACATATTATTTGTATTGATGATTTTGTTGTTATAGTTGCTGTTGTGGTTGTTGTTGTTGTTGTTGATTTAATCCTCAAAAAACAATTAATTTAATTTTTATTTTTATAGATTAACCCCCGCCATTTATCGCTGAAAACTCTTCGAATTCATATTAAAAATAAATTTTTTTTTATCTACACTTTTGAATTGATTATATATTCATAAATACACGGTAAATCATTCATAAATACACGGTAAGCGAAAATCAATTTAAGGTATTATATTTAAAATGAATATTACGCTTTTATATTAGTTTTATATTTTATAATATCTATTTAAAACTTTAGTGGTGTTGAGTCAGCTTTTGTCAGGATATGGGCTGGATTTTGTTGGTGGATGAGACAAAACAGCTTTATGGAATCCAATAGAGTCCAATTTCTAACCAATTTCAATATACGGTCTATTGGATGACGTTTTATAGTTCATTTTAGTACGTTGTTATTATAAACGGTACATTCTTTGTTTTTTTTCAACTTGACGGTGCAGACATTGAAGTGGTTTTTAAGTCACTTTATACTTATTAGATTGGCCGAGATCTAAACCCAATAACCTTTGTTGAACTGATGTCCAAGTTAACTGATGTCTGATTAGCCCCCGTGCAGTTTATGCAAATGGAAATCAATTTTTATCATTAAATTTGCTGAAATCGAAAATCCAAGAAGAAGAATGGAATAGAATTTCATTATATCGACGCTTTCAAAATTAATTTTATCTATATGGAAGACATACCGAATATTTGATGAAGTAATTAAGCATTCCTGAACGGTCAACCGCAAGTATTAAATATATATATAATTATTTATTTTATATTTGGTTTTCAATAAACTGCCGTAACAGATTTATGACAGATTTTATCATATTATGATTAAATTAAACATTTTTTAACTAAATAAAATCTGATGGAAAAAAATACCATCTAAACTTCGAAAGTGTTTAGATCAAGTCAGATTGGAAAACGATAGTTCTTGAACGCTAAAATCAATTGTAATTTATTGTTTTAATTTAACTGATGTTCAGAAAACACAATAAGTTGGAAATAACTTTGATGAAAGATTTTATCACATTAATATTAAAGTGAAATGTTTTTTAAACCTTAAATAAACTCTAATGAAAAAATATCATCTAAACAAACTTCGTTTAGATCCAGTCAGATTGGAAAACGCCTGTTTTTAAACGTTAAAATCAATTGTCATTTATTGCTGTTTATTGCTTAATGTCCAGGAAATAACACAATAAGTTCCAAAATAACTTGGATAAAAGAGTTTTTACATCACGATAAAAGTAAAAATTTTTAAACCTAAATAAACACGAACTCCTCTAATGGCAAAAAATAACGTGTTTAACTCCAATCAAATGGGAAAATGCGTCTCTTATACGATAAAAAATCGATCGTTCAATTAGCGATCATTGGAATTTCATATGAAAACCCATAAAGATAACAGTGTTCTTGAACGCTATAAAATCAATTTTCGCATTTATTGATTTATTGTTTAACTAACGTCATTTATCTCTTTATTGCTTAATGTCCAGGAAATAACACAATAAGTTTCAAAATAACTTGGATAAAAGAGTTTTTACATCACAATAAAAGTAAAAATTTTTAAAACTAAATAAACGTGAACGCATCCAATGGGAAAAATACCACGTGAACTTCAAAACCAAAGTGTTTATAGGTCCAGTTAAATGTAAAAATTCTTCTCTTAAACGCTAAAAAATCAATTGTCGCATTTATTGCTTTATTATGCTTAACTGATGTCCAGGTAACAAAAAAAATGAATTGATGATTTTTTTTTAAACCCTAAATGAACACGAACTTCTCTAATGTAAAAACAATAACGTGTTTAGGTCCAGTCAAATGGGAAAATGCGTTTCTTATACGATAAAAAATCAATCGTCGATTAGCGATCATTGGAATTTCATATGAAAACCCATAAACATAAAAGTGTTCTTGAACGATATAAAATCAATTGTCGCATTTATTGATTTATTGCGTAACTAACGTCCAGGAAACGCAATAAGTTTGTTAATCTCAATAAACTCTAATGGAAACATACCATGTGAAATTGGAAACCAAAGTGTTTAGGTCCAATTAGATTAGAAAATGCCCATTCTTAAACGCTAAACTGGATTGTCTTTAATTGCTTTAACTTAACTGATGTCCAGGAAATACAATAAACTCCGATGGAAAAATATCATGTAAACTTCGTTTAGATCCAATCAGATTAGAATATGCCCATTCTTAAACGTTAAGCTGAATTGTCATTTATTGCTTTATTGTGTAACTAACGTCCAGGAAACGCAATATGTTATTGGAAATAACTTTGATGAATGATTTTTTACATTATGATTAAAGTTTTTTAACTAACTCTGATGGAAAAATATCATGTTAACTTATAAAATCAACGTGTTTAGATCGCCGCAGTCAGATAAACCCATTCGAGGTAAAATACCACTAATTCTTGAACACTAAAATCAATCGTAAATTGCAAAAGTGATCACTATATAGAAACGTGTATATATGAAAAATCATAATCCACCATTCAAATACATTATTTTTGCCTCGTTAGATTTCACCTCGTTCCATCCCGAAAAAAAAAACAAATTTCGATCGGCAGATAGATATTAGGAAAAATTAAAATTCCTTAATCACATCAATTAAATTTCCCTTTTCCCCATTTTTCCATTATTATTATTATTATTTGCTGCCAATTTAAAAACTATAATTACTATATAATAAAATAAAAATTAAAATTGAATTCAATTGAATTTGATTTCAATTGAATTGAATTGAATGATGTGATTTATGAATATATTACTTAAAAAAGGGTATGAATTTGATTTGATAAATAAAAAATTGAAAACAAAAAAAACAGAATGAATTAAAAAATGAAAAATTAAACAATAAAATATAATGAAAAAACAAATAAAAATAAAATTAACAATAACACAAGGAAAAATAACAAAAAGTACCATAAAAAAAATAATTAAACTTATACTAAAATAAATATAAAAAGCGGACACATTCAAAAGAAAAAAAACGGGATTAATAACAAAAAAAAAAGAAGCAAAATTAATTATAAATTCTATTTAATTTAGCCCCCGGGGGGAAGGATTTTGATTTAGTTTTATTAAAATTTTTATTTTCCAAATCAGTAGAAGAACAAAAAAAAATCTCTCTATCTTTATCATAATGTAAATTTTATTTTGTTAATTTTTAAATTTTAATCTTGGATGGGACTTTTTTTTTGTTTTTTTTTTTTGTTAAATAGATATAGATTAAATTGTAATGTGTAATAATATATTGAATATAATTAATAATAATAATAATAATAATACATAAAAAAACATTTACCTGTACATTTCCAATACCGGGAATATTTTGTACGGGAAACGATTGAATACCGGGTACATTTGGCATTTGTATAATACTTGTACCAGGTCGTAATTGTTGTATGGTTTGTGTTGGTATAACCGTAATTTGTTGTCCTTGTGCATTTGTTATCGTTATCGGTTGTTGAATATCTTGATTTGTCATTGTCTATATATGAAGAAAAATAATGAAACAAAAAAAAAACCCGCCCATGAATGATTTATACATTAAAATAATTTAAGGGATCGGTTTAGCAATCGTGAAACTAGAGAATTCTCCATGAATTTGAATCTATCCAAGTAGAACAGGTAAAATATTCAATGTCCAAGATTGAAAGGTATATTATAGAATGCGAATTAGATTGTGTAGAAAAAATAAGCTCTTCTTGTAGAACATTTTTAGCCACTTTACGTATAACAAATTTGATACGAATTCTATTTGAAATTCTTAAGAAGAATGCACTCGAAATCAAAATCGAATTGACAAAAAAATATTGTGATTTACACAGTGCGACAATTAATATTCCAGACTCAAGCCATATCTCATTAACCAGTGGGACGGTCTATGTAATGGACCTGCGTTTTGAAGCTTGATGTTTTTGTTCTATCGTCTGTAAAAATTTCATTGCATTTGGTTGACAAATAAAAAAGTTATGGCATTTCTTGTGAAACAATATTTTAGCTGAAGTAGAAATTTTAACATGGAACAAAGAGCAGTCGTGAAATTCAACGCAAAACTTGGTAAATCTGCAACAGAAACTTTCAAATCGATGCAGCAAGTTAATGCGGCGATAATTATATGGGTGGAACACAAGTTTTTGAGTGGTATAAACGTTTCGTAGATGGATAAAACACAGGCCAAAAAAAAACAAGAAAAGTTCCATCGAAAATCAAGACAATGCTCGTAACATTTTTCGATAGCAAGAGAATTATCCATAAAGAATTCGTTCCAACTGGTCAATCAGTCAGTGGCTCATATTATATCGAAGTTTTGAAGCGTATGATGGGCAGGATTCGTCGTATTAGATCTGAATTTCGTGAATCAGATAGCTGGTGTTTGTTACGACACGATAATGCACCAAGTAACACTTCACTTATTGTTCGTCAGTTTTTGGTTCGAAATCAAGTCTGATTTAGCACCATGTGACTTCTCCTTGTTCCCAAAACTTAAAATGAAATTGAAAGAATGTTTTTTTGAGGATATTGAAACCATTCAAAGAGCTTCTACAATCGCGCACTAGAGGCAATACCACAAAATGAGCTGGAACACGCATTTGAATCATTATTAAATCGATGTAACGCAGTTGTATTGAATCAGGTGGAGAATATTTTGAATAAATTTAAAAAAACAAATTTCAAAAATCGTGTTTTTAATGTATTGCCTAGAACCAATCCGGAATATTAACTGTCGCACTGTGTATAAGGAATTATTCAGTTTTTGCGGTTGGTAGGGATCCGTTAAGGTAATTCTTTTCTTTTTCGCATTGATTCAAAGTTAAATGTTAAATTCTTCATCATAAAAATTAAACGTCGATCCTAATCGATCTTAGGGTAGTTTATCTACAAATTTCAAACAAACGATTTCCATAAATGTTGACGCAATCAATATGCGAACAATGCGAAGAACATAACAAATTCCATTGAATTATTGGATCATTCGACACGTACATCAGTAGCTTCATTACGTACTTCAAATTCCAATTTTCCTGCGGTCCGATTAACTTCGCTTATAATTCAAGAAATTCTATAAAAGCACATTATCCATTAACTTAGTATCTATCATCTTTTTTTAACGAACCAACGAACAGTAATTCATTTTCTGTTCCAAAAACATCAAGATTGTGGAACAGTTTCCCGGAACAGAGCTAAAATGTATTCCCCTTCTTCTTATGATTATATCAATCTATAAACATTTCATCCTATCTAAATCCTCATCACTGTGGAACTCCTCCGAGATTAAAAAGTACCCAAGTATGTTAATAATAAATAGATTAACCGATTGAGAAAATATTAGAAATATTAGAAATAATAAAGAAAAATTTTTAATATTGAATATAATTTACTTGAATCGATGATGTAGGAACATTTTGTAAACCATTTGAATTTTGTCCATTCACTTGATTTGTGACCGCATTTAAATTTGCCGCCTGTTGTACAATTAAATTTTGTTGTGGCATTTGTTGCTGCTGCTGCTGTTGCTGCTGCTGCTGCTGTTGTAAACTCTGTAATTGTTGTAAACCTTGTAATTGATGATTTATTGGTGCTATTTGTACTTGTTGTATTTGTCCACTTGGTGTTATAATATTGGCAAACTAATAAACAATAAACAAAATTAATTAAAATTATATAATTTACATTTTCATATATAATAATGATAATGATAATGAAAATTATTTTTACTTGTGTTAATTGTGGAAATATTTGCATTTGCGGTTGAACAAGACCGGGCATTTGGGCGGCTAACGTTTGTAATGGTACATGTACCGTATGATAAATTGTTTGTCCATTAGCCGTTTGGATTGGCACTTGAACGGGTATTGTTTGTTGATGCATTGGAAATTGGACAACTTGTGGCATTCCACCGGCTGGCCGTACTTGAACATTTTGACCTAAAATACAAGTTGTTTTTTTTTTTGTTTTTGGTTTGTTTTTTTTTTTTTATTAAATATACAAAAAAATAAAATGATTGTAAAGAATATAAAAATGTATTTATTATTTTAAAATAAGGGATATTATTTTTTTTATTTTTGTTTTTGATCCATTTTCATTTTGTTTTTATTTTCATAACATTTACGTATGATTTTGTAAAAATTAAAAAATTTCTAAACGAATAATAGAATTTTTGATGGGGATTTTGGAAAATGGCAAGGAATGGTTAAAAAAAAAAAAAGAAGAGGAAACGCAATTTTAATTCATAAAATTCAAATAAAAATATATACTTAAACGAATTCTTAGACTCTAAACTCATCGTTTCGCAAAAAGACACCACCAAAAATTTATTGTATAAATATAAGAGGAAAAATCTCAATAAAGCATTTATTAAACTATTTTTTGGAACTATTGGGATAATTAAATTTTGGAAAATATGGCGAGGATTTTGAATGGTTAGGCGGAAACGCAATTTGTTTTTTTTTTTTTGAGGATGAGGATGTTTTGAGGATAATTCATAAAATAAAAATATAGCCAAACGAATTCTTATAGACTATATATTCTAAACTCTTCGTTTCCCAAAAAGACACCATCAAACAATTTATTGTAAATATAATTTTGGTTTATGGGGGGGAATTTAAATTTGATTTCTATTTATTATATTTTAAAAAAAAAAAATATTTGACCCTTTTTTATACCAAACAAAACAAAAAAAGCAAATAAATATTAGTTTTATAATGCAAAAAATGATTATTAAAAAAAAAGTTAGTTAATGAATTAATGAATGACATTTTCTTTTTCTTTTTTTAGTTATCCCACAATTCAAATAAACAAATAAATAAACAAACAAACAAAAAAAACAAATAAATAAATAAATTACAGACACACACACACACGAACATTAACGTTTAAATAAACATATAAATAAATATTTAATAATTAATAATTAAATAATAAATAATTAATATTAGGAAAAAATTAAGATAAGAAAATTATATTAACTTTTTATAGGTATAGGTTTGCAAATTAAATTAATTAATTTTAGTACAGAGAGAGACAGAGAAGATGAAGAAGAAGAAGAAGTAAAAGAATTTTGCTATTATTATTATTATTATTATTATTAAAATTTTATACCTTCAACTTTAATTGTTTGATTTTGATTATTTGTCGTTGTGGCTATAATTCCATTTTGTGTTGACATCGTTGTTGGAATTTGTATATTTGTTCCTGGTATTGTTATGGTAGTTTGTTGTTGTTGCTGTTGTTGTTGTTGTTGTTGCTGTTGAGATTGTGCCTGTTGGGATTGATGTTGACCATTGGTTTGTTGTGGACCCTGCTGTTGTTGCTGTTGTTGTTGCTGTTGTTGTTGTTGCTGTTGATTCGTAGTAGGATTTGTATTTGAAGGAGCCGCTGTTAATGTATTTAATGTACTACCCAATGGTAATGTTATATTTGTTCCAGGTATAGTTAAGGCCGCTTGATTACATGCTATAGATATTATTTTATTTTTTTTTTTATGTTATGTTTATATACAAACAATTATACGTACATATATGCGAAGGGAATGTTTTTTGGAAGAGGAAGATTTTCCATTTAATATAGAAAAATGGGATCAAAAGGGGTTATAAATAAATGAATGCGGAATATAAAAATTATTGGCATTATTTATTTTGGATAAGGATAAGGATAAAAATAAGGATAACATAAATCTTTAATTAAGCAAAAAAAAAAAACCTCAAAAAGCAATTATTGTTTTAGTTATTTTTCTTATTCTATAGAGATCGCATTAAAAACTGTTTATAGCAATGTGATATGTGATGATGATGTTTGTGAGATTGTTTTTTTTTTTTTTTTTTGATAATGAATATTATTATAAATGCGAATAAATGATAAAAAAAAATAATAATATAAATAAACTATATATTAATAACAATTAAAAAAACACAAACGAAATAATAATAACACACAAATAAAAGAAGCTCAAAAGGGTCTTATTTTGTATATACATCAAACATATAATAAATAAATATATAAAACAAAATAAAATAATATGATCCTAATTAAATTCGTAATAATTTGGAGACGATAAGAATCTTCTATTGGCTCCAACATATCCTGTCAATGAACATTTTTCTTAAAAAGCGTGAACAAAAACTCTAAAATTTAGTCGTCAATAGCAATCCAAAAAATCTGTACCGCACGAGAGAGTGTGGACAAGGGAATGGATTCCTTAACCGCACCATGAATTTCATAAGATAAAAATAAAGACATATTTCATTCAAGATGTTTTTCTCCCATAATAATAATAATAATAATAATAATATTACTAATAATATTTTCAGTCCCGCAGATCAAAGCCCATTTTTAATTGTTTTGCAATACAAAACCACAATAAACAATTTTGAGTTCAGTGGCAATATGCATTATTATATTTAGTGATGAATGTAAATTGTTACGTTATTGTTTCTGATTTCTTCGATTATTTCGAGTAATAAACCCACAAAAAAAAAAAAAAAAAGGAACTGTGAACTGTCCAGCTAATGCCATGCGGTGTGTGGGATTGCGTATATCCCGTTTTTGTAAGGCATCAGGAATTTATATTTCATTGAGGTTATAACTTCTAAAAATACATTCACATTTCATATATAATATTAAATGACTACACCTTTTGCAATCTTCTATTATTAACCCTAGAATTCATCATATATGGGTATTTTAATACCCATTAGATTTTAAAAGTGATGTAAAAATTTGGATTTTTTTTACTTATGCCGATGTCCTTTGGCGTTGGATCTTCGACTATTCAATTCTATCTCAAAATTCTGCTTAATGGACTTTTGGCAAAGTCCAAAGGTGTTCAGAATCATTGTCATTCTTGTTTAGGCAAGACACCGCTCAATTTGCATATTCTAGGTATAATTATATGCCCATGATTAAAAATAATTGTATTATGCAGGATTTCCGGGGGGCTCTGCAACAATATGCCGTTTTTAGGTTTTAGGTCCTGTGACTCATTTTGGAGTCGAAAACATTCTCAAAAATGTTGTTGTTCCATTCGGCTTCGTTGAGGAATTAAGCGAAAAAAAAAAACAAAACGATTTTTGGAGATTTTCATGTTTTTCGCGACTTTGGAGCACTCACTTATCTCCACAATTGGTTATAGGTAATTGGCAAATCGATCAGATACACTATTTTGCATTAGCATCATTAAATCGCCTATAAATTACATTAAATATCATGTAAATCTCGACAACCGGTTCTCTTCTATAGATATTTTAAGAAATGTGTGTAAAAGATAAATCTTATTTTTTGTTCTCTAAAGTTTTGGGTATCGCAGATTTCGAACAGACACCTTGTAAAAATGTCCGTCCAACTTGCTTAAAAACTTGCTTGCTACATTATTTAGCTTTCGTTTGACAGAAATTTCCATGTGATATCTATCTAATAGAGTTTCGAAGTTATTCACGAAGTTAAATAAAAATTGCATAACATTTTTAATGGTCAATTTGAAATTTAAATTTTATTTTATTAAAAAAATGGATTTGCATATTTTTTTAAGGTAATGTTCTCAAAAACCAGACGATGGCCATAATTATGTTCAGATACTTGAATCGCTGTAAAATTTTATTACCAAACGTCTATTATCATCATTTGGAAGTTCTTAGCGTATGCGGGTTTAAAGTGATTATCTATGAAAAAACCTCTGTCTGGCAGACATATTTTTGTGATTCAAAAATGGATTATTTGAGAATATCTTTAAAACGGTTTGGAATAGAATATGCACCAAATGTGCTGGCGGTGCTTGAAAGATATAAGAAATAGCCAGAAAACGTAACTAGTCCGGTCTATAATTATCTTAAGAATTATGGAAGTTAATTAACATTTTATCTCTGGGTATAAATATACCCGGTTTATGAAAAAGTGTAGAATTTTTTGGTTATGCATATCCTAGGGTTAAATTATATATTCAAATGGCAAATGAATATACACATTTCAATAAGATGTTTCTGCTAGCGCTAAAGCAACGAAAAGAACTGATTGAAAGAAGTCAAAGAAATATGTGGGTTTAGAAATTCACCGTTAAGAAATGGACATCTTCAAGTACTGATTTAATTCCAATAGAATCATTATGGTTATTGATAAAACAAAGTCAATCATTGATTCGAAAGTTACAAATTGTTAAGGAGTGAAGAATTCCATGGAAAAATCATTGAAATGAGGAACTGAAAAACACCAGATGAATGCAAAAATTTAGTATAATTACCACGTCTAATGGAAAATTGGGTAGACTATCATAAAGACCAAAGGAGATATTACAAAAGATGAGATTAATGACGTATAACATAAAAGTGTCTGATATTATAATGGTCAAATTATTTTTTAAACTGAATCATTTTGAAATAAATTCCATAACAATAATTGGAAGTTTTTTTGTACTTGTTTCTTCGCAAAACCATTTAACTAAAACCATCATTTTATGAAATAAAATTAGTACGTTCATTAGTACGACTAATAAAATTATTGTTTAAAAATTATTGTCCTTTCTCGGCATTTCAAAATCGCAGGCATACAAATAAAATGTCAGGTGTCCTCCTAATTATATATTAAAGGTGTGTTAAATTATATTATATATTCAAAAACTCCATCAAACTAATATTATTAGTCGCGTTCCATTCAATTACCAGGAGTAAGTAGGAGTAGGTAAGAGTAGAAAAGGGTAAATTTTTTCTACTCCGAACTACTCTTTGCTATAGTACGGAGTACTTCGGCGTAGAAAAGAGTAGATTCTTTCTACTCTTATCTACTCCTACCTACTCCTGGTAATTGAATGGAACGGAACTATTATGTTGTTGAGGAATTTATAACATTTAACTCATCGTGATCGTAATCGCGGTCATATAGGATAATAAAATAATAATATTTACATGTCCAATATCCATTATTATATACTAATTAATCTTTATTATATACATAAAATTCAGGGGTTGCCTACAATACAACTAATTAATAGCTAATTAATACCCTTTTAATAATTATGTTTTTAATTACAAACGAAACGTTGCAAAATAACAGCTCTGTCAAAAACGAAGGTGTCCCGGGGCTTTGTAAAGAAAACAAAAACAAAGGATATATCTAGGAAAAGACTTTCTCATTTGGTCATTAATTTTCTATCTAATTGGTAACCCATGAGAAAAACGTTTATTCCTCATGAGTAATAAAGAATAGAGGGTCATAATAAATCTGAATGATCACAGTGCGAGGGAATATCTTGGATTCCAAACCCTAAGGGACAAATTTTAGTCGGTATGACGTCCAATAGTGACGACAGTCCGACACACAGTCTGTAAATGGATTACACGACCTTTTACACAACCGATATTACGTCAAGTTAAATAAATTCAATGTTTAAACGAAAATAAAAACAAAATATTATAATAATAATAATAATAAAAATAATAATAAAAAATTGATTGCAAATTGATTTTCAAAAATTATATTGTATATAGATCAAAAACAAAATTATGTAAATTAAACTTGTTACAATTCGAGATTTAATCAATAAATAAATTTGAAAAAATTAAAAATAAAAGAGAATGGTGAAAAAAAAAATACTGGATGTGTTTGGAAAACAACAATTATTACATTATAAAACAATTAACTTACCCGTTGGTATTTGTACAGTTTGTCCCATATTTTGTAAAATATTTCCTGGCAGTGAATATGTTCCGAGTGTCCGTATAATTTGACCATTTGGTGTAATGAATGTTTGTTGGCCACCCAATTGATGATTGACGTTACCCTGTGCCGTCCCATTATTATTATTATTATTACCCGATAATTGTTGGGCGGTCGCTTGTTGCATATTCGGTATAAATAATGCTTCTTGGCCATCAATCGTAACCGTTTGCATTGGTTGTACAACCGAAAACATACCATTATTTGGATTTTGCATCAATTGGCCACCGCCAATGCCAATGCCACCGCCAATGCCACCACCTTGTTGTATAAATTGTTGTGGTAATCCTTGTAAATTTTGTAAATTTATTACTTGTGGTTGCATTTGTTGTGATGTTATATATTCAGTTTTCATTGGGGTTCCGGTTGGTGTTGAATTGCCATTACCATTGACACCGCCACCAACATTAACACCGCCAACACCACCTCCGACAATTCCTCCATTACCACCAACAACACCACCACCAACACCAGTTGATGTCACTTGCATTTGTGTACCATCTGCACTTGTTATCGTTTGTATTTGAGGTGGTAAAAAATTATGTAATTGTTGTAATGTTATTACTTGTGGTTGTTGCTGCTGCTGTTGTTGTTGTTGATTTTGTAATTGTTGTTGATGTAACTGTTGCTGATGTTGTTGTTGTTGTTGTTGCTGCTGATGTTGCTGTTGTTGCTGCTGTTGTTGCTGTTGTTGCTGCTGTTGTTGTTGATGTTGTTGTTGCTGCTGCTGCTGTTGTTGTTGTTGTTGAGTTGGATTTGATGTATTAACTGGATTTGGACCTAACTGAGTGTTCTGTGGTTGGGAAGCAGCCATTATTGCAGCATTTAATTCATTACCCTATAATTATTATTGAAAATATACATATTAATAATAACTTTATTACAATACACTGAATTTTATTTTATTTTTTTTTTATTTACCTGTAATCCTTGTGCTTGCAATTGTGCTATAACCGATGCGCTAACCACACGGACCTCCGATCCCGGAGGAACATTCTGTTGGGTCTCCAGTTTGATTTTTTTTCGTTTTGGCACTTTTATAACTTTTATTATAAAATTTAATAAAGAAAATTTTTGCCGTTTGGTTGTTTATTTTGTTGCTTATTATTATTTGTATTATAGAGTTTATACTTTATCAAAACACAGTATTATAAATTCATGTGTGATATGAAATGAATTAAAAACAAAATTAATTTGTATATAACAACAAGACTTGTTTCTTGTTTGCTAAAAATTCTTTTAATTTATTATTTCGTTGTTGATTGATGAATTCTGTGGAAATTGAAAGAGAATTAATGCGAATTAAATAATTTAAATTAACAAAAGTCAAATAAAATTTTATAATAATAAATTCCCCATTCCCTCCTCAACATAAAACCAAGTAAAATTTGTATGTATATATTCGGTTATAAATCATATTTATGGGGATTGTAGTGAAAGTCTACTGAAAATTGGTATTCGTTTTCATAAATATGAATAGAGAGTGTCCTCATTTGCGAATTAATAAACGGCAATGTTACAATCGTATAAAAACCCGGGAGCTCCTTAACAATTTGGAACGTAACTCTATTACATTCAAAAATTTATGGCATAGTATCTTAAAGATTATTTTATGATTACGTTAATTTATGGTTTGTGAACGGAATAGACGCCGTCGTGGATGGTCAGAAAATTATCCAGAGAGTTTACGTACAGAATTTACTTTTTTTTAGTATTTCCTTTTCATGATGGCAAAGACAAAAGTAAACAAAATAATATAATGGGATTTAAATATCACCACATCCATCGGATCTTTAACAATAAATACCATGAAATGTTTGGTTTTATTTATAATACCCCCCTTCATATATACATAAATTTATTTTCTGTGGAGCTATATAGTTATTGTTTCTTTTCTTTTTTTTAGTAATACCCCCTAATTATTTATACACATATACTTTTATAATGAATATGAATATAGGTGAATGAACCAACTCCCATTTTTGTTTTTGTTGTTTTTCGCTTGCCTTTTAAAATTTATTCATATCTATTAGGCTTGGGTCGGTCGCGAACGACCTGTACATTTCGAACGAATCAGACATGTGACTCAAAAGACTCGAGTCAGTTATTTAATATTATACCGGTCATGTGATACCGAGTCACCAAGTTGTTTCGCTTTACTTTACATTTGTATATACCATTATATACTATACGATCATAGGTAGTCGTCAATGTACACTTTTAATACTGTCGTAGTTTTGCAATATTATATATATAGAGAAAAATTATAAATAAAGTATAAGTTAATAATCATCATAGTCATGATCATCAAATCATTTATGTCTTTTACTATTGTATATTTGTTTTGTTTATATTAACCAGCATTATTTCTCTTTCGTGCTGTTGGTATTTTTCTTTTATTGTTTATAGCCTTTATTTGTATTTTTGTATTTCTGTTTTTTTGTGTTTTTTTTTTTGTATATAGAATAGTAATATATGCGTATTAGTTTATCAATATTATATGATTATATTATATAGACAAAACGTATATATTATTTTATTTTCATGCGTTTCGTATGTCGTTCGTTTGGTATGACCCGTATGTTTGGTATGACTTGTATGTTTGGTATGAGACGTCCGTTTGGTATGTTCAGCATATCTCGTTCGTTTGGTAGATTTGCGTTGACTGTGTCTTTTGGTTATATTGGCCGTATGTTGGATGATATTCTTGCTTTTGAAATTGTGTATTTTTTTGTATATAATCATATAATAATATATAATATTATTATAAATTAATCAAATAAAAAAGTGTATTTTTATAGCTATACCTTCTATATTCTTTTATTTTGTTATATTTCTCTTTTTTTATTAGCTTTGTATTTTGGTATATTTTTATGTTATTTTTATTTTGTGCTTTTTTGTAAGAATATTTTATCAATATTATATTTTAAAAAAATGTATGTATTGTTTTCAATTTTCAAATATTTGAGGTTTTTGATTTTATCGGTCGAATTAATGACGAAATCACTTATTATTATCTTACCTAGAAATGCATAGAAGATCTTCTGTTGGTAGTTTCATAATTTGTTGTTTTTACGGTATAGGTAATATTAATTTCATCATACATTTCGACCGATTAAATCAAAAGACCCAAACAAACCACACGAACGAGTCTTTTTTATGAGTCCTTAAAGGACATCAAACGAGATGACCTGAGTCAGTGAAATGAACGGCTTTGCCCAACACTAATATCTATATATATATATTTTATTATACTATATACCATATATAGATAAAAATAATAAATTGGTTTTTCACATCACGTACCCCAATATATTATAATGAAAAGTATTCTTATATATTGTATATTATATAGCTATAGGTAGATAGATATATATAGTATTGCAGAGTTAGGTGGTGATGATAATGGTGTTGGTGGTAGTAGTAGAAATAGATAATTTCGATACATATATAAATGTATATGCGGAGGCAAGAACCCAGCCTGTGCCAGACAGTTTGGTGTCTATCAGTCAGCTGATGTGTTTTTTAACATATATTATGTTGTTGTTGTTGTTGTTGTTGTTGTTATTATAATTATTATAATAAAAATATAAAGAAAAGAAGAAAAATAAAAGTATATAAACAAAACAGAAAAGCACGTGGTTTTGACGAAAAACTTTTCCTTTTTTGTGAAAATAACTTTCTAAAAAGAAAATAAAAAAAAACAGTATAAGTGAATGTACTTACTATGTATATATAAGACATTAAAAGAAATTGAAAAGGATAATGAATTATTTAGTTTTAAAGTTTGTTAAATATATATAGTATAGTATCGTAGTATGTAATAAGAAGTTGCAAAATTGGATCAAATGCATTTTTTTTTATATAAACATGTCGAGTTCCATAAAAAAAATAAAAGGCAAGGTCGCGATAATTTATTGAGCTATTTATAGATATATTATTGTTGAATTAAATATTATAATAATAAATATAATTACTTAATTTCCAATTTGTGAAGCGTTTTTTTGTCATTTACAAGTCAAGTGTATTTACATTACATGATAATCTTTCTACTGAAAAAAAACAACCAATCATCAGGATAGAAACGTTGGGAACAACGCACCCGCTTCTATTGATTGATGAATAACAGAAAAACAATTGGTGGTTTTTATTGTACGTTGTGTTCCTTACAAAATCACAATTAAAATATTCACTTTAGCACATTTATATTCTTTTGGAACAATGTGTGATTATTTGTGCATTAAAATTATGGACACAGAAAAATATTACACTAAAAATATTCTGTACAATTTTTTTTCTATTAGTAAAATACCTTTTTGGTCAAAAATCATAAAATTTTAAATTACGGGCAGATTGGGATGTGAATTTTTACACTCCACAATTTCAATTTTCCTATTTATTGTTATACATTTATTTATTTATAAAATTACTAATTAAAATTTAATTTTTATGCTATAAACATAACAAAAAAAAAAAATAAATGAAAAATATTAAAATCAAAAATATCAACATTATCAACAATATCCAATTAAACAATTAAACAATAAACAAAATTTAACGAAAACGCAATTGATGGATGGATGGACAACAACACAAGCGTATAATTATCAATTAATTATTTATATATACCGTGCCCCCTATGCGTGGTTGTCATTTTAAATAAATAGATACTATTTATTCAAAGGTGGTGGTATGTAAATTGATTGAGTTGCTCTACATTTTTTAATTGTTTACAAAATGCAATCATTATTTTAAAAAAAAATTAAGTTTAACTATAATTCTATAATAATAATAATTCATTTTTACGTGATATATATAAATAAAAAAATTGATTTTAAAATCAATGAAGATGCTATGGGCATCATAACAATAATAATATTAAAAAATGATAAAGAACTAAATAATTTTACGTGTGCGAATTATCCCATTAACAATTATGAATGGGTCAATATTATAAAAATGATTGTGATGATAAAATACATTGATATAATGATTATCGTAAGTCATTTGATGATATTTTATTGAATTTTAGTATCAATTTTTATATATAATTACTATAATATCGTTTGGTTTGTATTTATTTTGATTTTACCTAAGTATATAATAATTCAGTAATAGTTAATTTTGTTTAATTAGTTATAATTTGTTTTATTACTTTTAAATTATATTTATTTATATTTTACCATCATCAAATCATCATCAAACCAAAATACATGATAATGATGATAATGATGATGATGATAAACAAATGAACAATAAAAATATTAAAGCCGAAACCGTCATTTTACATATTTTACATTGAATTTTATTGAACATTTCATCCATTTGCAGTGGGGTGGCATTAGTAGTTGTGTGGTAAAATCATATGAAAAAATGCGCGTATACCATTCAATGCGAATGCTCGTTTGCAAGTGTGTGTGTTGAAAATGAATGATTTTAGTATGCGTGCGTGTATATAAAATTAATTATTAGTTTTACTTTTTTAATTGATGCGTGATAAATGCGTTACATGAGGATTATTTACACACGTGAATTTAATTTAATGTTTATTATAGTATTTTTTTTTTAATGTTTTTAAAGTTAAAAAATTGAACAACTATAAAAAAAAAAACAATAAATAATATAGTATTTGTCACAAAATATTCTTATCTTTGCACGTACAACAAGACGCTGCTATATGCAAATTTTTCATTTATGCATGCATGCAACAACAACAACAACAACAAAATGCCGATATGTTTGGGGAAAAAAAGTCAAGAACTTTTTTTTGTTAAAAGAACAACAACAACCAAATGCCGATATATTTTGGGAAAAAATTCAAGAAGTTCTGTTTGTTAAAAGAACAACAACAACAACAAAATACCCATGAAATTGGAAAAAATATCTGATCTTTTTGGTTATAACTACAAAAACAACAACAACAACAATTGCTGTAAATTGAATAATAAATTGAACAAAAATAAACATTTGCTGACAACAACAAAAAAATGGAAAAATGGACGCCATATTTTTAAGATTTTATCATCATCATCATCATCATAATGTAATATTAAAAACATTAGGTAATTAAAATTTTTTTTCTTATTATTTTTAATCATATACTTTGTTTTATCAATCAATTAAAAATATTTATATAGCAAAGATTCGATATACAATGTTATGAAAATATTTTGTCCAGGTTGGTTGGTGGTTGGTGTGCGGTTAGGTTAGATATAATGTTTTCCTAACCTTATTATGAAAAAACAAATAGATAGGAAAATCGAAAACCACCCAAAAGAAATAAATGCATACTGATTAAAAATGTTTGTTTTGATTTCTGATGAAAAGAAATAATATTCACGTGTTATCGTTCAAAAACGTGTTGTTGTTGTTATTGTTATTGTATAAACAAAAATAAAATAGTTTTTTTTATTTTGTTGATATCTAAATTGTAAAATTGGGAAAATACAAAAAAAAAAAATTGCATTTGCTATGCAAGTTAAAGCATCCGCCCATTCATTTTACTACAAAAATGTTTGCTTTATACATTGCATTACGACACCATTCAATTCATTATGTATACATTCATATATATATTGGTTGTATATTAACAAAAAAGAAAAAATACTGAACGTCTTAAAAGTATTTTATTATGTGTTCGTTCGTTGTTCATCAATTTTTGGTGGTTGTATGTCTATATAGACATTTGATAATTTCATACCATACCAGTAAAAGAAAATGTAAATCAATAAGAAATATAGAAAAAATAAAAAAAAAAAAAAATGAACGATACAACAACAAAAACGAAACTACGAACTCAACTCGAGGGGTTATATGAATATAGGATGCCCAAATGGCAAATTGAATAAAATCGTATACAGATGATGATGATGATGTTTGGGCGCGAGATCATATATACTATATAGAGTATATGTATTCATAATATAATATGAAAAATGTTAAAATACATGTGTTGTGTATGAATGAAACCCTGAAAACACCCACAAAAGAGAGTGTGGTCTTTTTGAAAAAAAAAAAAAAATTGTTATCAAAAATGCAATATTCTGAATAATTATTTGTTTATGTAAAAGATAATTAATCTAATTAAAATTGTCTTGACACAAAAGTAAACACAAAAACCACTTACCGGTAATAGATTGCATTTTATTTCTGGGTAGCCACTAATTTTTACTTTATATTTTTGATATAACTACATTTTATACCACACGACACACACAACAAAAAAAAATAAAAGAATTTAATTTTCTTTATTATATTTATTTTTTTCTTCTTCTTTAATTTTGCTTTGGTGATGCCGTAGCGCACTCACTCACAATACAATACACAAAAAAAATAATGTATGTACCAATTATTAAAAAAAAATAAAAAACACTATTCACTTTTTCATTTTTTTTATTATAATCATATTTTTTTTTTTCAATTTAATCTTATAATTATTATATTATTTTTCATCAATAATTTAAATATCAATCAAATACCATTTATTAATATATTTTTTATAAGTAAATTTTTCAATAATATTTAAAGGAAAAAACACACAAAACCTATTTATATCTGAGAATGAAATATTTTTACTGACTCTGACTGCCTCTGCCAGAAAATGAATAGCTAGCTACACCACATATATCAATTCATAAGCGCCAGTTCTAAACAAAAAAAAAATAAAAATAAAAGCACTCACACATCGAAACGGAAGTCATACACCACACCAACACCAACCAAACCAAACCAAACCAAAAGAAGAAAAAAAAAACTCATACTGACTGAACCAGTGAACCACACAAAATATATATATACATGCATATTTTATATAAACGTGATCACACAATGAAATGAAATATGTAGAAAGAAAATGATATTATATTGTTGTTGTTCTTGGTTGCTCACATTGTAATTGAAACATATTTCAAAGCAAATAAACGAGATCTAAAAAAACATGTATAATTATAATAAAAAAAGGGACACACCAAACCATATGAAATAGATGTCAAATACAATGTGTAATTTTGTTACACCAATAAATATTTTTTAGATTCGGTTATATATCGGACCTATGATCCTATATGGGTAATATTCAACCATAACCATCGTTAAATATGGTACAGACAAAAATATAAACTTCATGTAAGTGTTTTACATTTCAATATACGCACATTCACATTTATTTATGCAATGCATTAACAATATATATGGTGTTTGTTTGTTCTTAATAAACTAGAACAGCATTCTCTGTACCGAACACACAATAACAAAAAGAATAATAAAACCTATTGAACTTTATAAATATTATTATATATATATTTTTTCTTTACAAATACAGGCAGGCTGATAATATATTAATAAAATATATATATATATATATATATTAAACAAATCAAGCACCATATAAATTCCAGCAATTCCAGCCAGACACAGGCAGAAAACTCTATAATGAATGACACGACGGGGACAATCCCCAGCAAAATTTTATACACAGAAAATTATATATATATATATAACAAAATGCACATATACCTAATGAATGCTCTATCTCATTTTTCATGGTTTTTAATGTATATATATATATATATATTTTCAAGAATAATGGGCTGCTTTTGCTATACCCCATATCATCATAATCATCATCATTATCATTTACATTAGCTTCATACACATTCCATTTCGTGCATATCATTTAGAAATATATATACAAAAAAAAAAACTGTGTGTGTTTGATGTTGAAATTGAAAAACTACAATACAATTTTTATAATCCGTATATGTATGTATAAAGTGAAAATGTATTAAATTGTAATAAATGAATGGATGTGGAGATACCTTCGCGTTCATTATAAAAGCGTCTATCTATATAAATTATATCCATTCATATAATTCGTGTTTCGCATATACGAAAAAAACAACGTTGTGATGTTATGGTGGTGCGGATTGGGTTTTATTTTTTTGTTATAAAAGCCACACATAAATAGGAATAACACTATAAGGAAAGGTTTTAGCAAATTAACATCGTTCCCGAACACCAATCGAATGATCTTCTAATGTCTGCTAGACCTCATCATTAATATAACACAAACTAAAATCTTTATCACAAATCTTGTCAGACAAATTGAATTGTATTTTATATGTATTATTAAAAAATTAACAGTTTTGCATTAAAAATCAAATATAAATAACACATTCAATTGTATCTAAAACAATTGCTGTTGGTTGAATTGAATGTCTGTTATACGTATTGTTGTAACAAAATCATTAAATCATTCAATATATCAACATAGAGAAACCACCTAAAATTTATAAATAAATATATATTCAAAACACATTCGGTACGTTAAGTGACTTATTAGTTTGAGTATTGAATATTTGCGAATTTATAACTTTGAATGTGAAAAAAATTTGTCTTAATTTACTAATTCTTTTACCAAAACATCGGTTAATTGTTTGCTGATCCTTTCCCATTTTATAAACGGTGTTTTATATGTTAAATATATGTTTGGTATTGATCATTACATTTTATGAGAAATTGTTAACTAACAAACATAAATCCGACCATACACTATTTTTTTCCCCCAGTTGTTAACGTGATTGAACTTCTACGTATTGTTTGGTTTGTTTTAGTCGAACAGTATAATTTATTTTGTGTGTGGTATCAGTACAGAGCAGTGATACTGATAGAGAAATTGTATTGTTTTGTATATGCAAATAGAAGAAAAAAAACCGAAAATCGATGGTTTTTTTTTTATACACGATGCAATCTTACATAGGCGTATCATAAGATACAATATAATTATATTAAAAATATATATTTATTTTGTTGTAAATATAAAATTCATTGATAAAAATACAATATAAACAAAACATTAAATATATATATATATATATATTATTAAAATTGTTGCAAATTAGTGGGTATACATAAAATTTAGGCGTTCGCATTTTCACATCAGTACGTATATATATAAAAGAAGGGATTGATTTCTATATACCATATATATAGTATTGAATCTATCAAATGCGATGAAACTGTAAAGCAAAAAATGTTTTTATTATAAGAAACTAAAAATACATGAAAATTTTGTAATTCCATTCCATTTGAATGAAGAATTTTTTTTTTTTTTTAAATAAATACAATAAAAATCTATTGTATTTTAGAATTTTAAATCAAACGACGCCTATGTAAAATATTTCTAAACAAAAAAAAAACATATGCAATATATAATGATGAAGAAAAAAAAAAAAAAGGTATATGCTTATAATACAAATACCTTTGTGTTGATAATACAAAAATTTTCATTTAATATAACTTTTGTACGTACATTTTCTACCTAAATTATATAATAACAAACCAGCATAAAACCAGACCTTTTCTCATCTCATATCCTCCAGTCATCTTCATCATCATCATCATCATCACCATTGTTCAATTGCTTATGTGTTGTTTAAATTAAATTTACATATAATGAATTTATGATACACGTTTAAAATAACACGTTTTTATATCTTTTGTATAGAGAATGACGCGAGGAAAACTTAATTTGTTATATACCATACCTTTAATATATAGATAGGTTTATAAAAATTAAAATATAATAATATTGGGTTGGCTTTTTTTTTTCCACAAAAATCATAATCATTATGTATATATATATATATATATATATAGCAATCAAAATTAACAACAAACCTATAATTTATAAGCGATAATAACCGACTTGCCTGTTTTTTTTTTGTTGTTGCTGTTGTTGTTAAATTTTACCATATGATAAACAACAACAATAAAAAATAGTCATACAGAGTATAAAATTAACATCTGCAGCAGCATAGACTGTGTGTATATATTTGTGTATGAATGACCTGATGTTTTAAAGAATAGGATAGTCATTGAAAACACCAAATTCAACACCCTAAAACATATATTTATTTTGACTATACCACACCAAACATTATGAAATTCAAATATGTATATTCTGATATATACCAACCAAATGTTGTGTTATTAATATTTAGAGGAGAATTTATATAGTAGAAATATTCTATATTAATTAGGGTAGAGGTTGGAAAATATTTTTAACCAACAACAATTTCTATATTTTGTCTCATCATTGTTGTGTAAAATATATTTATAAGGAAGGGATCTTCGCATCCTTGCACGCACATATATATATATTCAAGTATAGAGGTTTTTGTATATAATGTCATATATATACGGGTACGGGATTATTTAGTAGGTGTACAAATTAATAATAAAGAAAATTTGCTATTCAAGTTTCTATTGGGAAATTGTCGGTCTGTCCAGTTTCCTAATATAGGAAATTGTCTGTACAATTTTCTAATAAGGCAATTCTCTATAGATGTTTCTAATAGGAAATTGTCTGTACAATAAGGAAATTCTCTATAGATATTTCTAATAGGAAATTGCACAATTTTCTTATAGGAAATTGTCTGTAAAGAAAATTTGCTATTCAAGTTGCTAAAGGAAATTGTTTGCCCAGTTTCCTAACAGGAAATTGTCTGTAAAGAATTTTCCAAGAGGAAATTGTCTGTAAAGAATTTTCTAATAGGAAATTCTCTATAGATATTTCTAATACAAAATTGTCTGTACAATTTTCTAATAAGGAAATTCTCTATAGATTTTTCTTAAAGGAAAGTACAATTTTCTAATAAGGATATTCTCTATAAATATTTCTAATAGGAAATTGTCTGTAAAGAATTTTCTAATAGGAAATTGTACAATTTTCTTATAGGAAATTGTCTGTAAAGAATTTTCTAATAGGAAATTGTACAATTTTCTTATAGGAAATTGTCTGTAAAGAATTTTCTAATAGGAAATTGTACAATTTTCTTATAGGAAATTGTCTGTAAAGAATTTTCTAATAGGAAATTGTACAATTTTCTTATAGGAAATTGTCTGTAAAGAATTTTCTAATAGGAAATTGTACAATTTTCTTATAGGAAATTGTCTGTAAAGAATTTTCTAATAGGAAATTGTACAATTTTCTTATAGGAAATTGTCTGTAAAGAATTTTCTAATAGGAAATTGTCTGTAAAGAATTTTCTAATAGGAAATTGTCTGTAAAGAATTTTCTAATAGTAAATTGTACATTTTTCTTATAGGAAATTGTCTGTAAAGAATTTTCTAATTGGAAATTGTACAATTTTCTAATAGGAAATTGTCTGTAAAGAATTTTCTAATAGGAAATTGTCTGTAAAGAATTTTCTAATAGTAAATTGTACAATTTTCTAATAGGAAATTGTCTGTAAAGAATTTTCTAATTGGAAATTGTACATTTTTCTTATAGGAAATTGTCTGTAAAGAATTTTCTAACAATAAATTATACAATTTTCTTATAGGAAATTGTCTGTAAAGAATTTTCTAATAGGAAATTGTCTGTAAAGAATTTTCTAATAGTAAATTGTACATTTTTCTTATAGGAAATTGTCTGTAAAGAATTTTCTAACAATAAATTATACAATTTTCTAATAGGAAATTGTCTGTAAAGAATTTTCTAATAGGAAATTGTCTGTAAAGAATTTTCTAATAGGAAATTGTCTGTAAAGAATTTTCTAATAGGAAATTGTCTGTAAAGAATTTTCTAATTGGAAATTGTACAATTTTCTAATAGGAAATTGTCTGTAAAGAACTTTCTAATAGGAAATTGTACAATTTTCTAATAGGAAATTGTCTGTAAAGACTTTTCTAATAGGAAATTGTCTGTAAAGAATTTTCTAATAGTAAATTGTACAATTTTCTAATAGGAAATTGTCTGTAAAGAATTTTCTAATAGTAAATTGTACAATTTTCTAATAGGAAATTGTCTGTAAAGAATTTTCTAATAGTAAATTGTACAATTTTCTAATAGGAAATTGTCTGTAAAGAATTTTCTAACAGTAAATTATACAATTTTCTTATAGGAAATTGTCTGTAAAGATTTTTCTAATTGGAAATTGTACAATTTTCTAATCGGAAATTGTCTGTAAAGAATTTTCTAATTGGAAATTGTACAATTTTCTAATAGGAAATTGTCTGTAAAGAACTTTCTAATAGTAAATTGTACATTTTTCTTATAGGAAATTGTCTGTAAAGAATTTTCTAACAATAAATTATACAATTTTCTTATAGGAAATTGTTTGTAAAGAATTTTCTAATAGGAAATTGTCTGTAAAGAATTTTCTAATAGGAAATTGTCTGTAAAGAATTTTTGTAATTGGAAATTGTACAATTTTCTAATAGGAAATTGTCTGTAAAGAACTTTCTAATAGTAAATTGGACATTTTTCTTATAGGAAATTGTCTGTAAAGAGTTTTCTAATAGGAAATTGTACAATTTTCTTATAGGAAATTGTCTGTAAAGAATTTTCTAATAGTAAATTGTACAATTTTCTAATAGGAAATTGTCTGTAAAGAATTTTCTAATTGGAAATTGTACAATTTTCTAATAGGAAATTGTCTGTAAAGAATTTTCTAATTGGAAATTGTACAATTTTCTAATCGGAAATTGTCTGTAAAGAATTTTCTAATTGGAAATTGTACAATTTTCTAATAGGAAATTGTAAAGAATTTTCTGACAGTAAATTGTACAATTTTTTTATAGGAAATTGTAAAGAATTTTCTGACAGTAAATTGTACAATTTTTTTATAGGAAATTGTCTGTAAAGAATTTTCTGACAGTAAATTGTACAATTTTTTTATAGGAAATTGTCTGTAAAGAATTTTCTAATAGTAAATTATATAATTTTCTTATAGGAAATTGTCTGTAAAGAATTTTCTAATAGGAAATTGTCTGTAAAGAATTTTCTAATAGTAAATTGTACAATTTTCTTATAGGAAATTGTCTGTAAAAAATTTTCTAATTGGAAATTGTACAATTTTCTTATAGGAAATTGTCTGTAAAGAATTTTCTAATAGGAAATTGTACAATTTTCTTATAGGAAATTGTCTGTAAAGAATTTTCTAATAGGAAATTGTACACTTTTCTTATAGGAAATTGTCTAAAGAATTTTCTAATAGTAAATTGTCTGTAAGGAATTTTCTAATAGTAAATTGTACATTTTTCTTATAGGAAATTGTCTGTAAAGAATTTTCTAACAATAAATTATACAATTTTCTTATAGGAAATTGTCTGTAAAGAATTTTCTAATAGTAAATTGTACAATTTTCTAATAGGAAATTGTCTGTAAAGAATTTTCTAATTGGAAATTGTACAATTTTCTAATAGGAAATTGTCTGTAAAGAATTTTCTAATTGGAAATTGTACAATTTTCTAATAGGAAATTGTCTGTAAAGAATTTTCTAACAATAAATTATACAATTTTCTTATAGGAAATTGTCTGTAAAGAATTTTCTATTAGGAAGTTGTCTGTAAAGAATTTTCTTACAGTAAATTACACAATTTTCTTATAGGAAATTGGCTGTAAAGAATTTTATAATAGGAAATTGTCTGTAAAGAATTTTAATAAAGTAAATGTCTGATTGTGCGAGATGAATCAATCCTCAGAAGGATTTTTTTCCTCAAAAAAAAAAAACCAAAATAAATCCTAAAAAAAATATAGTCTTCAATTGCGAGTTCTGGCATTTTTTGTTTATTATACCTTTACTAAATACATTTATAATCCAAACTTCCAGAATAAAATGTATCCTTAAATTTACTACCTGTTACAACTAATATTTTATAAATATTATTTTCAATAGAATATATACATAGATGTGTAAGAGAGGTAATGAACACGACATATATATATATATATATATATATATAATACATTTAATTGGTATATGTTCTCTTTTGAAAATGTGTCGAAAGGATATTATTTATATATATATATGCGTATTCATTCGTATATAGATAGGGACGACAAAAACAGAGTTCAATACACTAAAAAAAAAAACAACAACAACATATTTTAGGGGGGAACGAAATGTTCAGTTTTTCAATCCCAAAAATCATAAAATTATGCGTTCGTTTTTGATATAGTATAATACATTAGATATTTGTGTATATACCTTCCTTTTTACATTCCCTCAAATTTTATCCATATGTATATATAGGATATGTTTAACGCATAAAATTGAAAGTTATTTTCAAACATATTGCATTTTTGTATTAACGAGGACGAGCAATATATAGTAAAAAAATTAATACACACACATCGACATATATATTAATATAGGAAAAGGATATTTCTATTATTTTTTTTTTTGATATATATACATTTACTGAACTGGAGGGTATATATTATATTGCGTTGCTAATGCAAGTATATTTCTTTTTTTGGTAAAATATACTGTTGTTAAAGCCCAGTCATCTGTGTATATATATATACGTTAAAAATGTGTTTTTATATTTGTTTTTGCTATATACACAGTTTTAGACCCAACTAAAAAACGTGAAATTGCAGCAATCGATTTATATATACATATATATATATATATAAAGAGGACGCAGTCTTTTATATATATATAAACCTTAAAATTATATGTATATCAAAAAAACAGCAGCTGTGCATATCCTTTTTTAGAAAATATATATATATATATATTTTTTAAATGCATATATAGTAAATTTTTCTTCAGTTAAATTCATTTGATTATTATAAAATGTATATATAATCATTACATTTTGTTATTTTTTGTCCTTCCTACCCAACGCCACCGCCTGAACCTATAACAGAGAAAAAAACAACAAAATCATGTATATACAAGAGGTATAAAATATCGCCTCTGCCTATATACAAAATATATGTATACGTATAAGTTAAGTGTATATATATTTTGGAAAATCCTTAAAAATGATAAAAGAAGTCCTGTGTTTATTTTGTGTGTGTCTATACTATATATTTCCAATATATAGATACGTACCTCTCTGTACTATTATATTTATATATATATATATATGAGAAAAGTCCTCCAGCAGGAATATATAATCCTATCAAATTTAACTTTCCTTTTTTTTTTTTTTGGATTGAAACGCATTTTTTCATCATTTTCATTTTAATTATTTTTTAACAAATGAAATCTCCCTATATATGGTTAATAATATAATTTGTATAATTTGATATATATGGTATATGTTTAAATGTATACTCGCGTCCATTCACGTATGTGACATCGTGATCTGTTTAACCGCATTCATGGTCATGGTTTTACGGTGGCAGATTCATCCATTGGTTCATGATAGTTATTAAAGATTTTCCAAAAAAAAAAATTACTACAATCTAAATTAATCAAACATAGCTTTCACTACGATTCATAGAGGTTTTTTTTGCCATATCTCATAAACTTATGCATAAATCTGACTGAAAATTTGCAGGTTGATAAAGGTGTTTTTTTATATTAATTTATTACGCTAATAGAAAATTGTACAGACAATTTCCTATAAGAAAATTGTACAATTTCCTATTAGAAAATTCTTTACAGACAATTTCCTATAAGAAAATTGTACAATTTCCTATTAGAAAATTCTTTACCGACAATTTCCTATTAGAAAATTGTACAATTTCCTTATTAGAAAATTCTTTACAGACAATTTCCTATAAGAAAATTGTACAATTTCGTATTAGAAAATTCCTTACCGACAATTTGCTATTAGAAAATTCTTTACAGTCAATTTCCTATAAGAAAATTGTACAATTTCTTGTTAGAAAATTCCTTACAGACAATTTCCTATTAGAAAATTCCTTACAGACAATTTCCTATTAGAAAATTCCTTACAGACAATTTCCTATTAGAAAATTCCTTACAGACAATTTCCTATAAGAAAATTGTACAATTTCCTGTTAGAAAATTCCTTACAGACAATTTCCTATAAGAAAATTGTACAATTTCCTGTTAGAAAATTCCTTACAGACAATTTCCTATAAGAAAATTCTTTACAGACAATTTCCTATAAGAAAATTGTACAATTTCCTAATAGAAAATTCTTTACAGACAATTTCCTATAAGAAAATTGTACAATTTCCTAATAGAAAATTCTTTACAGACAATTTCCTATAAGAAAATTGTACAATTTCCTAATAGAAAATTCTTTACAGACAATTTCCTATAAGAAAATTGTACAATTTCCTATTAGAAAATTCTTTACAGACAATTTCCCATAAGAAAATTCTACAATTTCCTATTAGAAAATTCTTTACAGACAATTTCCTATTAGAAAATTCTTTACAGACAATTTCCTATAAGAAAATTGTACAATTTCCTATAAGAAAATTCTTTACAGACAATTTCCTATAAGAAAATTGTACAATTTCCTATAAGAAAATTCTTTACAGACAATTTCCTTTAAGAAATTGTACAAATTCCTATTAGAAAATTCTATACAGACAATTTCCCTTTTTTGAAAATTGAACAGAAAATCTCCAATTATAAAACTATTCAGCCCATTTATCGCTAGCTAATATATATAAAAAAATAAGCACATTATTCTTTTAAAAAAAAACGGATAAATTTCAAATAATATACCTTTTTATTACCTGTTTACCTTTTATTATTTTATTTAATATACTAATGAAAGGAAACTTTTTTCTTTATGTTTTTTTTTGTAGGTGTTGGTAGTATTTGAAAGATAAATCAGGATAAGAACAAAACACCTGTTGATATCATGCAGAAGGAGGTGCGGGGGTCTCTTAACTTTTGATTGATTGAGGACATTTCATATGTTATTTATATGAACGCCTGAACATCACCGCATCATCAGTAAAACAACAAGGTAATTAAATTATATATCAATATACTATATATTTTTTAAGTGTTCTTAATTATATAAGCCAAAAGAGAAAACATTTTTAAAGAATAACTCCACCAAAATACATTTTTAATTCAATAAAAAATATAATAATTTTTGTGTGTTCACTTTGAGATAAACTACACAGATTGATGCATATCCCTATAATAAAATAATAATTCTATTTTAATTATATATATATAAAGAACTGCGTGTAGATGTAGATATACATTTATATATAGATATATAAATTAAAAAGGGATACGCATTATTGGATATATATTTTTAGATTTGTTAGAAATTTCCCTGATAAATAGCATTTTCCCTGCTTATACATAGATTTATATATATAGATATTTAAATATAACTTTGTAAATTTCATTGAATGTGTATTTATAAAAAAACAGGAAACTATACTGTATATAAATATTATAGATAAAGATATGAATGGGAGTTCTATTTTATACGCCCATATTGGATGATCTTTTTTTTTTTATTATAAATTTCTATATATATATATAAAAAGTTTATAGAAATATATAAATATATAAAATAACGCATAAAACTAAAAATAATTATTTTCGTTTCTTTTTGTGGAGGTTAAAAAACACAACGCAATCTTATAATATATTATTTTACACAATCACGCGTATCCTCTATTTATATATAAATATATATATATACACTAATATACCAAATTCTCTATAACATTATTGGAACTGAAATATTACCGAATTATAGTTTTGAATTTCATACAATTTTCCTTTTCACAACCAATGTGAAAAAATATATATAATAATTTATTTTATTATATATATAGGAAAATGAAGGAATTTCAATAATAAAACAATGCCATCCTCCTCTTCCTCCCCCCCTTAATATATATAAAATGATCAATCTGTATATTGAAAATTTTATTAATTATAATACCATCACCACATTCTATTTCATATATTTAAACAAATTTTCCATACATGTATGTATATTTGGTTACAAACAGATCCGCAGTCCAAACCAGCTTTTATGGTGATGATTATTGCTTGTTCCGTAAATTTCCACATTACATTCTCTTATATAATTAAATTTTGTATAATTTTATTAAAGAAAATTCCGTATAGTTATTCTAAAGAATATTCTCCGGATTGTAATTTAACTAAAGGAAATTCTATTCTATAATTTTACTAATGGAAAATTTTGGATAATTTTTAAATATAGGAAATTATCTGTATGATTTCCTATAAAGAAATTTCTGTATATATACCTTAAGTAAAATTAAATTCTGAATTTATGCTTTTAGATAATTTTCCATAATTTTCTAATAGGAAATTTTCGCCAGTATATATTTTGTATAGTTTTTCCCTGGGACCTTTTTCCCTATAGTTTATAGAATAAAAAATTCTGTACAATTTTTCTAATAATTTTACTAAAATTAATTCTGTATATCTTTTTTTATAAAAAATGAAACTTCTTAATAATTAAGAAATGGAAGGACAATTTGTATAATTTGCTTTTTGTTCATTTTGTATAATGTTCTATAATATAGGAAATTTTGTATAATTTGCATAAAGTAAATTCTATGTAAAGGTATATAATTTGCATAAGGAAATTCGAAATGATTTTCTAAAGGAAATTCTGTATATGCGCTTTTCTTAAACTATAATTAATTCTGTACAATTTTCTAATAGGAAATTTTGTATAATTTGTTTAAGACAGTTTTGTAAAGGTTGATAATTTGCAGGTACAATTCTGTAAAGGTACACTTCAAATATACTTTATATAATTTTCTAATACAGTAAAGGATTTTTAAGGAAAGTTCTGTACATAATTTTACTAAAAGAAATTTTGTTTTTATTTGCTATACTTACGAATTCTTTCTTTATAATATTCTAAATTAAATTCTGTCTTAGATTATCCAAAGAACATTTCTTTATATAATTTTCAAATAGGAAATTTTCTGTATGATTGTCCTAAACTAAATTCTGTATAACTTAACTAAAGGATATTCTGAATTTATGCCGTCTCAATAATTTTCAGAATAAGAAATTCTTTGTATAAGTTTCCTAAGGAAATTCGATAAGATTAAATTAGAATTAAAAGGAAACTAAATTCTTTACAATTTTCTAATAGGAAATTTTCTAATAATTTACTAAAATTAGTTCTGTTTTCTGTATAACTTTATTTAAAAAAAAAACGTCTTTATAATTAAGAAAGGAAGGAACGAAAATTGAAGGACAATTTGTATAATTTGCTTAAGTCCCATTTTGTATAATGTTCTAATAGGAAATTTTGTATAATTTGTTTAAGGAAATTCGATATGCTTTTCTAAAGGAAATTCTGTATATATGCGCTTTTCTTAAAATAATTCTGTATAATTTTCTACCAGTCTATGTTGTATAATAAACGTAAGTAAATTTTATTACTTTGGCATTAATAAAACAAAGTAAAAACATGATATGAAAGTTACAATTGAAGGAGTAAAGAATTCCAAAGAAAAATCATTGAAATGAGGAATGCAAAAACACCGGATGAATGCACAAATTTAGTAAATACAACGTAAATACAAGAGAATGGATGCTATTATAAAGGCCAAAGGTGGCGTTACAGAGGAGATTAGTGGCGTATAATATAAGTGTCCGATATTATAATGGTCAAATTTTTTTTTTGTTAAATTTAATTATTTTGAATTAAATTCCATAACTAATTCAATTTAAAAGATTTTTTACTTCTGTCTGCGCAATTATTTAACTAAAACCATCATTTTATGAAATAAAATTAGAAGGATTAAAAAATTATATTGTTCAAATTCCTTTTTTGGCATCTCAAAATCGAGCATTCGAATAAAATAACAGGTGTTCGATATAATAGTGGTTAGAGTAGTAGGTAAAATGTTTTTAAGGAAATTCTATGTAAAGGTATGTAATTTGCAGGTATATAATTCTCACAAAAGGTAAATTTTTTATATAATTTTATAATATAGGTAAATCTTTAAATATATTTTATAAAGAAAGTTCTGTACATAATTTTACTAAAAGAAATTCTGTTTTTATTTGCTATACGTACGATTTTTTTCTTTATAGTATTCTAAATTAAATTCTGTATATGATATTCCAAAGAAAATTTCTTTATATAATTGAAAATTTTGCATAATAGGAAATTCTTTAAATTTTTTAAAGGAAATACAATATACAATTTTCTTAAGGTATTTCCCTATAATTTTCTAATAGGAAAATTCAAGTTTAAAAGGGAAATTCAAGTTAAAAAGCTTAACGATATTTTGTATACCTTTCTAAAGGACATTCTGTACAAATTTACGTAAGAAAATTCTGCTGTATTGGTATATAATTTGCTTAAGAAATTTTCTAATCAGAGAATCTTTAATTATAATTTTAAAGAAAGTTCTATACAAAGTTCTTAAGTCAATTTCGTACAATTTTGTAACAAGATAATCTGTATATAATTTTCCAAAGAAAATATCTTTATATATTATTGGAAATTTTGTATAATTTTCTAATAGGAAAGTGGCTGTGGGTTCAATTTACTTTAATTCTTTAAATATTTTAAAGAAAATTCTGTACAATTTTCTTCAAGCAATTCTGCAATAATTTTAATAAAAAAAAAATACAATTAAAATACAATTCTTTATATAATTGGAAATTTTGTACAAAATTATCTAAAGAAATTCTTATCTAATATATTTAAAATTATTGCTTTCTATCGCGTTTTTCCATTCAATTCAATTCTCAAATTGTACAAAATTCTCTATCCGCAGTTTGCAGTTTTTTAGAACTTTTTCATTGATTTTAATAGACGACCCCCAATAATAATTTTTAACAAATACCTCCACTATCTTAATTTAGTATTCACTAAATGAAAATTAAAAAATTAATTTTATAATTTTATAATATATATATTAAAAATAAATAAAACAAAACTCAAAATATTTAATATAGTTTTTTTTTTATTTACATTTTTTATGTATGTCTTTTTTAATTTTAATTTAATTTAAATAAATATAATAAATAATATAGTAGTAGAAATTTTCTAAAACCAAATATAACAATATATATGAAGAAGTATAATTGCAAAGTCTCATATATTGATTAGTTATAGTATATGCGGTATATGGAAATATAGGAAGATTAAAAATTGTGCTTAATTTGGATGAAGGATTATGTAATATAAATTGTATTTATATAGGAATATTTTCGGTAATTTCGGCTATGTATAATTGAATTTTATCCATTATTATTATTATTATTCCATTATTATTATTATTATTATTATTATTATTATTATTAAAATATTGTTTTATTAAACGCTTTAAACTATCGAACTCCATATATTTCATTTCGCATTTTGTTAATTATCATTTTATAATAATTATATTTATATACTTTTTTATAATATCATAATTTTATTCTCAAAATTTATTTTCATTATTACTTAAAATACATTTTTATAAATAAATATGCAATCGCAACAAATATATTACATTTTAAATATAATTTATATGTTTATAAAATATATAATTAACAAATTATCAGATTAAGTAAAATTTAATTAATATAAATAAAGAACAACGCAAATATATAATTAATAAAATAAATAAATAAAAAAAAGTGATGATGATAAATTAAAATTTATATTCTAATCTTGTATATATATACGGATGTTTTTTTTTTCTTTATAATAATTATAGAAAATCTTGCAAAATTTGTATTTAGAGGTTAAAAAAAAATTACAATATCTTATCAAAACAAAATAAATATGCGGATGATGATTTTGAAAAGGATGATTTATATTAATATTATGATAATTGCAATTTTGATATATATATATTTTTATATGAACCATTTCTTCTTGCGTTGTTATGTTCCATATAATATTATAGGGAATAATATTTAATTATAATCAATTCATCGCTGCTGCTTGATCTTTATTATATATATATTTATATATAATAATCGTTGTTCGATATATACTCCTTCTTTACAAACCACCACCGGATCGATCAACCGTAATTTTTCTTTGTAATTTTTCATTTTCTGTTTTTTCTTCTTCCAATTCAGCCATTCGGGCAAATCTTGAATATGCAACATGTCCAGATTTGATAGCGGACATCATCTATATATGTATAAAAATGTTTTGTTGGGGGGTGGAGGTTTTTTTTTTGTAAGGATAAAATAATATTTTAATATAAAAAATCATTTTGGTTTTTTTTTTAAGTAAAAACGTGTTCTGTATATATATAAATTGTATGTGAATCGTCAGTTTTGTGTTTGTTTGTTTGCTATATAAAATTTTAGTAGCTTTTTTTATGTATCTAACTAAACTATAAAAATTATCATTTGCATAATTAAACAAAAATAGGGTTCAAAATATTATTGAAAATTAAACCACAAACGCAATAATGCACATATATAAATATAACAAAAATATATAGCCATATATTTGAATAATAACCAAACAAACGCAAACAAATTAATAATTTTTTTATATTAATCCTTAGCGAACGAATGCCGCGCCAAAACTCGCGACTAAATTTTCGGGAATATTAAAAAAATTATGCTCGTTCGTTATGGATTAATATACAAATATATATATAGAAATAATTCAACAACAACAACAAAAAATAAATATGGTTATTATCCCCAAAAACTTGCAAAATATAATTTAAAAAAAAAACAGCACAAAAATATTTTAATTTTATTTAAATTTAATTAAATTATATAATAAAAAACATCTCATTAGATTTTTCCATTAGAATACAGGCTTTGTGTAAATTTAAATAAAAGATCTTATGAGCTTATTATCGAAATTATCTACGAAAAACTATGTTTTGATTCGTTTGAATTCAATTATTTATTTTTTTTCAGTCTGTATTTTACTGATAAATTTTCCAACCTTTGACAATTACACAGTGCACCAAATTTGATATTCCGGACTGGTCCTATAGGAAATACATTAAAAACACGATTTTTGAAATTTGTTTTTTTTTTAATTTATTCAAAATTTATTCTCCTCCTGATTCAATAGAACTGCGTTACATCGATTTAATACGATTTAAACATTTTATACCAAACCAATCCTTTCAATTTCACTTTTTTTAAGTTTTGAGAACAAGGAGAAGTCACATGGTGCTAAATGTCCAGGTGAATACGGTGGATGATTTAACACACAGAAGACTTGATTTCGAGTCAAAAACTGACGAAAAATAAGTGAAGGGTGACTTGGTGCATTATCGTGTCGTAACAAACATTATAACTATCTGATTCGCGATATTCAGGTCTAATACGACGAATCCTGCCCATAAAACGCTTCAAAACTTCGATATGCTAATATGCGCCACTGACACTGTTTGACCAGTTGAAACGAATTCTTTATGCGGATAATTCCCTTGCGCTATCGAAAAATGTTACGAACATTGTCTGGATTTTCGATGGAATTTTTCTTGTTTTTTTAGTCTGTGTTTTTTTTAGCCATCCACGAAACGTTTATACCACTCAAAAAACTTGTGTTCTACCCATACAATTATCGCCGCATTAACTTGCTGCATCGATCGATTTGAACGTTTCTGTTGTAGATTTACCAATGTTTTGCGTTGAATTTAATGACTGGTCTTTGTTCCATTGTTAAAATTTCTACTTCAACTAAAATATTGTTTCACAAGAAATGCCATAACTTTTTTATTTGTCAACCAAATGGAATGAAATGTTTTACAGACGATAGAATAAAAACATCAACGCATTCAAAACGCATGTTTTGCCATCACATAGATCGTCCCAATTGGTTAATGAGATTAAGGTTTGAGTCCGGAATATTAATTGTCGCATTGTGTATATGAAATTTTATTAAACCAATTTATGATCATGATCAATTGCATGACACAAAATAAATAAAATAATGCCATGCTTTTTAAAAAATAAAATAAAAATAAAATACAGAAATGTTTTATGTTTTGTGTTATATTGCGTGTGATGTGTGATATACGAATTTGTGATTTATTATTCATATATGATTTATTTATATATATACAATTACAAACCTGTAGATATTCATCAAGTTCAACTTGACCATTCATATTTGTATCAATTTCCCGAAGGATTTCATGCAATTGTTCACCAGAAACTTCTGCTTCACCAGTACTCTATATATTATAATTTTTTTTTATATATATATACATTTATAACGAACACAGCAGCATTTAAACAAATAAAAAAAAATATTTTTATATATAATTTAAAAGCATATAAAAAGTTATTATTAAATTTGCTAGAAATTTAATTAATAATATAATTTGTTAGATTTTTTTTTAATATCACAGATTATTTTATGTTTAATAAGTTATATTATACACCCATTTATATATCCCCAATAAAGCCCACAACAATCACAAATTATCTATAGCTCTATTATTTTCCTATCTATAAAATCTAAATGTTTTTTTCTATTCTATATCACGCACACCTAACAAAAATTTTGTAATCGTCTAAAAATAAATTAAATTAAAGATAATTTGCATCAATGTTAAATAATTATCAAAAATATATTAATTGAAATTTGTCAATATTATATTCATTAGTCTGATATAAAAAGTGTTTCATGTTGTCGTTGCGTTCGTTGTCTTTGTTGCGTATTTGTGTGATTTCAAATATTTTTTTTTACCTGTATATAATCGGATAATTCCAATCGACCATTATACGAACAATCAATTTCATTTAATATATTATGTAAATCATCTATATGTAATTTAATTCCTGTTGACTGTGAATTTGTGTATATCAATAAAAATTATTTATTTATTTAGAGGCAAGTTTTTGAATTGAATTATAAATTAATTTAAAAAGAAAAAATGAATTTCTTGTTACTCTGTACTATAAAATAAAAATCAAATTATTATCTTATATAATAATACCAATAATTTTACAAAAAAAAACATTGATGCAATATTAATCGTTGAGTATAGAAGAATTTCAATTATCAATCTATTAAAAATGTTTCCTATATACTTGCTCTATATTTAACTAATATATTGATTTATCTATTTTATGATCGCTCAAAAAAACATATACACTCAGATAATCCCACACATAAAAATTATTACTATACAAAATGTTTTATAAGAATAACAACCGCCCTCCGCATAGAGGGTTTATTTCAAACCACCATACATTTTCATTCATCCTCATCACCATATTAGGGCGCCGATGATTCAGGGGAGTATAACATTTAAAATTTTTTTTATAATATATTATAATACATTTGAAAAAATTGTGATTGGAATATATTACCTTAAGACTTCTCCGAATATCATTAATCGAAACATATCCTTTATTTTCTTTGTCGATAATTTGAAAACGTTTAATGTACAATTGAATTTCTTCTTTGGACAAACTAATTGGAATTTTATCGCGTGATGCTCGATTTACCATTTGTCCCATTTCACTGGCCAAAAACTCCGTAGCATCTTTAATTTGTTTTTCTTTTTCACTTTTGGACCATTTCAATTCCTCTGCCATAATATCGACAATTGCCGGCAACGCTTCTTGTGCCGCCTGTACATTCAAAAATGCCAATCGTAAACGTCGTGCAATCATATCAATTGCCGTACACGCATATTCCCTTACGCCATATCGAATTTCTGCATCAATATACGGAAATTCCGGATGTATTTTACGTCCGATAATTGGCCAACGTTTACCCGTGATTGCTGCCATTTTTGCAACGGCAAATGCACGATCACCATACGACTGGGCCAAATGTTGAGCCACTTCACATTCTAAACCAAAATCTTGTACCAAACGAATGTACATTGTTGGTGTCCAACCGTGAGCACCCTCCAACAACATATTTTCCGTTTGACATTCTTCTTTTTCCGGTTTTAAATCACATGCCTTAATGGCCGCATCCAAACAATGCATAGCCATTGCACGATACGTTGTCCATTTACCACCGGCAATCGTTACCAAACCGGTAGGACTAACATGTACAATGTGATTACGTGCCAACGATTGTGTATCATCTTTATTCGGATCGGATACCAATGGACGGATACCACTCCAAGCGGATAAAACATCACCACGACGTACCTCAACGTCAGCATTTAGATAATTTTTAATTTCCATCAGAATAAATTCAATTTCATCTTCAGTTGGTTTTGGATTATGTGACACTTCACACGGTAAATCTGTTGTACCGGCTATCGTTTGATTTTGCCATGGTAAAAAGAAAATAACACGTCCATCCGACGTTGACGGATCCAATAGACCCATTTGTTCAGGACTATAATAACCGGGTAATACAATGTGAACACCCGAACTTGGACAACAAATTGTTTTCACCGATGGATCATCCATTTTACGGATATGATCGGTAAACGGTCCCGTTGCATTTATTATACATTTTGCTTTAACATCCCATTCTTTGCCGGTTAACGCATCTTTTACCGTTGCTCCACACAAAACATCTACACCTTTTTCATTTTTTTTCTTTAACAATCGTAATACTTCAACGTGATTGACAACCGTTGCACCTTGTCGGGCGGCCGTCAATGCAACCGCTAAATTCATTCGGGCATCATCTTGTTGTCCTGCATATAAATGATAATAAATTTTTGGCTTTTAAAATATATATATTCTAATCCTATATTTAAGTCTAATCTAATCTGAATATTAAATTTTCTTTATATATATGAATAAAAATAAAAGTATATTAAAAAACATACCGTCATAATAAACAATTGCACCACATAATTTTTCACCCTTTAACATTGGAAACAATTCAAGTGCATCTCGTTTCGATAAATAATATGAACTTTTAACATTTCGATCACCCGCTACAAAATCGTAACATTTTATACCAAACCAATAATAGGGAATTTGCCACCATCTAAATTTAGAAACAAATTATACAGAATTATAGATATATGTATTGTAGTGGAAATAAAACACTGATTATATTTTTTTAAAAAACAAAATGTGTACGTATAAACCGGTAACATAATCGGTAATGGATGTGTTAAATGTGGTGCTGAATGTAACATTGATGCACGTTCGGCCAGCGCCTCTTTAACCATATTATATTGTTCAACATCAACTTGCATTATGGCTTTTTGTAAATATCGTACACCACCGTGAATCAATTTGGTGGATCGTGATGATGTACCACTGGCAAAATCATCACCTTCAATTAGGGCCGTTTTAAGGCCACGTGTTATTGAATCTAATGCACAACCGGCACCAGTTGCACCACCGCCAATAATTAACACATCATATTCTTCACCACTTTGTAGTATTTTCACTTGTTCGCTACGTGGCGGCAATGGCCGTTTAACTCGTGGCGTTGCAATAGCTGCCGTTTGAACAATCTAAATGTGATGTGATGTGATGTGATAATATAATATTAAATTAATTTTGTGCACAAAGTAAAAAAACCACCCCGAAATGTGTTTGTACCTTTTTATTGTGATTATGATTTAATGTCCATGCGGCTATCGCAGCACCAGCACAGGCACCCATTGTTGTAACACCAATTTTACGAAATCTTGATGCCATTTTTTTTATCTAGTGTTTTAATTTCAGTTTTGATGTATATTTGTGGTGAATCTTTTGGGAAAATTTTATAAATAGAAACAAATAAGTATAGAAAAACAAATAAATTCAAAATCAATATAAAAAAAATAGAATATTTTCGATAATTAAATATACATATACAGAATTTTCTTCCTTGTAATAGAATATTCCTCAACACCTTTCTTTAATAAAATTGTAGTCAATATTTCCTTTTAAAATATTTTACAGAATTTGCTTTACAGAACATTATATTGAATTTTCTCACAAAATTGTTGCTTAATTTCCTTTAGATAATTTAAATAAAATTTCCTTTAGAAAATTATACAGAAATTTCGCAGGAAATTGAACAAAATTTCCCCTAAAAAATTGTACAAAATTTCCTTTATATAGAACATTATAAAGACCTATCTCTTGAAAAATGGCAGTGAGTTTCCTCTAAGGAAATAATACAGAATTCCTTTTAGAAAATCCTCCATAGAAAATCCTTTAAATTTTCCTTTTATATCCCTTTAAAACTCCTTAGGAAATTGTACAAAATTATCCAAAGGAATTACACAAAATTTTCTCACAAAATTATACAAAATTTCCTCTAAAACGTTATAAACCATTCCCTTTAGAACATTATACAGAATTTCCACTAGAAAATTAAACCAGGATGTCCGTTAGAAAAGTATTTAAAATTTCCTTAATATACAGAACAGTATATTTATAAGACTTTCCATTAAAAAAAATTGTACTGATTTTCCTTTTAGAACATTACATTGAATTTTCTCATCAATTTCATGAATATATAGACCATATTCTACCAAAGACCTTTGTCTAAAAAATTGTATAGTAAATTTCCTGTATCAAACAATTTAGAATTTTTTTTTTAGAAAATTCAACAGAATTTCTTTCAAATATTCCTTTAAAACATTTACTTTAAAGAATTTCCTTTAGGAAAATTATACTACTTAATTATAATTTTTGCTTTAGAATATTTTCCTCGCAGGAAATTATAAAAAATTTCCTCATAAAATTATCCAAAAATTTCTTTTATAGAACCTTATTATGAATGAATGAATGTCTTTGCTAGTGAAAAGAATTGTATAGGGAAATTATTATATTCAAAACTATAGTAAAATTATCTAATAAAAAGTTATAGCGAAATTTCCTCATAAAATTATACAAAATTTCCTCTAAAAAGTTATATAAACCTTTTAGAACATTATACAGAATTTCCTCTATTAGAAAATCAAACCACGATGTCCCATATTAGAAAACATGTCCAGAATATCTCCTTTAGAAAAGTTTATTAAATTTCCTTTATATATATATATATAGAAGATGATTATTAATAAAACATTTCTCGCATTAAGAATATTTTAATCAATTTCGTTCAGGAATTTTATTACAGAATTCTTTTTCTCAAAAATTAAACAAAATTTTTTGTCTAGGCAATAATGCAGAATTTTATCTCATGAAATTGCTCAAAATTATCACAGCAGAGAATAACACAAAATTTTCTCAAGAAATTATACAAAATTTCCTCTGCAGAATTGAATTGCCTTTATATAGAAGATCGACCTGTCTCAAATTGTATGAAATAGTGAAATTAAACTATAGTAAAATTATCTAATAAAAAGTTATAGCAAAATTTCCTCATGAAATTATACAATTTTAAATTATCTAAAAATTAGATAAATATCATTTCCTTTTAGAACATTATATACAGAATTTCCACCGGAAAATCAAACCAGAGTGGTCTTTAGAAAAGATTTCCATCAGAATATCCCTTAGAAAATGATATAAAATTTCCTTTACAAAGAATATTATAAACGCCTTCTTTAAATATTTTGTATTGAAAGATATAGAATATAGAATTAAAATATAGAAGATCAAATTGAATCGTCCCACTCATATTATAGTAATATTATTATTGATTTATTATTATTATAAAAAAAAACTACTTGTTGGACATTTTTTTTTTTTTTTAAAAAAAAACTACCTGTAAAGATTTTGTAGCTTGTCACACAAACCTATTTTTAGTATAAAAGATCATCATAAAAGATATAATTTAAAGCATTCATAAAAATTTAAATCTATATATTAGTTCCTAAATTATGATACAATAAAAACATTAAATGACTGTCGTCTACACGTCTTAATGTCTATATGTTTTTTTTTTTGGGTACTTGTTGTACATTCAAAAACTTATTAACAATATAATAACTATATATTGTAAAAAATATTTGGCAAAAAATTCTATACACGCATTCAAAAACACATTTAAAAAAGCTATATTTAAATTATTTATATTTATATACTATTCTTATCTATATATTTATTTGATGCGTTTGCAGAAACGATGTTTGAAGGTGAAAAAAATCTATAATAATAATATATAAATATTGTTGTTATACGCGAATTTATATCATCGTCAACGAGCATCATATATTTATATATACAATTACAAAGATCTATATATATTCTGCTCTAAAAATGTGTGATGTTGTTATTTTTTTATTTACAAACTATATATATTCAGTCAGTCATCATCGTATCTATTTAGTTAGTAGAGTAGAGATATAATAAGAATTATATATTTATTTTTATAGTGACATGAAAAAAATAAACTGCATACAAAATAAAAATTCTATTTTACTATACCGCGAACACTCACTAAACATATTATTTATAGATAGATAATATATTAAAAATGAAACATGTTGAATGCAGTGCTCGAGGTCAGTAACCTTAAATTGATGTTTTTGTAAGCAATTTTGTATTATATTTTTTTGTTCTCTCTGCACTTTATATATAATATATAGACAAATGTTTTTCTTTATATTTTTTTATCAATTTATTTGAAGAAAATTAATTTTTATAGATATTTGTGATGAAGGAATTAAGGAATTTTCATACATTCTTTTTAGTTTTGGGGGAAATTTGTACATATATCCATCCATAATGGAAAAATTATAATGATGATAGTTCAGTTTATAATTTTAATTTTTCTATTACAAAGTCTTATACATTTACGTAATCATTATTTGATTAAAAATTAATATTTACAAAACAGCTAATAAATATTTATTAAATATATTACCTGTGATTGCGATTACATTTATTTTTATTATCTATAAGGCATTACAAAAAAAAACCAATATTTACTAAAGAAATAATAATATATCATTTTATTATATTATCTATATACATACATATATAAAAATAATACAAATTTTAAAAACAATTAGCAGAGAGGTCATAATTATACAATTAAATTATCTATAATAATAATAATAATAATAATAAAAATATGATATTATTTTTTTCGTAACGTCATAAACGTTTCATTCATATATATTTATGGATTTATTATCTATATTATAGGTAAATATAGCATTATTTATGATACATATAATGTAAAAATTATTCTTTATATTGTTAAAAAAAAAACTATTCGAATTTTAGCTTATTTTTAGCGGATTTTCGATCTTCTTATTTAGAATTAATTTCTATTGTGAAAATTATACAGAAATTTCCTTTAGAAAATTGTACAAAAATTTACTTTTGGAAAAGTCTAAACAAATTTAAATTATAGGAAATTATTCAGAGAATTTCCTCTAAAAAGTATAATATAAATAAATTTCCTTTTTAGAATATTAAATTGAAGTTTCTGAAGAAATGATACAAAATTTCCTCTATAGGAAATTATTCAGAATTTCACTTATAGAACATTGTAAAGACCTTCCTCTAAAAAATTGCGGTGAATTTCCCTTAGAAAATAATGCAGAATTTCCTTAGAAAATTATACGGAATTTTCTTTTGAAAATTATACAGAATTTCCTTTAGGAAATAATGCAGAATTTCCTCAGGAAATTGCACAAACTTTTTTCAGGAAATTATACAAAATTTCGTTAGAAAATTATATCATATATAGAATTTCCTTTATATAGAACACATTATGAAGATCTCCCGTTAAACAAAACAAATTGTGGTGAAATTATTATATTGAATTTTCTCACAAAATTTTAAGCCACAGAATTCTTCAGGAAATTATACAAATATTTTCCAATAAAAAGTTATAAATCATTTGAAAATTGTACAACATTTCCTTTTTAGATATGATTGGAAATCTTTTTTTTTGTTTTTTTTCCTTTAGAAAAGTATATAAAATTTTGCTTTATATATGGAACCTTATAAAGATCTTCCCGGTACGAGAATTGTTGTCAATTTCCTTTAAGAAATATTACAGAATTTTCTCAAGAAATTATACAATAAATTTTCTTTATATTCCTTTAAAACGATATAAAGAATTTCCTTCTTTAGCTAAATTATACAGACATTTTCTACAGGAAATAATACAAAATTTCATTAGGAAACTGCATAAAATTATCCCTGGAAATTATATAAACATTTTCTCTAGAAATTATACAAAATTTCCACTGAAAATTAGTTAAATTAGTTCCTGTATAGAACATTATGAAGACCTTTTATCTTTAGTAAAAATTGTTGTAAATATCCCTATTACGAAATATTACGAAATACTTTTGTAGAAAATTGTACAGAATTTCCTTTAGAACATTATATTGAATTTTCCCCCATCAATTATAGTGAATTTTGTTCCAAAAACTATAATGCATTTTATAGTAAAAAAAACTATAGTGAAAATTGTAAAGAATTTTCTCACAAAATAACAGTGGATTTCCATTAGAACGTTATAACGAAAGTTTACTCTAGAAAGTTATACAGAAATTACTTTTGAGCACAGACTGTACAGTTTTCCTTTATAGAAAAATTATACAGAAATTTCGTTTTAGAAAATTATATAATTAAACAAAGTTATAAGATAAAATATTGTTAACATATAAACGAATTCAGTTGATCACAAAATGACTGTATGTATATGAAATGATTATTAATATAATTGATGAAGATATAATAGAATTTAGTAACAAGAGGTTTAAAATCAATGATCAATTGTGTATGGTTAAAATTAAAAATCCTTTTTTTTTTGGCTTCAAAATCCATTATAAAAATTTGTTTAAATCTTAAATTTTGAACTATTAGTTCACACATTTAAAAAAAAAAAAGAAAACAAATCACTAAATATTGAAATTATTTTTTGTTATAAAATTCACATTAAAATCTTGAAAAATTCTTGGAAATCTTCGAAAATTCTCGGACACTCCAAACCGTATAGTTGGATATCAGAAAATAGTTGTTATAGTTATAGTTGGATATAGAAAATATAAATTATACAGAATTTCTGTCAGGGATATTTAACAGTATTTCTGTAAGGAAATTAAACCGTATTTCTGTACGGAAATTTAACCGTATTTCTGTAAGGAAACTTAACCGTATTTCTGTAAGGAAATTAAACAGAATTTCTGTCAGGGAAATTAAACAGAATTTTTCATTAGAAAATTTTACAGAATTTTTGTAACGAAATTAAAGAGGACTGTCTTACGGCAATTATATAAAATTTCTGTCAGGAAAATTAAACAGGATTTCTATCAGGACATTTAAAAGAATTTCCTTTAGGATATTTTTCACAAAATCATATATATATATATAATTTTCTTCTAAGGATATTGTACCAAAAAATGTCTGGTATTAAATCAAATAGAATTTCCGCATTTAGAAACTATATACAGAATTTCCATTTAGTAAATTATATAAAACAGTTTCAGAATATTACATTACAGAGAATTTCCACTGAAAAATTATACAGAATTTCCAATGGAATATTTTACAGGATCACTCAGGACAGAATATACAGACTTTCTGTCCAGGACATTTTACCGAATTTCATTTAGAACATTTTTTCACAAAATCATACATAATTTTTCGGTAGGAAATTGTACAAAACTTTCCTTTTACGAAGCCAAACAGAATTTTCGTTTAGTAAATTATAAAGCAGTTTCAAAACATTATACATAGAGAATTTCTTATAGAAAATTATACAGAAAATTTTCCTCTATAGAAAATTATACAGAAAATTTTCCTCTATAGAAAATTGTTACAGAATGGATTCGACAATTTGATTATGATAATTTTGTATCATAAGTCCATAGTCTGCAAATGCATTTTAATAAAGAATAATCAACACGTAAAATTTCTATATTATTTTATGCTGAATTGTCTGCGCGAGAATAATTTTCAAAAACACACCGATATGCATCAAAAAACGATGACATAATATATAACCATAAGGAAGAAAAAAAAAAACAGCTTTAACTACTTTTTATATATTTTTTTTTATAAATAAACTATTTTCAAATATCATATATGCGATGACAAAAAAGTAAAAATTTTACAATTCTGCTTTATGTAAAAAATGTCTTTTGAATGAGAGTGTAGGAGACATTCAACAAAAAGATGATATCGCCAATATATACATAAGTATATAATAAAATCAAAAAATACCGGTTAAATTCCATTTTGTATATATTTTGATTTCATTATTAATTTGTGTGTTTTTGTGTTAAAAAAATATAAAATATTAGAGAAAAAAAAGAAAGAAATCCCATTGTTTCTTTGCAAACTACACTATATAAAAAAAAATCAAATGAAAAAAAAAAACAGCAAGAAAATCAATGGCAAAATGCCAAATATACTTTAAAATCAATTTAATATGTAATTTAAATTCACTTTTTTTTTCGTTTTGTTCATTTGACATACATATAATAAAAATTTTCTTATTTTACATACAGTAAAGATTTGAATTGAAACAAACCAAAAAAAAACCTATTAGAAATAAAATCCGAGATTTTTCTTTTGCATATTTTAATTGCAAATTTTTAATTTGTTATATAATAATAATAATAATTTATTCGCGTAATATATATATATATTCACCGCATTCATATATATTTTGTGTGACCTTATAATACATACAATATATATATATATATATATATATTTGTTTAAGGTCAATTTTGCATCATAAAAAAATATAGAATTTTGCATATAGTATATAGAAAAAAATTATAATAATTTTTTTTTTGTTCACACGATCCATTAATCTGATAAGACACATAAGATCATTTGATTTTTTTGCATCATATATATGTTATATAGCATTTTTAATCATATATATAGAATTTTTTTCAATTATTACACAATTTATTTAGAAAAATTTACCCACTTTTTATCGAATTTTTAATATTATATACACTGCACTCTGTGCACTATATACCGATATATACTTTTGTTTAATTATAACTATATCTATAAATATATATGAACCACCTTAACAAAACTATAATTATACTATATTTACAAAAAAAAAAAAAAAAAAAAACAAAAAAACTTTAATTATCTATAAAAACTAAAATATACACACACCGCGAACAAACATTTCATACTATTAAAATTGAATTTAATTAAAATATTTTTTATATAAAAGCGATCTATCTGCGGCGATATAAATGAGAAACATATGCGAATTTATATAAAAAAAAAAATTAAAATTGTATATATACGATTTCAACAAGTTGTATAACGTAGATTTTTATATATATATATATATAGCTATACAGTAAACCATGTTTAGTTGATCACATTTGATTATCTTAAATACTGCGATTGTTGAACGATTTGAATATGGTCAATTTTCACAGGGTTTTCTGTATATAGTAAGAAAAAGAGTTATGAGATGCAACGATTTCTTAAAATTATATATTGTGATCATTTCAAACAATTTTGATTAGTTTTTAAATTAATTTCAATTGTGTGTAGGAGGAGGAGGAGGAAGAGGGGGATGAGGTGAGTTGAATAAGGAAGTTTTTTTATATAAATAGGAGCAAAACGAACTTTTGTAATTATAGATTTTTGTTTTGGATCTCTATCTAAATATTTTTTTTTATTGGTTTTGAAAATTATTATTTATTGGATGAAAATTACCAAATTTAACATACAGATTTTTATGTATGGTTGATAAAAAAATACCTAGAATTCTTTAAAAAAAATTGTGGAATCGTGTGTTCGAGAATCGTTGAATCTCAGTTCTCAGAAAATCGTTGAACAGAGGTTTTTTACTCTATTTGATTTCTTATTCATAAAAATCAAGGATTCAATTGAAAAAAAATCATTGAATTCGCAGAATGAATTCGTTCAATGAAGAGTTATCTGTATATATGGAAATTTCTAAAAAAAAATGCTTAATATTTTCCATAAATATAATTGTCGAATAAACGAATAATAATAATAATATGATAACACCGCGCGAATATATAATATACCAATTTGCAATTTGTATATTATGTTAAGGCCGGTTAAAACCGGTTTCATCTGAATACCGCATATATGCATTTATTTATATTAAATCGCATACATATACAGGATATTTCAGAATATAGGTTTTTCTTTAATTTTCATTGGCATTTGTATATCGCTTAATGAATGAGATTCGCACAAAATTCTAATTTTTATATATAGGTAAATAGAATAAAATTAGTTTTTTAAATTGTTGTTTCCTTTTCCTTTTCATATCCTCAAAAGTGTTGGATAAGTCACAATAAGTCAACTGTGAGATATGAAAAATTCAGAAAAGTTTTCTTATATACACTACGATTATACATCGTTTTCAATCGGGATTGAATCGACATTAGGTCTATTGAATCGGTTATATAAACACCGATTTAGAAGTGTATCGTATCGGACGCAAAAGGATCGATTTAAGCTGATTTGACATTTAGTATATTGAATCAAAAACAGTTTCAAAACGATATATATAAACGTAGTGATAGACGGGGCCTTTTTTTTTTTTTTTTTTGGGAAAATTTAAAGAAAATTTTGTGATTTAAAAACAAAATTTCTTAAATATAGAAAGTAGTGTTGAATTTAATACAAAATTTCAATGTGTGATTAATTGACCAAAAAATCATTAAGTTAAGATCGCTTGTATATACGCAATCCATATATGTATAGAATCTTGAAGGATCTTGAAGGAAGGAATACATTTATATTATTAACATTATAATGCGTTGATGAAGCATAGTAAATTAACCCAAATTGAATATTGATTGTGGGATTATTTCTTTTATATAGAAAAAATTCAGAAAATGATGCAAAGAAAATGAAAATTGAAAAACTTTAAATGACTTTATTTATATATATAGAGAAAAAATGTGTTTGGGTCATCAGGAAATCACATGTTCTGCTCAGACTTAAAAAAAAGGAGGGACTTTCACTGTTTAAAAACGTGATTTAAAATGAAATATCTCACATGGAAAACTCTATAAATTAGTCCAAAAATTCGAGTATTTGGCTATTTTAAAATATATCTGGTTTAAATACCTATATGCAATATTTTGACCGATTTTCTTTATCAAATATTAACGGATTAAGGATTTTTCCGTTTAATGCTTGATTTTTTCAAAATTCAATTGAGAATTTTCCATAGTTATAGGGTTTTTCTTTTGGTTGATGACTTTAAATATTATATATAGAATAGATAGAGTAATAAATTGAATAAGTGTATAAGAAGAATATTCTGACTAAAATATCCTGTATTAAAGATATACACACAAATATAATAAGAAAACTGAATCAAAATGTATATAAAAAAAACATTCACAAACATTCAAATTGATCTAATTTTATATATATATATACTAATGTATATATGAAAATACGAAAAACACTTTCTCATTTCGTGATTTTTCTATTTTTTGATTTTAATTTGTTTAAAATTTGCACAGGTCATCATCATCTGAATGAAACACACCTGTGTGTGTGTGTGTTTTATTCGTATATATATTTATTTAAATTTGCCATATGGGATTATTCTTTCATTGTCTCTATATGAAAATTTAAATTTAAAAAGTAATTTTCTTCAAAATATATAGATGATTTGAATATTGTATAAATATAGGATTTTCCGGTGCCGGTATTAAGAATTTTTATACTTAAAGTACAAACAAACTTGGTGAAAACGGGATATTAATAGAACAACTAATTGAAAAACTGGCTATCATTTTATTTGTTCTGTAAATAAATTCGAAGAATTTAACAATCACAATCGATCATCTGGCTATATATATATATATATATATGATGATCCAAATATATATAAATTGTATTACCTGTGTCGTCGTCATAAATTTGCATATAAAACCACACTAATAGTCTACATAATACCAGGTCATATCGCAATTTATAATATATATTATTAACATATTTATATAATTGTTGCGCTTTTAAATGATTGATATGATATATAATATATACAAAATGCAAATGTTTCATAGTATGATATATGAAAAGAAGCTGTAAAAAATTCGTATAATAGTAAGTATATACATCGTGCTATAAACATATATATACGAGTATAATAAAAGTTATATACCAAATTTTATGTACATTATTTAATATTTAAAAGGAAACCCATCAACAACTTTTGTTATATGATTAAGAATACAATTTTGAATTTTCTTTTAGATATTTTTTTAACGTCAAATCATGTCAATTATTTGTGTCAGTTTTTTTTTTACATATTCTCTCTATATATATATATATTTTTATAGAGGCACGGAATGATTAAAAAATTTTAAAATACCTAATCATCTTCAAATTTCCTTTGAAAATTTATACATATATATATATGATGTAATTTTGAATATATACCTTTCAATATTTTAAATATATATTGAGTCAAACACAATAAAGGTTATTTTAAGTTTATTTAAAATTTATTATATTATTTTGAATGAATTTTTTTCTTTGACATTATGAGCTGAAAATTCTGAGCAAAATTGTACCGTGAGTTCGTAATAGAAAATTCTATAATACAAAATATCTTCTTTATAGAAAATTACACAAATTTAATATAAGTATAATTATACATACAACATTTTTTTACCAAGAATTGTCCAAGAATGGAAGAAAAGAATTGTCCAAGTTGGAAATTATAGTAAATGGATTAAACATCAACCTTTTTTCTGAAACTATACATTCACATCCTTTTTTATGAATTTTTTTCCATTGAAATTTAAAAAAAAAATGATGCTAAAGTTTATATCAAACAATTGATTTAATCCATACAATTAATTTTGTCTTGATTATTCAGTTTTTTTGGTCCGTTTTTGGACGACGACAACCAAACAGAATCGTTTTTATTATAGCTTATGGAAACTCTCGTAGAAAATGATATTGCCATGAGCCCATACAAAAAAAAATTATAGTGCATTTTCTTTAGAAATAGTTATACAGAATTTTCTTTATAGAAAGTGTATTACAGAATTTTCTCTATAGCAAATTATACAGAATTTTACCAGTAATTTACCATTACAAGACTTTCCTTTAAATAATTGTAATGCATTATCCTTTAGAAAAATAGTTATAGAGAATTTCATTTATTGAAAATTGTACAGAATTTTCTTTAGAGAAAGTTTTACAGAATTTTCTTTATAGAAAATTGTACAAAATTTTCTTTATAGAAAATTGTATAGAATTTCAGCTATAGAACATTAGACAAACATTCCTTAAGCAAAATAGAACTTATTCCTTGGTAGAAAATTTTATAAAAATTATACAGCATTTTCAGAAAGAATTGTCCAAGTTTCACTTTAGTAAATAAATTATTCACCTATCCCTGAAACGATAATCTGGGATATTACATTTATATATTGGTTTTTGAGTTCTTGCCCTTGAAATTCTTTCAAAAATTATGATAAGTTTATAAAATTATTTGATTTAATTCATACGAAATTTAATTTGAATTCAATTTTTGGTTTGTGATGCTTATTATGACGACAAACAAACAGAATCTTTTTCATTAGCGTCTGGAAAATCTCGCAAAAAACGCTATTGCCGTGAGCCCGTAGAACATACGTTTAATTCATTTAATAAGATGGCAAACCGTTTTACAGATATGATATGGATTGAAATACATTTAAGTGATTTTGGATGGTGTATAGAATATTTTAAAGAATTTCCTCTATATAGAAATTTGTATAGTGAATTTTCTTTAAAGAAAATTATACAGAATTATCTTTATAGAAAATTGCATAGTAAATTTTCTTTTTAAAAGGTTTTACAGATTTTTCTTTAAAGAAAATTTTGCATAGTGAATTTCCTTTGTAGAAATAGAAAATTATACAGGAATTTCTCTAGTAAAATTATACAGGATCTGCTTTATACATAATTTTATAGAATTTTCTTTTTATAGCAAATTATACAGAATTTCAGTAATTGAACATTAAAAGGCTTTCCTTTAAAAAAAATTATAGTGCATTGCCTTGAGAAATAATTATAGAAAGTCTATAATTCTATAATCTTTATAGAAAGTATATTACAGCATTTTCTTTATAGAAAGTTTTACAAAATTTTCTTTATAGAAAATTGTACAGTAGATATTCTTTGAAAGTTTTATAGCATTTTCTTGTACAGTGAATTTGTACAGGGGGAATTTTCTTTATAGAAATGTTTACAGAGTTGTCTTTATAGAGAGTTTTACAGAATTTCCTTTATAAAAAATTATACAGAGTTACCTTTATATAGAAACTTATACAGAATTTGCTTTATAGAAACTTGTATCGTGAATTTCCTTTATAGACAGATCTCCGCAAACAATTCCTCTATAGTAAAATTATATACAGACTCTGTTTCATATAACATATATAGAAAAAAATTTTACAGAAAAATTATAGTGAAATTCCTTTATACAGAAAATTCTTGTTATAATAAGAAGAGTTATAATAAGAAAATCATTCCAAAAATTATACAACATTTTCACCAACCAACAATTGTCCAATTTTCACTTTAGTCAATGGGTTTTTTTGTGGGGTTTTTTTGAGATAGGATTTATTTAGTTCTAAAAATAACATGGAATTTCAATATATAGATAAAGATAACTTGCGGGCATAGGTACAGTTTCAAGGAATTATATATCTATATATATGAAATTATCAGAAAAGGATTAATGCGGACATCCTCGCAACGATTAATTTTGTTTTTATATATACAAAAATAAAATATTTTATAAACGTGTTTTTTTACTTTTAAAATATTTATTAGATTTGATTTAATTCTAAACATTATATATTATTTTTTTTTTTTATAAATTATAGAACCTGGACATGATTCGATTTCATATGCATTATCACCACTCTACTACGAATATCTTCAATGGAATGGCCTAATGGCCAACATCGTAACATTTTCAAAAGACTCAAAACAAAAATTCTGCTGATGTAATGAAGAAATAACCGCGGATTAAAAGGAAGAAAAGAACTTTAAAATTCCGTAAGTTTATATACCTGTTATGTGATTGTTTTTCATTAGTGTTTGTGTAATTTAAGATTTAACTTTATATTTTTTCCTGATTTTGATAATATAATAATAAAAAAAATTAATTTTGTTCCACTCACTCTCTGTCACTGCCCTCAAAAGTATATATATATTAATAAATAAAAATATCGATTTATTACGATAATAATAAACTTTAGGTATATTATTTTCATTGTATTATTTTTGTATTATGAAACATTCATCGATGATATAATAAAAAAGGTATTTTTTTATTAACTATTATATATAAATAAATAAAATACACCTTTGCTATTTTTAATTGTATATGATAAAACAAAAAAAAAAGAAAATAAAATAGATTTTGAAAAAGGAATTTTAGTATAGTAAGTATATATAATAAAAAGATAAATTTTATTATAAGCCGTGTATATAGATAAAACGCACAAATTTATATAATAGAAAAATCATTTATTATTATAATTAACGAATGGGTGGGGGGCTTGAATTAATTAATAATATAATATTATTATTATTTTATTATATATATTATAAAACAAACAAAAAAAAACACTGAACAAACATCCAGTAATCATAAAAAATAAAAAAAAAAGTGATATGATATGATAATAAATTTGTATATTGTGAGATAAGAGATTTTTTTTTATATGTTGTTTGTGATTATAAGGCGATAAGACGATAAAATGAATGAATGAAATATGATCGAATGCTAAAAACGTTTCAAATATATATATATATATACAGCGGTGGTCAGTTAAATAACACGCAGTTATTCTAATACGCCAAATATTTTTTATTTTAACAATTACAAATAATATATATACAAAAACCGATAAGTTTCTGGAAAAATGTATTATGGACCGATGAATCAAAGTATAATCGATGTGAATCGGATGGAAAAGTGTATGTAAGACGTCTACGTAATCGAAGCATCAATCCATTATACACATTACAATCCAGTAAAACATGCTGGCGGTAGTATCGTCGTGGTTTGGGGAGTGCTATCTTGACATGGTATTGATCCAAACCACACAGAATAGAAGGAAAAATGGATCAGTTTCAATATGTATAAAAACATACTGGATGCAATGCATTGCATGATAATAGGCTAATGATAATATGCCACTTAAGAGGAAAGGATTTATGCACGATAACGATCATCCGTTCGTTGCATAAATAAAGCTGGATGTTAGAACAACAAATTAGTATGTATTGGCGGATTAGCCCGCCGCAAAGTCCGGGATTGAGAATTTGTGGGGGAGATGTCGATAAAAAGGGATTAGTGAAAATCGACCAACAAATTTGGACAAATTGTGGGCAGTCGTACAAGACGTTTGGCTCGTACAATCCCATCAGATCGATGCAAACGTTTTGATGGAAAGTATATATCCCTCGTCGATGTGTTAAAGTAATTCAAAATGAAAGGTTTCCCAACAAAAAATATTAACTCAACTTTTAATCAATTTTTAATTTCAATTTTTCATTAATTTTTCATCAATTTGTGATGCAAATAAAGCCATCGTGCGGTTCGTGGACTGTACTATTTACCTGACTTAACTTTAAGAATTTTTTATGTTTTATGAATTGTTTTGGTTAAAGAAAATATAGATATTTATTTATGAATTAATTATGAAATTATGTATTACTGTTTCATTTCTATAAACTCCCATAGTCAGTGTTTAACTCCACTGCTCGAATCTAGATATTTTTAAGCATTCAATCCAAGAACGAATGGGTGTGTGGGTATTTAACTATGACCACCGCTGTATATATATATAAATTCTATCGATATAATTAACACACTTGATTTTTATTTTATTCATATATATAGAATTTGTTATAAATGATTTCAAGCAATTCAATAATTGATTTTTAATTTAAAACCATATACAATAATTAATAAAACAATTATTATTGATGAATGAATGAATGAATGTGAATTTGTTATACAAGTTTTGTTTTTTTTTTATTATTATTATTGCATAATTTATACTTCCGCGGCTTGTACATCGCTCTATATATCATTATTTTATATTTGCTGTATATATGCAAACACAGACACAGACACAGAAACTCTTTTCAAAACACACATTTCATTTGCAAATATATATAGAATATATGATATCGATTTTTCCCATCGATTTCCATTATAAAATTATAATCTATTTCTATATAAATATATTATTATTTTATTTTTTAATAACAACAAAGTAATTTGTTTTTAAATATTATGACCTTATAAAAAATATATTTTTCTATTGATGAAATAAAAAAAATTCTCTATCTTGATAAAAAAAAAAAAATTACCTACTTTTGATATGTAAAATTTATATGATTTTATTATTTTCTATCGGCTGATTAGATGTTTTTATTATACATTGATTTATTCTTCCGATAGGCAACCAAACAAAAAATAAAATCAAACTTTTCCTGTACGTTTTGCAATTAAACCTTTTTATGATATCAACATAAAAGTTTATATATTAAAGAACACATTTATATTTTCACTTATCACTACTTTTATTTATTGTAACAACAAATAATTTATAATAAATCCATTTGCAAGTCAGCAGCAGCCACAGCAGTCAATTATTGCTATATACCATATATAGAATATTATTATTGTTGTGGGTGTGAAAAACTTTTTATTAAATATTTTAATGATGTGATATCGTAAAATAACTTTTTTTTATTTAATCAAATTCAAATCACTTTAAATAATTTAAATAATATTATATTTGTATTATTGTATTGATATAATTTTTTGTTAAGATCAAAGTAAAACTCTCGTATAAATTTATTTTATAAACAAAATCACACTATAGTTTAATAATAACACACCTTATTGCAAACAAACACACACACTCTATATATATATATATATATATATAGATATAGATATAATAAAAAAAAATCTAAAACTAAACTGACCGACTTGAAAAAATGCAATTGAATGACTCAAAAAATTTTATAAAACATGAATATTTTGAATAGCTTTTTTTATATACTATATGATGTTGTGGTGGGTATGATTATGTTGTGTATATTTTTTTAGCAGCATATACATACATTATTGGTATATTTTATTTAATTATGTTTATTTATATATAAGAATTGTGTGGCATTATTTTTTTTTTTTTATTATACAAACATCGGGTTTTTCTTATTCTTCTTCTTTTTCTTCTTCAATATTGCTTGTTGTTGTAAATTCACGTTTTTCTTTTCACTTGGTTTGACAAACATTAAATTTTTCTATATATAAAGTTTAAAAATTAAAAATTTTCTTTGAATTTTTGCTATATTATTTGATTAAAATTTTTGCTATAACTAACGATAACTAAATATAAATGTTTATATTCACTGTACGTATTCGGATCGGACGGACGGTGAGGATAAACTAAATTCAGACGATGACATAATAATAATAATAATAATTTGCCAAAACAAAACAGAAACTAGATATGTATAATATAGATATATTTTTTTTTGTTTTCCATGAAGTAACATATTTGTATATGTGTACACTTTTTTATTATTATATAAATTTGTTATCGCTTTATGATGATTAGTTTTTTTAGTATAGACCGGTTTATTTTTTTTTTTTTGAACTCTTTTATATTCAAAAAAAAAAAATTAGGTCTTAATTGGAATTATTTTTTTGTGGTTTTTTACTTTATAAATTCCTATGTTATCTTATATGTTATTTAGAAACAAACCTACGGTTGTTCTTAGAAAATTATGCTGAATATTCTATTAGAAAATTCTATAGACCAAGTTCCTTTGGGAAAATTGTATAGAGAATTTCCTATTAGAAAAATTGTACAGGCAATTTCCTATTAGAAAATTGTACAGACAATTTCCGATTAGAAAATTGTACAGACAATTTCCGATTAGAAATATAGAGAATTTCCTTATTAGAAAAAGGTACAGACAATTTCCTATTAGAAAATTCTATAGAGAATTTCCTTTAAGAAAAAAATGTACAGACAATTTCCTATTAGAAATATTTATAGAGAATTTCCTTATTAGAAAATTGTACAGACAATTTCCTATTAGAAAATTCTATAGAGAATTTCCTTTACAAAAAAATGTACAGACAATTTCCTATTAGAAATATCTATAGACAATTTCCGATTAGCAAATTGTACAGACAATTTCCTATTAGAAATATCTATAGAGAATTTCCTGTTAGAAAAATTGTACAGACAATTTCCTGTTAGAAAAATTGTACAGACAATTTCCTGTTAGAAAAATTGTACAGACAATTTCCTGTTAGAAAAATTGTACAGACAATTTCCTATTAGAAAATTCTATAAAGAATTTCCTTTACGAAAAAAGGTACAGACAATTTCCTGTTAGAAAAATTGTACAGACAATCTCCTATTAGAAAATTGTTCAGGCAATTTCCTATTTCAAAAACTGAACAGACAATTTCCGATTAGAAAATTCTACAGACAATTTCTTATTAGAAATATTTATAGAGAATTTCCTTATTAGAAAATTGTACAGACAATTTCCTATTAGAAAATTCTATAGAGAATTTCCTTTAAGAAAAAAATGTACAGACAATTTCCTATTAGAAAATTGTATAGAGAATTTCCTTATTAGAAAATTGTACAGACAATTTCCTATAAGAAAATTGTACGGACAATTTCCTATTAGAAAATTGTACAGACAATTTCCTATTAGAAAATTGTACAGAATTTCCGATTAGAAAATTGTACAGACAATTTCCGATTAGCAAATTGTACAGACAATTTCCTATTAGAAATATCTATAGAGAATTTCCTGTTAGAAAAATTGTACAGACAATTTCCTGATTAGAAAGTTGTACAGACAATTTCGTATTAGAAAATTGTATAGAGAAGTTCCTTATTAGAAAATTGTAAAGACAATTTCCTATTAGAAAATTGTACAGACAATTTCCGATTAGAATATTGTACAGACGATTTCCTGATTAGAAAGTTGTACAGACAATTTCGTATTAGAAAATTGTATAGAGAAGTTCCTTATTAGAAAATTGTACAGACATTTTCCGATTAGAAAATTGTATAGAGAATTTCCTTTAAGAAAAAAATGTACAGACAATTTCCTATTAGAAATATCTATAGACAATTTCCTGTTTAGAAAATTGTACAGACAATTTCCTATTAGAAAATTGTATAGAGAATTTCCTTATTAGAAAATTGTAAAGACAATTTCCTATAAGAAAATTGTACGGACAATTTCCTATTAGAAAATTGTACAGAATTTCCGATTAGAAAATTGTACAGACAATTTCCGATTAGAAATATCTATAGAGAATTTCCTGTTAGAAAAATTGTACAGACAATTTCCTGTTAGAAAAATTGTACAGACAATTTCCTATTAGAAAATTGTTCAGGCAATTTCCTATTTCAAAAACTGAACAGACAATTTCCGATTAGAAAATTCTATAGACAATTTCCTATTAGAAATATTTATAGAGAATTTCCTTATTAGAAAATTGTACAGACAATTTCTTATTAGAAAATTGTACAGACAATTTCCTATTAGAAAATTCTATAGAGAATTTCCTTTACGAAAAAAGGTACAGACAATTTCCTGTGAGAAAAATTGTACAGACAATTTCCTGATTAGAAAGTTGTACAGACAATTTCGTATTAGAAAATTGTATAGAGAAGTTCCTTATTAGAAAATTGTACAGACAATTTCCGATTAGAAAATTGTACAGACGATTTCCTATTAGAAATTCTATAGAAAATTTCCTTATTAGAAAAAGGTACAGACAATTTTCTATTAGAAATATATATAGGGAATTTCCGATTAGAAAAAATATCTACAGACAATTTCCCATTTAAGAAAATTTCCTTTCACATTTCTGTGAATAAAAAAGGCCTCAATTAAATCATATATTTTTATTTTATTAATCGAAATTGTAAAGAGTTTTTTTTTTTCACTTCTTTAAATGCAAAATTTATATTAAAATAATTATATTTATTTATAATTTATATAAAGCGCCATTCTATCTAATTAATTATATAAATTACATTTATTAAAATTCATTTACATATAGGAATTTTTTTTGTTATTTTGTTTATGTAATACCCAAAAATTATTTATATTATTGATGAAAAACACGGCTAAAACGGCACGGCAATGTTAAAAAAAAACAAAACAAATATACATATATAGAATTTAATGAATAAAAACAATATTCACATTTGATTGCACGATCATTTCTTGGACTTGGCCTCAAGTTCGTCGTCTTCCTTTTTTCTTCCTTCCTTATCAATCAAACATTTTCCATTTTTTATTATATCCTAACTATACAAAATACAATACACAGTTCTATATCAATAATATATAACTATTTATATAATATTTTATCATAATTTATAGAAAAAAAAAATGTATTCCGTTTTTACATTCAATCATAATAATTAAACAGTTTGTAATTGTCCGGAACAACACGGACAATGATGATTGATTTCTGATGATATTGAATCAGTGAATTTTAAATTTTTCTCTTTAATATCCGATAGTAATGTTAATATTTTTGTTGCCGTTTCTGTTGTTGTTTGTGATTGTGTTTGTGTTACTACTTTTGATGCCTTATTCGGTTCGGTGGTGGTCCGATTTTTCGACGACGATAATAAATTACTAGATTCAGTAATTGATTGATCATGTTCAATAATTTGAATTTCATTATTACTATTATTATTATTTAATAATTTATCATCCGTATGTTGTTTATCATTTTCGGAATTATTATTACTACTACTGTTATTAATATTTTCTTGTTTTTTAATTAAATCATTGATTACCGTCGGTTTTCCCAATAGTAAATCTTCAACTAAATGATTTAATTGTAATAGTTTTTCTTGCATTTCTTCTCGGTCACTGGCAATACGTTGTAATTGTATATCTTTTTCAATTTCACGTTGTTTTAATAGACGTCTTTGGGTTTGATACAATGCTATGTATTCACCAATTGTTTCCGTTTCACCGTGTAATTGCATAACTAAATGTTCTAATCGTTGTTTTTCCTCCGTTAAATCAGCAATTTCAGCCATTGTACGTGTAAATCGTTGTTGTAATTTTTCCATTGCTTCATTCGTTGCAATATTTATCGTTGATGATATTGATACGGCATCAGATTGATCTAATTGTTGTTGTTGTTTGATTTGATTTGAATGGGAATGTGAATGTGAATGACCGTGACCATGATCATGATCGTGTTCGTCGTGCTTATGATCATCATGATTATGTTCATGTTCATCATGATTATGTATATCTTGTAAATGTTGTTGATGTGCCTGTTTTTCCACATTTGATATTGTTAACCTTTCTGTATTTAATTTACCCGCATCAATTTGTTGCATATCAAGATTTTTTCGTAATTTTACTATTTCATCATTTGCATATTGTAATTTTTGTTGTAATACAAAATCATTATTTGATTTCATAGCATAATGTCGCAATTGATCTAATTCCTGAGATATGCCAAGGATTTGTTTATTTAATTCGGTATTTTCATGAGTTAAACGAATCATTTCTTCATCTTTAAAATGTAATCGATCTTTTAGCTGTTGTAATTCTGTTTCGATATCGTTAAAACGTAATTTTATTTCACGTCCCAAATGTTGTTCACTTTGTAATTTATTCGTTAATTCTAATTTATCGTTACTCTGCAGTGGGGGGGAAAAACGAAAAAAATCAATATTAAATTGGATTGGAATGGTTGAATTGCATGAAAATTTAATTTACCAATTGTATGTAAGCCTTTTGAATTTCATCTAATTGTTGTTTTAATTCTTGATTTTGTGATACAGCTCGGGATGCTGTCAATTTATCACTTTCAATTGTGGCAAATAGATTTTTTGTATCAACCGGTTTACATTCACTTTCAATGCGTTCAATTTTTGTTTCTAATTCGGTGACCATTTGAAGTTTCTCTTGTAATTGCAATTGTAACGATAGACATTGTTGTGTACGTTGTTCTAATGTTTGCTAAAAACAAAGAAAAGAAGGGAGAATTTAAGAAAACATTTTATTAATTAATTAAAGACAAAACAAAAAAAAAATAGTACTTGTATTTCATTAAATCGTTCCAATTCAATTGTATTTTCTTTTATTTTCGTGTCAACATCAACATCAACGGCGGCAGCGGTTGTTGTTGTTGTTCCTTGGATTGTTTTAATTGGTGATTCATTTACGATATGTTTTTGTTGTTGTTGTTGAATCATTTGCTGTTGAATTTGTCGTTCTAAATCACCAATGTGTTTTACAAGATTTTCTTCACGTTCGGCTAATCGTCGGTTATCATCACTAACCGTTGTTAATTTTTCCGCTAAATTTGTTGTTTCTTTATTTAAATGTTGTACGTACGTTTGATATTGTTGACTAGATTGATCACGTTCTTGGCCCAATTGTTGAATCATTACTTGTAATTCCCGTATTTGTTGTTGATACATTAGCGTTTCTTGGGTTAAACGTTCTATGCGACCATCATCATGATTATCATCCGATTGTATTATTAAATCACCGGATGTTAATTGATCAATCTTCAATTGGGCCATATTCAATTGGGATCGTTTTTCATCGGCATCACATTGCACGGCAATCAATTCGTCCGATTTCCGTAACAGACGTTGTTTTAACTCAATGATTTCTTCGGATTGTTCATCAACGGTACGACGCATCTGTTTTAATTCATCTTGAACATTTTCCAATTCTGAACATAATTTCAATTGTGAACCATCTAATTTTTGTTGAATTGATTTTGAATTTGTATTTGCTTTTTCCAATTCTTGTACCCGGTGACGGCTGGCCGTTAAACGTCCCTGTAATTCTTCAACTTCGGCCACTTTTGCGTTGGCCAACGATTGGTATTTGGTAAGGGCGGCCATTAATTCTGATTTTTCACTAACTAAAATACCAACCGTTTGTATTTGCACTTGTAATTGTTCCTTTAATTGTGATGACTCATGGTCAATTTCCATTTTTTGTTTTGCCATTGTCAATTCAAATTTTAATTTTTCCATTTCCAATTGAAGTGATTCAACGGTACGTGTACTATCCATTAATTTTCCATTTAATTCTTGATTATGGATTTTCTCTTGACTCAAAAGACCCGCTAAATCTTGATTACGTTGTTCCAGACCACCATTTAACATTTGATGATGATTTGACATCGTCGTCGTCGTCGTTGATGATGTTGGATAATTATTAACATTCCAATATGTGTCTGTCTGAAGTACATTATTTATTTGATCGGATAATTGATTTAGACTTTCAATATTTGCTGATCGTTTTGCAAAATCTTCCATTAAATTTGTTGGTATTTTAAAATGATCCATTGGGTTTTGTTGTTGTTGTTCTTGTTGTTGATTATTATTATTATTATTATTATTATTAACATTATCACTATAATTTGTAATATTATCTAATGAGGATTGATGAGAATTTTGTGAAAATTGATTGAAAAATGGTAAATTTGTTGTTGTATTATTATTATTAATATTATCTTGAACATTTGATTGAATAACTGTAGGTTGTTGTTCCATTATTTTAGAATAATCATCATTAATTTTTGTATTATCAACGATTAAAGGGTTCGGGGTGTCGGTAATATTATAATTTTCATTAATCATTGATGAATTATGAATTGTTGGTTCGGATTGTTCTTGAAATTGTTGTTCTGGTTGTTGTTTTTGTTGTTGTTGTTGTGGTGGTTGTTCTGGTATTGCATTTGTAATATTTTCCGTTGATTCAATAATTTCATGTTGTTGTATTTTTTCCTTTTTATTTTTTGTTGTTTTAAATTCTTTCAACTGTAATATTGAAATCAAAATGAAATGTTTGTGTTAATTTTAAAATAAATCAAAAAGATTGTGTAAAAAAAAAGGTCATTTTATAATTATAAAAACAGCTGTGATGGGAGTTTTGTTTTGTTTTTTTAAGTATCCTGCACAGTCATTTTTGTTATCACAATCGAAAAAATTCACATTAACTTGGATAACAAAAAAAAACACAAATTATAGATAAACAATTAGATAAGTAATACAAAAAAAGTTACAATTCCCGAATGCATTAAGGTTTGTTTTTTTTTTTTATTGTATGTTGTTTAGATCTTTGCCTTTTTGTTTGTTCCTCAAATTGATAACGTGTCAATTGGTTTTGTTGTTAGCAGACTTGTTTTGTTATTATTATTAAAATTAAATTAATAACAATTTATTTTTTTATACCTTTTTACGAGCAGCAGCTATTTTATCGGCTTTACTATTTTTCGTAGAATCAGCCATAATTTATTAATTAATTAATATTAAAAACAATTTAATAAATTATTTTTTTTTAAACAATTTCTTTTTTTTTTCAATATTTACAACATCACAAAAATAACTTAAAATACAAAAATATCCAATTTTTTTTTTTTTTTGATTTTCATTGATTTTTGACATTAGTTTGATTCGTTGCAAGATTGGAAAAAAAAAGAAATCATCAATGATTAGCGCCACCTATACGCAAGAACGGGAACATTGAATAGCAAAAAATTATCTTCTATCGAAATTTTATCTACATTTAATTAAATTATCTAAATTCATTTTCTTACAGGTGGCGTTTAAACAAAATGGCATTATTTTTAAAGGTCATTTATTTTTTTTTTACCTTTCATTAAAAGGAAAAAAAATTCCATCATAGAAGAAGCACTTGGATTATTGTTTTTTTCTTTTATAGATTAAAAGAAATCATTTGTCAGGAAAAACAACGCAACAACGAGAAGCATCGGAAAATTCAGAAATTACAAACTGCATGTAATTTATAAAGAAAACATAGGAAAATAGTTAAAAAAAAACAGTCAAAATCCAAAATGTTGAAGTGCTGCTTAATTTTATTTATTTTTTTTTTTACGATTTATTGGAAATTATACGTTTGGATCCTGTGTGGATTTGATGCTTTTGATGTTCAAATCCTGTCGTTTGTTTTATACCTATGCGCCCGGGGGATTGGATCATATACAAATTACCAGCTCAATTTGTGGAATCCTAAAAATAGTTTTTTTTATGACATTTTCTTCAAATTTCAATGAATTTTTAAACAAAATTTAAACTTATAAATGTTATTTTTTTTTTTTTAATATGTAAATTTCAATACATTTCAGTAAATAAAAACCACAAACCAATCAATTGCATTTTATTATTTATTTTAAAACCTAAAACACCAAAAAAAAAAAAAAAACTTAATTTTTATCTCATACAAAACAAAACAAAAATATTATACAAAACACTATAAATGAATTTAAAAGATATAAATATTCGATACACGTACTTTTTTATATTACGAACAAAATTAAAACTTCAACTATCGTATAATGTCGTGGCATAATCGGTAACGAAGCCAGCCAACAGTAGGAAAAACAAGTCCGTCGTCTCGTCGTCGTCCGCCGATTGTGGTATTCGCGCATCTGCGATATATTTTTCATATGGAAAGTGTAGAATTAATATGGAGATGAGCATCAGAAAAAAATTAAATTTTTGCTTTTTTTTTTTTTTGTAAAACCTTGATCCTAAAAATACAAGAGTTAACTCTTGTAAAAATTTATTTCATGTCATCGTAGCCACACAAATTTTTAGGATATTGTAGAGGACGAGTTTATCTATCACCTCCATAATTGAAGGACCATGCTAGCTGGTCCAGGAACATCAGCATCTGCCATTAAAAATCACGATTTTTTCATTTTCAATCGCCCATATCTTTTGATTTTATTCTTGAATTTTCAGCGAGACCCATATCGTTCGATAGACAATTTCCACACCTTTCGATTGAAAGAAGTCCCAATATTGTATTCCCATTGATTTGACCAGGAGACTATAATGAAATTTGGACAATCCCATGTAGACATTCATTCCGAAAATTATTTAAATATGAAGGAGTTGCTTCATTTCAAAATTTAGAATATTATTGGAAAGGGCAAAGATAGATCTTTCATATAAAAATAGTTCCATAATTTTCCGATGAAAATTGTGGAATTTTCTTTAACATCGAAAAACATCAATTTTCAGGCATCTTCAAAGGTTAGTTCCAAAGTGATGTATTTAGTTAATGATTTCCAGTCTTCGGTCATAGTTAAACTAGAGTATATGGGACATCTTTTGACACTATCCCGGATATTCTATCTCGAACGGCTTTCCTACAGTGATGACCCAAAGTTGGCACTGCATGAAAATTTCGAAAATTTTCAATTCATTGTCCTGATCGTAATTCTTATGGAATAATAAAGTTGTAGAACAAAAGTTATCAATATTTAATAGCCACAACAGATACTTGAAGGTCAGATTATTATCTTTAAAAAATCGAAATTTTCCGATTTTTCAACTTTTTTGACAAAAAAAAAAACAGAAAAATTATCTTCGGTGTTTACGGACAGAAAATTTTCATTTAGCCACCATACGAAAGGTCTTATTTTTAGTATACTTTGTGCTATACAAAATGTTCCTCTAGCTGCGGTGTCCTTTTCCCATAGGATCACCAAAGGAAATTTTTGTTTTTCACCAATCATTTTGAAATTTTACAGGTGTGTTAATTGAAGGTTTAGGAACATTTTTTACCACTAAAGCCCATTGAAATTTTCATTAGTTTTCCCGGGATTACCAAAGGAAAATTTCTAGGATGGAAAGTTTTATATTTTAACCGCGATGATCTTGAAATTTATTGGCATTATTTAAAACTATATCACATTGAAAATTTTCATTAGTTTTCCCGATATATAACAATATAATATGGATATGGTGGATATATAACAATATAATATTTATTTTTAGGCTAAAAAGTTCGTAGGAATCACATTAAAACTTAAATAAAACCTAATGGATTTGTTTCAGAAACATTACACACACACATTTTTTGGTAATTATTTAAACGTCTAAATATCTTTGGACAATGGCTCGCGTTGCCCAAGCGAGTATTAGAAGTTCACATTAAAACAAAACCAGTTATTAAAAAATCCGAATTTTACAATTTTTCAACTTTTTTTTTTTTAATAAAAATACACAATTTAACTCCGTTATTTGAAAATGGATAATTTTTTCCAACACATGGATTGAAAGATGTTAGTTTTAGTATTCTTTCTGCAATATCAAATTTTCCTTTAGCTGTTGTCCTTTTCCCAGGATTCCCAAAGGAAAAATTTCGATGATCTTGAAAATTTTAATGTATCTTTTCCATAGAATTTATTATTAAATCACTTTTATTTATTATTTCACGGGCACACACACACATACTGTTTTTAATATTTTTAACCACTGCGTAGATTAATTAAACCGAATTTGTTATTAATTTAATTAATTATAATTAATTTTGATACTAATCAAATTTACAAAATAAAAAAAAAAAAACAAACAAAACAAAAACAAAAATGGCGTCAATTTTTTTATGGTGGAAAATCTATTCCAAAATTACAAACCACTTATGTCGATTATACCGTGTTCACACCGCGCGTATGAAATATATCACGACGTCGAAATTTTGTTCCATTGTGTAATGATGATATAATCATTTATATACAAAATTAATGATTAAATACGTTAAAAAATTAATTTTTTTAACATTTTGTATTGTTATTTTGTAATATAATAATTGACTTTGTTGATTTGATATAAAAAAAAAATTGAATATTATTTTAATCAAAATAATTAACATAATAGATTATAAAGGGGAAATTAGTAAAATTGATAACTTACCCGATATATCCCCCATTTTTATTCGTACTAAAATATATTCGATTATGCGCAGTTTAAAATGTCAAATGTTCTTAAAAATAGTCTGCAAAAAAAAAAAAGCGAATCCCGTCCGAATCCCATTACGAATGTTCCTACGCCCTCTTCATTTTTGCGGAGACTTCAGAAAATAACGGATATTCCGAATCTCTTTCCTCATTTTACGCATAGGCCTACGTTTCCTGAAAAATGTGGAGACTCCGCAAAAAATTCGGATGCTTTGCGCTTGTATCGCATTTCTGCACGGGGGTGACGGAGACTTAGGGAAATGGGGATTTGGAAGTGGATGCGGAGTTGGATATGGATTCAGATTCGGTTTCGGATTGAAACAATCAATAATTTAACAATTAAAATATTATATTTTTAAAATTTCACCCAAAAAATTTTTTTTAAATGCTCACTTAATTGCATTTATTATTGTTGTATTTTAATGTTATTTACAAAAATTTGTAACAGTAAGAGTCACAAATACAATTTAATTTGTTATTTAAAAATTAATACACAGGCAAAAAATAGTAAAAACAACGAAAAATTGAAAAAAATTACCTATATGAATATAATAAATTAATGTAAAATAACAAAAAAATCACAATTTGTCTAAAATATCAAGCGATCACAGTATTAATAATACAAACGAACGAACGAATAGTCGCGCGTATATTATACGTATGGCGTCTCCATTCGTATGTCGTATATACACGAAAATGCGAAATTACGAATGACGCGAAGTCAAACAAAACAAATATGGCACTGGCACCCGAATGATTTTCAATTTCGTGTGAAATTGTGAATGTCCCCGTTCCCCGACCCCGAACAAATCAAATGCAAAGCAAAACGTGAACGTGAAAGTGCAGTGGAAAAAAATAAATCAAAAAATAAATATTAAAAAAGAAAAAATTTAATATAGTATTATTATTAAAAACAGTAAAACAAAAAAAAAAAAACATATCAATGTTTGGTGGATTTGGAACAGATTTTGATGATGATGCAATTTTAGGGTATGTTAGGGTAGTTAGTTATAGGGCAGTCAAAACTCTTATAATATAAGAAGAATAAAAACATCAAGAAATCCATTGCCAAAAAAAAAAAAAAAAAATTATAATTACTCTAGATTTTTCTTTTGTGTGTGCATATGATTAAAAAAAAAAAAAATAAAAAAAAAGCGTTGCGACTGCAAAATAAATGGCGACGATTATTTTTTTTTTTATTATGTTAATTTTTTGTTTTTTTTTTTTTTTTTTTGGTTTTTTTCCTAAAATTTTACATTGATTAATGTTATTTTAATATTACATGTGATTGAAATACATTTTTAGATTAGTTGTGTTTAACAAAATTGTGTTTTGTGTTCCTAAACAATTGTAGTGGATTACCCCTACAATCCGACCTCGACCCCGACCTGATTGATTAATATCCTTAAAAAAAACAACAACAACAATTAATATTTTTAATGTTGGAATTCTTTTTTTTTTTTTTAGATTACACATGAGACAAATGAATGAAATGAATTCAATTGTTAATTCAATGTTTAGAGGTGGTGGTGGTGGTGGTGGCATGATGATGGGCAACGATTTTGGATTACCCGGAATGTTTAATCCATTTATAGGTCATCATGCCCAACATCAACAGGCGTTAACCGGTGCCCATCAACAACAACAACAACAACAACAACAACAACATCAACAACATCATCATCATCAGCATCAACATCATCATCATGCACAAATGTTAAATGCATTAATGCCATTAGGTGGTATGGGTGGCCCATTTTCTGGTATGGCAATGCCAAATATGAATCGAATTTTAATGAACGGTGGTAATATACCAGAAGGTGTTACATCATTTAGTTCCAGTCAAATGGTATCGATGACACAGGGACCCGATGGACGACCACAAGTGTATCAGGCAACGTCAAGTACAAAAAGTGGTCCCGGTGGTTTACGTGAAACGAAAAAAACGGTTGAAGATTCACGTACGGGTGTTAAAAAAATGGCAATCGGTCATCATATTGGTGAACGATCACATGTTATTGAACGTGAAAAAAATTTTCGTTCCGGTCACGAAGAAGAACGACAAGATTTTGTAAATTTAGAGGAAGAAGAAGTTGAAGATTTTGATAAGGAATTTCAACAGCGTTCTCGTAATTATATGCGTCCCACATCAAATAATAATGGTCATTTACAAGCAATTACTGCTGGTCCAATATCACCAAAAATATCGGCTGTACAACCGACAACGACACCGATCGCAAACGTAACCGCAACATCATCATCACAACACCAGCAACAACCACCGCCACAACAAAATACATCACCAAACAATTCTAGGTATGAATGATTTTAAATTTTATTTATTTATTTATTTATATATAATTTTTAAATGGAAAAAAAGGTAGAAACAAAACATTTCGTAATATTTTACCACAATAGATCTATTTATTGTTTTTTTTTTTTTTTCTAAACAATTTTAATTTAATTTGTTTTGTTTATTAAGATTTCGGTACGAAAGACGATGACGATTTTATATACCATTCATTCATTCATTCATTGTCTTACATTAAATAGTTCACGTAATCGTTTCTCTTGCACGGTACTTAACGTAAACATTTTATTTAAAACATAATTGATTTCGGCGCGAGTATGTAATGGGGGCCATAATGTTGTAATGGCAAAATGACGATGAAAACGCATTGCATCGTAAGCGGTCGACTGTAACGATTCCAATAGTTTTAATTCATGTAAAAATTGTTTTTCATATTTTAATTTTGATTGATGATAACGACGACGACATTGTACAGAACTGTATATTTAAAAATCGTAAGAATTTTCAATTGTATTCAATTTGGACAAAATCAAACAATGTATATTTCCATTTTTCCAATACTTACTATGGCAATTTAAATGTTGAATAATCTGGATGAATACTATAGTCTGAAGGGATGCTTTCTTTTAATTCTTTATCGACTGTATTATTATTATTATTATTATTATTGTCCATTATGACCATTTGCTGGTTTTAAGTAACTATAGGATTTTGTTTTTCTTACAAAAACACAATACTACATACAATTGAAAAATGTTTCGATTTAATAAAATTATCGATTTATTTTATTTGAATGGTTGTTATGGAAATTGTCGTTTCTTCTTCTTCACGCCAAAAACATGAACTTTTCATTTCCAGTGATTGTTCATTAAAATAATTTATCGTTTTCACCATTAGAATTGTTTTATCGTGCAAAAATTTATCAAAACGAAAACGTCGTTTTCTTGTTTTCTTTTGTTTCGATTGTCCTCGGTCGTTGTCTTTCCACTCTTTCTCGTCGGAAACTCCATAAACTCGATAAATTTGATTGAAATCAATTCGTGAATTAATTGTTTTGGTTCTGATGGAGCTTCCGTGTTACTTTGGGGATTTGTCAGACCATCCCTTCTCTAGCACTTCTTCTTTTCGCGAAATTTTCCTTTTATTTTTTTTTATTGTTTTTGTTTCTAAGTCTCTTGCATATTTCTTGCATGTGTTTTGAAGATACACCCAGCCAGATAAGAATTGAATAATGATTAATGCTTGAAGTCTGTCTATCAAGGAATCGATGACATTGTTAAAGAAGATACATTTTAGATATTTGTATGGCAGAAAGCCCCTTTCGGTTTTCATTGGATGAATATCATCCAGGTTATTGTTAATGACCCAATCAGTTATTTTAATTGATTTCATAATATGATAAATGGGATTAATTTTAATAGCAAAGAATGTATTCTATATAGAAATAGTTATCATAATCAATAGAATGATCAATGAATCAATCAGATAGAGGTATCGATTACCATAATTTCAATGGACAAAAATTGAGAAATGGAATCGCAATTAACTAACTAAATAACGTAGGGATGGAGACAGACAGACTTTTTATTATTATAACGCAATTGAAATTAATCTGTAAGTGTTGGTTGATGAAACCGAGAGGAAACGATTTTTATATCAACAAGGGATTTTTTTTTTTTATGATCTCATCTTCATCCGCAGGAGCTGTTTCCATTCGAATAGCGATTATTAGCGAATTTCTACTCGTTTTATTTACCGGAAATTGATCAATTTCTGAACTTTTTGGTTTAAAAATCTTCAAATAACAAATCATTTTTTAAGACAAAACCAAACGGAAAAGGGGAAAATCTCTCTCGTATATTTTACATATTAAAATTAAAATTAACCGATGAGACAAATTTTTAATAAACAAAACAAATTAATTAATACATTTTTTATTATTGAATTAATTGAACCAAAGAAAATTATTGAAACCTTCATCCCAGCGATCCCAACCACCAACCCTAGATCTTTTAATATAGAATAAATGATTGCACTTTTTAAATGTTGTATATTTTTTATTGTTATTGTTGTTGTTGTTGTTTTGTAATTGTTTTTTATTATTATTATTGGTATTATTATTATTATTATTATAATTATTTTCATTTTTATTTATTTGTTTATTGATATGTTGTTGTTGTTGTTTTTTTTTTTTTTTTTTGTTTTGATGGTCTTTTCTAAAACAACAAAAATATAAAAATATAATTAGGAAATTGTCGGCGGTACAACAAAAAATAAAAAGAAAAAGAAAAAACAAACAGAAAAATAACAAATTAAATTAAATCATTTTAATTTTTTATAATATAGCTGTTTTGTTGCATATTTTGTTGCAAGAGGGTTGGGGATCGTCGTAATTTATTTTAATTTAATATTATTTTTATTTCTTTTACTATTTTATTTATTTTTTATTTTTTCGATTCATTTTTGAAACCAAAAACTATTCTTTGTTTTATTAATGTACAAATAATAAAATAAAAAAAAAAAAATACAGTTCTGTTACTACTACTACTACAACAACTTCTTCTACTACTACTGATTTGTCTACGTCGTCGTCGTCGTCGTCGTCGTCGTCGTCTACGAGTTATAATTCTAATGGTTCAACTACGATAACTACCTCTGATAATTTAAATAATAATAATAATAATATTAATATTAATATTAATAATAATAACAATAACAATAACAATAATAATGTTATTGATATTACAAGTAATAATAATAATATTGTAAATGTTTTAAATCATCGTCGAGGAAACAGAACCAAAAATAATAATAATAATAATAATAATAAGAATAATAGTACAACTTCAATGATGATGGTATCGGGTCGTAGAGCAATACGTCCAACAGTTTCATCTCCGTTAACATTAAATTTTGCAACAACGTTGTCATCAACGCAAATGGCACCAACGACGGCACCATCAAGGTTTGTTCATGACACATATTCATAAAAAAAAATAAATAAATTACCCACCACCAAATAAAAAAAAAAATTTTTCTAATGATAATGAAATTTTGTTTATTAAGTAATCCAATATATATAATTTGTGCCTTTATCAATAACAACTTTCATACGTTTTTCTTTATATCATTTTTTACCAATCAATCATAATCTTAAATCATCCCGCCCCCCCATTCATTAACCAACGCATTGCAAAAGCAATAATATAAATTCTGTTGTTTTTTTTTTTCTTTTAACGTGTTAAATTAAACATCAAAAAATAATTTTCCAATTGATTAGAATTAGAAATGTTTTCAAAATCTTAACAATTTTTTTCCTATGATTCTTGATTGGAAAATGTTCATCGTTCTTTTTTTTTTGCCCGGGAACGTTTTTTGATAACTTGAAAATATTTAAATAACATTTTTTCTTTGTATCTTCCTCCCAATCGAAAGAGTTTATTAATTTTTTTTTAATTCAATTGAATGGATTTTCATATTTAAATTCAAGAAGATTATTAATCGACGTTAAAAATAGAAAAAAACCTTTTTGAAAATCGTAACTATTAAATTATAAAAAAAAAAAAAAGATTTTAATTCTCTTTTCCAAATTCTTTTTTTTTGTTTTTTGTTTTATTAATAATACTTGAATTTTTATTATTTTTATGTTTTTTTTTTTTTTTCTGTGTAAGAGATTAATTAATTAACAAATGGATGGATGGATGTGGATGGTTTTGGATGGTTTAAAAATTATTTTTTGTTTTGTTATTAATCCAAAAAAAAAAAAATTCCAAGACAAAGATTTTTTTTTGGTGTGAAGATTCAACGGTGTTTATTAAAATAAAATTTGTTAGGTGGATGGGATGAAAAAAATACGCAGGAATTTAGAGATTAATTTTTTGTTAAATTTTCACCAACTTCTAGTTTCTTATTGTATATTTTTAACTTCGATCTATGGTCTATGGACGGAATCAATGAATTTGGTTTTGTTCGGACATTTCTCGGTGTTTTAAAAGGTCCCAGATTATCACACACCACCATATAGCTGCTTTTGAATTGTAAGAAAGAGGATTAAATTAAAATCTCACCACCCATTCTGCACACCGCCCGATTACCCGAATTCAAATAATTCCATTTCGTATTCAAGAAATTATTAAAGATAATGATTTTGCGGTTTTTTTTTTAATCAATTTTATTAATCAATCGAAATATTAGGTTGTCTAAAAAGTATTGATATTTTTTTTTAACAAAATTCAAACGATTTTTTTATATATTTCAAATGAACTTTATTAAACCAAATATGCGCCGTTTTGATCGATGACCCTTTGCCATTTTTCTGGTAAAGACATTATCCCCCGCATCACTGTAGAACTTCTGTGTTTTCTGGGCAAAAAACTGAACTGATCCAAGTGCATTTTGCAGTCCTCTGCGGAATTTAATTTTAAACGATTAAGGGAGTTCTGCAGTGACCGGAACAAATGATAATCTGAAGGTGCAAGGTCCGCGGGCTATATGGTGGATGCATTAAAACCCAGCCCAGCCAAACTCTCTCAGTTTCTGCCGACTCATCAAAAATGTGTGCGTGATCTGGCGTTGTCATGATGGACCACAACACCCTTTCGATTGATTAATTCTGGACGTTTTTTTTTTTAATCTCGTGCTTCAATCTTGTTAATTGTTGACAATAGAGATCGGAATCAATGGTTTGACCGCGGGTGCTAGTAATTCATAATGAACGATTCCTTTCCAATACCACCAAACAGACAGCATTACCTTTCTCGGTGTTAATCCAGGTTTTGCTACTGTTTTAGGAGCTTCACCCTTCTCCGGCCACGATCTTTTTCGTACATTATTATCGTATGTGATCCATTTTTCATCACCCTTTAATCATTCGCTTTAAAAATGACTCGATTTCGTTCCTTTTAAACGGCGTTTCGCAAATGGAAATTCGGTTCATTAAATTGTTTTGTGTTAATTCATGTGGTACCCAAACATCAAGCTTTTTCTTGTATCCGCAGCCTTTGTCAAATGGTTTAAAACTGTTTGGTGATGGATGTTTAGTTCTTTATTAGCGATATCATGACTGCTTACGTGTCGATTTTCTTCAATTTTTGATATGATTTCATCGACTTTTTCAGCGATTGGTTGGTCGACCAGAACGAGGTGCATCTTTGACAACAAAATTACCGGAACGAAATCGAGCAAACCATCTATAGGCTGTTATAATTTTGATAAAGTTTCTTCACCGTAAACTGCACAAATTTGTTCATGTGCCTGCGTTGCATTTTCACCTTTTTCATAATAAAATTGTAAAATGTATCGAATTTTTTCACTAATTTCGCTCATCTTTAATAATGCACTACAACTTTTAAATGACTAAACAAATTTAATTTTTTTTTTTTTTTTTTATCTACGAAATGTCATGTTTCGAACGTATGTTAGTGTTACCTGATCAGATTAGTACTACTTGAAGTACTATTCAATTATAATGACATCTATTTTTAAAAATTATCAATACTTTTTCGACAACCTAATATATTTTGATTCTTATCTCAATTCCTTCTACATCCGTCGTCGACCTACTCGGTTGGTCATCGTTTGTTCTGGAGTTCTGGAAAAACAAAACAAATGAAGCTCGTTCGTTAAGGGTTTCAAAAAAAAAATAAAAAAAACAAAGACAATCTTCAACCAAAAGAAAAATCAACAAAAAAAAACGGAATAAAAAAAAAAACAATTCTTACATCAACCAGACAATTTTTACTGATGTTGTTGCTGCTGCTGCTGCTGCTGCTGCTGTTGCTTAATTAATTAACCATTTTTAATTATATTAATTTATTTTTGGTAAAAACTAACCGTAATTTATAACAAACAGAGAAAAACAGCCACAAAAAATTAAAACATTTACCGTCAAACCGCAATTATTAATTGTTTTTTGTGTAAAAAAAATTTGTGTGTAGTAACAGAAAAATTTTTTAATTAAAACTACAATTTCTAATATATTAATACTTTATAATACTAAAAAATGTATATAATTTAATTAATTAATTAATTGTCAAATTTTCATTATGTTTCATTAATAATTTTTCTTTTTTCTTTTGTTTTTTCTATTTCCATATTTTAGTATTCATTTGCATCCGTACAATCAAACACAAAGACGAATGTATCGTCCAATGAAACCTAGGCATCAACATCAACATCAACAGCAACAACAACCGCAACATCAACAACATCAACAGCATCAAAACCAGCAACAATCCCAACAACCACGACAAAATAATATTAATATTAATAATAATAATAATATTCAGCAACAATAAAAGCGAGAAATTATAATTATAATTAGTTTTTTTTTTTTTTTAATGAATTTTTCATCATGATGATGATGATAATATTATTGTTATTGATTATAATTTTTTGAAATGATTAAAAATTAAAAAAAACCAAACCCAACCCCCCCCCCCCCCCCACTTTTTTGTGAAAATTAATTAATTAATTAATTGATTTTTTTTTTTAGAATTAATGAAGAATTTTTCTTTTATTTTTTCTTATTTCTTTAATAATATTTAGTTATATTATTATTATGAGTTTCTTTTTTTTCTTTTTTTTTTTTTTCTATTTAATTTAATTAATTTTTGTTAATATAAACACTATATTTGCAATAATTTTAATTATTAAAAAAAAAAAAAACAGAATAGGAAAAAAAAAACAGAATAGGATTTTTTATTTTTAATTTTCATAATTAATTAATTTTTCTTTCATTCGAAAAAAAAAAAAAAAAATGTGAGTTCGTTTCCCGCCGCCCCGCCCCCACCCCATAATAAATTACAAATAAAATTAAAATTTAACATTGTACAATTCGCAAACAGATTTTTTTTTTAATTTAATTTTTAAGTTACATTAATATAAATATATATTTATTATTATTATTATTAATAGGATAAATAATTATTATTATATAAATTAAAATCTATTATATTTTAATATAATTTCCAAATCCCATTATCACACAGTTTTATAGTTCAGAATATAAATAATAATAATAATATATTTTATGCATAAAATATATACAATTTAAGAGCACCACGAAATTAAGCTATTTTTTTTTTTTTTTTTTTAAATCATCTTTTATTAATTGATATAATTTATATTAATTGTGTTTATGTGGGTTTATTGTAAAATTAATTATTAAAACACATTCCAAGCGTTTTTTTTTTATTTTTATTTTTCTTATCTCTATTCAATTCAATAGAATATTTTTTTTTTCTAATTAGATTAGAATTCAATCAATTCAATAGAGGTTTTCTTTTCAAATTACCCACACACACACACACACACACCCACACAATAAATTTATTTTCATGTTTTGTCAATTATTAATTAACAAAAAAAAAAAATTATATGAATAAAAATTAGTTATTAATTAGAAGAAAAAAAAAAAAAAAAAAACCCCCGCAAGGATTTTAAGGTTTTTTTTTTTTCTTTCTTTTCTTGTGGTACTCTTAAACAAAAAACAATAATAATATTAAATTAAATTAAATTAAAATAATTCAAAAAATTAAAAATATTCAATAAATAATATAAATATAATATTTAAATAATAAATAAAAAAAGGGATTGTTATATATATATATAGAATTATTCATTATTAGAAGATTTATATAAAGAATTAATTAATTCTATAGAAGAATGGTAAAGAATGGTTTCTAAAGCAGGGGTATAAAGACATATTTAACAGAAGAATACTACAGAATTTTCTATAAAAGGGTTATAAAAAATTTTCTACAGCAGTATTTTAAAGAATTTTCTACAGGCGAATTATACTAAATTACCCCTAGAAGAATTATAAAGAAGTTTTTACATAAGGGTTATAGAGAATTTTCTACCGATCAATTATACAGAATTTTTCACAGCTGATTTATAAAGAAGTTTCTACAGAAGACTTCTAGAGCTGTTTTCTACAGACGAATTATATAAAATTTGCCACAGAAGATTGCAATAGGATTTTCTATGGAGAAGAATTGTAAAGAAGTTTCTACAGAAGTATTATTTAGAATGTTCTACAGAGTAGTTCTTCTGTAGAAAGAATTATAAAGAATTTTCTACAGAAGATTTATACAGAATGGAAACACAGACGATTTATAAAGAAGTTTCTACAGAAGAGTTCTAAAGAATTTCCTCTAGAAGAATTATTTAGAATTTTCTAATGAAGTATTATAAAGCATTTTCCTGCAGACGAATTATACAAAATTACCACTAGAAGAATTATAAAGAAGAATTATAAACAATTTTCCACAGAAGAATTATAGAAAATTGTCTACAGAAGAGTTGTAAAGAATTTTCTACAGAAGGGTTATAGAGAATTTTCTACCGATCAATTATACAGAATTTTTCACAGCTGATTTATAAAGAAGTTTCTACAGACGAATTATAAACAATTTTCCACAGAAGAATTATTGAAAATTGTCTACAGAAGAGTTGTAAAGAAGTTTCTGTAGAAGAGTTATAAGGAATTTTCTATAGAAGGGTTATACAAAATTTTCAAAAAAATATTGCTATAGAATTTTCTACAGAAGGGTTAAAGAGAATTTCCTTTAGAAGAATTATACAGAAGAAAATTCTACAGAAGAGTTGTAAAGATTTCCTCTACAAGAATTATCTACAGAAGTATTATAAAGAATTTTCTACAGTAATTTTTCTGTAGAAAGAATTTTAAAGAAGTTTCTACAGAAGATTTATAGAGAATTTTCTATAGACGAATTATACAAAATTACTTCTAGTAGAATTATAAAGAATTATCCACAGAAGAGTTATAGAAAACTGTTGTCTACAGAAGAATTGTAACGAATTTTCTACAGAAGAATTCTTAAATTAGTTTCTAAAGAAGTATTATACAGAGTTTTCTATGAATGATTTATTACAAAAGAAGAAGTGTAAAGGATTTTCGACAGACGAATTATACAAAATTACCGCTAGAAGAATTATAAAGAAGTTTCTACAGAATAATTATTCAAAATTTCCTCTAGAAAAATAGAAAATTTTCTACTGAAGTATTATAAAGAATTTTCTACAGACGAATTATACAGAATTTTCTATAACAGATTTATAAAGAAGTTTGTATGAAGAATTTTCTACAGACGAATTATACAAATTTTTCCACAGAAGATTGCTATAGAACTTTCAACACTAAGGTTATGCAGAATTTGCTATAGACGATTTATACAAAATTTCCTCTAGAAGAATTATACAGAATTTTCTACAGACGTATTATAAAGAAGTTATAGAGAATTTTCTACAGAAGAGTTGTAAAGAAGTTTCTAAAGAAGTGTTATTTAGAGTTTTCTATACAGTAGTTCTTCTGTAGAAAGAATTTTAAAGAAGTTTCTAAACAAGAATTATAAAGAATTTTCCACAGAAGAATTATAGAAAATTGTCTGCAGAAGAGTTGTAAAGAAGTTTCTACAGAAGTATTATTTAGAATGTTCTACAGTAATTCTTCTGTAGAAAGAATTATACAGAATTTTCTACAAAAGAATTATACAGAAAATTCTACAGAAGAGTTGTAAAGAAGTTTCTACAGACGAATTATACAAAATTTCCTCTAGAAGAATTATACAGAATTTTCCACAGATGATTTATAAAGAATTTTCTACAGAAGGGTTGTAAAGAAGTTTCTAAAGAAGTATTATTTAGAATTTTCTATAGTAATTCTTCTGTAGAACGAATTATACAGAATTTTCTATAACAGTTTTATAAAGAAGTTTCTATAAAAGATGTATGAAGAATTTTCTACAGACGAATTATACAAAATTTTCCACAGAAGATTGCTATAGAACTTTCAACAGAAGGGTTATGGAGAATTTTCTATAGACGATTTATACAAAATTTCCTCTAGAAGAATTATACAGAATTTTCTACAGAAGTATTATAAGGAAGTTATAGAGAATTTTCTACAGACGAGTTGTAAAGAATTTTCTACAGAACAATTATAAAGAGGTATTATTTAGAATTTTCTACAGTAATTTTTCTGTGGAAAGAATTTTAAAGAAGTTTTTACAGCAGAATTGTAAAGAATTTTCTACAGAAGAGTTGTAGAGAATTTTCTACAGACAAATTATACAAAATTTCCTCTTATAGCATTATAAAGAATTTTATACAGAAGAATTATACAAAATTGTCTACAGAAGAGTTGTAAAGAATTTTATACAGAAGGGTTGTAATGAATTTTCTACAGATGAATTATAAAGAATTTTCTACAGACGAACTATACAAAGTTTCCTTTAGAAGAATTATACAGAAAATTCTACAAAAGAAGTGTAAAGAATTTTCTACAGACGAATTATACAAAAAATTTCCTCCTAGAGAAATTATACAGAAAATTACTTCTAGAAAATTACCCCGATCAATTTCCTATTAAATAAATCTCATCTATAAGAAAATATTTCTCTTTCATTACCACCCATTGTCTACCCAATTAGTTTTATTCTTTTAATCTTTTACATCACCCTCCGTTGAATCAATCACTAACATGTAAAAATCATTAACTGAACAGGGGATAAGGAAATGAAAAAAACAAATCCTCTTTTAACCAAAAATTTTAAATTGGATGATTAAACTATGTTTTTATTATATAATAACAAATCTTCGAATATATATATATATATAAATTTTATTTTTTTTATGTTAACTATATATATCAAAATAAGAAGAAAACAAAAAAAAAAAACATACAATAAACTTATAGAAAAAAATTTAAAAAACAATAATAATAAATAGCAAATAACCCCAATAAAAAATCAAATTAAAATCTATATGGTCTTTTAAACAACTTCAATTTTTTACTAACCACACCACCACCACCACCACCACCACCACCACCACCACCACCACCACCACCACCACCACCAATTTCTTTCTCTCACCGCAGCCATCAACAAAGTGTTAATGTTTTCATTCTTTTACGCTCCATTCAATTAACATCCCATCCCTATCTCACCCTGTTGACTTAACTAATTATATATAGTTTTATAATAAATATTTTTTTAAACAAGTTTCTAATCAAAAAAAAACAATTAAGTCAATTAAATTTTAAATTACGATAAATTACAGGAAATCATTTCTCAAATTATCGTTTATTTGTTTGTTTGTAATGCAAACACAATTACCAATTTGATTTAATAAAATTAATTAAACCATTTGTTGATGAATCATGACTGGTCACCGGATTCTTATCATTCAATTCGGGTTCAATGGCTTTTGCCAATTGTTTACCCAATTCAACACCCCATTGATCAAATGAATTAATATCCCAAATGATACCTTGTGTAAATATTTTATGTTCGTACATTGCAATTAGGGCACCAAGAATGAATGGTGTTATACGACGACAAACAATTGAATTTGTCGGACGATTACCGGTAAATACTTTATGTGGTAATAATTTTGTTAATTTATCACCTTGTAATCCCGATTGTTCCAATTCAGCCTTTGCTTGTTCTTCCGTTTTGCCCATCATCAACGCCTCGGTTTGTGCCAAAAAATTAGCCAATAAAATTTTATGATGTACACCACCATTAATGGGATTATGCGTTTGTGCCGGTGCAATAAAATCACATGGAATTAAACGCGTTCCCTATAAACATAATAATAATAATAATAACACTTTAACCTTTTCTTCAAACATCGTCGTATGTTAAATTAATACTAAAATACTTGATGAATTAATTGATAAAATGCATGTTGTCCATTTGTTCCCGGTTCACCCCATACAATTGGACCCGTATTATAGTTTTTAATTTTTTCACTGCCCATCGTTACACCTTTACCATTACTTTCCATATCGCCCTGTTGAAAGTATGCCGCAAAGCGATGTAAATATTGATCGTATGGTAATAATGCATGTGTTTCAGCACCATAGAAATTGGAATACCAAACACCGATTACGGCCAAAATGATTGGTAACTATTAAAAAAAAATACAAAAAAGAGACAATATAAAAACTCCTCCAAAGTCAACACTACTCTACTCTGAAGAATATAATGATTAACAAAAACCACTTACATTCTTTTCAATTGGTGCATTTTGAAAGTGTTGATCCATAAAATAGGCACCGTCTAATAGTTTTTCAAAATTATCATAGCCAATCGACAACGAAATGGATAGACCAATGGCCGACCAAAGGGAATAACGGCCACCGACCCAATCCCAAAAACCAAACATATTCTTCGCATCAATACCAAAACCGGTAACTTTTTCGTTATTCGTTGATAGGGCAACAAAATGTTTAGCAACAGCAGACGGATCTTTGGCTTGTTCCAATAACCATTGTTTAGCCGATGTTGCATTTGTTATGGTCTCCTGAGTGGTAAATGTTTTCGATGCAATAATAAACAATGTTGTTTCAGCATTCACTTTACGTAATGTTTCTGCCATATGGGTACCATCGATATTCGATACAAAATGAGAACGTAATCCTTTACAATATGGTCGTAATGCTTCGGTTACCATTAACGGACCCAAATCCGAACCACCAATACCAATATTAACAACATCTGTAATTTTTTTACCCGTATAACCTTTCCATTCACCCGATAGTATTTGTTCGGTAAATTCTTTCATATGTGCCAAAACAGCACGTACATCTGGCAGTACATCTTTACCATCAACCATTACGGTGGCCGTTGACGAACGATTTCGTAAGGCTGTATGTAAAACTGAACGATTTTCCGTTATATTAATATGATCACCGGAAAACATTGCCGTACGTGCCTCAATGATATTACGTGATTTTGCCAATTCCAATAATAGCTTCCATACATCATCGGTTATACGATTTTTTGAGAAATCCAATAAAATATCACCATCTGCATTATTTGGTGTATTTAATTTTACGCTAAATAAATTAAAGAAAATAAAACAATCAACACAATAAAAATAACTAATTAATTAAAATTTCTCGTATATAGAAAAAATTGCATTTTTTCTTTTCTTTTCAAATATATATATATATATATAAATGTCATTACAAGGTCATTATAGGTTATTATATATAGTTTTATCTATTTTATTTTATTATTTTTTTTTCTTTATTTATTAAATATTGATAACATATTTTAATTAATTATAATATCCGTAAAGCCAGAGATAGATTACCTAAATTTATCAAAACGTTTTGGATCACTTGAAAATAAATCTTTTATATTAATTTTTTGATTATTTTCATTAAAATATTGTTGAATTTGAATCCAAATTGGATTTTCAGTTAATGGTGATTTTCCTCCAGACATAATTTCGGTTTAATTATATGAAATTATTTATTAATCAATACACAAAATACACAATAAATAAATTAAAAAAAAAAACACATTAACAATTCGAAAAAAAAACACAATTTTATTTATTTAATTTATTAATTAATTTTATTGTTTATCAGATCAAAAAAAAAAAATAAATAAATACAAATTGTTTTTTTTTTAAATTAAACCCACAAAATTCGAATGGTTGATTTTGCAAATGTGAAAAAAAAAACAAAAATATATGTAAAATTAAAACTTCAATGTCAAATGAAAAACATTTTTCTGCATAATTTGTTTTTTATTTTTGCATTTTCCGATGATTTTCCATTGTCCCCTTTTTTTGTCATTTTTGTACCATGGACGTATAATCTATTACAAAAATATATTCAAAAAAAATAACAAAAATTCATTTTGTTCATGGGATACAAAAAAAAAAATGGTTGTTTTATTTCATGCGTCCAAAAGAAATTGTCGCAACAATCGCACAGAAAAAGAAACGAAAAAAAAATCATCAAAAAAAAAGAAACAAAAAAATCGTAGGCGGTCAAAAGAGCAAAAAATAAAATAAAAGTTACTACAAGTGGTATAAGAAAAGTGATTACAAAAAACTAAAAAATAAAACAAAAATTAAATTTTAATAATTATCAAGTTATAATTAATTAATTTTTATTTGTTTATATTGAAAAGAAATACAATTAAATTAAAACAAAAATATATCAAATCCCCCATGTAAGTGTTTTTTATTTTTATTAATTAATTTAATATTACTGTTTTTTATTCTGGTTTAACCTCATTTTTTCATAAAGCATATATTCTTGATTTTATTTTTTCTTTCTATTATATATATATTGTTTAATTAATTATCACGTATTAGTAGTTTATTAATAAAATATTATTATAAAAAATATTATTAATTAAAGGATTAGATTAAATGATTATAATTAACTAATGGGGGCAAAAAAAAAAAACGACGCCATTCTTGCGAAATCACCCACGCTTTTTTTTTTTTTTTGTTTGTTGAACTTGTGTTTAATTGATTATCTCCGCGGCAAAATAATTCAAAATCCCATTAATAAAAATTAATTAAATAGTTAATATTTCCAAAATTACAAATAAATTCAATGATTTTAATTGATTAAAGTGTTTTTTTTTTTTTTTTGTCATCATGTGTCTTATTTGCACGTGCTACCTTTTAATTGCACGTGCATTTACCAAAAAAAAAAAAGATCACAGTAAAAAAAAAATGAACCGGTAAATGATTTATAATTATATATAAACAAATTATTATTTTTTTTTTATAAATAATTAATTTTTTAGACACGTAAGATACTTAATTTTTTTTTTTTATAATTAATTCATATTTTTTTTATTTTTTTTAATAAAAACGGGTATGAAAATGATTAAATGATTAGTGATAATGATAAAATTAAGTAAAATCAAAAGGATCTTATGAGATAATCTCAATGCGTTTTATAACAAAAATTCCTATTGGATACGATGTCCAAATCGGTCCAAATAATTAATTTGGAACTTAAAAAACAAGTAAAATCTTTAATTTGCAGCCGTTGTTGTTGTTGTTGTTGTAAATCGATCAGAAACGATATCCTGATTACGTTCAGACAATCGGGAAGTTTTGTCTGCAAAATGGTTTTGATTAATAAAAAAAAATACATAATGTTTATTCACAATTGATAATAGACAAAACGTTTGACTGACCGCTCTGTGACCAATACTATTTATTACTATAACAATATAACCCTTAATTCTTTATTCCCATAACTAAAATTAGTATTATTATTGACAAAAAAAAGACCCTTTTATAATAACATTTCCAAACACTTTGCACTAATTTTTATTTATAATTATCATCATCATCATCATCATCATCATCATCATAATGATCGATTAAATAAATACAAAATTAAAACTATTTAGTTGATTGATTGATTGGTTGACTTGGTAACCCTTCCTTCCCATGTGTGAATTTTATAATTTAATTCTATTTTTTTTTTTTTCATTTTGCTATAATCCATTAATAATCATCATCACACGATAATTTTGTAGATCAAATCGAAAGAAGTTGAGGTTGGTGATTTAAAAAAAAAAAAATTTGTTTTTTTTATTAATTATATACATATATTAGTGTGTGTGTTGTATGTAATGTCATATTCAAAGTGGATTAAAAAATTAGATTGTGCTAGGAAAACATCGGTAATTGTTGGTAATATACGAAAAATACATTATACATTTTTGGATGATGGTAATGATGAAATGCTAGAAGAATATAGTTTGGATACTGGTTGTGTATTACGTCGTGCCTGGAAAACAAATAAGAAAATTTCAATATTGGCACAAGCAACAAATCAATGGGAAATTGAATTGGGTGAAAATTTACCAAAAAATTTTAATGGTAATGTTACGGATAACGATAATATTTTAATAGAATCATCATCGACAGAGGTATTTTTTTTACAGAGATTATTTGGTTTTTGTTTGTGTTTTAACTCTCTATATAATAAATGGTGTGATAATTTTTCATTTGGTTTTTTTTTTTTTGTTTGTTTTAGCCATTTATAATAAAACGTATTACGAAAAAAATTATTGAATGGCGTATAAGAAATTTACCATATCCAATTGATGTGTATTCGGTTGTCGTTGATACTACAACAAAAAAAAATAATGATAATTGTATTGTGATTTCAACAAAAAATCAAAAATATTATAAACGTTTATCGATACCCGAATTGATTCGATGTGAATTATTGCCAGAACAAAATCAATTATCGTATGTGCATCAGTTTAATACGTTAATAATAACGGTATTTACATTTTTACATTAAGAATCATAACGGTATTTACATAAGTTTTAAACTATGAATGATGTTGATGAATGATTTTGGTTAGTAGAAAATCTGTCTCACATGTAACAAAAACCAAACGTTATTAGTCTAGATATAAAGAGGTTTATTATGTATTATGTGTTTCATGATGATGATGAATGATTTCTTCCTTCCTCCTTCTCCCCACAACTCCTATCCTATAAAATCTTTTAAATATTAATTCTATTGTAAACCAACTATTTTTAATCTCTATTTGTTTTTTATTATTCTTTTTTGTAGTATAAAAAACCATCAATTGTTAATGAAATGGAAAAGGCTGTATTAATTTTACTACAAGACATTGAGACTGAAAATTTATTAGAATAAAATATTATCTATAATTTTTAGTATTTAATTAGTAATTATATTAATAATAATATTAATAATAATTGTAATACGTTTTATTTTGCAAATCTTTTATAATATAAAATTTAAATTATATTAAAATTAAATTAAATTAAAATTTAAATTATAATATAAAATTAATATTTTAAATCAAACACGAAAAAATACAAAAATGGAAGAAACAAAATCTATAATTAAATCAATAATTATGACATATCCGAACGGTATCGATTTATATAAATTAAATAATTTATATTTTGAAATGGAAGGTGAAAATATACCATATGAAAAACATAAATATAGAAATTTACGTGATTTTATTCGATCATTAAATGGTCAAATATTAACAATGCATTTTGCAAATGGATATCTATCGATACGACCAATATATTCGGAAAAATCTCATCATGTTGTTAAAATGATTGTTGAAGAGAAATCAAATAAAAGCCGGGGTGGTGGTGGTTTCGGTGGTGCCAGTGGCAGTGGCAATTTTCATCGAAATCATCGAATTCATCATCAAATTCATAGATTATCGAATTCCTCCTCCTCCTCGTACACAAGCACATTTTTACAAAATAATACTAATAATAATAATAATCGAAATGATGATTTACAACGTAAAAGAAGAACAATAACAATATCAACAACAAATTGTAATGTAAAAACATTAGAACAATCAACAATCAATCATAAGAATAAGATAAATAATGTAGTATTACAGCCGTTATCATCATCATCATTGGTAGTAGAACCAGTTAGAACAGTATCAATACGACCACCACAAGCACCACCACCACCACCACCGTCATCATCATCATCATCATCAACATCATGTCGATCAAAATCATCATCAAAAATCAAAATAGATGTGTTAAAAAATAAACAAAATGATATATCAAATCAGAATGTTCAATCATCATTATCATCCTGTCAACAGCAGCCACAACCTCAACAACAACCTCAACCTCAACCTCAACAACCACAACAACCTCAACAACAACAACAACTTCATCATCAAGCATTACCACAAAATATGATGATGCCACCATCAATATTTCAACAACAAAATCCATATCCATATTTAAATAATACAATGCAAAATCAACAAAATCCAATTTATGATAATGCATTTCATCAATTTTATTTATATTGTCAACAACAACAACAACAACAACGTCAATATCAACAACATCAACAACAGCAACAGCAACAGCAACAACAATATTTCTTTCAACAATATTTACAACATATGCAACAACAACAACAACAACAACAGCAACAACAGTATAGAAATAATCCATTTATAGGATCATCATTCAATCCGACTTTTAATCAATTTTTAGCATTTGGTCAACCAAATTCTTATTCAATGATGATGCCTAGATCATCAAACGGTTATGGACAACCGCCGCAACCGCAACAATCATTACAACGAATGCCACCGCCACTCATATTACAATCACAACAACAACAACAACAGCAACAACCAAGACCACGATCATTATTACAATTACCACAAATAAGACCACCGCCAGGTTTTCCAATCATACCAAAAAATATACAAAAACAAGTACCTGTAATAAGTAGTACAAGTATCACCATATCGAAATCAAATGAATCAAATCAAAATTCGGCGAATATTCTAAACAATAATAATAATAATAATAATGATGAGCATGATGTAATTGATAATGAGAATTATGATGATGATGATGATAATTGTAATAATAGCGAAACCAATGATATTATTTCAAGTGATATTATTGAACCATTTAAACAAAATAATAATAATCCATTTTTATTACCATCGTATTTGAATGAACAAAATGAACAAAATGATACAGCAACAACAGTACTGATTACGGATAATAACGAACAAGAACCACATAACGAACACGAACACGATGATCCTCCAATAATAGTACCTGAATACAGTTTTAATTCAAATCATCATACAAATAATTTAACACTAAAAGATGAAATAATGGCAGCAATAACTGAAATTGATTTACAATCATTAGAGACAAGTATACGTGAAGAAGAACAACAAAAACAAAAACACCAAATTCCTAATCAATGTAATAGTCAAAGTCATGGTGGTCCTAATGGTGTTGGTGATAATAATAATAATATTAATAATTCCAACAATAGAACAAATCGTGGTTATGATGATTATAATATTGATGACAGCAGTGATGATGATGATGATGATGATGAAGCTATACCGGTATTAGACGATGATGATCCAATATTTCAATTAAATTTTCCTGATGATTGTATGCGTTTTAATGATAAAATTAAAGAATCTCAATTATGTGACAACAAATTTTATATAAATAAAATATTTCCATTATTTGTGGCTGAAGTGAATAGTCCATATAAATTTTGGTTTCATTTAGCCGATGAATCATCAACACAATTGGATAAATTAATGTTAGACATTGAATTGCATTATAGATATTTAGATGATAAAGAATTACTATTAGATAAAGATCATATACGTTATGGTTTATATTGTATTGGATTATATGGTAGTGAATGGCATCGTGCTAAAATTCTTAGTTTACCTGAAGAAAAACGTAATAATTATCATCAAATGAATGCATCACCATCATCACCTGCATTACCAACATCACCAATATCACCAACATCACCATCAACAACAAAATTCAATGAATTTTCTACATCGACAGCCACCACCGTAATACAATCATATCATAACAATTCAAATATTAAAACAAATATTTATGTTAAATTATTATTTATTGATTATGGTACGGTTGCCACTGTACCATTAACAAATATAAAATATATGCGTAAAGAATTTGCTGAATTACCAATTCAAATTTATCGTGGATGTTTGGATAATATTCGACCGATTGGACATCGTTTTTCACGTGATTCTACTTATTGTTTTCTATCACATGTATCCGATTTACAATTATATGGTAAAATAACCGATATAAATGTTAAAAATCGTATAATTTATATGTTGCTGACGGATACGAATGCGGAAACCGGTGACATACAAATAAATGATACAATAATACAAAATGGTTATGCACATTTTATGCCAATTGATGTATTACCAGGTGATTTAACAAAACGTCATTTCTCTGAAAAACATCCAACATTCGATGAATTAGAAAATGGTATTTATCCATCATTCGAAGAAGTTGGTCATCTATTGAAAAAAGGTATTGATTTTGATAAAATGCAAAATGAAAATCCATTAACAGACATTGATCGGACAACACGATTAATGCAATCGATAACATTTAAACAATCAAATTCAAATTTAAAATCGAAAAAAATAAATGAAAAATCAAATCAAGTTAAACCAGGATCAGGATCTTCGGTTAGATCATCATCATCATCATCATCATCATCGTCATCGTTACCATCACCATTATCGCCACCACCACCACCACCATCAACAATACAACAACAACAACAACAATCATCATCAATGACGATGAATAATAATAATAATAATATAACAGATAATAGTTATGCTGACAAAACAACAACACCATCATTACATAATTATTATGAACGTTTATTTGAATCAACACGTAATGATTATAATATTTCATTGAATGAAATTAAACCAACAAATCCATTTTATAATTTAATAAAAAATCAACGATTAGAGGAACAGAGGGGGGAAACCTTAGAATTAGAAGAAAATAATAATAATAATAATAATGATGATGATAATGAACAAGAATTTTGTCGATATGATAATTTATCACCAAATCAAATTCATCATCAGTCATCATCATCATCATCATCATCAGTGAATAATCTAAATGTATTATCAAATAAAAATTTAATGGCATCAACAACACAAACACCAGCAGCAGCACCATCACCACCACCACCGCCAACATCACTATCAGCAATAGTTCGAGCAAGTATGTCCAAAGTACCAACGCCGCCGATAGTTCAACAATCAATTCACCGAACCACGGTAATGACACCACGTCCATTACATCATACAATACCAACTGTGGGTTTTGAAAATTATATAAATAATTTTAATAAACAAATAATTAATGAAAAAATTTTATTTCCATAATTCTCGCCGTTGTTTCTTCTTAACAATAATTTGTATTATATTTTTTTTTTTTTTTTTATTTTCTTTTTTTATATTATTGAATTGAATTATTACAATTTTTGTGAAATTATATTAAAATAGTTTTTACTCAATAATAATAATAATAATAATAAGAAGTAGGAATATGCAAAGAAAATAAAATATATTGTTTAATGTAATTTCTATATGAGCGTTTACTGACTACTAAAACGTAAAAAGAGGAGTATTCTAAAGAGTATTCTAATCTTAAAGGAACTTATAGCTTCACTTTTAACATTTGACTGTGCGATAAAATTTTCTTCTTCTTCTTCTTCTTCTTCTGTATGAAGACGACTTTGAAAGTGATTGACAAATTGACAATTTTTAACATTTTGATGATTGTAGAATTGTTTTAGTTTATTTCTGGGGTTTTTTTTTTTTTTTTTTTTTGTAGTAAATCAAGAAAAATAACACAATTTTGAATAGAATATTTAGAAAATAGTTTGTGAGATTATCTCAAAATATATAGACGTGTGTTCGGTGGTGGTGGTGGTGGTGGTGGTGGTGGTTGAATTAAATACCTACCACATTATCCGATAAGCAAATTGACTTGATGCGATGATGGGGATGGTATAACTCCACCACCGAAACCACTCCATCCATATATACAGTTTTAATTATAATCTCTGTGGTGTAATTGTTTATTGTGTTGCATGTTTTATGGAAATTTATAAAAAAATTTACAACAAAACTAACGAAAAAAACTAAACTATATAAAGTTCTTTAACGTGTAAAGTTCTTTAACGTGTAAAGTTCTTTAACGTGTGATAAGTTTTTTTTTTTTATTAACAATTTATCTTTGATTAATTCTTATTCATTTTTTATTATTTATGTGTTTTTTTTTTTAAATTAAAATCCATTTTTATTATTTAGTGCATTTAGTGAATTTTGACGAGATAATTATAACCATACGAAATAAAACGATCCAATTTGATATTAACAATAATAATGGCAACCGGATTATCAACTGAACAAAAACAAAAGGATAATAATAATAATAACAACAATAACTCCTCAACGTCGTCGTATATCTTAAAATTACGTAATAATATCCTTGAATTATTACAAAATAATCCAACAATTTTAACAACATTGAATAATTCAAAAAATAAAATCATTGTACGATCATCAAATGAAAATCAAATAAAATTAAAACAACAATTTACAAAAAATTATATAAAAAATATTATGAATAATAATAATAATAATAATAATAATAATAATAAAAGATCAATAGAATCAATAGAAATTGGTAATAATCATTCAATGGTTGATGACAATGCCAATGCGAATACCAATGATATTGATAATGATTCAGGTGATGAAGCAGCACTACCACAAATATTAGACAATGATATAATATTTACATTAGATTATCCAGAAAATTGTATGAATCATTTGGATAAAATTGAAGAATTTCAAATAACAGAATATTTTCAAATTGGAAAATTTATACAAATAAAATTATTGAATTTTTTTGGTCCATATAAATTTTGGTTTAAATGTTTAAATTGCGGCGGTGATGGCGGTGGCGGTGGCGGTCAAGATGACCAAGACCAAAACACACACCAGAAAATAATGCACAACGATGATTTAAAGGATACCCTAAATACATACTATAATAATGAATGGAATATTGAAAGAGTATCAATAAAATGTATATCAACATTACGCGTTGGTTATTATTGTATTGGAAAATTTAAAAATGGTGTCGGTGTAATTGGTTTCAATTGGTGTCGAGCACGAATATTAGAAAAACCTAAAAATATTGATGCTGCTGCTTGTGTACAAAATACAAACGATGTTGATCATTCATTAATCACTGTAAAATGTTTATTAATCGATTACGGTATAGTTTGTAATATCCCCGTATGTGATATACGATATTTATTAAAAGAATTTTCTAAACCATCATCGTTAGCAATTCGTGGATGCCTGGATAATATTCGTCCAATTGGTAAAAATTTTAATAATGCAGAATGTAGAAGATTAATGCGACCGTACATTAATCAAAAACTATATGCACAAATTACAAAAATCAATCATAATGATAATAGTATTTATATGGAATTATCAGATATGATGCAGATGGTAAAAAATCTTTCAAATCAAACAAGGGTTGATATTAATTTAGAAATTATGAGAACACGTTTGGGTTATGTATTTAAAAGGAAACCCATTGAAAAATTACATTCATCGGAAAATTTTCCAACATTTCAAGATTTAGAAAATGGTAAATATTTTGTGTGGCAATGAATTTTGTGAATTTTATCTATCTTTATCAATCGAAATATAGATATAGATATATTTTTGAATTAATTTGATGGATTTCTTAATTTTAAAAATCATTAATCTTAATTAAAAATCTTAAATTGTAATTTAGTAAATTTTAATTTTGAATCATAACGTTTTTTTTATTTTTTAAATAAATTTTCTAAAGTAATTCTAAAAACGTTTTATTTTATAAATCCTGTGAACGCGCGGCGGTGACGCGATTTTTACTTTTTTCATATATAAATACTATTCTGACCGCACTATATTATATCGGAGGACATCTGCGCTATTTTATTCGAATGCTCGATTCGATTCGATGAGATGCCAAAAAAGGACTTTAAACAATATAATTTTTTAATCCTTCTAATTTTATTTCATAAAATGATCGATTCAGTTAAATGGTTTTGCGGAGAAAGAAGTAAAAAATCTAAATTAAATTCAATTAGTTATGGAATTTATTTCAAAATGACTCAATTTAACAAAAAAAAAAAATTTCACCATTATAATATCGGACACTTTTATATTATACGCCACTTTGTAACGCTTCATTTGGCCTTTATAATAGTATCCATTCTCTTAGACGTGGTATTTACTAAATGTTTGCATTCATCCGGTGTTTTTTGTTTTCCTCATTTCAATGATTTTTCCTTGGAATTCGTCACTCTTTCAATTGTAACTTTCATATCATGTATTTTCCTTTATTTTATTAATGCCCACAACGATTCTATTGCGGACTTAAATCGGGACTGTATGGTTCATTTTAATCTTATTATATTAATAAGAATAATACGAAATATTCCTCAAGAACTTGTTGATGTAGCTATAATTGTAAATCTAACGTATCAGATATTTAATTAAAATATGGTTTAAAACCGGTTCATTTGAGTCACAGAAAATGGTGGTGGAAAATCTAATGTTACTGATCGTGATAACGCAACTGTGAAAAAATAGGAGAACTCTGCTATGAGTGATATAAGTCTAAAATGGTCAACCGCAATCCAAAAAGTGATGGTCACATGAAAGTGGATAACGCAATTGATTCATAAACCGAGCTAAATGAATATAAGATAAAAAATAAAGACATATTTTATTAAACAATGTTTTTTTTTCCTTGTAATAATCCCGAATAATTTTTCAGCACAAATCAAAGCCCCTTTCAATTGTTTTGCAAAAAAACAAAACAATAAACAATTTTGAGTTCTGCGGCAATGGGATTATAATTTTGATGATGAATGTAAATTTGTTATTATTGGTAATTCCGATAATCGAGTAATTCACACAAAAAATGTGTTTAAAACGCACTGTGAAATTTTCAGCCCGTTATTATAATTTACATTTCATTTAGTGTACGGTTAACTCCCAAAAACGCATTCATATATATTAAATAACTATACCTTTTGCCGTCGACTATTAAATTATATTCAAATGGCGAATATACGCATTTCGACATAAAATGTTGCTCTACCACAAACCAAACTATAAAGCAACTAAGAACTGGTTGGAATAGCTTCAAAAAAATGTGTTTAGAAATTCACTTTTAGAAATGGGCATCTTCAAGTCCTGATTTCAATGATTCCAATAGAATCATCATTGTGTGCATTAATAAAACAAAGTTAAAACACGATCCGAAAGTTACAATTGAAGGAGTGACGAATTCCAAGGAAAAATCATTGAAATGAGGAAAACAAAAAACACCGGATGAATGCAAAAACTTAGTAAATACAACGTCTAAGAGAATGGATATACTATTATAAAGGCCAAAGGAGGCGTTACAAAGGTTGGCTTAGTGGCGTATAATATAAAAGTGTCCGATATTATAATGGTGAAATTTTTTTTTTTTTTTGTTAAATTTAATCATTTTGAAATAAAATTCCAAAACTAATTGAATTTAATTTAGATTTTTTTACTTCTTTCTCCGCAAAACCATTTAACTGAATCGATCATTTTATGAAATAAAATTAGAAGGATTAAAAAATTATATTGTTTAAAGTCCTTTTTTGGCATCTCATCGAATCGAATCGAGCATTCGAATAAAATAGCGCAGATGTCCTCCGATATAATATAGTGCGGTCAGAGTAGTATATTTCAGATATACTTTTGTCGGGGTGTGTGTGTGTGTGTTTTTCAAATTGGAAATTCTCTATCTAGAATAGAATAGATGAATATATGTTTCGGGTTTATCAATTCCGCATATATAGGAAATATATAAAGAGTTTTTTTTTTTTTTTTTGTTGATTTAAGAAACGTTTTACAGATTTTTGTTTTTTTTTTTTTTATATATAAAACGCAAATATACAATAAAAAAAAAATAGAATTTGTCAAGGTAAACAAGAATCAATATAGGTTTAATTAAAAATTAAATATAAAAATTATAAAAATTTAATTAAATTCTATTGATTGATAAAAATAACCAGAATTTTATTACTATAGTTTTTTTTTTGTTTTGATCACTAAACAGCCGACATAATTACGGTTTTAGCATCTCTGACAATAATCTTTTCTTCAATATATATATATATATATATATATATAGGATTTGGGATTCATCAACAAGAGCTCTCGATATCTCGATCATCATTCCATCTAACTTATTGCATTTTTTCGGGATCATCTTTTTTAAACTATCCTGTATTTATTTACGGTAATCTTCCGTTTAGGGGAGAATAAGAACAAGAAGTTCATCAACAAGAACTCTCGATATATCTCGATCATCATTTCATTTTTCGCATCTTTTGCTGGATCTTTAAGCTATCTTGTATATTTATTTACGGTATAATCTTCCGTTTGGTGGGGGCTATTTTAATTAAATATTCTGCTCTGTCCATACAATATTTTTTTAGGAGTTGAGAAAATAATCTCATCGTATAGGATTACAATTCCTTGTCATGATGGTGATTGTATATACTTATGAAACTCTGAAACACACTGTTTATGTTATATATATATATATTTATGATTAAAAAAACCAGATTATCATCACATATATAGAAATATCAAAATTATATTTAAATATTTCGTTAATCTCATATATATATATATATATACAATTATACAATCTCGTATTTCGCATAAATATATAAAAAATATTAAATATATATTAATGACAAAATCAAGTCTCTATGCGAACTGCGAAGTCACACAGTCAGTCAGTCAGTATATATTGAAACGTATGGTGATTTAGTTACGTGTGTGCGGTGGTGTTTTTTTTTTTTTTTTTTAACTTTCTCGTTATAATTTCAATTTTTATGTGGTTTGTTCTGTGTTTTAATTTTATTCATACTTATATACCTGTACTACAATAAATCAATAATTGATATAGTGCTGCTGTTTTGACCTTTGAATTTTTATCAATTTTTAACCGAAAAAAAAAATTTTTATAATGTGGTGGTGGAATGCAAAGAAAACAAAAAATTAATTGCGGGAAAATCCAGAAAAAAACAATATTTAATTAAAGAATAACTATATAGTAAAAAGTGTTGATTTATATTCAACAATTAAAAATAAAAATAAATTTTTAAAACGCATTTATCCAAATATAATATATATAAAATAAAATACGTAAGATATTTTCTATAACTATATAACGGCGAATATATATATACATAATTTTAAATATTATATTAATTATATTTAAAACACCTTTTCAAATATTTTCTAAAAACATATATTTCTTTTCATTAATATATTAATATAATTTTTCTTGCGGCGGTTATCTCAAAAATACTACAATATAAAAAATTAATTAATTCATAAATAAAAAAAAAACAAAAAACCAAATAATCATCATTATTAATAATATACAAAACAAAAAGAAGGTATTATTATTATTATTAGTGATATAAAATTTATTATGAACTCTGTATTCTGATCATGTACCTCTCTATATCTATCCAAAATATCGCTATATATATAACCGCATAAATAATTTAATCGAAAATATATCAATATGTATATATACAATCAAAATAAAAAATTTCGAGGAGGTGTGTATACCTGTTGAGGTATTTATTTATTTTTTTTTTGTATTCGTGTTTGTGTTTTGATGCATCACAATAAATAAATAAATAAATAAATATATATTTGTTGAATCAAAACAAAAACTGTGACATTTTTTTTTTGTTTTTTTTAATAATAATTATAAAAAGTTATATATATATATATATAAATGTATATATTATTGATCTTTGATCTTTATAGACAAACACAAATATTAATTTTGTTTTTTCTTTTAAAGATAAGATGAGTTTATTAGCAAAAAAAAAAATAAATAAATAAATTTATAACTTATAAAATGATATATAATTAATAAAAAAAAGCGGTGCTATAATTAATATATACTTATATATAGAACATATATAGAGCACGTATCGCCGCGCAGTATATAGGTATCTTAAGGTTACAAAATTTCTATAAAGAATTTCTTTAGGGAAATTATGCAGAATTTCTTTGGCGAAATTGTGCAGAAATTATACAAACATTCCTTGAGAGAATTAAACAGAAATTCCTTGAGGAAATTATATTGAGAAATCTCTTAAGGAAATCAAACAGAAATCTTTTAAGGAAATTAAACAGAAATCTCTTAAGGAAATTAAACAGAAATTTGTTGAGAAAATTATGCAGACATCTCTTAAGGAAATCGTACAGAAATTTGTTCAAGAAATTATACAGAAATTCCTTGAGGAAATTAAACAGACCTTTCTTCAGGAAATTAAACAGAACTTTCTTAAAGGAAATGAAACAGAAATTCCTTGAGGAAATTATGCGCAGAAATCTCTTAAGGAAATCGTACAGAAATCTTTTAAGGAAATGAAACAGAAATTCCTTGAGGAAATTATGCGCAGAAATCTCTTAAGGAAATTAAACAGAAATTTCTTTCAGGAAATGATGCAGAAATCGTACAGAAATCTTTTAAGGAAATGAAACAGAAATTTCTCAAGGCATACAGAAATTTGTTCAAGAAATTATACAAAAATTCCTTGAGGAAATTAAACAGAACTTTCTTAAGGAAATTTAACAGCCTTAAAGGAAAAAAAAACAGAAATTCGTTGAGGAAATTATTGCAGAAATCTCTTAAGGCAATCGTACAGAAATCTTTTAAGGAAAATAAACAGAAATTCCTTGAGAGAATTAAACAGAAATTCGTTGAGGAAATTATGCAGAAATCTTTTAAGGAAAATAAACAGAAATTCTTTCAGGAAAATAAACAGAAAGTTCTTAAGGAAAATAAACGGAAATTCCTTGATTAAATTAAACAAAAAATTTCTTAAGGAAATTAAACAGAAGTTTGTTCAAGAAATTTAACATAACATCCTTAAAGGAAAATAAACAGAAATTTCTTAAGGCAATTGTACAGAAATTTGTTCAAGAAATTATGGAGAAATCTCTTAAGGAAATCGTACAGAAATCTTTTAAGGAAATGCAATAGAAATTTCTTCAGGAAATTATACAAAAAATTCCGTAAGGAAATTAAACAGAACTTTCTTCGGGAAATTAAACAGAACTTTCTGAAAGGAAAATAAACAGAATATCCTTAAAGGAAAATAAACAGAAATTTCTTCAGGAAATTAAACAGAACTTTCTTCAGGAAATTTAACACAATATCCTTAAAGGAAAATAAACAGAAATTTGTTGAGGAAATTATGCAGACATCTCTTAAGGAAATCGAACAGAAATTCGTTGAGGAAATTAAACAGAAATTTCTTTCAGTCAATTATACAGAAATTTGTTCAAGAAATACAAAATACAAAAATTTCCTGACCGAAATTAAACAGAACTTTCTTTCGGGAAATTTAACAGAAATTCATTCAGAGAATTTAACAGAATATCCTTAAAGGAAATTAAACAGAAATTTTTCCTTAAGGTAATTATACAGAAATTTGTTCAAGAAATTATACAGAAAGTCCTTAAGGAAATCGTACAGAAATCTCTTAAGAAAATCGTACAGAAATTGCTTTAGGAAATTAAACAAAAATTCGTTGAGGAAGGATTTAACAGAACTTTCCTAAAGGAAAATAAACAGAAATTCCTTGATGAAATTATGGAGAAATCTCTTAAGGAAATTGTACAGAAATCTTTAAAAGAAATTAAACAGATATGTCTTTCAGGCAATTATACAGAAATTCCTTGACGGAATTATGCAGAAATCTCTTTAGGAAATAGGACAGAAATTTCTTAAGGAAATTAAACAGAAATTTCTTTCAGGCAATTATACCATGATTTAACTTTAGAATATCATATACAAAATTTCCTCCAAAAACTTATATAGAACTATTCCTATAAAAAATTATCCAGACTTTCGTTAAGCAAATTGTAAAGAAAATTATACAGAATTTCCTATTAGAATAACGCATACAAGAGTTTCCCCCTTAAAAATGCGATCAACAATTTGCTTTAAAGAAAATTTTAACAGAATTTCAGAAAATTATAGAGAATTTCCTATTATAGAATATATCATACAGAGAGTTTCTTTTATCATAAATCATAAACAAATTGTGGAAAAAAATTATACAGCAATTTCCTCTATATATAAACTATAAAACCTTTCTTCTCCTTTAAATAATCAAACACAATTTCGTATACAGAAAATTGAATACAGCAATGCATTCAAAAACTTGAATAGAATTTCCATTATAAAATTACACAGAATTTCCTATTATAGAATATATCATACAGAGTTTAATTTACAAAATTATAGAGCATTTCCTATTATATGTCTTTTACTTCTATAATAGAAAATAATAGAAAATTATGGAGAATTTCCTTCAAAAAAATAAAGTTATCCATTGAATTACCTCTTGCAAAATTATTATATACAACATTTCCTTTGAGCAAAAAATAAACCAAAATTTGTCGATTCTGAAAGTAATTATAAAGACTTTTCTTTATAAATAATTATAGAGAAAATTATACAGAATTTCCAACAAAAAATTATTCTGAATTTCTTTTACAACCTTAATTAGATTATTAATTAGAATTAGAATTCTATTATTAATTAGAATCCTTTATTACTGCTTACTTATAGAATAATAGAAAATGTTGGAAATTATACAAAAATTCCTTAAGGAAATTATATAAAAATTCCTTAAGAAAATTATACAAAAATTCTTTAAGGAAATAGTAGAGAGCTTCCTGAACGAAATTATGTAGAAATTCCTTTAGGAAATTAAACAGAAATTCATTCATGAAATTAAACAGAAATGCCTTGTGGAAATCATACACAATTTACTAGACAATTGTATAGAATTTCCGCTTGAAAATTATACAGATTTTTCGTAAGGAAATTATAATTCGTAAAAGAAATTATAAAAATTCCTTAATGATATTACACAAAAATTCTTTAAGGAAATTATACAAAAATTCCTTAAGGAAATAGAGAGATTTCTTATGAAAATTATGTGCAGAAATTCCGTCAGGAAATTAAACAGAAATGCGTTGAGGAAACCATACACAATTTTCCATTAGAAAATTATCGGGAATTACCCCCAAACCGAAACTTTACAGAATTTCCTTTAAAAAAAAAATCATACAGAGTTTTTTTAAAAAATAATATAGAGAATTTCCTTTCAAAAATTATAATCTTTTTTGCGGTCTTTCTTCTAGAAAATTAAACAAAATTTCCTATTTGAGAATGATAGAAAATTTTCTCTAGAAAATTATACAAAATTTCTTCTTGAAAATTATAAAGATTTTCCTCTATAGAGATCTATATACAAAGACTTACCTTACGAAAATTCTACAGCCAATTTCCTATTAACAAAATTTTAATTTAAAAATTTATGCTGAATTAAATTATACAAAATTTTCTTTAGAGAATGCAAACATTTTGGAGATATCATATACTTGAAATAATAGAAACTTATAGAGAATTATCCTTCAAAACCTATATATACATTTTCCTTAAGAAAGTTATACAGAAATTTCCTTCATAAAATAAACACAGAATTACCCTTAAAATTATCATATACAGAATTTCATTCAATTCACTATACTCATATAGACAATATATAGACTATAAAACTACTATATATATATATATATATATATAGAGATTAACCTCCCGATGAAAATATGGTCCTGTCTTTTCTTAAGAAAGTAATTGTACAGAATTTTCTTTAAAAAAAAATTATATACACATAACTTCCTCTTCATCAAGAATTTTTTTTTTACACAACTACCTCTATATTTCCTTTAGCTTTAAATTGTAAATCCAATTTTATTTATAGTGAATTTTTTTGAAAAATAATCAAGAATATAAAAGACATCACACAATGGGATACTTTTATTTTGTTTTACAAGTACCCCCCCTCTGTATATATATATATATAGAATATCATATATAGTGATATATGTTTGTTATCACTATATAAACTAAAATATTGTAATAAAATTATTATTGAAGTTTCACAATCACATATAATAATAATTCATATAAAATTTGTTAATGAAATGTACGTATATTTACAAATGTATATTTATATATATTAACACTAACCATACCGCGGCGATAAAACAAGATTATAAAATGACCGATAAATAAAAAAAATTATAGGGAATTTTAATGTGTATGTATTTATCGTAATTTTATTTTTATCCATGTCTATTCTGATTTGATCTTGAATTATTTTTTAGTTGATTTTCATTTGGTTCTATAAATTTACTGAAAGAAAATTCATTACCTTTTGCTTTTAACATATATATTTAAGACATATGGCGAATATGATTGCGTTAAGTGTTAAGTATATATTCATATATATATATATTGATCTTTTACGATTATTATATATGACTTATCTATATGTTTGCCATTTATTATATATTAATTAATATGTCTCTAGTTTTGTTACTTATCGCTTATTATATGCGATATTATTATTTAATAATATATAATAAAAAAGAAAAAAAACTTCTCTTTTTTTTAATACAACAATATTTTACTTTTATCACAAATTTGTTTATTTTTGTTTTTTCGTATTGTTCATTAAATTATCATCAACCGTAACGTAACGAAGAAAAAAAAAACAATTTTTTAAATTAAATGAATATTTTTTTAGTAGTAAGTAGTATTATTATTTTATAAACCGCGCTCGGTCGATCGGAATCACAATCACAATAATATAATAATAATTAATTAAAAAAATATTAGCAACTCTCGTTTTATTTGTTTTGTTTTTCTTTTGAATTGTGCGTTAATTTTTATCGGGTAATTTTTTTTTTTTTTTTTTTTGTATTTGTATTTTGTATAATAATAATAAATGTAATAAAAACTCTATATAGTTATATTAAAATTTTATTTTTGTGTTTATAATTTAATCAAGGAAATACTAAATGTGACAAAATAATATAAAAAAATTTTAAAGGATTTTACAAAAAGGATAATTATAATAATTCATTAATAATTCATTAATAATTTATTAATAATTTATTAATAATTTGATAATGTAAAAATAACAAAAAAATGTACGTGAGTAAAACCAAAATATAATCGCAATCATTGAATAAAAACCTATATATAAAACTATAAAAAATAAAAAAAAGATTTGTGTAATTTCTGATGAAAAATTTCCAAATCGCTTATGGATAAATATTCGCATTAACAATATATATATGTTTTCTGTAAAATATATAATAATATAGAGGTTTTATACATGGACATGAACATAAAAAACTATATAGATCAGAATTTTCCAAATAAATTCTCCCAATTTTCATAATCCAATGAGCGAATGTTTTCCAATCATAATCTCATATAATTTCTATAAACATATGTGTATATTTATTATTATTAATCAATATTATTAATGCGATAATAATATAAAAAATCTTTTATAAATTCCTTGATTATATAATTAAATATATAATTTCAAGTTCACGGTCTTCGCATTTTGTTATATATATATATATATATTAGTACTATACATAGATTTTCACGAATAATAAACATAAAATTTAAATTATCCGTGTCTTCGTAATATTTTTATATATAAATATAATATAAACACGTACGCTGCGAAACTGATGAATAATACATTGTTTTTTTTTTTTTTTGATTCATTTTGATAAAATTTTCCTGATTTTAAATCAATCAATAATTATATAAAATATACGTCATTATATTAAGAATGCGTCGTTTTCATCGCATTAATATTCCAAATTTAAATTTAAATATAGAAATTTTATTAAAATGCAATTGATAAATATTTGTTAAATTATATATATTTTATTAATTTATATACATCACTATTTTAATTTTAATTTTTAAATGATATATAAAAAAAAAATGTCGTCCTCGTTAAAGAATGTTATCACACATCCACATTTATATCAATATACATATAAATAGACGACTTTGACTGACATATAGATAAGAATAAATGATATCCGCAGTTTTTTTTTTTTTGTTTCAATCCATTACAAAATATATATCTTATATTTAGATTGTGTTTTTTTTTTTTTTTTGTACGCCGCGTTTTAATAATTTCATTTATTTTTATATGTAAATTACAATTTAAAAGATAAAAAATAAAATAAATAAAATCCACAACAATCGACAAAATTTTATGTATAAAAATTAATAATTTTACTGATGGGGGCCAAAAAAAAAAAAAAAAACAAAAATAATTTCTTGACTACACTATATATGTATATTGAATGCGATAATTTTTACAGGAAAACAAACAAACAATAATTTATATATGATAAAATGCGCGATATTGTGATAAGGGAAAAATATAACTTTGTCTGTGATTTAATTTTTTTAAATTACCTAAATATGAATTTAAGAAATAAAATATTAAAAAAATTGTTGTATATGCGTAATAAATCTTTTATGTATGATTATATTTATAGTAATAAATCCATCATTATTATATTTAGTAGAGTCCAAAAACTGTATATATACTAATTGTGTGTTGTTATCAGCAGATGAATATTATATATTTATGGTGCGAGTGATATCAATAAAAAAAAACAACAAAACAAAACATAATCAATCAATTTATATATAGATAGATATAGATATATAGTTAAATATCTATATGTACTGCGTTGAATAAATATATATATATAGTTCAGCTGTCCTATATACTGCACGATTTGAAAAAAGACGTGTTCATATACGATAGTTAAAAAAAAATCTTATGTAATCTATAATAAAACTGCGATTATGGATAAAGTTATAGAGAGTATAGTCCGCTATATATAGAAAATTATGTACAGAATTTCGTTTAAAATTATTGTATATATATATAGGGAGTGCGCAGTCCTTTAGAAAATTATACTTAATTTCCTTGAGTAATTAGGTCGAATTTCCTCCTGTAAAATAATATAGAGATTTTACACAAATCAAAAAGCTATATCCAAACATTCCTTAAGAACATTATATACAGAATTTCCTTCAATGTCAAAACTATAAAGAATTTCCTTGAAATTTGATCAAGAAAATTATACAGAATGCGTGCGCTCCGGAACGAAACTATATAAACAATTTGCTATATACAGACAAAATTTCCTATTGAGAAAATTAAACAGAATTTCCTATTGAGAAAATTAGACTGAATTTCCTCTAAGAAAATTATGCTAAATAAAAAAAGAATTTCCTATTACAAGTTTATAGTGAATTTACTCATGAACATTAAACCGATTTTCTTTAAGAAACTTATACAGATGAGTTTCTATATAGGAAAATCATTCAGAGTTTCCGTTAAAAAATCATACAGAATTGATTTTAAAAATATTACTGAATTTTCTCATAAAAATAATAAAGAATTTCTTCGTGGAAATTCTATACAAATTTGCCTTAAGAAAATTATATATACATATATAGATATAATTGATCCTACCAGGAAATAATTCTGAATTAGTAAAATCATTCAGAATTTTATAGAGAATTTCCTTATTAGAAAATTTTATAGAGAATTTCCAATTAGAAAATTCTTTACAGACAATTTCCTATTAGAAAATTCTTTACAGACAATTTCCTATTAGAAAAATTGTACAGACAATTTCCTATTAGAAAAATTGTACAGACAATTTCCTATTAGAAAAATTGTACAGACAATTTCCTATTAGAAAAATTGTACAGACAATTTCCTATTAGAAAATTGTACAGACAATTTCGTTAATAGAAAATTGTACAGACAATTCCCTATTAGAAAATTGTACAGACAATTTCCTATTAGAAAATTGTACAGACAATTTCGTTAATAGAAAATTGTACAGACAATTCCCTATTATAAAATTGTACAGAGAATTTCCTATTAGAAAAATGTACTGACAATTTCCTGTTAGAAAATTCTATGGAGAGTTTCCTATTAGAAAAATTGTATAGACAATTTCCTGTTAGAAAATTCTATGGAGAATTTCCTATTAGAAAAATTGTATAGACAATTTCCTATTAGAAAATTGTACAGACAATTTCCTATTAGAAATATCTATAGAGAATTTCCTTATTAGAAAATTGTACAGACAATTTCCTATTAGAAAATTGTACAGACAATTTCCTATTAGAAAAATTGTACAGACAATTTCCTATTAGAAAATTGTACAGACAATTTCCTATTAGAAAAATTGTACAGACAATTTCCTATTAGAAAATTCTATAGAGAATTTCCTATTAGAAAAATTGTACAGACAATTTCCTATTAGAAAATTCTATAGAGAATTTCCTATTAGAAAATTAGACAATTTCCTATTAGAAAATTCTATAGAGAATTTCCTATTAGAAAAATTGTACAGACAATTTCCTATTAGAAAATTGTACAGACAATTTCCTATTAGAAAATTGTACAGACAATTTCGTTAATAGAAAATTGTACAGACAATTTCCTATTAGAAAATTGTACAGACAATTTCCTATTAGAAAATTGTACAGACAATTTCCTATTAGAAAATTGTACAGACAATTTCCTATTAGAAAATTGTACAGACAATTTCCTATTAGAAAATTGTACAGACAATTTCCTATTAGAAAATTGTACAGACAATTTCCTATTAGAAAAATTGTACAGGAAATTTCCTATTAGAAATATCTATAGAGAATTTCCTTATTAGAAAATTGTACAGACAATTTCCTATTAGAAAATTGTACAGACAATATCCTATTAGAAAATTCTATAGACAATTTCCTATTAAAAAAATTGTACAGACAATAATTTCCTATTAGAATTTTTCACATATATTTTTATCAATTTTTTCTCACTTAAAATTCTTTACAGATATTTTGTTTTGTTAATTTATATCATGACGATAATCGCAATTATTCAGACTTGAATCAAAACAAATAAACAACTCATAAACAAAAAATAAATGATTTTATTATTAAGTCTATTTATTATTATTAATAATAATTATTTGCATTTCGCCCTCGTCTTCTTCATCTTATTATATCGTATCATCGTCAATATACGTCAATCTATACGGTTATTATTTAAATATAAAATTAATAATTTTAATTTTTAATAAACGTTTTTCTGTTTTGTTTAAACAAACAAAAAATTGATAACCTTTTTCTCCATATCAATATATAATAATAATTTTACATATATTTTTAATCACAAAAAATTATATTTATATTTATCAATAAAAAATAAAAATACAAGATGTTTTTGGGAGAATACAATAAAAAAAAAAAACAAAAGTAGAACAAAACAGTTCTTTTATATACAATTTTCTATAAAAAAAAAAACTGACTTCTAATATAAGAAGGGGGTCATTTAATTAAAATCAGAATTATATATTTAATATATTTAATTTAATCATCTTTCATAAAAAATCATAAAACATGTGAGGATTCAAAAATATTTAAAAACGATAGATTTTTATTTTTTACCCAAAAACACCTTATTGACTTATTAAGAACCCGAATTGGTTTTACATTTTTAAAACACAGCGCCCAATATTTATTTATTTATTACTAATATAAAATACATTATATTTTTTTATTATCAGTTTTTTTTCTTTCTTCTTTATATATAAATGAATAATGTTGAAATGTTATCTTACATATATACAATATATAATTTTTGTATAATTAGTTTATAATATTATTGATAATTCTAATGATTTTAATTTTTAATTTTTTTTTTTTTGATTAGATAATGTTATTTATAAACAGCAAATTATTGTAGCGCTCGCGGTAGCAAGTTATATATATTTAAAGATATATATATATATGGTAGATAGACTTTGACTGCAAAAGACCCGAACTGAAAGTCAAATATAATAAATATATATATATAGAATGTGATTTAAACTATAAATATTTTATCAATTTATTTTATATATATTTTTTTTTTATGTATATTTTATAATATAATAATTCTGTTTAATCGAAAATTAATATATTATAGAGCAGATTACACATGGTACTTAATTGTGATTATATACATATATAGAGATATATCCTTATATTATTCGGAATTTTTAAGTGCGATTTCACTTGGTTTAATTTTTCATGGTTTGATGGAATTTCCTGGAAGAAAATTTTGCATTTTATGATTAGAAAATTCAGACAATTTTCCTATTAGAAAATTCTATACAAACACTTTCCTATTTGAAAATTCTTTACAGACAATTTCCTATATATAAGAAAATTCTACAAACACAATTTTCCTGTAATAAAATTATCCTGGCAATTTGCTTATTAAAGAATTAAACATAATTTCCCAGTAGAAAAAATATAATTGCAATTTCCTATATTAAACAATTATACAGACAATTTCATATTTAGAAAAGTAAATATACAGATATAATGAGATCTAATTGAGGAAAACAGCCGATATAGAATTTATAGAAATTAAAACGATTATTTGCGGAGAATTTCCTTTATAGTAATCATACTATTTTACAATATTTCCTTTATTAAAGAATTTCCTTAAACAAAACTAAATGGAATACTTTACTTTATAAAATCATCATCCGAATCTTTAGGGCTTCAATTCAATCGAATCGGATTGAGAAAATTACATACAGACAATTTCCTATTAAAACATTTAAAACACAACAATTTCCTATATATATATTTAAAAAATTATACTGACAAATTTGCTGTAAGAAAATATACAGAAAATTTCCTTTAACATTTATCCTCTGTTACCTATGTAACAAAACATTTCCAACAGAGATTTTGGGATAAAATTGAACTATAGAATCAGGATAACGTAAATCATGTTGGGTCCCGAAATTTGACCCGAAACAGAGGATAAGGGTTAAGAAAATTATACAGAAAATTTTCCCATTAGAAAATTCTATATGCGCAGACAATTTAATACTATTTATAGAAAATCAAACAGATAATCTTCGTATTAGAACTTTATATACGGACAATTTCCCATTAGAAAATTATACAGAATTTGATTGAGAAAATTATACGGGCAATTTCTTGTATGAAAATTTTACGGACAATTTTCCTATATTAAAAAAAAATTATACATGCAATTTTCTAATTATTAGAAAATTAAATAGACATAGTTTCCTATTGGATAATTCAAACAGAAACGCAGAATTAACTTTATAGAAAAACAAATACAAAATCATTATCATAAGAATGTTTATAGATATAATCAGATCAAATTTCATTGTGAAAATGACACAGACAATTTCCTATTAGAAAATTCTACTGAGAATTTCCTATTAGAAATTTTAAACAGCCAATTTTCCTGTTAGAAAAATTATAATGACAATTTCCATGTATGAAAATTATAAAGACAATTTCTTATTAGAAAAATTATTAAGAATTTCATTTTGAAAAGTAAATATACACAGAATTTCCATTAGAAAATCAGATAAAATTTGATTGATAAAATGCAAATATTTAGAATTTCCTATATTTAATATGGTTAATGGAGAATTTACTTTATTAAAGATACGTTCCTTAAGAAAATTATAAACAGAATTATATTAGAATTATAAACAGAATTTAGAAAAGAACAAATACGCAGTATTTTCACTTTAGACCGGCATCATATCGAATTTGTCTGACAAAATATTACAAACACTTAATTTCCTGCGTTAGAACATTTATACAGAAATTTAAAGATATTCTTTCAGTAAAATTATACAGATATTCCGTAAGGAAATCAAACAGATATAACTTCCTATAATAGAACGTTATTCGGACAATTTTCCTATTATAGAAAATTATACAGAAAATTTTCATTAAGAGATCAAATTTGATTAAGAAAATGATCAAATATAGAATTTTCGTATTTAAATATTATGGAGAATTTAATATAATTAAGTCTAAATTAAGTAAACAGAATTTACTTTACAAAAAACAAATACAGAATCATCATCATCAGCATCAGAATCTTTATACGACATCATATCAAATTTGATTGAGAAAATGGTACATAGAATTTCGTGTTTAAAGATTATAGAGAATTTAGTCTAAATTGTACAAAATTTCCTTTAGTAACGGCTTTCCTTAAGAAAATTAAAAAGAATTTCCTTTATAGAAAGATTTTCTATAGATTTTCTGCGCATATCGAATTTTGAATTGAGAAAATTCGATACAGACAATTTCCTATTAGAAAAGACTCTATATTTCCTTTAAGATAAATTATACAGAAATTTCTATATATATAGAGATATTCTATATATATAGAGAATCAGATCGAATTTCGCTATTTCGCAAATCTATATACAGAATTTTCCTTAAGAAAATCTTATATCAATATCGGCATTATTATATATATAGTGATATCGCTCCCGTTCTGTTTCTATAAATGATTTCCTTGAAAAAATTTTGCATATATGACTAGGTTTTGATGAAAATCTTTTGTGTATTTTGTTTTTTTTTTTTTTTTTTTATAACATCCCTTATTTTTATATGAAGAATTTTATATTTTTTATCTCCATGCGATAATTTTCTGTTTACCAAATCTATACTGTTGAATTGTCCAACCAACAACAGACAGACAGACAGACAGCGTCTTATATAACTTACTGTTAGTCAATTATAAAACATCATCATTTATTTTATATATACATTACATAATTTAATATAATCACAATTATATATATATAAATACATACGTCATTACCTTGACCCTTATATAGATGATTGAATATACTAGAAAATAAATAGTTTTTCTTGTTTGTTGAATATCACAGTTGATGCGTGTATTACATATATGTTATAGTAAACATATTTGTATTTACACAATAATATATATTTAACAAAAATTTATCAAAAAAAATAATATAAAACTGGTTATTTATATAAGTACCATCATCACATCACACCACACACAATTACCGCGCCTATTCATATTTCAATATACGAACGAAAGAAAATAAAAAAAAAATTGTGTTCAGAGTTCATTTTTTTTTTATTTGCTTGTTATCATCACTATATATATATGTAAAATAAACATATTTTTATATAATGATTATTATTTATTTAATAGTTTTAGCTGTTTTCCTTTTTCAATTTATAATCGATATTCCATTTCATATACAAAAAAAAAATTGTACAAATACAAATATATATAAGAATATAAGAGGCTTGTTTCATTGACGAGCCCCCCCGTTTTATATTTTTATTTTATATTCGATGATTACATATAAAAAAAATGCTCAAAATTTTATTATCATCATACAAATACGTTACTGTATTGCGTTTATATAAGAAAAAAAAAAAAAGAAAAAGGTAAAGAAAATATCATCATCGTCGTCATCGCGCTGGTATTTAGTAAAATACGTAAATTTTTTTGATATTATATAGACGAATGTATATATATTTTTGGGATATTTGAAATGGATTTTATTTTATTTTATTTTGTATTCGATTTCGATGCACGATGATAAATATATGTGAAACAAAACGCATATATATATATATATATATATCATCAATTTCATTTTATCATACTGTTCGGGTATATAAAATAATGTTATTTTATAATAAAATTCAGTATTTTTAATAATATTCAATGTGTGTAGCGTGTGTGTTATATTATTGTTATATAGTTTCATTGTTATAAGTGCATTGTTTATATATTATATATATAGTAAATAATATTTGTTTGATGTGCAACGCTTCGCGATATTTAAATTAAATATATTTATAATTTATATAGAGAAAAGTACGAAAAAGTCAATATACTTTTTTTTTTGTTTTCTATATATAAATATATATATAAGAATTTATTCTTTTTTTTTAAATATACAATTTAAAAACCGCATTAAATTCTTTATATATATATATATAAATAGATCTATTACAAAATAAAAAAAAATCTATTATCGCTTGTGTGTGTGTTATAAATAAAAATTATTTTTTTTTTATTTTATAATATAAAAAAAAAGACTAAAAATAAATTTTCATTCAAAATGATTTTCTCAAATTGTGCCTAAAAACATATATCTTTCACGAAATCGTCATCAAATTCACATTTTATCGTCATCATTTCACATATTGTAATTTGATGATTGCAGAAGTAGATGCAGCAGATTGCGTTTTTGCTCTATAAATAATTCAGTTCATCTCGCATATTATTTCTATAAATATTTACAACAAGTTTCCAAATATATAATAAACTTGAATTTATGTATATTGTATAGTAGTACGTCTTCGTCTACGACGCGTATATATAATTTGAATTCAATATCGAGTCAAGTTATATAAAAAAAAAAAAAAAAAAATTCTATACTTTAAAATTCTATAATTTAAAATTTACCGGTGATGGTAAGGGGTTTTTTTTTTTTTTTCTTAATCAAATAATTGAAAAAATAATTGCCGATTTTACCGATTTCACTTTCATGATTTCACTTTCTAATCATATCGCATCGAATCAATCGATTAATTTCCCCCATTCATTTATTGATTTTTTTTTCTTATTGTATATATAAAACACACCGAAAATAATTAAATTAAACATTTAAGCCGAAGATTTTATAATATAAAAATTATTATTATTATTAAATAATTCTTGTGTTATTATTAATTATATTTAAATTTATAAATTTTTAAATAGTTATATATGAAGTTCAATATAGATAACAAATCAAAAAAAGAAAATTAAATATAACAATATATGATATATTTAACACAGAGTGACAAAAGTGATCAATTTTTTTTTTAAATTATTATTATTATTATAAAACATTCGCGTTTGTTTGTGTGCGTTTGCAATTATATACAATTATGCATTCTTTAGACAGAAGTAAATTGATTGGAGTCATCGATGAAGGTACAAATACAGCACGTTTTGTGGTAAATATAAAACTGTTTTTTCATTTTTATTCATATATTAATAATAAATAAACCAAAAAAAAAATAAAAATATAGATTATTCAAAACAGTGCGAGCGAATTAGAATATAGAATATATATATAATATAATACATAAGAAGAAATAAGTTAACTTTCGATGATTTTTAAGGGATGGGTTTTTTTTTTTTAATTTTGTATAGTTGGGTTTTCATTATATAGTTATATAGTTAAGTTTATAATCTTATATATTATATATAAGGATCGTTAAGTATCGAGAAAATTTCCCAATAAGAGATATAGAAAACTTATTATTTATACTTATATATAAGAACTTATTTTCCCGAATGGGAAATTCAAAGGGATCTAAAACAGCTGATCATAATTTGCTATAGTGGAAATCTTCGTAAATTTTTTTTTTACCATCAACTCAATCAAAATAAAATTATTATAAATTTTATTTTTATTGAATGGTCCTTTTAAAAACATAGTTCTTTCCCATTGATTGATGATGGCGGGGTTTTTTTTTTTTAACAAAATATATGGGTGTTTCTACGCCAAAAGTTAGATCTACGCCGTACACATTGTATATAGAGGTAGGGAAATTAATTTTGTAGTCAGTTGCGACATATGCGAGTTAAGAAAATTTGGAGAGATTTCTATAAGAGCAAATAAAACTGCAAATAATTGAACGGATTGAACAATAATATAGATAATGCGAAGGATAGGCAAAATGACAGGTAGTTTTAGACAAATGAAAGGCAGTTTTAGACAAATGAAAGGTATTTTTTTAGACAATTTCAATATGTTTTTTTAATCAGATTACTCCTATTTGAATCGATATGCTATATCAGATATGCGATTGAATTGAATTGTTTCCATTTCCTTAACATTATATAGCTTTTGATAACTTTGTTGGGGTGGTTGCGGTTTCTGTCATAAAAGTCATTATGGGAAAATTTTTTATAATGATTTCTTTTGAACCAACCTGGCCAATTTACTAGATCTATACTGTACTTTGAAAGGTATTTATGGCAATTTAAAATAAACACAAAATAAAATTTACCGGGAAAATTTCTGTAGAGAAATAAAAGGGATAATGAGAAAATTACCAAAAAAAAAAATCTTAATACTATCAGATTAGTAAGAGATTCTATATGGGCGTATGGGTTGTATATTCAAAATTATGTGTTTGACACTTCATATAACAATATATATTTAATTATATTATTACAAAAATTCATTCAAATCAAAACAAAATAGATATACAAAGTTCCAGATTTTGAAGAAGTATGTTCCTATCATAAAGATATAACACAATATTCACCAAAAGATGGTTGGGTGGAACAAAATCCAATGGAAATATTAGAAGGTGTTAATGAATGCATTGAAAATGCATGTAAAAAATTAATACAATTAGGTATATATATACAATAAATAAATACCTATATATATTTATACAATGGCAATATTAATTATATCTCTCTCTCTCTCTCTCTATCTCTCTCTCTGTATATCTATCTGTATATTAGGTTTTGATGTTAAAGATATTGCATGCATTGGTATTACAAATCAAAGAGAAACAACTATTGTATGGGATAAACAAACAGGACAACCACTTTATAATGCAATTGGTGAGTTTTAATATACCGTAATTAAAATATATTAATATATACCAATTGTCCCATTACATTTTTGCTGAAAAAAAAAGAAGAAGATCTGTTTGCGTTGTCAGGATACGGGAATTTATTGCCTCCATGATATATATATATAGATATATATATGAATCTTGGGGAGGGGGCTTTTTTTTTTTTATTGCTGCCTTTTCAATATACTAATATATATCAAGATAATTTTTTATAAAGATTATATACGACAAAAAAACTCCTTGAGAATTTTCTGATGATTATTTGAAAACATTTTCCCTTAACCATATATAATAAAATATATAATATAATTAAACAAAATTTCAACGCGACTTTTAATTATACAAAAAAATTATAATCTACGTTAATTTTGAATGACGAATTGAATCAATTTTGAAATTTTGCATCATTTAAATTAAATTATACAAAAATTCTAAATATAGAATTTTAAATATCAAAAATTTAGAACATGAATTTCTGGTTTTTTTTCTTTTTTATTGTGATTAAATTAAATTTTGTTTATTAACAAAATTTCTATAAATATAATATTTTAAATGACATTCCATACAGTATCTATATATTATACATATATAGTTATTATATAGTATAATTTAACATGTTTAATAATTAATAATAAATTAATTAAATTCTTTTGTATTATAAAATAAATTATAATTTGGTAAATTACTTTCAATAAATCAGCATCATTCATTAATTATTAATTATTAATTAATTAACGCAGTATGGAATGATATACGAACAGATGTTACAGTTGATAAAATATTAGCACGTCTTCCCGATGAAAATAATAATTATTTTCGATCAATATCCGGTTTACCAGTATCACCATATTTTTCAGCGTTAAAATTACGTTGGTTAAAGGATAATATACCTGCCGTTCGAAAAGCCTGTCAAAATAAACGATGTCTGGCTGGTACCGTTGACACATGGTTAATTTGGGTAATTATAAATACTATATTATTGTTAATGAAACATTCCAATATTTATATATATATATATTAATTTCTTTTCTATATAATATATAGAATTTAACAGGTGGAATAAATGGTGGTAAACATATAACTGATGTAACAAATGCATGTCGAACATTACTTATGAATATTGAAACATTACATTGGGATCCAGTGAGTTTAAATAAAATTTAATTCTTCATTTTAGTTAGTTTTTAAAAAAAAATTTATTAAAAAATATTTATATCCATTTATCCATTTATTAAAGGTTTTAACAAAAACATTTTCAATACATCCGGATATGTTACCAGAAATTCGTAGTTCATCGGAAAAATTTGGACAAATCAGTTATGGTTCATTGAAAGATATTTGGATTAGTGGTGTAGGTAACACATTTAATATAAACCGGGGGTCTTTTTTTTTTTTTGTATAATTAATGCAAAGCAAATTAATATATAGAAAGACCGCAACCAACTCAATATAAAAGAGTATATTTTAATTAATTTTTTATTCATTTATTTTTCCATATACAATATATATATATACAGATATTAGGAAATCAGCAATCATCATTAGTTGGACAAATGTGCTTTAAACAAGGTCAAGCTAAAAATACGTATCGTAGTGGATGTTTTTTACTTTGTAATACTGGTGAACAGGTAATTCACGAAATTTTCCTAAACATTTTTCTTTCCATAGAAATTTGTCTGATGATAGAAAATCCTTTAAGAATCTCTACTGAACATTTATCTTTCCATAGAAATTTGTCTGATGATAGAAAATCCTTCAAGAATCTCTACTGAACATTTTTCTTTAAATAGAAATTTGTCTGATGTTAGAAAATCATTCAGAAATCTCTACTGAACATTTTTCTTTCAATTGAAATTTGTCTGATTTGTGAAAATCCTTCAAAAATCTCTCCTGAACATTTTTCTTTCAATTGAAATTTGTCTGATTTGTGAAAATCCTTCAAGAATCTCTACTGAACTGTTTTCTTTCAACAGCAATTTAGCTGATGATAGAAAAACCTTCAAAAATCTCTACTGAACATTTTTCTTTCAATAGAAATTTGTCTAATGATAGAAAATCCTTCAAAAATCTCTACTGAACATTTTTCCTGCAACAGCAATTTAGCTGATGATAGAAAAACCTTCAAAATTCTCTCCTGAACATTTTTCTTTCAATCGAAAATTGTCTGATTTGTGAAAATCATGCAAAAATCTCTAGTGAACATTTTTCTATCAATAGAAATTTATCTGATGTTAGAAAATCCTTCAAAAATCTCTACTGAACATTTTTCTTTCAATTGAAATTTGTCTGATTTGTGAAAATCCTTCAAAAATCTCTCCTGAACATTTTTCTTTCAATTGAAATTTGTCTGATTTGTGAAAATCATTCAAAAATCTCTACTGAACATTTTTCTTTCAATAGAAATTTGTCCGATTTGTGAAAATCATTCAAAAATCTCTCCTGAACATTTTTCTTTCAATCGAAAATTGTCTGATTTGTGAAAATCATTCAAAAATCTCTACTGAACATTTTTCTATCAATAGAAATTTATCTGATGTTAGAAAATCCTTCAAGAATCTCTACTGAACATTTTTCATTCAATAGAAATTTGTCTGATGATGGAAAATCCTTCAAAAATCTCTACTGAACATTTTTCTTTCAATAAAAATTTGTCTGATTTGTGAAAATCCTTCAAGAATCTCTCCTGAACATTTTTCTTTCAATCGAAATTTGTCTGATGATAGAAAATCATTCAAAATTCTCTACTGAACATTTTCTATCAATGGAAATTTGTCTGGTGATAGAAAATTTTTCAAAAATCTCTACTGAACATTTTTCTTTCAATAGAAATTTTTCTGATGATAGAAAACCCTTCAAGAATCTCTACTGAACTGTTTTCTATCAATCGAAATTTGTCTGATGATAGAAAATCCTTCAAGAATCTCTACTGAACTGTTTTCTATCAATCGAAATTTGTCTGATGATAGAAAATCATTCAAAATTCTCTACTAAACATTTTTCTTTCAATAGAAATTTGTCTGATGATAGAAAATCATTCAAAATTCTCTACTGAAGAATTTTCTTTCAATAGAAATTGGTCTGATTTGTGAAAATCATTCAAAAATCTTAACCGACCAGTTTTCTTTCAATAGAAAATTGTCTTATGATAGAAAACCATTCAAGAATCCCTTCTGAGCGATTTTCTTTCAATAGAAATTTGTCTTATGATAGAAAATCATTCAAAAATCTCTACTGAACATTTTTCTATCAATGGAAATTTGTCTGATTTGTGAAAATCCTTCAAAAACCTCCACTGAACATTTTTCTTTCAATAGAAATTAATTTGATGACAGAAAATCCTTCAAGAATCTCTCCTGAACATTTTTCTTTCAATAGAAATTTGTCTGATGATAGAAAATCATTCAAGTATCTCTACTGAACATTTTTCTTTAAATAGAAATTTGTCTGATGTTAGAAAATCATTCAAAAATCTCTACTGAACATTTTTATATCAATAGAAATTTGTCTTATGATAGAAAATCATTCCAGAATCTTTACTGAACATTTTTCTTTCAATCGAAAATTGTCTGATGATAGAAAATCCTTCAAGAATCTCTCCTGAACATTTTTCTTTCAATAGAAAATTGTCTGATTTGTGAAAATCATTCAAAAATCTCTACTGAGCATTTTTCTTTCAATAGAAATTTGTCTGATGATAGAAAACCCTTTCAAGAATCTCTACTGAACATTTTTCTTTCAATAGAAATTTGTCTGATGATAGAAAATCGTTCAAAAATCTCAACTGAACATTTTTCTTTCAATAGAAATTTGTCTGATGTTGGAAAATCCTTCAAAAATCTCTACTAAACATTTTTCTTTTAATAGAAATTTATCTGATGATAGAAAAACCTTCAAGATTCTCTACTGAACATTTTTCTTTTAATAGAAATTTTTCCGATTTGTGAAAATCATTCAAAAATCTCTACTGAACATTTTCTATCAATGGAAATTTGTCTGATTTTTGAAAATCATTCAAGTATCTCTACTAAACCCTTTTCATTCAATAGAAATTTGTCTGATGAAAGAAAATTCTTTCAAGAATCCAAAAAAAAATATTCTAATTTGTTTATTAAATGATTTTTTCCTATATTTAAAAATTAAATCATATAAATAATAGAAAGTACTTTCAACACATGGACTTGTTACAACGGTTGCCTATCAATTGGGTCCAAATAAACCGACAATATATGCTTTAGAGGGAAGTGTAGCTGTTGGCGGATCCGCCCTAAAATGGTTAAAAGAAAATTTAGGTATATTAAAAAGTACCAGAGAATCCGAACAGGTAAACAAAAAAAACAAACATTGATTTGTATATAAATGAATTTATCCATTTTAATATAATAAATTTAATTGTTTTTTTTTTTTTTTGTGAATTATATTGTTTTTTTTTTTAGTTAGCCGGAAGTGTATTTACAACTGGTGATGTTTACTTTGTACCTGCTTTTACTGGACTTTATGCACCATATTGGAGAAAAGATGCACGAGGGTATGTAATAAAATAAAATATGTAATATTTTATTACCTTTCTTGAAATATTTATATGATTGCGAATATATAGCTAGTATAATATTAAGATTATTGTCATGTGAAAATATATGATGAGATACTGCGAAACTTTTACAATTTAATTAGAGATTTATTGTGGCTATTAATGTTTTATTTTTTATTTTTGGTTTTATTGTCACCGTAATAATAATAATTTATTATTATATATTTAAAGATAAGAATTTTGTTTTTTAATTCATTTTTTTTTCGCTTTAATGATCAACATTTTTTAATTTATTATTAAACAAGATAAAATTCGGTAATTTTTTGTTTGTTTAGATTAATTAATAACATTTCAAAATTGAATGCTATATATTGTTTTTTGTTGTTGAGTACATGAATAATACATAAATGATCGGGAAAAATATATTTTAAGTTATTAAAAAATAAGTTTAAGTATTCGGTCATCCAAAAGACATTATATTTTTTATTATGGTTAGTTATGAAGTTATTCAATAAGAATCATAGATATTATATATAAGAGCCTTCATAGAATCTTTCTCTTCATTGTTTTTATGTGTTTCCTTCGATAGACGTTTACGACTGGTAATGCAAAATCTTTTAAGAATCCCTCCTCAATGATTTTCTTTCAATAGAAATATTTCTAGATTTTGATTTGATATTTTGATCCTGAACGATTTTCCTTCAGTAGACATTTTTCTTGTAATAGAAAATCATTCAAGAATCCCATCCTCAACGATTTTCTTTCAATAGAAATTTGTCTGATTTGTGAAAATCATTCAAGAAACTCTACCGAACATTTTTCTTTCAATAGAAATATTTCTAGAGGTAGAAAATCTTTCAAAAATGAATACTGAACGATTTTTCCTTCAATAGACATTTTTTTCTTGTAATAGAAAATCATTAAAAAATCCCTTCTCAATGATTTTCCCTTTAATAGTAAAATTTTTTGTGGAGTTATATAAAATCCTTTAAGAACTTTGCCTGAACGAACGTTTCCTTTAATCAAATCTCCATTTTGAATTATATTTTCATATACCATCATCTAAGAATAATTTCTTACATGGCTATAACATTTAAATCTTTCAAGAATCTATAATTTACTATATAAACACTCATGCAGTCCATCTTTGAATGATTATTAAATTTTTAATGACATTATTAACGACGGGCTAATTTAACCCTATGTGTGTCGTCGTCTCTGCGTGTGTATAACAAAATTATTTGAATTAGAAATTCGATTTTTTTTTTAATCTTTATTTATTGTAGTTGAGATAAACAAAAATACAAAACAAACTTCTTATATAGTATATACTCTATATAAATCAATCGATGTCTATATTTTTTTTTTCATATAAAAAATAGGTCTTTTAAAACATTTCCATATATATTTCAATACCTTCTTAAAAACCCATCTTTTAATTCAAGATTAAAAAATTATGATTAAACAATTTAAATTTTCAAATCAACTCAACAACAACCACGTTTTTATTGTGAATATAACAAATTAAATATATCAGCTGCGATATCTCTCTGTACTTCGTGTACCGATATCTATAATAATAATAATATAATTACTTATTGGATGATTGGATGTCTATAGTAGATATTTTGTATGTATTTTATATTTCAATTCTTATTCTATATTTATAGGATAATTTGTGGTTTAACAAGTTTTACAACAAAAAATCATATAATACGTGCTGCACTCGAATCAATATGCTTTCAGACACGTGATGTTTTAGAAGCAATGAATAAAGATTGTGGTTTTAATTTAACAAAATTAAATGTTGATGGTGCATTAACAAATAATAATTTATTAATGCAATTACAAGCTGATTTAAGTGGAATACCAGTGTGTAAGTATATATATATGATATACAAATTTTTCTTATTATTCTTTCTTTCTTACACTTTGAATTTGAATCTTGGATTGTTATGTATATCTGTTAGCTTGTCTGTCTTACCGTTTAAATTTTGGCTGGTTATAGAAAATCATTCAAGAATCTAAACTGAACATTTTTCTTTTAATAGAAATTTGTCTGATTTGTCAACATCCTTCAAAAATCTCTACTGAACATTTTTCTTTCAATAGAAATTTATCTGATGATAGAAAATCATTCAAAAATCTCTACTGAAGATTTTTCTTTCAATCGAAATTTGCCTGATGATAGAAAATCCTTCAGGAATCTCTACTGAACGGTTTTCTTTCAATAGAAAATTGTTTGATGATAGAAAACCATTCAAGAATCTCTACTGAACTGTTTTCTTTCAATAGAAATTTGTCTGATGATAGAAAATCATTCAAGAATCTCTACTGAACCGTTTTCTTTCAATAGAAAATTGTTTGATGATAGAAAACCATTCAAGAATCTCTACTGAACTGTTTTCTTTCAATAGAAATTTGTCTGATGATAGAAAATCATTCAAGAATCTCTACTGAACGGTTTTCTTTCAATAGAAAATTGTTTGATGATAGAAAACCATTCAAGAATCTCTACTAAAATATTTTCTTTCAATAGAAATTTGTCTGATGATAGAAAATCATTCAAGAATCTCTACTGAACGGTTTTCTTTCAATAGAAAATTGTTTGATGATAGAAAACCATTCAAGAATCTCTACTGAAATATTTTCTTTCAATAGAAATTTGTCTGATGATAGAAAATCATTCAAGCATCTCTACTGAACTGTTTTCTTTCAATAGAAATTTGTCTGATGATAGAAAATCATTCAAGAATCTCTACTGAACCGTTTTCTTTCAATAGAAAATTGTTTGATGATAGAAAACCATTCAAGAATCTCTACTGAACTGTTTTCTTTCAATAGAAATTTGTCTGATGATAGAAAATCATTCAAGAATCTCTACTGAACGGTTTTCTTTCAATAGAAAATTGTTTGATGATAGAAAACCATTCAAGAATCTCTACTGAACTGTTTTCTTTCAATAGAAATTTGTCTGATGATAGAAAATCCTTCAGGAATCTCTACTGAACATTTTTCTTTCAATAGAAACTTATCTGATGATAGAAAATCATTCAAGAATCTCTACTAAACTGTTTTCTTTCAATAGAAATTTGTCTGATTTGTGAACATCATTCAAGAATCTCTACTGAACGGTTTTCTTTCAATAGAAAATTGTTTGATGATAGAAAACCATTCAAGAATCTCTACTGAACTGTTTTCTTTCAATAGAAATTTGTCTGATGATAGAAAATCATTCAAGAATCTCTACTGAACTGGTTTCTTTCAATAGAAATTTGTCTGATGATAGAAAATCATTCAAGAATCTCTACTGAACTGTTTTCTTTCAATAGAAATTTGTCTGATGATAGAAAATCATTCAAGAATCTCTACTGAAAATCCCCCTTTTCCCATCAAATCCCATAAAACAGCCAAAATTGAAATTATTTTTTTTTTTTTTTTTTACAGTAAGATCACATCATGACGATACAACAGCATTGGGTGTTGCAATGGTAGCCGGTCAAGCGGACGGTATAAATGCATGTATATTAAAAATTGAAAATCGTTTCTATGAAACGGTACAACATGATACATTTTTACCGACAACCACCGACGAGGAACGTAATGCACGTTATACAAAATGGAAAATGGCCGTACAACGTAGTTTAGGATGGGCGGTCACCAAAAAAAGTGTTGCAATGACCGATGAACGATATCGTTTATTAGCATCGATACCCGCCAGTTTATTTTTAATTGGTTCCTTTATTATGTTAGCCCATTCCCTTGTACATAAACGTTGATCTGAATTGATTACAAACAAAAAAAAAAAAAAAAAAAAAAAATAGAGAAAAGTAAAATTATAATAAGTTTTAAAGTTGAAACAAATTTAAAAGAAAAACACAAAACACAATTAAGAAAATTTTTAAAGAAAATTATATATATAATAATTTAAAAGAGAGAGTGTGTAAAGTAACTTAAAAAAAAATATATATATATATTTATAATGAATGTTATTTGTTTTTTGTTGTTTTAAGATTGAAAAAAAAAAACAAAACAAAGTTTTATATAAAAACGTTAAATATATATATATTTTATTATATAATTATATATATATATTATTTTTAAAACGAAACATACATTTTTTTTTTATTTTATTTTATGTAATATAATTATAATTTTAATAATGAAAAATTTAAATAATAATCGCCTCAAACAAAACTACAATTTAAAAAAACAAAAAAAATATTTGAACCATCACACAAAAGCAATTTTAATTTAATTTATTTTTAACACATCTCTTCAATACACCAATAATAATAATAATAATATTTTTATTTTTAAATTATTTATACAAATTATAATTCATTATTTAATAGTTTTTTTTTAAACGCTCGCTAATTTTTTCTTAAAAAATATTTATTATATATATATATAAAAAACGAATTAAAAAGCGAATTAATTTTACTGTATATAAAATATACTTAATAAAATATTGAGGTAAATTATTTTTTTTTTTTTTTTATTTGTTTTTAATTAATTATTTAATTATATAATTAATAAATTTTGAATTTATTTTTATATTTTTTATGAATATATTTTATTGTATGAAAAGAAAAAAGAAAAAAGAAAAAGAAACAAAACAAAACAAAATTAACAGTTAAAAAACAAAAAAAAAAAAGGAATTGTTTGTTATATTATTTTTTTTTTTTTTATTATTATTATTATATATTTTTTTAAATGCGATAATTTTATTTGAATATTTTATTTTATTTTTTTTTCTCTTATATTTTATATATACAACAACGTGTACACAATCGTTATTATTATTATTGTTATGTTTTAAAAATATAATTATTATGATGATGATGTGATAAAAAGACAAAAAAAAATAAAAAAAGAAAATATAAATTTTATGTGTAAAAACCAACAAACAAAATTAATTAAATTAATTTCTTTTTTTATTATTATAATATTCTGAGTGTGTATGATTTGTTTTTAGTTAGTGCTTTTTAATCAAAATATTCCTTAAATATATTTTATTTATTTTATTTTCCAACTATTTAACAAATACTATAAAGTTATAATAATAATAATATTTTTTTATAATTTTATAATCAACAACTTTTTAAAAAAAAAACTAATCAATTATTGTATTATTATTATTATTATTATTAATAAAATGTAAATTAATATTTTCATTAATATCATCAACAACAATCGGATGGAACGTTAATGACGAAGATGTTTTTTTTTGTGATTGTTGTTGATCATCATTACAATTTATTAGTTGGTCTTCAACATTAACATTATTATTAATAATTTTTATTGATTGATTATTTTGTAATGATGATGATGATAATGATGATTTCATTGAATTTTTTTTATTATGATTATTGTTTGATGTATCAATTAATTGTTGTGATGATTGTGTTTGATGTAAAGATTGTGATGTATTTGATGCGGACGACGATGATGATGATGATGATGAGGATAACGATAACGATGATAATGATTTTAATGATAATGTTGATGATAATTCAGATGGAAATGTTTTACCAGAATATAATAATGGAATTGTATCGGAGGATGTTTGTGTAGAGATTCTTATTTGTGAATGTTGAACTGGTTGTGATTGTATGTGATTTATTAAATTATTATTATTATTATTATTACAATTTAAATTATTACCATTATCATTTTTATTATTATTATTATTATTATTATGATTTATATTATTTATATTATTTAATAGTAATTGATGATGACCATTATTCGTTTTTATTTGTTTGGTTAACGATGCTAAATTTGCATTACTTACAACAATCATTTTCGGTGTCAATTCAGATGATTTTAATAACATAATCCAATTCTGTGGAATATAAAAAAATATGAATACATATACATATATATAGTTATATATGACAATATATGGATGATAAAAGGATAAATATATGATAAAAGGTTGAAACCAATAATATAATGTTTTACTTACCAAAATATTATAAATGATAATAAATAATATTGGTAAAAATGTTGTTTGACGATTTTCTAATGCAGCAACGCCCATAAACCAACTAGCACAAAAATGTGTTTGAAAATAAATACCATATTTAAGAGCTTTTTTAATTTCTGGACAATCGGACGACGATGAAGACGAAGATTTTCCTCCAGAATGTTCATCATTACCATAACAATCACCATCATAATCATCATCATCATTCATTGAAGAACTATGCATTGATAATGCATCGGCCATTGATAATGCACCTAAATCAAATTTTGAATCATAAAAATCAATATGTTCTAAATCAACATCACAAACTTTTATCATCATATCATTATTATTATTATCACAACATTTATGATGACGATCAAACATCGTTGATGATGAAGAACAACAGCACGTAAGATTATTATTATTATTATAAATATTTGTATTACATTGATCATTTATTTGAATGTTATTATTATTATTCAAATTATTCTGATTCAGATTACAATAATATGAATTATTATTAGTAATTGTTTGTTGTCGTTGTTGTTGATTATGTAAACGTTCAAGAAATTCATCAATTGTTTTTGTCATACGTACACGATATTTTATTGAAATTTCTTTTAATGCTAATGTTCCAAAAATGGTTGTTGCAATTATTAATATTGCACTTGGTATCATACAATTAATGATCATACCACGTTGTAATGACATCCAACAATAATTTATATATTCATAACTGTTTCGTGATGTTATAATTGAAATCTGTGTAGAAAAAAAAATATAAATAAAGATTAAATTAATTAATTAATTAAATTAAAACCAGAAAAATGATCTAATGATTCTAAAATTCTAAAAAAAACCAGGTAAAAGTTTCCAAAAGGCTGGGGGAACTTCAATTATTTTTCCATTTAACATAACTGTTTTTTTTATAGCTTCTTAAAACTCCGAACTCCGTTGCTTTGCTTCTCCCCCGAAAAGAATCTCCAGTCCAATCGAATCATTAAAGCAGCGCGAACTTTACTAATTTAAAATATATTATAATAAACACACCTACCATTACATAAACCATTGATCCACCGTACGCAAAAACGTATGCATATTTAAAATTTGGTAAATTTGTTTTACAAATAAATTCATAGATAATGTAAACGTATGCGAATATCCATAGGGAAGTTGTTAAATGGAAAAAATGTATTAATTTTGATATTAATTCACAATTTAAACGGCTAATTCTGGATGCCTGTAGACCACCAATGATAAAAAATAAATTTGAACATAAATAATTGGCCAACACATGAATGGATATTTTTGCAATAAAATTAAAATTTCGTCTGAAAAAAACAAATTAGTAGAAGAAAATTTGAATTTTAATTATTGAATTATTCCAGGTAGAAAGTAGGATATATTAATAATAATAATTATTGTACCTTGTCGATGAAATTAATGGTAACGCAATACATAATATTTGTGCAATTAATGCTAATAAACGACCAATTATAATAATATTACTACCTAAATTATATTTAATTTGATTTTTATTATTGCTATTATTGCTATTACTATTTGATGTTTGAGTATCATAAAAAATATACATAATTTTATCAATTAACGCTTTATAATTGATAAATGTTACAGGTGGTGTTATTGGCGATTCCTGCTTTTGATTAATTGTTAATTTATTATCAATAATTTTTGAATCATTTCCATTTAAAACGGGTTGCGTGTTATTTTGTGTTGAAGTATTTATTATTAATTTATGTTTTTTTTCAATTATACTTTTGTATATTTTATCAGGATCCGGATAAATTAACGGTGGTATTAATTTATCATTTGAAATATTTTGATCATTTTCAGATGTATCAAAATCATCATCATCACCATCATCCTGATCAAGATCCTGATCATTACCATTATTCCATTCATCAATGATATTATTATTATTATTTTGATTATTATTATGAATATCACCATCATCACTTATTATCGATTCCATTGAACCATCAATCATTTCAATAATATCATCATCACGATATTCGTCACTACTTGATGATATTGATTGCGAATCTGATTGAATTGTTGTATTATTTGTATAATTTGTTTCTATATAGACATAAAAATAAATATCAATAAATATTATTGAAAATTATAAATAAAATAGGGTATAGATATTTTAAGGGTATAGAGGATAGAGTATCGAATGTTGTTGTATAAGTAAACAAATTCTAATGATTTTTTTTTCTTTTTATGTAAATATATACAAATACACAGAGATTTATACAAAAAAATCTGCATCATATCAGAGATCTAATATAAAGAAATAAAAAAGATAAAAATATATACTTAATTCTTTACCTGATCCATTTATTATTATTATTAAAATAGAAAATATATTTAATAATAGAATTAATAGAATTGAATGAATCATATTGCGTATAAATTAAATTTAAAAAGAAAAAAAAACTAAAACCTTTTAATTTAATTTCACACTAAAACAAATCACAATTTTCAATTTTCATATGTTTATAGAAGAGATTCTATAATAAATAAAAAAATACAAAATCATTAAAACGTTTTGTGAAAATTATCTGTTCTTTTAAGATTTCCTCATTTCCTCATCCCCGCATCCCCATCAAATATATATATATATATATACAGAAAAGATTTTTTCCTTTTTTTTATATACTATAAAATTTTTCTTCTCATTTCATTTTATTTCATTTCAGGAAAATGTTTTGTTTACGACAAAGGGGAAAATTATCATTCATTCAATATATAATAATAATAATTGTTTGGGGGTTGGTTATGGTTGATGCGATGCGATGAGGCGATATGATGCTGTGTGGTGGTGCGGGTGGTTTTGTTGTATTTTACTGGACCATATCGCATATATATACAAATTATGGAAAATCGTTGCGTGGGGGGGGGGGGGGGGGGGGTGTGTGAGAGGTAAATAACAATTTTAATTTATCCATTTTATGAATCATTTAAAATACATAGAATATATAGTAAAAGTTTATGGAAAATTTATAAAGAAATCTTTGTCTGTATTTAGGATTTTTTAATAGGAAATTGTCTGTAAAGAATTTTTTAATAGGAAATTTGTCTGTAAAGAATTTTCTAATAGGAAATTGTCTGTACAGAATTTTTTAATAGGAAATTGTACAATTTTCTTATAGGAAATTGTCTGTAAAGAATTTTCTAATCGGAAATTGTACAATTTTTTAATAGGAAATTGTCTGTAAAGAATTTTCTAATAGGAAATTGTACAATTTTCTTATAGGAAATTGTCTGTAAAGAATTTTCTAATAGGAAATTGTACAATTTTCTTATAGGAAATTGTTTGTACAGAATTTTCTAATAGGAAATTATACAATTTTCTAATAGGAAATTGTCTGTAAAGGATTTTCTAATAGGATATTGTACAATTCTATAATAGGAAATTGTCTGTAAAGGATTTTCTAATAGGAAATTGTCTGTAAAGAATTTTCTAATAGGAAATTGTCTGTAAAGAATTTTCTAATAGGAAATTGTACAATTTTCTTATAGGAAATTGTCTGTAAAGAATTTTCTAATAGGAAATTGTACAATTTTCTAACAGGAAATTGTCTTTAGAATCTTCTAATAGGAAATTGTCTGTAAAGAATTTTCTAATCAGAAATTGTACAATTTTCTAATAGGAAATTTATCTGTAAAGCATTTTCTAATAGGAAATTGTACAATTTTGTAATAGGAAATTGTTTTTAGAATCTTCTAATAGGAAATTGTCTGCAAAGAATTTTCTAATCGGAAATTGTACAATTTTCTTATAGGAAATTGTCTGTAAAGCATTTTATAATAGGAAATTGTACAATTTTCTTATAGGAAATTGTCTGTAAAGAATTTTCTAATAGGAAATTGTCTGTAAAGAATTTTCTAATAGGAAATTGTACAATTTTCTAATAGGAAATTGTCTGTAAAGAATTTTCTAATAGGAAATTGTACAATTTTCTAATAGGAAATTGTCTGTAAAGAATTTTCTAATAGGAAATTGTACAATTTTCTAATAGGAAATTGTCTGTAAAGAATTTTCTAATAGGAAATTGTACAATTTTCTAATAGGAAATTGTCTGTAAAGAATTTTCTAATAGGAAATTGTACAATTTTCTAATAGGAAATTGTCTGTAAAGAATTTTCTAATAGGAAATTGTACAATTTTCTAATAGAAAATTGTTTGTAAAGAATTTTCTAATAGGAAATTGTTTGTAAAGAATTTTCTAATAGGAAATTGTACAATTTTCTAATAGGAAATTGTCTGTAAAGGATTTTCTAATAGGAAATTGCACAATTTTCTAATAGGAAATTGTCTGTAAAGAATTTTCTAATAGGAAATTGTCTGTAAAGAATTTTCTAATAGGAAATTGTCTGTAAAGAATTTTCTAATCGGAAATTGTCTGTAAAGAATTTTCTAATAGGAAATTGTACAATTTTCTACTAGGAAATTGTCTGTAAAGAATTTTCTAATAGGAAATTGTACAATTTTCTAATAGGAAATTGTCTATAAAGAATTTTCTAATAGGAAATTGTCTGTAAAGAATTTTCTAATAGGAAATTGTACAATTTTTTAATAGGAAATTGTCTGTAAAGAATTTTCTAATTGGAAATTGTATAATTTTTTAATAGGAAATTGTCTGTAAAGAATTTTCTAATAGGAAATTGTCTGTAAAGAATTTTCTAATCGGAAATTGTCTGTAAAGAATTTTCTAATAGGAAATTGTACAATTTTCTACTAGGAAATTGTCTGTAAAGAATTTTCTAATAGGAAATTGTACAATTTTCTAATAGGAAATTGTCTATAAAGAATTTTCTAATAGGAAATTGTTTGTAAAGAATTTTCTAATAGGAAATTGTACAATTTTTTAATAGGAAATTGTCTGTAAAGGATTTTCTAATAGGATATTGTACAATTTTCTTATAGGAAATTGACTGTAAATAATTTTCTAATAGGAAATTGTACAATTTTCTACTAGGAAATTGTCTGTAAAGAATTTTCTAATAGGAAATTGTACAATTTTCTAATAGGAAATTGTCTATAAAGAATTTTCTAATAGGAAATTGTTTGTAAAGAATTTTCTAATAGGAAATTGTTTGTAAAGAATTTTCTAATAGGAAATTGTATAATTTTCTAATAGGAAATTGTCTGTAAAGGATTTTCTAATAGGAAATTGTCTGTAAAGAATTTTCTAATAGGAAATTGTCTGTAAAGAATTTTCTAATCGGAAATTGTCTGTAAAGAATTTTCTAATAGGAAATTGTACAATTTTCTACTAGGAAATTGTCTGTAAAGAATTTTCTAATAGGAAATTGTACAATTTTTTAATAGGAAATTGTCTGTAAAGAATTTTCTAATTGGAAATTGTATAATTTTTTAATAGGAAATTGTCTGTAAAGAATTTTCTAATAGGAAATTGTCTGTAAAGAATTTTCTAATCGGAAATTGTCTGTAAAGAATTTTCTAATAGGAAATTGTACAATTTTCTACTAGGAAATTGTCTGTAAAGAATTTTCTAATAGGAAATTGTACAATTTTCTAATAGGAAATTGTCTATGAAGAATTTTCTAATAGGAAATTGTCTGTAAAGAATTTTCTAATTGGAAATTTTACAATTTTTTAATAGGAAATTGTCTGAAAAGAATTTTCTAATTGGAAATTTTACAATTTTTTAATAGGAAATTGTCTGAAAAGAATTTTCTAATAGGAAATTGTACAATTTTCTTATAGGAAATTGTCTGTAAAGAATTTTCTAATAGGAAATTGTTCAATTTTCTTATAGGAAATTGTCTGTAAAAAATTTTCTAATAGGAAATTGTACAATTTTCTAATAGGAAATTGTCTGTAAAAAATTTTCTAATAGGAAATTGTACAATTTTCTAATAGGAAATTGTACAATTTTTTAATAGGAAATTCTCTGTAAAGAGTTTTCTAATAGGAAATTGTTTGTAAAGAATTTTCTGATAGGAAATTGTCTGTAAAGCATTTTGTAATAGGAAATTGTACAATTTTCTAATAGGAAATTATCTGTAAAGAATTTTCTAATAGGAAATTGTACAATTTTTTAATAGGAAATTGTCTGTAAAGAATTTTCTGATAGGAAATTGTCTGTAAAGCATTTTCTAATAGGAAATTGTACAATTTTCTAATAGGAAATTATCTGTAAAGAATTTTCTAATAGGAAATTGTACAATTTTTTAATAGGAAATTGTCTGTAAAGAATTTTCTAATAGGAAATTGTACAATTCTCTAATAGGAAATTGTCTGTAAAGAATTTTCTAATAGGAAATTGTACAATTCTCTAATAGGAAATTATCTGTACAATTTTCTAATAGGAAATTGTCTCTATATAATTTTCTAATAGGAAACTGTCTTTAGAATTTTCTAATAGGAAATTGTCTGTAAAGAATTTTTCAAGCGGAAATTGTCTGTAAAGAATTTTCTAATAGGAAATTGTCTGTAAAGAGTTTTCTAATAGGAAATTGTAGAATTTTCTAATAGGAAATTGTCTGTAAAGAATTTTCTAATAGGAAATTGTACAATTTTCTTATAGGAAATTGTCTTTAGAATCTTCTAATAGGAAATTGTGTGTAAAGAATTTTCTAATCGGAAATTGTACAATTTTCTAATAGGAAATTGTCTGTAAAGAATTTTCTAATAGGAAATTATACAATTTTCTAATAGGAAATTGTCTGTAAAGAATTTTCTAATCGGAAATTGTACAATTTTCTAATAGGAAATTGTCTGTAAAGAATTTTCTAATAGGAAATTAGACAATTTTCTAATAGGAAATTGTCTGTAAAGAATTTTCTAATCGGAAATTGTACAATTTTCTAATAGGAAATTGTCTGTAAAGAATTTTCTAATCGGAAATTGTACAATTTTCTTATAGGAAATTGTCTTTAGAATCTTCTAATAGGAAATTGTCTGTAAAGAATTTTCTAATCGGAAATTGTACAATTTTCTAATAGGAAATTGTCTGTAAAGAATTTTCTAATAGGAAATTATACAATTTTCTAATAGGAAATTGTCTGTAAAGCATTTTCTAATCGGAAATTGTACAATTTTCTAATAGGAAATTGTCTGTAAAGAATTTTCTAATAGGAAATTGTCTGTAAAGAATTTTCTAATCGGAAATTGTACAATTTTCTAATAGGAAATTGTCTGTAAAGCATTTTCTAATCGGAAATTGTACAATTTTCTTATAGGAAATTGTCTGTAAAGAATTTTCTAATAGGAAATTGTACAATTTTCTAACAGGAAATTGTCTATAAAGAATTTTCTAATCGGAAATTGTACAATTTTCTAATAGGAAATTGTCTGTAAAGAATTTTCTAATAAGAAATTGTACAATTTTCTAATAGGAAATTGTCTGTAAAGAATTTTCTAATAGGAAATTGTCTTTACAATGTTCTTCTCGGAAATTGTTTGTACAATTTTCTTATCGGAAATTGTTTGTACAATTTTCTTATCGGAAATTGTTTGTACAATTTTCTTATCGGAAATTGTTTGTACAATTTTCTTATCGGAAATTGTTTGTACAATTTTCTTATCGGAAATTGTTTGTACAATTTTCTTATAGGAAATTGTCTGTACAATTTTCTTATAGGAAATTGTCGCTATAGAGTTTTCTAATAGGAAATTGTCTTTAGAATCTATAAGAATAAGAAATTGTCAGTACAATTTTGTAACAGGAAATTGTCTCTAAAGAATTTTCTAATAAGAAATTGTCTGTACAGAATATTCTAATAGGAAATTGTCCTGGACACAATCTTTATATATAATTTAAAAAAAAAAAAATATATCCTTTATTCTTTCCTGTATTGTTTATTGTATTAATGTTTTTTTTTTTTATATTTTAAATAGTATTAACATTTTTCTTGTATTATATGCTTTAACATCTTTCGAAAACCTTATATAATTCGGATAAATTTGCAATTTGTAAAATTCCCCTTTTCACCATTATACCATGTTGTGGTAATAGATATTTTTTAATAGCCGGATAAATACAATATTCTGTTGTCCATTTCCATTTTTCATCATCTTTTTCTGTTCTGGATTCCTTATTCTGTTCTGGAACTGTTACCGTTCTGTTACAATTATTAAATTTTGATATTTTTGAATAAAATTTAGCTGTTTCACGACTAAATGTTGTAAAACAATTTTCTTCAACATTCCAATCGACTTCCGTTGATAAACGTAAAATATACATTGGTAAATATCCCATAAATGGTTTATGTTTATCTAAATAATTTAACAAAAATTAGTGTTTTAATTTTTTTAACTTTGTTTTATATAAATAGATAAAAATTTACCTAATAATAATGGAATGGATTCCAATAGACCATCAGATGTAATACATAAATTATAATATTGTTTTAATAATGCAGATTTTTCAATTAAAATCTCTTTAATACGTTCGGATAATTCTTCAATGGGTCCATCATCGCTGGTCCAACCACTACTGTCCGCGTTACGTAATGCCAACATTGCTAAATCGTATACGGGCAGTGGCGGATCAAATGTAATTTTACCAAAATTTTCAAATTCATATAAAAGTATTTGATAAAATAATTCTTCACTTCAATATGATTAATGATTATGGACGGACGGGAGAAGGCAAATAGAAATAAATGATTAATTAATTTTTATCCAATTTTTAACCAAAATTAAAATATATTTACCATAACAGTTGAGTATCACATAAATATAATTTTGTTTCAAATTGTATTAAAGCCGATTGTGGATCAACAATACCGACAAATGTAAATTCACTTAACAGTTTACGTAATCCACGATGTGTTTTTTGTTCTAATCCTTTACGCATATTTAAAATACTTGTTAATCTTGTTTTTCTACCAAAAAAAAAAAAAGAAATAATAAACTTAAGTAATTCTGAAGACTGAAGACTGAAGATCGTTGGACGTTCTGAGTTTTTTTAATCTAATCTAATCATTTTTATAAATATATACTTACTTTCTAATAATAATTTCTGGAATTTTATAGATTTTATTAAATGCAATCGATGGTGATGTGATTTTTTCCAATTTGATTTCATTTTGTGGATCAATTTTAATATCGTCATCCTCATCATTCAAATTATTGGTATCATCATCATTCACCACATTATCATTCAGATTTAATTTCGTTTTTGATTGTGATGGTATTAAAATTGTTTGTCCAAAAAATTTTTCTAATTTTTGTTCTTTAAAATCGGTACGTATCATATTTTTTGCATATACATTATTTGATTTTAATACATTATTATTATTAATATTCATATCATCATCATCATCATCATCAGCATTACTATCTTCATCATCGGAATTATCATCATTAGATTTTCCTACTTTTTTTCCTACATTTGATTTTGTTTGTGATTGTGATAATAATCGTGTTTGTGTATAAAATGTACGTGATTCATTACAACCCAATAATTGTTCGGCCAATGTTTCTTTAATTTTTTCAATAATTTCATCTTCATACATAAAATGTACTTCATGTTTTGTTGGATGAACATTTACATCAACATTTTGTGTTGCCATTTCCAAGCTAATGTATACAAATGGATGATTACCTTTTGGTAAGTACACCGAATATACATCATTTATTTGTGATAATAATTCTAAAGTAGAGGGGTGGAGCAGAAAGAAATGATTATCTTTTTTCTATTATAAATGCATATATATCGAATATATACTGCTTACTTGGTGAATCAACCAAACGATGATTAACAAATAATAAAAATATTCCTTTTTTTGATGAATAATTTGGTTTTGTTATGTAACCAATCATTTTCATTTGTAATCCCGTATCACTGAACGTAATCATTGGTTGTAATAATTCTTTAGCAATTTGTTTACCATAAACAATACGAATATTTTCGATAACATTTGAATTTGAAATTGTTTTTAAAATATTATTTTCACCATATTTTTTTAATGTTATTGCCACATGTGAATTATGAATGGCATATTTACTAAGTACATCTGTTATACGTTGTAATTCTTCGGCGGGACTCTTTAACGCTGACTTCCGTTGTGGTGTATTATAAAATAAATCTTCAATTGTAATTTGTGTTCCTTGATTACCAGCTATTGGTTGTATATTACCACCGATTAGTTTACCATCTGCGTAAGATGCTCTATAAAAAAAAAAAAAAAAAAAATTATCGGGAGTTTTTAAGATAAGCAAGCACTCTAACGATTCATATAAATTATAATATAAACTTACTTGTATGCACATTTTTCATTTCTTGTTTTTGTTTGTATTGTTAAATGGGCAACATGACTTATACTTGATAATGCCTCACCACGAAATCCATACGTTGTCATTGTTGATAGATCTTCAAATGTTGTTAATTTTGATGTTGTAAATCGTTCGCATACAATTTCTAAATCATCTTTTCTTATACCAGTACCATTATCTTGAATCTGTTATTGTAAAAAACGAATATTTGTTTTAATATAAATTTTCAATCTATATAATTACAAGAAAACGCGTAGTATACCTGTAAATATTTTAAACCACCAGATTTTACAACTATTTGTATATTTGTTGATTTTGCATCTAAACTATAAAGCGATAATTAAATGAATGATTATATTATAATATTTAATTAATTTGGGAATTTCTTCCTTTTCAAAAATCAAAAATATATAATATATACCTATTTTCAAGTAATTCTTTTAAGGCATTCGCCGGTCTTTGGATTATTTCACCAGCCGCTATTCTATTAACAACAACTTCATCTAATTTTTTTATTTCACCAGGTTCCATTATATTTATTTATATGGATTGTAATTTTTAATTAATAAATTTTAAATTTTTACACATTAATTAATGAATTAAAAATTATTTCACTATTTTAGCACTTTTTTTTTGTTTTTACTTGAATAATTTTTTGCAAATTGATTTTTGGTAAACAAAAATATAAACTTGTTTTTTTTTTTTTTTTTGGCGCATACAATTTTCGTTATGTTTATATTTTACATAAAATAATGTATGTAGCCAATAGAAATTGACGAAAATATGGCGACGAAAAAGGAAAGCGGAGAGCATTCTTCACGATGACATTTCGTTGAGTGAAAATATTTTATTAAAAAAATATTATTATTATTATTATTATTATTATTGTGATAAAAAAAATTTTTTAGAAAGAAAAATAAAAATGTTAAATATTAAATTAAATTTAATAATATTATTATTTGGTAATTTTATATACGAATAATTTTTAAATTATTTTAAAGCTATATAAAAAAAAATTTTTCATTTTTAACAGGATTTTCATTAATCATTGGTAATTGTGCGGCCATTGAATTCAAAGGTTTAAATTATGTTTATAATGTTTTGAATGGTGATTTTTTATTGGATGGCGATTCAATAAAATCAACAGAACAACAAAACCACAATGGTGATGACGATGATGATCAAGATCAAGATCATGGAACAACATCAACAACAAAGAAACCCTCAGTAATAGTATATAATTTTGATTTATTAAGAGCCGTTCATCATTTTCATTTTATTGATTATATTTCGTATGCGGAACGTCGTCAATGTTTTCCATCTAGTTTTATTGATTATTTAAATGAAACATATAATCTCCTTGGTGGTGGCAGTGGCAACGGCAGCGATGGCGAAAGGGATTCAAATGGCCGATTAAAAAGATCTCCGATAAAGGTACAATGTGTACCGAAACGTGGTAATGGTACACTTGAATTAATAACAACAATGAAAGATGTTATGTCAGTGTTGGTACCATACGGTAATATAACGAAAGTGAATCAACCCGGTAATTGTGCTGTAATATTATTTTATACAAAAACATGCCCGGCAAGTGCAAATGTTGCACCACATTATAATGCATTGGCAAAACAATTTCCGGATATACGGATAGCCGCACTCGATAGCTATCGTTTTTACACATTAAATACAGAATTTGGTATTATTGCATTGCCATCGGTATTATTGTTTCATCAAGGACGTCCGGTGGTCAAATTAAATGATACCCAACCAACGATTACCACGTTAATTAAATTTATTACAAAACATACGAGTATCGAGGCAATGCAATCAAATGCTTATGTAACATCAGAAGATTTTATGGGACCATTACCAAATAAAGCGGAAAAATTTACAGATTATACATTATACATTTCATGGTTATTTATAATATTGTGTACATTTTATTATTTTACTAAATCTCAATTGTATACACAATTCATTGAAATGATAAAAAGAAATTGGCAAGAATCAGAAGAAAGTCATCAACAACAACAACAACAGCAACAACAACAACAACAACAACAACAACAACAATCTTCACCAAATAATTAGAAATATATATGTTAATTTTTTTGTATGTCATTGTGTAGATATAAATGTGTGATAATTTTTCTTTTAAGTTTAATTTTTAATTCATTAATGATATATTTTAAGTTGTTTTTAATTAAAAAAAAAAAAACCTATTCCACATTTTTGGTGATTATTTGAATTTTTGAAAAAAAAAAAAAAAAAACTACTCTAAAAATAAAAATATCTACATTACCTTTATTTTGTTTGCTCATCAGCGCCACTACAAAAAACAAAAGAAGCAATTTGTGGATATTAATGTTTTGAGCAAAATATTTTTTTGACACTTGAAACCAAAATGGCGGTTGGCATTTTTTATTTTATTTGCTTTCGTTCGATTTGATGATCGCATTCGCATTGGTTATGTTTATATTTTTTGTAGTGTTTATTAATAATAAATTGATAATAAATAATTAAATAAAATAAAGTTAATTAATTAATTAATACAATAGTGAAAAGAATACGCGATTTTTTTTTTTTTTGAATAATAAAATGTCTACATCAGAAGATTTCTATTTACGGTATTATGTTGGTCATAAAGGTAAATTCGGTCATGAATTTTTAGAATTTGAATTTCGACCGGATGGTAAATTGAGATATGCAAATAATTCCAATTATAAAAATGATACAATGATTAGAAAAGAAGCATATGTACATCATTCGGTAATGGATGAATTAAAACGTATTATATTGGATTCAGAGATTATGGCTGAAGATGATTCATTATGGCCACCACCGGATCGTGTTGGTAGGCAAGTAAGTACACAAATAACAATAACAACAACAACAACAACAACAATAATATTTATATATATTAGTTTAAAACCTTGTTTATTTTTATTATCATTATTATTATTATTATTATTATATAAAAAAAAAACAACAAATTTTAGGAATTGGAAATTGTAATTGGTGATGAACACATTTCATTTACAACATCTAAAACTGGTTCACTTGTCGATGTCAATCAATCAAAAGATCCAGAAGGTTTACGTGGTTTTTATTATTTAGTACAAGATTTAAAATGTTTGGTATTCTCATTAATTGGTTTACATTTTAAAATTAAACCAATTTAAAAATTTAATACACACACACACACACACACATTAACAATTTTATGTTTATATTATTTTTACTTTAATATACTTTTTTTTTTAACCAATTAAGTAACCAATTTTTCTTTTATATAATGAAATAAAATTAAAAACATATATTGGATTTATTGTAATAATTGTGTAATTTATAATGTAATACCGGGATGACTTAACCTATAAAATGTACGCGATCCGATTAATTGAATTTCATTGATATTGATATCAATATAAATGGTTAATTTTTTTTTTTTTTCAAACATAATTTCTATTATGAAACAACAACAACAACAACATTAAATTTATATATTTTGTAATTAATTAATTAATTAAGGGTAGTTTTTTGTAAAAATTCAAATCAAATTTTCAGTTGCCCAAAAGCTTAAATTTTTGTTAACGCATTGCATTTTACGAAATCGGCGGCGTTGTATATTTTTATATTTATTTCCATATACCGCCACGCCATCTCCCAATTTTAAAAAAGTAAAAAAAAACTCTTCTTAACGCCATTTTGTAAAAAAAAATGAAAGAAGAATTTTTTTTTTTTTTTTATTTTTAATTTTGGTTTGGATTCCCAACGCGAATGGTGTGTGTGTAATAAATGTTGAAGTGTGAAAAAAGTTTTTTTTTTATTTTTTTTTCTCTGGTGGTTTTATTAAAGAAAAAATCATAAATTAATTTTCTGCAAAATATTTTTAAAAAAAAGTTAAATAATATAAAGCTAAAAATGTTGTGATTATGTTTTTAATTGAATTAAAAGTGTAATATTTCTATAAAAACAAGTAGAAAAACCAAAAAATTTTGAACTGGTGTGTGCGGTCTTTAAAAAAAAAAAAAATAAAAATACACGCGTTAATTTTTTTTTTTTTTTTCCTGTATTTATTTTAAAAGAGGTAACCATACATAATTTTTAATGCTTTTTTTTTTTTTTTATTATTTTTCCAATTTCATAATATAATTATGTAATTTTGTTTATTTAATATTTAATAGTTTATTTTTTTTTAATAATTTAAATAATATAAAATACATTTGTTTAAAACCCAAAAAAAAAAAAAACAAAAATTATTATTGTTCTAGAAATTTATTATTGATTTACGTTGTTTTATTTTTCTCCTCTCTTTGTTATCTTTCTTAAATCTACTATTTTCTTCGAGTTGTTGCTTTTTTTTTTTTTTTTTTTTTTTTTACAACGCATTGGAAATTAATTTTTTCTTTGCGTTGCGCTGTTTTTTTTTTATTTTTTTTTTTATCTCACACTCGTACATTTCCATTAACCATTTTGGATAGTGTAGTTTTTTTTGTTTTTTGTTTTTCTCCCTACAAAATATTATTGAAAAATAATAATAATTTTAATTTAATTATATTAAAATAAATAAAGTAAATAAAAAAAAAAAAAAAATAATGAAATAAAAAATTAATTTTAGAATATATGTTAAGAAATAAAATTGTGGTGATTCTACTAATCTAATATTTCTAATATTTAAACAACCACGAATACACACACACGCGAATAAAAAAAAACAACAAAACGTGAATAGAAAAAAAAAAAAAAAAATTTTTACGACGCGCCCCATAAAAGGCAATTTTTTGCAATGTTATTTTTCATATAATTTAATTGTAATTATATGAAGAAAAATAAAAATAAATGTGTTGTTCTTTTATTTAAAAAATAAATACATAAAAAAATTAATTATAATTAAAAAAAAAAAACAAAAAATTAAAGTGAATTTTCCTAATCAATATATAATATCAAAACCACCACCACCAAAAATTTTTTTTTTTTGCACCTTCTGCCGCCACCACGCATTTTTAATTTTATTTTTTTTTTAATGCAAAAATAAAAAAAAACAATTATCTTTTTTTTAATTATTTAATATAATTTTCTTCTAGTACACGCAACAACAACAACAACAACAACAACAACAAATACACATGTATTATTATAAAATTAATTGTGTATTGTGATAAAAATAAAAAAAAAAGTGATAATTAACAAAAAAAAAATTTAAAATATATAATACGGTAATTAAATTTTTCTAGTGAATAGAATAAATAAAAAAAAAGTGTTTGCGGTTGTTTTTTTTTCTTTTTTTTTTTTATCGAGTTATTTTATTTTGTTTTTTTTTAACAAAATATTTTTTTTTTTTTTTTTTAATCGTTAAAAATAAAATTTGAATGAATGGATCCGGCAGTGGCTTGGTTTCAAGAAGAACAAAACGGACCAGCAAAAAGAATTTGGTTAGCAATTTGGGAAACTAATTTGGAAATGGAACATGCTGCTGCTGCTGCTACTGCTGCTGCTTCTGCTTCCATAACAAATAATACGAATACAAATATTTTAACACAAAAATTAACAAATCCACAGTCAACAATAATAACAACAACAACAACAACAACAACATCATCGATAACGCCGCCGATAACATCATCAACAACAACAACAATAATAGGAATAACCACAACAACAACAACAACAACACAACCAACAACAACCACAACAACCAATACAATTTCAACTATACCATTTTTTAATCCAAATAATCAAATAATACAAAACAATAATAATAATAATAATATTGATAGTGTTCTTCAACAAAAAGGGAATACAGATTTATCAACAACGATGATTATATTGGAAAATAATAATAATAATAATAATAATAATAGCAATAATAGCAATAACGGTAATAATAATAATAATAATAATAATACAATTAGTATACAAGAACGAACGTATTATAATCCATCGAGAAGGAAAGCTGGAAGTATGTTGGAAAATAATAAAGCAAGTACCTTTAATATGAATCGTTATCATTATCGTGTAGCTGGTAAATATGGAGGATGCCCGTGGCGTCCATTAAATTATGCTTATGAACGGGGTGTCAATGGGTAATTATATATGTTTTTTATTGACTATTATCAATTATTAGTATTTTTAAAGTTATATCTGTTCTGTTTTATGTTATATCTAAAAGAAACACAGAATTTTTCCCAAAAAAAAAAAAAAAAAAAAAAAAAGGATACTAACACGTAATCAATCTATCTATCTATGAAATACAAATAAATAAATTCACTAGAGTCGTCTATTAATCTTTTCACTACAATTTCTTCACAACACTGGAAATAGAATAAAAAAAAAAAAAAAAAAAAATTGATGAGCATCGAGTTCCGGCACAATAATATTTATTCTTTTTAACTAGTGTTTTTTTTTTTTATTTGTTAATCCAAACAAAAAATAAAAGGCAATTCAAATTTCTATAGCCCCCATTGCGGGCGTTTTTGAACAAATACCCGCGAAATAAGAGTTCCACAATTTTACAGTCTTTTTTCGGCAATTCAAACCAAAATAAAACATATATAATAATGAAACAATAACATGAGCAAAAACAACAACAACAACAACATCATCATCATCATCATCAACGACAACAACAACAAAAATCAACCCAAAAACATATTGTTATCTATCCTCTGTATATTATATATTATATGAATATAAATTATTTACTACACGCTACACGCTGCTGTTATTCAATATTTTTACAAAAGTCAAAAAAAAAAAAGTTAAAAAATGTGTGCTATCATAACCAACGATACTAAATACAATACAATAAGATAACACACAGCCAAAATGAAAAAAAAAAAAACATCACATCACACACCACAATAAAATCAGTAATCTCGTGACAATCATCTGTGAATATAATAAAATAAAATAAAATAATTTTTTGCAAATACATGAAATACATGAATAAAAGAAGAGCAAAAAAATTGAAAAAGAAGAATGAAGAATGAATGAGTGTGTTTTCTTCTATTTATATTATTAAATGATGTTAAAATTCATGATGATGATGATGATGGAATGATGGAATGATGGGAAAAATGTAAACAAATCAAGTAAATAAAATAAGGATGATGAAGAAGAAAAAGATTTGTCTCATTTCTCATCCCAATAATAATAATAATAATATGATGATGATCATGATGATGTCATAAAATGCCATAAGAAAATGTTTAAAATCATCATCTAAATATCGTCATCTCGTCATCATTATCATCCATAATAATAATAATGATAATAATAATAATAGAATTCTATAAAGAACGTGTAAATTCAATTAAAAATGAGATTAATGCGGCGTAGGTGTTTTAGAATACTTTAACTGTAGAGTAGATCATCACGTCATTAGGTGATGATTAAAACAACTTTAATAATTCCAACAACAACAACAACAACAACAAAAAAAGACTCGGCTTAAATATCTATATATTTATAATAATGGATAAAATTAAACAAGTTTTTAACTGTCGTTGTCTTGTCTGACAACACAATAATGATTTTAATGGCTTTTTTCGATAAAAATCCAATTAGAATAATCGCAAATGGGAATGAAAATTGATTGGTATGATTGGAATAAAAGATGTTAATTGACTAAGAAGAAAAATATGTTAATTGTCCTTAAAAAAAAAAAGAAAAGATGTCTATGACTTCTTAAAGGATCTCCATCACCATCATCATTTATCGTATACCAACAAATTCCAATTTTGTCATCACATTCACAGAAAAAGGAGGAAAAAAAGGAAATAAAAAAAATTGTATAAGCTTTTGAAATGCGACCCATAAACAAAAAAAAAAGAAAAGAAAACAATAAAATAAAAAAATGTTATCTTTAAAAAAGAACAACAACAAAAATTTTTGCAGAATTATTAAATATTTTTGTCGTCGTGTTCGATGTGGTCGGTCGTTGATGTCGACGTTGACGTTGTCATTGTTTTCATTTTCATTTTCATTCATTATATTTTTTTTTTTTATTATTATTATACAATCACAATGTTTTGTAATTAAATAAACGACAAAAATGAATTTAATCGGCGGCGGCGGTGTCGTCGCGCGCGTAACTTAAAATAAAAAACAAAACAAAAACAAAAAGAATTTAATACAATTTGTTTTGTGATAACGACAGAAAAAAAAAATTTTTTATATGACAAGAATAACAAGTAATATTTAAATTAAAAATTGATTGATTTGGATATCAATCATCATAATTATAATAAGTACATGTGTAATAAAAGTGAAATTAAATAAATAAATAGAAGATGAAGAAGAAGAAGAAAATAACATGAACACACATCAACAGAACACAAACGAAATTATCCAAAAATTTAATGTTATTATTATTTTATTATTATATAAAACATTTTCATTTCACCTACATACCGAATTTGATGATCAATGAACCATATAACAACACGACAGATGAGATAATTATTAATCGATGGATGAATGGATTTATTAAAAAAATACTTAGTTTACTTTTATGCCTATACCTATACAATTGGTTTTTGGGCGTTCATCAACCGTCTTCTTCATTAGCTATTATTCACCGTCAAGGTCCGACAACAAGAAAATTCCCAAAGAGCCCGAAGATCTCCGCTTCCACTTTATATTTCCACCTTCCTCACGCACTTCAGCTGGTTCCTTGATCTAACATTGCCATTTGCTGTCCCAACACATTTATTTATAATACAATCGCCAATGACCAAACCTAACTCAATCGATATTGATTCTTGATAAACCCAAAACAATGTCTGGTTTGGCTGCAGTCATTTGAATACATATAGATTAACGGGCGCTGAATCTGAATAAATCGGTTTTTCGGTTTCAAATCGATTCCATTATCCATTGGTTTTTGTTTTTTTTTTTGGATTTACGGCCTGATAACCAACGAATAATTATATTGGGAAATCTATGCCAGAGGTCATAACTCAAAACATGGATGGTTGACACCCTAAAATAAGATAATGAAAGGATTCAGCAGCTCGATTCACATTCAATTGGTTTTTGTGTGGTTTGTGTTTTTGTCTCAGTACACGGGGTTGGAGAACTCAACTCCCCTACACTCCCATACACACTCAAATCAATCCACCATAATTAACAATTTTGCTTACGCCGACAAAATCTTTTCTTTTCTTTTAATTATCTAGACAAAAAAAAAAAATTTATTAATTTTTTACTTTAATGAATGGTTTTTTTTTTGTGTTATCTGAATATAATAATAATAATAATGTAAAAAATGATATTATTATTATTTTGTTGTTGTGGTGTGTTATGTCACATAGCGTATGTTAGTTAAATGGTTGTTGTTGTTGTTGTTGTTGTTATTATAAGCTTCAATATTTATTAATTGATTTTGTTAAATAGAGATTGAAGATAACCAACCGTCGAACGAACGACCGACCGAATTTGATTTAATAATAGACATTTTAATCGGGGGTATAATTTTGAATATATGAAAACGTGACTGATTTAAAGTTTATAATAGATTAAAGATTGAATTGAATCTTCTTCTGGGTTGGGATCGCGGTTTTTTTTTTGTTTCCAAACGACGACACTTGAAAATGAATCCATTCGATTGTGATTGATTGTGATCAGGTTCTTTTCAACAACGTCTTAATGCTCCCCCTAATTTTAGTCGAATTTTTCTTATAGGTAAGGATAAATTCCTAAAATTTGATTTGTCAAAGGTTCGCCCCGCAATCTCTCATTCATCATTCAGTCAACCATTTTTTTTTTTTGTGAATACTTTTATTTAGCAGGAATGAATCGTTTTGTTGGCTAAACCATAGAATAGGTTGGATTTCCGTCTGAGCTGATCAGATCTTTTATCGTTTTCTTTTACAGTCCACGAACTGATAATCCCAGATCATCATTACATTAATTCTATTTCCGCTATTCAAAACCACAATTTAAACATTCCAAAATGTTAATAAGCCACAAGCCACGATTATCGATAAATTCTTGCGATTAATAGTCTTGCAAAAGAAAAGAAAAGAAAAGAAAAAAAAAATTATTATTACGTACATATGCAAATTCATTTATTAAATAATAATTTCGTATTTGTTTATTTTATATTTACAATTCGTTTTTTTTTTTTTTTTTTTATTTAATTATTTACATTTTTCTTTTCAATTATATATTTCTTTTCAATTTAATATTCATTTAGATTAAATACTGAAATTGAACAATTTTATGCGCATATGATAGCAACGCATACGGAACATGCAATACGTTTAAGTGTTGTCGATCGTATTGAAAAGGCTGTATTGGCGCTGTGGCCAAATGCCCGTGTTGAAAAATTCGGTAGTTTTCGTACCGGTTTATATTTACCGACCAGTGATATAGATTTAGTGGTGATTGGACGATGGGAAAAATTACCGTTACGTACATTAGAAACCGAATTACTTTCACGTGGCATTGCTGAACCGTTATCGATCCGGGTATTGGATAAGGCATCCGTACCAATTATTAAATTAACCGATCGTGAAAGTCAAGTTAAAGTTGACATTTCATTTAATATGCAATCGGGTGTCCAATCAGCTGAATTAATTAAAAAATATAAAGATAAATATCCGGTACTATCAAAATTGGTGCTTGTATTGAAACAATTTCTATTGCAACGTGATCTCAATGAAGTGTTTACAGGTAATAATTTAATTTATTTAACCCGATGATTTCTCTAATCAATAAATTATTGTTTCTAATTTAAAAAATAGGTGGTATTTCATCATATTCATTAATATTAATGTGTATTAGTTTTTTACAATTACATCCACGTCAAAATGTTGGTGAAAATACAAATTTAGGTGTATTATTATTGGAATTTTTTGAATTATATGGACGGAAATTTAATTATATGAAAACTGGTATTAGTATAAAAGAACCGGGACGGTATATCCCGAAAGAAGAATTACAAAAAGAAATGATTGATGGTCATCGACCGTCATTGTTATGCATTGAAGATCCATTGACGCCCGGTAATGATATTGGACGGTCATCGTACGGTGCCTTACAAGTTAAATCTGCCTTTGAATATGCCTACATTACGTTAAGTCAATCATTGTCGCCCATTAATAATGGGGTAAATGATTGTACACAACATAGTATATTGGGTCGTGTCATTTTGGTTACCGATGAAGTCATCGAATACCGTAATTGGGTTAAAGAAACATTTGAAAGACTGATAACACCATCAATACATCAACAAATTCAATTACAACATCAACAGCAACATCAACAACAACAACAATTATTACAACAACAATTTCAACATCAACAACAACAATTACAACAATATCAAACGGTTTTAGTTCAACCGTCAATCATTCAAAATCAACCGACACAACAACAACAACAACAACAACAACAACAACAACACAACAATAATACAACAACAAGTGATATGTTGCATCATGTACGGTCTGCATGTAGCATTTCAAGTGGTGGTCGTAGTGGTGGTGGTGGTGGTAGTGGTTCAGGTTCAGGTTCAGGTTCAGGTTCAGAAGATAGTATGGATAGTGAAAATGAATTAAATTTAACAATATCAAGAGATGTATCACCATCACCGGTAATGGGTAACAATAACAATAACAATGATATTCGTAATAACAATAATAATATAACAATACGTACAACAACATATGAAAATCGTCGTACTTATAATACTAGCGGTAATAATAATAATAATAGTACAACAACTGTTGGTGGTTCTGTAATTGCTAATAATCCAATTTCAGGTACTATTATTGTTAATAACAGTAAAAATACACAAACACAAATTATTGATGAAATCGTTGTAATTGATGACGATGATGATGATGATGATGATGATGATGTTGTCGTCGATGGGGATGATGATGATGATGATGATGTTGATGGTGGTGGTGGTAATGGTAATCAAATATCACTTTCAAATACATCTGAACATTTGGAACGTCATCAAAATCATCAGCATCAGAATCAACATCAACACCATCAACAACAACAACAACAACAGCAGCAACAACATCAACATCAATCAGCACCACCTAAACCACATTTTCATCGAATACAACCGGTAAGTTTTTATTGTTATTGTTTTAGCCTAAAGATTTCAAGTACCTTTCAATTATCATTTCGTTTTACTTCTTCTTCTTTTTTTTTTTTTGTATCCTAAAATGTCTGGTTTATTTACGTATCTTCGGTTCGATCCAACGGTTAAATTTAATTGAGATTTAGGCTATAGAAAATTGGCTATTCTGAAATTAAATTCAGACGTTGCGTTGTAAATTACCAAAAAAAACCAAAATCCAAATTGGTTAAGGCTATAAGGGAAGGTGGATATAGAAATCGTTTTCATTTGAACATTTTCCTCTTTTCTGTCTTTTTTATTTTAACAATCGAACCGGAATTGATAAAAAAAAAAAAACAAACGTTCAACAAACAAAATAGACTCTTTTTTTTCTAACTAAACGGACAAAATTCACCAGCAGCTATGATGATGGACATCAACGAGGTTCGCATCAACCCGGAAACTATAACAAACAGTTATATACAGTTTTGAATTCATTCTTATCGATCAGGTGCGGCATTTTTGTTTTGCCAACCTCCAACCAAACCCCCACAGTGTTTTCTATTTTTCCAATTCTATTTCATCATTCTCGAACATTTTTTTTGTTTTGTTGCCATTTTAGGACTTTGTGGGGTCGTTGAATACATCTTAGTATTAGTATTAATAATAATTTTGCGCTAAACAACCGCTAACCGCGAATGGATCATTTATCCAGTCCACACAAAAAAAAAATCTTAACAGTCATAATAATTTTATAAAATCTCGTGGAAATTATTAAATGAACGTAATTCTTTAGAATTGTTCAGGAAATTCTTCAGAATTCTTTCGAAATGTTCCAGAAATACTTGAGAATTCTTTAGAAATGTTCAAGAAATCTTCAGATTTATTAAGAAATGTTCAAGAAATCTTTAGATTTATTAAGAAATGTTCAAAAAGTTTTCATAATTCTTTGGAAATGTTCAAGAATTCTTTAGAAATGTTCCAGAAATCCTTCAGAATTCTTTCGAAATGTTCAGGAAAACTCTGCGAAGGAAATTGGTTAGGAAGGAAAGTTTAGTAAGGGTTCTTCAGAGGTCTTAACAATTGTTCAGAAGTGTCTTAACACTTGTTGCAGAATTCTAATGAAATATTCAGAAATTCTTTTAGAAATGTAAAATTTAAAACATGTGAAATAAAAAAAAATAGTTGAGATAAAACAAAAAAAAACATTCAATTAATTTTTTTTATTTATTCAATAAAATTTTCAACAGACTGAACGAACAACGGTAAAACAACCAACACAACCAATTTATACAGCACCACGTAGTTCAGAACGTACATCACCATTAAATAATCGTAATATTTTACAAAATGATAATGTTGGTGGTGGTGGTGGTGGTGGTGGAAATTCTACTGGTCATGGTGGTCCTAGTGGTCATGGTGGTCATAATAATAATAATTATCATCATCATCATCATCATCATCATCATGGTGGTCGTCAATTATCATCAGGATCATCGTCATCATCATTAGCAGCAGCAACAGGAACAACACCATCAACAATCGGTGGTAATAAACAATTACGTCGTAATCATTCATCAAATACATCTTTATCGTCAGTTAAAGATGATGTTTCATCATCTGGTAATGGTGGTAATAGTACTGCTGGAGGAGGAGGAGGAGGAGGAGGAGGAGGTTGTATTATAATACCAAATAGTCAAAAAACATTAAATAAAAAAAATATGAAACGTAAAAATACAGCACATTTATTAGATAAAAAACAACATTCATCATCATCGAATGTCAGTAATAGTAATAATAATAATAATAGTAATGCTTCATCTAATAGTAACAATAATAATAATAATAATTCTTCTACTTCTTCTTCTTCTTCCAATCTTGGAAATTTTAAAGATAATTCAATGAATAATCATCATAATTATCATCATCATCATCATCATCAAAATCATAACAACCAAAACAACAACAACCAGAACAACAATCGATGATATTAAAAATTTGTTTAATTTCAAAATCACTAGAAAAAAAAAAAAAATTTGACCGATATTTTTTCATTTTTTTTTTTTTTTTAATTTAAATTTAATTTAATTTAAATGTGTTAGGTGTTTTTTTTTTTTCTTTTGTTTATAAAATTTTTACTACGGACTTGTAAGGTTTTATACTATTATTACGATTACTGTTACTATACTACTATTACAACTGTAATAACTAAAAAAAACTAATGCTGTATTTGCTGCTGATCCCTCTATAAAAGAAGAAGAAAAAAATGTTTTATATATTTACAATTAAAAAAAAAAAAAAAAGAGTAAAGAGTAAATTTTATATTAAATATCTAATATTTAATTGTAATTAATAATATTTTTATTTTTATCTATCATCATACAGTGATGATTTACAAGAGAGATATTTACATAATTAAATTAAATATAATTAATCATTTATATTACTACTTAATCACGCGCGCGCGCGCGTATTTAATAATTAATAATAATTAATAATTAATAATAATAATAATAATAATAATAATAATGGTAATAATATAATTAATATTATGATAAATGTTCTATTTTGTAATTGCGAGCAACGACTAGCAGATTTTCAGAGATGATTTATAGAAATATCATAAAAGGATTTTAAAAGTAAAAAAAAAAAAAAAAAAAAAAAAGACACATACTTTATTTGATTCAGTTAAATTATATGATGATTAAATGATTGATGGATAACTGGCCAATTGAAATCGCTGTATCTAAGGTGAATGCCCCGACGAGGACGATGACGAAGACAACATGAGACACGAAATCCACACACACACACACACACACACACACACACACACACACACAGAACGGAACCGGAAAAAGTATTTGTTATGGAAGAAAAAATGTCAAAACAATCGAAAAAAAATATTGGAAAGAAAAACATTTTTTTTCTAAATTGCATTCAATTTCAATTAAGCAGCAGCATTTAAAAATTTAATTAAATATAATTAACAAGAAATTGATTGATAAGAAAACGAACAAAAACAAAAAAAAAAAAATAATGGAGAAAATTAATCCATAAAAATTAATTAATTAATTATAATTAATAATTAATTAAATGTTTTGTGTGTGTTTGAGTGTTTGTTTTTTTTTTTTTGTTTTTTTTTTTTTTGGGGCATTTTATCAAATAATTTTTTGTATTAAGAAGAATTTTTGGGAATTTTCATCTTCATCATTGTCAAATTAACTGCCCCGCGCCGCCATTGTATTAAAAAAAGAATAATAATTCATTAATTCATAAATAGATTTAATAGAAGAAGATTTTAATTAATTTTTTTTTATATTGTTTTGATAGTTTTTTTTTTTTTTTTTGTAATCATAAATTGATTTGTTTAAGAAAAAAACATGTTTATTTATGAATATTTTAATAGAAGAAATTTGTTTCTTCTTATTAAAATATTCATAAATCAAAAAAAAAACACAAAATACAGTAAATGATTATTTTATATAAATAAATATTAATATTAATATTCAAAAATGAAAAAATAATAATAAAAATATTAAATATTTTAATTTAAAGAATATTTGATTTTATTTTATAATATAATAAATTAATATAATATATAATTTGAATATCTAATAATTCACTTCCTCAATTGATTGATTTGTTTTTCTTTTTTAATTATGGAAGAAATTCGTTGGATTGATGTTAAAGAATTTAATCCAAAAAAAAAAAAAATCCTTTAAATCCTTCAGAAGAAATTCTAAGGAGAATTTCGTTGGGTGTTGAAGAAAGAAATATTTATTTATTAAATATATTAAATATTAAATATTAATGAATAATAAAACATCCTGGTTAAGTTACATATTAAATAATTTTTGTGAGCTTATTAATAATTTTTAATTATTATTATTATTATTATTATTATTATTATTATATTATTATTATAATTAATATATTAAAATTGTATAATAAAATAATTAGTTTTTTTTTTTTTTTGTAAAGCTATAAAACATCTAAATTATCGGATGGCGTCTGATTGTTTAAATTGTACTATTAATCTCTAATCAAATTGTTTTTTTATATTATTATTATTATTATTATTATTAATCTTTATATTATTATTATTATTTTTGATGATAGTGGAATTTGTTTTTAATTTATTAATTTTTTTTAATTTTAACACAAAAAATATTCCTATAAAATTTAAAATCCTATATTTATATATAGACAGACAATGGTGGATATAGATAATTAAATTCCTTGAATGGATTTCAAATTACAGAAAATTTATTATTCAGATATTAACTAAAAAAGAAAATTAATTTAATTTAATTTAAAAAAAAAAAAAAAAAAAACAGACAACAAAACACACAAACAACAAAAATTAACATTTATTTTATTTTTTTTTATTTTAAATCGTTTCGTTAAAAGATAATTTTTTTTTTAATTAATTGAGGATTTATTTTATTTTAATTTTTGTTTTTAAGGAATTTTTAATTAATTTCTAATGTGGTTTTAATTATTTTTGTTTTTTTTTTTTTTTTTTTTCATATATATATATATAAAAAAGAAAAGAAAATTAATTATATATCTATGATAATGAAAATAATATCAAATTTAAATTATAATTAAATATATTAAATATAAATATAAATATATTATAATTATAAATATATATTTATTATAATTTTAATTTTATATAAGTCATTTTTAAGTACAAAAAAAAAAAAAAAAAATAAATAAATACATAAAAAAAAAACAACAAAAGAGTGAAAAAAAAAGCAATGAAAAAAAAAATATAAAAATAAACTCAGTATATCTTTAAAAGATTAAATATATTATTATTATTATTATTATTTTATTAATAATTATTAAATTAATCGTAATAATAAATATTAATATTAATATTAATATTAATGATAATAATAATAATAATATTAATAAAAATTAATGTAAATATTTAAAAGTAAGTAAAAACAAAAACAAACAAAACCAAAAAAAGAAAAAAAAAAAAAGAAATAAAAAAAAAAATTAATGAATAAATTATTTTATTCAAAACAAATCAATATTTATTTTTGTTTAAAAATGTAAATTAATTTAATTTTATTTAATTGTATTCCAGTTTTATTTTTTTTTTTTTTTTTGACTCAGGACATGGGGATTTTCCTTTATCCTATATCGAACTAAATTGGGATGTGGTGGTGGTGCTTAATCGATGACCATAGAAATTTCTATCTATCTTTTGAAAATATACCACTTGCTTGCTTGCTTGCTTGCTTGCACTACTTTGGAAGATGTTTAAAATAAAATTAAAAGGATAATTAATAGGTATTATAAAATGGTTCAATTCCTAATTCAAATCCTCTAATGCAATTAATTATTCCTATGTAGGTATGGGTTTTTATAAAATAAATTATTTTTTTTTTGTTTAATTAATGACAGTTTATAGGAACATTTCAAATTCCAGCGCATATTTTTTAATTTTTTTCATAACATTTTTACGGGTTTTTTTCATAACATTTTTACGGGTTTCCGGACCGTCATTTGAAAAAAAAACTATTTAATTGTTTTATTTTTTATTTGTTCCCCTTTTTTTTTTGTTGTTCAAAATGAACAATTTGACATAACCTAACAAATGCGTGCGTTTAATATATAAGAAGAGAAATTCATTTTATTTGTCAAAAAAAAAAAAAAAAAAAAAATGGCCGAACACAAACAACAAAAAAAAAACACAGAAAAATAAAAAAAACGTAATGATGAGATGTAATAAAAAAATTAAAATAATTAATTATAAATAATAAATAATAAATCATAAATAATAATAATTATAATAATAATAATATAATCTTTAATGTGATAATAATAAAAAAAAAAAAAGTGCTTTATTTGTTTTAATTATCTTTTCTGTTTTGGTAGTTTTCAGCAAATAAATTGTTGAATGTGTAATAAATTAATATTTAATACAATTTGCAAAAATGAAATTAACTTATAAAATAATCCCACCATTAAATAAAATCCATTCAGGAACGGTTATATTTTTACATGGATCAGGTATTATAATAATAAAATTTTTTTTTTTGTTTTTTATGTGTGCCAGGATGTACACCTATAAAGCATTCAAATAACATTTATAACGGTAAAATAATTTTTTTCTTGTGTATTTTTGCCGCAAAATTTATTTATTAGGTGATACTGGACATAATCTAATTGAATGGGTTAGATTTTTACTTGGACGTGATATGCAATTTGGTCATATAAAAATAATTTATCCAACGGCACCCGTTCAACCATATACAATATTAAATGGACAGGTAATTAAATAATATATCCATATATCGTTTTAATAATTTAATGCATGTCATTGCGATAATTTTGAGAAGTTTTGTATTGGGATAATTAAAAAAAAAAACCCCACTTGTATAATAACAATACACACACACACATGATAAGATAACAAAAAAATTATCTTATCATGTGTGTGTGTGTATTGTTATTATACAAGTGGGGTTTTTTTTTTTTAATTATTCCTCTTAAGATTTTGTTTTTTAAGTACCAAAAAGGGCAGATTTAATTCACTGAAAATTTGTTCTAATCCCATTCATGCCAGAAGCTGCGCGCGGATTCCATACAAATCCAAACGAAATGATTTCAGATATCTTTATTTTTTAACTGGAATTAACTTGAAATTTTCGATTTGGTGAGATTTGATAATGGACCGTGAAAGTAATTATCATTGTTTAAACATCTTTTGTGTTTTTTTTTTGGAATCCCAATCTGTTTCCACCCACTCCCAAAAAGGTATTTGTGTGTGAAACATATCCATAAAAGTGTGTGTGTGTTTGCTTTTCAAATGTTTCAGCTTGAAGCGAAGCGTTTTTTAATGTTTTTTTTTTATATTAAACTCGCCATTTCACTAATACATATAATTTTTCATTTATTTCACAATTGTCCACAATAAAATAGCCATCAAATGTTTGGTTTGATAGACGTCAATTGCATATTGATGCAGCCGAAAGCCGAAAATCATTAGCCGCTATTTATGAACCAATTAAAAATTTAATACAATCTGAAGTGGATTTAGGAATACCATTAAATCGGATAATTGTTGGTAAATAAAATAAAATAATTATTGGGAGATATGAAGACTGAATGATTTTATCAATATATATATATATATTGTACTTTAATTATAATGTATTTATATTTTAATTAGGTGGATTTTCAATGGGTGGTGCATTGGCAATACACACCGGTTATCATATTTATCAGGAATTAGGTGGTGTATTTGCATGTTCATCGTTTTTAAATAATGATTCAATTGTATATGATTCGATAAAAAATAAAACAAATCCAAATGATATATTTCCGGAATTGCTTCAATTTCATGGGGATCGTGATAGTTTGGTAATGCATGAATGGGGTCGTCAATCTTTTGATGCATTACAAGCGTTGGGTATCGGCGGGGAATTTATAACATTGAAAAATACAATGCATGAATTGAAAAAAAAAGAATTACTTCTGTTACAAGATTGGATTGTTAAAAAATTACCCAATTTTGATGGTGATATTGTTTTGAATAAACTTTAAGGGGATATTAATTAATATAATGAATAGGGTATAGTAGTGATTCAAAACTTAACGTATAATAAGAAACCAACCAAAAAAAATTAATGGAAATTAGGGGGATTAAATTTAATGTATTTAATATGTCTATAAATTGGAATTTTGTAATTTTTATGAATATATAGTAAAATTTTTATCATAAATATTAAAAAAAAAAATATATTAATTATTATGTGTCAACATAGGAATAGAATTCGATTATAACTTAACCACACAAAGAAATATTTACATTCAAAAACCCACTAGCCCATCATTAACCACAAAACATTTCATTATAATCATAATTCATCATTCAGCAAAGTGAAAGATTGGAGAGAAAGATTCGAAGATTGATTATAAAGATCCAAAAACCACAAAAACTTATTACAAAAATACACCTTTCTATTATGGTATTATTAATTTTTTAACAATTTTATTAATTTTTAATAAATAATTATTTATTATTTTTTTTGTATCACCCACCCACCCTCGCCGCCAAAAAAAAAACAATTCAAAATTACGTTACAAAATACCGTTCAATTTCATCAAATGTTTTACCAAGTGTTTCGGGTAAAAAAAAATATGTAAATATAACACCTAAAAAGCTAGTTGTTGAAAATATAAAAAATATACCTTGGGCACCCAACCAATCCATAGCATATGGAAATATTTTAACAACCATAAACATTAGGATATACGCAATGGCAACAATAATACCACCTAATTTACCTTTAACATCCGTTGGTAATAATTCACCGATTAATGTCCATGGTATAACTAAATAACCAATGGCACTCGTACAAACATAACCCAAAACACATATTAACAATAGAATAGATTCTTTATTCATTGTATTTTGTGTTTTGTCCATTGCCGTTGCCGTTGCCGTCGTTGCTGTTATAATATTATTTTTTTCATCATTTAATTGCCGTTCAGTTTCATGAAATAATTCTTCATGAATTTGTTGATAATACATATATAATCCGGCTGTTAATGTGAACAAAGACATTCCGATACCGGATATGCACATTAATGAACGTCGTCCAATTTTACGGGAAAATCTATATTACATATAGGGAATGAAAGGAAATTATTAAAAATCAATCTGCCGGGATTCAGCTAAGGTTCGAACAGGATTTTAATAATATAATTATATTAGGCATTGTGCAGATCGGATCGGATCCGAAACAGCATAAAGAGAGAGGTAAACAAATTAAAATATATAGTTTATATATTTTTTAATTGTTATTTGATTAATTTACAAATCTGTAAGGGGCTTTACAAAGAGAAAAACAATCTCCTTTTGCTTATAACCGTGCAATTGGTTTGACTCTGCTCAGGTTTCATTGATTTGTTTCATGCAATCAAGTAAACCTTGGGCGTTTCTTATTCCATTGCCCATTGCAGAAGCTCTCTATATATCTATATTACAATTCCAAGAAGTTATTATCAAAAAATAAATCTCTTTCTCTTTCTGTTTCTGTGCCAAAATGTTTACATGAAATGTTTTTTTTTGTGATCTGCCTGGTTTTTTGAAGCAGGTTTCGTATTTACAGAAATAGTTTTGTTTATTGGATAATCGATTTTTTTGTTTCTTTTCTGTAATCCCCAATCCCCATCGCCATTCATCAAATGCCCCATTTGATTATGTATTTGGATAGGACCAAATAATCCAAAAAAATGGGTGTTAGTTTATTTTTGAAGATAAATTGCGCTTTAGATTTTCCACTTGAATTTCTATCCTATAACGTGTCTTAAACATGCATATACTTACATTGATGCTAAAATTGACATAATAAAACGTATTGTACCCAGTAATAATAGGGCACCGTATTCATTTATCGATTCCCCAAAATTACCACCAATTTTTAAAAATATATTTACAGCATAAAATATAATAACGTAGGCGCCCGACAATTGTTGAAATAAAAATATTAACAATAATATGGTTAACGGTTTAATAACACGTGGCTCTTTATATTTATCAAACCATTTAAAATATCTACGTTGTCCATCACCTGCTATTTCATTCGTCATTTCCTGATCCACATTCTGATGATGGCGATGCCTTTGATGCCTTTGATGCCTTTGATGTCTTTGATCATATAAATTTTCTATTTGATTGTTAAATATCTAAAAAAAGAAAATTTATAACGATCAAAAATTTAATTTATTTAATTAATTATATAAAATTTTTATTATTATTTACATTTTCATTTTTATATAACCATTTCATGGAACGTTGTATTTTATCGAATTTTTCCGGTTTGAAGGTGATTAGCCAATGTGGTGATTCCGGTACAATTGAACATATCAGAAATGTTATCATCGATAGAAATCCATAAATTATAGCCATTATTCGCCAATCGAATAGCATACCCAAGGCACACGTCAATAGAATACCAAATGAAACGAAAACACTATTTAAACACAATAACATTGGACGAAATTTTGGATGTGTTATTTCGCTAACATAAATTAATGCAACGGTTGTTAGACCACCGGCAATTCCTGCCATTATCCGTGCCACATAAATTGTATATACGTTTTTGGCTGTACCAATACAAAACCATAATATTATAAATGGTAAACTATTTATAAGTATAATATTTTTACGGCCATAACGATCGATCAGGGGACCGATAATTGTTGAACCAAATGGTAATGATATGGTAACAAGACTTGCTATTTTAAAAAAAAATAATAATCATTTTGCGTTACAAAATTTTATTATTATTATATATTTTATTAGAAATTTGCTATATTTGAATACCAATCCATGATGCTTCATCTTTTGTAATATGAATGGCACTTGATGGTTCCGATAATTGTGGTAATAATATCGATGAATATGACATATTTATACCGGCTTGTATTACCAATAGATTTACAGTACAGGCGGCTAATATCTGAAATGTATTTGAATTAATTGAGGATTTTTGGTAATTAAAAGTTTTACAGATTTATTACAAGATTGCTCTGGAAATTTATTGAAAGTTTATCCATAATTTTTTTCTTTATGATTTTTCAGATTTAGACAAAAATTTTCCAGAGAAATCCCCATAAATATCCTGCTGTTTAAAACTTATATTATTATTATTATGTGATTGCGAAGTTTTCAAATTCAAAATCGGTAAGTTTTTAACTGTTTTTTTTTATGGATTTTAATTATATATAATTTTGAAAAGTGAAAAGTGACAAAAGATCATAATATATAATTCATCAATATAAGGACTATATAGTTCTTTTATAGAGCGAATAGTATTATAATAAATTTTTTGTTTGTTTTTAATTTCGAACCTGTGGCATTGCATCTTTCCATGTAATATTATTCATTAAATTTGTATTTTGATTGTGTTGTTGTTGTTGTTGCAAACCATTCGGTAATTTTCCATCTGTATGAAAATATATTGATGATGTTTCTGTTTGTGAATCATCATTTTTATTATTAATAATATCCTGTTCATTTTCATCATCCACGGGATCATCATCATTATTATTATTATTATTATTATTATTATGTATTTCCGGTTCAATACTATGATATGATAATTGACTATTACTATTTGATTTCATATTTAAATGTATATATCCTCTTTTATTATCTGTTCCTTTCTGTACAGTGATTATTTACATATATCTTTATTTGATAGACTTTTGCGTGGTCTTAATCACGATTTAATGTGCATTTAATACAATATCGTTTCGTATCATAATTCTCATAATATATATAATGTGTGTTATCTATTAAAAAAATAAAAATAAAAATTCATTTAAAAACACAGCTGCGAATGTAAAATACACATTTTAAAAATAAATTATATACTTTTTATTATTATTATTGTATAAAAATAAACAAAATATAACAATGTATAAGAAGAAAAACACAATATTGGGTTATCTCACTGTAAATTATCTATTTAAATATATGCGTATATATAGATTTAAATTGTAATGGACGGTCCTAATTAAAATTTGAGGATATGCCTTCATTTTATAACGCTATAACGCACAAAAAATGATTGCGGAATCTTAAAGGGGTCAAAAAATCTTTCAAGAATCTCTATTGAATATTTTTCTTTCAATAGAAAATTGTCTGATGATTGAAAATCCTTCAAAAATCTCTACTTAACATTTTTCTTTCAAGAGAAATTTGTCTGAGGATAGAAAATCATTCAAAAATCTTTACTGAACATTATTCTTTCAATAGAAATTTGTCTGATGCTAGAAAACCATTCAAGAATCTCTACTGAACATTTTTCTTTAAATAGAAATTTGTCTGATGATAGAAAATCATTCAAGAATCTCTACTAAACTATTTTCTTTCAATAGAAATTTGTCTGGTGATAGAAAATCATTCAAGAATCTTTATTGAACTGTTTTCTTTCAATAGAAATTGATCTGATGATAGAAAATCATTCAAGAATCTCTACTGAACATTATTCTTTCAATAGACATTTGTCTGATGATAGAAAATCATTCAAGAATCTCTACTGAACAGTTTCCTTTAAATAGAAATTTGTCTGATGATAGAAAACCATTCAAGAATCTCTACCGAATTGTTTTATTTCAATAGAAATTTGCCTGATGATAGAAAACCTTTCAAGAATCTCTACTGAACAGTTTTCCCTCAATAGAAAATTGTCTTATGATAGAAAACCATTCAAGAATCCCTACTGAACAGTTTTCTTTCAATAGAAATTTGTCTGATAATAGAAAATCATTCAAGAATCTCTACTAAACAGTTTTCTTTCAATAGAAATTTATCTGATGATAGAAAACCTTTCAAGAATCTCTACTGAAATGTTTTCTTTCAATAGAAATTTATCTGATGATAGAAAACCATTCAAGAATCTCTACTGAACAGTTTTCTTTCAATAGAAATTTATCTGATGATAGAAAACCATTCAAAAATCTCTACCGAATTGTTTTCTTTCAATAGAAATTGATCTGATGATAGAAAATCATTCAAAAATCTTTACTGACCAGTTTTCTTTCAATAGAAAATTGTCTTATGATAGAAAACCATTCAAGAATCTCTACTGAACAGTTTTCTTTAAATAGAAATTTGTCTGATGATAGAAAATCATTCAAGAATCCCTTCTGAGCAATTTTCTTTCAATAGAAAATTGTCTTATGATAGAAAACCATCAAGAATCCCTTCTGAGCAATTTTCTTTCAATAGAAATTTGTCTTATGGTAGAAAACCATTCAAGAATCTCTACTGAATAGTTTTCTTTCAATAGAAATTTGTCTGATGCTAGAAAACAATTCAAGAATCTCTACTGAAATGTTTTCTTTCTATAGAAATTTGTCTGATGCTAGAAAACCATTCAAGAATCCCTTCTGAGCAATTTTCTTTCAATAGAAAATTGTCTTATGATAGAAAATCATTCAAGAATCCCTACTGAACAGTTTTCTTTCAATAGAAATTTGTCTGATGATAGAAAGTCATTCAAGAATCTCTACTGAACTGTTTTATTTCAATAGAAATTTATCTGATAATAGAAAATCATTCAAGAATCTCTACTGAACATTTTTCTTTCAATAGAAATTTGTCTGATGATAGAAAACCATTCAAGAATCTCTACTGAACAGTTTTCTTTAAATTGAAATTTGTCTGATGATAGAAAATCATTCAAGAATCTCTACTGAACATTTTTCTTTGAATAGAAATTTGTCTGATGCTAGAAAACAATTCAAGAATCTCTACTGAACTGTTTTCTTTTAATAGAAATTCTTCTGATGATAGAAAATCATTCAAGAATCTCTACCGAATTGTTTTCTTTCAATAGAAATTTGCCTGATGATAGAAAACCTTTCAAGAATCTCTACCGAATAGTTTTTTTTCAATAGAAATTTGTCTGATGCTAGAAAACAATTCAAGAATCTCTACTGAGCAATTTTCTTTCAGTAGAAATTTCTCTTATGATAGAAAACCATTCAGAATATCATTTATTGTATATAATTTATTTAAGGAAATTTCCTTTAGAGAATTTTACTTTATAAAATTTCTTTTAGTATATAGTAGTAGTTAAAATTATTAAAGAATTTCTTCTATTTGGAATTTCTTTTAAATAGTAGTGAAAATTAAACAAAATTTGAAAGACAAATTTCCTTTAGAAAATTTCTTTTTCATTGAGAATTATCTATACACCGTGAAGAATTTCCTTTAGCCGTTTATTGTTAGCGTGACCGTGCCTGACTGCCTATATATATATATATATATAAAATGAATATGAATGCGATGTGTCATTTTATTATATTATGATATATATGTTCGTATATAAGCTGATAATGTATACATTATTATTGTTATTATAATTATAATTACATTACAATATAATATGATATATATACATACCACATTTAAATATATATATATATATATATATAATAGAACTTATATCACACCTTATCAGTTGCACTCATTTATTATTATTATATCGCGTATATAGCTATATTATAATGTATGTATGTATATATAATAATATCGTGCGATGATTATAAAAACAGAATAGCTAAAAAAAAACCACACACTCTCAAAAACAATGTTATTTTTACAACAATGTTTTATAAATGTATAATTTTTTTGCGTAAATTATCAAATTAATTTTGAAAATTGATTTAATATATTTATTATTTACTATTTATTACAAATATATAAAGTGTAATTAAAAAAAGTAAACCACTATAACTCTCTATCTATATATATATATCTATTGAATATATAATTACAATGTAAAGTACATTTAAAATTTTCACATTTAAATATACAAAATTTGTGTGCGTGCCAAAGCGCCAAAAAGTTTTGTAATATATAGAATAAAAAATAAAAAAAAAAAAAACACTCTCGCACTTTATCTTAAAGACATATGAAAACTAATACTAATTTTATATATAAAATACATAAAATATTTAATTTAAATTTTAAAATTTTAATTGATATATGATATGATGAAATTAATTTATTATATATTATCATATTAAAGTAAGATTACGGCAATGACAAAATGTTTTATTATGTCTACGAAAATTTTTGTTTTTTTTGTTTATCTCGTCTATTTTAATAATTTTTATATGATATATAGATAGAAGATATCAGAAAACTGTTTAGAATATTATTAATTATCTTTAGATATTTTTAACCGGTATTTTTTTTTTTTTGTTAAACTACTCTTTATATAATTTAAAACTCGCCTAGATAATGTCCGCCTGGCTGCCGGTTTAGTGATTATAAAAAATTCTTATTATCGAAGAATTCTAACGATTAAAAAATAATTTTAATATACACTCTATATATTATGATTTATAAATATTTAATATGCTACTGGTTTTTATTAATATATATAGACTTAATCGTGCAAGCAAATTAATTTTAATTAATTTATTTTCATAGTGATGAATTAAAGATATATATTTTTTTATTATATAAACCGCAATATAAAAAAAAAAAATAATACAATTTATATGAGATTGATAAAAAAAAAAAAAGCAAACAAACGCACACAGAAGATAAGAATATTTATTATTATTATTATTATGATTATGATTATGATTAATAATAATAATTGTTTTGTTATTGTTTGAGTGCGGCGCGGTGAATGAATTTTTTTTTGGTATTGAGATTCTTGAAAGAATTTTCACAAATCAGATAAATTTTTATTAAAAGAAAACAGTGCGGTAGAGATTCTTGAATGATTTTCTATCATCAGACAAATTTCTATTGAAAGAAAACAGTTCAGTAGAGATTCTTGAATGGTTTTCTATCATCAGATAAATTTCTATTGAAAGAAAACGGTTCAGTGGAGATTCTTAAATGGTTTTCTATCATCCGACAAATTTCTATTGAAAGAAAATAGTTTAGTAGAGATTCTTGAATGGTTTTCTATCATCAGACAAAGTTCTATTGAAAGAATACCGTTCAGTTGAGATTCTTGAATGGTTTTCTATCGTCAGACAAATTGCTATTGAAAGAAAATAGTTTAGTAGAGATTCCTGAATGGTTTTCTATCATCAGACAAAGTTCTATTGAAAGAATACCGTTCAGTTGAGATTCTTGAATGGTTTTCTATCATCAGACAAATTTCTATTGAAAGAAAACAGTTCAGTAGAGATTCTTGAATGGTTTTCTATCATCAGACAAATTTCTATTAAAAGAAAACCGTTCAGGTGAGATTCTTGAATGATTTTCTATCATCAGACAAATTTCTATTGAGCGAAAATAGTTCAATAGAGATTCTTGAATGATTTTCTATCACCAAAAAAATTTCTGCTAAAAGAAAACAGTTCAGTAGAGATTCTTGACTGGTTTTCTATCATTAGATAAATTTCTATTGAAAGAAAACAGTTCAGTAGAGATTCTTGAATGCTTTTCTATCACCAGAAAGCATTCTTATTTAAAGAAAACAGTTCAGTAGAGTTTCTTGAATGGTTTTCTATCATCAGATAAATTTCTATTGAAAGAAAACAGTTCAGTAGAGATTCATGAATGGTTTTCTATCATTAGACAAATTTCTATTGAAAGAAAATAGTTCAGTAGAGATTCTTGAATGGTTTTCTATCATCAGACAAATTTCTATTGAAAGAAAACCGTTCAGTTGAGATTCTTGAATGGTTTTCTATCATCAGACAAATTTCTATTGAAAGAAAATAGTTTAGTAGAGATTCTTGAATGGTTTTCTATCATCAGACAAAGTTCTATTGAAAGAAAACAATTCAGTAGAGATTCTTGAATGGTTTTCTATCATCAGACAAATTTCTATTGAAAGAAAACCGTTCAGTTGAGATTCTTGAATGGTTTTCTATCATCAGACAAATTTCTATTGAAAGAAAACCGTTCAGTTGAGATTCTTGAATGGTTTTCTATCACCAGACAAATTTCTATTGAAAGAAAATAGTTTAGTAGAGATTCTTGAATGGTTTTCTATCATCAGACAAATTTCTATTGAAAGAAAACAGTTCAGTAGAGATTCTTGAATGGTTTTCTATCATCAGAAAGCATTCTTATTTAAAGAAAACAGTTCAGTAGAGATTCTTGAATGGTTTTCTATCATCAGACAAATTTCTATTGAAAGAAAACAGTTCAGTAGAGATTCTTGAATGGTTTTCTATCATCAGACAAATTTCTATTAAAAGAAAACCGTTCAGGTGAGATTCTTGAATGATTTTCTATCATCAGACAAATTTCTATTGAAAGAAACCAGTTCAGTAGAGATTCTTGAATGGTTTTCTATCATCAGACAAATTTCTATTGAAAGAAACCAGTTCAGTAGAGATTCTTGAATGGTTTTCTATCATCAGACAAATTTCTATTGAAAGAAAACCGTTCAGTTGAGATTCTTGAATGGTTTTCTATCACCAGACAAATTTCTATTGAAAGAAAATAGTTTAGTAGAGATTCTTGAATGATTTTCTATCATCAGACAAATTTCTATTGAAAGAAACCAGTTCAGTAGAGATTCATGAATGGTTTTCTATCATCAGACAAATTTCTATTGAAAGAAAACAGTTCAGTAGAGATTCTTGAATGATTTTCTATCATCAGAAAGCATTCTTATTTAAAGAAAACAGTTCAGTAGAGATTCTTGAATGGTTTTCTATCATCAGACAAATTTCTATTGAAAGAAAACAGTTCAGTAGAGATTCTTGAATGGTTTTCTATCATCAGACAAATTTCTATTAAAAGAAAACCGTTCAGGTGAGATTCTTGAATGATTTTCTATCATCAGACAAATTTCTATTGAAAGAAACCAGTTCAGTAGAGATTCTTGAATGGTTTTCTATCATCAGACAAATTTCTATTGAAAGAAACCAGTTCAGTAGAGATTCTTGAATGGTTTTCTATCATCAGACAAATTTCTATTGAAAGAAAACCGTTCAGTTGAGATTCTTGAATGGTTTTCTATCACCAGACAAATTTCTATTGAAAGAAAATAGTTTAGTAGAGATTCTTGAATGGTTTTCTATCATCAAACAAATTTCTATTGAAAGAAAACAGTTCAGTAGAGATTCTTGAATGGTTTTCTATCATCAGACAAAGTTCTATTGAAAGAAAACAGTTCAGTAGAGATTCTTGAATGGTTTTCTATCATTAGACAAATTTCTATTGAAAGAAAATAGATTAGTAGAGATTCTTGAATGGTTTTCTATCATCAGACAAATTTCTATTAAAAGAAAACCGTTCAGGTGAGATTCTTGAATGATTTTCTATCATCAGACAAATTTCTATTGAAAGAAACCAGTTCAGTAGAGATTCTTGAATGGTTTTCTATCATCAGACAAATTTCTATTGAAAGAAACCAGTTCAGTAGAGATTCTTGAATGGTTTTCTATCATCAGACAAATTTCTATTGAAAGAAAACCGTTCAGTTGAGATTCTTGAATGGTTTTCTATCACCAGACAAATTTCTATTGAAAGAAAATAGATTAGTAGAGATTCTTGAATGGTTTTCTATCATCAGACAAATTTCTATTGAAAGAAAACAGTTCAGTAGAGATTCTTGAATGGTTTTCTATCATCAGACAAATTTCTATTAAAAGAAAATAGATTAGTAGAGATTCTTGAATGATTTTCTATCATCAGACAAATTTCTATTAAAAGAAAACAGTTCAGTAAAGATTCTTGAATGATTTTCTATCATCAGACAAAATTCTATTGAAAGAAAACCCTTCAGTTGAGATTCTTGAATGATTTTCTATCATCAGACAAATTTCTAGTAAAGTAAATCTCTGTTCTTAAAGCATCCTTAAACGATTTTCTTGTCACCTTCTTACCTTAAAATTGTTTTTACACCTTTCAAAAAAATTAAAACAAACAAATTTTCATAATTTTCATAATAATAATAATAATTTTATTTTAAATATATAATTCATTTTAATTTTTCAAATGTAATGGAGAACGAACGATTGCAATATATAATTAAATATAAATGTAATTAATGTGTGGGTGTGTGTGTGTGTGATGAGAGTGTGAATTGTTGTGAAATAAATAATATTAAAAAAAAATCATTATAATTATAATATTAATAATAATAATAATAATAATAATAGTAATTTTAATTCTATTTTTTATTATATTATATTATATTATAAATTAATTATAATTTATTTGGTAAATTTTTAATAAAATAAAAATCTCGCGGGGGGTGGAACAAATAAAAAAACCCTTTTTTATTTAACAATTTATAATAAATACAATTTTACTTTAAAAATAATTTTTAATGTACTCTTACTTAATTATTATATCTATCTATTATACAAATTGTGTTTATTTTTATTTTTAATATCAATCGTCGCAATTATAAAGTATAATTAATTAATTAATTTTTATGGAATGTTTATAAAAATTGTATTTTTAATATCATTTTTATATTTTTAAATTATTTTTTTTTTTGATAAACTCAACGGATAAAGACGACAAATTATAATTGATTAATTAATTAACGAATAGATAAAACGTAATTGTTTTTTCTTAAAGGATATATAGTTATTTTTAATTTTTTTTATAGGCCATTATCTGATTTTATTTCCAAAAAATAATTCAATATATAACTTAAAATATAATTAAAAAATCTTATAATTATGCAAAAAAAAATGGTAAAACTTTTTTTTAATGAATGAATGAATTAAAAGCGATTTGATGTGCAAAATATTATGGTAATTAATTATACAAAAAAAAAGAAAAGATTTTTAAAAGAAAAAAAGAAAACTGATAACTGCCCGCGGTAACTATTAATAAAAAATAAAATAAAAAAAACATCCGCCAATCCTTCTTCCACTTCTCTTTAATAATATCCATCAATTTATTTTCTTATTAATTTGTACCATATTTTATTAATTTATTTTTTATTTCCTTTTCTTATTTCTATTTATTATACGTGGACGTGTGTTGGCAATTTTAAAAATTTTATGCATTGGTACAAAAATTTAAAAAATTAAAAAATAATTAAAATAAATATAAATAAAACCAATAATAATATTAATAATATTAATAATAATAATAATAATAAAAACAATTAATATCTTAAGTACTTAATTTATTTCAAATATTAAACGTTTTTCAAAATATTAAAATTGAATTAAATATCACAAAATTTAATCAAAAAGAAAGTAATAAAAATAAAAATATAAAGACAATGAAAAAAAAAATGCAAAATATCACAAATTAAAATTAAACCAAAAAAATTAATTGTTTTTTTGTTTCCTTTCTAACATAAAAAAATTGTTTGTTTGTTTGTTTGTTTTGCTAAAAAAAAATAATGAAAATTATTTAAAAAAATATTCCTCTTCTATTGATTAGTCTCTAAAAACGAAACGAATTCAAACAATTAACAATAATAAATAAAAAATAAATTAATTATAATTTAAAAAAAAAAATAGTTGCGTAATTAAAAAAAAAATAATAAAAAACAATCAATAAAACAATTAAATTAATTAAAATAGATAAAAGTTTTTTTTTTTTTTTATTTTTTAGAGATTTTTCCGACGTAGCCGACGAATGAATGAATGAATGAATTTGCTGAATGATTGTTAAAGCGTTATTTTATTTTTTTTTTATGATTAATTAATTAATATTAATAATATTTTTTATTTATTTATAATTTTTATATATAATTTGTTTTTGTTTTTGTTTTGTGTGTTATTTTTTTTTTTTTTTTACATTAATTCTTAATAATAGTAAATATATTCATTTTATAAAGAGTTGTTCTTTTTCTGTTCAATTATTTCAATTTATTTTATTTCATTACGGATCTTTGATTGTGATGTGATTTATTTTTTTTTTATTGCTTTTGTTGTGTATTACTTAAATGCCATTGATTAAATTGCTCTTGCCATTGAACATTATTTGAATTATTCTGAAAAAGTGTGTGTATGTGTGTGGGTTTATATAAAATACAGAGTAAAATGAAAAGAATAGAATCATAAATTATAATTTCATAACAATATTCCATTATTATAAAAAAAAAAAAAAAAATCTGTACCTTATCATGCCATTCTTGTTGTTGTTGTTGTTGTTGTTGTTGATAGGCTTGAGATTCATCAAAATCTGTAAATAAAATCCATGGAAAAAATTCATAATAATTATTCAATAATTATTTAATAAAATATTATTTTAATGTATTAAATACATTTTTATTTACAAATAATTTTTACAAAATAAATTTTTATTTACAAGATAGATAAATAAACAAAAAAAAAAAAAAGTTAAATCAAATGATTTAAAAATATAAAATAAAATAAAATACACAAAATAATAAAATTTTAATTTATATTTATTTAGATAAAAATTACCTTTTGCATTTTTTTAAATAAAAAAATTTTATATACTATAATTTTGTTTTTACTAAATACTTGCGCGGTTAAATTTTATCAATTTTAGGTTTATTTAAAATCAATTTTTTTGTATAATTCTAAAATAAATAAAAAAAATATCTTATATTTTTGGATTTATTCGTTTCGCGGTAGTTCTTGAATGATTTTCACAAATCAGATAAATTTGTATTGAAAGAAAACAGTTCAGTGGAGCTTCTTGAATGATTTTCACAAATCAGACACATTTCTATTGAAAGAAAACAGTTCAGTAGAGATTATTGAATGGTTTCTATCCTCAGAAAACATTCTTATTTAAAGAAAACAGTTCAGTAGAAATTCTTGAATGATGTTCTATCATCAGACAAATTTCTATTGAAAGAAAACAGTTCAGTAGAGATTATTGAATGGTTTCTATCCTCAGAAAACATTCTTATTTAAAGAAAACCGTTCAGTAGAGATTCTTGAATGATTTTCTATTGAAAGAAAACAGTTCAGTTGAGATTTTTGATTGATTTTCTATCATTAGACAAATTTCTATTGCAAGAAAACAGTTCAGTAGAAATTCTTGAATGATGTTCTATCATCAGACAAATTTCTATTGAAAGAAAACAGTTCAGTAGAGATTCTTGAATGGTTTCTATCCTCAGAAAACATTCTTATTTAAAGAAAATAGTTCAGTAGAGATTCTTGAATGATTTTCTATTGAAAGAAAACAGTTCAGTAGAGATTCTTGAATGGTTTTCTATCATCAGACAAATTTCTATTGAAAGAAAACTATTCAGTAGAGATTCATGAATGATGTTCTATCACCAGACAAATTTCTATTGAAAGAAAACAGTTCAGTAGAGATTCTTGAATGGTTTCTATCCTCAGAAAACATTCTTATTTAAAGAAAATAGTTCAGTAGAGATTCTTGAATGATTTTCTATTGAAAGAAAACAGTTCAGTAGAGATTCTTGAATGGTTTCTATCCTCAGAAAACATTCTTATTTAAAGAAAACAGTTCAGTAGAAATTCTTGAATGATGTTCTATCATCAGACAAATTTCTATTGAAAGAAAACAGTTCAGTAGAGATTCTTGAATGGTTTCTATCCTCAGAAAACATTCTTATTTAAAGAAAACCGTTCAGTAGAGATTCTTGAATGATTTTCTATTGAAAGAAAACAGTTCAGTAGAGATTCTTGAATGGTTTTCTATCATCAGACAAATTTCTATTGAAAGAAAACTATTCAGTAGAGATTCATGAATGATGTTCTATCACCAGACAAATTTCTATTGAAAGAAAACAGTTCAGTAGAGATTCTTGAATGATTTTGTATCATCAAACAATTACTATGGAAAGAAAATAGTTCAGTAAAGCTTCTTGAATGATTTTCTATCATAAACCAATTTTCTTTTGAAAGAAAACAGTTCAGTTGAGATTTTTGATTGATTTTCTATCATTAGACAAATTTCTATTGCAAGAAAACAGTTCAGTAAAGATTCTTGAATGATTTTCTATTATCAGACAAATTTCGATTGAAAGAAAACAGTTCAGTAGAGATTCTTGAATGGTTTCTATCCTCAGAACACATTCTTATTTAAAGAAAACAGTTCAGTAGAAATTCTTGAATGATGTTCTATCATCAGACAAATTTCTATTGAAAGAAAACAGTTCAGTAGAGATTCTTGAATGGTTTCTATCCTCAGAAAACATTCTTATTTAAAGAAAACAGTTCAGTAGAAATTCTTGAATGATGTTCTATCATCAGACAAATTTCTATTGAAAGAAAACAGTTCAGTAGAGATTATTGAATGGTTTCTATCCTCAGAAAACATTCTTATTTAAAGAAAACCGTTCAGTAGAGATTCTTGAATGATTTTCTATTGAAAGAAAACAGTTCAGTTGAGATTTTTGATTGATTTTCTATCATTAGACAAATTTCTATTGCAAGAAAACAGTTCAGTAGAAATTCTTGAATGATGTTCTATCATCAGACAAATTTCTATTGAAAGAAAACAGTTCAGTAGAGATTCTTGAATGGTTTCTATCCTCAGAACACATTCTTATTTAAAGAAAACAGTTCAGTAGAAATTCTTGAATGATGTTCTATCATCAGACAAATTTCTATTGAAAGAAAACAGTTCAGTAGAGATTCTTGAATGGTTTCAATCCTCAGAAAACATTCTTATTTAAAGAAAACAGTTCAGTAGAAATTCTTGAATGATGTTCTATCATCAGACAAATTTCTATTGAAAGAAAACAGTTCAGTAGAGATTCTTGAATGGTTTCTATCCTCAGAACACATTCTTATTTAAAGAAAACAGTTCAGTAGAAATTCTTGAATGATGTTCTATCATCAGACAAATTTCTATTGAAAGAAAACAGTTCAGTAGAGATTATTGAATGGTTTCTATCCTCAGAAAACATTCTTATTTAAAGAAAACCGTTCAGTAGAGATTCTTGAATGATTTTCTATTGAAAGAAAACAGTTCAGTTGAGATTTTTGATTGATTTTCTATCATTAGACAAATTTCTATTGCAAGAAAACAGTTCAGTAGAAATTCTTGAATGATGTTCTATCATCAGACAAATTTCTATTGAAAGAAAACAGTTCAGTAGAGATTCTTGAATGGTTTCTATCCTCAGAACACATTCTTATTTAAAGAAAACAGTTCAGTAGAAATTCTTGAATGATGTTCTATCATCAGACAAATTTCTATTGAAAGAAAACAGTTCAGTAGAGATTCTTGAATGGTTTCTATCCTCAGAAAACATTCTTATTTAAAGAAAACAGTTCAGTAGAAATTCTTGAATGATGTTCTATCATCAGACAAATTTCTATTGAAAGAAAACAGTTCAGTAGAGATTATTGAATGGTTTCAATCCTCAGAAAACATTCTTATTTAAAGAAAACAGTTCAGTAGAAATTCTTGAATGATGTTCTATCATCAGACAAATTTCTATTGAAAGAAAACAGTTCAGTAAAGATTCTTGAATGATTTTCTATCATCAGACAAAATTCTATTGATAGAAAAATGTTCTGTTGAGTTTCTTGAATGATTTTCTATCATCAGACAAATTTCTATTGAAAGAAAACTGTTCAGTAGGGATTCTTGAATGATGTTCTATCACCAGACAAATTTCTATTGAAAGAAAACAGTTCAGTAGAGATTCTTGAATGGTTTCAATCCTCAGAAAACATTCTTATTTAAAGAAAACAGTTCAGTAGAAATTCTTGAATGATGTTCTATCATCAGACAAATTTCTATTGAAAGAAAACAGTTCAGTAGAGATTATTGAATGGTTTCTATCCTCAGAAAACATTCTTATTTAAAGAAAACCGTTCAGTAGAGATTCTTGAATGGTTTTCTGTCATCAGAAAAATTTCTATTGAAAGAAAACTATTCAGTAGAGATTCATGAATGATGTTCTATCACCAGACAAATTTCTATTGAAAGAAAACAGTTCAGTAGAGATTCTTGAATGGTTTCTATCCTCAGAAAACATTCTTATTTAAAGAAAACAGTTCAGTAGAAATTCTTGAATGATGTTCTATCATCAGACAAATTTCTATTGAAAGAAAACAGTTCAGTAAAGATTCTTGAATGATTTTCTATCATCAGACAAAATTCTATTGATAGAAAAATGTTCTGTTGAGTTTCTTGAATGATTTTCTATCATCAGACAAATTTCTATTGAAAGAAAACTGTTCAGTAGGGATTCTTGAATGATGTTCTATCACCAGACAAATTTCTATTGAAAGAAAACAGTTCAGTAGAGATTCTTGAATGGTTTCAATCCTCAGAAAACATTCTTATTTAAAGAAAACAGTTCAATAGAAATTCTTGAATGATGTTCTATCATCAGACAAATTTCTATTGAAAGAAAACAGTTCAGTAGAGATTCTTGAATGGTTTCTATCCTCAGAAAACATTCTTATTTAAAGAAAACAGTTCAGTAGAAATTCTTGAATGATGTTCTATCATGAGACAAATTTCTATTGAAAGAAAACAGTTCAGTAGAGATTCTTGAATGGTTTCTATCCTCAGAAAACATTCTTATTTAAAGAAAACAGTTCAGTAGAAATTCTTGAATGATGTTCTATCATCAGACAAATTTCTATTGAAAGAAAACAGTTCAGTAGAGATTCTTGAATGGTTTCTATCCTCAGAAAACATTCTTATTTAAAGAAAACAGTTCAGTAGAAATTCTTGAATGATGTTCTATCATCAGACAAATTTCTATTGAAAGAAAACAGTTCAGTAGAGATTCTTGAATGGTTTCTATCCTCAGAACACATTCTTATTTAAAGAAAACAGTTCAGTAGAAATTCTTGAATGATGTTCTATCATCAGACAAATTTCTATTGAAAGAAAACAGTTCAGTAGAGATTCTTGAATGGTTTCTATCCTCAGAAAACATTCTTATTTAAAGAAAACAGTTCAGTAGAAATTCTTGAATGATGTTCTATCATCAGACAAATTTCTATTGAAAGAAAACAGTTCAGTAGAGATTATTGAATGGTTTCAATCCTCAGAAAACATTCTTATTTAAAGAAAACAGTTCAGTAGAAATTCTTGAATGATGTTCTATCATCAGACAAATTTCTATTGAAAGAAAACAGTTCAGTAAAGATTCTTGAATGATTTTCTATCATCAGACAAAATTCTATTGATAGAAAAATGTTCTGTTGAGTTTCTTGAATGATTTTCTATCATCAGACAAATTTCTATTGAAAGAAAACTGTTCAGTAGGGATTCTTGAATGATGTTCTATCACCAGACAAATTTCTATTGAAAGAAAACAGTTCAGTAGAGATTCTTGAATGGTTTCAATCCTCAGAAAACATTCTTATTTAAAGAAAACAGTTCAGTAGAAATTCTTGAATGATGTTCTATCATCAGACAAATTTCTATTGAAAGAAAACAGTTCAGTAGAGATTCTTGAATGGTTTCTATCCTCAGAAAACATTCTTATTTAAAGAAAACCGTTCAGTAGAGATTCTTGAATGGTTTTCTGTCATCAGAAAAATTTCTATTGAAAGAAAACTATTCAGTAGAGATTCATGAATGATGTTCTATCACCAGACAAATTTCTATTGAAAGAAAACAGTTCAGTAGAGATTCTTGAATGGTTTCAATCCTCAGAAAACATTCTTATTTAAAGAAAACAGTTCAGTAGAAATTCTTGAATGATGTTCTATCATCAGACAAATTTCTATTGAAAGAAAACAGTTCAGTAGAGATTCTTGAATGGTTTCTATCCTCAGAAAACATTCTTATTTAAAGAAAACAGTTCAGTAGAAATTCTTGAATGATGTTCTATCATCAGACAAATTTCTATTGAAAGAAAACAGTTCAGTAAAGATTCTTGAATGATTTTCTATCATCAGACAAAATTCTATTGATAGAAAAATGTTCTGTTGAGTTTCTTGAATGATTTTCTATCATCAGACAAATTTCTATTGAAAGAAAACTGTTCAGTAGGGATTCTTGAATGATGTTCTATCACCAGACAAATTTCTATTGAAAGAAAACAGTTCAGTAGAGATTCTTGAATGGTTTCAATCCTCAGAAAACATTCTTATTTAAAGAAAACAGTTCAGTAGAAATTCTTGAATGATGTTCTATCATCAGACAAATTTCTATTGAAAGAAAACAGTTCAGTAGAGATTCTTGAATGGTTTCTATCCTCAGAAAACATTCTTATTTAAAGAAAACAGTTCAGTAGAAATTCTTGAATGATGTTCTATCATGAGACAAATTTCTATTGAAAGAAAACAGTTCAGTAGAGATTCTTGAATGGTTTCTATCCTCAGAAAACATTCTTATTTAAAGAAAACAGTTCAGTAGAAATTCTTGAATGATGTTCTATCATCAGACAAATTTCTATTGAAAGAAAACAGTTCAGTAGAGATTCTTGAATGGTTTCTATCCTCAGAAAACATTCTTATTTAAAGAAAACAGTCCAGTAGAAATTCTTGAATGATGTTCTATCATGAGACAAATTTCTATTGAAAGAAAACAGTTCAGTAGAGATTCTTGAATGGTTTCTATCCTCAGAAAACATTCTTATTTAAAGAAAACAGTTCAGTAGAAATTCTTGAATGATGTTCTATCATCAGACAAATTTCTATTGAAAGAAAACAGTTCAGTAGAGATTCTTGAATGGTTTCTATCCTCAGAAAACATTCTTATTTAAAGAAAACAGTTCAGTAGAAATTCTTGAATGATGTTCTATCATCAGACAAATTTCTATTGAAAGAAAACAGTTCAGTAGAGATTCTTGAATGGTTTCTATCCTCAGAAAACATTCTTATTTAAAGAAAACAGTTCAGTAGAAATTCTTGAATGATGTTCTATCATGAGACAAATTTCTATTGAAAGAAAACAGTTCAGTAGAGATTCTTGAATGGTTTCTATCCTCAGAAAACATTCTTATTTAAAGAAAACAGTTCAGTAGAAATTCTTGAATGATGTTCTATCATCAGACAAATTTCTATTGAAAGAAAACAGTTCAGTAGAGATTCTTGAATGGTTTCTATCCTCAGAAAACATTCTTATTTAAAGAAAACAGTCCAGTAGAAATTCTTGAATGATGTTCTATCATCAGACAAATTTCTATTGAAAGAAAACAGTTCAGTAGAGATTCTTGAGTGGTTTCTATCCTCAGAAAACATTCTTATTTAAAGAAAACCGTTCAGTAGAGATTCTTGAATGATTTTCTATTGAAAGAAAACAGTTCAGTAGAGATTCTTGAATGGTTTTCTATCATCAGAAAAATTTCTATTGAAAGAAAACTATTCAGTAGAGATTCATGAATGATGTTCTATCACCAGACAAATTTCTATTGAAAGAAAACAGTTCATTAAAGATTCTTGAATGGTTTTCTATCATCAGACAAATTTCTATTGAAAGAAAACAGTTCAGTAGAGATTTGTTAGCGTTCCTCTTCCCTTCATTTAGCGACAACAAACCGTATATAATAAATAAAACAAAACAAAATGTTTACGCAATACCCTTTAAATAAATAAAAAATAAAATACAATTAATAAAAAAAAAAAAAAAACTATTTACCTATTGATCGTTGCATTGCATTATTCGACACATCATCGTCAGATCCGTCTGAAAAACATTTATCATTCCACTAATAGTGTGTAAAATAATTTTTTTTTTTGGTTTTTTTTTTTGTTTTATATATATACAAAATAAGAAAAAATCAAAAAATAAAAATAATAATATAATAATTATACAAAATAATAAAAGAAGTCAGTTTGAAGTTAAAAAACCTATTTTTCTAGAAAAAAATATATATATATATATATATATAGAAAAACTATTAATTTTGACTTGATCATCGCACACACACACACATTGCATTATATAAAACAAAGTTAAAACAATAAAAAAATATTTATTAAAAGCTAAAAACCATTTCTTCAAAAAAAAAAAACAAAACTGAATAAGAATTTTATTAATTAATTAATATTATTATAGTTTTTAAAGTTTTTAAAAAAAAATTGTGCTGACTATCATAAAAATTAAAAAATAAATCAAATGCAATTTAAAAAAATTAATCGAATTAATTAAAATTCATTAAAATTCATTAAAGAAAAATGAAAAAAATTCCAGAGTGATTTAAAAAATAAATTTGTTTGTGTTTGTATTTTAATTTTGATAAATAAAATAATACCTGAATTTAATTCTCTAACCAACGTTGACATTGCCGATGTTACAGAATCGGCTGCATAATGTAAATCATTTCGTTGTGGATTACGTCCATTAATTCCAATTGAACCATTACCATTATTATTATTATTATTATTATTATTAATATTATTAATATTATTAATATTACCATCACCGTCTGATATATGACAATTCATAAATTAAACAAAAAGAACACAAAATTAATTAATTAATTAATTTGACCTTTATTTTTTTATTTGTAATTTCATTTGACTTTATTTTTTACTTTGTGATAACATAAAAGCATTTCGAATTTCTGCACTAGTTAATTGATTATCAATATGATTATTTGTTGTCATCGACGATGATGATATTTGTGATTGATGTTGTTGTGGTTGCTGCTGTTGAATCATACGTGAATTATTTTGTTGTGACTGTTGCGGTTGCGGTTGCGGTGGTTGTTGTTGTTGTTGTTGTTGTTGTTGTTGAGGACCTAAACATAACCAGAATAAACATAAAATTATTTAAGGGTCTTCTGTTTTATTATACATAAAAGATTTCTGGATGTAAAAAATAACGATACCTTGTGACGCTGATGATATTGGTATCGGTGGACTTTTACCCGATCTTGGACTAGAATTTGGTGTTGATCGTGGACTTGATGTTTGTTGATTTTTTAACATTTTCATTAAACCTTCTAATTGGACCATCAGTTGGCGTCGGGAATCTTGCAGAGCACCCAAATGTCCCTCCAATTCACCTTTACGTTGTCTTAATGCTCGTAATTCTGTCATTAGAGCGGGACTTTCAATGTTCGTATTCAATTGTTCTGATTCCTGTTGTCTACGTAAACGTGCAATTTCACGTATAATTTCTTTATTTTTTGATTCTAATTGTGTAATCAATTCACGTTGTGTTCGTGAATGATCATTTGTCAATAGAAAATTTTGATCGGATGATGATAATAATGCGTTTGTTGTTGATGAGCCGGCGGCCGTAGCACCTGGTGTACGACTTTCTTGAGCTAAACGAGCTGCATACCGTGCAATCAAACGATGTTCTTCATCATTTGTTGTTTGGGTTTGGGTAATATTTAAATTGGTTAAATTGTTACAGTTACCGCCGCCGCCACCACCACCACCTGATGATGTCGATTGTAATTTACCACTGATTGCTAACGATCCCATTGCGGCTACCGTTGCACTATCCAATGAACGTCCCGTTGCCCGTGAATCTAATGTATTGCTACGTTCATGTGATGGTGGTGGGTGGTGGGGGGTAACTGCTGCCGCCAATAATAAACCGCCCGAATCGGAGGAAAATCCATTATGTGATGGTAACGGTGATGGAGGTACAATATGTGATAAATTTAATGTTTTTTCAGGTTTTTCCGGGAATCGTGGAAGCATGGCATGACATGGTTTTTCCGGTACACAACGAAAACTTTTCCTTAATGTATGACCAATTTGTTTACTTGGTGATTTATAACTTGTGTATTCTTTAACTTCATGATCATTTTGATGGGTTTGTGATACACGACCATGCCAAAAACACTCTTGACACAATTGATAATTCGAACAACGTTGACAACGATATCGAAATCCACAAAAATTTTCCTTATGACACACGGAACACATTGTCGGGTGGATTGTCGTTTCAACGGTGGCAAAACGTTGTAATAATGGTAACCATACTAAACATGGTGGTCCCGGTTCCGTTACCAGTACACCGATAAAATCGTTAACCGTCACTTTGGTATCGAGTGAAAATAATTCCGATTCAAGACCATCTTTATAGTAAAATGTTGGTGATTCATAAACGGCCGCCGGTAATGCTAATATTTCACGTAAAAATTCACATAATTTCCAATGAACCAATTGACCAACACCATCGGATATTTGTGAAAATATATAACGTAATTTATCAACTAATTTACCGGCACACATTGTGGCCAGGGCTACTTTTATTGAAAATACACGAATTTTCCCTGAATTATCATTTGAATAGGCGGCCAACAGCCAATTTAATAATAGGCTTGCCTTTGAATCAACTGGAACTTGTTGTGATGTTGGAAGACGTTTATTTAAATTGTGATATAATGAGGATACAAGTGTTTCTAATCGGGCAACGCTCACCTCACTCTGTGGTTCCAATGTATTTAAACCATTTTCACGAAATGCTTCAATGACATTCCAAATGTCAACTAAATGTACTGTGGTGTGGAAAAGATACCAAAAAAAAAAAAAAAAAATTCATGTTACGGAAATCTTTGGAAATATCAACTGTTGTTTGTTGTTTTTGGAATAATAATATACTTACAATTTGTTAATTTTTGTATATAACGTAATTTTGATGCTGTTCTATAAGATGCAAAACGTATAGCATCAAATGATTGTAATCTAAGATCTTGTAGAATCGCTGCTGATCGCGGTTCTACCTCCATCATCATCATATTAGTCGTCGTCGTCGTCGTCGCCGTCTGGGGATTTATACAATGGAAAAAATCACAATATCTAAGTATTTTTTAATATAAATAATATAATATTAAAAAAAAAACTACTGCATTCCCACTTGACACATTCCACTCTATATTTTATTATCTATATATATATAAATTTTCCTTTTGAACTAAACCATTTTTTCTTATCACAAAGTCAATATCATTATTTTTCTTATCTTATCGGCAGCAAAAAACTAATAAATAAATAAATCACAAATCCGAGATTGATTCAAAAAAAAAAAAAAATAAAAAAATATACACAAAAGATTATGGAAAATTAAACAAATTATTTATATGAAGATTTCTTGTCGAGGAGTTTTGTTTAGAGGAATGTGACCTAAATATATATATATAAAAAAAAATTGTATGGTTGTGTATTGGTGCCCCCCGCCGGAAAATCCAGGTAAATATTTGCTTTCTTTTTTTCCATTCACAAAAAATTCACATATATAAAAATTTTTTTTCTTTTTTTGTATTTTTGTAGTATCATTTTATGAAAAATGATATTTTAAAATAAAATTATAAATAGATATTATTTTATATAGGTAGAGTTTTAGAGTAGAGATGAATAAAAAAATATTAATTTTTTATATAAAAAAATGTATAAACAATAAAAAAAAAGAAAAAAAATATGATAATTTTCCTTTTTTTTTCTATTTGAATGGAAAAGAAAAGAAAAAAAATTTCACTTATCATATTTCAATTTTTTTTTTTTTTTTTAATAAAACAAAACAATAAATAACTTTTAAATTATTTTGTAATAAATTTTACCTTATATTATTTATTTTATTATAAATAAATTTATTATTGTTAATTAAATAATTAATTAATTAAGGGTCAAAAAACAAACACACAAAATTTCAATAATTTTCCAAAAATAATACGTTTTTTTTTTTTTTGTATTTTTGTTTAACTTAAAAATCAAAATAAAAAAAATAAATAGCAATAGCACAAAACAACAAAACAACAACAACATCAACTATATATTTGTCCACCATTTTTATATTTTCATTTGGGTATAAAAATAACAACAACAATAATAAAAATGGTGGGCGAAATCTCAATTGATTATGGCGAAAGAGGGTATTCAACGAATTTATGATAAAATCTACTACTACTGCTACTGCACTACAAACACAGCAGAAAATTTTCAAATAGCGGTAAATTAATTTTTATAATTATAATTATGTGTAAAAACAAAAAAAAAATTAACAAAAGATTTTTTACATAACACATATATAGCTTCATTAACAATTTTAACCATGAAAAAAATATTAACATGTATTAGGTTTTTCTACGGATAAATTTTTATCCAACATTGGTAGAAAATACCCCTTTTTCATTTGTTTTTTTCGCATGCTACAAATATGGCAACGCAAACCTAATAAAAACCACACACACGCACACACACTCGTGAATCCATAAAAATTTTCCCGATCTGTATAAAAAAAAAAAAAAAATATTTTTTTCAAAATGGCAATCGACGAAAGAAAGATATTTTTTTTTTTTTTTAATTTTATATGTTGATGCTATGCTATTGCTTTTGCTTCACGTCGTTCACTATTTGTAGTAGTATAAATAGATAGAAGACAGAAGAGTTTTATAGTGAATTTTATATTTTTATTTTTATTTTTCATTAATTATTATTGGTGTTTTGTGTTTTTAATCTGTGAAATTATTATTATTATGATTAATATAATTAATAAATCGATAAAAAACAAAAACATTTATATATAAATATAGTTATACTAGTAGTGAGACAAATGAAAATCCAATCCAAGCATCATAAATTTCCAAACACACAATGATCAATGATCATTTTTTTTTTTTTTTTTTTTTAAACATGCGTTCCAGACCTGTAGTAACACAAAATTAAATTAAAAAAAGTGTTATGTTCATATAAACGATTATCAAAGAAATAATCTCAAAGAAATTAATAATTAATAATTAATTAATAATAAAAGGTAATTTTGAATTTTTGTTTGTATTTTTTATTACAGTAAAATTTGTGGATAAAAAAATTGGTTAATTTTTTAATTTTTAATGTGGTTTAGTTTGTGAACAAAAAAAAAAAAAAGGTGGTATTATAATAATTGCTACTGTTTATTTTTCTGTTTTCCATTATAAAACAATGTATAACACACATACTAACACGCAAAAATATTTTGATTTTTTTTTTTTTTTTTGTTTTACCAACAATCAATGAACCAACAAATACACTTGAATTGTTATATTCTCAAGGATGTATCAATATAATAATAACAATTATTTTGTTTTATAATATTCCATGTGTTTATATTTAATAAAAATCGGATGAAAATCATATATATATATTATTGGTCATCCTACTCCTCCTGATTATCATTAACTAACGCACACAACAATAAAACAGAATAAAACAAACAAAACCATGCTAAAAAAAAAAATAAATTCAAATGGATGGTGGTGATGAAGAAAAATAAATCTCTTCTTCTTCTAAAATAGCTTCTGGAATTACACATCAAACAAGTTCAAGAATTATGATGAGGTGGTTTTCTTTTATATTCTTTTGCTTTGGTTTGTGTTTTGTTGTAAGTTTCACAAAATAAAAAAACAGAATACCGGAATGTCGTCATCATTCTTACCTGCGTTGAATCATTTATCTTCAATTAATTTTTTTTACGTTGTGGCCACACAGAGATGATGTATAATGAACGTGGGTTCAATATTTTTTTTAAAATAATTAAATATATGAATGGAAATAATTTGAATATATATAATCTTAATTGTGGTGTTGCTGTTGGAGATGTTTTGGTTTCCATCGGCGTACGGCGACGAATGTTAAAGTGCATACACAATGTGAATCTTTATTTTACTAGGATGAAAATAGATGTTTTACGGATCAGACACTCTAAAAACTAAAAAAAAAAACCAATTGTGTTGTCAATGTAATGGTTTCAATTTTCCCAAAATGATTTGTAAACGTTTTTTTTTTTTTTTTCTTTTTATTTATTGCATTAACATTAAATTTGCTATGCAATATTTATTTATTTTTTTTTTATAAATATAATTTATTTATTATTGTTATTATATATTTTAGGATTCAATATTTATCATAATCAAATGTAAAAATGTCGAATGAACAACCGGTAACGAAAAAACAAAAAATTGAAAATTTAACAAGATCTTCAATTGTTAATCCGTCAACAATAACAACAATAACAACAACAACAACAACAATAACAACAACACCATCAACTAATACAATTCATAATAATTTAATTAATTGTAAAATTAATAATCAAAAATTAATATGTCAAAATAAGATTACTGAATATTCAGATACATCATCATCATCATCATCAACATCAACATCACATACATCGGCGACATCATCAACGATTGGACAACAATCAATAAATTCCACCATAATAACATCATCAACATCAACATCAACAACCGGTGCATCTCCAATTTCAACCATCCCATCATCAACAATAAATTCCATAATAAATCATTCAAAAAATATCGATAATGGTATTGATAATGATAGTGATATTGATCATAATGAATATGATTATTTAATGTTAAATAACGATAATAATAGTCAAGTGAAAAATTCAAATATTGGTCATACAAGCAACAATAACAACAACAACAACAACAACAACAACAACGATGATGGTCACATTGATGCCGATGATGATGATGATGGGGATGACGATGAAATTGATGATGATATTGATGATGTTGATAATTATAGCGATAAAAATCGTCGTCATCATCATCATCACATGATTCAAACAAATTCAATTAAAAATATTTTAACAAATGGTAATTTTAATGAAAATTGTAATGGATCTAGTAATAATAGTTGTAATGGAACTAGTAAGAAAAATGGTAATGGCAGCGGCGGCGCCACTTCATATACGCTTAATATTAATATAAAATATTTTGAAATGTTCCTAATGAAACATTGTTTGTGTACGGATGAAAGAATTAAATGTTTTGAAACATTTAAATATCTATTATTCCAATCGTTTACGATATTACCAAAAAAAATACTGCAACAAACGGCAAACGGTAATCCAGAAAGCACAATAAACGCCGCATCATCAACCGGAACATCAACATCAACAACCACAACAAATGATCATCAAAATATAATGAAATCATTAACATCAATTCAACAATTAATACAATATCTATCAATGTTACAATTTTTATTTGATATCTATTTAAAGCATTTACGTAAAGGTTATATTTGTCGACACATAAAACAATTTGTTGAACATTGTATTTGTGGTAGTTTATCATTTTCAACGGATTGCATTAATTTAACGCGTATCAATAATAAAACGATACAATTTCTTGCAATCCGTTTGTATGCATCCTATTTAATAATATCCCATTATAATCGTAATAATAATTCATTTGTATCCGTACATTCGATTGTCGAACAAAACATTGAAAAACTCTTAAAAAATCTATTAAATTTTCAGTATACAAATTTGGAAAAATTAAATAAATTAAATTTTGCATTGAGTGTCATTCAACGGATCATTGAATGGAATGACATTGAAATACATCCATCCGATTTAATTGATGACGATGATGATGAAGAAATTGAAGATGATGATGATGATGAGGAAGAGGAAGAGGAAGACGAAGAAGAAGATGAAGCTGAGGATGTGGATGTGGATGTGGATGAAGATGGTGAACCAAATGAAGATATTGATGTTAATTTGAATCATGATGATAATGCATATGATGATATTGATGACATTAATGAAGAAATTAACGATGATCATTCAACAATCCATAATGGAAATGCAAGAGGTAAATAATTATTGAAAAATTATTGAAAAATTATTTTTAAAATTTATTGAACTAACTGAATAATTAAAACATTTCAACATTTTAGGTAATAATTCACATATAAATAATCATGAACATTTAAATTTTAATAATCAACGTCAAATGTCAAATCATTCAAATGATTTAAGTGGAAATAGAAGGCAACATCAAAGACATCATCATCAATCATCATCAGCATCAGCATCAGCATCCGCAGCATCAGCATCCGCTGCAGCCGCAGCCGCCGCATCAAATTTATTTATAAATAATCAATTATTACAAACAAATCCATTTCGATTAATAAATATTGAATCACAACAAATATCAACGTCACAATCACAACCACCGCCTCCACCACCACCACCACCACCATTGTTACAAGAACCTCCACCTTCTACATCAAATTATTTCTTAGGTCAATTTTATAATGATTTAAATAACGGTAATCCAAATAATACTAATAATTATGATTATGATTTAGCAGCTAATCCAAATCCAAATACAAATTCAATTCATATTATTAGTAATAAATTTAATTTAAAAAAATTACAACGTAAACAATTGGAAAATTTAAGTAGTGGT